>CM066048.1:41079899-42426149 GCA_033557465.1 Ichthyophis bannanicus | reverse complement strand
CGATGTCCCTTGCCGAGGTGAAAACCTTTTTGGCAAGCCCATGACCGAGAAGGCCGCTCAGCTCAAAACAGAGCACCTTACACGGACAAGGCTGTCTAGGAAAACCTCTGCCCCTTCTCATAAAAAGAAGGGCTCGGGTAAAAAGCCCTTTTACCCGAGGAAGGGCACTGCCTACAAACAGTACCCTCAATATCAGGCTGCCCAAGCTGCACCCCAGGGTCAGCAAGCCAAGGGGCAGGGTAATGGGCCCCGTAGGCAGAGGACCCCCAAGCCTCCGGCCCCTGCTCCCACTCAGCAGGGTGGGGTTTTTTGACTCCTTGAGCGTAGCCTCTCCATCCCTGCTCTCCCAACCCTGCACAGGAGGTCGCCTAGCCCTTTTGCCCACCAGTGGCCCCTTATCACCGGGGACTATACACTGCATTTTCACCAACTGCCTCCTCCTTACTTTCCAGGGGAGCCCCCAAGGCCTCCCCTGCACACAGACCTTCTCCTTCAAGAGCTTCAAGGTCTGTTGGTGGACAGGGTGGTGGAGCCTGTGCCTCCCCACTTGCAAGGTCACGGATTCTACTCCAGGTATTTCCTGGTCCCCAAAAGAACCGGTGGCCTTCGACCCATTCTGGACTTCCGGAACCTCAACAAGTTCCTAGAGAAAGAAAAGTTCAAGATGCTTACTCTTGGAACACTTCTGCCCTACCTCCAGCAGGGAGTTTGGCTATGCTCCTTAGATTTAAAGGATGCGTATACCCACATCCTCATTCATCCAGACCACAGAAAGTACCTCAGGTTCATTGTGGGAGGAAACCATTATCAGTACAGAGTACTGCCTTTTGGCCTCACCTCCGCTCCCAGGGTCTTTACCAAATGCCTGGCAGTGGTAGCGGCCTACCTGAGAAATCAGGGAATCTTTGTCTTCCCCTATCTGGATGACTGGCTTATCAGGGGTCAGACGTGCCAGGAGGCCAGACAAGCCACCCTCAGAACTATTGCTCTTCTTCAAAGCCTGGGGTTTGTAATAACCTTCGCAAAGTCCACTTTGCTCCCCTCCCAGAACTTGGAGTTCATAGGAGCAAGGCTAGACTCTCTGCTGGCAAAGGCTTTCTTACCAGAAGACAGAGCACAAAGATTGATAGCCTTGGCAAACCAGTTTCTCAGCAGGTCACAAGTCTCCGCCAGACTCTGCCTTCTGGGCCACATGGCTTCGACAGTACATGTGACCCCCAATGCCAGGCTCCATATGAGGCCTGCACAGTGGTGCCTTTGGACTCAGTGGTCACAGGCCACAGGCAGCCTCAGAGACAGGATAAGGGTGTCCAGACAATTTCTGATATCCCTCAACTGGTGGCTGATTCCAGAGTACACGGTGGTACTGACCACAGACGCCTCCCTGCAGGGCTGGGGAGCTCAATGTCTAGGCAAGTGCACCCAGGGCCTGTGGTCTCCTTGGGAAGCTGCACAGCAGATCAATCTCCTAGAGCTCAGGGCTATTCGATTAGCACTCAAAGCTTTCTCCCCTGCCCTGGCTCATCAATCTGTCCTGGTTCAGACAGACAACCAAGTAGCCATGTTTTATGTGAACAAACAAGGCGGGACTGGGTCCAGAATCCTTTGTCGGGAGGCTCAGGACCTTTGTTCATTTGCCCTCAAGCACAACATGCTCCTCAAGGCCGTGTACCTTCCAGGCCAGGACAACTACCTGGCCGACAGGTTAAGCAGAATTCTGCAGCCCCACGAGTGGCAACTGCATCCTTCAGTAGTTCAGAGGATCTTCCTAAAATGGGGTCTCCCTTTGGTAGATCTCTTTGCCAGCCCAATGAACAATCAACTGCCAAAGTTCTGCTCCAGGCAACCACATCCTCTGAGAATAGCAGCAGATGCTTTTCTGATTCCATGGTCTCAGGGCCTCCTGTATGCATTTCCTCCCACGCCCTTGGTGGCCCGAACTCTCTTCAAAATTCTTCAGGACAAGGCCTCGGTCCTGCTGGTGGCTCCCAGGTGGCAGAGACAGCCTTGGTTTCCTCTTCTGCTTCAACTGGCGGTGGATCCCCCACTGCGTCTGGGGTTGCAACCCGACCTTCTCTCACAGGAGCAGGGTTCCCTTCTGCACCCCAATCTCAAAGCTCTCAATTTGATGGCCTGGAGGCTGCAAGGGTAGTTTTGGCTCCCCGGGGCCTACCTCAGGAGGTTGAGGAGGTTGTCCTCGCCTCTAGAAAACAGTCCACTAGGAAAACCTATGCTCTCAAATGGAAGAGGTTTTCTGTGTGGTGTCAGCTACGTACAGAGGATCCTTTCTCCTGTACTGTGCCAGTAGTGCTTCAGTACTTACTGCACTTATCCAATCAGGGACTTAAGTCCAATTCTGTTCGGGTCCACCTCTCAGCTCTAGCAGCTCACCACTCACTGGTGGAGGGACATTCTCTGTCAGGTCACCCCTTGGTGTCCCGCTTTCTCAGGGGCTTGCTTTTGCTCAAGCCTCCAACCCGTCGTCCTGCCCCTGAGTGGGAGTTGAATGTGGTCTTGCAGCAACTGACTCGCCCACCTTTTGAGCTGATGGCTACTTGTCTACTACGCTTCCTATCCTGGAAGACACTCTTCCTGATAGCCCTTACCTCGGCTAGGCGAGTGAGTGAGCTTCAGGCCCTGGTCTGTGATAGGCCTTACACCAGGATTTTTAGGAACAGGGTAGTCCTCAGGACTCATCCCAAGTTCCTTCCAAAGGTTGTCTCCTCTTTCCACCTCAATCAGGAGGTGGTTCTTCAACATTCTTCCCTAGGCCTCATGCAAGCCAGGCTGAAGCAGTCCTGCATACCCTGGACTGTAGGAGGGCCTTATCCTTCTACCTTGACCGTACGCAGAGGCATAGGAGGGCTACTCAGCTCTTCATATCCTTTGACCCCAATAAGTTGGGGTTGGCTGTGTCCAAGCGTACCTTGTCCATTTGGGTGGCTGACTGTATCACCTGGGCTTACAAGGCGGCTGACCTTCCTTTGCAGGGTCGGATTCACGGCCCATCGTGTCAGGGCAGTGGCTGCCTCAGTGGTTCATCTCCGCTCTGTGCCCTTGGTAGACATCTGCAGGGCTGCAACATGGTCTTCAAGCCAGACTTTTGCGGCTCATTACTGTCTGGAGAGGGAGTCCCGTAGGGACAGTGCTTTTGGCCAGGCAGTACTCTGGAATCTCTTTGAGGTTTAGGCAACTCCTGCCCTCCTGCCCTCTGTTGGGCTACCGGTGGAGGTTGTGTCCTTGAAAAGCCTTTCTTTGCTGCTGAGACTAGAGGGAGTACTCTTGTTCAGCCTGGGTTCCTCGGTAGCCCAGAGCTAGGGAGTCACCCATATGTGAGGACTGACTTCCTGCTTGGTCCTGGAGAAAGAGTAGTTACTCACCTGTAACAGGTGTTCTCCAGGAGCAGCAGGAATCAGTCCTCACAACCCTCCCTCCTCCCCTTGGAGTTGCAGTTGTACATAGTTTATTTTTCATTTTTGTGTGCTATTCTTAGCTATGTCATTTGACTGAGGTAAGATGGCACCTTTAGGCGGGAAGGGAACCGCGCATGCGTGCCTGCATTCCCAAAGGCTTTCATAGAAACCTGGGGAAATGCTCCGCTGGGGTTTCATCGGCGCCGATGACACCCATATGTGAGGACTGATTCCTGCTGCTCTTGGAGAACACCTGTTACAGGTGAGTAACTACTCTTTTCCGCATATCACTCCTGAATCTATCCACTTTCACCCTCATCCCATGTCCCTTTGTAGCTTTCAATCGAAAGAGGCTCTCCTCCTGTGCATTTATGCCAAGGAGGCATTTAAAAGTCTCAATCATATCACCTCTATCCCGCCTTCCTCTAAGGGTAGATGTTAATATCCTTAAGTCTGTCCTCATATGCTTTATAATGAAGACCACTAACCATTTTAGTAGCCACCTTCTGTACCGACTCCATCCTGTTTATATCCTTTTGAAGGTGCGGTCTCCAAAATTGTACACAATACTCCAAATGAGGTCGCACCAAAGACTTATACAGAGGCACCATCACCTTTTTTCTGCTAGCCATTCCTCTCCGTATGCATCCAAGCATCCTTCTAGCTTTTGCTTTCGCCTTTTCGACCTATTTAGCTACTTTAAGATCATCAGAAACAACCATGCTTAGGTCCCGCTCTTCTTTAGTGGACAAAAGTACTTTACCCCCTAAACGATATTGTTCCCTTGGATTGCTGCAGCCCAAATCATGAAAGCAGGCGATGCTATCGCGGGGTTTATTTCGCAGGCCTGGTGTGCTAGAAACTCTGTGGGTCCTATCAATCCAAAAGTCCCAGCCAGCAGTATCTAGTCCTGCTGCCTGCACAATTGCTTTAGATATAGCTTGAACCACTGTAGCACAATCATAGGCCTCCTCCTTCGGTACTCCCCTAAAATCGGAGATTATTCCATTGAAACCTATTCTCTAGGTCATCAACCTTTTCTTCCAACTCTTCTCGCTGCTTGTCTAAGAGATTAATCTTATTTTCTAGGGCCCCCACAGTCCCTGCTTGCTCTTCTAGCTGCTCCTTGACATCTTCCACCCTCTTACCCAGATCTCCCATTTCTACTCTTAAGCTCTCCACGCTCACCACCACGTCTTCTTGCACCCGAGATAGGTCTGTATTGATACCTTTAAAGCACTCATGTACTTCCGCGTAGAAGGCTCTTTCAGAGTTGGGCACAGCTATTGGGTCCCCTGCAGGTGATGGTGCCTTGTGCATGTGGAGCTGAGAGCTAGGGCCGTTGTTTGCTACAGTGTAGGCCCCTGCCGTTGCCATTTTATCTGGCTGCTGTTGCGGTGTAGTCAAGCTTGCAGCAGTCATGTAGGCAAACTCCTTCAATTCCACCTACTTCGCCTTCGCGGTCATCCCACCTGATTGCCCCTTCAACCAGGCGGGTTCACAACAAATTGGAGAGGGTCTAGGTGGATTTTCAGTGTTAATTC
This sequence comes from Ichthyophis bannanicus, assembly GCA_033557465.1. Lineage (NCBI taxonomy): Eukaryota > Metazoa > Chordata > Amphibia > Gymnophiona > Ichthyophiidae > Ichthyophis > Ichthyophis bannanicus. The sequence continues at coordinate 42,421,192 of CM066048.1, read as the reverse complement.
CACTGTGGGTCGGCCAGAGCAATAGCTCAAGCGGACATTTTCGATGATGACATCAGCAGCTTTCGTCTTTCTATTTTGTGATGGCGTAAACAACTGATCTATGTTTACCCATTCCACTCCATTCATTAATTTATAGACCTCTATCATATCTCCCCTCAGCCATCTCTTTTCCAAGTTGAAGAGCTCTAACCTTGTAATACGGGTATCCTTTCATCCCCTTTATCATTTTGGTGGCTCTTCTCTGTACCTCTTCTAATTCCGCTATATCCTTTTTAAGGTACAGCAACCAGAATTGAACACAATATTCAAGGTGTGGTTGCACCATGGGACAATGCAGAGGCATTAAATATCCTTTGTTTTATTCTCCATTCCTTTCCTTATGTTTGTGTGAGTCAGCAGGGCTGTTCACATTATGATTCCTAGCATTCTATTTGCTTTTTAGCTGCCACTGCACACTGGGTGGAGGGTTTCAACGAGTTATCCACGATGACGCCTAAATCCTTTTCCTAACGTGGAGCCTTGCATCGTGTAACCACAGGTTGGGTTGTTCCCTTTCTAGATACATAACTTTGCACTTGTCCACATTAAATTTCATCTGCCGTTTGAACATCCAGTCTTCCAATTTATCAAGGTCCTCTTGCAATTTTTCACAATCCTCTTGTGTTTTAACAACTTTGAATAATTTTATGGCATCTGCAAATTTGATCGTTTCACTCGTTATTCCCATTTCCAGGTCATTTATGAATATGTTAAAAAGCAGCAGACCCAGCACAGATCCCTGGAATACTCTGTTATTCACCTTTCTCCATTGAGAAAATTGGCCATTTACTCTTTCTGTCTTTTAACCATTTCCTGATTCACATTAGTACACTGCCTTCTATCCCTTGACTTTTTAATTTCTCCAAGAGTCTCTAATGAGGGATCTTGTGAAAGGCTTTCTGAAAATCGAAATACACTATATCAATTGGCTCACCTTTATTTACCTATTTATTCACACCTTCAAAAAAGCAGAGCAATATAATAAGACCTTCCTTGGCAAAATCCATGTTGACTTTCTCCCACTAAATCATGACTATCTATGTGTTCAGTAATTTTGTTCTTTGTAATGGTTTCTACCATTTTGCCTGGTACTGATGTCAGGCTCACCGGTCTGTAGTTTCCTGGATCACTCCTGGAACTCTTTTTAAAATTTGGCATAAGATTGGCCATTCGTCAGTCTTCAAATACTACAGATGATTTTAATGATAGTTCACAGATTATAATTGTAGGTCTGAAATCTCATATTTCAGTTCTTTCAACACCCTCGGATGTTTACCACCCGGTACAGGTGATTTGCTACTCTTCAGTTTATCAAATCTTTGTATTACATCTTCCTGGTTTATCCATATTTCTTTCAATTCTTCTGATGCATTAGCTTTAAATAACATTTCAGGCATGGGTAACTTCCCTACATCTTCCTCAATAAATACCGAAGCAAAGAATTCATTCAGTCTCTCCGCTATGGCCTTGTCCCCTCTTGTTAAGTGCCGTCGAGTCAGTGTCGACTCATGGTAACCCTCTGGATAGTTGTCCTAAACTGTGTTTGGTTTTCATTCGTGGCTCATTGTTAACAGATTGGCACCCATAGCTGCTGTTATTGTATCGATCCATCTCATTGCTGGTCTTCCTCTTTTGCGTTGACCTTCTACCTTGCCAAGCATGATGTCTTTCTCTAATGATCTCTCTCTTCGCATGATTTGTCCAAAGTATGAAAGTTGAAGTCATCTGAGCTTCTAAGGAAAGCTTAGGTTTGATATCCTTGTTCTTCGGGCAGTCCATGGGATACACGGTATTCGTCTCTAGCACCATAATTCAAAGGCATCAATTTTCTTCCTGTCTGTCTTTTTCACAGTCCAACTTTCACATCCTTATGATGTTATTTAAAGTACCATGGCTTGAACAAGTCAAATCTCTGTATGGAGAAGAGGCATCTTTGCTCTTGAGAATCTTGTCTAGGTCCTTCATAGCCATTCTGCCAAGAGCAATGCATCGTCTGATTTCTTGACTGCATGTTGTTTCTTTGTGGATAGTTGATCCAATTAGGTTAAAGTTGTCCACTATTTCAATTTCTTCTTCATCAATGATGAACTTATTGATTTTGCCAGTTGTCAGGATCATTGTCTTCTTTACATTAAGATGCAGGCTCATTTTAAGACTATGTTCCTTGATCTTGAGAAGCAAGTGTTTCAGATCATCTGTTCTTTCAGTCAGTAATGTGGTGTCATCAGCATAGCGAAAGATGTTGATGAGTCTTCCACAAATCTTCACACCTCGGAAGTCTTCATACAGTCTTGCTTCTCTGATGATTTGTTCTGCATATAAATTAAACAGGTAGGGGGAAATATGCAGCCTTGTTGTACACCTTTGCTGATTTTAAACCATTCTGTTTCTCCTTGTTCTGTTCAAACTGTTGCTTCTTGATCAATGTAAAGGTTGTGCAAGAGAATGATCAGGTGTTCTGGTATGCCCATGCGTCTTAATGTGGCCCAGAGTTTCTCATTGTTTACACAGTCAAAAGCCTTGCTGTAGTCAATAAAACACATACAGATATCCTTTTGGTATTCTTTTGTCTTTTCAAGGATCCATCTCACATCCACAATGACATCTCATGTTTCTCGCCCTTTTCTGAACCCTTCTTGCACTTCAAGTAGTTCTCATTCCAGGTATTGTTGAAGTCTCTGCTGAATGATCTTGAGTAGAATCTTGTTGGCATGTTGGATCAGAGTGATTGTGCGATAATTTCCATAATCAGTTGGATTACCTTTCTTCAGTATTGGTATAAACACAGATCTTTTCCAGTCAGTTGGCCATGATGTTGTTTTCCAAATTTCCTGGCTATCATCCAATGGTCCAACTAACTCTCTAATACGTTTTTTGCTATGAATGTACTTGAAAAAGTTTTTATTATCCATTTTTGCTTCCATGGCAAGCTTTTTTTCAAATTCTCTCTTTGCCTGCCTTATCAATGCCTTGCATCTAACTTGCCAGTGCTTATGTTGTTTCCATTTTTTTGTCATTTGGCTCTTTTTTCCGTTTCCTGAAAGATAATGTTTTGGCTACAATAGCCTCTCTGACCTCACCTTTAAACCATGCTGGCAGTTTTTTGGCCTTCCTTCTACTTTTCTTAAATCGTGGAATACATCTGGTCTGGGCTTCAAAGATAGTATTTTTAAATAATGCCTATGCTTGATGTAAATCTTTAACTTTTGCAGCTGCTCCTTTTAGTTTTTTCTTAACTATTGTCCTCATTTTATCATAGTCTCCCTTTTGAAAGTTAAAAGGTAGTACTATGGATTTTCCTTGCTGTCCTTCCTCTATTTATTAAATCAAATGTGATCATGCTATGATCACTATTGCCAAGTGACCCTTATCTCTTGCACCAGATCCTATGTTCCACTAAGGACTAGGTCCAAATAATTTCCCCTCTTGTCAGTTCATGAGCTAGCTGCTCCAAGAAAAAGTCAATTATTTCATCTAGAAATCTCCCTAGCCTATCCTGCCATGACACTGACCCAGTCGATACCGGGGTAATTGAAATCACCCATTATTATAACTGTGTTGTACCTTTTGTTAGCTTCCCTGATTTCTTTTAGCATTTCATAATCCATTTCTTCATTCTGGCCAGGCAGTCGGTAGTACATCCCCACTGCCATCGCCTTCTCCTTTTGACATGGATTTTCTATCCAAAGAGATTCTACGCTGTATTTTGTTTCCTGCAAAACTTTAATCCTGTGTGACTCAATGCCCTCTCTAACATAGAGTGCAACCCCTCCACCAATTTGAGCTACCATATCATTGCGATATATCCCATTGGTTGTCCTCCTTCCACCAGGTCTCTGAGATACCAATCATATCTAACCTCTTTTAGTGATATATATTCTAACTCTCCCATCTTATTTTTTAGACTTCTGTCATTTGCATACAGACATTTTAGAGGTTGTATTTTATTCATATTAATCTGGTTATCAGTAGACAGGGGTAATTTGGAATCTTTCAGCTCTGTCACAAGTACCTGTCTGGTTCCCAAAAAGGTACACAGATTCCATGCTGCTTATCCCAGAGATAAACTGTGGATTTCCCTGGTCCTCTTTAATCATGGTTTATGGACATTTCCTCCAGGAACTTGTCCAAGCCTTTTTTAAACCCATCTACAAACAGCTTTTACTACATCCTCCGGTAATGAATTAGAGTTTGAGTACGCATTGAGTGAAAAAATATTATCTTCAGGAACAAGCAGGAATGTAGTCTTCACATAGGGGTGACATCAGCACCGACGGAGCCTGCGCGGGAATGCTACCCAGCATCCTATAGGAAAGCTCTTGGGAGCATCCCACTGCACCTGCGCTGCTGCCTTCCCGCCTTTCCAACTCTCCCTCCTCAGTTTTTTGTTTTCTGCGGAGCCGACAGGGAGTGATTCCTGTAATCGCAGAAAATCTTTTCTTTTTGTGGTGTGTCTGCCTTCCCGTCAATGCCAGCACCGATATCTTCAGTGTTCTTTTCTTCTATTTACTTGCTAAAAAACAAAAAAAGTTTTTTCTTGGAGGGTCTTTGCCCTCTAGGTGCTTAGGCCCCTTTGTTTCCTCCGAATGGAGAAACCAACTAGTGGTTTCAAAAGGTGTTCCAAATGTAGCAGTACCCTTTCTGCTACCGACATCCATGACTGTTGTCTTAAATGTTTGGGACCAGACCATTCACCGTCGGAATGTCTCCTTTGCAGAAAGATGACAAAGAGGGGCCTGCAGAATAGAGCTGCAAAACCCGGCACCCTCTTTGCCTTGGATGCAATGTCTGTGGCATTGACGTCGTCCAGGGCTTCATCTTCCTCCCATGGATCTCAGATAACGAAACCCAGATCTTCTTTGGTCGGTCCTCAAAGGGTAGATCTCCTTCTAAGCATCTAGATGCTTTAAGCATTGCCCTAGAGGAGAATACACCGGCCAAACAGCCCTGGTGGGAGGTCCTTACCTCCAAAGCATTATCAGGGTCCCAAGATGTTCCCGAGGTGTCCACCTCTGGAGAGCTCTTGGTGCCATGTTCTGGGGTTGTGGCCTGCTGCTTGGGTACCGATACCCAGTGTGATAAGGAAGCTTATCATAGCTCAGGAAGGAGCTATAGAAAAGGTGAAGTGACTCTGAACAAGCAACCTGTCAGTTCTGGTAGAAATAAGAAAACAGAATTTTCCCATAAAAGACTACCAGACCCAGAATGCACCAGGTTTCCAACAGCCATTAGAGGAGCTGAAGTGGGGAAACGTGTGTTCAATAAGGAGGGCTATGAGGTAATCCCCAAGCACTCATCTCAAAGGGCAGGGCCTGATTCAGCACAGCTGTGCTGTGCTAGGGTGGAGCACTCATCTAACCAGAATAAAGGTAGAGTTTATTCTACAGAGAATTATCCTCATCCTCAGTTTCATCTGGGAGATCCTCATCCTCAGTTTCTTGGAGAATTCTCATCTTGGACAGCTTCATCATCTGGAGGATCATCAGAAGCAGAAGCCAGAGCGGACAGAAAGGGCAAGAAACCCTTTGGAAGAAAGAAGAGAAAAGCATTTGGAAGGTCTAAAGGAGTCCAGAGCAGTACGTATACTGGGAGACATTCAAAAGGCCAGCATACACCATTGGACTGGGGAAAGCCAGAGGAATGGTACTGCAGGGCTAGGAATCTCCAGACGGTACCTGTGAGGGAGACGGCTGCACGTGGAAGGGACCCTAAGACCCGTTCCAGAAGGTATGTGAAGAGAGATCCAGTGTCCAGGGATCTGGATTGGAAGGCTGGACATAAGAACTGGACTACATACTGGCCAGGCTATTTAGAGAGGAACTCTAACAGCAATGGAAGCTCAGGTATGAACACTGATCTATGCCCTAGCTATAACCTTGAAAGACAGCAGGGAAACAAGTATTCTCCTGAAAGTGCTCCATTGAGAAATTCCTCTGTGCCAATCCCTGATATTGAATCCATGATTGTTGAAGAAGGGGAAGGAGAAGTCTTAGATACAGGTTGTGAATACATGGATTGCTCTCTGTCTAAACTCCTTTGGTAATTTTCTGTTACAAAGTGCAACAACCATCACAAAGAAATACAAACTTGTTCTTTAATCTACTCAGAAAAGCTCCTGAAGTAGGATTTGAGCCACGCAGTAGAAAGCAAGCCAGCTAAGGGGTTTCAGCTGGGTAACTGCTAGCAATTGAGCCTTACCTAATTGCTTGTGAGCTCTGAGGGAATCACTTCTGAATCTGTGTGAAGATATAAGAAGTTAACCTGAAAAGAACAGTTTTTCCCTTCTTTGTGGATTTTGTTTGTTGTTTGATGCACTGCTAAGAAAATATTAGCTAAAGCCTACAGAAAAGACCAGTTTGTTACCAACCAGGTCTTTATTCTTTTCATTTGATTGCCTGACAAGTTCAACTGTTGTTTTCCTGATTTTGTTTTTCTAAGTTTAACACTGAAAGCAAGTATCCTGTTTTATGTGCTACCAAGCATATCTGTGTTGGGAGAAATAACCCCATAAATAAATATCTTATTGGCTTTACACTCAAGCATAACTAATTATTGTGAGCAGCTGTGTCTGGTGTGAATGGACTGCATTTCCCACAATCCCTTGCAAATCATATTGATATATGCACTTGCCAAGACTGTGAACATTCTCACCCAGGCAGCCGTCTGACACCAGGCATCGGCTGGCTCCATGGATCAACTTGTCCTAGCCATTGAGCGGAGTCTTGCAGCATTGCTGGCGGCCTCGGTACCACTAAAGCCTCTGTAATCAGTTCTGCAGCCATCGGTACCAGTACTGGAGGTATCGGCATCGACCATTGCGCTGCTCTCCAAGGCATTCCAATGCCGATTTTGATCGGTACCGTCGTCGGGCCGGGTGGGAGCACCTGGCACGTCGATACTTCGAGTCGTCCGATTCTTCCGATGAATCAATCGGTACTGGAGAGCCTCTTCTGGAAGATCCAGCTTCTTCCCCACAACGCCGAATGTCTCTACCGGAATACATGTCTTTTCAAGACTTTATACGGGATGTGGCTTGGGGCCTTTCGATTACCATGACCTCAGAGAAGGAACTGAGAGCTGAAGAACTTAAAATTCTTCAATATCCGGCAGCCCCTAAGGAGACCGCGACCTTACCCATTCATTGGATATTGCGCTACCTCATGCTTAGGATGTGGGAAACGCCTCTAACGGTGTCTCCACGTTCTTGAAGACTCAATACCATGTACTGGGTACCGCAGTGTCCCGGTTTCCAGACGACGCAGTTACCTCACCATTCCATGGTTGCGTAATTGGCAATGCGATGAATTAAAAGTGCTAAGACACATTCATCTAATCCCCCGGGCCGTGAGGCAAGAACTCACGATACCTTTGGCCGTTGATGCTTCCAGGCCTCCATGTTGTCGGCCAGAATAAGTTCATCCATACTCTACATGGGTATGTTTCTTCGGGAGGTGGCTAAAGATTTGGAACTAATGGCTCCTCTTCTCCCACATGACAAGAGGGCTGATTTCCTGACACTTGTTAAACATGCCTAGAATGTTTCCAAGTTCTTGAACAGGGCTACTTTTGATGGTTTCAAGTGTATTAGCAGGACTTCTGCTATTTCCATTGGTGCACATCGGATTGCTTGGTTACAAGCATCTGATTTAGAACAGGTGGTGCAAGATAAGCTGGGGAATATTCCTTGCATAGGAGAAAGCCTCTTTGGCAAGGCAAAGCTTCTCAGCCTGAGTCCGAGAATACCACCCTAAGCAGGCTCTCTAGGACCACTGCCAACCCAGCTAAGAAAAAGATGGTGAAGAAGCCCTTTTTTCAACAAGAAGAAAAAGTTGTATCCTTCTTACACCCATTCGGTCCACTGTTCGGTCCATGCTTCCCAGAAGGGACAGGAACAACCGAAGCAACAAAGGAAGGCTCAGGCCCCCAGAGCTCAACCAGCTCAGCAGACCCAACCTCCACAAGGTCTTTGACTTCCTGCTAGAGAACTTAGCTATCCTATCCCTGGAAATTCCAGAGCCAGTCAACATCCCAGGCAGACTGTGTTACTTTGCCAAAAGATGGCACCAGATAATATCAGAACATTGGACTCTCTCCATAGTGACAGAGGGGTATAAACTTCACTTCCAAAGTATGCCCCCTCCCTCCATTCCAAGAGAGTTCAGTTCCCGGTTCCTTCTTACTACTCTCTTGTGCCAGGAGATCACCACCCTTCTTGCTCAGGGTGCGATAGAGGAACTGACACTATCCCAGCAAGGCCTGGGCTTCTACTCCCCCTACTTCCTTATATCTAAGAAAACAGGAGGATACAGGCCCATTCTGGACCTCCGAGAATTAAACAAGTATCTGCTCTGAGAGAAATTCAAAATGATCTCTCTTGGAACACTTCTCCCTTACATCCAGAGTCAGGATTGGCTATGTTCTCTAGACCTAAAGGATACATATACACACATCCTTATCCACAAAGAACACAGGAGGTTTCTTCAGTTCTTCTTTCAGGGAAGACATTATGAATACAGGGTTCTACCCTTTGGCCTGGCTTCTGCCCCAAGTCTTCACAAAATGCATGGCAGTAGTAGCAGCATTTCTAAGAACTCTAGGGATATTTGTGCTCCCCTTCTTAGATGACTGGCTCATCCGAGCATTGTCAGCTCCATAGGCCAGCTCTGCCCTTTCCCGCACAATGCAGGTTCTTCAACATTTGGGGTTTGTAATAAATCTTCTAAAATCCCAACTCACCCCTTCTCAAACCTTAGAGTTCATAAGGGCTCTTCTAGACACGCAGCAGTCAAGGGCTTTTCTGCCACAGGTACGCTGCGCTCGAATAGTTCAACTGGCTTCTCAAGCAGCTATGAAAACCTCCCTGACTGCTCGAGAGATGCTTCAGTTGCTCGGTCATATGTCTTCCACTGTGGTTCCCTATGCTCATCTACACATGCGTGCAGCTCAGTGGACCCTAGCTTCGCAGTGGACTCAGGCATCAGGTCATCTGGGGGACAAAATCAGGAGCTCTGCACGTCTCATTTCGTCCCTCCAATGGTGGCAGTCACCAAAAAACCTACTCGTAGGGTCACCTTATCAGAAGCCACCACACCAGTTCACCCTGATGATGGATGCGTCCAAATTGGGTTGGGGAGCTCATCTGGACAATCTCTCCACTCAGGGTCTTTGGACTCAGCAGGAGGCTCAGCTTCACATAAACCTGCTAGAACTCAGAGCCATCTTCAATGCTCTCAGAGTGTTCCAGGACTACCTCCGCTCCAGAACCATTCTAGTCCAGACGGACAATCAGGTTGCCATGTTCTATGTGAACAAACAGGGTGGAACAGTTTCTCAGGCATTGTGCAACGAAGCCCTACACCTATAGTCCTTTGCCATACGCCTTCAGATACACCTACTAGCAGTGTATCTCCCTGGAAGCAGAATCTCCTGGCAGACAAATTCAGTTGAGTACTACTGCCATACGAATGATCTCTCCATTCCAAGCAAATTGCTTGAATCTTTCAAATCTGGAGAATCCCAAATATAGAACTGTTTGCAAGTCCGCAGAATGCCAAACTTCCCCGCTTCTGTTCCAGAATTCCTGCTCAGAACAGTTAGTCAATGGATGCCTTCCACCTCCACTGGGGTCAGGACTTCCTATACGCCTACCCACCCATTCCCCTCATTCCCAAGACTCTGTTCAAGCTTCAGAGAGAAAGGGGCCATATGATCCTCATAACCCCATGCTGGCCATGGCAGATGTGGTATCCACTGCTTCTGCGTCTCTCTCAAGCCGAACCTCTGGAGTTGGGATGTGCTCCAGATCTTCTATCCCAGGAGAATGGAACGCTTCTGCACCCAAATCCTCAGGCTTTGCACCTGATGGTGTTGCTGCTGAGAGCTTAGAACTCCAGGATGTCAACCTCTCTCAACAGGTTAAAGATATTTTTCTGGCCTCTAAGAAACCTTCCACAAGGCATGCTTATGCTTTTAAATGGAGAAGGTTCTCAACTTGATGTTCAAAAAAGGATCTTAATCCTTTTTCCATTCCAGCAGAAGCGTTACTGGAGTATATCCTCCACCTTTCATCCTCTGGACTTAAAACTAATTTAGTAAGAGTTCACCTCAGTGCCATCGCGGCTTTTCACATGCCCTTTGATGGACAACCTTTCTCCTCTCAGCCACTTGTAGCGTGTTTTATGAGAGATTTACTCTTAACTAACCTCCCATTAAGCCACCACCTGTGGCATGGGATCTCAACCTTGTCCTTGGACAGCTCATGAAGCCGCCCTTCGAACCTTTAGCTACCACATCTCTGAAGTTTCTTTCTTGGAAAGTCATCTTCCTAATTGCACTCACTCAGTGAGCGCCAGGCTTTAGTGTCTGATCCTCCTTATACAGGGTTCCACCATGATAAAGTAGTCCTTAGGACTCATCCTCACTTTATGCTGAAGGTGGTGTCACCTTTTCATTTGAACCAGTCAGTTTACCTTCCTGTTTTCTTCCCTAGGCCTCATGCCTCTAGTGCAGAAAGGAATCTACATACTCTGGATTGCAAGCGTGCTTTGGCCTTTTATCTTCAGAGAACTAGACAACACAGAAAGGCTTCACAGCTTTTTGTTGCCTTTGATTCCAGTCACCTCGGTCTACCAGTTTCTAAGAGAACACTCTCCAAGTGGATTGCAGACTGTATCTCTTTTACCTATGAGAGTAAAGGACTTTCTCTTGAAGGTCATGTCACAGCACACAATGTGCGAGCAATGGCTGCCTCTATGGCAAATCTACGCTCAGTGGCAATTGATGAAATCTGCAAAGCAGCAACCTGGTCCTCTGTCCACACCTTTGTGGCCCATTATTGCTTGGGCAAGGACTCCCGTTGGGATGCCTCGTTTGGCCAGGCTATTCTCCAGCATCTCTTTCAGACTTAGAACAACTCCTACCCTCCGTCCTGGGATTCGATACCAGAGATCCTTGGGAGGAAATATGACCCAATTCAGTCTGTGTTTCACTGCTCTCTCTGGGGTCATCTCCCTGGCATCTCCAAGCTAGGGAGTCCCATATGTGAAGACTACATTCCTGCTTGTTCCTGGAGATAGCGTAGTTACTCACCTGTAACAGGTGATCTCCGGGAACAGCAGGAATTGAGTCTTCACAACCCACCCTCCTCCCCTAGGAGTTGTATCTCTCTTTCTCTTTCTCTCTCTCCTTTCCTGCTGTTCCCGGAGATCACCTGTTACAGGTGAGTAACTACGCTTTCTTCTCTTAGTCTTAAATGGGCTATATTGTAGCTTCATTGTGTGGCCCCTAATCATCTAATCATTCTACTTTTTGAAGCAGGAAACAAGACCTATAAGAACATAAGAACATAAGATATGCCATACTGGGTCAGACCAAGGTCCATCAAGCCCAGTATTCTGTTTCCAACAGTGGCCAATCTAGGTCATACGTACCTAGCAGTTTCCCCAAGGGACACAGGTTCCACAATGCTTGTATTGGTTCAAGCATTGATATCCTGGGTCCCTTCTTAATAATGGTTTATGGACCTTTCCTCCAGGAACTTGTCCAAACCTTTTTTAAACCCAGCTACACTAACAGCCTTTACTACATCCTCTGGTAACAAATTCCAGAGTTTGATTACATGTTGAGTGAAAAAATATTTTCTTTTATTAGTCTTAAATAGTTTACCCTGTAGCTTCATTGCATGTCCCCTAGTCTTTCTATATTCTGATAAGGTAAATAATCGATCTACGTTTACCCGTTCCACTCCGTTCATTAATTTATAGACTTCTCTCATATCTCCCCTCAGCCGTCTCTTTTCCAGGTTAAAGAGCCCTAACCTTTTTAGCCTTTCTTCATAGGAGTATTTTTATTTTATTTATTTTATTTATTTACAGTTTCTTTTATACCGCGCTATTTGACATCAGTGCGGTTTACAATGAACATAAAACTACACGTCTCAAAAATTGATCTGTGCTTACAATGAACAGGACAATAAACTGGGTATACTGGGGGAGGCGTAGCCTAGTGGTTGGGGCAAGGTACCACAGGCCGGAAGGTAGGTGGTTCAAATCCCACTAGAGGACAGCAACCTTGGGCCGGAAGGACTGGGGTTTCTAGTCCCACAGGTGCTCCTTGTGGTCTTGGGCAAGCCACTTAACCCTCCATTGCCCATGTTCCCTGTAAGTATTAGTGTATGTGTGTCATATCCCCTCGTGTTAAATGTATCCCCCAACCGCTTTGACCCGGTGAAAAGCGGGATATAAATGCAGCTAAATAAATAAATAAATACATTAAACAGGTTTCATGAACAGTGAAAACAGAGAACAGAGAACATGAGAACTATGTACAAAGCAACTATGTACAAAGCAACTAAATGCAGCTATATGTAGAGCTTAAATGTATCCTTCCATCCCCTTTACCATTTTGGTGGCTCTTCTCTGAACCTTTTCTAAAATCGCTATTTCCTTTTTAAGATACGGCGACCAGAATTGCACACAATATTCAAGGTGCGGTCTCACCATGGAACGATATAGAGGCATTATAATATCTTTTGTTTTATTTTCCATTCCTTTCCTTATCATACCTAGCATTCTATTTGCTCTCTTGGCCGCCGCTGCACACTGGGTTGAGGGTTTTAACATGGTATCCACAATGACGCCTAAATCTTTTTCCTGGGTGGTGGTTCCTAATGTGGAACCTTGCATCGTGTAACCATAGTTTGGGTTGTTCTTCCCTAGGTGCATAACCTTGCACTTGTCCACATTAAATTTCATCTGCCATTTTGATGCCCAGTCTTCCAATTTATCAAGATCCTCTTGCAATTTTCCACAATCCTCTTGGGTTTTAACAACTTTAAATAGTTTTGTGTCATCTGCAGATTTGACAACCTCACTCGTTATTCCACTTTCCAGGACCTCTATCATATCTCCCCTCAGCTGTCTTTTTGCCAAATTGAAGAGCCCTAACCTTTTAACCCTTTCCTCATAGGGGTATCCCTCCATCCCCTTTACCATTTTAGAGAATTCTAATCACTTTATTATGTATTTTTAACCATCAATTTCAAGTATTTCGTTTTTGTACCCTCTGAATCTTGCATTAGAAGCCAAAGAGAATTCAGACGACCAGTTACTACTACTTCAGTTGTATTCTAGTAAGTGTTAAGTATGAATATAGAATTACAGTACAGTTGACTTCCTCAGTCACTAAAGATATGCCGTTGATCAATGAAAAGATTTGTTATATGTAATGCTCCTTCTAAAAACCAAGTGCACACCAGCCTTCCTATGGTTTTACCTTTCACAGGGTCTGCAGCTTCTACAGACCATGGATTCGTTCTGTTAGAGCCATGGAATTGCTGACCACTTCTGGTGGGAGAAAAATGGTGGTGGTTTCTTGTACACCTTAGCTGGAATTTTGTCTGTACATCAGTAATTCAAAATTAGTGTAAAATGAATAGGGTTATGATTAGTTCCAGAAACGACATTTTAATAGCTCTTCCTAAAAATGTATGGATATGCTTAGGTTCTGAAGCACTAACATAATGAGCTGGAGTTAGAAAGAGAAGAATGGTTTTATCCTTAGGTACGAAAGAGGGTTCAAATAGCACATGTAGCTTTTTGGTCTTCTCTGATCTTGCTGAATTATGGGGCTATATACAAAAGTTTAAATATGTTGTTTTTTGGGTGTTTCATTTCAAATGAAATGTAAAAGCAAATACTTTTTTTTTTCTCTGCTGTATTTTGACGTTGTGTATGGTATCTCTCTGTCTTTTAGCATCAGGAAATGGAACGTATGAAAGAACCAGGTAATGTAAACATTTCAAATCATTTGCTTTCTCGAACTTTGTAAGATTAGGTTTAATCATTACTTGGATGAGAAAATGCCAAGGAGCACTGTGTCTGATAGGAAAGGGCATTTCCATCTGAGCTAGTACTGATCCAATGTCCTAATATGATGGTAGGTGATGGCTTATTTCAGATGAGATATTAAATTGTTGTTTGCTTTCTGGTACTAAAGATCCCAGAGCACTTTAATCTTGATCTCCTGGCTAAATTGCAAATATAACTTCAAATCCCCAGCTAAGTTCCATGTATAATCCAACCACTGTTTGGTGCACTTGTTCCTTATCTGTGATCCCAATTTTCAGCCAGTGACAACCTACTGATTATCTCCGCAGAATGCTTGCAGCTGTCTGGATATCCGTGAGGATGTTCTTGGGCGTTCCGTGGGCATGACCAGAGGTTACACAGATTTTGCCAATATTCAGCACTATGACAACAGCTATATGATTATGCATATCCAACTAAAGTGATGATTGTTGTTGATGTGATTTTGCTGCCATAGCTGTTGAATAGCTCGGCGTAGCTGCGGTGGACATAGCAGTTAAAATCCATTTTGCATTTGCCTATTGGGTTTTCCATCACCATAGCTAACAATGCCTATTGTGTGATTATATGCAAGAGGCTGCAACAGAGGAGAAGGAAACTGCAGTGACAGTGCCAAAGGAGGCTGATCCAGACACAGGCCCAGCAATGGGTCAGCCCAGAAGGAGGTGGTACAGGGCCCCAAGAATATACATGGCCAGAGTAAGCTTCCTGGATCTGTCTGAGGAGGAGGTGTTGCAGCGATATTGATTCAGCAAGGCCAACATTGCTGAGATATGTGAGCTGGTGAAAGGCAAGCTGGAGGCCACAATCCTGAGGAGCCACGTTCTGCCAGTGCATGTGAAGGAGACACAGCACTGGCATTTCTGGCCACAGGAAGGTTCCAGTCACTGCACAAAGGGCTCCTTGCAGGCAATGGTAAGAAGGCTGTAAGATTTTATCAGTTTTCTGTCCACCAGAGAGCAGACCATGCAGTATTTCTGTTCCATAGCTCAGTTCTCCTCTGTTTACGGGGTTATAGACTGCACCCATGTGCCCTGAGACCACCAAGCCAGGAGGAGAGAGCTTTCAGAAAATGCAAACAATACCATCCCATGAATATGCAGATGCTGTGCAGTGTGACGCATCTAATCACCAATGTCTGTGAAGGTACTCGGGTCCTGCCATGATGCCTTTGTCCTAACCCATTCCAGATTGGGACAAGGGTATGCCAGTGGACTACTTGGAGATACCTGGCTGCTAAGTAAGAAAATGTGTTGAATGAGAATGGAATCGATCATTGATTTTCAAAGTTTGACATTAGGAGTGGATTTTCCCTTGATGAACCCTTAGGAATTTCCCACCAGCTATGATCACAGGGAAACAGGCAGTTACGGTGTTCCTCTTTTCCACAGCCCTTTTGGTATGCATATTCTAAATAGAATCCTATCTGTAGCTTGTCCTCTGGCTTTGAAACAGCTTCTACTTGAATTGAGACTTCAAGTAATAATGGCTTATGGACTTTTCCTCCAGAAATTTGTCCAAACCTTTTTTAAACCCAGCTGCACTAACTGCTTTTACTACACCCTCCGGTAACAAATTCCAGAGTTTGATTATGCATCGAGTGAAAAAATATTTTCTCTTAATAGTTTTAAATGGGTTACATTGTAGCTTCATTACGTGTCCTCTAGTCTTTCTACATTTTGATGGTGTAGACAGCTCATCTGTGTTTACCTGTTCCACTCCATTCATTAATTTATAGACCTCTATAATATCTCCCCTCACCTATTTCTTCTACAAGTTGAAGAGCCCTAACCTTTTAAGCCTTTCCTCATAGGGGTATACTTCCATTCCCTTTACCATTTTGGTAGCTCTTCTCTGGACCTTTTCTAATTCCGCTATATCCTTTTTAAGATACAGTGACCAGAATTGCACACAATATTCAAAGTGCAGTCGTACCATGGAACGATACAGAGGCATTATTATTGTTTATTCTCCTTTCCTCTCCTCATGATTCCTAGCATTCTATTTGCTTTCTTGTCTGCTGCTGCACACTGGGTGGAGGGTTTCAACGAGTTATCCACGTTGATGCCTAAATCTTTTTCCTGGGCGGTAGTTCTTAATGTGGAACCTTGCATCACATCATGTAACCATAGTTTGGATTGTTCTTTCCTAGGTGCATAATTTTGCACTTCTCCACATTAAATTTCATCTGCCATTTGAACATCCAGTCTTCCAATTGATCGAGGTCCTCTTGCAATTTTTTACAATCCTCATGTATTTTAACAACTTTGAATAATTTTGTGTCATCTACTCTTTATTCCCATTTCCAGGTCATTTATGCAAGGCTGGCCTGTCCACTAGGCAAGGTAAGCGGCTGCCATTTTGATGCCCATGAAGAAAAATGTAGGTAACCCCTCCAAGTATCAAACGTTATGTTCTCTAGTATTGGTCAACATTCAACACCATATATAAGTTATAGTACAACATCCACAAGCTTTATCGACAGATTAAAGTGCATGTCACTTCTTAATCAAGTTAACTTCTCGTAAACTAATTATAACATGTGGAAATACATATTTGAAAAGGGGTACAAAGGTCTCAGACTTCTCCTGGCACTGGCTAATCAGACAAAGTCCTCGCCTTAGTGCCTGTTTGCATCAACGACCTATGTATTCTGTTCCCCTTAAGCGGTTAGTGTTGAATGGACAGAAAAATATTATCAATCGTGCTTATCTGAATAGATGTAACGCTCCCCAACGCCAACACCCGACTCCGTTACTGCATTTCACAGACGAGTTTCTTCAGGGGGAATTTGTTATCGTTTAAGCACTATACGTAATGACTGCTGCTCCATTATCTGGCGTGTATAGGTATTCAACTTTCAATATTTTCTTGGTTATCTCAGCCACACTCTCTTCAGCACACATAACCTGCTGCTTCTGATCCCCCTCCGATGCAACTTACTGTCGGAGGGGGGTCAGAAGCAGTAGGCCATATGTGCTGAAGCACATGGCATGTTGTGGCAACAAAGCGGCGGCACAAAGTCGCTGCTTTTAAAATACTGCCGTCGCTGCCTGCCTCCCCCTAAGACAGAATCGGCAGCAGCAGGCAGCAGTGGCATGGCTCAGCAGGGGGGGGGGGCAGCCAGCATGACTCAGCACGGGGGGGAGGCGGCATGGCAGGGGTTTCTGCCTAGAGCAGCAGAAATCCTTGGTCCGGCCCTTTTTACAGGTATGCTACTGTTCTCAGCATGTTCCACAGGTGCTGATGTGGGTAGGGCAATCTGAAGTAGGTGTATGTCATTACAGCTTGCATGGATCCATTTGGCCCCCTTAGGCACAGGTAGACCAAAGTTAACAACATGCCACATTACAAAAGCAAGGCAGATGTAAATGAACTCTGGGAAAGTCAGGAGGCCATATCCCCCTAGCCTGTTAGCTGAAGAGACAGAGAAATGGATATGAGATGCTGAAGTGGGTCTGTGGAACAGCGGGTATTCTAAGGAGGATGGAGGGGGCATGGGTCCCCTGGTATGTCCTATGATATGAACAGCAAAGGCATTTGACTACATAAATGGTGAGCAAATCCTTACTAGCATAGTGTTACGCACTGTAAACGGGGGTGCTGGTCGTGAAAGTCCACAGTCTTGGCAAAGGCAAAATATTATTATGACTTGCAAAGGAGTGTGGGGGTTGTAGTTCATTCATACCAGAATTAGCAGTTCACAAAATAATGAGTTGTGATGCTTGAGTGTAAGCAAAGAAAAACAGATTTTATTCATGGGGTTAATTCTCCCACACAGATTTACTTGGTAACACAAAAGGACACTTGCTTCAAGTATTGTACTCAGGAAAAACAAAACATGATATAAGGTAACTGGACTTCTTAAGCAATAAATCAATAAAGACCTTGATGGGAAACAGAAAAGGTCTTTTTGATGGCTCCTGCTAATGACCTTCTTAGCAGTGCTCCAAAAGGCAAAAACAAACCCAAAAGTAACAAAAAAACCTGTTCTTTATCAAGGATAACTTTCTTCTATTCACACACACAAGGAAGAAGTTTCCTTCTAGAGCTCACGTGCACTTGTGCCTGGTTCAATTACAAATTAGCCAGCTGCAAACCCCTTTGCTGGTTCACTCTCTCTACGTGGCTCAATCCTACCCTAAAGCTTTCTTGCAGAGACTTTTCTGGGTAGATAAAAGAACAAGTTACAGTTCCTTTTGGTGGTTGTTGTATTAGTGAGAAACTACTTTAAAACAGCAGCCTAGACAGAGAGCAATCCATGTATTCCAACTGATCATTTGATTTATCTCCTTCTTCCTCAAATATCATGGAATCAATATCATGGTCTGGCTTAGAGGAATTCCTTAACTGATCACTCTCAGGATAATATTTGTTTCCCTGCTGTCTTCCAGGTGAAGAGCTAGGGCATAGATCAAAGTTCATACCTGAGCTCCCCTTGCTTTTAGATTTCCTCTCCAGGTATCCTGGCCAGTAGGTAGTCCAGCTTTTATGTCCAGCCTTCCAATCAAGATCCCTGGACACTGGGTCTCTCTTCACATACCTTCTTGCACCGGTCTTAGGGCCCCTTCCAAATGCAGCCGTCTCCCTCAAAGGTGCCATCTGGGAATTCCTGGCTCTATAACCCCAATCCTCTGGCTTCCTCCAGTCCAATGGAGTATGCTTGCCTCTGGAATCACTCCTAACACACGTACTGCTGTGGGCTCCTTCTTTAGACCTCCAAGATGTCTTTCTGTTCTTCCTTCCACGTTGCCTCTGCTATTGTAGTCCTCTCTCTTCTTTCTCCAGTGGCTTCTGTTTCTGGATCTGCAGCTTCTGCTTGTTCTCTCTGTTCTGATGGTTCTGTCTCTGTGTAGAATATCTTTTACTTTTAAAGTGCTTAGAGGGACACTCCACCCTAGCACAGCCCAGGTGTGCTGAATCAAGCCCTGCCCTTGGAGATGAGTGATTGGGGATTACCTCATAGCTCTCCTGATTGAACACACGTTTCCCCACTTCAGCTCTTCTAGAGGCTGTTAGAAACCTGGTGCATTCTGGGACTGGTAGTCTTTTATGAAAACATTCTGTTTTAGTATTTCTACCAGCAAAGACAGGTTGCTTGTTCGGAGCCAATTCACCTCTTTTATAGCTCCCTCCTGAACTATGATAAGCTTCCTTATCACATACCCCCCTGCTTAAGTTATTACGGACTGGTGCAACTGGTGAAACTTCTTTCCTACAGTCCGTAATACCTACGAGAGTATTTTCTTTTGAATGCTCACCTACTTCTTGGCTGGCTTTGGGGTCATTATTATTTACAGGCCTCTCCTTCCAAGATTTAAGTACATTAATGTGGTAGGTCTGTCTACGACCTCTTGCATTTTCTACCACATAAGATACTGGGCTCACCTGTCTAACAACCTTCCATGGCCCTTTCCACTGTACTTCAAATTTTGGGGCTGTACCTGCTACTTGAACCAAAACCTTTTCACCAATGCTTAATTGGCAGCTTTTGGCCTTCCTATCATACCACCCTTTCTGGCACACTTGACTGTCCTGCAGGTTTTTCTCAGCAACCTGCGAGGTCCTTTTTAAACGTGCTCTCAAGTCACGTAGAAACTGTGGCACCTCCTGATTTTCTGGTTCAGGATCAATCCATTGTTCCCTCAAAATTTCTAACAAACCCCGTGGAGCCCTACCATACATCAATTCATATGGAGTTACACCTAGGGACACCTGAATTTGTTCCCTGCAGGCATATAAGGCAAAGGGCAATAACATATCCCATTCTTTTACCTCTCCTGCTAACCCCCTTCTCAACATTTGTTTGAGAGTTTGGTTGAATCTCTCCACCAAACCGTTTGATTGAGGATGGTAGGCTGAGGTTTTCACGTGATGAATGCAAAAGGCATCCCACTTCGCAAAACAATTTGACTATCTCTAAACTATTGTTTTTGCAGAAACATTCCTCAATGGTATGGCCCAGGGAAACCTTGTTGCCTGATCTACCATAACTAGGATGTATTGGAAACCTCGGGGCGTTTTGACTAATGGGCCTACAATTTCCATAGCAATGCGACCTATTGGGTCTGTGATAATTGGTGTGGGAATCAAAGGCACCACCGGTGGGTGAGTCGCTGTAACTCGCTGACACGCTGGACATGCAGCACAAAACTGGACAGTTTCTTTGAAAATAACTGGCCAGTAAAAACGTATAAGTATTTGATCCAGCGTTCCTTGCATCCCTTTATGACCTCCAACTGGATGATCATGTGCTAGTCTAAGTACTAGTCCTTTGAAAGTTGTGGGTACCACTAATTGTTTACATATGGTCCCATTTCTGGGGTCCTGACTCTCTCTATATAATATTTCATTATCTAGTATGAATCTGGGCAACTCCTCCCTGACTTCCTGAGCATACTTAAAAGCTCGGGTGAGAGCTTGATCAGCTTGCTGTTCTTGTGGAAAGTTAGGAAACTTTGCCACCAACTCAGCTGGCACCCAGGGTAAACTTTGACCAGCCAACATCTCAGCCCTACCCTGTGCTCTGCAAAGTCTCTCACAACGCTTTTGTGCTTTCATCTTTCTTACTTTCCCAGATGGTGGAGTTATTAAATCATGAGAGGGTAAGTCTCCTAATAACTCTGCCTGCTCCCCCTCCTCCTGGCTCTTTACCTTAGCCTGTGAACGGGTGGATACAAGGCCCCTCTTCTTCCCTACTTCCTTCTTTATAGTTTGATCTTCTGGAAGCTTAACCATCTTTTTAGCTAGGGACTGAGGACTTCCAAACAAAGGCCCGGGAGCTATTACCATCATTCCTTCTCCCTCCTTCTTTCCTAGTCCTTTCACTAGTCCCTGCTTAAATCTTGGCCAGTCTCTTCCTAGAACCAAATCCAATGGAAGCCGAGGCACCACTGCTAAAAGAATTTCCTCTTGTTCCCCCAGGCACTTAACCATTAGCCTATAGGTGGGATATGATGTTGCAGCACCATGAATGCATCTAATGTGAACCTGGCTTTCAGGGGTTCTAGGCTCAAATCCTTCTTGGGCCTCTATCCTCTTCCAAAGCCTCCTTGACAGCATACTCTGGTCTGCCCCAGAGTCTAACAGAGCATTTGTGGTAATTCCCTGCACATCAACCACCAAAAGGAATCCTTCTTTGGGCTGTTTTAAATCAACACCCATCAAGCTTGTGTGTATCTGGCATCCCTTTTCCAAATGTCCCCATTTTCCACATTTGAAACATTTCTTTTTACTCCACTTTGTAATCTGGGTTGGCACAGTACTATTATTCTCAGAAACCTTTTTAACCATTTTCTTTTCTGATACAGCACAGCTTGCCTCAGCACCAACCTTCAGAGGGCCACCCATTCTATGGCAAGCCTGCGTGGCTTCCAAGAATCTCTCTGCTAGCATGGTTGCCTCTCCAAGGTTCTGGCAATTTTGCTGTACAGTATAAGGAAAGTGTGCAGATCTTTAGGCACAGCAGACATAAATTGTTCAAGCATAATAATGTCTAATAACATTTCCACAGTCTTTCCCTCAGGCTCCAACCATTTTACAGCCAATCCTCTGATTCTCTGACTCAGAGCCCTGGGTATTTCACCCACTCTTAATGCAGTAGCTCTAAATATTCGCCTATACTCTGAAATAGACAACCCTAGGCGATCTCTTATAGCAACCTTTACATCTCTATAATTCAAAGCTTGAGCTGATGGCATTGCCCTATAAGCTGCAAGCGCCTCCCCAGTTAATGAGGCTGCCAGCCTTACTGCCCACTGGGTCTCTGGCCATGCTAATGCTTGTGCCACTCTCTCAAAAGATTCAAGGAAATCATCAACATTATCATCTGGAGTGAGCTTCCCAAAACTAAATGCCCCAATTCCCTGATTGAGTCCCACATTGTCCACATGTGGTATACCAGTTGTTACTGCTGGTCTTGCATCCGGTCCACTTTGGTTATGAAGAGCAATTAAGGCTTCCACCAGATCAAGCACTGGCTTCTGCTGGTCCCTTAGTGCTTTAATTGCAGTGTCCTGAGCCTGCTGCGCTAGCTCCTGTTGCCTGCTAAATTGGGCTGCCATCCAGCTGGCCAGTTCCCTTGGATCCATCTTGTATCCCTGCAAGAAAACAAAAGAAAAAAAACACAGAGCAGCACCCTCCAAACAGGTGTTTTTCTCCTTTTGTTTTCCAATTACCTCTGTGTCTTACTCCCATCCATCACTAGACATGCCCAGGTACTTATTACCTTATGCCAGTGATGAATCCAGCTCTCACAGGGTCTTTTCCTCCTTGGAACAGCTCCTGGAACAGCCACTTTTTTTTCTCCAAAGTGTTGTTAAGGGAAAAATCCACTTTCCAGCTTTTGACTTGAACTTTTTTTTTTCTTCAGATTTCAGTTGTAATCCTTATAAATCCTGTAAATCCTTTGTGTAAAAGCAATCCGAACTACTACACCACTGTAAACGGGGGTGCTGGTTGTGAAAGTCCACAGTCTTGGCAAAGGCAAAATATTATTATGACTTGCAAAGGAGTGTGGGGGTTGTAGTTCATTCATACCAGAATTAGCCGTTCACAAAATAATGAGTTGTGATGCTCGAGTGTAAGCAAAGAAAAACAGATTTTATTCATGGGGTTAATTCTCCCACACAGATTTACTTGGTAACACAAAAGGACACTTGCTTCAAGTATTGTACTCAGGAAAAACAAAACATGATATAAGGTAACTGGACTTCTTAAGCAATAAATCAATAAAGACCTTGATGGGAAACAGAAAAGGTCTTTTTTATGGCTCCTGCTAATGACCTTCTTAGCAGTGCTCCAAAAGGCAAAAACAAACCCAAAAGTAACAAAAAAACCTGTTCTTTATCAAGGATAACTTTATTCTATTCACACACACAAGGAAGAAGTTTCCTTCTAGAGCTCACGTGCACTTGTGCCTGGTTCAATTACAAATAATTAGCCAGCTGCAAACCCCTTTGCTGGTTCACTCTCTCTACGTGGCTCAATCCTACCCTAAAGCTTTCTTGCAGAGACTTTTCTGGGTAGATAAAAGAACAAGTTACAGTTCCTTTTGGTGGTTGTTGTATTAGTGAGAAACTACTTTAAAACAGCAGCCTAGACAGAGAGCAATCCATGTATTCCAACTGATCATTTGATATATCTCCTTCTTCCTCAAATATCATGGAATCAATATCATGGTCTGGCTCAGAGGAATTCCTTAACTGATCACTCTCAGGATAATATTTGTTTTCCCTGCTGTCTTCCAGGTGAAGAGCTAGGGCATAGATCAAAGTTCATACCTGAGCTCCCCTTGCTTTTAGATTTCCTCTCCAGGTATCCTGGCCAGTAGGTAGTCCAGATTTTATGTCCAGCCTTCCAATCAAGATCCCTGGACACTGGGTCTCTCTTCACATATCTTCTTGCACCGGTCTTAGGGCCCCTTCCAAATGCAGTCGTCTCCCTCAAAGGTGACGTCTGGGAATTCCTGGCTCTATAACCCCAGTCCTCTGGCTTCCTCCAGTCCAATGGAGTATGCTTGCCTCTGGAATCACTCCTAACACACATACTGCTGTGGGCTCCTTCTTTAGACCTCCAAGATGTCTTTCTGTTTGTCATGATGCGGGCACTGATAAAGTTGTTTTGGAGAAAAGAAATCCTGTTTCTTTAGAGGAACTAGAGGTGCAGTTAACCCCAGGCACAGCTAGAGGGAGCAGGAACAGACATGCCGGACTTAATGAACCTAAGCTCTCTGATGACCTGCAGCTGAAAGGGAACCAGGAAGTCATCAGTAACCGTTCACTTTATAAGCCAGGGCAGAATGCTTCTGGACAGGAAGAGAAAGAGGAAGAGGACGGGGAAGGAGTAGAGCTGGTAGTAGAAGAAGGAGAAGGAGAAACAGCAGAGAAGCCTGGAGGCTGCCAAGGAGATAAGCCGGATTGCTGTGAAGGAAGCAAGGCTGGGAGCTGGAGGAGAAACAGACCTCACAAGGTGGGAAGCCAGAAGGCCCAAACTGATCCTGTTGTACAAGGGGAGTTTGGTGGAAGTTACCCCAAGGTGAGAGCGTCTGCCACGCCTAGTTCCTATACTTTGCCTGGAGATAGAATAGAGAGAAGAAAGCCAAGAACCAGAGAGAAAGGTTCTGACAGAAGCTTATTATCTCTAGAGGATCATTGCCCAGTTTCACCTGTTCAGAGGGAAAGGCACTTTTATAGGCAACAGAAGTTTTTACCCAGAGTGAGAGGAGAATCCAACGGCAGTTTTATTCCACTGCCTAGAAGCACACCTCGGTATCCGGTTGGCAGGCAGAAGTGCAGCTACCAAGGGAGAGGTGCAGGAAAAAGAAGCACTGTGGATTTTATCTCACCAAAGCCAAGGTATGAGGCATTAAATATTGACTGTGATAATTGTGCTACTAAAAGCTCTACTAAAACAAGTATTCCTTCTATGAGAAACAAGAATCAAGACTGGTTTAGTAAACTACCACCAGCCCTGAGAATCCCTGGCTATAGGAAGCCAGACTCCCAAGTTTTAAACTACCATGCTGAGATAGACAGGGACAGTGAACGCTCCTTGAATGAGTACAGGGGAGAAGAATCTATGGAAGTGGATTATCCCAGCACTGTTCCCTCACCTATGCCAGAGTTAATGGAATGTGATTGGTGCACTGCCTATGCTCCAAAGTCTGTATGCTCCACATACCATAGAAGAATAAGTGAAATATAATTTAATGTTTCTTATACTGAATGCTACTATGGAAAAACTTGCCTTAACTGTGAAGTAACAGTTAAGTGCTCAGTGAATATTGGTACCTTTTAAGACAAAGGACTGTTTCTGTTATCTGGAATTATCTCTTAGTTGAACCTTGCTTTAAACAGGGAATAAAAGCCTTTATTTCCCTCCACCTGGTCTCTTTGATCATTGACGTCTCTACATAGTGGCGTAAAATCTTTGTGTCACCGGGAACCCCGTGACATGTTCTTCCTTCCACGTTGCCTCTGCTATTGTAGTCCTCTCTCTTCTCCATGGACAAGCAGGATGAGTCAGCCACACCTGGTGACGTCATCCGACGGCGCCGAGACGGAAGTACTCTCTATGCCAACTGGTCCCACCCCCCGGCCCGCCCCTAGCTAGCCAGTTTCAGTTCTTCCGCCTTGCCGACAAGACGGACCTCTCTACTCTCCAACTTAAATTTCAGGACTACACTTACTCTGAAGAGGAATCCCTTCTCCTTACTGCTCCATTTTAAATGTTGAATGCTGTCTCTGATTCTTCCCCCTTCAGATCTATCCAAAGGGGAGCTGACCGGAATCTGGCCATGTGCTCGCAGCCTAATCTAAGTTCCTCCGAACTCCAGCATGCTGCACGTGGACTTACTGAACCCTGCTGCACTGCATTGCTGCCGCTCGGGATGTGCCTCTAATTTCCCCCATCCCCAGTCAAGATCCGATATCGCCCAGGATATAGGCATGAGGAGGCCACCACGGGGAGGAGATGACATGGCACGGGATGCACCCCCGGGCCTCCATCCCTGGCCGAGGAGGC
Source organism: Ichthyophis bannanicus (assembly GCA_033557465.1). Lineage (NCBI taxonomy): Eukaryota > Metazoa > Chordata > Amphibia > Gymnophiona > Ichthyophiidae > Ichthyophis > Ichthyophis bannanicus. The sequence continues at coordinate 42,395,765 of CM066048.1, read as the reverse complement.
CACCACGAGGAGGAGACGACACAGCATGGGATGCGCCCCCGGGCCTCCATCCCCGGCCGTGGAAATTCTGAGACTGCCGCCCCTCACCACACGTACCTGATCTCCTGGCAAGGTGCATACTAGCACTATCGGATTGAGGCGCCGATCGCTCCAGGGACAAGTTCCGGGATGTGCCTGCAGGGCCTCCATCGTAGACTGCACCCACCTACAAACGCACCGCGATGGTGTTAATGGCGCCGAAGTAGAAAATCCCTCTGGTGCGTCACTGCTTGCCGCGGCCCGGGACGTGCCTAAGGCCTCCGTCCCCGGCCAGCTTCCGATGTTGTCGCTGCGTGCCCAAAGGTTACTGCTCCACCTCGGCGGCTCTGAGTGTGCCTCCACTCACACGGGGTTTAAATCAAAGTTGCTGCAGCCTCTGCTGTCCCCCCGGTGGCTCTGAGCGCGCCCTCAGGGCCTCCGCTAACAGCCTCGCGGCCCTGGATGCTCTGGGTGATGTACTACCTGCCCACAGCCCAGCAACCCCTCCAACCTCGTGGCTCCCTTGGCGGCGGCCATCTTGCTGATGTCATCAGCTCCCTGCTCCTCCCCTCGGCGCGGTTTGTCGGCGCCGATCCAGCATCGTCAGGGTAGGAGGAGCCTCTCGTTCTAGAGACACTCCCACCGTCGGCGCAGAAGCATCGCCGAGGACCGCGCCGACGTCTGTGCACCGGCGCGGTAGACAACATGAGTAGGGTTAAGGGCTGCACCAGCGCCGGGCTGACAGACCATCTGACACCCCCCCTCCTCCTTGGCACCGCGGATCCATGCTGTTCGCTACCAAGTCGAATGGCTGCTTGCTCTCATTCTACGGAGATGATGAAGAGAGGATCAGATGAGCACCGAGGCTCCCTGCTCCGCTCTCAGTGTCAAATCCCCGAGGTAACGGGAGAAGTTGCAGCCTGCATTCCTTCATGCCGAGGGCTTCTTCTTAAGGCTGACGCAGTGCAGCAGTGGAGCACAATGGCTAAGACACTGACCAATGATGCAGGAGTCATAGGTTCAATCCCCCACTGTGCCTCTTATAGGTAATAGTGCTGTGGGGGGCATTTTTCTTCGTGCGAATGTGTTGACTGATCGGCGCTGGCTGAATCGCCTTAACGCAAATCAACGCTGGCGGAAACAGCGTAGATGCGGGTCTTGTGGCCTGCGGTACAACACCGGCACAATCGCACTGGAGGAAGTGGCTTAAGCCCCTACTGAACTAGGCAGATCAATTATTGCAACACAGTAAGAGCCTTCAGTATTCCTCCACAGTAGATGGCCTCAGATAGAGATAGAGCGCGTCAGCTCAACACAGACTGATCGCTCAGGCTCTGCAACAACAACAACAACACAGCTCCTCGACCTCCAATGGATCGGTGACTCTGTAGATGTGTTGTGTTGCCCAGCGCAGAGGCACGGTCGTGTGAGTGTGCCCCTCTCACAATCAGAGCCTCAGGACACTGCATCGCAGCATGTCGCACCTGCCTCCTACCGGGGGTGTGTGTGGGGAGTGACACTGCATGGCTTCCTTCCTGTTGCATCGCAAGAATATTGCTGCAGAATGGGATACCATGAAAGAGGCTGGATGATGACCTCATTCCGGAACAACAATGCTTGCGAACAGAGGGTAGCACAATGGCTAATACATTGACTGTGGAACCAGGGGTCATGAGTTTGATTCCCCAGTGGGCTCAATGAGCAATGATGATCTGGAGGCCAGTGGTCATGGGTCCAATCCCGCAGTAGGCTCGCCTTGGTTACGCCCGTGCCTCCAGCCTGTCCCCCAAACAGGGACGTAATATCAGACACCTAGCCACCCCTTATGGGACATGGGTAGACACCTGTCCTGTAGCCCAACTGCAAATCAGGTAGCCAGCTCCAAATGTAAGTCGGGTAGTCAGCAGGAGTTTTGATTCACCACATCCTGCTACATCGAGGCTTCACTCTCCGAAACTGCCCGAGATGGCATCTTTGCACTCTGCCAGCCTGTTCCCACGTTCGGCTCCCAAATGAGTTCTGTCTGCCTTACCACAGCAACAGTCAGAGACCCTAGCTCCAGGGAGTGTCCCGGCGTATTCAGCCATGAGGAGACCGTACATCACCACGATTGCGAGCTACAGCCCTCATTAGTGAAACTCAACAGTGGCAACAGTGTGGTACAGTACACACAGCCTGTGTGTTCAGAAGCAGAAGGTCACAGGTTCAATTCCCAGCGGTGGCCCCCTTCCCTCCACCCGGAGTTACACATTCATTTGACCCCACTTGTAAGGACGACTCAATAGCCTTCATCCTTCTTCTTGTTACATGGGTGGCTCCCCACCCACCCAGTGACAGAACGACCGCCCCAGGCTAACAACGGTGTCAGAACCAGAATAGTTGGCTTCTGTCTGACATTACACACATATCAATAAGTACATGGATACATAGAATATCAGGGGCGAGAGGCTTCATGACCCCCTACCACAATACTCCAGTCGCTCTATCTTTATCGTTCTGGGGCACTCGCCCAGACAGAGACTATACAAACTACGTCCCTTGTAATCTACATGAGACACATTTCGCTGAACCCGAGGGAAACCTTACATTCCACAACAAAGCGCTGCAGTACATGCAATCTGTGTGGCCGCGAGCGAAGGCCACAGTTTCAGATCTCATCGGCAGACCCTGCAGTGCATACCCCTTTTCAGCCAAGGACTGTCTACAGGCACAACCATCCTGGCCACCACCCACATCTGAAGGCTGACACTCACATCCCTCAGTCATTAATGGGTATCTCTGAGCGCATGATACCAAGGGATGGTTAGCTGCATCAATGCGGATATTTACATTGCCTTAGGAACCAGTTAGCAGCCTCAACTGCATCGGTCAGCCGAGCGGCCCTGGAGCATACCCTGCACCCCAGGTGTCGCCTACCGGCCAGACCTCCACCCATAGGCAAGGGACAAGGGTGTTATATCAGCCAGAGTCGCTTAACCACTTCTCCTCCCACCATACCCTACTGACTATCCAGCAGAGATCAAGAAAGCCATAGGGTCCAGCAGAGGTAAAGGCAACCCACGGGACCCCTGACATACCTACGGACTATCCAGCACAGGCAGAGTTAGCCCTCGGGCTCCCTACGGTCCTGCGAGAAGAACAATGACTTCTCGCCCCTTATCAGATGAACCCACCTCTGTCTTCTACCGCCTTACCAGCTGCAAACCCTTGCAGCTCTCCAGCCCTGTTCATGCCTGCCTATCCCCGGAGCCTTCCAGGACCAACCACAGTCTCAAGTAATTGCCTGCACCTGGGAGTGACAGGCTAGAGGTGGCCCACCTGGGATCTCCAGTCTGGATCTCCCCTTTTAATCATCGCAAAGGCGCACTCGACTCTGCATGCTCTAGGCGGCACCCTAACCAGCAGCCCACGGGTTCATGACCTGGCTGAGGACCATATGGGGCATTACTATGCATCACTTCGGTGCACCCATGCCTCCAGGGCCTGAATGGAACAGACTAATGCCCTCAGTCCTTCCCTTGGAATCTGGGGATGTTGGAAGGCAGTCACAGCTGCCAAATGAAGCTCTGCTCTGCGGGTCAACCGCAGATATCTGCTTGCCGCATCAAGAGCAGGGAGTGCATCCCTTAAGGGATAATGCTCTTCATTATGCCAATGGTCCAGTACCACGGCATGCCCATGGTACAGTGCCACGACCCGAACGACCCATGGTACAGTGCCACGACCGATACCGAACGACTGCTGTGGCTCTCGGCAACACGCAATCCCAACGCCACGTGTGAATCTCCTCGAGGACGTGCTCTGGACAAGAAAGGACCCGAAATAGGCCCAAGGAAAACTATTTTGCATAGTGTCCACGCGGCAGGCCCAGAGGGGGCACCCGACGCATGAAACTCCGCCTAGTCTGCCTGCCTCTCCATCTGCCTGGGTACAAGCAAGGCCTTAAACCATACCAAAGGCGCACGCATGAGGGGCACATCCCTAAATATTCCCCAGGTCGCATGCATACCGGGGTTCTTTCATGTATTACCCACCCACAAAGCCATGTAACAGGCCTGATCACATCCCCCTGGAGCACCTCGTCATGCACCTCATGCGTAGGCACCTCGTTATGCACCTCATGCAGGAACCATACCGAGAGATCGACCAGTCTGCTACAACGCTATCCTCCTCAGGCCACTCTGTGGCTCAACCTATATCAGATTCTTCCCTGTGCACTGGCTTCCCCGTGCTCTACCAACCTGGACCGTAACTTATACTATATTCATTCAGAACAAGACTCATCAAGCCCAGTAGCCTTCCAGGGGCCTAGCTAGGTGTCTACAGACCCACTAATCGTATTGGCCCAACCAGCTATTCCTGGTCTAGACTTGATCAACCGCTACGCTGATGGTCTTACAACATCCTCCAGTGACGAGTCCATTTAAAAAAAAAAAAAAAAAAAAAAGAGGATAATAATAATAGTAACAATTAAATAAATACATTAGAATACAATAAAGGGCCGCCCTTGGTGGTGCATTAAATGCCCAATTTTTGCCTCATGGCCAGCGACTATTGACATTGCTACCATAGCTGTCCTTCGTTGCAGTGACTGCCTCACTTCTACCAGAGGCACTTGATCACACCACCCTACGCACCATTTTCGCCCTCATGGCCAGCGGTTATTGTCGTTGCTACCATAGCTTCCTTCATTACAGTGACTTCCTCACCTTCTTCCAGAGGTACTTGATCGCACCACCTTACGGCTCGCTGTGCTTAATCTTGATCACCTCTTCTTAAGGCACATATCAACTTCATAAATGGTGGCCTGCTACATCCTATCACAATGCTGCTGATGCACGGGTGCGCATCGCCGCTACAAGCCTGCGTGGTATTGTTTCTACATGCGGTAACACATGGGCCCACGCTGGCCCTTCATAAAGGTTCGGCCTTCCCCCATCCACCGCAACGCAAGTCAGCTTGGGAGGCACCAGGTGTGGCTGACTCATCCTGCTTGTCCATGGAGAAAGTGGAGTTACTTACCTGTAACTGGGTTCTCCGTGGACAGCAGGATAAGTCAGCCACACATACCCGCCCACCTCCCCTGGGAAGGGGTCGGCCTCCGTCCTGATGCCCGCCTCCTAGCAGCAAAAGGCTCAGCTAGTGACGAACTGGCTAGCTAGGGGCGGGCCGGGGGTGGGACCAGTTGGCCCATGCTCAGAAGGGCGAAAGCCCTTCTGAGCTATAGAGAGTACTTCCGTCTCGGCGCCGTCGGATGACGTCACCAGGTGTGGCTGACTTATCCTGCTGTCCACGGAGAACCCAGTTACAGGTAAGTAACTCCACTTTCTTTCTCCAGTGGCTTCTGTTTCTGGATCTGCAGCTTCTGCTTGTTCTCTCTGTTCTGATGGTTCTGTCTCTGTGTAGAATATCTTTTACTTTTAAAGTGCTTAGAGGGACACTCCACCCTAGCACAGCCCAGGTGTGCTAAATCAAGCCCTGCCCTTGGAGATGAGTGATTGGGGATTACCTCATAGCTCTCCTGCTTGAACACACGTTTCCCCACTTCAGCTCTTCTAGAGGCTGTTAGAAACCTGGTGCATTCTGGGACTGGTAGTCTTTTATGAAAACATTCTGTTTTAGTATTTCTACCAGCAAAGACAGGTTGCTTGTTCGGAGCCAGTTCACCTCTTTTATAGCTCCCTCCTGAACTATGATAAGCTTCCTTATCACAGCACCCACAAATGGCAGTGTGCCGCTGGCTTTAAGGATTCTCCTAAAGGGGCATGGTTGAAGGCTCACACGGCATATTTGATGTTATGCCTTGGTAGCCCTCTTGCTCTCACACAGTATGTGGGGTACTCGCCATGCCATCCATATTGGCCTGCCATTTGCAGCAGTATGTCCCTTGGGTGACATATGATCCATGGCTTGTGCAGAGGCATATATGGTAAAGCACTGTACTGAGCCCTTTCAGCCTCATCCTAGATGTTGGCTGACAATTATGGTGATAGTGGGTTGCTTGTAGATGGGCCTTACATCTTAGGTATACAAGTGGCCTGTGTATGCCATGGCGGCAACAATAGATATAGTGCACAGTGACACATGCTTGCTGTCCTATTCAGCTGTTACATAACCATGCATTGTGTCATTGAATCAAACAGTGTGTCTCATGTAATATTTTGACCTTTGTTGGTTTGGCTGTGAGCTATTATAGCATAGTGGTCTGGAGTGGGCAGAAGGGTTTTGTATTGATGAGATTAATGTGGATGCCAATTCCAGAGGAATCCTGTGGTTTTGGGACACACTACACTGCCACATACTATGTGGTGCCCCACGTATATCACCCTTTAGTAGCGTGCATCTGAGAGGACATGTCCCAGTATCATGGATGCATAAGAACCTCACACGAGGGCAACTCTAGTATTCTACATATTGTGAACCAGTTGGTGCCATGTGGTATGCATTACCATGATCTTTACTTTCCCCCAACAGGCAACATGTTTGTGAGTGTGGGTGGACTGGGGCTGACATTTCTCCATTTGCCCAGGCATGCTTCCTGGTGCAGTACAAAGATGTCTTTCTATACAGTTCTTGGGAAACAGAGCGTCTTTACGAATAGAACAAGGCTCACAGGTTGGCAGATTTGCTGTGCTCCCCTTATGAACCAGTGGCATGTTAGTGTGCTACTCATGGTTGGACAGTGCAACTGCACTCCTGCCATCCTGCGCGATGTTGTCTGTATGCTCTTATGTAGAGATAGGTGGCCTTCCCACAATTCATGCTGTCTGACAATTGCTCTACATCCTATCTACCATCTGCTCTTCTGTGCTCCCAAAACCCATGCCTTATGTTCTTGACCCTCTTCCCATATGCCCTGCACATATGTCATTCTCCCTCACTATTGTAGCACTTGTTTGTCTGCAGTGATTGTTTTGCCTGTGGATCATACATGCCTAACAGATGCTTATGCTGTAGGGAGCAGGTCCTGTGTGTAAGGGATGGCCTGGTAGCGATGTTGCATTATCACTGCTATGTGCATTGCAGCCTCATTGTCACTACTTTCCCCCCACTATCAGATATTTGTCGGACTTTATAGCTGTATGCTAGCTGCTGCCCTGATGCACTGACCCAACTATCTGTGTCTATGCGATGGTGGGCATGGAGAGACCATGTATCATCCAAGATGGTGCTGCTTCAAGGATGGATTGCTGACAGGTTAGCCCTCACCAGTTCCACGGGGGAAATGACCACTGGCACCTCCAAAATACGTATTATAACTTTTTTTATTTTTGTTTTCTCATTATCAACATACAAAATACAAAAAGAAATTCAGCAAATGTGGACCATGTATTATCTGTACATTTAAACAAAAATAGGAATGGTAGGGAAATATATCAGTAATCAATGACAAGCACTCAAGAAATCCAATGACTCATTGCTCCTGGAAGAAAGGCTTTGGATAAGATTTTCAAGTGCAAAGGTGTATCTTTCTACACAAAGATTCAACTTGTCCAAGCCATGGTATTTTAAATAAAGTCATATGGATGTAAAGGTTGGACAGTGAAGAAGAAAGACAGGAAAAAAATTGATGCCTTTGAATTATGGTGCTGGTGAAGAATACTATATATGTCATGGACTGCCCGAAGAAAAAATCAATTGATATTAGAGGAGATCAAACCTAAGCTTTCCATAAAAGCTCAAATGACCCATAGCCTGGCCGTGAACACATTCTGAAGGGGTTAGGTGAAAGTGGGACAGGGGAGCTGGATAGATGTGGTATGATTGAGTTTGCACTTGACGATGGGGAGGGATGGTTTGCGAGGTGGATTCCGCGGGACCCATCAGAGACACTGGTCCCTGAGGGAGTGAGGTTTTAAGAGGCAAGGGGGAGGGAAAAGGGAAAAAATTGTTAAAAAATTAAATTGGTTCTTGGTCTTGTCAGTTTGGAAGCTTGTTCTTATGGTTGTGTTGTATTGTTGATATGGTCTTCCTATATGCTACTTGGTGTAAATAGATTTAAAAGCAAAAGCTCAAATGACAAGACGTCAACTTTCATACTTTGGACAAATCATGCAGAGAGAAAGATTATTAGAGAAAAACATCATGTTTGGCAAAGTTGAAGGTTGGCACAAAAGACGACTGGCATGGATCGATACAATAACAGCTATGGATACCACTCTATCAACAATTATCCAGCTGACTGAATACTGAACACAGTTTAGGATGACTGTCCATAGGGTCGTCATGAGTTGACATCAACTTGATGGCACTTAAAAACAGCATCAACAACAGCAGGGAAAATATGACACCAGATATTGCACATTCAAATTTCCCTTCCCCCAAAGGTTAAATGCCAGTGGGGCTGACGTATGGGCCCCATGCCAATGTAGGGAGTCAGTGAGGACCCACAACTCTGCCCTCAGAGCTTCAACAGCAACGACCATGCATCAGTTGGTTTCTCTTAGGTCTTGCATCTCCAGGAGCACCTCATGGAGGATGAAGAGCATGTCCTGAGGGAAACCATAAACAGTCCAATGCAGAAGCACAGCAAGCACTTGCAAAAACACAACTGGCAAACAGGAGTGAGTCGTCAATTGAATGATTCACAGTTCTTTATTCAGGGGTTCAGGGGTGTGGCTTTTTTCTGTACCCCTGAATAAAGAACTTTGAATCATTCAATTGATGACTTGCTCCTGTTTGCCCCCCTGAGGGAAACCATATCCACGGGATGCAGGTGACACAGAAGAGGCCTGGGTCCCAACAGAGGGCCTTGGTGACTGCTGCTGCAGTAGCACCTGTGAGCCTACAACCTGGCCTCTTGAAAACACTGGCCTGTTCTTGCCTCCCATTGAGCACCTCCACATCCTCCTCTCCTCCTCCATTGAGGGCTTACTGACTTGTGCCATATGCATATCCTGCTCCACTGACACTTCCTAACCCTCTGCTTCCACTTCCTTCTCCTCCACTGATGGACTGCCTGAAAAAGAGAATGCTAAGAATGAGGAGGAGGATGTGGTGTTTGATGTGTCCTTTTCAATTGTATCCATGGCCTCCTGTGGCCTTCAAGGCTGTCGCTGGGGTGCAGCCTCTGCCTGGGTGTCAGCATCTACAAGGATGAAAAAATAACGAGGACATCAGGACACATGTGGAGAGTGACATATGAGTAGACATGCAGATTATGTAGACAGTGCATGGGTGGTGACAACTTACAAATACATCAGTTGTTCAGTAATTATGGACAGGGCTCTCAAGGCTGCCTTCTATTTGCACATCACAGCACTGTATGTGCACTTGCCATTGTGAACTTATGTTAGACCAATGGCAGACATGTAGGAAGTGCCCATGATACAATGGAAGGCATGTATGTCCATCCTATGTATGTGGGTGGGGTACCTGCTGCCACAATCAATTTCCCTGGCTAGTTTTGAGGCATGGGATGGGCAACTAAGATATAGAGGTTGTGGTGTGGTGTCCATAGAAACATGATGGCAGAAAAAGACCATATGGCCTATCTTGTCTGCCCTTCCATATTAACTACTATAGTCCCTTTTTTTCCTTTAGAGACGTTCTGTGTTTGTCCCTTGCTTTCTTGAATTTAGACACTGTCCTCGTCTCTACTTCCTGCACTGGGACACTATTCCACGCATCTACCATTCTTTCTGTAAAGAAATATTTCCAACATATTACTCCTGAGTCTATATCCTTTCACCCTCATCCACTGTTCCCTCTAAGCTGTGCGCGTGTGCGCGCGCACACACCTCGCCGAGCGAGCGCACATACTTTACAACAGAGCGCACAAAAATTTCAGTTCTGATTCTGATAGAAAACACAGACGTCTTAAAATTTAAAAGTTGTTGTGTATTTACGGTTTTCACAAGTTCTACAATATTTTCTAGTGCAATCAATGTGGTGTACATACTGTATTCTGACGTGTAGTCAAATTTTAAAGTATATAACTCTGAGTGTCGTTATGTGGCGCACAAAAATTTAACCTTCCTTCAAAAGCTGCACAGCTGATATTTTATGCGCACACAGCCTACAGAAAATTAGAGGGAACATTGCCCTCATCCTATGTCTCCTCTTAGCAGAGCTTGCTTTCAATCGAAAGAAGCTCTCCTCTTGTGAGTTTATGCCATGGAGATTTTTAAATGTCTCTATCATATCTTCTCTATTCCGCCTTTCCTCTAAAGTATACATGTTAAGATTAAGTCTGTCCTCATATGCTTTATAAAGAAGACTACTAACCATTTTAGTAGCCAACCTCTACACTGACTCCAGGACTACAAAAAGGGGGGCTGCTACCTCTGGAGAGAAATCTGCAATTATAAGTATTTACTTCTGGGAATTTTTCTAAATCTTCGTGAAAAAGGAATTCTTTAGATTAAAACTGATTAATCTATGAATCCAGTGTATTTGTTAAATCAGGCCCAGTATCAGCAAAGATTTGTTAGTTAAATTAAAAACTCAATAGGTAGCTTTTCAGTTTAAGTTTAAAACCCAGCAGAGAGCTTCTATTTTAAATTTAATACTCAGTCAGGGCCTAGCAGCAGCAAAGAGCTTTCTGTTTAATTTTAAAACACAGCAGAGAGCTTTCTGGTTAAATTTAGAACCCAAGACTCCCTCTATCCAAGCAAGGGCTGTGTGAATCACCCAGGAAATTGGTCACAGATTACCTTAGAAGCACAGGACAAGGTACTGTATAGTAGCCAGCTTTTAATAAGTCTTCTTTCCCTCCCTCCTTCCCCGACACACACACCCCCCTTGGATAATCATAGCTTTATAGGTGCTTAAACCTCTTAAAGAAAAGGAGGCATCATATTCACTCTTAGGTGCAGCTGTTTATCCTTATCAGGCATAGATTAAGGACCTGAGATTAATTAAGCTTCAGGTGAACAAAGTACATTCAACGTATTGGATATAATTTTATTAGTATAAGTATCCCCAGCAATCCTTAGTAAGTAAAGAACTTAAATACCTAAACACAACCTTAAAACTAAGATGCAGACAACAGTCCAGCAGCGAGATGGGGGGTTTTCAGTATTTTGCCTTGAGTGTCACATGTATGACTTTCTACTAGTTAGTGAGGGGTTTTATATGTGCACTAGGTGCAAGGAGCTATTTGCTTTCAGGGAACGACTCCGATCTCTGGAGGCTAGAGTAGCAGACTTGGAGGGCATAAAAAAGACAGAGAGGTACATAGGTGAGACCTACAGGGATAAAGTACTGAAGTCCCACCTCCAGTCTGGCAGCATCCCTGTTGCCATGGAGGAGAGAGGTCACGTGACAGGAGAGCATCACCCTGGTGTGGCAGGAAGTGATCCTGTAGCTAGGACCTGTCCACCAGGTGATGTAAAACCCTCATGCACCGAGGAGGTTTCTCCAGAGCCATGTGCCCACGAGGAAAGGGTTAGGACAGCCGTTATAGTTGGTGATTCAATCATTAGGCATGTAGATAGCTGGGTAGCTGGTGGACGTGAGGATCATCTGGTAACATGCCTGCCTGGTGCAAAGGTAGCGGACCTCACGCGCCCCTAGACAAGGTCTTAGATAGTGCTGGGGAGGAGTCTGCTGTCTTGTTACATGTCGGTACCAATGACATAGGAAAGTGTGGTAGGGAGGTTCTGGATGCTAAGTTTAGGCTTTTAGGTAGCAAGTTGAAATCCAGAACTTCCAGGGTAGCATTCTCCAAAATGTTTCCTGTTCCATGCGCAGGACCCAAAAGGCAAGCAGAGCTCCGGAGTCTCAATGCATGGATGAGCCGATGGGGCAAGGATGAGGGTTCTTGATTTGTTAGGAATTGGGGAACATTCTGGAGAAAGGAAGGGCTCTTCCAAAGGGATGGGCTCCACCTTAACCAGGACAGAACCAGACTGCTGGCATTAACCTTTAAAAAGGAGATAGAGCAGCTTTTAAACTAGATAACAGGGGAAAGCCCACAATCACCCAAGAGCGCATGGTTTGGAACAATGTATCTTTGAAGGATACTAGCAAAAGATTGAAGTTAGGGTATATCAACAGAGAGATTCCAATAAAGACAAAAGTAGCCCAAATGCCCTTGAGTACAGAGCAGATAGAGCTTAAAGATTGTAAAATACCCCTGCCTCCTGATAGCCAGATTAATATGAATAAAATACAACCTCTAAAATGCTTGTATGCAAATGCTAGCAGTCTAAAAAATAAGATGGGAGGGTTAGAATATATAGCACTAAAAGAGACGTTAGATACGATTGGTATCTCAGAGACATGGTGGAAGGAGGTCAACCAGTGGGACGCTGTGATACCTGGGTGCAAACTATATCGTAATGATAGAGCAGATCAAAATGATGTAGGGGTTGTGCTCTATGTTAGAGAAGGCATTGAGTCACTAAGGATTAAAGTTTTTCAGGAAACAAAATTCACTGTAGAATCTCAGTGGATTGAAATTCCATGTAAAAAGGGGAAGGGGAAGGCGATGGCAGTGGGGGTGTACTATCAACCGCCTGGCCAGAATGAACAAATGGATGATAAAATGCTCAAAGAAATCAGGGAAGCTAACAAAAGTTACAACACAGTAATAAGAATGTGTGATTTAAATTACCCTGGTATCGACTGGGGCAGTGTCACGGCAGGACATGCTAGGGAGATAAAGTTTTTAGATGAAATAAATGGCTGCTTTTTGGAGCAGCTGGTTCATGAACCGACCAGAGGGAAAGCCATTTTGGACCTAGTCCTTAGTGGAACAGAAGATCTGGTGCAAGAGATCAGGGTGTTGGGGCCACTTGACAATAGTGATGATAGCATGATCGCATTTGATTTAATAAATAAAGGAAGGACGGTAAGGAAATCCACAGTACTACCTTTTTAACCTTTAAAATGGGAGACTATGATAACATGAGGAAAATAGTTAAGAAAAAACTAAAAGGATCAGTTGCAAAGGTTAAAGATTTACATGAAGCATAGATGGTGTTTAAAAATACTATCTTGGAAGCCCAGACCAACTGTATCCACATTTTAAGAAAAGTGGAAGGAAGTCCAAAAAACTGCAGTCATGGTTTAAAGGTGAGGTCAGAGAGGCTGTTGTTGCCAAAATAAGCATCTTTCAGGACATGGAAAAAGGAGCCAAATGACGAAAACTGGAAACAACACAAGCAATGGCAAGGCATTGTTAAGGCAGGCAAAGAGAGAATTTGAAAAGAAGCTTGTTATGGAAGCAAAAACGCATAATAAAGACTTTTTCAAGTACATTCATAGCAAAAAACCTGTGAGAGAGTCAGTTGGACCATTAGATGATAGAGGGGTAAAAGGGGCACTAAGAGGGGACAAGGCCATAGCGGAGAGACTGAATGAATTCTTTGCTTCGATTTTTTCTGAGGAAGATGTAGGGATGTTACCCATGAATGAAATGGTATTTAAAGGTGATGCTGCGGAAGAATTGAAAACAATATTGATACACTGGGAAGATGTATTACAACTATTTGATAAACTGAGGAGTAGCAAATCACCTGGACCGGATGGTATACATCTGAGGGTGTTGAAAGAATTGAAATATGAGATTGCAGGCCTACCATTAGTAATCTGTGAACTATAATTAAAATCATCTATAATAACTGAAGACTGGAGGATGGCCAATGTAATGCCAATTTTTAAAAAGGGTTCCAGGGGTGATATGGGAATCTACAGACTGGTGAGCCTGATGTCCGGTACGTGGTAAAATGGTAGAAAACATCATAAAGAGCAAAATTACTGAACATGTAGATAGTCATGGCTTAATGGAAGACAGTCAACATGGCTTTAGACAAGGAAGATATTGTCTTACTAATCTGTTATGTTTTTTTGAAGGTGTGAATAAACAGGTAGACAAATGTGAGTCGGTTGATGTAGTGTATCTGGACTTTCAGAAAGCTTTTGACAAGGTCCCTCATCAGAGACTTTTGGCAAAATAGGAGGCAGCTTATTATTGTCGATCAGGAACTGGTTAAAAGAGAGAAAGCAGAGGGTAGGGCTAAATGGCCAATTTTCCCAATGGAGAAATTTGAATAGTGGAGTACCCCAGGGATCTGTGCTGGGTCTGCTGCTTTTTAACATATTGATAAATGACCTGGAAATGGGAATAATGAGTGAGGTTATCAAATTTGCAGATGACACAAAACTATTCAAAATTGTTAAAACACATGAGGATTGTGGAAAATTGCTAGAGTATCTTGATAAATTGGAAGATTGGGCATCCAAATAGCAGATGAAATTTAATGTGGACAAGTGCACCTAGGAAAGAAAAACCCAAACTATGGTTACACGATGCAAAGTTCCACATTAGGAATCACCATCCAGAAAAAAGGTTTAGGCGTCATCGTGGATAGCATGTTAAAACCCTCCGCCCAGTGTGCAGCAGCAGCCAAGAGAGCGAATAGAATGCTAGGTATCATAAGGGAAGGAATGGAGTATAAAACAAAGGATATTATAATGCGACCGCACCTTGAATATTGTGTGCAGTTCTGGTCGCCTTATCTTAAAAAGGATATAGCATTATTTGAAAAGGTACAGAGAAGAGCCACCAAAATGGTAAAGGGGATGGAAGGATACCCCTATGAAGAGAGGCTAAAAAGGTTAGGGCTCTTCAACCTGGAAAAGAGACAACTGAGGGGAGATATGATAGAGGTCTATAAATTAATGAATGGAGTGGAACGGATAAAAGTAGATCAATTGTTTATGCCATCAAAATATAGAAAGAGGGGGCATGCAATGAAGCTACAGGGTAACCTATTTAAGACTAATAAGAGAAAATATTTTTTCACTCAACGTGTAATCAAGCTCTGGAAGTTGCTACCAGAGAATGTAGTAAAAACTGTTAGTGTAGCCAGGTTTAAAAAAGGTTTGGACAAGTTCCTGGAGGAAAGGTCCATAAACCATTATAAAAGGGGACCCATAATATGTGGAAACTGTCTCTTTTGGGGAAACTGCTTGGTACTTGTGACCTAGATTGGCCACTGTTGGAAACAGGTACTGGGCTTGATGGACCTTGGTCTGACACAGTATAGCATATCTTATGTTCTTATATTCCATCCTGTTTATATCCTTTTGAAGGTATGGTCTCCAGAATTCTACACCAAACTCCAAATGAGGTTACACTTATACAGAGGCACTATTACCTCCCTTTTTCTGCTGGCTATTCCTCTCCCTATGCACCCAAGCATCCTTCTGGCTTTCACTGTCGCCTTTTCAACCTGTTTAGCCACTGTAAGATCATCAGACACAAACAAGCCCAGATCCCGCTCTTCTTTTGTGGACAGAAGTACTTCGCTCCTTCGACTGTACTGCTTCCTTGGATTTTTGCAGCCCAAATGCATGACCCTTCATTTTTTAGCAATAAATCTCAGCTGCTAAATTCTTGACCATTCTTCAAGCTTAGCTAGATCCCTTCTCATGTTATCTACTCCTTCCTGGGTGTCTACTCTATTGCAGATTTTGGCATTATCTGCAAAGAGGCAAACCTTACTCGACAGCCCTTCTGTAATAGCACTAAAAAAGATGTTAAAAAGACTCAGGTCCAAGGACAGACCCCTGCTGTGCACCACTGATAACATCCTTCACCTCAGCATGAGCTCCATTTACCTGTACCCTTTATCACCTCCCACTCAACCAATTTCTAATCCAATTAGTCTCTTAGGGTCCATCCCTAGGGTGCTCAATTTATTTATAAATCGCCTGTACAGAATGGTGTCAAAAGCTTTACTGAAATCTAAGTACACCACATCTAGGGCTCTCCCTCGGTCCAACTCTCTGGTCACCCAGTCAAAGAAATCAATCAGATTTGTCTGACAAGACCTGCCTGTGGTAAACCCATGCTGCCTTGGAATTTGCAAACCATTGGACTCCAGAAACCTCACTATCTTCTGTTTAGCAGTGTTTCCATTCATTTACTCACCACAGAGGTCAGACTAACTGGACTCTAAAGAAACAACATTACCAATATTACCTAAATGCACAGACCATGCTGATGTCTTGTGTTGTGATAGCAGTATGAGAGTTGCACACTGCTCTCTTTGCCATACCTGTGGTACCAGTACCAGAGGGCACTGTGTACATGGCTGGGATAGTGCTATCTACTTGAACTCTGTGCTCCAAAATGATAAGGACCTATGTTACATACTACTATTGATGGTGTTGGTTGACATCCCAGGTAGCAGTATTCCTGTTTTCATACACAAGGGACAGCGAAGGGTAGGCTTTCATTGCTTCGCAGGGCTCCCTGGGTCTGACCCTGCCACTCTGTGGCTCATCCTCTCATGGCTGCATACTTAGCACAATTCCATCCAACATCTATGTATTTGAGTATAAGGTAGACCCATATTCTGATAAGCTCTGCAATGTTTCCTCAACTGGGTGATTTGTGGACATATACCCATGACATTATAAACTATTGCTACATGTGAATGACTTGGTTTGCTAACTACATATTCAGTAACTAAACATGGTTTATGGTTTATTTAAAAATTTGTTATACAGCTCTTCGAACATTGTTTCAGGGCAGTTTACAATACAAATCAATAAAAACAACAGAAAAAGGTAATGAATGCCATTTAAAATTAAGAGAAAGTGTTGGAGATAGACTAGCATGAAAGGGTACAAAAGGATAGGGAATGCAAGCATCAGGGGAAGTTCCAGGTTTAGGGATGACTGGGTACCCGGAATCCTCATATACTATGTTACTTTGGGGACTATGTTGAAAGCTTGGTAGAAAAGATGGGTTTTAAGGGCTGTTTTGAATTTGGAAAAGGAGGATTTGAGACGTAAAAGTGCAGGGAGTGAGTTCTAAAGTAAAGGCCCTAGAAAAAAGAAGGCAGAATTTCAGGTGCTCTCCAGATAGGCATTTGATGGAGATGGCAGATAAAGACGATGAGCATGTATTGAATGAAGTGAGTGAGTGGGGGTATACGGAATTATGTGGGAGGAGAGATACACTGGGGTACCTGAATGAAGAACCTTATGAATTATAGTTAGTAGTTTGTACTGGATCCTAAATGGAAAGGGAAGCCAATGTGATTTTATAAGCAGTGGGGAAACATGATCTGATTGTGAGACGTGATGGAGGAGCCGAATGGCAATGTTCTGCACTGATAGTGGGAAAGTCCAGAATAGATGGTGTTACAATAATTTGACATAACTAAAGAAAGCAGAATGGTGGTAATAACGGATGGCGGAAGTTAAGAACGAATATTGCGGATCTAATGGAGAGAAAAGAAACAACGGTGAACAATGGAATTGATGTTTGACTGGAAGATGAGAGAGGAGTCAAGCGCAACCTCCAAATATTTAAGAGTTTGTACTGTGGGTATAATGGGTCCATTGATAAAGGGAATAAAGATGGGGGGGGGGGGGACTGAATCAGACAACCAATTTGCTGAAGTCTTTCCTGCATTAAGGTGTAGATTGTTCAATTTCAACCCGGAAGCTACTGAACTGAGGCATGACTTGATTGAGGAAAGATCGGGAGAGAGGTGGAACAGAAGCAGGATGTCATCTGCATAGAAGTAGGCGGAGACACCCTGCTGCTGGATGAATATGGCAAGCGGGGCAAGAAAAGCATTGAATAGCAAGGGAGCCAGGACCGATCCCTGCGGGACACCACAGGAAAGAGGAAAAGTAGAGGAGATGGCAGATTGAAATGAAACATAATAAGAGTGAAGAACGAGAAAAGAGTAGAACCAATGAAGAACTGTGGACTGTAGTCTGGCGGAGGAAAGACGTGGAAGAAGAAGGGGGAGTGGTGAACTAGGTCAAAGGCACTAGATAAGTCAAGCGATACTGCCAAAGTGATATTCCCCTTTTCCCAGGATGTGCGTGTTTCGTTTAATATGAATAGCAGGATGGTTTCCATACTGTGGCCTGGCCGAAAACCTGATTGATGTGGATGAAGGAAATTGATGTGTTCGAGGTGATCCAGAAGTTGAGTAAAAACAAGTTTTTTTTAAGTAGCTTAGATAGGTAGGGTAAATTGGAAACTGGGCGAAAGTTGGCAGGAAGAGTGAGATCTAGGAAGGGGTTTTTCAATAGAGGCCAGACCACAGCGGTCTTCCAGGTTGATGGAAATATACCAGAGGAGAGACTTTTATTGTAGAAAATATTGGCATATACCTCAGAATTATAGTGTGGGAAGACAGTAATACTGTATCTGCCAGTCATCGCAGAATTTACCTCTCTCCATGGCCACCTCTTATAGGCGCTGCACCAGCTCTGGTTTCCAGCACCTCAACATTCAATACTTGGCTGTGAAAGCCTCCAGCTGCTGACATACACCACACTCCCTCTAAGACCCAGAGCATGGCATGTGGCACCTGCAGCACTGTTTAGGGCTTGCAGGTTCACAGTCCAGTGCAACTTCCCCTGCATGTACCACTCAGATAGCATCCCTTTGACTGCGATGGCCTGTCCTTTGTGGGCAACACTGCAGAATTTTCATTGATAGATCCTCCAGCCACATGCCCACAACTGTCTGCCTGCAACAAATGGGCTTTCTCCATTATCAGTTGATCCACATAGCTTTCTGTGCAAATGCATGTAGTTGTCAGGGGCAGGGGATCCCATTTAACATAGAATCAACAGGGTCTAGACCACATATCTGTCCTACACGTGACCTGCTACCTTATGGAACTTTGCTGTGGTCATTCCATATGGTCCCAGGGTGGGGACTGGCCACCTGACCTACACACATTGGAAGTGAGACTCCTTACAATAGAGTTGCACATAACACAGAAAGGATTGCCATATATTGGGTTGCATGGCTATAAGCCTAGCACATCATGTATCATCCTCATTCTGCATGGTACTGTGGGAGGGTATCCACTCCCTCCACCAGGACACATGGTTGGGACATAGTTCTGATAGATGCGTGTGTGTGAGGGCTGTCTATGTCCAAACCCATGGTTATGTCAATCAGAGCCACATGTGCAAGGTATGTAAGTGATGTACCGAGGGTCAATTCAAGGGTTTTAAGAACCCTAGGCGAAACTTCAGCTTTGTGCCCCCTCGCAATTAGCTTTTTGGTCCTTGGTGTGCCCCCTCCCCCCAGCCAAGATTTTGATTATTAAAATCAATTGTAATGATTTCACCAGTATCCCTCCCAGGACTATCCTATCACAATGCATATTTGAACATCACACTTTTAAATATTAACCTTTATGTTGTGAATATATACATCATGAGGTAGATTTCAAAAGGTCACTTACAAGCGTTAATGAACTATTTGCATATTGCCAGTTCTGCTTGTAGGTAAAAGTACACACTGATAACTTTTTGGTTTTGTGTGGTTACCAGGACCCATCACTTTGCTTTGACTGTAGATGCTCTTTGATGCCCCACCAGATGCTGCTGCCCTAGGTGACCACCTAATTCGCCTAGTGCTTGGCCAGATCTATAAGTGCATTCACTCTGCAGCTCCTCACTAGCTTGCCTCTCTTATCACTCCCTATACCCCTCCTCGAGAAGTCCGCTCTTCTGGCAAATCGCTTCTATCTGTGCCCCTCTCCAGGACCAAGCAGGAAGTCAGTCCTCACATATGGGTGACGTCAGCGCCGACGGAGCCCTCGTGCGGAGCATTTCCCCAGCTTTCAAAGAAAGCCTTTGGGAATTGCAGCGCGCATGCGCGGTCCCCTTCCCGCCCAAGGGTGCCATCTTGCTCAGTCTTCTTTTTTCCGCGGAGTCCGACGGACATAGTTCGTTTTTCCCCGAGGAAAAAGTTGATTTCTCTATTTTTCTCTTTTTTCTCCGGTTCGACGCCGGATCCTTTTCCCGCTCGGACCGATACGCCGGTATCGAGTCCTTTTCTCTCTTTTTCGGTTTTTGTCCTTTGTGACTGGCGTTCGCGACTTTTTTCTTTTTTCCCTGGCAGACCGCTCTTTTGACCTAGCAGGGGCCCTTTTTCCCCCGATGGCTGCCAGCGGGTTTAAGAAATGTGATCGGTGTAAGAAACTTATGTCTCTTACCGACACACATGACTGCTGCCTCCGTTGCCTCGGACCCGATCATGACCCGATGATCTGTGGTCCGTGTGGCAAAATGTCCTCGAAGGCGTTGAGTCGGCAGCACCAGAGGGATAGAATATTTTCTGACTCCGTGTCCGGCCGGGCCCGGACCTCGTCAGAGGCCTCGACATCTCGGGACTCCGGCCCCGAGCAGCGTCGGGGTTCCTCTGAGCGGGGGTCTCCTTCGCGGGAACATTGCAGGAAGAAGAAACCCACGAGGGCAGCGTCGGTGGACGCTCCTGGTTCCTCGAGGGCCAGGTCGCATAGCCCCGATAGCCTTCCCGGGTCTTCGGAGTCGGAGAGGCCTGCAAAGCCATCCTCGTGTCGAGATGGAGTCTCCTGGACACGTAAGTACTGTTGTCCTCATTGACTCTCCTCCGAGGGAGCTGACGTCGGGCCCAACGCCGTCGGGGCCCGAGTCGGGGGCTGCTGGGTCTCCTGAGCTCGGACTCAGGTTGACGGCCTTGGAGAGCAGCTTCGCTGCCTTCATGGAACAGCAGCGGGCATTGATCGCCGGTCTCACCGGTGCATCTGCCCCGACCACTGGGACCTCGACGTCCAAGTCGACACCGGAGGCCGAGCCGATCCTCGAGTCCATGCGGGCTCGAGTCGATCCTCGGCCACGGTCTCCCTCGACCTCCCGTTCGGGTCTGAGGTCGTCGACGCCGATTCCCTCGGCCTCCCCGCGGATCCCGAGGAGGAGCCTCGAGCCGAGGAGCTCGAGGCCCTCCAGTATGACTCTCCCCCGAAGGAGGCCTTTACTGTTCCGGTTCCTCCGATGCTGGAGCGGCTGCTCTTCCGCATGTGGGAGACCGGTGTTAAGCAAGCGGGTCGATTCCATTTATTGAGTCCGCAAGAGCCCCGGGTTCCAAAAGGCACAATTACCGCACCACTCCATGGTTGTGGAATCGGCCATGCATTGACTGAAAAGTCAGAAGATGCACTCCTCGGTGCCTCCCGGCCGGGAGGCCCGGAACCTGGATGCCCTCGGTAAGAAGTGCTTCCAGGGCTCTATGCTTGCTTGCCGTGTCCAGACTTACCAGCTCTACATGGGCATGTACCTCCGAGACCTGGCAAAGGAGATTGCCGGGTTCTCTGCTGGTCTCTCCGAGGAACCTTTGCAGAGGTTCCAGGCCTTGTCCACCGGTATTCGAGAGTGCTCGAAGTTTATCTCTCGAGCAGCCTACGATGGCTTCGAGGCGTCGGCCCGAGTAGCCGGGGCTGGCATCGGTGCCCGCCGACAGGATTGGCTACAGTCATCCAACCTCGAGCCATGGGTCCAGGACAAGTTGGTTGATGTCCCCTGCCGAGGTGAAAACCTTTTTGGCAAGCCCATGGCTGAAGAGGCTGCAGAACTCGAGACCGAGACTCTGACCAGGACTAGGCTTTCCAGGAAAACCTCTGCCCCTTCTCAGAAAAAGAAGGGCTCGGGAAAAAAGACCTTTTACCCGAGGAAGTCATCTGCCTACAAACAATACCCTCATTATCAGGCCTCTGCAGCTCCCCAACAGGGTGAGCAGGCCAAGAGGCAGGGTCAAGGGCCTCGTAGGCCGAAGACCCCCAAGCCAACAACACTGGCCCCTGCTTAGCAGGGTGGGGGTTTTTGACTCAAACAGTATAGCCTCTTCTCCTCAGCTGGCTTCTCTCAGCA
The DNA here is from genome assembly GCA_033557465.1 of Ichthyophis bannanicus. Lineage (NCBI taxonomy): Eukaryota > Metazoa > Chordata > Amphibia > Gymnophiona > Ichthyophiidae > Ichthyophis > Ichthyophis bannanicus. The sequence continues at coordinate 42,374,117 of CM066048.1, read as the reverse complement.
CGGGGGGCCGGCTGGCCCACTTTGCCCACAGGTGGTCAGCCGTCACATCAGATACCTGGGTTCTTCGTATAGTCCAAAAGGGCTATCTTCTCCATTTTCACCAGGTACCTCCCTCCTATTTTCCAGGGGAGCCTCCAAGACTCCCTCTGCACAGGGACCTACTCCTTCAGGAGTTGACAGGTCTGCTAAAGGATCAGGCTGTGGAACCGGTGCCCCACCACCTGAGAGGTCAAGGCTTTTATTCAAGGTACTTTCTGGTACCAAAAAGAACAGGAGGCCTCAGACCCATCCTAGACTTGCGAAACCTCATCAAGTTCCTGGAGAGGGAAAAGTTCAAGATGCTTACCCTTGGAATCCTGCTGCCCTACCTCCAGCAGGGAGACTAGCTATGCTCCTTAGATCTAAAGGATGCGTATACTCACATCCTTATTCATCCAGAGCACAGACAATATCTCAGGTTTGTTGTGGGAGGAAACCACTATCAGTACAGAGTACTTCCCTTTGGCCTATCATCCGCTCCCAGGGTGTTCACCAAGTGCCTGGCAGTGGTGGCGGCTTACCTGAGGCTTCAGGGTCTTTTTGTGTTTCCGTACCTGGACGACTAGCTCATAAGGGGCCAATCTTCCCAGGAGGCCAACCAGGCCACCCTTCGCACTGTGGCTCTGCTTCAGCACTTGGGTTTTGTCATAAACTTCGCAAAGTCCACTTTGCTCCCGTCCCAGAACTTAGAATTCATAGGGGCCAGACTAGACACTCTTCAATCAAAGGCTTTTCTGCCTCTGGACAGGGCCCACAGGCTAATGGATCTGGCCAGCCAGTTTCGCAGCAATTCCCTGGTCTCTGCCAGGCAATTCCTGAGACTACTCGGCCATATGGCTTCCACGGTCCATGTCACCCCCAATGCCCGCCTGCACATGCGACCTGCTCAGTGGAGCCTTCACACTCGGTGGTATCAAGCCACAGGGGGCCTAGCGGACTCAGTGATGATCTCCGACCTCCTGGTCTCCTCTCTGCAATGGTGGCTTCATCTTCCGAATCTGGTGCTCGGAGTGGTTTTTCATTCCCCTCCGCATACTCAGGTGCTGACAACCGATGCCTCTCTTCTCGGTTGGGGAGCACATTGCCAAGGGACATGTACTCAGGGTCTCTGGACCCCTTGGGAGGCTACTCAACAGATAAACTTCCTGGAGCTACGGGCGATACACCTAGCTCTGAGAGCCTTCTCCCACCTCGCCTCTCACCATTCTGTACTGGTCCAGACGGACAATCAAGTTGCCATGTTCTATGTGAACAAACAAGGAAGCACAGGCTCCTTCCTTCTTTGTCAGAAGGCACAACGACTGTGCTCTTGGGCTGTCAATCACGGAATCCTTCTCACGGCTGTCTACCTCCCAGGTCAGGAAAATTGCCTGGCAGACAGACTGAGCCGGATCCTGCAACCACACGAATGGAGATTGAACCCATTGGTGGTTCAGCGGGTCTTTCTCAAGTGGAGGCTCCCCACCATGGATCTTTTCGCCAGTCCTCTGAACCGGCAACTCCCGAGATTTTGCTCCAGACAACCGCATCCTCTCAGAGTAGCAGCGGATGCGTTTCTGATCTCGTGGTCCACGGGTCTACTGTATGCGTTTCCTCCCACACCACTAGTGTCCAGGACGCTGTTCAAAGTCCTCAGGGACGGGGCTTCCTTGATTCTCATAGCCCCCAGGTGGCCGAGGCAACCGTGGTTTCCGCTTCTGCTACAGCTGGCGGTGGACACACCTCTTCCTCTGGGGTTTCAACACGATCTCCTGTCTCAGGATCAGGGGACTCTCTTGCACCCCAACCTCCAATCCCTTCATCTGATGGCCTGGCTGCTGAAAGGGTCGTCCTAGCTCCCTTACTACTACCTCGAGAGGTGGAAGATGTAGTCTTGGTCTCTCGGCGTCAATCCACCAGGAAATCCTACGCTCTTAAGTGGCGTAGATTCTCCGTATGGTGTGCTCAGGACAGTGAGAATCCCTTCTCGTGCTTGGTAGCGGTAGTGTTGCAATATTTGCTCTACCTCTCCAATCTGGGCCTTAAGTCTAACTCTGTCCGAGTTCACCTTAGTGCTCTCTCAGCACACCACTCGCCGGTGGACGGCAGGCCTCTTTCCAACCATCCTTTAGTGGCTCGTTTCCTCAGAGGCCTTCTTCTGCTTAAGCCTCCTTTGCGTCCACCAGCCCCTGAGTGGGATCTAAATGTGGTCTTACAGCGGCTTACTTGTCCGCCTTTTGAACCTATGGCTACCTGCCCTCTCCGTTTTCTCTCCTGGAAAACTTTATTTCTGGTAGCTCTCACCTCTGCTAGGCGAGTGAGTGAACTGCAGGCACTAGGAGTGGAGGAGTGGCCTAGTGGTTGGGGCAAGGTACTTCAGGCCGGAAGGTCGGGGGTTCAAATCCCACTAGAGGACAGCAACCTTGGGCCGGAAGGACTGGGGTTTCTAGTCCCACAGGTGTTCCTTGTGGTCTTGGGCAAGCCACTTAACCCTCCATAGCCCATGTTCCCTGTAAAATAGTTATCTCCAAGTTATAATGCCCTATTTAACGTAATTTCAGTTTGTTCAATGTAAACCGCACTGATGCAGAATAGCGCGGTATATAAGAGAATGTAAATAAATAAAATAAATAAATAGTGTCTGATCCTTCTTACACTAGGTTCTACCGGAATAGGGTAGTCCTACGGACTCACCCTAAGTTTCTTCCTAAAGTTGTCTCACCTTTTCACCTCAATCAGGAGGTGGTTCTTCCGACCTTCTTTCCCAGGCCGCATGCCAACCGGGCTGAGATGGCCTTGCATACCCTGGACTGTAGGAGGGCGTTATCCTTCTACCTTGACCGTACGTGGGAGCATCGGAAGGCTGTTCAGCTTTTCGTTTCTTTTGACCCCAATAGGTTGGGGCTCCCTGTCTCCAAGCGTACGTTGTCCATATGGGTCAGCCGGCCTCTCGTTGGAGAGTCGAGTCACGGCTCATCGTGTCAGGGCGAAGGCTGCGTCAGTGGCTCATCTCCGCTCTGTTCCATTGGCAGACATCTGCCGGGCCGCTACTTGGTCTTCAAGCCAGACTTTTGCAGCCCATTACTGCCTTGAGAGGGAGTCCCGCAGGGACAGTGCTTTCGGACAGGCAGTACTCCATAATCTCTTTGGGGTTTAGGCAACTCCTACCCTCCGGCCCTGGTGTTGGGCTACCGGTCGGGGGCGTTCTCAGAGAAGATTCCTTCCTTCTGTGCTGACGAGCTCGAGGGAGCTCTTTTTTCCGCTTGGGGTCTCCGGTAGCCTTAAGCTGGGGAGTCCCATATTTGAGGACTGACTTCCTGCTTGGTCCTGGAGAAAGAGTAGTTACTCACCTGTAACAGGTGTTCTCCAGGAGCAGCAGGAATCAGTCCTCACAACCCTCCCTCCTCCCCTTGGAGTTGCAGTCATATGATTTGTTTTTGCTAATTTTTTGCTGTCTTTTAGCTATGTCATCAGACTGAGCAAGATGGCACCCTTGGGCGGGAAGGGGACCGCGCATGCGCGCTGCAATTCCCAAAGGCTTTCTTTGAAAGCTGGGGAAATGCTCCGCACGAGGGCTCCGTCGGCGCCGACGTCACCCATATGTGAGGACTGATTCCTGCTGCTCCTGGAGAACACCTGTTACAGGTGAGTAACTACTCTTTCTCTTCTATTGCTAACTCCAGATGTCACTCCTTTCACCTTGCTGCTCCTTATGCCTCAGTCTGTATGTCAGGCACCTTCTCTGACCCTTTTCAAATCCAGGCTGAAAACTCACCTCATCACTGCTGCTTTCGGATCTTGACTCACCTGATCTCCTTTGTGTTTCCTTACCATTCCCCCTAGCTGTATCCTATGCCTACAGCTACTGTGTGGTCTGTTTGACTAGGTTGTAAGCTTTGATGAGCAGGGACCATCGTTTACATGTGTCTGTGCACACTGCGTACGTTTTATAGCGCCATACAAAGGTTCAGTATTAATAGTAGATCTGCATGTTCCCCAAGGTAATGTACTTACTGCTGTAGCTTTCCCTGGATCTCTTTCCAGATCCTTGTGGATAAAGCCCAAGACCCTCCTTCTCTCACATGGGTAGAGGACACCTTCCCATGCCATCACCAGACACACCAGCCGCTCAGTCTCCTCTGAAGAGAAATTCACCTGGTGATGAAGAGGTGCCATCTTGGCTGTATAATGCCTACAGCCACAAAGGATGCTTATCTGCAGAACAAGCCAGTCTGCTGCGACCTGGTATATCTGGGCATTTCAACCACTATCTGATCAAAGGCTGGTATTATGCGAGTAACTTCCTGCCAGCCAGCCAGTTATGTACCAGCATGCCTGTGGTGCCCTGCTCCAAATGTGTGCCAATGGTTGTGCCCACCTAATCGCACATTTCCTATGCCTCTCTGGGAATATTCAAGGATATGTGGCTATTTTTATGGAGGGATATTCAATACTGGCCAGTTTGTGATGATATTCAGATATTTTGAAAATCTCCTCCTATGTGGTTATCAAAATGTCCTGTGCATTTTCAGAGTCTATGGGCATTTATGCACCTGTGGCACTTGATGCCTATCCAGGTATATTCAGCCACTGTTTGGATATTTGTCATCTCCAGGAAGAAGCAGGAATGTAGTCTTCACATATGGGTGACATCGGGTACTGACGGAGCCCGTGCGGGAAGCTCCCCAGCTACCAATAGGAAAGCCTTTGGAAGCATTCCACTGTGCCTGCGCTACTGCCTTCCCACTCTCCCAACTCGCTCTCCTCAGTTCTTCTTCTTTTTCTGTGGAGCTAATGAGTCATCACTCTCTCACCGGAGAAAAGAACTTTGAAATCTTTTCCTAAACTGCTCCTGCCTAACCGCACTGGTATCATCCTGATACTGACCCCCTTTTTTTCTTTATATATGTTTTCAAATTTTCTTAAAAAAAAAAAAAAAGACTTTTTCTTTCCTCAGGGCCTCGTGCCCACTGGGTCTTGTCCACCATCTTTAAGATGGAGAAACCCTCCAGTGGTTTCAAAAAATGCACCAAGTGCTCCAGCACCATTTCGGTAACAGACAAACATGATTGGTGTCTGAAATGCCTTGGTCCCGACCATATACTCCAAGAATGCTCCCTCCTGCAAACAGATGAAGAAGAGAGGCCTAGGGAACCGGGCCAAAACCTTCGGGGAACTTTTTCCCTCAGACCCGCTGTCTTTGGCCTCCACTTTCTCCAGAGCATCCTCATGTTCACACAGTTCCAAACATTCAAAAGAATTGAGACACTCGGAGAAGAAGACCAAGAAAACTATGTCTCCTTCAAAACCTTCAAAAGATAAGGGAAAACTCCGAGACTCTTCAGAAAAACTGAAGGATCTGAAGAAAAAGTCCAAAGATTCCTCGGGCAAGTCTCGGGAATCGAGGGAGAAATCCCAATCTACTCACTGGGACTCGTCCAGGACTTCTGCCAACTCTGGAAATCGGTCTAGGCATCCCCGGCAGGAGAACTTGTCCTCCAAAGCCTTAATGGGGAATCAAGAGGCACCTGAGGCTTCGGCTTCTGGAGAGCCCCCGATGACTTGCTCTGGTACGGTGGCGCCTGGCCTTGTTCTTTCATTGGACTAGACACAGGCAACCTCCCTGGATTAGTGGATGCTGTCCTTGGAGAGAACTATAGCGGCCCTCCTTGCAGTTTCGGTTCCTCTTAAACCGACAGCCACGGGAATGCAGCCGGGAGTATTGACTTTGATGATTCCATCCACTCTAGTGCAGGCTTCCACATCAATCCTGCCCTTGGCACTGATGCAGCCTACATCGAGAACTGAGGTCTCCTTACAACAGCGGTATCGGTATTGGCCACTGATAACCCCTGGTCTACACCGGGCTTAGGTCCTGAGGACATCGCTGAGCATTAAGACCGTTCATGCCATCGATGGCATCATCAATACTCGCCAGAATCGGATCTGGATTCTTCCGATTCCGATCATCATTCCTTCGATTCCGATGACCTCCAGGACATTGCCTCAGAACCCTTGTCACGGTCCATTAGTACTCGGCGAAAATCCCCTCCTGAAGATATGTCATTTCAGGAGTTCATCCAAGACATGGCGGCCGGCCTGTCCATTCCGGCAGCATTGGAACTGGAACCGAGAGTGGAGGAACTGGAGATACTCCAGTACCCCACAGCTGCAAAAGAGGCTGCAATCCTCCCAGTACACCGGATCCTCCACAATTTAATGCTCAGGATGTGGGAAACCCCTTTTACCATTTCCCCGATCAGTCAACGATTGGACACCATGTACAGGGTTCCTGTGTGTCCTGGGTTCTAGAAGCCACAACTTCCACACCATTCTATGGTTGTGGAATCGTCGATGCATCGCATAAAAAGTGGCAAGAACCATGCCCCGATTCCTCCAGGAAGGGAATCGAGGAATCTTGATTCCTTCACCTGGTGTTCCTTTCAGGCATCCATGCAGACCAGCAAGATTAATTCTTACATCCTCTATATGGGGATGTTCCTGAAGGAACTAAACAAAGACTGGGAAGGTTTCCTTCCATCTCTACCAGAAGAAAAGAGACCTGCCTTCCAGGCTGTTTTGGCACATAGCCAAAATGTCTCAAAATTTGTCATTAGGGCAACATTTGATGCCTTTGAGTCAACCAGCAGGGCATCTTCCATTGCCATCGGTGCAAGGCGACTGGTTTGACTCCAGGCTTCAGACCTCGAACAATGGGTCCGAGATAAACTGGGTAATATCCCCTGCACTGGAGAGAACCTTTTAGTGAAAAACTGGAGGGAGACGTCTGGAGAACTTGAAACGGATGACACTACCTTCTGGAGAACTGAAACGGATGACACTACCTTAAAGAGTCTCTCTAGGAAGACTGCTGACCCTTCCAAGAAAAAGACAGCAGCTAAGAAACTCTTCTACCCTAAGATAAGAAAGTTGTACCCCTGATATTCCCAGCCAGCTTATCAGACTCAGCAAAAACAGCAAGGCCCTAAGCAGGCAAAAAAGCCCAGATTAGCCAAGCCACAGCTAGCCACCCAAGCACCTACTGCACCAAGTTTTTGATTCCCATATAGGGAGTACAGCCAGTCATCTCCTGCACTTACAGGACTCCACCTCCATCCCAGGGAGACTTTGTCACTTTGCACAACAGTGGCATTCCATCACCACAGAGCAATGGACTCTGTCCGTAGCTCAGAACAGTTACCAACTGAACTTTCAGGAACTAACCTCCTCACTACTTCAGAGGGGATTTTCCCAACCCCCCCCCCCCCTCCCCGGATGCCCTGCTCAAGCAGGAAGTCAATATTCTCCTTTCCCAAGGAGCCATAGAAGCAGTTCCCTCAAACCAACTGCTAAAAGGCTTCTACTCCCCCTACTTCCTCATTCCAAAGAAGTCAGGAAGCTACAGACCCATTCTTGAGCTCAGGGAACTAAACACATTCCTTGTAAAAGAGAAATTCAAGATGATCTCTGTAGGAACTCTCCTTCCCTACCTACAGTAACAGGACTGGCTCTGTTCTCTAGACCTCAAAGAGGCCTATAGTCACAATTTGATTCACCCAAACTACAGCCAGTACCTTTGGTTCACTTGTCAAGGCACCCATTACAATACAGGGTCCTTCCCTTCGGCCTTGCATCTGCACCAAGGGTCTTCACAAAGTGCATGGCCGTGGTGGCAGCACATCTCAGAAACAACAAAGTCTTTGTCTTCCCTTATTTAGATGACTGGCTAATAAAGGCAGATTCTCCTGGAGAACTCTGCTCATCTTGTCAAAGAACTCTTGCACTATTGCAGCATCTGGGATTTGTGATAAACTTCCCAAAGTCCCACCTCACTCCAACCCAAAGAATGGACTTCATAGGAGCTGTGCTGGACACAAAACAGTCCAGAGCCTTCCTTCCTGTGGACCACATGAGCAAACTAGTGGACCTAGCCACACACATGCCCCAACAGCAGACTGCATGGTTTGAGACTTCCTATGCCTCCTGGGTCACATGGCTTCCACAGTACATGTTGTTCCTTATGCGAGACTCTGCATGCGACAAGCACAGTGGACTCTATCAACCCAGTGGACCCAAGCCACAGGAAATCTACAGGATATCATCCAAGTAACACGTCCTCTGGCAGAGTCTCTCCTATGATGGTGCACTCCAACAAATCTGATCATAGGGTCACCTTTTCGGATGCCCCAGCCTCGACATATGCTAACGACAGATGCCTCCAAGCTCGATTGGGGAGCACATTTGGATTCCATCTCCACACAAGGTCTGTAGAAGGCACAGGAATCAACACAGCAGATAAACCACCTCGAGCTTCAAGCAGTCATGAACGCCCTTCAAGTTTTCCAACACCGCCTCTCTGACAGTCAGTTCTTAGTCAGGACTAACAACCAGGTGGCAATGCTTTACATAAACAAACAGGGTGGAACCGGCTCCCTTCCCCTATGCAAGGAGGTCTGCAACCTGTGGTATTTCGCCATTCTCTACCACATGCATCTTCGTGCAGTTTACATTCGAAGAGAATCCAATCTCTTGGCTGACAAGCTGAGTCAGATCCTATAATCCCAAGAATGGTCCTTAGATCCAACAGCAGTGGCAAAACTCTTTCAAATCTGGGGGGAACTCCAGTGATAGATCTCTTTGCCACTCCGCAGAACTCTCAGCTTCCACAGTTCTGCTCCAGGATACCATACAAACTCAGTCTAGTGTCTGATGCTTTCGTGATCCACTGGGGCTGGGAACTACTTCATGTCTTTCCCCCCATTCCCCTGATTGTGAAGACCCTCCTCAAGCTACAAGCAGACAAGGGCTCTGTGATCCTCATAGCCCCTCACTGGCTCCATCAGCCTTGGTTTCCCCTTCTGCTTCGACTGACACAAATTCCTCCGATTTCACTGGGATCCAGGCTGAGTCTTCTGTCTCAGCACAAAAGAACACTCCTGCAACCCATCCTGCAGTTACTCTGCCTGACAGCATGAATGCTGAGAGCATGATCTTTCAAAATCTATCACTACCTACTTCTGTAAAGGGTATTCTCCTTTCTTACAGAAAGACTTCCACCAGTTAGACTTATTCTTTCAAATGGTGGAGATACACCTCATGGTGCTTTCAGAATAATCACAATCCCTTTGAAGCATCAGTATCTTTATCTTTATTTCACACTTGCTATACCGCCCACACCATGGCATTAGGGCAGTTTACAATAAAAGCATTAATGCTGCAGGAGAAAAAGAAAAGAATGCCATTTAGATGATAGAATAGTGATAGAAGATACAGTAGTAGCTAGTATAGATATCAGGGAGTGAGAGAGAGAGGCTAATGAGGGCTAGTATTTGGGATGTCATAGACCTGTTGAAACAGATGTGTTTTGAGAAGTGTTTTGAATTTCTGGTAGGAGGTTTCAAGGCAGAACGAAGATGGTAGTGCATTCCAGAGTGAAAGGCTAAGAAAGAAAAATGCAGCGTGACGAGTTAATACCCATACTTCTTCAATACCTCTTGCATTTGTCCTCTCTGGGACTCAAAACAAACTTGGTATGGGTGCACCTCAGTGCTATTTCAGCTTTTCATAAACCTGTGGATGGTAGGCCCATCTCCACAGTTCTTCTTGTGGCACGCTTCATGAGGGGCCTCCTCCTCACCAAGCCACCCCTTCAACCACTGCTGGTAGCATGGGATCTAAATGTAGTATTGGCTCAACTTCTCAAACCTCCATTTGAGCCCCTAGTAACCACACACCTACCTTACTTATCTTGGAAAGTTTTATTCTTCATCGCCCTGACCTTGGCCAGATGCATTAGTGAGCTGCTGGCCTTAGTGGCTCATGCATCGTATACACATTTTTATCATGACAAGGTCATCCTTCGGACACATGCCTGCTTTCTACTGAAAGTAATGTCTCCTATCTCCAGGAACAGCAGGAATAAGTCTTCACATATGGGTACGTCGGTACCGACGGAGTCTGCGCGGGAACGCTTCCCAGCGTCCAATCAGAAAACCTTTGGAAGCATCCCAACACGCCTGCGTGCTGCCTTCCCAACTGTCTTTCCTCAGTTTTTGTTTTTCCGCGGAGCCGGCAGAACGTCCTCCTGTCACCGCAGAAGATTCTTCTTTTATTTTTTAGTTTTCTTGTGGTCGCGACTGCCTTCCCCGACGCCACCGGTACCGCCAGTGTTTCTTTTTTTTTTTCTTGTAAAATTTTTCCTTTTTAAGGAATATTTTTTCCTCCTCAGTGTCTCACGGTTTCTCAGGCCTGTTAGGCCTCTCCTTTTTCCTTCATGGAACCGCCAGCCACTATCCCCAAGAAATGTACAAACTGTGGCGGTACAAACTTATTTTTAGACACTCACAATTGGTGTATAACCTGCTTGGGTCCTGACCATTTTCCTCTGGAGCCCTCTGGCAATAGTATTGTGAGAAGAAGTTTTCAACATCGAGTTCCCCTCGACACGCGATCCCCATCCAACTTCAGGGAACCGACCATATCTTCTTCTACATAGGATCAGGTAACCCAAAAACAGTCTGTTAAGACTAGCCAGTCCTCGAGCGGCAGTTCTCATGCACAGCATAGAGATGCCTACGGCCTTGCCCTCGAAAAACCACTGGCTTCAAAACCCCGGTGGGAGTCTTCGGCCTCCAAAGCCTGTGTAGGGTTTCAGGTTGTTCCTGAGGTTCACCCCTCACAGAACATACCTGAGCCATGCCCGGTGGTGGCATCCGCTTTGAGCGGTACCGATACCCCGGCATCGGCAATGGTGTTGGATGAAGCATTCCTCACCAAGGATCGTCATCTGGTGTCCTCGGTACCTATGGGGCCGTTGGATACGCTCCAGACCGACCTTCCAGTATCGGTACCGGTACCGATACTAGTACTGACGTCGGTACCCTCCAGACGTGCATCGATAGACTTGCTTCCTTCGATGCCGAGTCTGGAATCGATCTCCAGTCTGGAGGACTGGGTACCGACTCGCCTTGGTACCGACACCAAACGGTACCGAAGGCTCGGTTCCGATAATTCGGATCCGCAACTCTCGGTTTCTTCGATACCGTTAGAGTTGCCACCGGCTGGCCTTCATCCACCGGTATCGGATACGGTACCGAAGTCGGTACCGGTATCCACATTACCATTGCTGTCGGTGCCTTCCATGCTTCTCTCATCAGGCTCGCTTCCCTCGATACCGAATTTGGAATCGATCCCTAGCATGGACGATACGCTACCGACTGTTGCTGGTCCCAACCTCCTGTGGTACCGGCGACCATCCTCTAAGGACCACCATTCAGGATCTTCTATTCCTATAAAGTTGGATAGATCCCTCGGTGCCAATGCTAGTTCTTCAGCAGATCTAGCCTGTCCAAAAGAATTTCCCTCTGGGGATTTTTCTTTTCAAGCTTTTCTCCTGGATATGGCAAAATCACTTGCCATTTCTATACCTGGACAAGATCCTACACAAGGGAATACAGAATCCCTGTATATTCCTGGAAGAGCAAAGGAGATCTCCTTCTACGAATGTGGGAAGCTCCTTTATAGGTACCCCCACTTTCAAGAGCAACTTATCTTCTATATCAGGTGCCCCCTTCTCCAGGATTTCAAAAGACTCAACTTCCTCATCATTCCATTGTTTTAGAATCAGCAATGAGGCGGGTGAAGAGTACTAAAAAGCACTCTTCTTATCCGCCAGGTCGTGAGTCTAAGACTTTAGCCTTTGGACGCCAAACTTTCCAGGCATCCATGCTTTCAGCAAGAATTCTCTCATATTTTTTTTATATGGGCTTATCTCTTGAGGAGGTCACAAAGAAATTACATCTTTTGACTCCTTTTCTTCAAGAGCCCAAGAGTGCAGACTATTCCTCACTGGTTAGTCATGCTCAAAATATCTCTAGATTTCTTACTCGTGCTTCCCTAGACTCCTTTGAGTCTGTTAGCAGGACTTCTGCTATAGCTATAGGAGCACGATGTAAAGCCTGGCTCCAAGCTTCAGACTTGGACAAATGGGCACAAGTTAGACTGGGAAATACTCCTTGCACTGGAGAAAATCTCTTTAACAAGGAGTCTTTACTCCAGATTGCTCAGTTAACAACTGACTGTCCTGTTTCCAGAGGCTATTCTACGCCTTCTTCTTTCCCAGTTGGTAGGAAATGTCCTGCCAAGATTTCTTCCCCTAGGGGAAGAAGATTTTATCCATCTTCTGCCCATCATACAGATGTTCCCAAACAGGGGAAACATCACCCTGGTCTGAAGAATCCACAAACTCAGCAGGGTCAACAAACCCAGCAGTCGCAGGGTTTCAAATAGATCATCATTGCCACTCTTGGTTGCTGGTTAGAGTAGCAGTCTGCTTCTTTTCATTTGCAGTATCTGCACTAAATTTACTCTAACCTTCCTAGATATCTCTTCATGAGACATCTTTTCTTTAACTTTAAGAGTCTTTATGATGATCATGCCCATAATTAACAGGGTTTTCCTCTTCCTCTTGGAGGAAAGAGAACTAACAACTATAAATAGACAGTTGTTTTCCCTGTACTGGCATGCATCATCTCACCTGTCAGAGACTTCCTCCATAGTCAGTCTCTTTTAACTCTGTCTTACCTCCCTCTTACTATAACATTTGGTTTGTAAGAGGGACCTTTTACACTGGTAAGCCCCTATGGTCCTCTACCTGTTCTACCGGGGGATTCTCCCTTCTGGAGTTGTCTCCCCCCTTGTTACCTTAGGGCAGCACATCAGACAATAGGAAATCCTACCAGGTCTGTTGTTTCTTTTTCCCAATCTAAAAGAGGGAGAGGGAAAAGAAATTTTCTCCGCTGCCCTGGTACGTTGCTGCAGATACAGCAATTCCTAGTAGTTAAGCCACAGGTTCTGTCCACCACATAATCAGGGATTCTCCTCCACTAGCAATCCTTCTAGCCTCAGTGCTAAGTCCAAAACAGGTTATCAACCTCGTTTGGGAAATCCTCTTATCACAGCCTGGTTGGTTACCTTCTATTCTTCGCCCCCTTGTCCTGGGCAGAATACTGGTTACCTGCTGGCTTTCCACAGCCAGTTTTTCTTCTAACCAACCTGCAGCATGCTCTCTGCAACTCTACAGAGTAGCTTTGCACTATGGGCCCTTGCTAGAGAGCATTAGTATCTTGCCTAGCAGATAACCCCAGATGGTTAAAAGGGGTTCCCCCAGTCATGTTTCCATGACTGGTAGGTATTTCCTACCCTTACCATCTCATCTTAAATCTCTTTTGAGACATCAGTCTCAGGCCTTTCATTACGTGAAAACCTAAAGAAGGGTCAATTCCCTGGCTTGGCCCATATCTCCTTTGGTCTTCTCGTCAGAGATAATTTTCTTCAATGGCAGCTAGAGGACGCCCAATACCCCCTTGCCCTCATAGGCAAGTCACTAGGGTATCTTCCTCCAGCGGCATCCTCTATCCATTCTCCATATGGTAATTCTGGAGACATCTGGACTTCCTGCCTACAGTCTGACGTTATCCTCTGCCTTTTTCACGTAGGCCATCCTGGTTATTCAAGAGCTCAAATTCTGAAAAGAATCCAGACTTCTTCTTGTCAGGGAGACCTCTCCTCTGACTCTGCCAATCATAACCAGGAAAAGAGATTTCTCTGTATATCTTTTCCAGCAGGTATTAACCTTCTTGCTCTTAGATGAATCTTCCTCTCTCCCTATATCCCTAAGGGGGATCAGCTTCTATAGACCTCTCTCCTTCCACATACCTGGAGATATGTGTCTATATGTCTACATATTCGTATATATATATACTGTGGTAAGGAGAGTGCAGCTCAGCATGGAAATAAAAGAGAAAGAAGAACTTTTTCTTCTTTTCAGGGGATGGGTGCACTAGAACACATACACCATAGCAAAATCCCTGAGAGAAACCAAGAGGGTAGAGCTAGGTTTAAGCCACTCCCAGACCCCATGACAATCCCAGGAGGTACAAGTGGGTAGAGTCAGGAAGGGAGGTGCCCTGCTCAACGTTTAAGTTTGAGAAAACAAACAAAGTTGGGAGAAGCAGTCAGGGGAGAAGCAGCCAAGCAAGAAGCAGCCAAGAGAGAAGCAGCCACAAAGAGAGCAGCAGCAGAGACAAGAGCAGCCAGCACTGCAGCCAAGGAAGCTACAGAGAAGGTTCCAGGCAGAGGACCAAACAGACTGGCAAGAGGGAGAGAGAGAAAAGATTGGCTTTGAGAAGGCTAAGGCAAGAGTGCTTAGACTCCTCTGATGAAGGGTCTGTATGCAGGCAGCAGAAGCCCCAGGAAGGGAAGTGGAGGTCTGACCCTGATTCCCTGTCTATCTCAGAGGCAGAGAGAGTCACAAGCCACAGAAGCCTCAGCCAGGAAGATGCTGCAACAAGACTCCAAGGTAGGAGAAAGAAAGCAGTAAAGCCAAAACCCTGTGTTTCTTGCTCTGACTCTGAAGAGAGGTTTAGGCCTGAGAAAACCCGGATTAGGAAGAAGGGGTTTTCAGGAGAAACTGAACAGGAGAAGCCCGTTGAAGTCCTACCTAGAGGAGAAGGGGCCATTCAGTGGAATAGGCTGTTTAACCTGTTAAAGAACATTAAGCATAAAGTGCCCGAGCATTTTCAAACTTTGCCAAGATACAGCTCAGCAGAAAGCATGGAGGTAGAAGGTAAAGAAAGTGACCTGACTTCAGCTTGTTCTGAGATGGACTGTGATATGTGCATTGTGGCCAAGTAATGAAAGCCTGAGAGCAGTGAGAAGTTAGGAATTGTAAATACATGTGCTTTATGATTACGGAATAGAGAAGCATCATAAAGGGAAAAGAAAAGAAAGCCTGTGTAAATAATTCTACTACAACACTGGTTGTAAGCTTTGCTTTAATAGGAGAAGATTATCCTTTATTTTCTTTGACTTGAGTGTACAACTGCTTTAAGATTTGTTACCCGCTTGCCACGGAAGCTAATACAATTCCTGTGTGCTTTGAAACAACCACTTGGTTCATTTATCTCTATACACAACTACAATCCTTGGTAAAGAGGACTTCAAGATGGCTTCCCGTCCCTACTAGGCGACCGCCTGGTAGGGGCGCGACCGCCACAATACACATATATATATATATATATATATATTTATATTCATCTATATCTGTGTGTCTTCTGCCCCTACATATATGCATATATACCCTATATGTGTATATATTCAATATATATATGTATATATACATAGATATATTTTTAGATAGATATGTATCCATATACTCATCTATCTGTTCTGTTAGGTTCAGATATCCTTATATTCCTATATGATCCTAAAAGATGGGCACTACCCCTATCAATGCTATGCCAGCATACTTAGGGGGCGATACTTATCACCACTTCCTGTGGTAATTAACAAAATTTTCCTTACCATATAGGTTGGGTACTCCTGAAGCTCTCCATGTACCTTTCTTCTTTCCTAATTGACCCCATTTAGGAAAGACATTGCGGAACTTCAGTTAACCTAACGCTTAGCGCTCCTGAGTCTGTCCTTACTTTCTTATCAGATACAAGGGTCTCCATACCCTTTCTCCCCTACATGGACTGATTCCATCCCCAGTCCAGTTAGGTCAGACTCATTTTTTCTTTGGGTCCTAAATTTATACTGTTTTTGGACCTAAACAGCTTAAGCTTTCTTTAATACTACCTTCTGTGTCTCCGCTGAAGCTCTACCTCTTATACTACCCCAGTCTTTCCCCCTGGGGCCATTTGTCACCCTGAAGGGTTCTGACCTCCACTTGTTTTTCTATGCTTTTATTACCTCTACTTCTCAGTGAGGTACCCCTTGAGCACATTCACTGGCTCTTCTAATAGATCCATGTGTACCTCAGTGGAATTGTGCAAGGTCTACAAGGGAGGCCCAGATTACAGTATTTTACTACAAAATACCCTCTATACAGGGTCTTCCCCTTTAGAAACCCTGTTCTAGTCAGCTGTTCCACAGCTCCTCTTCTGTATTCAACTCCTACCTTCCATCCCCAGGATGCCTGAGGTCTTAAGCAATAGCATGGCTCGTTCTAGACTTGCAACATGCTAGGACTCCCTCTGGGCATCTGAGCTTGGGAGTACCCATATGTGACGACTCATTCCTGCTTGTTCCTGGAGATAGCACAGTTACTTACCTATAACAGGTGATCTCTGGGAACAGCAGGAATAAGTCTTCACAACCCACCCACCTCCCTTAGGAGTTGCTTTTTCTCTATCTCTATCTTTCCCTTCCTTGCTCTCTCTTTCTCTTTGTCTCAGCTTTCAAACTTAACTGAGGAGAGACAGGCGGGAAGGCAGCACGCAGGCGTGTTGGGATGCTTCCAAAGGCTTTCTGATTGGACGCTGGGAAGCGTTCCCGTGCAGACTCCGTTGGTACCGACGTACCCATATGTGAAGACTTATTCCTGCTGTTCCCAGAGATCACCTGTTACAGGTAAGTAACTGTGCTTTCCATATCATTCAGTCAGTGATCTTACTGGTCTTTTCTCCAAGATCTCGCGCTTCTCATGCAGAAGCAACCCTACATACACTGGACTGTAAAAGGGCTTTAGACTTCTATCTTCAAAGACAGAGGGCATTAGAAAATCCTCCCAGCTGTTTGTCTCCTTTGACCCTATTCACCTGGGCCTTTCAGTGACTAAACGTACACTCTCCAGATGGATAGCAGATTGTATTTCTCTCACATACGACAAAGCAGGCCTTTCCCTCACAGGTTATGTTACTGCTCATAATGTCCGAGCAATGGCAACGTCTGTGGCAACCTATGTTCAGTAGCCATCAGTGAGATCTGCTGAGCTGCATCATGGTCTTCTATCCATATCTTTGCAGCCCATTACTGCTTGGAGAAGGACACCTGCCGGGATGCTGCCTTTGGCCAGGCGATCCTTCAACATCTCTTTGGAACATATAAACAACTCCTACCCCCCACCCACTTGCAGATCTCCTTGGCGGGAAAGTCTAGGTTCAAATGACCTTGTCCGACTTTCTGACCCAGCCCAATTCTTCAGAGATCTGGGAGCTAGGGAGTCCCATATGTGAAGACTTCATTCCTGCTTGTTCCTGGAGATAGCGTAGTTACTCACCTGTAACAGGTGATCTCTGGGACTAGCAGGAATTTAGTCTTCACAACCCATCCTCCTCCCCTTTGAGTTGTAGGGTTGTTTTTTCTGGTTTTCACTCCTTTTCTTCAGCTAATAAACTCAACTGATGAGAGGGAGTTGGGCAAGTGGGAAGGCAGTGGCGCAGGCACAGTGGAGAGCTCCCAAAGACTTTCCTATTTGTAGCTGAGGAGCTTCCTGCGCGGGCTCCATTGGTTCCCGATGTCGCCCATTTGTGAAGACTAAATTCCTGCTGTTCCCAGAGATAACCTGTTACAAATGAGTAACTACGCTTTCTCTCTGAGAATGCTAGCTCTTTTTTTATGGTTTCGTTTATCCAGATATTTTGTTTCTGAGCTGCTTGTTGAATATTGTGTCCATAGTGATGTGCTGCATTAGGCAATCCAGGAAGAAAATCGGGAAGTCAGTTAATGAGAGGGAACACTATAGTAAATTAAGTCGGTCTAATAGCCATAAACAGCTAACATCTGAGAATAGGAAATGGTTAGATAAATAGTTTTTGGGTAAACAGCATGGAAAATGCAGAAACATTTAAGTAAACAAATTCAGTAGCAAAATCACTATCTCGCTTAAAGGCTGAGGTGATTGCAATAGGAAACTGTTTCTCCCAAGAGAAACCTGAAAAGATATTGGCCCAAGGACTTAAGGAGGGTGGCAAGGAATTGAGAGAAGACAATGTTGAGATCCTATGGTAGGGTTTGTTATCAAACAGGTGTCTTTGTGTTCGTAAGGCCATGCATGACTCTGGAAACCAAGAGATGGATAGAGGTTTTTCTCTCATCTGCTTGCTTATAGTAGGCTGCAGTGAATGACAAATGGGGAAAGACCCAAGGGGGTTTTTAGTCTAGAATTCAATAAGTGAAATAGGTAAGTCAACAATACTGGGGGATTTAGCAGTAGAAGCGGTCCTGGTGGTTAGCTGAGCAGTAATGTGCAAAAGAAGAACGTTTAAGTTGATGTGACTTTACTAATGGTGTCCTTCCTGGAGGCCATGAGAATCTCAAACTTCATTAGGCACCTAGAGTTGTGAGATTCTCTGCCTTTCAGTACCCATGCCAACAGTGCGATAAATGCAAGAGTTGACCCTCTGTTGAGTCAATAGATCTAGTTGTGTATCAAAGCAGATTGGGTTGATCCTCTGATAGTGAAAGAGGCCATGGAAACCAAACCTGATATGGCTAATAAGGCACTACTAGCATCACTTATGCCTAGTGATCTTCTGAATGATTTTGGACAGAAAGGGAGAAGAACGTGATCTCCCACATATACAGTATAAGATAACTGGTACTTAGCTCCTTCTAGATACCCTGACAGTCCCCCTGGTCCTGTCGATTCCTGAGGTTCACCCTCATTATATGGGGGGAGTATCAGTGCACCTTTTTAGTGGCTGCTAGAATGAATGTGGCAGGTATTAGAACTCACAACTGAAACCCTTAATTGAGAAATGGTTTGCACAGATGTGGAAAGTATTCAACATGGAAGTGATAACTTTCTAAGTTTGGGATAGTTACCAAAACATGTTGAAGTTATGGGACCCATTTTTTTAAAACTATATGGGAATAGGCACAGCCCTAATTCATGACAGCTACAGAATCTTTTAGGTCTCATACTGACAGATGCAATAACATCAACTGATGAATATAACTCTAGAAAGTCTTACTTAGTTTTATTCTCATTTTTCTCCATACTTAGTCTTATAAGCTGTTCATCACAGGATATCATTGTTTCTGCTTAATGGCACTCCATTCAGGTATGCAACTTGTCATTCTCCATTGGCTGATTTCTTTGTGTTGTATACCGTAAGGGTGACACTTAATATCCAGTAATTAATGGCCTGCTTTCACTAGAAATGATGGGCGTGGGGGGGATTTTCAGTTGCAGTAGCCAGCACACTTAAAAGCAGCAGGCCATCACCACTTTAAATTTGCCTCGGTTATTCAATGCTAGGGCTATACAGTATATATGCCCCGGCATTGAATATCTGGGTTACCTGGATTGCGATTTTGCAATTCAATGAGCGGGGATATTCAGCTGCTGGCCAGATTTCAAAACTGGCTAAAGTTAGGTCAGCCATTCAGCTGTCCTAACTTTAGCTGGTTAGGGTTAACTGGGCAGCGGCTGAATATCACTGCTGCCTGGTTAAACTGTGGTGCTGTCGTTGCACTGCCCCAATGCTAAGCACTTAGCAGCCCAAACCAAGGATATTCAGTGGCACTAACTGGGTTAGTGCCACTGAATATCTCGGTGAGTGGCATCTTCACAATTTGCAGATCTGCAAACCACATAAATGTTTTTGAATATCTTCCCCCTATAATTCCACCATTCTTTACACTACACTTCTGGATACTTAAGCAATAGAGTCTGCTGTATGAAGAGGAGTCAGCTTCACACAGACATCTTCACAGTTAACACAGCAAGAGCAGCTGCAAAGATTACATGTGCCACTATTGCATCTTGCAATCCCCTTACAATTCTCTGACTGATGCAACACAAAGGTTTCAAATCGTTTACTTTAAAAGGAAGCAATAGCAGTTCTGTACATAATCTGCACTGTACATAATCTGCAATAAATATATTGCTCCATCAGAGCAATATATTTATTTCCAACAAGCTTCACTGTAATGCACAACTTAACAATAAACATCTTAGTCTGTTGTATGCACATGCCCCTACTTCATTTCCATTTCTATTCCAGCATCCTTACAAGAAAAGCCTGCAGTGCTTCAGGATCTTCAGAGGTTTTCATTTTATTGTTAAGTCACCCTTATACAGACTGGGTAAAACATGCCATATTGCAAACTCGCTCTCTTAAGCTGTACTCTGAACACCAATAGTTGTTTCCATCATCATTATATCACACTGCTCAGGTCCAGGAGCATTTAAATGACTGAAGTGGTATTTAAAGGTGATATTGTGGAAGAATTGAAAGAAATATCAATACACCGGGAAGATTGTCAGACGGGGGCCTGGGTGAGAATGTTCACAGTCTTGGCAAAGGCATATATTAATATGATTTGCAAGGGATTGTGGGAAATGTAGTCCATTCACACCAGACACAGCCGTTCACAATAATTAGTTGTGCTTGAGTGTAAAGCCAATAAGATATTTATTTATGGGGTTATTTCTCCCAACACAGATATGTTTGGTAGCACATAAAACAGGATACTTGCTTTCAGTGTTAAACTTAGAAAACAAAATCAGGAAAACAACAGCTGAACTTGTCAGGCAATCAAAGCAAAAGAATAAAGACCTGGTTGGTAACAAACTGGTCTTTTCTGTAGGCTCTAGCTAATATTTTCTTAGCAGTGCTTTAATCAACAAACAAAACCCACAAAGTAGGGAAAAACTGTTCTTTTCAGGTTAACTTCTTATATCTTCACACATAGACTCAGAAGTGATTTCCTCAGAGCTCACAAGCAATTAGGTAAGGCTCAATTGCTAGCAGTTACCCAGCTGAAACCCCTTAGCTGGCTTGCTTTCTACTGCGTGGCTCAAATCCTACTCAGGAGCTTTTCTGAGTAGATTAAAGAACAAGTTTGTATTTCTTTGTGATGGTTGTTGTACTTTGTAACAGTAAATTACCAAAGGAGTTTAGACAGAGAGCAATCCATGTATTCACAGCCTGTATCTATAACCCTTTCTTCAACAATCATGGGTTCAATATCATGGATTGGCACAGAGGAATTTCTCAATGGAGCACTCTCAGGAGAATACTTGTTTCCCTGCTGTCTTTCAAGGGTATAGCTAGGGCATAGATCAGTGTTCATACCTGAGCTTCCATTGCTGTTAGAGTTCCTCTCTAAATAGCCTGACCAGTATGTAGTCCAGTTCTTATGTCCAGCCTTCCAATCCAGATCCCTGGACACTGGATCTCTCTTACATACCTTCTGGCACGGGTCCTAGGGTCCCTTCCAAGTGCAGCCGTCTCCCTCACAGGTACCGTCTGGAGGTTCCTAGCTCTGCAGCACCACTCCTCTGGTTTTCCCCAGTCCAATGGTGTATGCTGGCCTTTTGAATGTCTCCCAGTATACGTACTGCTCTGGACTCCTTTAGACCTCCCAAATGCTTTTCTCTTCTTTCTTCCAAAGGGTTTCTTGCCCTCTCTGTCCGTCCGCTCTGGCTTCTGCTTCTGATGATCCTCCAGATGATGAAAATGTCCAAGATGAGGATGATGTCCAAGATGAATCTGAGGATGATTCTCTGTAGAATAAACTCTACCTTTATTCTGCTTAGATGAGTGCTCCACCCTAGCACAGCGCAGCTGTGCTGAATCAGGCCCTGCCCTTTGAGATGAGTGCTTGGGGATTACCTCATAGCCTTCCTGATTGAACACACGTTTTCCCACTTCAGCTCCTCTAATGGCTGTTGGAAACCTGGTACATTCTGGGACTGGTAGTCTTTTATGGAAAAACTCTGTTTTCTTATTTCTACCAGAACTGACAGGTTGCTTGTTCAGAGTCACTTCACCTTTTCTATAGCTCCTTCCTGAGCTATGATAAGCTTCCTTATCACAAGATGTATTACAACTATTTGATAAACTAAAGACTAGCAAATCACCTGGACCGGATGGTATACATCCAAGGGTGTTGAAAGAACTGAAATATGAGATTGCAGACCTGCTATTAGTAATCTGTGAACTATCATTAAAATCATCTGTAATACCTGAAGATTGGAGGATGGCCAATGTAATGCCAATTTTTAAAAAGGGTTCCAGGGGTGATCTGGGAAACTACAGACCGGTGAGCCTGACATCAATACCAGGAAAAATGGTAGAAAACATGATAAAGAACAAAATCATCACTGAACATGTAGATAGTCATGGCTTAATGGGAGACAGCCAACATGGCTTTAGACAAAGAAGATCTTGTCTTACTAAACTGTTATGTTTTTTTGAAGGTGTGACTAAACAGGTAGACAAAGGTGATTCGGTTGATATAGTATATCTGGACTTTCAGAGAGCCTTTGACAAGGTCCCTCATCAGAGACTTTTGGCAAAACTAAAAAGTCGTGGGATAGGAGGCAGTGTACTATTGTGGATCAGATTAAAAGATAGAAAGCAGAGGGTAGGGCTAAATGGCCAATTTTCTCAATGGAGAAAGGTGAATAGCGGAGTACCAGAGGGATCTGTGCTGGATCCGCTGCTTTTTGACATAAACATAAATGACCTGGAAAAGGGAATAACGAGTGAGGTTATCAAATTTGCAGATGACACGAAACTATTTAAAGCTGTTAAAACCCATGAAGATTGTGGAAAATTGCAAGAGGATCTTGATAAATTGGAAGACTGGGCATCCAAATGGCAGATGAAATTTAATGTGGACAAGTGCAAAGTTATACACGTAGGAAAGAAAAACCCAAACTATGGTTACACGATGCAAGGTTCCACATTAGGAACCACCACCCAGGAAAAAGATTTAGGCGTCATCGTGGATAACATGTTAAAACCCTCTGCCCAGTGTGCAGCGGCGGCCAAGAGAGCAAATAGAATAATAGGTATCATAAAGAAAGGAATGGAAAATAAAACAAAGGATATTATAATGCCTCTGTATCGTTCCATGGTGCGACTGCACCTTGAATATTGTGTGCAGTTCTGGTCGCCGTATCTTAAGAAGAATATAGCGTTATTAGAAAAGGTACAGAGAAGAGCCACCAAAATGGTAAAGGGGATGGAAGGATACTCCTATGAAGATAGGCTGAAAAGGTTAGGGCTCTTCAACCTGGAAAAGAGATGGCTGAGCGGAGATATGATAGAGGTCTATAAATTAATGAATGGAGTGGAACAAGTAAACGTAGATCAATTGTTTACGTCATCAGAATATAGAAAGACTAGGGGACATGCAATGAAGCTACAGGGTAACCTATTTAAGACTCATAAGAGAAAATATTTTTTCTCTCAACATGTAATCAAACTCTGGAATTTGTTACCAGAGGATGTAGTAAAAGCTGTTAGTGTAGCTGGGTTTAAAAAAAGTTTGGACAAGTTCCTGGAGGAAAGGTCATTATTAAAAGGGATCCAGGATATCACTGCTTGACCCAATACAAGCGTTGTGGAATCTGTGTCTTTTGGGGAAACTGCTAGATACTTATGACCTAGATTGGTCACTTTTTGAAACAGGATAGTGGACTTGATGGACCTTGGTCTGACCCAGTATGGCATATCTCTTGTTCTTATGTTCTTAAATTGTATGTTCCTGATATTTCAACGGTACCCTGGCTTTGGCAGCTTGTAGCCTCGCTAGAGGGCCCTTTGGCTTGGCCCTTAGGCTGTGGCACGTCAGGAGTGCTACCAGAACGCTCACCTGAAATAGAACCAGTCTCCCGCGTCAGGAAAGCATCAGAACACTTAAACTGAGACTCTGATATACCCTAACAACTAACCTAGGTAATCCACCTCTACTACATCTGTAAGGTAACAGTAGACCTGAATATACTAGATAGAATTTCAAATCTTGGTACTCTGTTACAAATAGACCTCCTTTGAAGTAAGAATTGCTACTGTATCTTGTTAACAGAATACATTGTTCATTCTAGATAAGCCTTACTGTAATACAATTGCTTGCCTACTACCTCTGCTCAGTACCCTAACCAGTTAACCTGTATTTACTGTTAATCTGTATTTACTGCTTCTACTGATCTATATCACTCTACATTGCACCCTCCCATTGCTGTAACCATGGCTCTCTCGCTACTTGCAGTAGTTAGCCTGTATCTGTTAACTAACTCCACTCAAAATACAGCAGCATGCTCTCCCACCTCACACAGGATCCCGATATTGCATACTCTAGGAAGAAGATATCAGTCCTCCCACCATAACTCAGCTCCACATCAACACTATGTTAGGCACTCCCATCTACTATATATCTCACTCAACACTATTAGTAGTTCCAAACCCAATCCTGTTCCCGCACATACTAATTTAAACTGTGCACTCATCAACTCCCGCTCAGTACGTAAAAAGTGGCCAGCCATTACAGATCTTATCACAAAGCTGAAACTAGACATCCTACTGGTCACAGAATCATGGCTAGCAGACACAGACAATGTCCTCATAAACCAACTCATTCCCCCAGAATATTCAATACACACATGTCACAGAACAGACCGAAGAGGAGGTGGAGTCCTCATTCTGTCACGAACTAACCTTCAATTTAATCTACTTTTCTCTAGGAGTACCACATACATGGACCTAGTTACTATAGCTAACAAACATATCATCCTAAATCTCATATACAGAGCCCCATCCTCACCCCCAGAAGATTTATCCAGTATAATAGAGCTTGCATGCAACCCAGTAAGCACACACAAATCCAATTGGTTAATGGGTGACTTTAACCTCTCCTCACTTCACCATAGCCATTCTACCATATTCCTTGAAGCTATGGCTGACCTTAACTACTCGCAGTTAGTTAGCTCCCCTACACACCTCAAGGGTAACACCCTTGATCTCATTTTTGCGCCCCAGTCGACAGCGAACACCAACTATAACCTATCCCATACCCCTGTCCCATGGTCTGACCATGATCTGTTATCCTTCCAAGTCCCACATCAGCAAAACAGTATCCCAGCAAGACAGACAAATATGATCTCATCAGGTCCAACAGCCCGCTTCAAAACGCTCGACAAGGATGACTTCATCAGCCGTGCTCTTCCAACTCTTCGTCTACCAACCAATGACCTTGATGAGCTGATCAACAATTGGTACACCACCCTGAACTCCTTTTCACGACTACCTTCCTCATGTAGACCACCGGCACCCAGCACATCTCGAAAAAATAGAAGCCCAAAACCATGGTTCTCCACTGAACTTCAACTATCCCTACAGAATCTGAGAAAACAGGAGAGAAAATGGCGCAGATCACGTTCTCCAATTGACCAAATCGACTACGAAAACGCCCTAAAGAAACACCGGGAGAAAATAGCTGAAAAGATGAGGGAACATCATACAGAAACCCTTCTCCGATCGCTAAACAAACCACGAGACCTCTTCAACATCGCTAAATCCTTAACCAAGGCACCTTCCTCCAACCAAACAATATCAATCCAACCTCAGTCATTTGCCAACCACCTTCAATCTAAAACCATTAACACGAACTCCACACCAAGTTATATACCCAACCCCGTATCAATTACTCAGCCTCTAAGAAATTTTGTAGCTCCCACTGTGAAATCCATCACTGACCTTATTGCTACCTTGAATACTACCACAGCCCCAAACGATCCATGTCCTGCCTACTGGATCAGAGCTTTGCGTGCTGAACTGAGCCCCACACTTGCCCTTATCATGGATCTTTCCTTCACAACTGGATCATTCCCATCATCTCTCAAGCAAACATCAATACGCCCTCTCCTGAAAAACAGTAAACTTGACCCAGAGAAAACTGATTCATATCGACCAATTTCAAGTATACCCCTTCTAGCCAAAGTCATTGAGAAGGTGGTGCAAATCCAATTGCAGCAGCATATAGATATTTCAGCTCCTCTTGATCCCTGCCAACATGGATTCCGTGAATCCCACGGCATAGAGACCCTTCTTACATTAC
Organism: Ichthyophis bannanicus; assembly: GCA_033557465.1. Lineage (NCBI taxonomy): Eukaryota > Metazoa > Chordata > Amphibia > Gymnophiona > Ichthyophiidae > Ichthyophis > Ichthyophis bannanicus. Next base: position 42,348,461 of record CM066048.1, on the reverse strand, counting down.
TCATCAACACCTTATCAAGAGGGATTGACAAAATTGAAAATGGGTTCATCCTCATCTTCCTCGACATCTCGGCAGCGTTCGACTCGGTTAACCATTTGCAACTTCTTCACCGTCTTCAAGAAAAGGGAGTCCAAGGATCAGCTTGGGAATGGTGTAGATCCTATCTAACTAACCGCTGGCAACAGGTGCGGATAGGATCTTCAACTTCGGATCCTTTTCAGCAACAACAGGGTGTACCCCAAGGATCCTCATTATCAGCTCTTCTATTCAATATATATGCAACCAATCTGTGACATCATCAGGTCTTTTAACGCCTCCAGCTTGATCTATGCAGACGATGTACTGATATTCACTCCAATAAAAATCAATGCCCCTGACTTCTCCAAAATAATCACTTGCTTCAACGCAATTGCAGATTGGCTCCTAACCCAGAATCTGCGAATAAACTTCAAGAAAACGGAAGTCCTATTCGTAACCAGGAATAAGAAATTTCCCCCCCCTGCAACATTGAAGGTGAGAGATGCTGAACTACCGTGTAAACCATCTATTCGCTACTTGGGAGTCACCATCGACCAAGAACTGACCTTCAAAGATCACATAAAGCAGACCGTCAAATCCATTTACTACAAATTAAGAACGCTGAAGCCCTTAAGACCTCTACTCGCCCCTAACGACTTCCGAACAATCTTCCAAGCCCTTGTAACACCACATTTTGACTACGCTAATTTCATCCTGCATGGTCTACCCAAGAACACCCTCAGCCCACTCCAAATGGCAATGAACTCAGCAGCCCGCATCCTATGTGGCACCTCTAGTAGAGACCACATCACCCCCATATTAACAGAGCTTCACTGGCTACCCCTACAAGCCAGGATAACTTACAAAGCACTCCTGCTGTCCTTTAAAGCTATTAATCAAATTGCCCCACCGTCACTCTCATCACTTATTATCAACACCCCCACGAACAGACCGAGAAGATCCGCAGCCACTAATACCCTTGTCGTACCTAAGGAATACACTAAATGTAACCAAGCAACCAGAGACAGGGCCTTTACCTTATTCGCCCCAACTTGTTGGAACAATCTCCCTCCTCACATCCGATCAATAAAAGACCTCTCCCAATTTAGAAAGGTCCTTAAACATTACCTATTCTGTCATCACCTTTTAGGCCACAACTCCACGCTTCCTCCACTTACTTCGCAAATCACCCACACAGCCGCAGACATCCCAAAAACTTAGTCAATACAGAACACGAACTAGTCTCTCTGCACCCAAATTTATGACCCACAACTTGAACTGTAATTGCCAGAGGTAATATATTTTCTGTACATAACTTGTATATAGTTTCCCATGTTATCTCCAAGTTACTGACCCTGTTATAATGTAAGCAAAAGATTGTTCTAATGCGAAAATTTGTTATCTGTAAACCGCGCTGATACCAAAAAGCGCGGTATATAAAAACTGTAAAATAAATAAATAAATAAATAATACTACTAACGCTTATGAGTATCTCAAACGTTTTGTCACTGTTTTTCAAGGATATTGCAAGGTCACTAAGCACCGAGACAAGACTTGATGCACAGACTGCAGTTCAAAAGCAAGATCAAACTTTAAGTCCAGAAACTGTAATAAGAACCCTTCCAAAAATGTAATAATATCCTATTCTTAGAATCTTCTGGCATGCCCTGAATTCTTATATTATTACATTACATGCAATTATTTTGATCTTCAAATTTATGTTCTAGGACCAGTAGCATCTTAGATTGATTCCGCACAACTAAACGTTGTTTTGCCTATGCTTTGACCTTACATTCTATAGCATCTATTCTTGTCAGCACAAAGGTTAGCTGTAGTATAATTCCAGTCACCTCTTTCATTTCCGCCATCATAGTAACATACTATCTCCAGGAACAAGCAGTAATGTAGTCTTCACATATGGGTATCGTCGGTACCAACGGAACCTGTATGGGAACGCTCCCCAGCGTCCAATAGGAAAGCTTTGGGAACATCCCACAGCTGCCTTCCCGCCTTTCCAACTCTTCCTCCTCAGTTCTTCGTTTTCCACAGAGCCGACAGGATGCATACCCTATCACCGCAGAAAATTTATTCTTCTTCTTTTTGTTTTTTGTGGTCGTGTCTGCCTTCATTCAGCGCCTACCGGTACCACCAGTTCTCTTTTCTTCTTTCTCAAAAATAAAAAAAAACTAGCTTTCTAAAAGATTTTTCTTTCAGGGGCCTTGCCCCTCTCAGTGCTAGGCGCCATTTTGGGCACTAGGCCCACTTTTCTTCAAACATGGAGAAACAAGCTACTGGTTTCAAGAAATGTTCCAAGTGTGGAGGTACCATATCCGTCACCGACACTCATGACTGGTGTCTCAAGTGTTTAGGTCCTGACCATTGTCCATTGGAGTGTCTCTCCTGCAGAAAGATGACTAAGAGGGGCCTGCAGAATAGAGCTGCAAAACTCGGTACCCTTTTTGCCGCTGATACGATGTCAGTTGCATCGACGTATTCCAGGGCTTCATCTTCCTCCCATGGATCTCAGGTAACTAAACCTAAGTCTTCTAAGACTGGCCGGTCCTCAAAGGGTAGATCTCCTTCCAGGTATCGAGATGCCACTGGCATTGCCCTCGAGGAAAGTTCATCGGCAAAACAGCCCCAGCGGGAGGCCTCGGTCTCCAAAGCATTAATGGGGCTCCAGAATGTTCCAGAGGTTTCCACCTCGGCAGAACTACTGGTGCCATGTTCTGGGGTTGTTCCCGCTTCCACCAGTACCGACACCCAGGCATCGGCAGGAGCGATGGATCAGAGAATCCTGGCTATCAAACGCAGTCTAGAGGCCTCTTAGCAGCTTCGGTACCGCTAAGACCGCTACAGACGGTTTCACAGGTATTGGTACCGACATCGGTACCGGTACTGAGCACACCTGCCTCAGCCGGTATGCTTCCCCCCCATGCCGAGCCTTGAGTCTATCTCAGGTTTCGAGGGGCCGGTAACGAGACATCCCGACATTGACTTCGAGTGGTACCAGTACCGTGCGTTGCAGGAACACCCGGCGCAGAGATACTTCGAATCTTCCGATTCTGATGACTCTGCCGGTACCAGAGCAATCCTGCCAGAGGATCCATCTCCTTTTCCTCAATGCAGAATGTCTCCTCCAGAAGACATGTCCTTCCAGGATTTCATTTGTGATTTAGCTTGAGGTCATTCAATCACGGTGACTCTGAAGAAGGAACCCAGAGCAGAAGAATTAGAAATTCTTCAATACCCTACAGCTCCTAAGGAGGCAGCTACCCTTCCCATTCAAAGAATCTTGCATGATCTTATGCTAAGAATGTGGGAAGCTCCTTTAACGGTGTCTCCACACACTCGACGACTCGATATCATGTACTGAGTTCCAAGCTGTCCTGGTTTTCAAAAGACTCAGTTACCACACCATTCAATGGTAGTGGAATCAGCGATGCGTAGGATTAAGAGTGCTAAAACGCATTCTTTCAATCCTCCAGGACATGAATCGAGGACACTCAATGCCTTTGGGCATCGATGCTTCCAATCCTCCATGTTATCAGCCAGGATTGGCTCCTACATTCTCTATATGGAAATGTTCCTCAAGGAGGTTGCAAGAGACTTGGAGCTCATGAGCCCTCTTCTCCCTGAGGAAAAAAGGGGTGAATTCCTTACTCTGGCCAAACATGCCCAGAATGTGTCTTAGTTCATGAACCGTGCAACCTTTGATTGCTTTGAATGCATTAACAGAACCTCTGCTATTTCCATCGGTGCATGTCGTATTGCCTGGCTTCAGGCATCAGAGTTAGAACAATGGGTGCAAGATAAATTGGGAATCATTCCTTGCACAGGAGAAAATCTCTTTGGCAAGGATTGGCAAGACAAGGCCAATCAGATTGAATCTGAAAATACTACCTTGAACAGACTATCAAAGTCTACAGTCAACCCAGCAAAGAAAAAGTCAATCAAGAAACCCTTTTTCAACAAGAAAAAGAGATTTTACCCATCTTACACCCATCCGGGCCACTGTCCAGATCATGCTCCCCAAAAGGGGCAGCAACAAACCAGACAACAGAGGAAGCCACAAGTTCCAAGAGCTCAACCAGCTCAGTAGACTCAGCCCCCTCAGGGGCTTTGACTCCTTCTTAGAGAACTTGGTCATTCTGAAAGGTCCAGAACTCCTTACAATCCAGCCATTTTGTCAGAAGATGGCAACAGATAACATCAGAAAACTGGACTCTGTCCATTGTACGAGAGGGGTACAGACTTCACAATATGCCCCCTCCTACAATCATAAGCCAGTTCAATTCTCAGGTCCCTGCCACTGATCTCTTGTGTTAGGAGGTCGCATCACTTCTTGCTCAGGGAGCAATAAAAGAGGTACCCAAAAATGTGTAAATATGTATGTATATATGTAAATATGTATAATCCCACCCCCATAACACTAACCCTGTGTGCTGTGACCTTCCCCTCAGACCCATGTATTTACTATCCCCTCCCAGTCCTGATTTGACAACCCCCAAAAGAAGAATCGAACCGCTGCTGATCGCTGGAAGCAGCGGTATATAAGTGTGTATTAAATAAATAAAATAGTACCCATATCCCAAAAGGGTTCTACTCCCCCTATTTTCTCATCCCAAAGAAAACAGGGGGACACAGGCCTATACTGGACCTCAGAGAATTAAACAGGTATCTGTTCTGAGAAAAATTCAAGATGATCCCCCTTGGAACACTCCTGCTATACCTTCAGAGTCAGGACTGGCTATGTTCTCTAGATCTAAAGAATGCATATACGCATATTCTCATCCATGCAGATCACAGGAAATTCCTTTGATTCCTTTTCCAGGGAAGACACTTCCAATACAGAGTTCTTCCCTTCGGTCTGGCTTCTGCCCCAAGAGTCTTCACAAAATGCATGGCAGTAGTAGCAGCATTCCTGAGAACTCTAGGAATATTAGTCTTCCCCTACTTAGACGACTAGCTTATCCGAGCATTAACAGCTACAGAAGCCAGCTTCGCTCTTTCTCGCACTATACGAATCCTTCAGTACTTGGGACTGGTCATAAACCTCACAAAATCTCATCTCACCCTTTCTCAGTCTCTAGAATTCATAGGGGCTCGTCTAGACTCAAGGCAGTCAAGGGATTTCCTGCCACAGCCACGTTGTCTTCGTATAGTACAGCTGGCCTCCCAAGCAGCTATGAAAACTTTCCTAACTGCTCAGGAGACGCTTCAGCTTCTGGGGCATATGGCATCCACTGTACATGTGGTTCCCTATGCTCACCTTCATATGTGAGCAGCCCAATGGACCCTATCCTCTCAGTGGACACAGGCCTCGGGTCGGCTAACGGACAAAATCAGAAACTCCACACGTCTCATTTCATCCCTGCAATGGTGGCAATCACTGGAAAACCTTCTCGTAGGCCCTCCTTTCCAGCAGCCTCTATACCAAGCCACCCTAACAACAGATGCGTCCAAGTTGGGTTGGGGGGCTCACTTGCACGATCTCTCAACTCCGGGTCTCTGGACCCCACAGGAGGCTTGTCTTCACATAAACCTCCTAGAACTCAGAGCCATTTTCCATGCTATTCAAGTATTTCAGGCCCATCTCAGCTACAAGACAGTTCTGGTCCAGACCAACAATCAAGTAGCCATGTTCTATGTGAACAAGCAGGCTCTCTGTCATTATGCAACAAAGATTTGCGACTGTGGGCCCTCGCCAGAGAGCTTCAAATCCACTTTCTAGTGGTATATCTTCCGGGCATTCAAAATCTTTGGGCAGACAAACAGTCGAATACTGCTGCCACACGAGTGGTCTCTGCACTCAGACCAGCTTGCTCGAGTGTTTTGAATCTGGGGAACATCAGATATAGACATTATTATTATTATTATTATTATTATTATTATTATTACAGGCTCTTATATACCGCTCTATTCAGAATCAGCGCGGTTCACAATATAACAACATACCATAACAACAAACTGTTAGGTTTTACAGAGAACAAGGTCAGAGAACTTGGATAAAACATGGGACATCTTTGCAAGTCCTCAGAATGCCAAACTTCCCCGATTCTGTTCCAGAATTCCGGCTCAAAACTGTCAGGCAAGGGATGCTTTCCTCCTCCACTGGGGTCAGGACTTCCTCTATGCCTTCCCACCCATTCCCCTCATTCCCAAAACTTTGTTCAAGCTTCAGAGAGACAGAGGTCATATGATACTCATAGCTCCATGTTGGCCATGACAACCGTGATAGCCTCTGCTTCTGCGTCTCTCTCAAGCCACACCTCTGGAGTTGGTATATGCTCCAGATCTTCTTTCCCAAGAGAACGGGACTCTATTGCACCCGAATCCACAGTCCCTGCACCTCAGTGTGTGGTTACTGAAAGCCTAGGATTCCTGGATATCAACCTTTCTCAACAGGTAAAGGATATCCTTGTGGCTTCCAGAAAGCCTTCCACAAGGCGATCCTACACCTTTAAATGGAAGAGGTTCTCTGTATGGTGTTCTCAAAGGGGACTTAACCCCCTTTCAGTGCCTGTGGAATCGCTACTGGAGTATCTCCTCCATTTATCAAATTCTGGTCTTAAAACCAGTTCAGTAAGGGTCCATCTTAGTGCCATTGCAGCTTCTTGCAAACCTCTGGATGGACAACCTATTTCCTCTCATCCACTTGTAGCAAGATTTATGAGAGGTCTACTCTTAACAAAACCTCACATTAAGCCACCGCTGGTGGCATGGGATCTGAATCTTGTTCTCGGGCAGCTCATGAAACCGCCCTTTGAACCTTTAGCCAATACAGCTCTAAAGTTTCTTTCGTGGAGGGTCATCTTCCTAGTTGCCCTCACTTCTGCAAAACGCATCAGTGAGTTGCAGGCCTTAGTGGCGGATCCTCCTTATACAAGATTTCACCATGATAAAGTAGTTCTTAGGACTCATCCTCACTTTATGCCAAAGGTGGTTCGCCTTTTCATTTGAACCAAGCGGTTTACCTTCCTGTATTCTTCCCTAGGCCTCATGCCACTAATGCAGAAAGGAACCTTCATACTTTAGATTGTAAAAGAGCCTTGGCTTTTTACCTTCAAAGAACTAAGCAACATAGGAAATCTTCTCAGCTTTTTGTTGCTTTTGATTCTTGTCATTTGGGACTTCCAGTTTCCAAAAGAACTCTCTCTAGGTGGATTGCAGATTGCATATCCTTTGCATATGAGAGTAAGGAACTTTCTCTCAAAGGCCATGTCACAGCTCACAATGGAGGAGAGGAGGGACAGGGGAGATATGATTCAGGCCTTTAAATACTTAAAGAGAAATGAACAAACAAACCTCTTCCAAAGACGGGGAAGCTGTAAAACGAGAGGGCATAACATGAAGCTGCAAAGTGGTAAATTGAAAGGCAATGTCAGGAAATATTTTTTCACTGAAAGGGTGGTAGATGCTTGGAATGCCCTCCCAATGGAAGTGGTGGGGGCAAACACAGTGACGGAATCCAAAACGGCATGTGACAAACACATTGGATCCCTTTACAGCAACAGGATAAAAACAAAATAAACTGAAACATATAACTTCTGAACCATCTAACATCTCAACAAATAGGGGTGTCCTACATGGAGAGGTGGGTTCACCCCTAAACAAAGACATGGAGAGGTGTGGCCTGCACCTACTCTTGCCATATTCCTGGGCAGACTAGATGGACCATGCTGCTCTTTATCTGCCATCATCTACTATGTTATTTATTTATTATTTATTTATTTAACAGTATTTCTAAACCGCCTTATCATAATAATCAAGGTGGTATCACAGCAAACAATCTGGTAGTGTGAGTGTTGATACATGCAGTGAGGGTGGGAATTTCGTTGGGTGTGTGTTGTCTTGTTTGCTAGATTGGTGTGAGCTATGTACAATGTGGGCTATTTACAGTGGTGCTAAAATCATTTTATATACATCTAGTGTTAGGCGGTAACGTGTGCTGCTATACAGTTCCTTAGTTTATGTGATGTGTCCAAAGTGTTCTATGAACAGTATGGTTTTCAGCTGTTTTCTGAAGTCCTTGAGCTCTGTAGTTGCCCTCAAATCGTCCGGTAGTTTGTTCCATATTGTTGGAGCAGCCATGGAGAGTGCTCTGTCTGTTGTGTCCTTGCGTGTGTGTTTGTATTCACTTGGGGTGCTGACTCGGTTGTGTGTTTGTTTTCTTCTAGGACGTGTGCTGGTGTCTGGTTGTATGAGGGTGTGCAGGCTGTTGGCTGATGTTTGCTGTTTTATCTTAAATACTATGAGAGCAATGGTAGCCTCTATGGCTAACCTTCGTTCTGTGTCCATTGATGACATCTGTAGAGCTTTGGCTTCGGTACACACCTTTACAGCCCACTATTGCTTAGACAAGGACTCCTGTCGGGATGCCTCGTTTAGCCAGGCTGTTCTCCAGCATCTCTTTCAGACTTAGTACAACTCCTACCCGCCATCCCGGGTTTCGATGCCAGAGATCCATGGGAGGAAGCATGACCCATCTCACTCTGGGTTCGCAGCTTGCTAGGGTCATCCCCCTGGCATCTCTGAGCTGGGGAGTCCCCATATGTGAAGACTACATTCCTGCTTGTTCCTGGAGATAGCGTAGTTACTCACCTGTAACAGGTGATCTCCGGGAACAGTAGGAATTAAGTCTTCACAACCCACCCACCTCCCCTGGGAGTTGTCTCTATCTATCTCTCTCTTTTTCTACTTCTCTCCTTTTGTCTCAGCTATAAACTCAACTGAGGAGGGAGAGTTGGGAAGGCAGCATGCAAGCGCTGTGGGATGCTCCCAAAAGCTTTCCTATTGGACGCTGGGGAGTGTTCCCGCACAGGCTCCATCGGTATTGACGATACCCATATGTGAAGACTTAATTCCTGCTGTGCACCTGCTGCTCTGTACAGGTCACCTCTCCCATGCCTTTGTTTAGTGGTGTACCCACCGTTCCGTGTAGGTCACCCTTATTTTCCTTTACCTGTAAGATCTCTGCCATAAACATTTGCAACAACACCTTTGAATCCTTCCTGTCTGCTATTGTTTGAGGTGAGTGAGGTTTGGATTTTGCTTCACATTGACTTGGTTTCTACCATTGTAACACTGCAAATTCTCAGTAATGGTCTTTTTAAAAAAAAGTTTAAAATCTGTATCATCTACATTTCTGGGCAGTGAACAAAGTACATACACAAATTTCTATGTTGCAATGAATGAATGGACTAACTGATATCTCTTTTTTTATATTTAGAACATGTCAGCTTATCAAGCAACCAGATAAATCAAGTCAAGTGAGTATTAGAAAATGTGGTCCCGATATTCAAAGACATTTGCACGATTTACAGGTTTCTAAACCATGTAAATGCCATTTAGAGGGATATTTAATGCACTAACATGGTTAGCTGTCTAGCATCGGGGCGTGTCATGAGCGTTCTGGGGCAGAGCAGAGGTGGTACCCTTCGCTTACAGGGCAGTGGCTATATTGAACAGCTGCCCAGTTAGTGACCCACAGGTAGAAGATAGGTGTGGGAAAAGCTGGCCTGTCTTTACCCATGGGAGCAAACCGGGCAGCGGCTCAATATCACTGCTACCCAGTTAGCTTCCATGCAGTGCAGCAGACCCGGATATTCACTGCCAATGACCGGTTATGGCCCTGGCATTGATATCCGGGATTAAGGTTCAGCAGCGATGGCTATGCATTTTAGAAGCGCTAGCTGCTGCCGCTGAATATTGGGCCCTGTGTAAATTTGTTAGCTTAAAAAGTGAGGACATGTCGACTCTATTCAAGATATGACATTTTAGTCAAAGAATGCATTGAGAGCGACATTTCAGAACAAGCATAACATAACATAACATGTAGCTTAACTTCATAAGCACAGTCATTTTTTTTTATAAAAATGAGGTTTGCTCCAACGAACATAACTAAGAAACGTAATCTGTGTCTGAAGCAGGGCAGGCTACTAGGCATCTCTGGCAGGTATTTGAGGCAGTCTGCACTTGGAGGCATCCATATAGAATAATTCTTACTATGGGATATTTTTTAAGAGAAGCCAGGGTTCAGCAGGAGACCTCAAGGCCTTCACCTTCATCAAAGCTGCTCGTCATTCACATTATATGTGTCTGTACAGTACTGCATACACCTTGTAGTGCTATACAAATGATCAGTAGTAGTAGTAGTAGTAAGTTTTTTTCTCATCTCGTAAACCTGTACCTTCCAAATCATCCTGCTAGACCAGTCCAGACTAGTAAGTTATATCCCCCTGCCAGCAGATGATGGAGACAGAGAAATAACCAATCAGAAGTTTCAGTGACATCATCACTGGCACATAGACCTGCTCTCCTAGGGGATAGCTTCAGTATTTTCTGTCTCAACAGATAGTGGACTTCGGCTACTCTGCTCCTGGCAGTCGCTTTGAGAGTATCAGTCTAGTGTAGCTCTTTTTTTGGTACTGGACGTCCCCAGGGCGCACAGGGATTTTGCCGGTGTGCTCCTGATCAGATGATCGGTTTGAGCTCTACCTGGAAGGGGGGGGGTCCTGCTCAAGAGGGGTAGAGCAGCCATCAGGGGTGAACCCCTTCCTGCCTTCTGAGCTTTTCTTCAGGCTTTTATTTCTTTGTTGTTTTTTCATTAAAGTTAAAAAAAAAAAAAAGTAAAGAAGAGCTTCCTTTGTTTCAGTGAAGCAGTTTGCCTCAGCCAGTGGCTGGTTCCTGGAGAGCTCAGGGAGGTCACTGTGAGTACTACTGCATTCCTTCCCTCTCTTAATTTTATTTCCTCACTTTATTTCTTGCCAGTTGCACCATTTTTTCTCTTCAGCCTTTTAATGTGTTTTTTTCCCGCCTTTCTTTTTCATGCGGTGTTTCTTCACCGGGCCAGCTGTTTTTTAGCTTCTTTCACTCGCAGTTTGTCTCCCAGATTGATTTTTTTTCTCCACAGGAACCCTGTTTTCACTGTTTTTGTACCATGTTCAGTTTCTTGTGCTGCGAGTATATAGATGGCTGTCGCTGCTCTTGTTTTTGGTATATCTGCTCTTTCTCTCTGTGAAACAGCAGCGTATCAAATTTTTTTCTGTGTGGATGCCCTCTTCTCTTCACTGCTGCCTTGGTTGTGGCCGCAAGTGCAAGGTTTTGATAGACAACCTTTGCACTTCCTGCATTTCTGACCCAGGGGAGGGTGCGGAGAGCTCAGCTGTGGCTTCTACTTTGGCTCCCCTCGAATCCCGCTGAGGGAGGTCTCTCATCTCCAGGAACAAGCAGGAATGAGTCTTCACATACGGGTATGTCGGTACCGACAGAGTCCGCGCAGGAACGCTTCCCAGCGTCCAATCAAAGAGCTTTTGGAAGCATCCCACCACGCCTGCGTGCTGCCTTCCCGCCTTTCCCAACTGCCTCTCCTCAGTTTTTGTTTTTCCGCGGAGCCGGCAGGATGTCCTCCTGTCACCGCAGAAAATTCTTCTTTTATTTCTTTAGTTTTCTTGTGGTCGCGGCTGTCTTCCCGACGCCACTGGTACCGCCGGTGTTTTCTTTTCTTTTCTTGTAAAATCTTCCTTTTTCAGGGAATATTTTTTCTTCATAGTGTCTCACGGTATCTTAGGCCTTTTAGGCCTCTTCTTTTTCCTTCATGGAGCCGCCAGCCACTTTCTCCAAGAAATGTTCAAACTGTGGCAGTACAATTTTATTTTTAGACCCTCGACATCAGTGTCTAACCTGCTTGGGTCCTGACAACAGTTTGGTGAGACGAAGTCTTCAATATCGAAGTTCCCTCGATACACGGTTTCCCTCCAGCTTCGGGGCACCGTCCCCTTCTTCTTCTACACAGGATCAGATAACCCACAAACAGTCTGTTAAGACTAGCCAGCCCTCGAGTGGTAGGTCTCATGCACAGCATGTAGACGGCTCCAGCCTTGCCCTCGAGGGCCCACTGGCTTCAAAACCCCAGCGGGAGTCTTCGGTCTCCAAAGTGTATAAGGGGTTTCAGGTTGTTCCTGGGGTTCACCCCTCACAGAACATACCTGAGCCGTGTCCGGTGGTGGCATCCGCTTTGAGCGGTACCGATACCCCAACATCGGCACTGGTGTTGGATGAAATACTGCTCACCAGGGATGGTCATCTGGCGTCCTCGGTGCCTTCGGGACCGGTGGATACACTCCAGACTGACCTTCCATTATCGGTACCAGCACCGATACTACCACCGACATCGGTACTCTCCAGACGTGCATCGATAGCCTCGCTTCCTTCGATGCCGAGTCTGGAATCGATCTCCAGTCTGGAGGACTGGGTACCGACTCGCCTTGGTACCGGCTCCGGCCGGTACCGAAGGCTCGGTTCCGATGATTCAGATCCGCAACTCTCGGTTCCCTTGAGGCCGATTGAGTTGTCACTAGCTGACCTTCACTCACCGGTATCAGACATGGTACCGAAGTCGGTACCGATGTCCTCATTACCCTTACAGTCGGTGCATTCCATGCTTCGCTTATCAATGCCGAGTTTAGAATCGCTCTCTAGTCTGAAAGACTCGGTACCAGTACACTTTGGTAGCGACACCGATCGATACCAGTGGCGCGGTACCGAGGATAGTACCCGGAGGTTTTCGGTTACCTCGGTACCGATTGAACGGTCACCGATGACTGCTCCGATGTCTTTGTCGAGCTCGACTCTGACATCGGTACCGGTATTGGCATCGGTACCGGTATCCACAGTAGCATCGTGGCCAACTCCAACCATGCTTTTTTCAACAGGATCGTTCCCTTCTATGCCAAGCTTGGAGTCGATACCTGGCATGGACCATGTGGTAATGACGGTCGCTGCTCCTGACAGCCAGTACCGGCGACCATCCTTTAAGCCTGAATCCATGTTGGTGTGGGTCTAATGAGGCATTTAGATCAATATGGTCTTGCAGTTGTATTTGAACAGATTTTAAGATATTAAAATTTAACATATTAAGATCTTTAAGTCTGTCCTCATATGCATATTCAACCTTGTCTTTAGCTCAGCTGTTTGGTGGTTCTTCTGCTTCTTCTGAATCTGGCGGCTCTGCTGCCTTGTATATAGTTGCACATTTGTGCAATAGTTTATTTTGTTTAGCCTGCTGAGGAGGTTCTCTTTTTCTGGGCACTGTTCTGATGTCCTCTTGCTTTGCCAGCGTCAAACTGAAGCTATCCCCTAGGGAACAGGTATATGTGCCAGTGTTGATGTCACTGAAGCTTCTGATTGGTTCTTTCTCTGTCTCCATCATCTGCTGGCAGGGGGATATAACTCACTACTCTGGACTGGTCTAGCAGGATTCCAGGAAAGGAAATTAACGGCAAGTTAAATTTCACCTTCCCCTTCTATAAATTACAATACTATCCCTACGTTTGTTAGTAAATGGTTATAGTTATACCATCATTAATTACTGTTTGCACATTGTTAAAAATTATACCTTTGTTTAAGTTCTGATCAAGTTACATGTAAACATTTATACCCATGTTACTTATACACTGCTGTGACTTGTAGATACAGTGGTGTAAAAAGGTTGCTAAATAAATAACTTTAATTTTTCTGTTAATATTCAAAGTATCCGTGCTAATTGTGAGAACATCCAGAAGGAATCAAAAAGGTAATACTAACTCATACTCAGATTCCAATATTATTTCTGTCAATTAAACCTTAATACCTTTTTCCTAAGTTAAGGTACAGTTCATCATTTTCATTGCAGTGCTATCCTTCCATTAACTGAAATAATAGCAACCAGGCACCTTTTGTTATAAACAGATGTATATTTTTGAATTTTTTGAGTCATTGGTTTATAAAACCATACTGAAAAGGTAAAGTTTGCAGTATCATTGCTCTGCCTCCTAAACGGCTGCCTTTACTCTACAAAGCTCAATTGAGACCTGTTCTAGGCAGCTAACCTAGTGCCCAATAAGAGACTTTATGTGCTAGATCTATGCAGTCACAGAAGAAGCCTATAGATTTAAAACTTAGAAGCTCTGATTTGAACAGACAGAAATATGCAACACTTTCTCTGAATTATACAACATGTTTAACTTGGACAAGCAGGATTTAATCAAGCACAAATGGCTGTTGTCATCCCTGTGCTTAGAAACCCCTCTGGGCATTACTCCAGTGCTCCTTCTTGAGCGCCCATAGCTCCTCCTCTTTTAGTCTTCATCCACAGAAGAAACAATATCAGATTTGTGCTCTCTCTCCTCATAGGATTTATTTAAGAAAAGATAAGAAAAGAGCTAGTAATCACCCAAAAGAGCCTGATGTGGTACCTACAGATGGCTCTGACAGAAAGGGCCTGATGTCATATCGCCTGGTATGTTGTCATTGAGAATTGCATTTTAACAGACAGAGATGCCCAAGGGGTGCAGAATGAGTACCTATGGGTATCAAAGCCCTGAGATCTTAAAGCATTTCCCACTGAAACGTCTAAATGCCACCATAACAGCAGACATTAGGACATATCCCATCAACATCTGTGTAATGAAATTTGTTTCACATGAGTCCCCTGATATCAGGTCGTCCTACCTCAAGTGGTAAGTTTATTAAGTCCAGGTGGTTTATGTTCTGAAACCCCTAGGTGAATTCTCCATGGAGAAGCAAGATATAATCGGCCACACAGATGAGTGACATCATCCCTGACAGCACCAGGCCAGACTTGCTCTCCTAGAGCCTAGAAGAGTCTAGAAAACTCTTCTGGGCATGTGCAAGGGTCTTCATCCATGGTACCCTGAGGATATCGCTCATCCTTATCTTTCTTTTCCTAATTCAGTTTTTATATTTTTTCTCTTATCTAAAGATAAAGATCCTTTTAGTTAGCTTCTCAAGATTCATTTTGTTAAAGATTCTATAGCCTTCTCTAGATTCGCTTGGGTCAAGACTAGTGTTCTACAAAATAAAAAGGCACCAAAATCCTCTGTTGCCTTGATGGGGAATATCTGCCTACCTGGACCGTGGATATGGCCCTGGCATTGAATATCCAGATCTGAAGTTCAGTGGCGGCAGCTAACCCACTTTAGCAGTGCTAGCCACCGCTGCTGAATATTGGGCCCTTAGGGAGGAAACCCAAAGAGCCTGTTGAGCAAACTGCCAATTCAGCATCTTTCTTTTTTGGTCAAAAATCTGTGTCACATAACAGTATTTTTTTATTTCAAAATCTAATTCTTCCACATGAAGCATAAGCTAGGTAAAAGAAAAATAAATAAATAGAAATGCATACTAATAAAGATAAAATATTCCTCTAGAATTTTAAACAGACTTAGATCAGGAGCTAAAGTCTGCATATTTTCAGTAATAAGCAAGGGGTATTTGTGACTGCATAGCAACTCTAAATCAAAGCTGGAGACTGTTGGATACTTTATATATCAAAATGACAGGACCAACAAAACATTTTCTCAATATCTTAAATCTCCGTTGATCACCCCAAAACAAACTTTGCATGGCAGAATAAGTTAAGCATATGGAAGCCTCTGTGCATTGTCCAGATCTCACATTTGTCCAAGCAGATAAAGGACTGAAGCCCATACCTGAAATATGTGCCTTATAATGGAGATAACACAAGCATTTAAACATGTTTTCTGCTTCCAAGGTACTGTCTGCACCATCAGAACAAATTTCCTCCATAGATAAGCAGGGGCATGCAGGCACACTCTGTTGGTAACATCCCTGATGGAACTGTTGTGCCTTCTCACCTTGAATGTCCTGCTCTTACTGTCTTCAGTTCTTTCTGACTGAAACATCAATCTGCCATGGCTCTTCCCTTCTGTGCTGGGTCAAACTTCCTTCAGAGAGATTAAAAAAAAAAACCAAGAAAATCTCCAACCTTGCTGCTACAGCAACTACAACACGTTTTTTCACAGACAGTTTCCATTTTTTTACACTGTTTGCTAATTGGGGAATTGACCAGCCTATCAGTCTATCGTGGCCTCGTTTTGTGTGCCTGATGCCAGTCCTCTCACCATGGCCACGGCTCCACAACGCTCCAACTCCTTCCCCGCCTTCATTCCATCAGGGCCCAGACAAGGCACAATCGGGGACCAGCAGGGCAGCCATATGACTGGAGGCAGATTTTCTCCTGGCACCAACTCTCACTTCTTCATCCCAGAGCCTACATACTCAGGCCGGCAGCTCCACCCCATCTCACTCAGATCCTGTACGGCTTCCTCAAAACTATTCTCAATCAGGAACTACTGGGGGGAAAGTGAAAGCAAAATCAAAGCACTCCAAACAGTTCCAACACATGGCAGCTGTTCCTAGAGGACCTACGGGCAGCTTAATAACTCCTCAGATAAGCCCAGAAAAGCTCCACGGTAGTGAGGAACCTCCTAACAAAGCACACAAGCATCTGGATGGCCATGACTGCGCTGTCACCTGAGAGATCCCTGTCACTGGCTTCTGGGGCTTCAATACCACATTCATCTCTTTACTCAAAAGATTTGCACAGGGCAGTGCTGCCATCTTACAAACTACCCCTCAAATAGAATCCTCTCCCATAAGAGGCCATTCCACAGTGCACCCCACTCGATGCACCATTGGACCCTTGGGAGTTTCCTTACCCAGATCTACCTCCCTGGTCAACTGACAGTTCCCCTTCCACTGAAAGACTATGCCTGCTTCCTTTTAAGTGCTCCTTACTCTCACTGCGGGTCAGCAACCTCCTCACTAGCTGGCGGCAATGCTTACCCCCCTCTGTTGAACCAGGGACCCACTGAGGAGGTCTCAGAAGATTACTCCTATCCCATATTCTTGCAGATTTCCCAGGCACTCATTCTCAGCAGCTCTCAAACACCCACTAACAAACATGACTTCCAATCCATCCTCAGGGCTTATTGTTCCCCCAAGAAAGTGATAGCCTTGCTGGTTCTTCAGATCCTGCAGGATCTTTAAGCTTCCATCTGCACAGCCCCGACATCAGCACATGCCACTTCCCAGCATCTAGATCTGAAATATAAAGTCTTTTCCACTCCAGAATTTGAGCATCAACGTCTGCCACATCAATCTCCTACTAGAGTGACTTCTTAGCTATGTGGATCCTGGCATACCAACTCCAGATCCTTCATTATCACCATGATCTCCTCTTACAACTATGGAGGACTGCGTCCAACAACAAGCTACCCTTCACAAGTCTTTGTATCATGTCATCCATGTGACATATGATACATATAACTCATTGGCCTGTTCCATAGCCATGACCAGATGTACTGCTTGGCCCCGAGTGTTCAGATTCTGAGAGGACCTGTATGAATGCCTAGTGGATGTGCCCTGCCAAGGAGACAACCTTTTTGGCTCTAAAGTGCAAGAAGCCATTTCTGAAGTCAAAGATCATTCCTACACAGTCAGGGAGCTATCAGTGCAACCTGCAAGCGTGTTCCACAGATACAGTGGCCTCAGCTCCCCCAGTTTTGAAGGGCATACCATTCTCAGTACTTCCAGCAATTTTACCCATGTTGAAGGTTTCAGCTGTATGCAAGATCCACCAGCACGGTGGCTTCCTGGCCGTGCTTACAACCAGTGCGCTCTCATCCAAGGGAGAGGAAACAGCAAGCTGCTAATCCTGCTCTTCTTCACAAGGAAAACCTTGTTTTTTGATTACCTACCAGTAGGAGACAGAATTGGTACTTCAGGAAGGCCTGGCAATCCATAACTATGGATCACTGGGTTCTCACCATAGTCTGAACAGATTTACAAAGTCAACTTCTCAGTGCTCCCTCCAACCTCCCTGCCCCAGCAGCAAGCAAATTCCAGCTCAGCATATGTTCATTTTGGCACAAGAGATTGTCAAACTTCTGTGAGGTAGAGATCTGAGCCAGTCCCTTATGACCAGCTTGGCCAAGGCTTTTATTCAAGATTCTTTCTGATCCCCAAAATGTTGGAGGGATTGCAGTCTAACCTCGATCTCTTCAACCTCAACCTTTACGTAAAGCAGGAAAATTTTAAAATGAACTCCCTCAACACAATACTCCCACTGCTGAGCTGAAACAATTGGCTAACCTCCCTAAACCTGAAGAATGCCTTCACCCATGTCCCCATCCACTCTCAACACTGGAATACCCTTGCATCAAGTTCACGGACCAAAATTATCAATACAGCCTCTTGTGTGTCCCATGAGACATCACAAAGGTCTCGATTTCATAAGGCAGATAGTGTGGCAGCATGTCCGGGATGTGCTACCCTGCTATCCGCCTTACTGGTATTCTGCCTCCATCCCCCGCTGCATGCACAGAGCTACTGTGTGTGCTGCAGGGGACCGAGGCGTGTTGGGGCAGAGCGTGGGCGGGGCTGACCCCCGGACATCCAGGGCCAATTCTAGGATGGCCCTGTACGTCCAGGGATTGCTGGGGGGATGCCCTGCTTATCCAAGAACAAGCAGGAATGTAGTCTTCACAATGGGTGACATTGGTACCGATGGAGCCTGCATGGGAACACTCCCCAGTTTCCAATAGGAAAGCCTTTGGGAGCATCCCACTGCACCTGCGTAGCTGCCTTCCTGTCTTTCCAGCTCTCCCTCCTCAGTTCTTTGTTTTCTGCGGAGCCGACAAGAAGCAATTCCTGTCACCGCAGAAAACCCGTCCTTTCTTATTTTTTGTGCTCGCGTCTGCCTTCCCGTTGATGCTGGTACTGACTCCCGTGGGTGCTTTCTTTCATCGAAATAAAAAACAATCTTCTGTGAGGGAAAGAATTATTTCTTTCCTTCAGGCACATCAGTGCCATCTTAGGCTTAGGCCTCCCCTTTTGTCACAGACAAAACGGAAAAATCATCCAGTGGCTGGTATCTAAAATGCTTAGGGACAGGATCATCAACCGTCAGAATGTCCTCTTTGTAAGAAGATGACAAAGAGAGAGGCCTACAGAATCGAGCTGCAAAGCTAGTCACCCTCTTTGCCTCCGATGCACTATCTTTAGCTTCAACATCATTGAGAGCTTTATCTTCCTCCTAAGGATCTCAGGTATCGAAACCTAAGTCTTCATCGAAGACTGGCCGGCCCTCCATGGGTAGATCTCCTCCTAAACATTGAGATGCCTCAGGCGTTGCCCTGGAGGGGGACACACTGGCCAAACAACCCCAGCGGGAAGACCTTTCCTCCAAAGCTTTAGTGGGGTTCCAGGATGCTCCCAAGGCCTCCATCTCTGGAGGGCTCATGGTGCTATGCTCAGGGATCGTGGCTCACAATTCCGGTACCGATACCCAAGCATCAGCAAGCTCCATGGATCAACGTATCCTGGCCATCGAACGAGCTTAGCAGCCTTACTGGCAGCCTTGGTTCCAGTAAAACCTTTACAGTCAATTCTGCAGGCATCGGTACCGGCTCTGGTACTGACATAATCTGCATCGACTTTTTTGCCACTTACCACGCTAACGCCCATGCCAGCCCTCAAATCTGTTTCCGGTACCGAGGTTCCAGCACCGCAAGCCTCATCTACCGGTTTTGATCGGTACCGAGTATGTGCAGAGCGAGAGCATTCTTCCCATCGATTCTTTGAGACTTCGGATTCCAATTCGTCGGATGATGAATCGGTCAATACCTGAGACATGAGAACTATTCTGGAAGACCCATCTCTGTCTCTACATCGTCGCATGTCCCCTCCAGAGGACATGTCTTTTCAAGACTTTATTCACGATGTTGCTTGGGGTATGTCCATAACAGTGACATTGGAGAAAGAGCCTAGGGCCGAAGAATTTAAAATTCTTCAATACCCTACAACCCCGAAAGAGACTGCTATGCTCCCTATCCATCACATACTTCACGATCTTATGCTTCATATATGGGAGACACACCTTACTATCTCTCCACATACCCGACGACTTGATACCATGTTTTGGGTACCGGAGTGTCCTAATTTTCAGACGACGCAATTGCCACACCATTCCATGGTGGTGGAATCGGCAATGCGTCAGATAAAGAGTGCTAAGACACATTCCTCGAACCCTCCAGGTAGGGAATCGAGAACCTTAGATGCCTTTGGTCAACATTGTTTTCAGGCCTCCATGTTATCGGCCAGGATCAGTTCCTACATACTTTATATGGGTATGTTCCTTAGAGATGTGGCTAAGGATTTGGAGTTAATGGCTCCTCTTCTCCCTGATGACAAGAGAGCAGATTATCTCACCCTTGTAAAGCATGCTCAGAATGTTTCAAAGTTTAGCAGGATAACATTTGACTGTTTTCAGTGCATCAGCAGAACTTCATCCATCTGCATCAGTGCACACAGGATTGCTTGGCTCCAAGCATTGGATCTTGAACAGTGGGTTCAAGATAAGCTGGGTAATATCCCTTGCACCAGTGAAAACCTTTTTGGCAAGGATTGGCAGGACAAGGCCTCTCAGTTAGAATCTGAGAACACCACTCTTAATAGGCTATCTAGATCTACTGCCAACCCAGCTAGGAAAAAAGCAGCAAAGAAAGCTTTTTTCAATAAAAATAAGAAATACTATCCTTATTACACCCCTGCTATATAGTGTCAACACCATGCTCCTCTGAAGGAGCAGCAGACATCAAAGCAGTAAAAGAAGGCTCAGACTCCTAAGTCACAGCCATCTCAGCAGACCCAGCCTCCTCAGGGTCTTTGACTCCTTTCTGGAGAACATAGCCATTCTGCCTCTGGAGATTCCAGATCCCTGGCAGACTCTGTCACTCTGCCCACAGGTGGCATCTTATCACATCAGAGTAGTGGACACTGTCCATAGTATGGGAGGGGTACAGGCTTCATCTACGAAAGTCTAACCCCCCAGACTCCTCCAAGAGAGTTTTGCTCTCAGCCCCCTCTCACTGTTCTGTTGCTGCAAGAGGCCACCTCCCTTCTCTCACAGGGCGCAATAGAGGAGGTTCCACCATCCCAGCAGGGAATGGGCTTTTATTCTCCATATTTCCTCATTCCGAAGAAAACAGGAGGGTACAGGCTGTGATAAGGAAGCTTATCATAGCTCAGGAAGGAGCTATAGAAAAGGTGAAGTGACTCTGAACAAGCAACCTGTCAGTTCTGGTAGAAATAAGAAAACTGAATTTTTCCATAAAAGACTACCAGTACCAGAATGCACCAGGTTTCCAACAGCCATTAGAGGAGCTGAAGTGGGGAAACGTGTGTTCAATCAGGAGGGCTATGAGGTAATCCCCAAGCACTCATCTCAAAGGGCAGGGCCTGATTCAGCACAGCTGCGCTGTGCTAGGGTGGAGCACTCATCTAAGCAGAATAAAGGTTGTCAGACGGCTGCCTGGGTGAGAATCTTCACACTCTTGGCAAGTGCATATATCTATATGATTTGCAAGGTATTGTGGGCAATGTAGTTCATTCACACCAGACACAGCTGCTGACAATAATTTAGTTGTGCTCTTGGGTAAAGCCAATAAGATATTTATTTATGGGGTTATTTCTCCCAACACAGATATGCTTGGTAGCACATAAATTAGGTTACTTGCTTTCAGTGTTAACTTGGAAAAACAAAGTCAAAATCAGGAAAACAACAAATGAAAAGCCACAAAGCAAGAAACAAACTGTTCTTTTCAGGTTAACTTCTGATTACTTCCCACATAGATACAGAAGTGATTCTCTCCTAGCTCACAAGCAATTAGGTAAGGCTTAATTGCTAGCAGTTCCCTGGACACTGGATCTCTCTTCACATACCTTCTGGCACGGGTCTTAGGGTCCCTTCCACGTGCAGCCGTCTCCCTCACAGGTAGCGTCTGGTGATTCCTAGCTCTGCAGCACCATTCCTCTGGCTTTCCCCAGTCCAATGGTGTATGCTGGCCCTTGAAATGCCTCCCAGTATACGTACTGTTTTGGACTCTTCTAGACCTCTCAAAGGCTTTTCTCTTCCTTCTTCCAAAGGGTCTCTTTCCCTCTCTGTCCGTCCGGTTTGGCTTCTGCTTCTGATGATCCTTCAGATGAAACTGAGGATAATTCTCTGGATATCCAAGGTGATCATGAAGATGGTCATCTGTAGAATAAACTCTACTCTTATTCTGCTTAGATGAGTGCTCCTCCCTAACACAGCGCAGCTGTGCTGAATCAGGCCCTGCCCTTTGAGATGAGTGCTTAGGGATTACCTCATAGCCTTCCTGATTGAACACACGTTTCCCCACTTCAGCTCCTCTAAGGGCTGTTGGAAACCTGGTGCATTCTGGGACTGGTAGTCTTTTATGGGAAAATTCTGTTTTCTTATTTCTACCAGAACTGACAGGTTGCTTGTTCAGAGTCACTTCACCTTTTCTATAGCTCCTTCCTGAGCTATGATAAGCTTCCTTATCACAAGGTAGAGTTTATTCTACAGAAGATCATCCTCAGATTCATTTTGGAGATCCTCATCTTAGACAGCTTCATCATCTGGAGGATAAGCAGAAGCCAGAGCGGACGGACAGAGAGGGCAAGAAATCCTTTGGAAGAAAGAAGAGAAAAGCATTTGGGAGGTCTAAAGGAGTCCAGAGCAGTACGTATACTGGGAGACATTCAAAAGGCCAGCATACACCATTGGACTGGGGAAAACCAGAGGAGTGGTGCTGCAGAGCTAGGAATCTCTGTGAGGGAGACGGCTGCACTTGGAAGGGACCCTAGGACCCGTGCCAGAAGGTATGTGAAGAGAGATCCAGTGTCCAGGGATCTGGATTGGAAGGCTGGACATAAGAACTGGACTACATACTGGCCAGGCTATTTAGAGAGGAACTCTAACAGCAATGGAAGCTCAGGTATGAACACTGATCTATGCCCTAGCTATACTCTTGAAAGACAGCAGGGAAACAAGTATTCTCCTGAGAGTGCTCCATTGAGAAATTCCTCTGTGCCAATCCATGATATTGAACCCATGATTGTTGAAGAAGGGGGAGAGGTTATAGATACAGGCTGTGAATACATGGATTGCTCTCTGTCTAAACTCCTTTGGTAATTTACTGTTACAAAGTACAACAACCATCACAAAGAAATACAAACTTGTTCTTTAATCTACTCAGAAAAGCTCCTGAGTAGGATTTGAGCCACGCAGTAGAAAGCAAGCCAGCTAAGGGGTTTTAGCTGGGTAACTGCTAGCAATTGAGCCTTGCCTAATTGCTTGTGAGCTCTGAGGAAATCACTTCGGAGTCTATGTGTGAAGATATAAGAAGTTAACCTGAAAAGAACAGTTTTTCCCTACTTTGGGGGTTTTGCTTGTTGTTTGATGCACTGCTAAGAAAATATTAGCTAGAGCCTATAGAAAAGACCAGTTTGTTACCAACCAGGTCTTTATTCTTTTGATTTGATTGCCTGACAAGTTCAACTGTTGTTTTCCTGATTTTGTTTTTCTAAGTTTAACACTGAAAGCAAGTATCCTGTTTTATGTGCTACCAAGCATATCTGTGTTGGGAGAAATAACCCCATAAATAAATATCTTATTGGCTTTACACTCAAGCACAACTAATTATTGTGAACGGCTGTGTCTGGTGTGAATGGACTACATTTCCCACAATCCCTTGCAAATCATATTAATATATGCCTTTGCCAAGACTATAAACATTCTCACCCAGGCACCCGTTTGACAAATGGCGTAGTTTTTCGGATTGCTTTTGCGCAAAGGATTTGCTTGCTAAGGATTACAACTCAAGTCTGAAGATAAAAGAAAGTTCAAGTTTCAAAGCTGAAAAAAAAAAAAGATTTTCCCTCAACTGCACTTTTGAGGAGAGGTGGCTGATCCAAGTAGCTGTCCCAGGAGGAAAAGACCCTGTGCAGAGCTGGATTCATCACTGGCATAAGGTAACAAGTACCTGGGCATGTCTAGTGGTGGATGGGAGTAAGGCACAGGGGTAATTGAAAAAAAAAACACCTGTTTGGAAGGTGGTGCACTGTGGGGGGGGGGGGGGGGTTGTGTTTTCTTGCAGGGATCAAGATGGATCCGAGGGAGATGGCTAGCTGGATGGCAGCCCAGTTTAGCAGGCAACAGGAGCTAGCACAGCAGGCTCAGGACACTGCTATGAAAGCCTTAATGGACCAACAGAAGCCAGTGCTTGATCTGGTGCAAGCCCTAGTTAAACTGCAGAACCAAAGTGGACCAGATGCAAGACCAGCAGTGAATACTGGTATACCACATGTGGACAGTGTGGGACTCAATCAGGGAATTGGAGCATTTAATTTTGGGAAGCTAACTCCAGATGATAATGTTGATGATTTTCTAGAGTCTTTTGAAAGAGTGGCACAAGCATTAGCATGGCCAGAGACCCAGTGGGCAGTAAGGCTGGCAGCCTCATTAACTGGAGAGGTGCTTACAGCTTATAGAGCAGTGCCAGCAGCCCAGGCTTTTAATTATAAGGATGTAAAGGCTGCTATTAGAGATCGCCTAGGGTTGTCTATTTCAGAGTATAGGCGAATGTTTAGAGCTGTTACATTAAGAGTGGGTGAAACACCCAGGGCTCTGAGTCAGAGAATCAGAGGATTAGCTGTAAAATAGTTGGAGCATGAGCAAAAGACGGTAGAAATGTTATTAGACATTATTATGCTTGAACAATTTATGTCTGCTGTGCCTAAAGATTTGCACACTTTCCTTATACAGCAAAATTGCCAAAATCTTGGAGAGGCAACCATGCTAGCAGAGAGATTCTTGGAAGCCACGCAGGCTTGCCATAGAATGGGTGGCCCTCT
The DNA here is from genome assembly GCA_033557465.1 of Ichthyophis bannanicus. Classification (NCBI taxonomy): domain Eukaryota; kingdom Metazoa; phylum Chordata; class Amphibia; order Gymnophiona; family Ichthyophiidae; genus Ichthyophis; species Ichthyophis bannanicus. The sequence goes on along the minus strand of CM066048.1, from coordinate 42,323,882 downwards.
GAAGATTGGTGCTGAGGCAAGCTGTGCTGTATCAGACCAAAGTTCCTGTGCTTCATGTTCCAAGGGAGACATTATCAATACAGAGTCCCGCCTTTCGGCCTCGCCTCTGCCCAAGAGTCTTCACAAAATGCATGGCGGTAGTGGCTGCATTCCTAAGGACTCTCAGGATATTTGTCTTCCCTTACTTAAGACGACTGGCTCATTCGAGCAAACACCTCTCTAGAGGACAGCCTTTCCCTCTCACACACCATGCAGGTGCTGCAACTCGTCCCCTCTCAAACTCTAAAGTTTATAGAGGCTCTCCTAGACACTCAGCAATCAAAGGCATTTCTGCCCCAACTCTGCTGCACTTGACTCAATCATTTAGCATCTCAGGCATGCCTCAAGAACTTTCTCACTGCTTGAGAAATGCTACAACTTCTGCATCATATGCCATCAATGGTGCATGTTGTTCCATATGCTCGTCTACATATGCACACATTTCAATGGACACTAGCTTCCCAGTGGTCTCAGGCATCGGGTCGCCTGGGAGACAAAATAATGGTCTCTACCCACCTAATCTCGTCTCTCCAGTGGTGGCAATCCCCATAAAACCTCCTGATAGGGTCACCTTTTCAGATGCCAGCACATCAATGTACCCTGACGATGAATGCATCCAAATTAGCCTGGGGAGCTCATCTGGACAATCTCTGCACTCAGGAGCTCTGGTCTCATCAGGAGTCACAACTCCACATAAATCTGCTGGAGCTCAGAGCCATTCACAATGCTCTCAAAATGTTCCAGGACTATCTTTGATTCCACATAGTTCTAGTCCAGATGGACAATCAAGTAGACATGTTCTACTTGAACAAGCAGGGCAGAACAGGCTCTTGGATCCTCTGCAGCGAGGCCCTGCATCTATGGTCTTTTGTTATACAGCATCGCATTCACCTGCATGCGGTGTATCTTCTGGGCAAGCACAATGTCTTGGCGGACAAACTGAGTCGAGTTCTTCTACCCCACGAGTGGACTCTCCATGCAGACAAAGTCGCTCATATTTTTCAGATCTGGGGAACCCCAGAGATAGACCTGTTCACAAGTCCTCAGAATGCCAAGCTTCCTCGCTTTTGCTCCAGGACTCCTGTATCAGACAGCCAGCAGGTGGATGCTTTTCCCTTCCACTGGAGTCAAGGCTTCCTGTATGCTGTTCCAAGGGTTGCAGAGCAGAGATGGCATCCATCTGTCCAAGAAAGGTCAACGCATCTTCGGTAGTAGACTGGCTAATCTACTGAAGAGGGCTTTAAACTAGATTCGTTGGGGATAGGTAAAGAAAGCCCCCAGGTAGGTGATACATTAAATACCTTTATGGAAATGGGTAACAGGGGTAACATATGGAAAGCAGTGTGTATAAAAGCCCGTAGCATGGGAAATAAGATCCCTAATGTTGAAGCTTTGGTGGGAGTGGCTGACTTGGATTTAGTGGCAGTTACAGAAACATGGTTCACAGAAAACCATGACTGGGATGTAACTATACCTGGCTATACTTTATTCAGAAAGGACAGGGTAGGAAGAAGGGGAGGAGGAGTGGCACTATATGTAAAAACTACTATTAAAGCTTTGGAATTACAGAGCTTAAAAGGGAGAGAGGAGGCATTGTGGGTTAAACTAGAAAGAGGGAAAGAGAAATCTATTTGCATTGGTGTGATATACAGACCTCCCTCACAAGAGGAAGAGGTGGACAGAGAGTTAATTGAAGACATACGCAGCATTGCTAGGAAAGGGGAAGTGCTACTGATAGGAGATTTCAATATGCCAGATGTTGATTGGCACATTCCTGCTGCAGTATCATCTAGAAGTAAGGAGATCCTGGATTCTCTACAGGGAGAACTATTCAGGCAATTGGTAACAGACCCCACACGTGAAGGGACCATACTGGACTTGGTGCTTACCAATGGTGAAAGTGTTTCTGATGTTGTAGTGGGAGATCATTTTGCATCCAGTGATCACCAGATGGTGTGGTTCAGTATTAGGACTAGGGCTGTTAGAATCCATTCCAAGGTGAGGATCTTAGACTTTAGGAAGACTAACTTTGCGAAGATGGGCCAATACCTCAGGGAGTCGTTAGTGGGATGGGAACAGCTGGGGGATGTAGAAAAACAGTGGGCAAAACTGAAAGGGGGTATTTTAAGGGCAACCAACCTTTTTGTTAAAATGGTAAATAAAGGCAAAAGGAAAAGGAAACCGCTATGGTTTTCTAAGGAAGTAGCTGAAAAAGTGAAGAAAAAGAGGGAGGCCTTCATGAAATACAAAAGATCACAGAGAGAGGAAGACAGGCATCTGTATTTGGAAAAACTTAGAGAAGCTAGCAAAGTAGTCAAGAAGGCAAAGATTCAAAAGGAGGAGGAAATAGCCAATGCAATAAAATGGGGGGATAAGACATTTTTCAGATATATTAGTGAGAAGAGGAAGGGCAAGAGTGGTATTGTCAGACTCAAGGGTGCAGGGGGGGAATATGTAGAAGCTGACAAGGATAAAGCGGAATTGCTTAACAAATATTTTTGTTCTGTGTTCACAGATGAAGAACCAGGAGCAGGACCTCAGAAAACACCCACAAATAGGAACAGAAGCGAGGGACATCTTGAACAATTTTCAGAAGACTGTGTTCGTGAGAAACTAGCTCAACTTAAAGTAGACAAAGCGATGGGACCGGATGGGATACACCCTAGAATACTGAGGGAACTTGGGGACGTTCTAGCAGCTCCACTGACTGACCTTTTCAATGCCTCATTGGAGTCGGGAGTGGTGCCAAAGGACTGGAGAGAGGCTCATGTGGTGCCTTTACACAAAAGCGGAAGTAAGGATGCGGTTGAAAACTACAGGCCGGTTAGTTTAACTTCGGTGGTGAGTAAATTATTGGAAACGCTGCTGAAAGAGAAAATAGTGAGGTTTCTGGAGTCCAGCGGATTACAGGATCCGAGGCAGCATGGATTCACCAGAGGCAGGTCTTGTCAGACAAATCTGATTGATTTCTTTGACTTGGGTAACCAGGGAGTTGGACCGAGGGAGAGCTCTAGATGTGGTGTATTTAGATTTCAGTAAAGCCTTTGACACTGTTCCTTACAGGCGACTTATAAACAAACTGAGCACCCTAGGGATGGACCCTAAAGTTACTGCTTGGGTTAGAAATTGGTTGGGTGGGAGGCGACAAAGAGTACAAGTAAATGGAGCTCACTCTGAGGAGAAGGATGTTACCAGTGGTGTGCCCCAGGGATCTGTCCTTGGTCCGATTCTTTTTAACATCTTTGTTAGTGATATAGCGGAAGGGCTGTCGGGATGATACCAAAATCTGCAATAGAGTAGACACCCAGGAAGGTGTAGATAACATGAGGAGGGATCTAGCTAAGCTTGAAGAATGGTCTAGAATTTGGCAGCTGGGATTTAATGTTAAAAAATGTAAGGTCATGCATTTGGGCTGCAGCAATCCAAGGGAGCAATACAGTATAGGAGGTGAAGTACTTTTGTCCACTAAAGAAGAGCGGGACCTAGGCGTGGTTGTGTCTGATGATCTTAAAGTAGCTAAACAGGTAGAAAAGGCGACGGCAAAAGCTAGAAGGATGCTTGGGTGCATACGGAGAGGAATGGCTAGCAGAAAAAAGGAGGTGATAATGCCTCTGTATAAGTCTTTGGTGCGACCTCATTTGGAGTATAGTGTGCAATTCTGGAGACCGCACCTTCAAAAGGATGTGAACAAGATGGAGTCGGTGCAGAGGGTGGCTACTAAAATGATTAGTGGGCTTCATTATAAAGCATATGAGGACAGACTTAAGGATCTTAATATGTACACCTTAGAGGAAAGGCGGGATAGAGGTGATATGATTGAGATGTTTAAATACCTCCGTGGCATAAATGTTCAGGGAGAGAGCCTCTTTCAATTGAGAGCAAGTTCTGCTACGAGGGGACATGGGATGAGGGTGAAGGGAGATAGATTCAGGAGTGATATGCGGAAATATTTCTTTACGGAAAGAGTAGTGGATCCATGGAATAGTCTCCCAGTGGAGGTGGTAGAGATGAGGACAGTAACTGAATTCAAAAAAGCATGGGACCAACACAGAGGATCTCTAAAGGTAAAAAGTGGACTGTTGTAGTTGTTGATATGGAAGGACAGACTAGATAGGCCATGTGGTCTTTTTCTGTCATCATGTTTCTATGGTTTTATATGCCTTCCCTCTCATTCCCCTCATTCCCAAGACTCTTTTCAAACTCCAGAGAGATAGGGGCTATATGATACTCATAGCCCCACGCTGGCCATGACAACCATGGCATCCTCTCCTTCTACGTTTGTCTTGGGCTCAACCCATAGATCTGGGGTCTGCTGCAGATCTCCTATCTCAGGAGGAGGGGACGTTGCTCCATCCCAATCCGCAGTCCCTCCATCTCACCGCATGGCTACTGAGGGCTTAGTCTTCCAGGACATTAACCTTTCCCAAGAGGTTAAGGACATCCTCTTAGCTTCTAGGAAGCCATTCACCAGGCGCTCCTATGCCTTCAAGTGGCGTAGATTCGCTCTCTGGTGTTCTGAGAGGGATCTTAACCCCTTCTCATCTCCAGTGGAGGCATTACTTGAGTATCTTCTTCTGGACTCAAAACCAATTCGGTAAGAGTACACCTAAGTGCAATTGCGGCCTCTCACATGCCCTTAGATGGCCAGCCCATCTCTTCTCAGCCACTTGTAGCACGCTTCATGAGGAGTCTTCTATTAACCAAGCCTCCCATTAAACCCCCTCCAGAGACATGGGATCTTAATGTTGTTTTAGGGCAGCTTCTCAAACCGCCCTTTGAACCTCTAGCACCTACTTCACTGAAGTTTCTCACGTGGAAGGTCACCTTCCTTATTGCCCTCACTTCAGCAAGATGCATTAGTGAGCTCCAGGCTTTAGTGGCTGACCCTCCTTATACATGATTCCACCATGATAAGGTAGTCCTTAGGTCGCATCCGCACTTTATGCCAAAGGTAGACTCGACCTTCCATTTAAACCAGTCAGTCTACCTTCCTGTCTTTTTCCCTAGACCTCATTCCTCTAGGGCAGAGGCAACCCTTCACACTCTGGATTGCAAATGTGCCTTGGCTTTTTATCTCCGGAGAACTCGAGAGCACAGAAAAGCTTCCCAACTTTTCATCTCCTTTGACTCGAGTCACCTGGGGTTGCCAGTATCCAAACACACTCTTTCCAGGTGGATAGCAGATTGCATCTCCTTTGCTTATGAAAAGACAGGACTCTCTCTCGAGGGTCACGTCACTGCACATAATGTTTGGGCCATGACTGCCTCTATGGCAAATCTACGCTCTGTAGCCATTGATGAGATATGCACAGCAGCAACTTGGTCTTCTGTCCACACTTTTGCTGCTCATTATTGCCTGGACAAGGACTTCTGCCAGGATGCCTTGTTTGGCCAAGCTGTTCTCCAGTATTTCTTTCAGACTTAGATCAACTCCTACCCTCCGTCCCAGGTTTTGATATCAGACATCTTTAGAGGATACATGACTCCTTAGTTATACCTGTGATTTCACAGCTGACTCTGAGGTCATCTTTCTGGCATCTCCAAGCTAGGGAGTCCCATATGTGAAGACTACGTTCTTGCATGTTCCTGGAGATAGCATAGTTACTCACCTCTAACAGGTGATCTCCGGGAACAGCAGGAATTTAGTCTTCACAACCCACCCTCCTCCCCTAGGAGTTCTTCTTTTTCTCCTTCTCTCCTTTTATCTCAGCTACAAACTCAACTGAGGAGGGAGAGCTGGAAAGGCGGGAAGGTAGCTACGCAGCCGCAGTGGGATGCTCCCAAAAGCTTTCCTATTGGACGCTGGGGAGTTTTCCTGCTCGGGCTCTGTCAGTACCGACGTCACCCATATATGAAGACCAAATTCCTGCTATTACCAGAAATCACCTGTTACAGGTGAGTAACTACGCTTTATTCCACCTCTGAGGTGGAATAAGAGTGAGAGCCCCCCAAACAAGGCCAGTAGCCCCCCTAGAGCCCCCACCATAGGAGCACTGGGACATGGAGGGTGTGTCCCTGCCACCCAATCCAGGCCCCAGCGGCTCCCATCGGAGTTGGGCAACAGGGACACAGGGGTCCGGGGCTGCGGGCAGATGGAGCTGTGGAGAGGACGCCCTGCGGCTGCAGGATGGGGCACACCAGGCAGTCCTCTGGCCCGATTCTGACACCCATGGGAGCGTTTTGCTCCCGTGTTTCAGAATTGGGTCCAGAAGGGCCCGTCCTGCATGGGCCCATCCAGACGGCCCAGACGTGCCCCTTCTCCAGGACCAAGCAGGAAGTCAGTCCTCACATATGGGTGACGTCGGCGCCGACGGAGCCCTCGCGGAGCAATTTTCCCCAGCTTTCAAAGAAAGCCTTTGGGAATTGCAGCGCGCATGCGCGGTCTCCTTCCCGCCCAAGGGTGCCATCTTAGCCAGTCTTCTTTTTTCCGCGGAGCCCTACAGACGTACCCGTCGTGTCCCCGCTGAAAAAGTTGATTTTAGTGATTTATTTCTATTTCTTTCTTCGGTTCGACGCCGGTCTTTTTCCTGCCCGGACTCGCGACGCCGTTGCGAGTCCTTCTGTTATTTTTCGGTTTTTCTGATTTTTGGTCAGTTTCGTTTTTCGGTTTTTCGCTGGCAGCCCGGTCCTTTGACCTTGCAGGGGCCCTTTTTCCCCCGATGGCTGCCAGTGGTTTCAAGCGGTGTGTTCAGTGTGACAGAAATATGTCACTCACTGACACACATGATAATTGCCTCCGCTGCCTCGGCCCGGATCACGAAGAACTGATCTGTGGGGCCTGCGGCAAAATGTCCTCCAAAGCGTTAAGGAGTCGGCGGCACCAGCGGGAACGAATCTTCGCTGACCCCGGCCGTACCCGGACCTCGTCGGAGGCCTCGGCATCCAGAGGTTCCAGCTCTGACCATCGCCGAAGTTCCTCCGACAGGGGTTCTCCCTCCGGGGACCATCGACAGAAGGTAAAACCCGCGAGGGCGGCGTCGGTGGACGCTCCTGGCTCCGCGAGGGCCAGGTCGCATAGCCCCGATAGTCGTCCCGGGTCTTTGGAGAAGGAGCACCTCCCGAAGCGACCTCGTCTGGAGTCGGAGTTGCCTGCTCGGGTAAGTCCTGTAGTCCTCCTGGACTCGCCTCAGAGGGGTCAGACGTCGGGCCCAACGCCTTCGGGGCCCGAGTCAGGGGCTGCTGGGTCACCTGAGGTCGGACTCAGGTTGACGGCCTTGGAGAGCAGACTATCTGCCTTCATGGACCAGCAGCGGGCACTGATCGCTAGCCTCGCTGGCGCCGCTGCCCCGACCGCCGGGACGTCGACGTCTAAGTCGACCCCGGAGACCGAGCCGATCCTCGAGTCCATGCGAACTCGAGTCGATCCTCGGTCGAGGTCACCCTCGGCCTCCCGTTCGGGACCGAGGTTGTCGACGCCGACTCCCTCGGTGTCGGGGCAGCCGACGCCTCCGCCTGCCCGAGCCGACCCCACCGATTCCTCCTCGGAGTCGGCCTGGGAGTCTGAAGAGGAAGAGTCACCTGATTCGTTTCGGACTCGGTGTGTCCCCTCGGACTCACCTGAGTCCGAACCTCGGAAGCAGTCCCCTCCGGAGGATGCCCGGTTCTCGGACTTCGTCAGGGATATGGCCAAGGCTTTGGCCTTCCCTGCGGATCCCGAGGAGGAGCCTCGAGCCGAAGAGCTCGACGCCCTTCAGTATGACTCTCCCGCCAGGGAACACTTTACTGTACCGGTTCCTCCCATGCTGGAACGACTACTCTTCCGCATGTGGGAGAGTCCGGCATCGTCGCCGGTATTAAGCAAGCGGGTCGATTCCATCTATCGAGTCCGCAAGAGTCCTGGCTTCCAAAAAGCACAGCTACCGCACCATTCCATGGTAGTGGAATCGGCCATGCATAGGCTTAAGAGCCAGAAGATGCACTCCTCGGTGCCTCCTGGCAGGGAGGCCCGTAACCTGGATGGCCTTGGTAAGAAGTGTTTCCAGGGCTCTATGCTTGCTTGTCGGGTCCAGACCTACCAGCTCTACATGGGCATGTATCTCAGAGACCTGGCTAAAGAGATAGCCGGATTCTCCGCTGGGCTGTCCGAGGAACCTTTGCGGAGGTTCCTGGCCTTGACAACTGGTATTCGGGAATGCTCCAAATTCATGTCCTGAGCAGCCTATGATGGCTTTGAAGCATCGGCTCGAGTGGCCGCAGCCGGCATCGGTGCCCGCCGACAGGCTTGGCTTCAGTCGTCTGACCTTGAACCCTGGGTGCAGGACAAGTTGGTCGATGTCCCCTGCCGAGGTGAGAACCTCTTTGGCAAGCCCATGGCTGAAAAGGCTGCACAAATCGAGACGGAGACTCTCACCAGAACTAGGCTTTCTAGGAAGACCTCCGCCCCTTCCCAGAAAAAGAAGGGCTCGGGAAAGAAGTCCTTTTACCCGAGAAAGGCGGCTGCCTATAAACACTACCCTCAATATCAGGCCTCCGCAGCTCCCCAACAGGGCCAGCAGGCCAAGGGACGGGGTAACGGGTCCCGTAGGCAGCAAGCCCCCAAGCCTGCACCACCGGCCCCTGCTCAGCAGGGTGGGGGTTTTTGACTTCATCAGCATAGCCTCTCCCCCTCAGCTGGTTCCTCCCAGCACCGGAGGCCGGCTGGTTCACTTCGCCCACAGGTGGTCCAACATCACTTCAGATGCCTGGGTGCTTCAAGTCGTAAGAGAAGGCTATCTTCTCCACTTCCACCAGGTCCCTCCCTCCTATTTCCCGGGAGAACCTCCACGACTCCCTCTGCACAGGGACTTGCTCCTTCAGGAGTTAGCAAGTCTTCTTCAGGAACAGGCTGTGGAACCGGTGCCCCACCACCTGAGAGGTCAAGGCTTTTATTCCAGGTATTTCCTAATACCAAAAAGAACAGGAGGCCTCAGACCCATCCTGGACTTGCGCAACCTCAACAAGTTCCTCGTGAGGGAAAAGTTCAAGATGCTTACCCTTGGAATCCTTCTGCCCTACCTCCAACAGGGAGATTGGCTATGCTCCTTGGATCTAAAGGATGCCTACACGCACATCCTCATCCACCCAAGCCACCGCCAATACCTAAGGTTTGTGGTGGCAGGAAATCATTACCAGTACAGAGTACTGCCCTTTGGCCTATCCTCCGCACCGCGAGTCTTCACAAAATGTCTCGCGGTGGTGGCAGCTTATCTCCGGCTTCACGGCCTCTATGTCTTTCCGTACCTCGACGACTGGCTCATCAGAGCATCGTCCTCTCCGGACGTCACCAATGCCACACACCGCACTGTGACTCTTCTGCAGTACTTGGGCTTTGTCATAAACTTCGCAAAGTCCACTTTGCTCCCCTCACAGGATCTCAAGTTCATCGGCGCAAGACTGCACACTCCTCAGGCACGAGCTTTCCTGCCTCTCGACAGGGCTCAACGGCTCATGGACCTCTCCGGCCGTTTTTGCAGCCAGTCCCTGGTCTCAGCCAGGCGCTTCCTGAGACTACTCGGCCATATGGCTTCCACCGTCCACGTGACCCCCAATGCCCGCCTGAATATGCGGCCTGCTCAATGGTGCCTTCGCAAGCAGTGGCAACAAGCCACGGGCGGCCTAGCCGACTTAGTGCGCGTCTCCGGGCCGCTGGCTTCTTCTCTACAGTGGTGGCTTCATCGGCCGAACCTGGTGCTCGGAATGCCTTTTCAGTCACCTCAGCCGGCTCAAGTGCTGACGACCGATGCTTCTCTCCTAGGTTGGGGAGCGCATTGCCAAGGGGCATGTACTCAAGGTCTCTGGACCACGTGGGAGTCTGCGCAGCAGATCAACTTCCTGGAGCTCAGAGCAATCCGTCTGGCTCTCAAGGCTTTCTCCCACCTGACTTCTCACCAGTCCGTCCTTGTCCAGACGGACAATCAAGTTGCCATGTTCTACGTGAACAAACAGGGAGGCACGGGCTCCTTCCTTCTCTGTCGAGAAGCACAGAAGCTCTGCTCTTGGGCCGTCAGCCACGGCATTCTTCTCAAGGCAGTTTATCTCCCAGGCCAAGAAAATTGCCTGGCGGACAAACTCAGCAGGATCCTCCAGCCGCACGAGTGGCGCCTGGATCCCTTGGTAGTTCAGAAACTTTTTCTGAAGTGGGGACTCCCCACGATGGATCTCTTTGCCAGTCCTCTCAACCGGCAACTTCCTCGCTTCTGCTCTCGTCAGCCGCATCCCCTTCGAGTAGCGGCAGATGCTTTTCTGCTCTCATGGTCGGAGAGCCTTCTGTATGCCTTTCCTCCCATACCACTAGTCTCTCGAACTCTTTTCAAGGTTCTCCGAGACAAAGCTTCCATGATCCTGGTGGCTCCTCGCTGGCCCAGACAGCCGTGGTTTCCACTCCTGCTGCAATTAGCGGTAGAGGATCCGTTCCCTCTGGGGTTTCAACCGGATCTCCTAACACAGGATCAGGGGTCCCTGCTACACCCCAACCTCAGATCTCTACATCTGATGGCCTGGCTGCTGAAAGGGTAGTCCTTGCTCCCCTTCTACTGCTGGCAGAGGTGGAGGAGGTCGTCCTAGCTTCTCGGCGACCTTCTACCCGCAAATGCTACGCCCTTAAATGGCGTCGCTTTTCCGCTTGGTGTGCCCAGCAGTCTCAGGATCCCTTCTCCTGCTCGGTGTCGGTGATCTTGCAGTACTTGCTCTACCTCTCTAATCTGGGACTTAAGTCCAACTCCGTCAAAGTTCACCTCAGTGCTCTTTCAGCACATCATGTGCCGGTGGACGGCAGACCTCTTTCCAGCGACCCTCTCGTAGCGAGGTTTCTCCGAGGTCTCCTTCTACTTAAACCACCTCTGCGCCCGCCAGCACCTGACTGGGATCTGAATGTGGTTTTACAGCGGATCACCTGTCCGCCTTTTGAACCTATGGCTAACTGTTCTCTCCGTTTTCTTTCTTGGAAAACTTTATTCCTGATAGCCCTCACTTCCGCTAGACGCGTAAGTGAATTGCAGGCCCTCGTGTCTGATCCCCCTTACACTCGGTTCTACAAAAATAGGGTAGTCCTACGGACTCACCCAAAGTTTCTTCCAAAAGTGGTCTCCCTTTTTCACATCAATCAGGAGGTGGTACTTCCGACCTTCTTTCCCAGGCCACACTCCAGCCGAGCTGAAATGGTCCTGCATACCCTGGACTGTAGAAGGGCATTGAACTTCTACCTTGACCGTACGCGGGAGCACCGTAAAGCTGCTCAGCTTTTTGTGTCTTTTGACCCCAATAAATTGGGGCTCCCGGTCTCCAAGCGTACTCTGTCCATATGGGTTGCTGACTGTATCGCTTGGGCTTATGGGGCAGCCGGACTCTCGTTAGAAAGTCGAGTCACGGCTCATTGTGTTCGGGCGAAGGCTACGTCAGTGGCTTACCTCCGCTCTGTTCCGCTGGCAGACATCTGCCGGGCCGCTACTTGGTCTTCGAGCCAGACTTTTGCGGTCCATTACTGCCTCGAGAGGGAGTCCCGCAGGGACAGTGCTTTCGGACAGGCAGTCCTCCGAAATCTCTTCGAGGTTTGAGCAACTCCTACCCACCATCCCGGATGGGGGCTACCGGTGGGTAATAATTCAGTGAAGATTCCTTCCTTCTGTGCCGCTGAGCTAGAGGGAGCTCATTTTTGTGCTTAGGGTCTCCGGTAGCCTTAAGCTTGGGAGTCCCATATGTGAGGACTGACTTCCTGCTTGGTCCTGGAGAAAGCGTAGTTACTCACCTGTAACAGGTGTTCTCCAGGAGCAGCAGGAATCAGTCCTCACAACCCTCCCTCCTCCCCTTGGAGTTGCAATCATCTGCTTAAGTTTTTTTGCAAATTTTTATGCTGTCTTTTAGCTATGTCATCAGACTGGCTAAGATGGCACCCTTGGGCGGGAAGGAGACCGCGCATGCGCGCTGCAATTCCCAAAGGCTTTCTTTGAAAGCTGGGGAAAATTGCTCCGCGAGGGCTCCGTCGGCGCCGACGTCACCCATATGTGAGGACTGATTCCTGCTGCTCCTGGAGAACACCTGTTACAGGTGAGTAACTACGCTTTCCGGAATTGGGCTCAAAGTGTCTAGTGGTAGTTGCAGCCCATCTGTGACATCAACCCCACTGTGTCTATCCCTACCTGGATGATTGGCTTGTGTCTGCCACTTCCAAGGAAGCGGCACTCAGCACAATGCAAGCCACCATGAACACACTGCAAGCGTTAGGCTTCATAGTGAATTTACAAAAGTTCAACCTGGTGCCCCAGCAGATCTTCTGCTTTATTGAGCTCATACAAAACCATAGCCACCAAGGCTTGCCTTCCCAGCAACAGGTCTCTGGTTCTCCAGCACCTCATCATCAAGCTTGCACGGCTCCAGTTTGCCTCTCCCCATGCAGTACTCCAGCTACTGGGCCACATGGTAGCCTCAGTCCATATCATTCTGCTAGTGCGACTGTATGCATCCACTACAATGGCACGTCAAGCTAAACTGGAATCAGCACACCCAGCCCCTCCGCAGAAGAATCCCCATGTCTGGATGCATCCTCCGGAGCCTCCATCAAAGCCTTTGGAGGTGGGTCATTCTCAAGGAGAGATGTCTGTTTCAAGGGCTGCTGCATCATCTCACCCAAACAACCGATGCCTCCACCTATGGTTAGAGAGCCCTCTTCCAACTGTGGACACAAGGGACATGGATGGCCCAGGAGTATACTCTACATGTCAATATATTAAAACTTCAGTTATTATTCTATGTCCTCACTGTTTTCAAATGCTGGGCCCTCCACAAAATACTCTTGGTGCAGACTGACAATCAAGTCATCATGTTTTACATTAACAAGCAAGGTGGATCAGGATCCCTCTGGTTGTGTCAAGAAACCATGCACCTCTGGTTCTTTGCTCAGGTTCTTGGCATCATCCTCAGTGCTACATACCTTGTAGGGTTTCAAAACCAGCTGGTGGATAATCTCAGCCGAAAACTAGACCCCACGAGTGGTTCCTGGACCTGGCAGTCGTCCAACAAATCTTCAACAAGTAGAGTACCCCAGAAGTGGATCTCTTCTGCACCATCCTACCCATTCAGTGTTGATCAGCGCACGATGCCTTTGCAGTTTCCTGTAGTCACTGGTTGCTCTATGCTTTTCCTCTGTTCCCGCTCTTACTCAGAATAAGAGAGGACTGGGCCACCATCATTCTGATAGCCCCTCAGTGGCCCCAACAAGCCTGGTTTCCACACCTCCAAGCCTTGATGAAGGAGGCACCACGACCACTAGGCACTCAACAATTCCTCCTCACACAGATTTACCATCTCCTTCTACATCCCAATCTCAACAATTTCTCCCTGGCTGCCTGTAAAGTACACATTGCTTAGCCAGAGATGCTTTCATATCAGATGAAATATGCACAATCATCTTGGCTTCAGGAATCCAACAACCCAACATTCCTACCAGCAGAAGTGGTCCTGTTTCACACACTGGGCTAAGTCACAACATCAGGATCCAGTCTCCTGTCCCCTGAGCCAGGAACTGGCCTACCTGCTGCACCTATCGCAGTCAGGTCTCCAGACTACTTTTAATCAGGCCTTCTCTGGCCCTTTTCAAATCCAGGCAGAAAACTCACCTCTTCGCTGCCGCTTTCAGATCTTGACTCACCTGATCTCCTTTGTGTTTCCTTACCATTCCCCCTAGATGTATTCCTGCCTACACCTACTGTGTTGTCTGTCTTGATTAGATTGTAAGCTCTGATGAGCAGGGACTGTCTCGTACATGTCTGTGCAGCACTGCGTACGTCTTGTAGCACTATACAAATGCTCAATAGTAGTAGTAATAGATTCAATACCACCTCTCTGCTATAGCAGCTTCTCATGTTCTAGGGAAAACCCATCTCCCTGCATCTTCTAGTAACAAGATTCATGAAAGAACTCATGAACACCAAACCTTCAGTCAAACCATTTCTGTCAGTATAGGATCTTAATATTGTTTTGTCAGAGCTTTTGAGACCACCCTTTGAACCCCTGAGAACAGACACCCTAAAACACCTCACTTTGGAAAGCTGTCTTCCTCATGGCAATAACCTCGGCGAGAAGAATTAGTGAATTTCAAGCTTACTACACTCCCTATAGCAATTCCTTCATAATAGAGTGCTCCGTACTCATCTGAAATTTCTCCCCAAGGTTGTCTCAGAGTTTCACCTCAATCAATCTATAGTCTTCCCAGCCTTCTTTCTGGGTATCACACCGGACTCCCCAGAGAAAGCCCTTCATTCCTTGGACTGCAGAAGGGCTCTTTTGTACTACCTTTGTGCAACAAAGGATCTGTGAATTTCATCACATTTTTTCATCACATATAATCCCAACAACTCTGGCTGGCCATCTTCCAAACAGACCATTTCTTCCTGGCTAGCTGACTGTATCTCCAGGAACAAGCAGGAATGCAGTTTTCACATATGGGTGACGTCGGTACTGATGGAGCCCATGCGGAAAGTTTTTGGAAGCAATCCACTGCACCTGCGCATCTGCTTTTCCACATTTCCAAGCCCTCTCCTTATTTCTCATTTTCTGCGGAGCCAGCAGATTGTTTTCTTCCTGTCACCACTGAAAAACATTCTTTTTTTTTGGTTTTCTATCCTTTAGGTCCAAGGAGCACAGCCAATCTCCTGGTGAAGGTAAGGCAGCAGTGTTCCAAGGGAGAGCATCTTGAACTTCTCCCTCACCAGAAACTTGTTAAAGGGAGATTGGCTGTGCTCCTTTGACCTAAAGGATGTGTACACGTACATCCTGATCCATCCCTCCCACAGGCAGTTCTTACAGTTTGTGGTGGGAGGAGGGAACTACCAGTACAAGGTGCTACCCTTTGGCCTGGCCTCCTCGCCAATGGTCTTTACTAAATGCTACCTGGTAGCCACCTTCCTGCACCTTCAAGGGGCTTTCGTCTTCCCCTACCTGGACGACTGGTTTATCAGGGGCGGAACGGCCTCATAGGTCAGTCAGGCTGCAGAACGTGCAACCCTTATGTTGCAGCACCTGGGGTTCGTCATCAACTATCCCAAATCCCATCTCTCTCCAGCCCAAAGTTTGGAGTTCATAGGTGCCCAGTTGGACACATTACAGGTCATGGCTGTTCTCACAAGAGAAAGGGCAGAATGCCTCTGGCAACTGGCAGAAGAGGTACAACGCCACCAGTCAGTGCCGGCTCATCTTCTCCTCCGCCTACTGGGCCATATGGCCTCGACGGTCCACATCACACCTTCAACCTGCTTACACATGCGGACAGTCCATTGGTGCCTATGCTCATAGTGGACTCAGGCCACAAGCAGGCTACGGACAGCCTGCATACACATGCAGACAGCCCAGTGGTGCCTATGCCGCAGAGAACCCTGACACAGATGCCTCCCTCCTGGGTTGGGGAGCACATTCTGTAGACCGCCGCACACATGGCAGCTGGTCTCAGGAGGAGTCGCTCCTACAGATCAATCTCCTGGAACTCAGGGCAATCTTCTTGGCCCTACAAGCATTCTGCCATCGCTTATGGCACCGGCCTGTACTGATCCAGATGGACAACCAGGCTGCCATGTTTTATAACAAGCAGGGGGGCACGGGTTCGTACTCCCTCTGCCAACAGGTGATGGCCCTCCTCTCCTTCTCAGCGCTCAACAATATGCTTCTGCGAGCAGTGTACCTCTTGGGCCAGGACAACTGCCTAGCGGACAGGCTGAGCAGAGTCCTTCGTCCACACAAGTGACGTTTAAACCCCAGAGTGATGAAGCAGTTCTCCCATCTCTGGGGCTGGCCCGTGATGGACCTATTCACCTCTCTGGACAACACGCAGCTACCCCGCTTCTGTTTCCGTCAGCTGCACCCAGAGAGAGCGGTGGCAGATGCCTTCCTGATCTCGTGATCCAAGGGCCTACTCTATGCGTTCCCACTGACACACCTGGTCACTAGGACCCTCTTCAAGGTTCAGAGCAAAAGAGCCTCAGTTATACTGATTGTCCCCAGGTGGCCCAGGCAACCTTGGTTCCCTCTGCTATTTCCATGTCAGTGGGACTGCCATTCCTTCTAGGCTGAGCCCTGGATCTCCTGTTCCAGGAGGAGTGCTCTCTCCTGCATCCTAATCTGAAGTCGCTAATGCTAACAGTGTGGCTGCTGAAAGGGTAGCGTTGGCCCTTTTCAGTCTTCCAGGAGAAGTCGAGAAGATCCTGCTGGCCTCCCGAAATCCCTCCACAGACAGCCTTTAAGTGGAGAAGGTTCTTCGCCTGGTGTGCAGAAAGAGGAGAATCCCTTCCCTGCCAAGTGCAACTAGTACTGCAGTACCTACTGCACCTGTCATACACTGGGCTGAAATCTAACTCCATCATAGCTGCTCACTACCACCCTGTCAAGAGAAAACCCCTCTCAAACCAGCCCCTGGCCACCAGGTTCCTCCAGGGCCTGCTGTTATCCAAGCCCCCTCTCCGCCCTCCAGTGGTAGAGTGGGACCTCCAAGGTGGTACTCTCTCAGCTCACCAAACCACTGTTCGAGCCCCTGGCCACTTGCCACCTGTGGTACTTGTCATTGGAAAGTGTTTTTTCTGGTGGCCTCGCGTCCACTTGAAGGGTGAGCGAACTCCAGGCTCTAGTGGCAGATCACCATATACAAGGTTCTATAAGAACAGGGTAGTGCTCCGCACACACTCCAAATTCCTCCCGAAGGTAGTGTCTGCTTTCCACCTCAACAAAGAGGTGGTCCTCCCCACCTTCTTTCCATGACCTCATGTCGGCAAGAAGGAACTAGTGCTTCATACACTAGATTGCAATCGGGCCCTGTCCTTTTTACAACAGACTCAAGCCCATCAAAAATCTCCTCAGCTTTTCGTCTTTTATGACCCCAACAGACTGGGGCTTCCCGTGACCAAGCAAACTTTGTCCACTTGGGTGGCGGGGGCTGTATTGCTCTTACCTATGAGCGAGCTGGCCTCTCCTTTGAACATCAGATCTCAGCGCATCACATGAGGGCGATGGCCGCGTTGGTGGCCAACTTCCTCTCAATGCCGGTGATGGAGATCTGCAGTGCCGCCACATGGTCTTCAATTCTTATGTTCGATGCTCACTACTTCCTGGCGAGCAAGTCCCACAGGGATAGTGCCTTTGGCCAGGCAGTACTCCATAATATTCTTGGGGTGTAGGCAACTCCTGCCCTCCGACCCTTCTGTGTTCAGGCTACCGGAGTGATAGTGTCGCTGGATACTATGGTCGTGCAGATTCTGTCAATGGAGACTCATCTTCTGCAACTCACAACTCCTGATTGGTCGCCATTGGTGCTGTCCTGGTTTGGTCCTTGGCAGCCTGGAGCTAGGGAGTCCCATATGTGAGGACTGACTTCCTGCTTGTTCCCGGAGAAAGGGTAGTTACTCACCTGTAACAGGTGTTCTCCAGGAACAGCAGGAATCAGTCCTCACAACCCTCCCTCCTCCCCTGGGAGTTGCCTCCCTACCTTATTTTCGTTTTTACTGCCGTCCTAGTTATGTCATCTGACTGAGCAAGATGGCACCCTTGGGTAGGAAGGGGACCATGCATGCATGGTAGCATGTCCCATAGGCTTTCTTTGAAAACTGGGGAAATGCTCCATGCGGGCTCCATTGGCGCCGATGTCACCCATATGTGAGGACTTTCCTGCTGTCCCTGGAGAACACCTGTTACAGGTGAGTAACTACGCTTTCCCTGATACCGGCCTTGTCATTTTCTTTTTTTTTTTTAATCTTTTCTTTTCTTTTACTTTTCTAATTGGTGTTTTCCACCACCAATTTAGGTCTCGGCCTATTTTTCTTGCCACAAAGGAAAAACACTCCAGTGGTTTTAAAAATTGTACCAAATGCTCTGGTGTTTAAAATGATAAGGCTCCAAGCATCTACCAAAAGAATGTCTTTTGTGCCAACAAATTTCGAAATGAGGCCTAAAGAACAGGGCCAATACCCCAGACTCTATTTCCATTGCTTCTGCATCGTCGAGGACATCAGCCTCCTCTCTTGGTTCTCAAGTCTCTTCAAAGTCAAAACATAAATATAAAACGAAAGCATTGGCATCAAAGTCTGATACCAATCATTGAGGTAAATTCCTACATCGTCATTGAGATTCACCAAAAGGTGCATCCAATGCTGACCGGGCTGCCAAACAGCCCTGGCGGAAGGATCAACCTTTCAAAGCACCACAGGAACTTCAGGATGCTCCGGAGACTTTGACCTCTGGAGAACTACTGGTACCATGCTTGGGGATGGTAGCTTAAAGCCCCTTACATGATTCCCCCCAAGCATCGGTCTCCTTCCAGCGTATCCTCAAAATCAAGAGGTGTTTGGCAGCACTCCTAGCAGCTCCAGTGACACAAGCACCAGTTCTCACCTTAAGACCGATACCTCCCGGTCCCATGCCAGCCCTCCAGCCTAGTTCGGGAGATCCTCTCCCTCCAATACCATCATTGGAACAGACCAGCATCGTCAGTTCAATTCCCAGTACTGATATAGCTCTGCATGAGCATTGGCATCGACATCAGGCCTCGACATCAGCACAATATCGTTGTTACTTTGCTTCTTTCAAAATTCAACTCTTCCTCTTCCAATTCTGAAGACACATTGGAAGATTCCTGGGACATCCCTTCCAACCAGTCCCCTCCTCATGGGCGGCGTCGATCCCCACCAGAAGACATGTCCTTTCAGGACTTCATTAGAGATATGGCAGCAGATCTCCAGATAGCTGTGACATTGGAGACAGAACCGAGGGCAAAGGAATTGGAAATCCTCCACTACCCCTCAGCACCCAAGGAGGTGGCCACATTACCAGTGCATCGAATCCTACAAGATTTAATGCTACCTATGTGGGAGGTCCTGTTAGCGGTTCTGCCTAACAGCAAACGGCTCAATACCATGTACCGAGTTCTGCCATCTCCTGGCTTTCAAAAGCCTCAGTTACCATACCATTCCATGGTAGTGGAATCAGTCATGCGACACATCAAGAGTTCAAAGACTCATTCCTCCATGCCTCCAGGCATTGCTGTTTTCAGGCATGCATGCTCATGTCCAGGATCACTTCATACATGCTCTACATCTGGGGTCACCAACCTCCAGAGGGCCGCGGGCCGCACAGCCGACTACCGGGAGCCTCGCGGGCCGCACCCCCCTTCTCCCCGCCCCCGCGAAAAAAAACAACAAACGCAAAATTATGAAAACAATGGCTGATCACCTTTATTGAATTTAATGAGATGGCTGATGATTCATGCTAGCAGACAAACGCTTAAAGTCCGGCTTCACAGATGACACTGACAGGAGAAGGGACGCTTGCAGGTGGTTGTCGGTGAGCTGCGAGCGCGTGGATACAATGGCGGGAATCCTTGGCGGGCCGCACGTAATGTTAACCGGGGTAGAGCCTCGCGGGCCGCACGAAGGGACCTCGTGGGCCACAGGTTGGTGACCCCTGCTCTACATGGACATGTATCTCAAGGATATCTCCAGAGATTTGGAGAATCTTGCTTCTCTCCTTCCAGATGACAAACGAGATGTATTCCTGGCTTTAATCGAGCAAAATCAGAATACATCCAAGTTCCTTACAAGAGCATCTTTTGATGGCTTTGAGTCTTCCAGCAGAGCCTCAGCAATCTGCATTGGTGCTTGTAGGATGGCCTGGCTCCAGGCATCAGACCTCGAGCAATGGGTTCAGGATAAATTAGCCAATATTCCCTGCTCTGGAGAAAACCTCTTTGGAAAGGGATGGAGAGAAAAGGCTGGGGAGCTTGAGGTGGATGATCTCACCCTCAAAAGGCTCTCCTGAAAGACTTCTGACCCCTCCAGAAAGAAGGCCAATTCCAAGAAGTCTTTCTTTTCCAAAAAGAAGAGATGGAGGAGTGGCCTAGTGGTTGCAGCAAGGTACTTCAGGCCGGAAGGTCGGGTGTTCAAATCCCACTAGAGGACAGCAACCTTGGGCCAGAAGGACTGGGGTTTCTAGTCCCACAGGTGCTCCTTGTGGTCTTGGGCAAGCCACTTAACCCTCCATAGCCCATATTCCCTGTAAAATAGTTATCTCCAAGTTATAATGCCCTGTTCAATGTAATTTCAGTTTATTCAATGTAAACCGCACTGATGCAGAATAGCACGGTATATAGGAGAAGGCTGCTTACCAATCCCAGCAGCAAAAACAGAGACAACAGTGCCCACGTCAGCCTAAGAAGCCTAGGGCAACTAAGCCACAACCAGCTGCTCCACCACAGTCAGCACCTTGTTTTTGACTCCTTTCTATTGAGCATAGCCACTCTTCCCCTTCACATAGCAGGCAGACTTTGTTCTTATGCCCACAGGTGGCATCTCATCACATCAGAACATTGGACTCTCAGTGCTGCATTTCCAAAGCTTTCCCACCACCACCTTCATGAAGGATTATATCCAGCCAACCCCTACAGGCCAATCTTCTTTTAATGGAACTAGCCACCCTGTTAACTCAGGGTGCTGTCAAAGTAGTTCCACCCACACAAGAGGGCAAGGGCTTCTTCTCTCCTTACTTCCTCATTCCCAAGAAGACAGGAGGGTTCATGCCCATTCTAGATCTTCGAGATCTCAACAAGTTCATTGTTCGAGAAAAATTCAAGATGATTTCCCTGGGAACTCTTCTGCCTTACCTTCAGAGAAACAATTGGCTATGTTCTTTAGACCTCAAGAAGGCATATACTCATTTGTTGACCCACCCTCTACACAGGCATTATCTGTGGTTCCGGGTTCAACAAAACCACTACCAGTATCAGGTGCTTCCCTTCGGGCTAGCATCTGTATCCCGAATATTCACAAAGTGCATGACGGTGGTCGCAGGCTACCTTCATACTTTGGGGATCTTTGTCTTCCCCTACTTAGACAATTGCTTAATAAGGGGAGAATCCACAGAAGAGATAAAGCTAGCTCGTCATCGCACCATCACGGTGCTCCAAAGTCTAGGATATGTTCTAAACGTCCAAAAATCCCACCTGGTGCCATCTCAGCAGCTCAAATTCATCAGAGCGCTTTTAGACACTTGTCAGGCCTGAGTTTTTCTCCCACAAAATCGCTCTACCCATCTCATCGAGCTGGCCCATGCTACAAGAAGCCACACGTTGGTCACCGCTTGAGAGATGCTGCGCTTCTGGGTCACATGGCCTTACACGGTCCATGTCATTCCATATGCCCGGCTACACATGCAACAGGCTCAATGGACCCAAACAACCAGGCATCTCTCTGACAAGATTTGCATCACACTTCCTCTAGTCAGATCCTTCAGTGGTGGTGTACCTCTCAAAACGTACTCAGATGTTTACCTTTTCGGATACCTCCACCTCAATGCACCCTAACAATGGATCCTTCCAAACATGGGTGGGGTGCACATCTGAACTTGGGCAGTGGACACAACAGGAATCTCAGATGCAGATCAATCTCCTCGAGCTTCGTGCTCTCGCGAATGGCCTTTGGGTTTTTCAGTGCCAACTTTCAGGCAAACAGGTTTTAGTCCAGTTGGACAACCAGGTGGCTATGTTCTCTGTGAACATGCAGGGGGAAACAGACTCTTATCCCCTCTCCCAAGAAGCCCTTCTTCTCTGGTTCATCTCCATTGCAAACCGCATCCATCTCAGGGCGGTATATCTCCCTGGCGAACTCAACCTCTTGGCGGATAGGCTCAGTCGCATCCCACGTCTACATAAGTGGACACTAAATCAGGAGACAGCTTCCTGGATCTTCCACCTATGGGGACCCCCAGAATAGATCTGTTCACTACACAGGAGAATGCATGACTGCAGCTTTTCTGCTCAAGGCTTCCATCTCTTTGCAGTAAGGCGACTGATGCAAGAGATAAAGGTGTTGGGGGCCACTTGGTAATAGTGATCATAGCATGATCGCGTTTGATTTAATTAATGCAGGAGGGATGGTAAGGAAATCCACAGTACTACCTTTTAACTTTTGAAAGGGAAACTATGATAAAATTAGGAAAATAGTTAAGAAAAAACTAAAAGGAGCAATTGCAAAGATTAAAGACTTACCTCAAGCTTGGGTGTTGTTTAAAAATACTATCTTGGAAACCCAGACCAGCTGTATTCCACATTTTAAGAAACGTGGAAGGAAGTCCAAAAAACTGCCAGCATGATTTAAAGGTGAGGTCAGAGATGCTGCTATTGCCAAACAAACATCTTTCAGAAAATGGAAAAAAGAGCCACGTGACAAAAACTGGAAACAGCACAAGCACTGGCAAGTTAAATGCAAGGCATTGATAAGGCAGGCAAAGAGAAAATTTGAGAAGAAGCTTGCTGTGGAAGCAAAAACGCATAATAAAGACTTTTTCAAATACATTCGTAGCAAAAAACCTGTGAGAGAGTCAGTTAGACCATTAGATGATAGAGGGGTAAAAGGGGCACTAAGAGGGGACAAGGCCAGAGCAGCGAGACTGAATGAATTCTTTGCTTCGGTCTTTACTGAGGAAGATGTAGGGATGTTACCCATGACTGAAGTGGTATTTAAAGATATCTCACAACAATGGCGATTTAAAATGTATATATGTATATATTCCTCTGTTAATAAGATTGAATAATTGCCGATGTAATGTATAACTGAAACCTATGTTGTTGATCAAACTATAACTGTGAAACCTATGTTGTTGATCAAACTGTAATTTTTCTGCTTGCTCAAACTGCTTGATCAAACTGTAACTTTTCTGATTGATCAAATGTATAATTATAATTCATGTGTTGGTTGTGCACCCCTCCCTCAAATCGGACTGTAATCTTAAATTGTTATGTACATACTCCCTTGTTTTTTACACTGCTGCTGATCGCTGGAAGTGGCGGCATACAAATGTATACCAAATAAATAAATAAAGATGATACTGCGGAAGAATTGAAAGAAATATCGATACACCGGGAAGATGTATTACAACTATTTGATAAACTGAAGAGCAAAAAATCACCTGGATCGGATGGTATACATCCAAGGGTGTTGAAAGAACTGAAATATGAGATTGCAGACCTGCTATTAGTAATCTGTGAACTATCATTAAAATCATCTGAAATACCTGAAGATTGGAGGATGGACACTATAACGCCAATTTTTAAAAAAGGTTCCAGGGGTGATCCGGGAAACTTCAGACCGGTGAGCCTGACGTCAATACCAGGAAAAATGGTAGAAACCATCATAAAGAACAAAATTATTCAACATGTAGATAGTCATGGTTTAATGGGAAACAGCCAACATGGCTTTAGACAAGGAAGATCTTGTCTTACTAATCTGTTATGTTTTTTGAAGGTGTGAATAAACAGGTAGACAAAGGTGAGTCAGTTGATATAGTGTATCTGGACTGTCAGAAAGCCTTTGACAAGATCCCTCATCAGAGACTTTGGGCAAAACTAAAAAGTCATGGGATAGGAGGCAGTGTACTATTGTGGATCAGGAGAGGGTAGGGCTAAATGGATCCGCTGCTTTTTGACAATATTTATAAATGACCTGGAAAAGGGAATAATGAGTGAGGTTATCAAATTTGCAGATGACACAAAACTTTTTAAAATTGTTAAAACCCATGAGGATTGTGGAAAATTGCAAGAGGATCTTGATAAACTGGAAGACTGAGCATCCAAATGACAGATGAAATTTAATGTGGACAAGTGCAAAGTTATGCACCTAGGAAAGAACAATCCAAACTATGGTTACACGATGCAAGGAAAAAGATTTAGGCATCATCGTGGATAACATGTTTAAAACCCTCCGCCCAATGTGTAGCGGCGGCCAAGAGAGCAAATAGAATGCTAGGTATCATAAGGAAAGGAATGGAAAATAAAACAAAGAATATTATAATGCCTCTGTATTGTTCCATGGTGCGACCGCACCTTGAATATTGTGTGCAATTCTGGTTGCCGTATCTTAAAAAGGATATTGCGTTATTAAAAAAGGTACAGAGAAGAGCCACCAAACTGGTAAAGGGGGAATGGAAGGATACCCCTATGAAGACAGGCTAAAATGTTAGGGCTCTTCAACCTAGAAAAGAGACGGCTGAGGGGAGATATGATAGAGGCCTATAAATTCATGAATGTAGTGGAACGGGTAAACGTAGATCGATTGTTTACATCATCAGAATATAGAAAGACCAGGGGACATGCAATGAAGCTACAGGGTAACCTATTTAAGACTAATAAGAAAAAATATTTTTTCACTCAACGTGTAATCAAACTCTGGAATTTGTTACCGGAGGATGTAGTAAAAGCTGTTAGTGTAGCTAGGTTCAAAAAAAGGTTTGGACAAGTTTCTGGAGGAAAGGTCCATAAACCATTATTAAAAGGGACCCTGGATATCACTGCTTGACCCAATACAAGCATTGTGGAACCTGTGTCTTTTGGGGAAACTGCTAGATACTTATGACCTAGATTGGCCACTGTTGGAAACAGGATACTGGGCTTGATGGACCTTGGTCTAACCCAGTATGGCATATCTTATGTTCTTATATTCCTTCTCTATTTGGGCAGGGATCTGCTTTATGCATTCCCACCCATCTCCCTAATACCTAAAACCCTGTTCAAGCTGCAGGCCGACAGGGGCTCCATGATTCTAATAGCCCCTTACTGCCCCACCAACTGGTTTCCTCTGCTGCTTCGTCTAGCATATGCTCCACCCCTCAGCTTGGGGCACAAACCCAAACCACCTCTCTAAGGTATGTGGCATGCTCCTCCATCCCAATCCATGGGCCCTCCGTCTCATGGCATGGCTGCTGAGAGCATAATGTTTGATGATCTCAACCTTTTGCAACAGGTCAAGGACATTTTACTTGCATCATGCAAGCTGTCTACCTGAAGTTCTTATGCCTTCAAATGGTAATGGTTCACCTTCTGGTGTACCCCGAAACACATTGACCCTTCTGCCTGCCCAGTGGAATTTCTTTTACAGTATCTCCTCTACTTATCCATCGCAGGGCTTAAGACTTACTCAGTCTGAGTGCATCTTAGTGCCATTGTGGCCTATTATATGCTGGTGGACAGGCAGCCCATTTCCTTGCACCCCTTAGTGCAGCGCTTCATGTAGGGTCTTCTGCTGTCAATCCACTGATCAGAACTCCACTGGTGGTGTGGGACCTTAATGTGGTCCTATCGCAGCTTCTAAAACCTTCCTTTGAGCATTTAGCTCCCACTGCTTTGAAATTCCTCACCTGGAAGATCATCTTCCTCTTTGCCCTCACCTCTGCTCGCATATCAGTGAGCTGCAGGCCTTAGTGTCGTACCTCCATACACTTGCTTCCACCATGACAAGGGGGTTCTCTGGACCCATCCACATTTCCTCCCTAAGGTGGCCTCAGTTTTTAATATTAATCAGTCTGTGATGCTCCCGGTCTTCTTTCCCAGACCTCATGCCGCCAGAGCTGAAACAGCGCTACACACTCTAGATTGCAAATGTGCTCTAACTTTCCATTTGGACATTACCGAGAATTTCAGGAAATCCTCTCAATTATTTGTCTTCTTTGATCCAAGTCATCTTTGAGGTCCAGTGTCAACACGCACCCTTTCCAACTTGATTGAGGACTGCATTTCTTTTGCCTATTGTCAGGCAGGCCTCTCCCTTGATGGTCACGTCACTGCACACAATGTGCGGGCCATGGCAACCTCTGTTGCCAACCTTCGGTCTGCCTCTATCGAAGAGATCTGTTGAGCAGTTACCTGGTTCTCCATTCACACCTTTGCTGCTTACTATTGCCTAGACAGGAATTCCCGTTGGGATGTAGTCTTTGGCCCAGCTGTCCAGCATCTTTTTGGGATTTAATCTCAACTACTTCCTTCCGTCCTGGACTCTTCTGACACCAGACTTCTCTAGCCATGCTCTTGCAAGCTGTAATCAAGTCCGATGAAGCCATTCTGTATCTATACCATCTGGCTACATCCTCTAGCCTCATGGTTGTCTGTTTAGTTTGATGCCTGGGAGCTAGTGAGTCCCATATATGAAATTCCTGCTTGTTCCTGGAGATAGCGTTGTTTCTCCAGGACCAAGCAGGAAGTCAGTCCTCACATATGGGTGACGTTGGCGTCGACGGAGCCCCCATGTGGAGCATTTCCCCAGCTTTCAGAGAAACCTTTGGGAATGCAGGCACGCATGCGCGGTCCCCTTCCCGCCCAAAGGTGCCATCTTGCTCAGTCTTCTTTTTTCTGCAGAGCCCTACGGACGCCTGTCCTTGTCACCCGTGAAAAAAGTTGATTTTTCTGCGTTGGGTCGAGTTTTTTCTTCGGTTCGACGTCGGTTCCTTTCCCGCCTGGACTCGGTACACCGGTGCCGAGTCTGGATCTCTTTTTTCGGTTTTTGTCCTTAGAGACTGCATTCACGCCTTTTTTCTTTTCCCTGGCAGCCAATTTTTTCATCTTCCAGGGGCCCTTTTTCCCCCGATGGTTGCCAGTGGCTTTAAGAAGTGTGATCGGTGCAAGAAACTGATGTCTCTTACTGACACACACGACTACTGCCTCCGGTGCCTGGGGCCAGACCATGATTCAACGGTCTGCAGTCCCTGTGGCAAAATGTCTTCCAAGGCATTACGGAGCCGTCAGCACCAACGTGAGAGGATCTTCTACGAATCTGCCTCTGGACGGGTCCGGACTTCGTCAGAGGCCTCGACGTCTCGGGAGTCTGACCCCAAGTATCGTCGGGGCTCCTCTGAAAGGGAGTCCCCCTCGAGGGAGCACTGAAGGAAGAAGAAACCCGCAAGGGCGGCATCGGTGGACGCTCTTGGCTCCTCGAGGGCCAGGTCGCATAGCCCCGATCGCCGTCCTGGGTCTTCGGAGTCTGAGAGCCCTGCAAAGCATCCTCGTGTAGAGTCGGAGGCCCCGAGTCACATGAGTACTGTAGTCCTCATGGACTCTTCTCCGGGGGAGCCGACGTCGGGCCCAACGCCATCGGGGCCTGAGTTGGAGGCTGCTGGGTCTCCTGAGCTCGGACTCAGGTTGACGGCCTTGGAGAGCAGATTGTCTGCCTTCATGGAGCAGCAGCGGGTGCTGATCTCCGGTCTCACTGGCGCATCTGCCCCGACCACCGGGACATCGACGTCCAAGTCGACCCCGGAGGCCGAGCCGATCCTCAAGACCATGCGAATGCAAGTTGATCCTCGGCCGAGTCCCCTGACACCTTCCGGACTCGGTACGTCCCTTCGGACTCACCGGGTTCCGAGCCTCGGACAAGGTCCCCTCCGGAGGATACTAGGTTCTCGGAATTCGTAAGGGATATGGCCAAGGCACTGGCATTCCCTGCAGACCCCGAGGAGGAGCCTCGAGCCGAGGAGCTTGAGGCTCTGCAGTATGACTCTCCTCCCAAGGAGGCCTTTACTGTCCCAGTTCCTCCGATGCTGGAGCGGTTGCTCTTCCGCATGTGGGAGGCGCCGGCCTCGATGCCGGTTCTAAGCAAGCGGGTCGATTCCATCTATCGAGTCCGCAAGAGCCCCGGGTTTCAAAAGGCACAGCTACCGCACCACTCCATGGTTGTGGAATCGGCCATGCATCGCCTGAAGAGTCAGAAGATGCACTCCTCGGTGCCTCCCGGCAGGGAAGCCCAGAACCTGGATGCTTTCGGTAGAAAGTGCTTCCAGGGCTCTATGCTTGCTTGCCGTGTCCAGACCTACCAGCTGTACATGGGCATGTACCTTCGAGACCTGGCAAAGGAGATTGCCGGGTTCTCTGCTGGTCTATCCGAGGAACCTTTGCAGAGGTTCAAGGCCTTGTCTTCTGGTATTCGAGAGTGCTCAAAGTTCATATCTTGAGCAGCCTACGATGGATTTGAGGCTTCGGCCCGGGTAGCAGTGGCCGGCATTGGTGCACGCCGCCAGGCCTGGCTACAATCCTCGGACCTCGAGCTGTGGGTACAGGACAAGTTGGTCGATGTCCCTTACCGAGGTGAAAACCTCTTTGGCAAGCCCATGGCCAAAAAGGCTGCAGAACTCGAGACTGTCTTACCCGGACAAGGCTGTCCAGGAAAACCTCTGTCCCTTCTCAGAAGAAGAAGGGCTCGGGGAAAAAGACCTTTTACCTAAGGAAGACCGCTGCCTACAAAACCTACCCTCACTACCAGGCCTCTGCAGCTCCCCAATAGGGCCAGCAGGCCAAGGGGCAGGGTCATGGGCCCCGTAGGCAGAAGGCCCCCAAGCCTCCTACTCCAGCTCTTGCTCAGCAGGGAGGGGTTTTTTGACTATGCCAGCATAGCCTCTCCTCCTCTCCAAGGCACAGGAGGTGGGCTGACCCTGTACGCAGACAGGTGGCCAGCTATCACAGGGGATACTTGGGTGTTAAGCATCATCGAAAGGGGCTATCTGCTCCACTTCCAGATACCCCCCTCCTACTTTCCAGGGGAGCCTCCAAGACCCCCTCTGCACAGAAACTTACTCCTTCAGGAGTTGGAAGGTCTACTAAGGGACCAGGCGGTGGAACCGGTGCCTCACCACCTGGAAGGGCAAGGCTTCTACTCCAGGTACTTCCTGCTACCAAAAAGAACAGGAGGCCTCAGACTCATCCTCGACCTGAGAAATCTGAACAAGTTTCTGGAGAGGGAAAAGTTCAAGATGCTTGCCCTTGGGATCTTACTGCCCTACCTCCAGCAGGGAGATTGGCTATGCTCCTTAGACCTGAAGGATGCTTATACTCGCATCCTCATCCATCCAAGTCACAGACAATTCCTCAGATTTGTGGTGGGAGGAAAGCACTTCCAGTACAGAGTGCTTCCTTTTGGCCTCACCTCCACCCCCAGGGTTTTTACAAAATGCCTGGCGGTGGTTGCGGCCTACCTCAGGAACCAGGGGATCTTTGTGTTCCCTTACCTGGATGACTGGCTAATCAGGGGCCAGTCTCCACAAGAGGCCAGGCAGGCCACCTGCAGAACCATATCCCTGCTTCAGCACTTGGGGTTCATTATAAACTTCCCAAAGTCCACTTTGGTCCCCTCCCAGGACGTGGAATTCATAGGGGCAAGGTTGGATATCATCCATGCAAAGGCCTATTTGCCTGTGGACAGAGCTCACAGGCTGATAAAGTTGACCGGCCAGTTTCGGGCGAACTCTCTGGTCTCGGCCAGACACTTCCTCCGGCTCTTAGGTCATATGGCTTCCACAGTGCATGTCACCCCACATGCCCGGCTACACATGAGGCCGGCTCAGTGGCACCTCAGGGCACAGTGGCTGCAGGCCACAGGAAAATTGTCAGACAGAATAAAGGTGTCCAAACTCTTGGTGAACTCCCTACGCTGGTGGGGCCATCTCCCAAATCTGGTCAGGGGTGTTCCTTTTCAGGCCTCCCCACACACTCAGGTACTGACAACCGATGCTTCCCTGCAGGGCTGGGGGGCACACTGCCAGGGAGCCTGCACCCAAGGCCTGTGGTCTCCGTGGGAGGCCACCCAGCAGATCAACCTGTTGGAATTGAGAGCCATTCGACTGGCCTTACGGACTTTCTCTCAGATCCTGTCTCACCAGTCTGTCCTAGTTCAGATGGACAACCAGGTGGCTATGTACTACGTCAACAAGCAGGGAGGCACAGGATCCAGACTTCTGTGCCTGGAAGCACAAGTCTCTGCTCCTGGGCTGTCAATCAGGGCATGACCCTCAGGGCAGTCTACCTCCCAGGCCAGGAAAACTACCTGGCGGACCGGCTCAGCAGACTCCTGCAGCCTCACGAGTGGCAGTTGGATCCTCTGGTAGTTCAACAGATCTTTCTGAAGTGGGGTCTTCCAACCATGGATCTTTTTGCCTATCCGCTAAACAGGCAACTACCCGGGTTCTGTTCCAGGCAACCGCATCCCTTGAGAACAGCGCCAGATGCATTCCTGATCTCCTGGTCAGAGAGCCTGCTGTATGCCTTTCCTCCCACACCTCTGATGGCCCGGTGTCGCCTATTGTTGCCACCCTAGGCGGTTGCCTAAGGTAGGGCGAGCACTCTTTCTGTAGTTGTGGGTTTCAAATGAATTGAAGTCCGAGAGGCTTAAGGCTTAACACAGGAAATTTATTGATTTTTACTACTTCTCCATACAGAGCTTTTATAAAGCTCAGCACAAGGGCAAGAAGAAAGAAAAAGTAGGATTTCTTCTCCTAATACAATTAGCTTCTGTCACTTCCAGAATTCACAAATCAGGCCTCATTACTTCTTCTAGCCTTTGAACATAAATGCTAGTTTGCCCTCTTGAAGCTTCCAAACATTCAAACAAACTTTCTGGCTTAATTTAAGGAAACATTTCTAAAAGTAAACAGGGCTTTAAAACACTGTCCAGCCTGTTTCTTTTTCTTTACTGGCAAATGCAGTTGTTTGAGCTTCACACTCTATAGAGCTCAAACACTTGTCTTGTGACACAGAGCACATTCCATTGCACATTCAGAGTCAATATCAGAAGGATAACTTCCTGTCTCCATTTCCTCAATATCTGACTCTTGTGTATCGTGGCTTAAACTTCTCCGGGTAAACCCAGGCTCTGCCCTTTCTAACAGCTCAAGAATTTCCTTCCAGCCAGACTTCCTTTTGCCTCTAGAATTCTCAGTATATACTGGCAATGCTCTCTCTCTCATTAACTGGCTTATTGTCTGCAGCTGGCTTAACTTGCTGTTGGACACAGGGTTACTCACGGTTCTCCTTGTACCAGATAAGCTTTCACCAAGCCTTTGGCTTGCAGTAAAAGTGTCCTCATTTAAGGCTCCCTCAGAAGGAAATCTCCTGCCTTCAGGCTCCAAAGCAATTCTCCTGCATTCTGGATTCCTCCCTGGCTTATGGCTTTTTCCCCTGAGTGTTCCAGCAGATTCTACAGTGTCCTCTAAGGCTGGGCTTCTCTTAAAAGTCTGTCTCAGCAGTTCCTTCTCCCCTGGGCTGTCCTGGGAAATACCTTTCACTCTAGCTGCCCGGGAGCTTCTTCCTCCTTCCAGCACGTTAGGACTTCTGCTGTGTTCTGAGTCTCGGGTAGCTCCTCCCCTGGGAACTCCCTCACTCTTCCTGTGATGCTGCCCCTCAACCTAAGCCCCTGCATCAGCGTCCGGATCCTGATCAGTGTGAGTGTTAGGATTAGGCTTAGCATTAGCCTTAGCCTCAGCATCAGCATTAGCATTAACCTGTCTCCTGTTACTGCCCTCTTCCTTTTGTAATCCCCTAGGGACTCTCCCTGCACGTGTGTGAGCAGTAACCACGTGCTGCTTCCTCAGCTGGCCTTCGTTAGCCCTACAGCTTGTTCTTGAGCTAGGGCGTGGCTTGTAGCTAGGCACTAGCTGAGTTTTTTTCTGTTCAAGAACATTTTGTGTTTCACATCCCCGCCTCCTGCTTCTCTCCCTCAAGGTAAAAGTGTGCTTTTTCCTTACTTCTAAGGGCTCGGGAACATTTTGGCCATCACACCCGGACTCTATTCAAAATCCAGCAGGACCGAGCCACGGTGATCCTGATAACCCCCAAGTGGCCCAGGCAGCCGTGGTTCCCTCTTCTTCTGCAGTTGGCAGTGGATACTCCACTTCCTCTGGGTTTGCAACCCGACCTTCTGACTCAGGATCAGGGGTCCCTCTTGCATCCCAACCTCAAATCCCTCAATTTGATGGCCTGGCTGCTGAAAGGCTAGTCCTTGCTCCCTTGCTCCTATCAAGGGAGGTTGAAGAGGTGGTGTTGGCCTCCAGGAAGCATTCCACTAGGAAGGCCTATGCTCTGAAGTGGCATAGGTTCTCTACTTGGTGTTCTCAACAGCAAGAGGACCCCTTTTTCTGCTCTGTCCAGTTAGTGCTACAATACCTGCTCCACCTTTCCAACCTAGGACTTCAGTTCAACTCTGTCCGGGTTCACCTCAGTGCCCTCTCAGCTCACCACTCGCCGGTAGGTGGACAATCTCTCTCGAGCCACCCTCTGGTGTCTCGCTTTCTCAGAGGCCTGCTTCTGCTTAAGCCTCCTATTCGTCCACCGGCCACTGAGTGGGATCTCAATGTGGTCTTGCAGCAAATGACTCGCCCACCTTTTGAGCCGATGGCAACCTGCCATTTACGTTTCCTCTCCTGGAAGGTGTTGTTCCTTGTGGCACTCACCTCGGCTAGGCGGGTGAGTGAGCTTCAGGCCCTGGTCTCGGATAGGCCGTATACCAGGTTCTATAGGAACAGGGTAGTCTTGCGGACTCATCCTAAGTTCCTTCCAAAGGTATTGTCCTCCTTCCACCTCAACCAGGAGGTGGTACTTCCAACGTTTTTTCCCAGGCCGCACGCCAGTAGGGCAGAGACTGTCTTGCATACCCTGGATTGTAGAAGGGCGCTGTCCTTTTACCTTGAACGTACACAGGGGCATAGAAGGGCTTCTCAGCTCTTCATTTCCTTTGACCCTAATAAATTGGAGTTGCTTGTCACTAAGCGTACGTTGTCCATCTGGGTGGCAGACTGCATCGCCTGGGCGTACAGGGCAGCCGGACTCTCCCTGGAGGGTCGAGTCACGGCCCACCGGGTCAGGGCGAAGGCCGCATCAGTAGCTCACTTCCGCTCTGTTCCATTGGCAGACATCTGCCAGGCCGCTACTTGGTCTTCAAACCAGACTTTTGCGGACCACTACTGCCTCGAGAGGGAGTCCCATAGGGACAGTGCTTTCGGGCAAGCGGTACTCCATAATCTCTTTGAGGTTTAGGCAACTCCTACCCTCCAGCCCTGGTGTTGGGCTATCGTTCAGGTGTGGTCTCAGAGATGATTCTCTCACTGTTGCTGAGGCTCTAGAGGGAGCTCTATTTTTCAGCCTGGGTTCCTGGTAGTCCAGAGCTAGGGAGTCACCCATATGTGAGGACTGACTTCCTGCTTGGTCCTGGAGAAAGAGTAGTTATTGACCTGTAACAGGTATTCTCCAGGAGCAGCAGGAATCAGTCCTCATGACCCTCCCTCCTCCCTTTGGAGTTGCAGTTGTATATAGTTCATTTTCTTTTGTGCTGTCTTTTAGCTATGTCATTAGACTGAGCAAGATGGCACCTTTGGGCGGGAAGGGGACCACACATGCGTGCCTGCATTTCCAAATGCTTTCTTTGAAAGCTGGGGAAATGCTCCGCATGGGGGCTCCGTCGACACCGACATCACCCATATGTGAGGACTGATTCCTGCTGCTCCTGGAGAACACCTGTTACAGGTGAGTAACTACTCTTACTCACCTATAATAGGTGATCTCCGGGAACAGCAGGAATCAGTCTTCATAATTTGCCCTTCTCCCCTAGGGTATTCTTTTTTCCTCTATCTCTCAGCTACAAACTCAACTGAGGAGAGGACTTGGGAAGGCAGATGTGCGGGCGCAGTGGATTGCTTGCAAAAGCTTTCCAATTGGACACTGGGGAGCGTTCTTACGTGGGCTACGTTGGTACCAACATCGCCCATATGTGAAAACTGATTCCTTCTGTTCCTGGAGATCACCTGTTACAAGTGAGTAACAACACTTTCTCCTCCTGCTTCGACAAAGCTCTAATGAAATTACCAGAATGCACTGGACCTTATTGTCTCCATGCCACAGCAACTACCATTACCATAGCAGTTTTAGACTCTGTCTTGGCACAAAACATCTGCAAAACAGCCACATGGACTTCAGTTCACACGTTCATGAAGTACTACAACTTGGATTGTACATCTTTGCAGAACCTCACCTTCGGAAAGGCAATCCTTCGAAACCTGTTTGTCTCTTAATCTCTTCACTTTCTGCTTCCCTCAGAAGAAGCCTCAGCTTAGATGATAGAGGCGTTAAAGGGGCACTAAGAGGTGACAAGGCGATAGCAGAGAGACTGAATGAATTCTTTGCTTCGGTCTTTACTGAGGAAGATATAGGGATGTTACCCATGACTGAAGTGGTATTTAAAGGTGCAGAAGAGTTGAAGGAAATATCGATACATTGGGAAGATGTATTACAACTATTCGATAAACTGAAGAGTAGCAAATCACCTGGGCCGGATGGTATACATCCAAGGGTGTTGAAAGAACTGAAATATGAGATTGCAGACCTGCTATTAGTAATCTCTGAACTATCATTAAAATCATCTCTAATTCCTGAAGATTGGAGGATAGCCAATGTAACACCAATTTTTAAAAAGGGTTCCAGGGGTGATCCGGGAAACTACAGACCGGTGAGCTTGACGTCAGTACCGGGAAAAATGGTAGAAACCATCATAAAGAATAAAATTATTCAGCATTTAGATAGTCATGGCCTAATGGGAGACAGCCAACATGGCTTTCAACAAGGAAGATCTTGCCTTACTAATCTGTTATGTTTTTTTGAAGGTGTGAATAAACAGGTGGACAAAGGTGAGTCGGTTGATATAGTGTATCTGGACTTTCAGAAAGCCTTTGACAAGGTCCCTCATCAGAGACTTTGGCAAAACTAAAGAGTCATGGGATAGGAGGCAGTGTACTACTGTGGATCAGGAACTGGTTAAAAGATAGAAAGCAGAGGGAAGGGCTAAATGGCCAATTTTCCCAATGGAGAAAGGTGAATAGTGGTGTACCCCAGGGATCTGTGCTGGGTCCTCTGCTTTTTGACATATTCATAAATGACCTGGAAAGTGGAATAACGAGTGAGGTTATCAAATTTGCAGATGACACAAAACTATTTAAAGTTGTTAAAACCCAAGAGGATTGTGGAAAATTGCAAGAGGATCTTGATAAATTGGAAGACTGGGCATTAAAATGGCAGATGAAATTTAATGTGGACAAGTGCAAAGTTATGCACCTAGGGAAGAACAACCCAAACTATGGTTACACGATGCAAGGTTCCACTTTAGGAACCACCACACAGGAAAAAGATTTAGGCGTCATTGTGGATAACATGTTAAAACCCTCGGCCCAGTGTGCAGCGGCAGCCAAGAGAGCAAATAGAATGCTAGGTATGATAAGGAAAGGAATGGAAAATAAAATAAAAGATATTATAATGCCTCTATATCGTTCCATGGTGAGACCGCACCTTGAATATTGTGTGCAATTCTGGTCGCCGTATCTTAAAAAGGATATAGCATTGTTAGAAAAGGTTCAGAGAAGAGCCACCAAAATGGTAAAGGGGATGGAAGGATACTCCTATGAAGAAAGGCTAATAAGGTTAGGGCTCTTTAACCTGGAAAAGAGAAGGCTGAGGGGAGATATGATAGAAGTCTATAAATTAATGGAGTGGAACGGGTAAACGTAGATCGATTGTTTACATTATCAGAATATAGACAGACTAGGGGACATGCAATGAAGCTACAGGGTAAACTATTTAAGACTAATAAAAGAAAATATTTTTTCACTCAACGTGTAATCAAACTCTGGAATTTGTTACCGGAGGATGTAGTGAAGGCTGTTAGTGTAGCTGGGTTTAAAAAAGGTTTGGACAAGTTCCTGGAGGAAAAGTCCATAAACCATTATTAAGAAGGGATCCAGGATATCAATCTTGACCCAGTACAAGCATTGTGGAACCTGTGTCTTTTGGGGTAACTGCTAGGTACGTATGACCTAGATTGGCCACTGTTGGAAACAGGATACTGGGCTTGATGGACCTTGGTCTGACCCAGTATGGCATATCTTATGTTCTTATGTACAGGTTCATACACAGAGCCAGCCCAACCATGAGGCAAATTAGGCGGTTGCTTAGGGCAGCAGCTTCTAGGAGGCGGCAAAGAGCAAGGACTTCAATGCTAAATAGTAGAGTCTAACAGTCAGGGGGGCATAAGTCTGAAAGTTTGTCTAGGGTGGCAACACCTTGGACCAACTCTGGGGTCAGTCCTGCTCATAGAGTTGCCCTCAGCTCTGGACTCGACAGAGTGTGCCTCCTTCCCCCTGCTTGCTTATTTATTTAACTAGTTTTGGTATACCATTTTTCTACCAGTCAAAACGGTTTACATCGAACAGTGTACAAACAAGAAATACAGGATTGCATGCAGGTTACATCAGAACCTTTTTAAAACGATGAACAAAATGATGATAGGAATAAGACTTAGTAATTAACATTACAGATTGGGATATCATTGCTGGAGGTGATGTTACATATGAATTGGAGTGTCATCGTTTGGATGTCTGATTAGGGAGGAGGGGAAAGGGGGATGTTCTGTGAGAGAGGTGAGTGTTCCTGTAGAGGATCAGTTAGAGGAGTTGTGCCATAGTCTTCTTCAAAGAGGTATGTCTTGAGGTGTCTTTTGAAGTCTTGGTATGAATGGATGCTCTATAATGTGGTAGGTAGAGCATTCCAGAGGGTAGGAGCGTAGAGTGCAAAGGCTCTCATGCGAGCACATTATGTACTCTTACGTATTTGAGGTGACAGGTGAAGTAGGTTGAGTGTACTTTGTCTGCTTGGCCTACTGGTGCTGGGGCATCTGATCAGTGTCTGGAGGTGCTCAGAGATGGTGTTATTTCGTGCCTTGTGGATGATGGTAAGAACTTTGGGTTTAATTCTTCATGCAATAGGAAGCCATTGAAGAGATCTCAATATGGGAGTGATGTGGGTATGTCTGGAGGCTTCAACAATAATGCAGACTGTGGTGTTCTGGGCTAGCTGCAGTGGCATGATGGAGGTTTTGGGGAGTCCTTGATAGATGGAGTTGCAGTTATCGAGGATGGAGGTGATGGAAGCCTGACATAGGAAGCCTGCTTATCTGTGGAAAAAGCGAAGTGGCTTACCTATAATGGGGTAGGCAGCCACACTCATCCTCCCACCATCCCCACACAAAAAAAAGGGAAGGAATCACACAACTCAACATCATGAACAACATAGCTATTTCAAAATGCCAAAATCACAAGCCATCCAAACAACGCAGCATCCGTGATGTGTAGCTATGTTATGAACTGAGGATTGTGAAAGCGGGACATTCAAAACAGGAAGGCACATGCATGCTCAGAGAAGTCCAAAAGATTTCTCCGAGCTAGGGGACAACCCAGGCACAATGGCTCCATTAGAGACATCACCAACAGAGTGTGGCTGCATAACCCTGTCATCTACGGAGAACCTCCTGTTACAGGTTAGAAACTATGCTATCTAGTTTCACCGAGCATGCTCCACAACAGTCTGTTTCCAACAACCAGTATTTGGGCTCCCACAATGGGAATAAAATTGATTGTATAGTATCCAGAGAAGTAATAAACCATGTATCAGGTCCAGGGTTTTTATCTCCAAACTCTAGATTTGAGAACATACAGAAAAAATATATAAATAATCAAGAATGCAATGCCCGAGTGTACTTGATAACCTGACAAAGCTTCGAGTGGGGGTGAAACCACTGGCCAGGTTGGGGTGCATACAAGTTCCTATGGCAAACTGTTATTCAGATTGGAAAACCCATAATGATGCAGGCAAAATAAGTTTTAAGTTCTTTGGACCCAATATTCATCTGGGCAGGCTATGCGCCGCTAAAGTGTGAAATTTCCCATCAGCCCCTGCGGGCTTAACAGAGCCGCGAGGGAGACAGTGAGACACTCTCCCTTCGCGGATCTGAAAGCCGTCGCAGAGAGGCTCAGCTGGGCAGGGGGGGGCCCGCGGGACAGTCGATTCTGCTGCTGCCGCAGCGGCAGCAGCAGCTTTTTTTTTTTTTTAAGTTTCCCTGGGCCGATGGGGGGGAGGGGGGTTAGGACTGGTAATGGGCTGTGGGCTGATGGGGGGGTTAGGACTGGAAAAGGGCTGATGGGGGGTTTAGGACTGGAGGTGGGCTGATGGGATTAGGACTGGTAATGGGCTGTGCACTGATGGGGGGTTAGGACTGGTAATGGGCTATGGGGGGGCTAAGTCTGGAAATGGGGTGATGGGGGGTTAGGACTTGTAATGGGCTATGGGGGGGCTTAAACTGAAAATGGGGTGATGGGGGTTAGGACTGGAAGTGGGTTGATGGGGGGCTAGGACTGGTAATGGGTTGGGGGGTTGCTAGGACTGGAAATGGACTGAGTGGAAGGGGAGGCTTGAACTGCAAATAGCTGAT
The DNA here is from genome assembly GCA_033557465.1 of Ichthyophis bannanicus. Classification (NCBI taxonomy): domain Eukaryota; kingdom Metazoa; phylum Chordata; class Amphibia; order Gymnophiona; family Ichthyophiidae; genus Ichthyophis; species Ichthyophis bannanicus. The sequence continues at coordinate 42,286,008 of CM066048.1, read as the reverse complement.
GGGGACGGGGACTTGGAATGAAAATGGGCTGAGTGGAAGGGGGGCTTGAACTGCAAATAGCTGATGGGGAGGGGGGCTTGGAATGAAAATGGGCTGTGAGGGGAGGGAGCTAGGACAGGAAATGGGCTGATGGAGCAGTTAGGATAGGACTGGAAATGGGCTGTTGGGGGAGCAAAGATTGGAAATGGGCTGTGGTGAGGGCTTGGATTGAAATGGACTCATGTAGGGGCTAGAACTGGAAGTAGGCTCATGGGGGGCTTGGATTGGAATTGGACTGAGTGGAGGGGAGCTTGGATTTGACATGGGCTGATGGTGGGGCTAGGAAAGGACTAGAAGGGCTGATGATTGGGCTGGGATTGGAAATGAGCTGATGGAGGGACTCGGATAAGACTGGAAATAGGTGGGGAGCTAGGACTGGAAATAGATGGGGAGCTAGGACTGGAAATAGATGGGGAGCTAGGACTGGAAATGGGCTGATGGGGGGCTAGGACTGGAAATGGGTTGATGCAGGGACTAGAAGGGAGCGGATGCTGGGTGAGGCTGGAACTATAAGGGAGCTGATGTTGGGGGAGGATTAGAATGGGATGGGGCTGGGAGAGTGAAATGGAGAGGGTAAAAATATTTTGTGTGGGAGGAAAGAAAAATCTACAATTGGCCGGTTCCTGGGAGAGTAAGTGGGGATTGAGGATGGAGGGGTAAAATTTGAGTGGATGAAATAGGAATGAGGAAAGAGCAAAAGGAGAAAGATAAGTATGTTAAAGCAGATGTAGAGAGAGAGAATGGAAAAAAAACTAGAAGAGAGAAGAAAGGACAAATGGACAGCAGACGATGGAGAGTTAGCAGAAGACACGAAGAAACCAGAAGAAAGTGGCTGGAGCAATTGCAACTGAAAAAAAATGCACAAAAGGTGGAAAAATATCTCTTTATTTTGTATTTATTAACTGGAATATGTCAGCTCTGGGAAATGTGCATCATTAACGTCTGCGCTTTGTTTAGTACAAGAGGAATTTAATTTATAGTTTTATTTCTACAGTGTTGTTGTACATTCCAAGTTTGGCTTTTGGGGTTCCCAGTTTAATTATTGTCTTCCTGTTTCTAAATTGTGATTCCTTGTTTGGTGATGGTCTATGTTCTGCATGTGTAACTGAGCTGAGGTATTCTGTTTATGTAATTCCTATTTGACATTGCCACTTGTTCTCTTTCCCCAGTAGGTCATGTATTGTTGTTCTCTAAAATGTATTTGTTTAATATTTGCAGTGTTGCCTTTTGATAGGTAGGGTCTGGTGCTTTGTGAGTCCTGGTAACATAATAACATAGTAAATGACGGCAGATAAAGACCAGTATGGTCCATCTAGTCTGCCCAGTATGATGGCAAGAGTAGTTGCACTTGCTGCTCCGTGCAGGCCACCCCTCCCCACGTCTTTGTTTAGGGGTGAACCCACCACTCCATGTAGGACACCCCTATTTGTTGAGAATTTAGATGGTTCAATTTATTTTGATTTTATCCTGTTGCTGTGAAGGGATCCACTGTGTCTGTCCCATGCCATTTTGAATTCCGTCACCGTGTTTACCCCCACCACTTCCAAGTGCTGTTAGATACGGCAGGTTTGCTATGGGTTCTAAATGGGCAGTGTTTTTAGTAGTTCCTAATGTGCCTTTCGGTTGGCACTGGATTATAGTAATGTAGAAATCTTTTAGTCTTTCTTTATCCATACATTCATTAAGAGACGTGTTTACTAAAAGTTAGTGTATGGTAACATTCCTAATCGCTTCTCCGGGCCAGTCCAGGGAACGTTAGGGTTGTTAATCCTGTCCAACAGCTGAGGACTGACAGAGTAAAAGTTTTGCTGACAGCTTAAGCTCCTCCTCCTGAGGCCAGCACTCCAGTCTTTCAGTCCTCAGCAGCTGAACTGGACGACGTGCTGACAGGCTCCTGGACAGAAGGAAAGATTGGGTTTATTTTGGGGTCGGAGAGTGAGCTGGCTCTAGCAGGGCTGATGCTCCTATATTCCCCTTAGCTGCCAGCTCCAATAATTCGGCTAATTTCTATTTCAGCGGTTGCTACCCTTGGCGACCGGTTTGTGGCAGCATGAGACGGCAGGGCCTGCTGTGTGTGGGGTGTAAATTTCTCTCCCTGGAGCTCTGGTCCTGAGTGCCTCAGGGATCATCCTCCTGACGGAACCGCCTCATTTTCTCTTCGCCCGCTAGCAGCGGGGCAGCGAGAGAAAGCCCGACACTCTTGCGATCGATCCTCCAAGACCTTCGGAGCGGGAGGGGACTGCGTTAGGCTATTATGTGTGGCTTCGGGGGTTCCGCAGGTTCACGGCGACAGTAAGTGGTTTGCAACCGTGTGTTTCATGCGTTTCGGTTCCGGTTTCGTTGTGGTTTGCATTTGCGGCTGCTTGTTTCGAGATGGATCTTAAGTCGGCGGAGTCAGAGCGGCCTTCCCTTCCCTCAGAAAAGGCAGGAACGGCCACCATCTTAGGTGAGCCGTCTGTGGCTGCCGCGGGACCTCAAAAGCATGGCAAGAGAAAATAAAAGTCCTGTAAAGATGCTCCGGTGGCGGTTCCGGCCCAGCAGAAGCCTCCTGAAGCTCAGGAAGGCGTCTCTGCTCTTTTTTCCCCCGAGTTCATTTTGGCGCTGCATCGGGCGTTTTTGCTTAAATCTGCACAGGCTACGCTGGCTCCCGATTCCTGGCAGGATCAACGTGAGCGTCCAGAGCTGCCTCAGTTAGACCCGGGGGAGGGTTCTTCCCGGGGGGTTTTGAGTAGGCTTGCTATTGAGGATCCTACCACTCCCCTGGCCGTGGAGTCACATTTAGGAGAGGAGGGTGAGCTCCTCTCTGAGACAGGTTTAGATCCTTGGCTAGGGGAGCTGGAGGAGGGGGAAATTGCTCCAGGAGAGGATCCTAATGTATTTCGGGTGTTCCGCAAGGAGGAGCTCAGAGCGCTAATCTCGCAATCTTTGGCAGCTCTAAATATCCAAATGCCCTCCATGTCTCAGGAACTGCCTGAGGATCCCCTGCTGCAAGGCTTCAAAGCGGAGCAACGCTGTTTTCCCGTGCACCGCGTCATCAAGCAGATGATAGAATCTGAGTGGGAATGTCCAGAGGCTACATTGAGGGGGAGTCGCGCCTTAGGTCGCCTATACCCAGTGCCTCAGGAGGAGAAAGAGTTGTTAAAGATGCCTAAGGTGGATGCCTTAGTTTCAGCGGTCACTAAGAAGACAACAATTCCGGTTGAGGGCGCGACGGCGCTTAAGGATCTGCAGGATCGTAAATTGGAAGTGCTTTTGAAGCAGGCGTTTGATTCTAGTGCGCTAGCGCTGCAGGCCTCCATTTGTGGAGCGTATGTGTCTCGAGCTTCTATTAGGTGGCTCCAGGGTGAGGTTGCTGCTGAGGCGGCCGAACAGTCCCCCACGGAGGGAGCGAATCTAGAGTCGGCGGCGGCTTACCTGGCGGACGCTTTTTATGATTTGGTTCGCATTGCTGCGAAATCCATGGCCTCCTTGGTGGCGGCTAGGCGTTTTCTCTGGTTGCGTAATTGGGCGGCTGATGTGTCCTCTAAGTCGCGCCTCAGTAAGTTACCTTATAAAGGGAAGTTACTTTTTGGTGAGGCGTTGGAAAAGATTGTCAAGGATCTTGGGGATTCTAAAGGTGCTCGGTTACCAGAGGATCGACCAAGGCCTCCTAGAGGGGGTTCGGCGCAGAGGGGACAGGGTAGGGATTCTCGTAGATTTCGGGGTGCTCGATTTCTTCCCTATCCCAGAGGCCGCTTCGGTCCTCGAGGGCAGTCCTTTCGTGGCGCTAGAGGATTCGCTAGAAGCTACTTCAATTCTCATCAGTCCGCTGTTAAGAAGTCGCAATGAAGGTCGGCCGGTCCAGGCGGAGTTGCCTGTAGGGGGTCGCTTGCAGGAGTTTCTCCCAGCCTGGACCACAATAACTTCCGACGCATGGGTACTAGAGATTGTTCGCGAGGGGTATGCACTAGATTTCGCGTACCCGTTGACGGACGCCTTTGTGCTGTCTCCTTGTGCTTCTGGCCCGAAATTGCTGGCAGTCGCCGAAACTCTCGCACGCTTGGTACGCCTGCAGGCAGTGGTACCGGTTCCTCCAGACCAGTGCGGCTTAGGTCGATACTCGATTTATTTTGTGGTCCCCAAGAAAGAGGGTTCTTTTTGTCCTATCCTCGATCTCAAGCATGTCAATCGCACCCTGCGGGTTCCACACTTTCGAATGGAGACGTTGCGATCCGTTATTCGGGCTATAGACCTTACGGAAGCTTATCTACACATCCCCATCAGGGCAGCTCATCAACGTTTTTTGCGGTTCGCGCTACCCATGGGTCATTTCCAGTTTTGGGTGTTGCCCTTCGGGCTCGCGACGGCTCCTCGCACCTTCACAAAGGTGATGGTGGTGGTAGCTGCGGCTCTGCGGCAGGAAGGGATTCACGTTCACCCTTATTTGGACGATTGGTTGATCAGGGCCGATTCCCAGGCAGACGCGGTTGTGGCTACGGCTGGGGTGGTTCAACTATTAGAACAACTCGGTTGGGTCATCAACCAAGCGAAGAGTCAATTGCAGCCGGTGCGGCAGCTCACTTACCTCGGGGCCTTCTTCGACACGGAGAGCGGTTCGGTCTTTCTACCCGAGAACAGAGTTCAGAAGCTTGTTCGACAGGTACAGGTGTTTTTGCAGACTTCGGCTCCGTTGGCGTGGGCCTATTTACAGCTCTTGGGGTCCATGGCAGCGGCTCTGGACTTGGTTCCGTGGGCCAGGGCGCATATGCAGCCCCTTCAACAGGCCTTGCTTTCCAGATGGTCTCCTCAACTCCATCCTCTGTCCCAAAAGTTGACCTGCCCAGACTCGGTGCACTGCAGTCTGCGGTGGTGGCTGGATCCAGGTCATCTCTCTGTGGGGGATCCCTTGCAAGATCCCCCATGGGTGCTTCTGACGACGGACGCAAGTCTTTCCGGATGGGGTGCACACTGTCAGGCTCAGGTGACGCAGGGCTTCTGGTCTCAGGAAGAAAGCTCGTGGTCTATCAATCGCTTAGAGCTCCGAGCCGTTCGCTTGGCACTTCTACATTTCGGGAGTCTCCTCGAAGGGACGGTGGTTCGAGTTTTTTACGACAATGCGGTGACCGTCTCCTACATCAATCGGCAGGGAGGTACCCGGAGTCTGCCGTTGCTGGAGGAGAGCCAGGAATTGTTTGCTTGGGCGGAGAAACATCTTTTAGCCTTGTCAGCGGCACATGTGGCCGGCAAGGACAATGTGCAGGTGGATTATCTCAGTCGCCATGTTCTCGATCCCGGGGAATGGGAGCTGAATGCGGCGGTGTTTCACGACATCACAATGCGCTGGGGGCAGCCGTCAATGGATCTGATGGCTACCTTCGCAATGCCAAAGCGTCACAGTTTTTCAGCAGGCGCAGGGAGCGCATGTCGGAGGGACTCGATGCGTTGGTTCAACCCTGGCCACTCGACACTGTTGTATGTCTTCCCGCCGTGGCCGATGCTCAGTCGGATCATTCTCCGCATAGCCGGGCACAGGGAAACGGTGATTCTCATTGTGCCGGATTGGCCTCGGTGTCCGTGGTATGCGGATCTCGTGCGTCTGGTGATAGATTCTCCTTGGTGGCTTCCGGCTCGGCGCAACCTGTTGAGTCAGGGTCCCATGCTCATGCCACAGGTGGATCGCTTCTTGCTTATGGCCTGGCTCTTGAGAGGGCTCGTTTAAAACGCAAGGGTTACTCTGAGGCCATCATCTCCACCTTGTTGCGTTCAAAGAGGTCTTCGACTTCCCTGGCGTACGTCCGTGTCTGGCGCATTTTTGAGAGATGGTGTGCGCTTCACGGCTTTGCGCCAATGTCGGCGACGTTGCCGCAGCATTTGTTGTTTCTTCAGGACGGTTGGGATAAGGGCTTGTCCGTGAGCACTCTGAAGGTGCATATGGCGGCCTTGAGTTGTTTTCGGGGGCCAGTGCGGAATCGCCGTATCTCGGTTCATGTAGATGTGCAGCATTTCTTTCGGGCGGCTAAGATCCTTTGACCTCCTTTTCGGAACGTCGTCCCTCCTTGGGATTTGAACATGGTGCTGGAGGCGTTGACGCAAGCGCCGTTTGAGTCCGCTTCCAGGATAAGTGTAAAGGAGTTTTCTTGGAAGACGGCCTTCTTGGTGACGTTATGTTCGGCTTGACGGATTTCGGACTTGCAGGCTCTTTCTTGCCGGGAGCCGTACCTGCAGTTTTTACCGGAGAAAGTTCTCTTGCGACCGGTGCCCTCATTCTTGCCTAAAGTGGTGTCTTCCTTCCATGTGAATCAATCAGTAGCTTTGCCCATTTTCTCCAATCTGTCCGGTTCTCCTATGGACCGTGCTCTCCGGAAATTGGATCTCAGACGGGTTCTCCGAAAGTACCTTAAGGTCACTAAAGATTTTCGCCGGTCCGATCGCTTATTCGTGCTGTTTGCGGGTCGGCGTAGAGGCCAGGCAGCGTCGAAAGCCTCTATTGCTCGATGGGTGAAACAGGCGATAGTGGCAGCTTACGAAGCTGGGGGTAAGGTACCTCCGCAAGGGCTCCGAGCCCATTCCACGCGGTCGCAAGCAGCGTCTTGGGCAGAATTCGTGTTAGTGCCTCCAGTAGATATTTGTAAAGCGGCTACGTGGTCTTCGCTGCATACTTTCACTAGACATTACAGGCTGGATGTTATGGCGAGAGGGGATGCGAAAGTTGGAGCGGCGGCGTTAGTTGCCGGGCTCGCGGGTCCCCACCCCCCCCCCCCCCCCCCCGTGTTTAGGAACTGCTTTGGGTACTGCCCTAACGTTCCCTGGACTGGCCCGGAGAAGCAATTAGAAATGAGAAATTAGGCCTTACCTGCTAATTGTCTTTCCTGGAGTCTTCTCTGGGCCAGTCCAGGGCCCCACCCGGGGTTTTGTTTTCATTGTGACAGGTCGTTCGCTCGCAGGTTTTGGTCTGGCTGACCGCAAGAGCGTTAGCGTGGTTTTTCTCTCTCTACTCTGCAGCATACCTAGGCTGTTAAGGTAAAAAAAAAAAAAAAAAAAACAGACTACGATACAACTCCTATATGTGGTGCACCGACAGGAAGTGGGCTTCCGGTGTATTACGTCTACGGCTAACATTGCCTTTGAAGGGGAATATAGAAGTTCTCAGTTCTGGTTCTGGTTGTTTTGGTTTTGCTAGGTTGTGTTTTCTTTTTCCTGCTTCGTTTTTCTTTGTGTCTGTCTGTGTTCGCTGCTTTGTTAGTGCAAGACTGGAGTGCTGGCTTCAGGAGGAGGAGCTTAAGCTGTCAGCAAAACTGTCAGTCCTCAGCTGCTGGACAGGATTGACAACCCTAACGTTCCCTGGACTGGCCCGGAGAAGACTCCAGGAAAGACAATTAGCAGGTAAGGCCTAATTTCTCATTATGCAAATAAGGCCACTTATGCAAATGAGGCCCCGCACCGAGTCTCTGCACCCCCTTTGGGCCGCCCCTGGCTGGGAGCTCCCCGGGCCCGGTCCCATAGTCCGAGGCGCTCATCCAAGGTGTCGGAGAAGGAGTGACCTGCGAAGGTCCCCCAGAAGGATCCGACCATGGACCAGCCTCGGTCCCCAGACACCATCCTCGTCAAGGATTCCCCTTCAGGGGAGCTGGCATCTGGCCCAAGTCCCTTGGTGCCTGTGCTGAAGGCTGCGGAGCCTTCTGGGCTGGAGTCCAGAATGGCGGCCCTGGAGCGCAATTTGTCTGCCTTCGTGGACCAGCAGCAGGCGCTGCTGTCCAGTTTGACCAGTTCATCCGCCCTGACCACCAGGCCGTCGACATCCAAGACGTCCCCGGAGGCAGAGCCAAACTTTGAGGTCCTTCGGCCTCGAGTCTAATCCTCGGCTGAGGTCACACTCCGAGTCCCACTCGTCGGGACCACGGTCATCCCTGGCAAGTCTACCGGGTGCCGGACCTAGAGCATCAGGGCCCTCGGCTGAATCCTCCATGGACTACTCTGAAAGGAAGACAGAGAATGAGGAGTTCCCCGATACTTGTTGCCACCGCAACGTCCCTTCTGATTCCCCCGTGTTGGAACCTCAGCGGCGATCCCCGCACAAGGACATGGGTTTCTTGGACTTTGTCAAGGACTTGTCCAAGGCCCTGGCATTCTCGACCGAGTCGGAGGAGGACCCTCGGGCGGATGAGTTAGAGATCCTCCAGTACAAGGTTCCTCCGTGGGAATCGCTAATGGTACCCATCCCTCTCATCCTGGAACGTCTTATGCTCTGCATGTGGGAGACACTGCCCTCGGTACCGGTGGTGAGCAGATGGCTTGACTTCATGTATCGGGTCTGCTGGAGCCCAGGCTTCCAGAAGTCACAACTGCTGCATAACTCCATGGTGGTGGAGTCGGCCATGCGTCAGCTGAAAAGCCAGACGTAGCACTCCTTGGTGCCCCCCAGCAGGCTGGCCCGCACCTTGGATGCCCTCGGCAGAAAGTGCTACCAGGGCTCGATGCTCCTCTGCCGCATCCAGGCCTACCAGCTGTACATGGGCATGTACCTGAGAGACCTGGTGAAGGAACTCACCGGGTTCTTGGCTGGTCTCTCTGATGAACCCTTGCAGCGCTTCAAGAGTCTGGCCAAGGCTGTCTGTGAGTGCTCCAAATTTATTTCTCAAGCGGCCTATGACGGGTTCGAGTCAGCATCTTGGGTAGCTGCAGCGGGCATCGGTGCATGCTGCCAAGCTTGGCTTCAGTCGTCCAATCTCGAGCACTGGGTTCAGGACAAACTGGTTGATGTCCCATGCCAAGGGGAGAACCTCTTTGGCAAACCCATGACCGACAAGGCTGCCGAACTGGAGACCGAGTTCATGACGAGGACCAGGCTCTTTAAGGAGACCAGTGGCCTTCCCCGATGGAAGGTCTCGGGTAAAAAGGCCTTTTACCCAAGGAAGGGAGCTGCTTACCAAAACTACCCACCCTATCAGGCCTCCCCGGCTCCCCAACAGGGTCAGCAGGCCAAGGGACATGAGCATGGCCCGCGTAAGCAGAAAGCTCCGAAACCCCAAGCACCGGCCCTGGCCCAACCAGGCGAGAGCTGTTGACTCCTTGAGCATAGCCTTTCTACCCCAAGGAGGTCAGCAGCCCAAAGGGGGACGCCTGGCCCTCTATGCCCAGAGATGGATGGCTATCACCACCAATTCCTGGGCAATGAGGTTAGTCAGGGAGGGTTATCTCCCCCATCTGGCTCAGACACCTCCCTCTTATTTCTCGGGAGAGCCCCTCAGGTCTCCCCTACACCGGGACCTTCTCCTGAAGGAGTTGGCAGGTCTTCTAGAGGACAAGGCGGTGGAACCGGTGCCCCACCACTTCAGGGGCAAGAGTTTCTATTCCAGATACTTCCTTGTCCCAAAGAAGACAGGAGGCCTAAGGCCCATCCATGAGCTGCGCAACCTCAACAAATTCCTGGTGAGGGAGACGTTCAAGATGCTCTCCCTTGGAACATTGCTACCATACCTCCAGCAGGAAGACTGGCTATGCTCCTTAGGCCTCAATGATGCTTATACTCACATCCTCATCCACCCCAACCAAGGCAGTACCTGCAGTTCATAGTAGGGGGCAGGCACTTTCAATACAGGGTACTCCCCTTCGGCCTAGCTTCTGCCCCAAGGGTCTTCACCAAAATGCCTGGCAGTCATGGCCGCCTTCCTCCGGCTCCTGGAGATCTTCGTTTTTCCCTACCTGGACGACTGGATCATAAGGGGAGGCACAGCCTCGGAGGTGCAGCAGGCTACCGCTTGCACCATCCAGGTTCTGCAACACTTGGATTTTGTCATAAACTACCCCAAGTCTCAACTCCTCCCGACACAGTGCCTGGAGTTCATTGGAGCAAAGCTCGACACCCTTCAGTCAAGGGTGCCCGCCTGGCTTCTTCAGCACCTCCTCAGGCATATGTCTTCCACGTTCCACATCACCCCGGACGCTCACCTCCACATGAGGATGGCGCAGTGGTGTCTCCGAGACCAGTGGTCTCAGGCCACGGGCCATCTCCGGGACTGAGTCTTGGTGACCCGCCAATTTCCAGACTCCCTGGACTGGTGGCAGTTGCTCTGGCATCTCGAAGTGGGCATGCCTTTTCAGGCTCCAAGTCATTTGAGGGTCCTTACCACGGATGCCTCCCTGCTTGGCTGGGAAGCCCATTGTGGAGATCTCCGCACTCAGGGCAACTGGTCACGACGAGAGCACCCTGCAGATCAACCTCCTGGAGCTCTGGGCCATACACCTTGCCCTGAGGGTCTTCTGTCACCACCTATGTCACCAGACACTGCTGGCCCAGACAGACAACTAGGTGGCGATGTTCTACATGAGCAAACAGGGGGCACGGGGTCTCGTGCCCTTTGTCAGGAGGCACTGGTCCTCTGCTTGTACGCAATCCATCAGGGCATCCTCCTGCGGACAGTATACTTGCCAGGCTAGGACAGCCTGCTGGCTGACAGGCTCAGCAGGTTTCTCCAGACGCACGAGTGACAGCTGGACCCCAGGGTAGCCAGTTGGCTTTTCCATCTCTTTGGGGAACCCATGATGGACCTGTTCGCCAGTCCGGGCAACTTTCAGTTGCCACGCTTCTGCTCCCGGCAGGCCCACCCCTCCAGGGTGGCAGCGGACATGTTCCTGGTCTCATGGTCAGAAGGCCTCATTTACGCCTTCCCTCTGACACTGCTGATCGCCAAGACCCTGTTCCGGACCCTCCGCAACAGGGCCTCGTTCATCCTGATAGCTCCTCGGTGGACCAGGCAGCCGTGGTTCCCACCGCTTGAGGTTGGTGGTGGAAGTCCCCATCTCCCTGGGGACCAACCCAAGTCTTCTATCCCAAGGAGGGAGCTCTCTCCTGCACCCCAACCTTGGATCCCTCTCGCTGACAGCATGGCTGCTGAAATGGTAACTCTGGCCCCTCTCAACCTTCCGGTTGATGTGGAGAACATTCTGCTGGCCTCTCGCAAGGCCTCTACTAGACAGGCTTACGCCATCAAATGGTGCAGGTTCTCTGTTTGGTGTGCCCAACAGGGGGCTGATCCTTTCTTCTGCACGGTGCCTCTGGTGTTACAGTACCTTCTCCACCTCTCTCAGTCTGGGCTCAAGTCTAACTCTGTCCGGGTGGACCTTAGTGCCCTGGTGGCGCACCACCATCCGGTGGATGGTTAGCCCCTCTCAGTCCAACCATTGGTGACCCATTTCCTTCAGGGTCTTCTCCTATCAAAGCCCCCAATTCACCCTCCGGCAACCGAATGGGACCTCAACATGGTGTTGGGGCAGCTCACATGCCCACCCTTTGAGCCTCTGGCTACCTTCCACCTTTGCTACCTCTCATGGAAGGTGGTTTTCCTGGTTGCGCTCAACTCTGCTCGCAGTTAGTGAGCTCCAAGTCCTTGTTGCGGATGCGCCTTATACCATGTTCTACAAGAACAGAGTGGTACTTGGCACGCATCCCAAATTCCCGCTGAAGGTAGTGTTGCCCTTCCATCTTAACCTTCCGGCCCAAGGTTGCTGTCCTCTAGTGGGATTTGAACCCCTGACCTTCCGGCCTGAGGTAACTTGCCCCAACCACTAGGCCACTAGGCCAGCTGCTGTCATCTAGACCATATATCAGTCCCCCTCATGCCCTGAAAAGTGCTAGGTAAGCCCAGTGCACCCCACTATGGTATACCAGAATGTAAATGTGAACATGTATGTCAGGATATACCTTGCATAAGATGGTACGTGGCATTAGGAACTGGCCCCAGTGATGCCTGCCCTGGTAATCTCTACAAACACGCCTTAAACTGCTAGGGATGGACCCTCACCAAGTGCACAAAACCCTGAACTAACATTGCAGGTCCCCAAAGGATGCATAATATTGCTGAGCAACAAATGTATGCCCATTTTGTGCCTGTGGCCTATAAGTGCACTCAATCTGCTGCTCTGAACTACCATTCCCCTCTTATCTCTCCCTACATGCCTCCCTGTGACCTCCACTCTTCTATCAAATTGCTTCTTTCTGTGCCCTTCTCTTCTACTGCCAAACCCAGACATTGCTCCTTGCATCTTGCAGCTTCTTATGCCTGCAACTCACTACCTGAGTCTGTACGTCAGGCTTCGTCCCTGGCCACTCTCAAATCCAGGCTGAGTGCTCACCCCATCGGTGCTGCTGTTGGATCAGATCTGCCTAAGCTCTGTTATGTTTCCTGACCATTCCCCCTGGATGTATTCTGTTCACAGCTGCTGTGTTGGCTGTCCTGACTGGATTGTAAACTCCGCTGAGCAGGAACCATCTGTTACGTGTGTCTGTGCAACACTGCATATGCCTTGTGGTGCTATTCAACTGATCAGTAGTAGTTGTAGTTGTGGTAGGGCCTTCTGGCTATGGCATCTGAAGCCCACCTATCTGGGTACTGGCATTTCTCACAGCAGCCACACCTGTCGCATCGTGGCATATGTCGACCTGTATATATCAGCTACCTGTGCGGCAACCCTGTCTATCTTCCCACAGCCAGCTTTGTGGTACTGCTCCCCTGGTCAGGGCTGTGTGGGCATGGGAGGGGAGATCCCTGTGCCATCACACCATGTAGCCAGACTCCAGATATATCACCACTCTCGCAGCTCTCATTGATCCTGGCCTGGGTAGGGATGTAGGCCGCATAGGACAATGCGGGGAATGGTCTGTCTTAGCCCCACCTTAGTTGTGTCTCCCTGTGCCAGGCACAGAAGATGTATGGCTGCCCTGTCACCTTGCCAATAATATCTGATCTAAGTAGAATACCCTATGTATAATAATCCAGAAGGAATCAGCATAGGTTCCCTATGGTTAAATGTCAAAACATATCCCTGTCAATAATAGGGGCCTTCAGAATAAGGGCATTCAGAAGTGCAAACAGTACTGATACATGCTCAACAGCAACACCATTGGTCCCACAAAATATGCTTTATGGGCATGCATTAGTTTCTGTTTGCACTGTTGAATGCCCTTATTCTGAGGGTCACTTATCATTGACAGGATATGTTTTGACATTTAGTTATAATGACCTCTCTCTGTGTTTGACTGCTTAATCACACTGGCACTTGATGATGCTGTGTCATCCATACTGTCCAGCTACTGGCCAGACTTTCATGTCCCTCCTGAATTGCAGATGAGCACACCAGATGCTCCCATGCACCCCTCAAACCACACACACACACACTCTCTCACTTTCTGTCACAAAACATGATTCTGCCTGAAAGGTGCCCTGAACCTATACATAACAACTATGACATAACATAATCGCATGGGGTACCAGGACTACAAATATGTTCCCCGTTTCTCACCCAAAAGGAATCCTTTCCCTGCTCACGCCCATACTATCCCCGCATCAACAGTCCCATTTTTCAGAACATGGGAACTGTTAGGTTCCCATAGATTGGTTCTTTTAGCACAAACAGCACATAGGTACATAGCCAGAATAAACACTATTGCTCTTCTTAATATTTCTGTAAGAATGTTTAGAAATGTTTCTTTACCTTACAACATTCCCTCACTTCTGCTCCCTGTACCTTAAGACTGCATCTTGGTTTTTTCCAGACTGCAGTCGCATTAGTTCAAAACATATTTATCAAAACCATTCTTCTCTATGGGATGCATCGCAGAGCACAAGAGAATATTTTATAAGTCCTAGCCTTTTACTACGTTTCAGTAGGAAAAATGAGAGCGTTTCTGGGAAATACTTAATATGTACTTTCCTGAATACGCTTTATACGTCTGTGGCTGACCACATCCCCGTTCCACCCTCTCCCGCCCACGTTCTAAGATCCCTGTGCTAGTGCAATGGACTTGTATGTCAGCAGTATTTCAGAATACAGTCGGAGATGTTTTCAACACATAAATGTCCCCGCCGCAAGTAGAAACCCCTTGTGTTCTGGAATGACCCCCATAGTATCCCCATTTCTGTCAAAACTTTTCACCACAAAGTTGATCTTTGGTCGACTCACTCGATTTATGTTTGTCACTAATAACTGCTGCAACTTTCACCTATTTCTCTCCTAGCTATTGGTGGTTTCAGCATCTTCCATAAGACGGAAGATGATTATCTTCATACTACTTCCTTATTCCTACTAGACATGGCCCTTTGGGAGGAGAGGCAAGTTTCATTGCAGTTCCTCTGAGCTCTGAAGATGCCTGAGAGTGGCCCACTGGAACAGTGGAGGTTTGTTCCTAGAGATCCTCAGAGAGAGAATTGCTTCTGTAACAGACTGCAGATCCTATTTATGTTTTTGTAGTTGATCTTTTGAGGCATGTAATTGCATGATTGAGAGAGAGCATCCATTCACGCTTTGTTGGGCGGATGAAGTAAACTGAATCAAGGAGTTATGATCACACAGGGAGGAACACTCATACATGCCAGAGAATTTTTCTACACTCTTCTGGGCTCTGGGAGAATGGATCCAACCTGGCATTGTCAGGGATGATGTCACCCATTTATGGTTTATTCTACCCTGCTTGTCCATGGCAAACTAGGCACTCCTTGCATAAATAAAGTCTCCTACAAATTTAATACAACCAGATTCTACATTTAGATTCCAAAGCCTTCTTTAGGAAAACATAATGGTAATATATTAAGGAATATCTGTTATAATGACATATTGTGGCAAAAATTTGTATTTTCAATTTCCACAGCACTGAAACGGATAGCACACTTGAGCTACAGAAAAGGTAACAAGTCGGACATGAAATTCAGTGACTAAAAAATATTGACATTTATTTTGGTCATTATGGTTACAATACCTAAATTTTTGCTAGATGAAAATAAAAATTGCTTTCTCAAGCCACACGCATGTCTTCAGACTGAGGAAAATACAGTTTAGCGCAAACATCTCCATCCCCAGTCTAATATATGGCTCTTAAAAACATTCTTTAACCCTGTTTTTGTTTTTATTTTTATTTTAATCCAGGAATGCTGCCACACAAACTTGTGAAGATGACGTAAGGTAACAAAACTCAGGCTGTCATGTTTTTTAGACTGTACCCTGGTCTCCAGGATCATTGCAGTAATATTTTTAGAACTACTACTCTTGAAGCAAAAAGTTAGGTTATCTCACTATTCTTGGAGGTAACAAATTAGGCCTTTGCATATTAAACCACTAAAACAAATTCAGGGAACATACTTTTCTCATATAAGCAAGGAAATGCTGGAACACATGTGGTGATGTCCTCTGGATGAAGCCCATGGTGGATAGTTGCTCTCATTTAATTAAGCAAACCTTCAAAGCATACATAGTTTGTCCTGTTTTAGCCATTTTTGTCCCTGTCTCCTCAGTTTTTCTTCCACTCACTTTCATCGAACATGGATCACTCTCCTACTCTCAAAGGAAAGGGAAACACAATAAGAACAATGAAAAGGAAATAATTCAGAATGAAATGGAGCAAAAAAAGAAAATCAAGAGAAACCATCCAGATAGAATTCAAAATTTTGGGTGCAGCACTAACCCCATTGGGCCAATCTAGGGTACCTACAAGCTTGATGGCATAAAATGCTGCTTCTTCTATCCCATAAAGTTACTTGAGGGATTGATAGTTGCAACCCAGGACAATGGATTACAGGAGATGGTTCACAGCGAGTATAGGAAAAACTGGTAAAACAGACATATGTAGTTTCTGTAAAGAAGAGTTAGGAAAGGTTTCTCATCTTAAAAGTGGCTGCAAGGAGAAAATTTCTGTACAGAAAGGCACAATTTATTTATTTAGTTAAATATCTATAGTCTGCTAATCCAGTGTCCTTAGCAGATTACAATATAGCATACAAAATTTAACCATAGTCAAACGAGGACAGCATAAAACCTTCATAATAAAAGCAGCATAAATTGCATTTCTAATTAACATTAAAAGCCTCTCTAAAGAGTGATGCCTTGATCAGCCTTCTAAAATCAAACATATCTGATAATTCCTGAAGGAAATCCAGTAGCTTGTTCCACAATTTAGGACCTACGAATGAGAGAGCATGGCTTCTTGTTCTACTGAAAATAACAATACATAGGGAAGGAACATTTAACAAATACTGAGTTTGAGAACATAACCGCTGCTCCGGCTGGTAAAATGATAGCAGAATAGTCATCAGTAGTGGAATATTCAAGTGTAAATACCTGAAAATCATCCACCTGAACTGTATCCAGTACACTATTGGGAGCCAATAAAGCTGCTATAGGACCAGTGAAATATGGTCAGAACGTGAGACAAGCCGCACTATCACATTCCATACCAATTGCAATGCTTTTACATGAGATGTGGGCAATCCCAGGTATAAAACATTACAATAGTCCATTGGCCTTAACACCAGCAATTGAAGGCCATCTTAGAAACTTCAACTCACAGATAAGATTTTAGCCTTTGCAGTCTGATTTATGAAGGCATTTTTAGTAACATGTCAAAGATCACCCTGAGGTAACTGTCTTCACTCTTAATTTCAATTTCACATCCTTGAGATTAATATTTTGAGGCAGATCATATGTCCTGTCACCATACAGAAATAAGCATTCAGTTTTATCCACGTTAAGATCAAGACAGCAATTTTTCAGCCACTGAGCACCTTCTAGCATACCTTGTTTCGTACATTCAACAGCCATCATTATATTACCATCCGAAGGAATAGACAGCATAATGTCATCATCATAAATCCAGGGCCAGCCCAAGAGATGGTTCAAGATGTTGGCGCTCTAGGCAAAGATTTCATCCGAGACATGGTGGCAGCACTCTCGGTGTCGGTAACCACTGAGACTGAACTGAGAGCTGAAGAACTTGAAATTCTTAAATACCCCTTGACACCTAAGGAGGCTGCTACGCTGCCAATACATCATATCCTTCAGGGCCTCAAGCTCCGCATGTGGGAGACTCCTTTGACGGTTCCATTGGTCAGCAAGAGGCTTGGTACGCTCTATAGGATTCCTTCTTGTCCAGGTTTTCAAAAACCTCAGCTATCACATCATTCTATGGTTGTGGGATTGGCAATGCACAAGTTAAGAGTTAAGAGTTCTGAAAATCACTCCTCGGTTCCCCAGGAAGGGAGTCAAGGACTCCCAATGCATTTGGACGTCGATGCTTACAAGCAGTTATGCTAGCATCCAGGATCAACTCCTATATGCTTTACATGGGTATGCTTTTGAGGGATGTAGCTAAAGATCTTGCTGAATTCTCCACCTTGTTGCCTCCTGACAAGCAGGGTCCATATCAGGCCTTGGTCAATTATGTTCAAAATACCTCTAAATTCCTCACTAGGGATGCCTTTGAGTCCACCAGTAGGGCAGCAGCAGTCTGTATAGAAGCCAGGAGAATAGCCTGGCTGCAAGCGTCCAACCTTGACCTTGAACAATGGGTTCAAGATAAACTTGCTAACATTCCCTGTACAGGAGAGAACCTCTTTGGAAAAGGGTGGCGAGGAAAGGCTGATGATCTCGCCCTAAAATGCCTGTCTCGAAAGATGGTTGATCCAGCTAAGAAGACTTCTTCCAAGAAGCCCTTCTACCCCAGGAAGAAGAAGTACTACCCTTCCTTCCTGCCATATTCCTCATCAGTCTCAACAGCCACATCAGAAACAGCAGGGGCCACATCAGCCCAGGAAGCCTAAAGCTTCAAAGCCTCAACCAGCTCCGCCAGTGCAGCCTACAGCTGAGTTTTGACTGCTTCCTCAAGAGTATAGCCAGTCTCCCCCTATAGGACCGCCTCCCCTTCCACATTGCAGACAGGTTAGTCCACTTTGCCCACAGATAGCCCCTCATTACGTCAGAACCCTGGACTATCAGGGTTGTGAGCAGGGGATATCAGCTCAATTTCCAGAACCTGCTTCCCTCCCCATTTTCTTCATAGGAGAGTCTCCCATGGATCCTCTGCACTTTACTCTGCTTCAGCAAGAGATAGTCACTCTACTAGTACAGAGAGCCACTCAACAAGGGCTTGGGTTTTACTACCGTTATTTCTGCATTGCCAAAAAAAACAGAGGGATTCAGACCTATCCTGGACCTCAGGAATCTCAGCAAGTCCCTGGTGCAGGAAAAGTTCAAGATGATCTCACTAGGAACTCTGCTGCCTTATCTTCAGGAAGAAGACTTCTTCTACTCTCTAAATCTCAAGGATGCCTACATTCACATTCTCATATATCCCTCTCACAGAAAGTACCTCTGCTTCTTGTTGCAGGGCCTGCACTACCAGTACCGTGTTCTACCTTTCGGTCTCGCATCTGAATCAAGAGGTTTTGCAAAGTGTCGGCAGTAGTAGCGGCCTTCCTCCGCACACTGGACATCTTCGTCTTCCCTTACTTAGATGATGAGCTAATCAAGGGCTATTCCCTTCACGTAGTGATCATATCTCTCCAGTGCACCATCTCAGTGCTTCAGCTACCCAATGTCCCATCTCGCTCCAACTCTAAAACTAGAGTTCATTGGGGTGCTTCTGGACACTACGCAAGCTCAAGCCTTCCTTCCAGGAGAATAGCTCCACCGCCTCATCGAGTTAGCAAGTCACTGCCAAAGCCAGTCCTGCATCAGGGCAAGGGACATGCTCCATCTCTTGGGACACATGGCCTCCACAGTCCATGTTGTCCCATATGCTCAACTTCACATGTGTCAAATGCAGTGGACTCTCTCCATTCAGTGGAAGTAGTCAACAGGTCATCTCACAGACAAGATTACCATCACTCCTCAGCTGGTGGACTCCCTCAAGTGGTGGTGCACCCCTCAAAATCTTTTCATCGAGTTACTTTTTTGGATGTCTGCACTGCAGTGTACCTTGATGACAGATGCTTCCAAACAGGGCTGGGGGGCTCACTTTGAGGGCCTCACTATGCAAAGCCTTTTGTTCCCCAGGGAAGCCTCTTACCACATCAACCTCTTGGAACTCAAGGCAATTGCCAGTGCCCTTCATGTATTCCATCCTCAGTTGACTGGACAATCTCATTCAGACCGACAGCCAAGTAGCCAAGGGGGAACTGGATCTCACTTCCTTTGCAGGAAGATGGTCTGCCTCTAGGCCTTTGCTTTATCTCATCAGATGCTTCTTTGAGCAGTTTGCCTTTCAGGGGAGCTGAATGTGCTAGCAGACAAATTGAGTCGAGTCCTTTGACCACACAAATGTACTTTCCATTGAGAAACAGCACAGCACATCTTTTGATTATGGGGAACTTCCATCATCGACCTCTTTGCTACTCCAATGAATGCCCAGCTTCCTCGGTTCTGGTCCAGGATCCCATCTCCACAGAGTCAGGCCTCAGATGAGTTTCTCCTTCACTGAGGACAGGGACTGCTCTATGCATTCCCACCTATTCCATTGATACTGAAGACCCTCTTCAAGCTGCAATTAGTCAGGGGAATGATGATTCTTATCATTCCATTCTGGCCATATCAACCATAGTTTTTCCTGCTCCTTCGACTAGCATAATACAAACCTCTCAGTCTGGGATGTGTGTCCAATCTCCTATTGCAGGACCAGGGCTCGTGCCTTCATCCCAATCTGAGGGTGCTCCATTTGACGGCATGGCTGCTGAAAGCCTAGTCTTATCTCACCTAGATCTTCTGGAGGAAGTCAAAAATATCCTCCTGGCATCTAGAAAATACTTCACTCAACGCAACTACACATTCAAATAGCGCAAATTTTCCCTGTGGTGCTCTGAGAGGGCTCTCAGCCCATTTACTTGCCCAATGGAGTCTCTACTTCAATATCTTCTCCATGTCTCTATGGCAGGACTAAAGACAAATTTAGTTTGAGCCCACCTTAGTGCCATTGCGGCCTCTCACTGTCCAGTTGGCGGACAGCCTATCTCCATTCAACCTCTGGTAGCACGCTTCATGCACAGACTTCTCCTTACAAGACCACCAATTAGACCACCTCCAGTAGCCTGGGACCTCAATGTTTTCCAGGCTCAGCTGCTAAAACCTCCCTTTGAACCCCTCGCTTCATCTTCGCTGATGTTCTTCACTTGGAAGGTTGCCTTCTTGGTTGCTCTCACATTGGCTCATCGTGTCAGCGAATTACAAGCTCTAGTGGGTTATGCTTCTTACACACGCTTCCACTATGACCTGTCCCAGGTTCCTTCCGAATGTGGTCTCTCCTTTCCACCGTAGTCAGTCGGTTTCTCTTCTGATCTTCTTTCCAAGACCTTGTTCTTTTCGAGATGAAACAACACTGGATACCCTGGATTGCAAGAGAGCTTTAGCCTATTATTTGGACAGAACTAAAGCCCATCGACAGTCCTCACAACTTTGTATAGTTTGATCCTTGTCACTTGGGCCTACCAGTCACAAGCATACTCTTTTGATTGCAAACTGCATTTCCTTTGTTTATGCGCAGGCTGGAATTTCCCTAGAGGATCATGTCACAGCTCATAACATCTGAGCCATGGCTGTCACAGTCACCCATCTACATTCTTTCTTCATTTTGGAGATCTGCCGAGCTGTCACATGGTCTTCCATTCATACGTTTGCTGCCCATTAATGTCTGGACAAGGACTCTAGTAGGGATGAAAACTTTAGCCAAGCCATTCTTCAGCATCTTTTTGGGACTTAACTGTCAAGGCTCTCTCCTCTGTATACAAGACTACTTGCAGCCTTGACCCTGTCCCCTCATCCTGGCTTTTTAATGACTCCCTGGCATTGAAACCTACTATACATTTCATTATCACTAACGGTTTTGTGTCTTCCCTGCCATCTGGAAAGAGACAGTTATTCGTCCCCTTCTCAAGAAGCCTTCATTAGACTCCACCATCCCTTCTAACTACCGGCCAGTTTCTAACTTACCATTTCTTTCTAAACTGCTGGAGAAACTTGTTTCTCAGCAGTTGTCTGCACATCTTGAACTCACTAATGCACCCTCACCAATCCGGTTTCTGCACTGGCCATTCTACTGACATTGTCCTTTTCTCTCTGCTTATCAAGGTTTACCGTTCTCTGGATGACAGGGATATCACCATTGCTCTCTCTTGATCTTTCCTCGGTTTTCGACTTAGTTAATCATGACCACCTTCTCCCCCGTTTACACGATATTGGTCTCTGCGGCACTGTCCTTAATTGATTTGCATTTTTTCTCTCACATTGTTCTTTCCGTGTCACTATGGGCTTCTCTGTTTCTTCCATTTACCCCCCTCCCCTGTGGTGTTCCTCAGTGATCCATTTTGGCACCCATACTCTTCAACATATTTCTCTCACCACTATCTATTCTGATTCAGCAACATGGCATATCCTCTTACCTTTATGCAGATGACATTCTCCTACTTTTTCATATGGATCCATCACTCTCTGACCTCTCCATTCTGAATTCGTGTCTCGTCTATATTGCAGCCTGGCTACACCCACACTGTCTCCAACTCAACCCCTCCAAGACCACCGCTACTTGGCTTACGGGTACAACTACTCCTCCCTCAGTGGCTCCACTCCTTAATGGTTCATCTGTTCAGTTTACGTCCTCATTCCGCTATCTTGGGGTGGTACTCGATTCTTCACTTTCTTTCCATGAACACATTAGTCAGGTTATTCAGCGCTCGTTTTTCTTCTTTAAATGTCTCAGAACAGTTCGCTCGCTTCTGTCCACTGCTGCCCTTATTGTGGTTTCTCTTGTTTTATCCCAATTATTCCGCTGCACCCTGACCAGCGTCGGGCGAGGGAGCGGGAAGGTAAACCCCTCCCTGCTCACTGGCCCAAGGCCAATCAGGGCTGAAGAAAGGACTTTAAATTTGCAGCGCCATCGGATACGACCTCGCCAGAGGGCCCTTTGGCATGGCCCTTAGGCGGGGACCCAAGGAGGAGACAGATACACACAACAATTGAACGCATTATGTAAGTTCTCCACAGTATCCTTATTCTTGCCTACATTGCAATTTATTATGCTATTCATTACAGTATTCTGACTGCTATAATCTTCACTGCAATGCATATTAGTGCTTTGTACCTTGTGCAATCTAGCAGCTATAGTATTACTTTGTACCCAAATTATACACTGTTATATTGTATACCTTGTAACCTTGATACTACTTAGACACTTTGTAACAGCTCTTACCCTATCTCCCAAGGTAAAATATCAACAAAAACAGCTCTCCTAATCACACTTTTATTATGGTTCTTTGTCAACCAATCTAATGCCCTATCCCATCCCAAGCAACAATGTCTCATTCCAATAATACCCTACCATTTTAGACAAAGGGATGCTTATTCATCCCACACACCTCTCCAACCCCACTACTCCATACCTAATCGGCTCATACAAATAGAAACTCAACCAAGACAATACCTTCCCAAGCTCCACCTAAAGGAGCACTCTGAACAATTAATATGGTACCTAATAAATGCTAGATCTATAAAGAAGAAAATCCCTATCATACAAGACCTAATAAATGATGCAAAACCAGACATCATATGTCTAATAGAAACATGGATCTACGACACAGATACTGTACTCCTCAATCAACTACAATCACCAGGTTACAACATTTACCACTGCTCAAGGCAATACAAAAAAGGAGGTGGATTAATTATCCTAAGCAAATCCTCTTTATGTGCTCAACAATGCACCTCATCAAGTACCGAGAATTTAGATATCCTAACAATCACCACAAGAAAACTTACAATTTCAGGATAGCATAATTAAAACATCATGCTCTGCATCACCTCCAGGCAAAGAACACATCATACTGGGTGAGTTTAATCTCTCGTCCATACACACTTCACTGAGCTTGACCTTCCTTCAAGCAATGAAAGACATTGGCTCAATCAACTAATTAAAATAGCAACACATGCAAAAGGGAACACATTTGATCTCATCTTCTATCTCGCTAACTGATCACCAAGTAGAGGTATATTTATTAAAAGCATACAGCCGGTTCCATGGTCAGATCACTTCCTTGTATGCTTCAGTACTGAGCCAGACCTCCATCAAACAATTGGCAACCATGTAACATCAGCACGCAAGAGATTCATAAAATTTGACCGAGATAAATTCATCAATAAAATAACTCCAGATCTCTCATGTAACAGTGATGGCATTGATTTCCTCACTGAAACTTGGAACAGAACACTAAGTGCAGCTTCAGTAAACGTAACCCATCAAAACAACCAAACAAAAAAACTCAGAACCTCCCAACTCTAGTATTCCCTAACCTTAAACATACAAAAAGAGTCTTAAGAAAAGCTGAAAGAAAATGGAGAGTTTCCAAATTTGAAGACAACATGCTGAACTACATGAACAACTTAAAAATCTATTGTCAAAGTATATTGGACACAAAAGAAGATTACTACTCAAAGCTCTTCTCAAAATCCCTTAACCGGCCGAGAGAACTGTTTTACATAATTCAAAACTTAACAAAGAAACCGACCCCAAGTGATCCATCAACCTGCAACATAACCGCTCAATAACTTGCAAATCATTTCATGGAAAAATCCAAATTCAACTCTGTGTATGACTCTACATCCAATGGTCCCACACCATACTGCCGTGGAACCTGGAATTCATTTTCACCTATAAAAAAGGAGCAGAACAAAAACACTACATCAAATCTTTGGATACTACCACCTCAATTCTAGACCCATGCCCAGTCAGTTGAATGAAAGCCATAAACTCAATACTAACACCATTCATCCTAAAAATCGTCAACCTCTCACTAGCCCAAGGACGTCCACCTAACGTACTAAAAAAGGCATCCATCCACCCTATCATGAAACTGCTGTTGTTAAGTGCCATCGAGTCGGAGTCGACTCATGGTGACCCTCTGGATAGCTATCCTAAATTGTGTTCGGTCTTCAGACAGACAGCTCAATGTTGACAGACTCGTACCCGTAGTTGCTGTTATTGTATCGATCCATCTCATTGCTGGCCTTCCTCTTTTGCGTTGACCTTCTATCTTGCCAAGCATGATGTCTTTCTCTAATAATCTCTCTCTCTTTGCATGATGTGTCCAAAGTATGAAAGTCGAAGTCTTTTCATCTGAGCTTCTAAAGAAACCTTAGGTTTGATCTCCTCTAGTACCGACTGGTTTGTTCTTTGGGCAGTCCATCGTATACACAGTATTCGCCGTCAGCACCATAATTCAAAGGCATCAATTTTCCTCCTGTCTATCTTTTTCACTGTCCAGCTTTCACATCCATATGATGTTATTGAAAATACCATGGCTTGAACAAGTCAAATCTTTGTATGGAGAGAGACATCTCTGCTCTTGAGAATCTTATCTAGGTCTTTCATAGCCTTTCTGCCAAGAGCAATGTGTCGTCTGATTTCTTGACTGCTTATTGCTTATTTATTGATAGTTGATCCAAGTAGGTTAAAGTTGTTCACGATTTTAATTTCTTCTCCTTCAACGATGAACCTGTTTGATTATGCCAGTCTTTGTCTTCTTTACATTAAGGTGCAGGCCAATTTTGAGGCTATGTTCTTTGATTGTGAGAAGCAAATGTTTCAGATCATCTTCACTTTCAGCCAGTAATGTGGTATCATCAGCATAGCGAAGGTTGTTGATGAGTCTTCCACCAATCTTCACACCTCTGTTGTTTTCATACAATCCTGCTTCTCTGATGATTTGTTCTGCATATAAATTAAACAGGTAGGGGGAAATTATGCAGCCTTGTCTTACACCTTTGCTTATTTTAAACCATTCTGTTTCTCCTTGTTCCGTTCGAACTTTTGCTTCTTGATCAATGTACAGATTGTGCAAGAGTACGATCAGGTGTTCTGGTATACCCATGCTTCTTAATGTGGCCCAGAGTTTGTCATGGTTTACACAGTCAAAAGCTTTGCTGTAGTTGATAAAGCACAAATATATATCCTTTTGGTATTCTTTAGTCTTTTCAAGGATCCATCTCACATCCGCAATGATGTCTCTCGTTCCTCGCCCTTTCCTGAACCCTGCTTGCACTTCAGGTAGTTCTTGTTCCAGGTATGGTTGTAGTCTCTTTTGAATAATCTTCAGTAGAATCTTGCTGGGATGTGGGATCAAAGCGATTGTGCAATAATTTCCACAGTCAATTGCCAAAACATCCAAAATGCCTTCATACTTATTTTCCTGGATATATCATCCGCATTCAACTCTGTAAACCACAACAGCCTAATAAGCCACCTAAAACACCTGGGCATAGGTGGTACAATCTTACAATGGTTTCAAGACTACCTGTCTAACCGTACACAACAAGTCTACTATGGAAACACCCTATCCAACACTCACCCAAGAACAAGGTGTCCCCAGGGATCTGCATTATCTGTATAATATATACCTGCAACCCATTTGCAATATCATACAATCACATAACATCAATTACAGAATTTATGCAGACGACATAATGCTTTTCACAACTTTTGACACCAGAGATCCTAACTTCACAAAAATCACCAGCTGCTTCAACGATGTCTCCGAATGGCTTAACTCTGTCAACTTCACAATTAATTTGAAGAAAACAGAAGCATTCATCATCACTAGGAATAAAATTTTTAAACCTCCCAGCCTGCTACATGTAAATAATGCCTCACTTGAAATAAGAAAGGAAATAAAATACCTTGGGATACACCTTAATCGAAACCCAGATTTCATCAAACACATCAACATGACTACCCACGCAATTTACAACAAAACTAGAATGATTCAACATCTGAGACCTCTACTCTCACCCACAGACTTCTGCACTGTAGCCCAAGCACTTATAACCCCCCATTATGACTACAGCAACAGTATACTCGTCGGCCTCCCAAAGAAAATCCTAAAGCCCCTCCAAATGGCCCAAAATACAGTTGCATGCACAATCATGAAAGCTGATAAGTCAGACCACATAACACCCATTCTGTTTCAGCTCCATTGGCTCCCAATAATTCGGAGAATCAAATTCAGGGATCTCACTATCATTTTCAAGATGATAAACAACATTGCACCAACTTTCCTCAACACACTAATAAATATGCAACAACACACAAGAATAAAAAGAGAAAGCCTAAAAAACATGCTATCCACCCCTAATAGGGCAAGAAAACTAAACCAATCTACAACTAATAGAGCATTCTTCCTCTATGCCCCTACCCAATGGAACAGTCTCCCAAATTCACTAAGAGAAATCAAAGATTTAACTCAGTTCAGGAAGCAACTCAAAACATTTATCTTTACGGAATACTACCAATATGAGCAGCCACCATAGACCTCTTCCACCTCTGTATCAAACATAATCTCTATATCTGACACCTCCAATCCCATACTCTTGACACACCCAACTCTAAAACCACTTATGTTAAATTCTCCTGTAAATAGTTCAGTACTACTCTGTTGTTGTTAAATATTTTTTAGATTGATTGGTTGTTATTTGCACAATTGCTTCTTGTAAACTATTCTACATTGTTTATTGTAAACTGTCTTGTGCAGTAGTTATTTATTTATTTATTTACAGTTTTTCTATACCGCGCTTTTCGTATCAGTGCGGTTTACAAATAACGAAAAAAATTGCTACAGACAGAACGGCCATAGGTTTACATTATAACAGGATGGATAACTTGGGAAAGAACTGGAGAACTATGTACAGTTGCAGTATATAAACTATATACAAGTTAAAATGTTATATGTAAACCGCTTTGATTACCATGACAAAGCGGTATGTAAAAGCCAATAAATAAATAATAAATTTGACTATTGCAATGCAGCCCTCGCTGGCCTTCCACTTTACTCCTTGAAACGCTTACAGCTCATCCAGCATTCTGCTGCTAGGCTTATCTATCACGCTTCTCAGTTCGACCATGTCACCCCCCTCCTAATTCGACTTCACTGGCTCCTGTACCATATCACATACAATATAAGATTCTCACCCAGGTCCACAAGACTCTCCATACTGGTTCCCTGGATTATCTTGCTTCATCGCATATTCCACACACTCCCCAACACTCCCTCCATTCTATCTTTATGAATCACCACCTTCTGCCCTCCCCCTCACTGGCACATTTAGAAACCACATGTCACTCATTGTTCTACTTCCTTGGACCTTCCCTTTGGAATAAATAACCTTCTCCCACCCCTATGATTAGAGCCTTCATTCCCAAAATTCAAGACGCAGCTGAGGACCAATTTGTTTTGTACTACATTTAACCACTGTGTGTTTCCCCTTGCCCCTCCCCCTCTTCTCTTTCTGTCTCTTCTTAATCCCTTCGTATTGTCATGTCCTGTGCTCCCTTTACATAATTGGCATTTTTTTCCTCACAGGTATATATTTTTAATTGTTGTAAACCGCTGTTGTCCCCACTAGGGGCGGTATATGAAGTTTTAATAAACAAAATTAATGAATAAAACTACACCTCCTTTCCCCCCCCCCCCCCCCCCCCCGGCCCTCTGTTCCTACTGGCTACTTGAGCAGAGAGTGTACTCAAGATGCTGAGTCTGACGGATCCATACTCTACCCTCGTTGCGGTTTGGGAGTTTTTTTCCCCCATCGGTTGCACCCTACTCCTCTGGCAGCTATGGTAGCTGGAAGCTAGTGAATCCCATATGTGAAGACGCATTCCTGCTTGTTCCTGGAGATAAGGTGATCTCCGGGAACAGCAGGAATCAGTCTTCACAACCTGCCCTCCTCCCCTGGGAGTTGTAGAATGGTGGTTTTTTTCTGGGTTTTTCTTTGAGCTGTATACCTTACTGAAAAGAGTTGCTGTGAAGGCAGGAAGGCAGGCATGCATGCATGGAGGGATGCTCTCAAAAGCATTCCTATTGCATGCTGGGGAGTGTTCCTGCACAGGCTCCATTGGTGCCGATGTCACCCATATGTGAAGACTGATTCCTGCTGTTTCTGGAGATTACCTGTTACAGGTGAGTAATTATACTTTCCCAATGGGTAGTTTGCATCCTTCTCAAGGCTTGTCGTCCTTCCACCTCCCTGGCGTATGCCAGGGTTTGGCACCTTTTTGAATCTTGGTCCTCTAAACGTGAATTGTCTCCTTGGCGTGTACATATTCCTGACATCCTCGCCTTCCTTCAAGATGGTTTTGATAAGTGCTTAGCACTCAACTCCTTGCGCGTTCAAGTGGCTGCCCTTACCTGTTTTCGTGGGTCCATTGCCAGGCACTCTATCGCGTCCCACATTGATGTCAGTCAATTTCTCTGAGGAGTGTGTATCTTACACCCTCTTCTGCGACCAGTGGTCCCTTCCTGGGACCTTAGTCTTGTACTTTGCAGCCTCATGCAGCCCCCCTTTGAGCTAATTAAGGACATTACCATCTGCAATCTGTCCTTTAAAGCGGCCTTCTTGGTGGCGGTTACCTCGGCCAGGAGAGTGTCCGAACTGCAGGCATTATCTTGTTGGGATTCTTATCTTTCTTTTTTTTCTAGTGAAGGGGTCTCCCTTCGGGCAGTCTCCTCTTTTTTACCGAAGATATTGTCAGACTTTCATCTTAATCAGACCATTTCACTCCCCTCCTTTCCTAAGGAGTTGTGTGTCAGTTCCGATGCAGGCCTCTGGGCTATTGATGTCCGCAGAGTGTTGCGCTGATATCTCAAATTGACCAATGCGTTCCGCTAGACCGACCAATTCTTTATCCTTTTTGTGGGACCCTGTAAGGGTCTGTGGCCTCTAAAGCCATGATTACTCACTGGATCAAACGCACTATTGAGTCTGCGTACATTTTGCATGGGCGATCCGTGCCTCAGACTTCAGCCCATTCCACACGGGCTCAGGCAACCTCTTGGGTGGAGCGCTCACAGGTCACCCCCTTGACATTTGTAGGGAGCTACCTGGTCTTCCTTGTCTACCTTTGCCCATCATTATCGCCTTGATTTCCAAGCCCATGACTCGGCTCGCCTTGGAGCACAAGTGATAATGGTGGTTGTGTCTTCCCGTCCTGTGGTTGAGTAGCTTGGTACTTCCCACTAGTATGGACTGGTCTAGTAGGATGAGTTGGAAGGAGAAATTTTACATCTCCAGGAACAAGCAGCAATGTAGTCATCACATATGGGGCGACATCAGGTACCAACAGAGCTCACGTGGAAAGCTCCCCAGCTACCAATAGGAAAATGTTTGGGAGCAGTCCACTGTGCATGCGCTGGTGCCTTCCTGCTCTTCTAACTGACTCTCCTCAGTTCTTCCTTTTCCATGGAGCTGATAGGTTTAACTCCTGCCACTACTGAAGAAACCCTTGCCTTCACCGCATATCGTTCGATACCGATCTCTTCTTCCACCTTTTATTTCCTTTTCCTTTCCTCTCTTCAAGAGAATACATTAAAAAAAAAGATATTTCCTATTTTTCCCTCAGGGACCTTCTTTGTCCCTTGTGGCTACCCTTAGGCCTACTCTCCCACAGTTTGGAGAAGCCCACCAGTGGCTTTAAGAAGTGCACAAAGTGTACTGGCACCATTTCAATCACCGACAAGCACAAGTGGTGCCATAAATGCCTCAGCCTGGATCACATCCCTACTGAGTGTGCCCTCTGTAAGCAAATGACTAAAAGGGGCCTTGGGAACCAAGCCAAAAGGTTCAGGGAACTCTTCCCCTCAGACACCCTGTCTTTGGCCTTGACCTCTTCAAGGGCGTCATCGAGTTCTCTGACCTCCAAGCACTCTAAAGAATCCAGGCATGGAGAGAAGAGAACCAAAACCCCCTCTCCTTCGCACCCCAAGGACAAGTCTCTTTCCCGAGAACCCTCAGAGATCGCGAAGGACCCAAGTCGGAAGTCCAAGGACACTCCCAGTAAGCCCAGGACACTGAGGGAGTGATCCCACAAATGTTCCCGCTTACATCGGGAGTCATCGATCCAGGCATCCCCACCAGCGGGAGGACTTGTCCTCCAAAGCCTCAGTGCAGATTTGAGAGGTTCCCGAGGCTTCATCCTCTGCCGAACCCTCAATACCATGCCCAGGTACAATGACAGCCAATCTTGCTCCATCCGATGACCAAGCACAGGTGACCAGCATGCTGACTCTAGAATGGACCTTAAAAGTCCTCCTGGTGGCCTCGGTGCCAGTAATGCCCTCAGCCCCAGAGACTCTGCCTCTGGCTTTGACCCTGATACCTCCACCGGTATCGTCCCAACAGGCACTGATGGTTCCGATGCCCTCGATGCCAGTTCTGATGTCCTCGATGCCCTCGATATCGGTTCTGATGCCGTTCGGCACTCCCAATGCACTCTCTGATGCTGTTACCTTCTCAATTCCCACCAAGCTCGGATCCCTTGTGGTCCTGACATCAGATGGAACCAGAGGACATCAAATGACACTGCCATGATACTCGACACCAGCACCATCGCTATTCTCCGGAGTCCGATTCCAATTCCTCAGACTCGGATCATCGATCACTAGACTCCGGGAATCTTAGGGATTTTGCACCAGAGACCTCTCCTCCACAGTCCAGTACCCAAAGGAAATCCCTGCCGGAGGACATGTCATTTCAAGAATTCATTCATGACATGGCAGCAAGACTTTCCATCCCTGCAGCTTCGGAGGAGAAACCCAAGGCAGAGGAGTTGGAGATATTGCAGTACCCAACTGTGCCTAAGGAAACCACCATTCTTCCAGTGCATCGCATCCTCCATAACTTAATGCTGAGGATGTGGGAAACACCTTTAACTATCTCCCCCATAAGTCGCCGACTTGATACAATGTATCAAGTCCCTGAATGCCTGGGCTTCCTCAAGCCGCAGCTTCCCCATCATTCTATGGTGGTGGAATCGGCAGTGTGCCACATTAAAAGCAGGAAAACCCACGCATCCCTTCCTCCAGGCCAGGAATTGAGAACCCTTGATTCTTTCGCTCGCCATACTTTAGAGGCTTCCATGTTAGCTAGTTGAATCAACTCCTACATCCTCTATATGGGGATGTTCCTTAAGGAGCTGAATAAGGACTGGGAGGTCTTTCCACCTTTCCTTCCAGAAGAGAAACGTTCAGCCTTCCAAGCAGTCTTGTCCCACCCCAGAACGTGTCAAAGTTCATGAACAGGGTGTCCTTTGATGCATTTGAGTCCTCTAGTAGAGTGTCCTTCATAGCCATTGGAGCAAGGCAACTAGCATGGCTTCAATCCTCTGATTTAGAACAGTGGGTACAAGACAAGCTAGCTAACATCCCCTGTACATGCGAGAACCAGTTTGGAAAAAAACTGGCATGAGAAGGCCGGTGAGCTGGAAACTGACGATACCACCCTCAAAAGGCTGTCGAGAAAAACATCTGACTCCTTTAAAAAGAAGGCCCAGTCGAAAAAATCAGTATTCCCAGCCTACCTACCCTTCACAGCAAAAACAGCAGGGGCCCAAACAGGCCAAAAAGCCCAGGCTGTCAAAACAGCAACCACAACCACAGCCTCCAGCAACCGCCACATCATCTTTTTGACTCCCTGTTCAGGAGCATAGCCAGTCCATCCCATTTAGATGCACTGCCCATCCCAGGGCGACTCTCAAACTTCATCACACAATAGAGAAACATCACTTTGGAGAGATGGACCCTTACCATCTCAACTTTCAGGAACTCCCCTCTCACCACTTCAGAAACCAAGCTCCTTCAAAGGCCTCCCTCAATGCCTTTCTACAACAGCAGATAACTCTATCCTAACCCAGGGAGCCGTTGAATCGGTACCTCCTCAGGAACACCGCAAAGATTTCTACTCCCCCTACTTCCTCATTCCAAAGAAGTCAGGAGGCCTCAGGCCCATTCTGGATCTCCGCGACCTCAACGTGTTCCTAGTAAAAGAAAAATTCAAGATGATCTCACTGGGAACCTTCTTCCTCATCTCCAACAAAATGACTGGCTTTGTTCTCTGGACATCAAAGAGGCCTACACTCACATACTCATCCACCCCTCTCACAGGCAATATCTCAGGTTCATAAGCCAAGGGGTGCATTATCAATACAGAGTCCTTCCCTTCGGCCTAGCCTCGGCGCCAAGAGCTTTTACAAAATGCATGGTAGCAGCTCATCTGCGCACCAACAAAGTTTTTGTTTTCCTTTACTTAGATGACTGGCTCATAAAGGCAGACTCCCCTTGAGAACTCTGCTCAGCCCAGTCCAAAACCATAGGACTCCTGCAGTCTCTAGGTTTTGTGATAAACTTTCCAAAATCATACCGCATCCCCACACAAAGGCTGGAGTTTATTGGAGCCATCCTAAATACCACCCAGTGCAAGGCCTTTCTCCCACAAGACCGAATGCAAAGACTCATTCTCCTAATGAACAGCATGCGTCAGCCCCATCTTGCACCAGCACGCTCCTTCTTACAACTGCTGGGACACATGGCCTCCACTGTTCATGTAATCCCACACGCCAGACTAAGTGGTCCCAGGCCACAGAGGATCTGCGTGCTTCCATCCAAATAACACCTCCCATGGCACACTCTCTCCAATGGTGGTCCATTCCAGAAAATCTTCTCAAAGGGTCACCATTCTGACCCCCCAATCCGCAGCTTCAAAGCACAGGTGGGGTGCTCACCTAGAGGTTCTCTCTACGCAGGGCCTTTGGATTGCCCAGGAGTCCAGTCAACAAATAAATCTCCTGGAACTTCGAGCGGTGTCGAGAACTCTCCAGGTCTTCCAGGACCATCTTTCCAAAAATTCTATCCTCATACGCACGGACAATCAAGTAGCAGTATTCTACATAAACAAATAAGGAGGAACATGCTCCCTTCCCCTATGCCAGGAAGCTTGCCAACTATGGAACTTTGCCATTCAACAACACATGCAGTTGAGAGCAGTCTACATTCCAGGTCAGGACAATCTACAGGCGGACAAACTCAGCCACTTGCTCCAACCTCACGAGTGGTCTCTCGACCGTGCGGTGACCAACCACCTGTTTGACACCTGGGGAACTCCATGGATCGACCTCTTTGCTACTGAACTGAATGCCAAACTTCCCTGCTTCTGCTTGAAGATCCTCTCGAGACTCAGCATTGTAGCCGATGCCTTCATGATTCACTGGGGTTGGGGGTCTGCTTTATGTGTTTCCCCCCACACCCCTAATACTGAAAACCCTTTTGAAACTCAAGGAAGACAAAGGCTACATGATCCTCATAGCCCTTCACTGGGCCCACCAACCATGGTTTCCCCTGCTCCTACAGCTCTCTCGGACCCAACCAATCCATCTAGGATCCCATCCGGGTCTTCTAGCTCAGAACGACGGAACACTCCTCCATCCCTATCTGCAGTCCCTTCTACTGACAGCATTGCTCCTGAGAGCTTAGCTTTACGCCACCTTCCCCTATCAGTGGAAATCAAAAATATCCTCCTCTCTTCCAGGAAACCATCCACAAGGAAGGCCTATTCCCTTAATTGGCGCAGATATGCCTCATGGTGTTCCAGCAACACCCACAATCCATTTGAGTCATCTGTTCCGACACTACTACACTACCTATGGCATCTCTCCTCTCAGGGCCTCAAATCCAATTCAATAAGAGTGCACCTCAGCGCCATTTCGGCTATTCATACCCCACTGAATGGTAAACCAATTTCCACCGCCCCCCCTAGTAGAACAGTTTATGAGGGGCCTCCTCCTAACTAAGCTACCTATCCGCCCACCATCAGTGGTGTGGGATCACAATGTGGTTCTGGCTTAACTACTCAAACCGCCCTTTGAACCACTTGCTACAGCACAGCTCTTCTATGTCTCTTGGAAAGTGCTCTTCCTCATAGCCCTAACCTCGGCCAGATGTGTAAGTGAGCTACCGGCCCTAGTGGCTCACGCCCCTTACATCCAATTTCACCACGACAGAGTGGTCCTGCGGACACACCCACACTTCCTCCCAAAGGTGGTCTCCGCTTTTCATATCAATCAGACAGTCATCCTCCCTGTCTTCTTCCCCAGACCACACGCCTCCAAGGCAGAAGCCTCCCTGCATACCCTGGACGGCAAAAGGGCTTTGGCTTTCTATCTATAGAGGATGGAAACCATCAGGAAGTCCTCTCAACTTTTTGTATCCTTTGATCCAACTCATCTGGGCCTACCAGTAACAAAGCAATCCCTTTCCTGCTGGATAACAGACTGCATATCTTTCTGCTACGGTAAAGCAGGACTTTCCCTAGCAGGGCACATCACTGCTCACAGTGTTCAGGCAATGTCTACATCAGTTGTAAACCTCTGAGCAGTCCCCATATCTGAAATATGCCGAGCTGCTACATGGTCCTCCATCCATACCTTTGTGGCCCACTATTGATTGGACAAGGATTCCTGCCGGGTGCAGCCTTTGGCCAAGTGGTCCTTCAACATCTCTTTGGGACTTAGCACAACTCCTACCCTCCTGCCCACTCTTTCAGATCTCGGCTACGGGAGGTCTAGGTCAAAGATTCACAGACATCCTCGAGATCTCTCAGCTAGAGAGTCCCATATGTGAGGACTACATTCCTGCTTGTTCCTGGAGATAGCGTAGTTACAGGACAGCATCACCCTGGTGTGGCAGAAAGTGATCCTATAGCTAGGACCTGTCCTCCAGGTGATGTAAAACCCTCTCGCACCGAGGAGGTATCTCCAGGTCCACATGCCCATGAGGGAAGGGTTAGGATAGCCGATATCTGGGTGGCTGGTAGACATGAGGATCGCCTGGTAACATGTCTGCCTGGTGTGAATGTAGCAGACCTCATGCGCCACCTAAACAAGGTCTTAGATAGTGCTGGGGAGGAGTCTGCTGTCTTGGTACATGTCGGTAACAATGACATAGGAAAATGTGGTAGGGACGTTCTGAAGGCTAAATTTAGGCTTTTAGGTAGGAAGTTGAAATCCAGAACTTACAGGGTAGCGTTCTCCAAAATGCTTCCCATTCAACGCGCAGGACCCAAAAAGCAGGCAGAGCTCCGGAGTCTCAATATGTGGATGAGACGATGGTGCAAGGCTGAGGGGTTTGGATTTGATAGGGACTGGGGAATATTCTGAGGAAAGGAGGGGCTTTTCCGAAGGGATGGGCTTCACCTTAACTGGAATGGAACCAGGCTGCTGGCATTAATCTTTAAAAAGAAGATAGAGCAGCTTTTAAACTAGATAATAGGGGAGAGCCAACAGTCGCCCAAGAGCGCATGGTTCGGAACAATGTATCGTTGAAGGATACTACCAGAGAATGAAGTTAGGGCATATCAGCAGAGAGGTTCCAATAAAGACCAAAGTAGCCCAAATGCCCTTGAGTACGGAGCAGACAGAGCTTAAAGATTCCAAATTACCCTGTCTATCGATAGCCAGATTAATATGAATAAAATACAGTCTCTAAAATGCTTGTATGCAAATGCTAGAAGTCTAAAAAATAAGATGGGAGAGTTAGAATATATAGCACTAAATGAGAGGTTAGATATGATTGGTTTCTCAGAGACATGGTGGAAGGAGGACAACCAGTGGGACACTGCAATACCTGGGTACAAACTATATCGCAATGATAGAACTGATCAAATTGGTGGAGGGGGTTGCGCTCTATGTTAGAGAGGGCATTGAGTCACAAAGGATTAAAGTTTTGCAGGAAACAAAATTTTCTGTAGAATCTCTATGGATTGAAATTCCTTCTAAAAAGGGGAAGGCAATGGCAGTGGGGTGTACTATTGACCGCCTGGCCAGAATGAACAAATGGATGATGAAATGCTCAAAGAAATAAGGGAAGCTAACAAAAGTTACAGCACAGTAATAATAAAGAGTGATTTCAGTTACCCCGGTATTGACTTGGTCAGAGTCACGACAGGACATGCTAGGGAGATAAAGTTTCTAGATGAAATAAAGGACTGTTTCTTGGAGCAGCTGGTTTATGAACTGACCAGAGGGGAAGCCATTTTGGACCTAGTCCTTAGTGGAACTCCAGATCTGGTGCAAGAGATAAGAGTGTTGTGGCTACTTGGCAATAGTGATCATAGCATGGTCGCGTTTGATTTAGTTAATAGAAGAGGGATGGTAAGGAAATCCACAGTACCACCTTTTAACTTTCGAAAGGGAGACTATGATAAAATGAGGAAAATAGTTAAAAAAAAAAACTAAAAGAGCAGTTGCAAAGGTTAAAGACTTACATCTAGCTTGGGTATTGTTTAAAAATATTATCTTGGAAGCCTAGACCAGCTGTATTCCACACTTTAAGAAAAGTGGAAGGAAGTCCAAAGAACTGCCAGCATGGTTTAAAGGTGATGTCAGAGAGGCTGGTGTTGCCAAAAAAGCATCTTTCAGGAAATGGAAAAAAAGAGCCAAATGACGAAAACTGGAAACAGCACAAGCACTGGCAAGTTAAATGCAAGGCATTGATAAGGCAGGCAAAGAGAAAATTTGAGAAGCTTGCTGTGGAAGCAAAACGCGTAATGAAGGCTCGATGGACCTTGGTCTGACCCAGTATGGCATAACTTATGTTTATGTTTGTTTATTAAATTTGATATAACGCCCTTCAGGGGAGGCAGAGCGGTTCACAATATACAAGCAGTTAAAGAAAGCACTAGGCTAGAAGGGAAGATAAAGAAGTTACAATCTTTAAAAGGAAAGCAAGAGGAGGAAGGGACACAACCCGAGACTTAGAGATTAGGATCACATAAAGGGGGAGGGAAGGTCAAAGGCCAGGGAGAAGAGGTGGGTCTTTAGATCACGCCTAAAGGTGGGATGATGGGGCTCGAGACGGAGGGAAGTGGGGAGGGAATTCCAGAGGGCGGGGCCTGCAAAGAAAAAGGCTGAGGAGCGAGTGGACTGGAGGTGAGCAAGAGAGGGGGAAGGGAGAGTGAGGTGGTTCAGATGGAATGAACGAGGAGTATGTCTGGGAGTGTGAAAAGTGATGAGGTCTGCCAGGTATTGTGGAGTGCTGGTGTGGATAGCCCGGTGGACAAGAGTAAGTAGTTTAAACTAGGAACGGAAGGGTAGCGGTAGCCAGTGAAGTTGAAGAAGCAGGGGTACGACATGATCACGTTGGGAGGAGTGAGTGACAATACGGGCAGCAGTATTTTGGATCCTTTGTAATCTGTTGAGTTGGGATTTCGGGAGGCCAATGAAGACAGAATTGGAGAAGTCAACGCAAGATAGGACGAGAGACAGAAGTAGTGTGGCGAGAGCGGAGGGAGTGAGGAAGGGGTGAATTGCATAGATTTGGCGAAGGAAGAAGAAGGAGGTCTTAGTGATATGTGAGACGTGGGATATGTGGTTTGAAAGGAGAGGTCGGAATCAAAAAGTACGCCTAGATAGCCGAAGGTGGAAACCAGGGGTATAGGAGAGTCTGAGAAAGATGGGGCTAGAGGAGGGGGAGGGCTGCCGTGGGAGAACCAGATCGCGATAGTTTTAGTGAGGTTAAGGTGAAGGCAGTTTTGGGTTAACCAGCTTGCAACAGAGGAAAGACAAGAGTTGAGTGGGGAGAGATCGGGGTGGGAGGGGGAGGTGTGATGAAGGAGGACGATGTCATCTGCATAATAGAAAGCAGAAATCCCAGTTTGTTGAATCAACAGAGCAAGTGGAGCTAGGAAGAGGTTGAAAAGGAGAGGTGCAAGTACAGAGCCCTGAGGGACCCCACAGTGTAAAGGAAAGGGGTCTGAGGTGGGGATAGAGGGGGAAGAAGAGAGAACTGCACAGGACCGTGAAGAGAGAAAAGAATGAAACCAATGAAAGACAGTGCTACAAAGACCTGCTTATGTTCTTATGTTCACCTCAGACCCCTCCTAGAAATAAATGACTTTAGAACAGTAGTCCAAGCCCTAATTACACCACACTGGGACTACTATAACAGTTCTTGCAGGGCCTCTCTAAAAAGAACCTTCATACACTTCAACTCACCCAGAATGTAACTGCCAGGATTATTGCTAAAGCAAGTCTAACTGAACACATCACCCCCATACTCTATAATTTATTTATTTATTTAACAGTCTTTTCTAACAGTCTTTTCTATACCGCCCCTTCCAGAGATCAGGGGCGGTTTACATTGAACATTAAACAGAACAATTGTATACTTCTGTATACATTTACAAGGAACATTATGCACTTGCTCCCCATAGCAAGCAGGATAAAATATAAAATGTTAGTTATAACATTCAAACTTATCAGCGATATCTCCCCCTCTTACCTTATTACTAAGATTCACGTCCAACCTGATGTCAGGTGCAGGAGAAGTACTCAAAATCTCCTAACAATACCATCCTCTATACGGAAAACTAAACAAGTGACCAGCAACAGAGCCTTCAGGTATACAGCTCCCACCCTTTGGAACTCACTCCCAGACCCTATCAGA
Source organism: Ichthyophis bannanicus (assembly GCA_033557465.1). Taxonomy (NCBI): domain Eukaryota; kingdom Metazoa; phylum Chordata; class Amphibia; order Gymnophiona; family Ichthyophiidae; genus Ichthyophis; species Ichthyophis bannanicus. The sequence goes on along the minus strand of CM066048.1, from coordinate 42,247,924 downwards.
TCAATCAAAGACCTACAAAGATTCCGTAAAGAACTAAAAACATTATTTTTTTCCAAACACTATGACACCTCCACTGTTAAATATACTTTTACCCATTCCACCCTCTCTACACACTCCCCCCTCCCCCCCACCAACTGAACCAACAATATTTTTACTCTTCCAACCCTCTCTACTCCTTCCAACTAAACCTTTCCCTCCCAGGATCTACCAAGCACATATGACTAATTTCCTTAACTGAACCAATCTCACTTTTGCATCTATCCATCTGACATGATTATTTCCACCCTAGCTTGTAATCTCTGTCTAGCTATCATGTATATAGTAAAGATGAGCAGCTAACACTATTCTCAGGCATAAGTGGTTAGCTGTTATGTAAATAGTTCAACTGTTTTATTGTATTATAGTTCACAATAACGTTCTCTGTAACTGATGTTTGTTTGATGTAAACAGCCCCTGATGGTTGGAAGGGGCGATATAGAAAAACTGTTCAAATAAATAAATAAAAAATAAAGCAAATGCATGACCATGCAGTTTTTAGCGTTAAATCTCAGCTGCCAAATTCTAAACCATTCTTCAAACTTAGCTAGATATCTCCTCATGTTATTTACATCTTCCTGGGTGTCTACTCTATTGCAGATTTTGGTATCATCTGCAAAGAGACAAACCTTACCCGACAGCCCTTCTGTAATATCACTAACAAAGATGTTAAAAAGAATCAGACCAAGGACAGATCCCTGTGGCATGCCGCTAGTAACCTCCTCAGAGTGAGCTCCATTTACCTGTACCCTTTGCTGCCGCCCACTCAACCAATTTCTAACCCAATCAGTCACTTTAGGGTCCATCCCCTGGGGTGCTCAGTTTGTTTATAAGTTGCCTGTGCGGAACAGTGTCAAAAGCTTCACTGACACAAAACTATTTAAAGTTGTTAAAACCCAAGAGGATTGTGGAAAATTGCAAGAGGATCTTGATAAATTGGAAGACTGGGCATCAAAATGGCAGATGAAATTTAATGTGGGCAAGTGCAAAGTTATGCACCTAGGGAAGAACAACCCAAACTATGGTTACCCGAAGCAAGGTTCCACATTAGGAACCACCACCCAGGAAAAAGATTTAGGCCTCATTGTGGAGAACTTGTTAAAACTCTCAGCCCAGTGTGCAGCGTCGGCGAAGAGAGCAAATAGAATGCTAGGTATCGTAAGGAAAGAAATGGAAAATAAAGCAAAAGATATTATAATGCCTCTATATCGTTCCATGGTGAGACCGCTCCTTGAATATTGTGTGCAATTCTGGTCGCCGTATCTTAAAAAGGATATAGCGTTACTAGAAAAGGTTCAGAGAAGAGCCACCAAAATGGTAAAGGGGATGGAAGGATACTCCTGTGAAGAAAGGCTAAAAAGGTTAGGGCTCTTTAATCTGGAAAGAGACGGCTGAGGGGAGATATGATAGAAGTCTATAAATTAATGAACGGAGTGGAACAGGTAAACGTAGATCAATTGTTTACGTTATCAGAATATAGAAAGACTAGGGGACATGCAATGAAGCTACAGGGTAAACTATTTAAGACTAATTAAAGAAAATATTTTTTCACTCACTGTGTAATCAAACTCTGGAATTTTTTACCGGAGGATGTAGTAAAGGCTGTTAGTGTAGCTGGGTTTAAAAAAGGTTTGGACAAGTTCCTGGAGGAAAGGTCCATAAACCATTATTAAGAAGGGACCCAGGATATCAATATTTGACCCAGTACAAGCATTGTGGAACCTGTGTCTTTTGGGGAAACTGCTAGGTACATATGACTTAGATTGGCCACTGTTGGAAACAGGATACCGGGCTTGATGGACCTTGGTCTGACCCAGTATGGCATATCTTATGTTCTTGTGAAATCTAAATACACCACATCTAGGGCTCTCCCTCGGTCCAACTCCCTGGTCACCCAGTCAAATCAATCAATCAGATTTGTTAGACAAGACCTGCCCCTGGTAAACCCATGCTGCCTCAGATCCTGCAATCCATTGGACTCCAGAAATCTCACTTTTAATAGCATTTCCAATAATTTACTCACCACAGAGGTTAGAATAACCAGCATGTAGTTTTCAATCTCATTCTTATTTTTGCTTCTCTGGGAACAAGCAGGAAGTCAATCCTCACATATTGGGGTGACATCGGCACCGACGGAGCCCATGCAGAAGCATCTCCCTAGTTTTCAAAGAAAGCCTTTGGAAATGCAACATGCATGCATGGTCCACTTCCCGCCCAAAGGTTTCATCTTGCCTCAGTTTCCTTTTTTCCGCAGAGCCCTTCGGATGTTGTCCTTTTTTCCCTGGAAAAAGTCTGATTTTTTTATAGTTAAATTTTGTTTGGTTTGCTTACCGGTTCCTTTCCTCCCCACTAGCCAGCTCACCTTGGCGTCACTCCTCGGGTTCGTCTATCCATTTTTCCCTTTTTTCATTGAGGTTCACCTCGACCGGCGTTCGTGCCCTTTTTCATCCGAAGGCTTTGGACCCCTGCCAGGAGGCAGGGACCCCCTTTTTCCAATGGCCTGAAGTGGCTTCAAAAAGTATGACCAGTGTGGCAAAGTTATGTCACTTACCGATGCACATGACTGCTGCCTCCGATGCCTTGGACCAGAGCACAATGGTTCAAACTGTGAGCTCTACAGAACAATGACCCCAAAAACCTTAAAGAGTCACCATCAGCAGCAGGAAAAATGTTTTCACAAGTCTGACTCCACCCTGGAGTCTCTGGCAACACCATGCTCCAGGGCCCCCTCTGATACCTCGGTGCCCCGTGAAACCAGAGCCTCCTTGGAGTCCCCCAGCCAAAGTTCCTCTGAGTGGAAGTCCCCAGAGGTGGAACATAAGAAGAAAAAATCCTCTAAGACCGCCTCTGGAAAGAAGGTGAAATCCCACCCTAGGTCCCACAGTCCCAGGCATGAGTCTGAGGAGTCAGGGCAGGAGCGGCCTTCCAAGTTGCCCCGCAAGGAGTCGTCAGCTCCCGTCAACCAGCCTCGGACCCCCAAGGCCATCCTCATTGAGGACTCTCCCTCGACAGTACCGACGCTGGGCCCGAAGTCCTCGATGCCCATGTCGAAGACTGCGGAGCCTACTGGTATGGAGACCAGAATGGCAGCTCTAGAGATCAGTATATCTGCCCTAGTGGCTATGCAGCCGGCTTTTATGTCCAGATTGTCCAGTTCATCCACCTCGACGACAGGACCTTGACATCGAGGGCTACCCCAGATGTTCAGCCGGTTCTCAAGCACCATCAGCCTCAAGAGGTGATCATGTGGTGTTGGACTCGTACTCCGACTTCGAGTCCAAATGGGAGACCGAGGACAAAGAGTCCCCTGACACGAGGTGACAGCATGAAGTGCCCTTGGACCTGTCTCCCCCGGTGACCCAATGCCGCTCCCCACCCGAGGGCATTGCATTCCTTGATTTCGTGAGGGACATGGCCAAGGCTCTCACGATTGAGACCGAGGCCAAGGAGGACCCGCAAAAAAAGGAATTGGAGCTACTCCAATACAAAGCACCCCTGATCCTTGACCACCTTCTCCTCAGGATATGAGAAACACCGGCATCAGTACCAATTGTCAGCAGGCGTCTCAATGCCATTACCGGGTACCCCGGAGCCCTGAGTTCTAAAAGGCCCAGCTCCCCCATAACTCAATGGTGGTGGAGTCAGCCATGCGCTGACTTAAGAGCCAAAAACGCACTTGTCAGTACCCCCCAGCAGGGAAGCCCGAACACTTGATGCCCTCGGCCGCAAGGACTTTCAGGGCTCAATGCTAGCATGCAGATTCCACTCATACCAGCTCTACATCGGCATGTACCTGAACTGTTGAGGGAGCTCGGGGGATTCTTAGCAGGCCTCAATGGAGAATCCCTATAGAGGTTCAAGACCCTAACCTCGGTGGTAAAGGAATGCTCAAAATTCCTGTTCCAAGCAGCCTATGATGGCTTCAAGTCATCAGCTAGGTGGCCGCCGCAGGCATTGGGGCACAATGCCAAGCATGGCTGCAGTCATCCGACCTGGAACAATGGGTGCATGACAAACTAATCTATGTCCCCTGCACAGGTGAGAACCTGTTCGGAAAACCCATTGCGGACCCATTGTGGACAAAGCAGCGGAGATAGAGACCAAGTATGTGATGAGAACCAGGCTCTCAAAAAAGACCTTGGTGCAACCCAAAAAGAAAACCCTGGAAAAAAGCCCTTCTTCCCAAGGAATAAAAGGGGCTTCAGTACTACTTCGCACTTCCAAGCCTTTTCAGTCAGGGACATGGTCCCATAAAGCAAAAATCCCCGAAGCCCCAGGCACTGGCTCAGGCCAGGGGAAGCTTTTGACTGTCTGGCACGCCCCCACTCCCCCGGGGGGTCCTCTGGTGCCCACAGGAGGTCGCCTAGCCCTGTTTGCCCATAGGTGGACAGCTATCACCACCGATACCTGGGTGTTACAGGTGGTCAAAGAGGGTTACCTCCTCCACTACTGCAGGCACCCCTCCCATTCTTCCCAGGAGAGACCACCAGGCCTCTCCTTCACCAGACTCTGCTCTTCACCGAGCTAGCAGGACTACCTCAGGACAAAGCAATGGAACCAGTCCCAAGAGACCTCTGGGGCATCAGCTTCTACTCCAGTTACTTCCTCATTCCCAAGAGAACTGGGGGCCTGAGACCCATCCTGGACCTGCAAGAGCTCAACAGGTTTCTGGCCAGGGAGAAGTTCAAGATGCTTTCCCTTGGAACACTGCTGACATTCCTCCAGCAGGGAGATTGGCTTTGCTCCTTGGACCTAAAGGATGCCTGCACTCACATCCTAATCCACCACAGCCACAGCAAAATACTTCCAATTCATGGTGGGGGGACAGCACTACCAGTACAGGGTGCTGCCATTCAGGCTGGCCTCATCTCTAAGGGTCTTCACAAAGTGCCTTGCGGTGGTTGCAGCCCACCTCAGGCTTCAAGGGGCCTTCGTCTTCCCCTATCTGGACAACTGACTCATAAAGGGGGACACAACTACAGAGGCACGTTGCGCCACTGGACACATCATAAACGCCCTGCAGCACCTGCGGTTCATCATAAACTACCCCAAGTCCCACCTCATGCTGGCCCAGAGCTTAGAGGTCATAGGGGTGCAGCTGGGCACCCTTCAGGTAAAAGCCTTCCTCCCTCGGGAGAGGTCAATATGCCTGGGGGAATTAGCCAGCACAGGACATTACCCACCCAGCTTTTCCTCTGCCTGCTGGGACACATGGCCTCCACGATCCATGTGACCCCAGAAGCCCACCTGCACATGAGCTGTCCGTGGACTCAAGCTACAGGCAGACTCAGAGACAGAGTGCATGTGACCCGCCAGCTAGCGGACTCCCTCAGATGGTGGCAGAACCTAGGTCACTTCAGGCTGGGATGCCCTTCCAGATACCCACCCCAAGAAAGTCCTCACCATGGACGCCTTCCTAATGGGCTGGGGAGTGCATTGTGAGAGCTTCCAGACACAAGGCTGCTGGTCCCAGAGGGAATCGGAAATGCAGATCAATCTGCTGGAAATCTGGGTGATATTCCTAGCCCTCAAAGCCTTCCGCCACCAGCTACGGCACCACACCATGCTGATCCAGACCGACAACCAGGTTGCGATATTCTATGGGAACAAACAGGGGGTAACAGGGTCATACCCCCTTTGCCAGGAGGCGGTAGCCTTCTGCTGTTATGCCACATGCAGAGAGATGCTCCTAAGCGAGGTCTACCTCCTGGGCAAGGACAATATCTTGGCAGACAAACTGAGCAGGGTATTCCAGCCGCATGAGTGGCGCCTGGACCCAGCAGTAGCCTCATGACTCTTCCGGCTCTGGGGTGTCCTGGTGATGGACCTGTTTGCCAACCCGGACAACACGCAGTTGCCCCGTTTCTGTTCCCGCCAACCACATCTGTCTCCGGTAGCGGTAGATGCATTCCTGATTCCGTGGTTGGAAGGCCTCCTGTACACCTTCCCCCAAATGCCACTGATACCCAAGACTGTTCAAGGCTCAGTGCGACAGAGCATTGCTAGTGCTGATAGCCCCTCGGTGGCCCATACAGCCCTGGTTCCCACTGGCTCTTCTCCTTATCAGTGGTACCGCCGATTCCCCTGGGCTGAGCCCCAGGACTACTCTAGTAGGAGCAGGTCTCTCCTATACCCCAACCTGGGGTGCTCATGGCTTGGCTGCTGAAAGGGTAGTGTTAGCCCCCTTCAACCTTCCATGGGACATGGAAGACATCCTCCTGGCATCTCGGAAGGCCTCCATGAGAGTGGTGTACCCCTTCAAGTGGCGACATTTCTCACTGTGGTGCACAGAAAAGCAGACGATCCCATTCTTCTCAGTGCATGTGGTACTCCAATACCTGCTCCACCTATCGCAGGTGGGACTGAAGCCAACTCAGTCAGAATATACCTGAGCACCATCGCAGCGCATCATCACACCATCGAGGGGCAACCCCTCTCGGCAAAACACCTTGTGTCTCAATTCCTACTGGGTCTCATGTTGTCAAAATCCCCCATCTGCCCTCTGGCAGTGGAATGGGACCTTAATGTGTTGCTCTCACAACTCACTAATCCTCCATTTGAGCCTTTAGCTACCTGCCACCTGTGGTACCTCTCCTGGAAGGTTGCCTTCCTGGTAGCGCTCACATTAGCTCACAGAGTCAGTGAGCTCCAGGCTGTGATGGCAGAGCCTCCTTACACGAGGTTCTACAAGAACAGGGTGGTGCTCCGCACACACCCCAAGTTTCTGCCGAAGATGATGTTCCCGTTCCACCTCAATCAGGAGGTGGTGCTTCCCACCTTCTTCCCCAGGCCTCATGCCGGCAGGGCAGAGACCGTTCTCCATTCTTTGGATTACAAGAGAGCCCTGTCCTTCTACCTGCAACAGACTCGGACACTGCAAAGCAGCAACGTTTTGTATCCTATGACCCAGCCATCTGGGGCTCCCAGTAACTGTGAACTCTGTCCACCTGAGTGGCGGACTGCATTATCCTTGCCTATGAGCAAGCAGGGATCCCACTGGACCAGAGAGTCATGGCGCACCGTGTCAGGGCCATGGCTAACTCTGTGGCCAACCTGCGTCTAGTCCCCATGATGGAAATCTGCTGAGTCGCCACCTGGTCCTAGGTCCATACCTTCGCAGCTCACTATTACCTGGAGAGGGAGTCCCAATGGGACAACGCCTTCAGCCAGACCGTACTCTGTAATCTTTTTGGGGTGGAGGCAACTCCTGCCCTCCGACCCTTCTGTGTTCAGGCTACCGGAGTGTTGATTTTCACTGGGCATTTGGGTCTTGTGAGATCCTCTCCCTCGGGATCGACTGCTGCTGATCATAGCTCTCCCTTTGCAGGTTGCCGGAGCATTTTTCTTTTGATTACAGATTCTCGGTAGCCTGTAGCTGGGGTGTCCCATATGGGAGGACTGACTTCCTGCTTGTTCCCAGAGAAAGCATAGTTACTCACCTGTAACAGATGTTCTCTGGGGACAGCAGGAATCAGTCCTCATAACCCTCCTTCCTCCCTTTGGAGTTGCTTCTTTACCGCATTTTATTTTTGCCGTCTTAGCTATATCATTAGACTAAGGCAAGATGGCACCCTTGGGCAGGAAGTAGACCACACATGTGTGGTGCATCTCCCAAAGGCTTTCTTTGAAGCTGGGGAGATGCTTCCATGTGGGCTCCATCGGTGCCGACGTCACCCCATATGAGAGGACTAATTCCTGCTGTCCCAGGAGAACCCCTGTTAGATGATAAACTACACTTTTTGTGTAAAGGAGACCACATGTGCCTTCCTCCAGTCCTCTGAGACCACTCCCAACTCCAAAGAAGTATTGAAAAGTTCAGTTGGTAGAGCCACTAGAACGTCCCCAAGTTCCTTCAGTATTCTCAGATGTAGCCCAGTCCAATCATTTTATCTACTTTTAGTTTAGCTAGTTCCTCACGAACACAGTCTTCTGAAAATCGTTCGAGCTCCCTGTCACTTCTGTTCCTATTTATGGGTGTTTTCTGAGGTCCTGCTCCTGGCCCTTCATCTGTGAACACAGAACAGAAATATTTGTAAGCAATTCCGCTTTCTCCAGGACCAAGCAGGAAATCAGTCCTCACATATGGGTGACTTCGGCACCGACAGAGCCCCCGTGCGGAGCATTTCCCCAGCTTTCAAAGAAAGCCTTTGGGAATTGCAGCGCGCATGCGCGGTCCCCTTCCCGCCCAAGGGTGCCATCTTGCTCAGTCTTCCTTTTTCCGCGGAGCCCGACAGACGTAGTTCGTTTTTCACCGAGGAAAAAATTGATTACCCTATTTTTAGTCTTCTTCGGTTCGACACCGGATCCTTTTCCCGCCTGGGCCCGATACGCCGGTATCGAACCCATTCTCTCTTTTTTCGTTTTTTGTCCTTCGTGACTAGCGTTCGCGCCATTTTTCTTTTTCACTGGCAGCCCTGTCTTTCGACCTCGCAGGGGCCCTTTTACCCCCGATGGCTGCCAGCAGGTTTAAAAAGTGTGATCGGTGTAAGAAACTTATGTCTCTTACCGACACACATGACTGCTGCCTCCGCTGCCTCGGACCCGATCATGACCCGATGATCTGTGGTCCATGTGGCAAAATGTCCTCGAAAGCGTTGAGGAGTCGGCAGCACCAAAAGGACAGAATCTTCTCTGACTCCGCGTCCGGACGGGCCCGGACCTCGTCAGAGGCCTCGACGTCTCAGGACTTCGGCCCCGAGCAGCGGCGGGGTTCCTCTGAGCAGGGGTCTCCTTCGCGGGAGCAGCGCAGGAAGAAAAAACCCGCGAGGGTGGCGTCGGAGGACGCACCTGGTTCCTCAAGGGCCAGGTCGCATAGCCCCGATTGCCGTCCCGGGTCTTCGGAGTCGGAGAGGCCTGCCAAACAACCTCGTCTCGAGATGGAGTCTCCTGGGCATGTGAGTACTGTAGTCCTCGTGGACTCTCCTCCAGGGGAGCCGACGTCGGGCCCGACGCCGTCGGGGCCCGAGTCGGGGGCTGCTGAGTCTCCTGAGCTCGGACTCAGGTTGACAGCCTTGGAGAGCAGCTTGGCTGCCTTCATGGAGCAGCAGCGGGCACTGATCACCGGTCTCACCGGTGCATCTGCCCCGACCACCAGGACCTCGACGTCCAAGTCGACCTCGGAGGCCGAGCCGATCCTCGAGTCCATGCGAGCTGGAGTCGATCCTCAGCCACGTTCTCCCTCGGCCTCCCGTTCGGGACCGAGGTCGTCGACGCCAGTACCCGCGGCGTCGGGGCAGAGGGCATCGGTGCCCGCCCGACCGGAACCGCTCGATTCCTCCTCCGAGGAGTCAGGCTGGGAGACAGAGGATGAAGAGTCACCCGACACCTTTCGGACTCGGTGTGTCCCATCGGACTCACCGGAGTCCGAACCTCTGAGGCGATCCCCACCGGAGGATACCCGGTTCTCGGACTTCGTGCAGGATATGGCCAAGGCCTTGGCATTCCCCGCGGATCCCGAGGAGGAGCCTCGAGCCGAGGAGCTCGAGGCCCTCCAGTATGACTCTCCCCCGAAGGAGGCCTTTACTGTTCCGGTTCCTCCAATGCTGGAGCGGCTGCTCTTCCACATGTGGGAGACCCCGGCCTCGACGCCGGTGTTAAGCAAGCGGGTCGATTCCATCTATCGAGTCCGCAAGAGCCCCGGGTTCCAAAAGGCACAATTACCGCACCACTCCATGGTTGTGAAATCGGCCATGCATCGACTGAAAAGTCAGAAGATGCACTCCTTGGTGCCTCCCGGCCAGGAGGCCCGGAACCTGGATGCCCTTGGTAAGAAGTGCTTCCAGGGCTCTATGCTTGCTTGCCGTGTCCAGACCTACCAGCTCTACATGGGCATGTACCTTCAAGACCTGGCAAAGGAGATTGCTGGGTTCTCTGCTGGTCTCTCCGAGGAACCTTTGCAGAGGTTCCAGGCCTTGCCCACTGGTATTCGAGAGTGCTCGAAGTTTATCTCTCGAGCAGCCTACGAAGGGCTCGGGAAAAAAGACCTTTTACCCGAGGAAGACATCTGCCTATAAACAATACCCTCATTATCAGGCCTCTGCAGCTCCCCAACAGGGTCAGCAGGCCAAGGCAGGGTCATGGGCCCCGTAGGCAGAAGACCCCCAAGCCACCAACACCGGCTCCTGCACAGCAGGGCGGGGGTTTTTGACTCAGAAAGCATAGCCTCTCCTCCTCAGCTGGCTCACATCAGCACAGGAGGCCGGCTGGCCCTCTTTGCCCACAGGTGGTCAGCCATCACATCAGATACCTGAGTGCTCCATATAGTCCAAAAGGGCTATCTTCTTCATTTTCACCAGGTACCTCCCTCCTTTTTTCCAGGGGAGCCTCCAAGACCCCCTCTGCACAGGGACCTACTCCTACAGGAGTTATCAAGTCTGCTAAAGGAACAGGCTGTGGAACCGGTGCCCCACCACCTGAGAGGTCACGGCATTTATTCCAGGTACTTTCTGGTACCAAAAAGAACAGGAGGCCTCAGACCCATCCTGGGCTTGCGAAACCTCAACAAGTTCCTGGAGAGGGAAAAGTTCAAGATGCTTACCTTGGAATCCTGCTGCCCTACCTCCAGCAGGGAGATTGGCTATGCTCCTTAGATCTAAAGGATGCTTATACTCACATCCTTATTCATCCAGACCACAGACAATATCTCAGATTTGTTGTGGGAGGAAACCACTATCAGTACAGAGTACTACCCTTTGGCCTATCCTCCGCCCCCAGGGTGTTCACCAAGTGCCTGGCAGTGGTGGCGGCCTACCTAAGGCTTCAAGGTCTTTTTGTGTTCCCATACCTGGACGACTGGCTCATAAGGGGCCAGTCTTCACAGGAGGCCAGTCAAGCCACCCTTCGCACTGTGGCTCTGCTTCAGCACTTGGGGTTTGTCATAAACTTCGCAAAGTCCACTTTGCTCCCGTCCCAGAACATGGAGTTCATAGGAGCAAGGCTGGACACCCTTCATGCGAAGGCTTTTCTGCCCGTGGACAGAGCCCACAGATTAATGGATCTAGCCAGGCAGTTTCACAGCAATTCCCTGGTCTCCGCCAGGCAATTCCTGAGACTTCTCGGCCATATGGCTTCCACGGTTTATGTAACCCCCAATGCCCGCCTGCATATGCGGCCTGCTCAGTGGAGTCTTCGAACTCAGTGGCATCAGGCCACAGAGAGCCTTGCAGACTCAGTAAGAATATCCACACTGCTTGCCTCCTCTCTGCAATGGTGGCTTCATCTTCCGAATCTGGTGCTCGGAATGTTTTTTCAAACTCCTCCGCACTCTCAAGTGCTGACAACCGATGCTTCTCTTCAAGGTTGGGGAGCGCATTGCCACGGGGCATGTACTCAGGGTCTCTGGACCCCTTGGGAGGCTGCAGAGCAGATAAATTTCCTGGAGCTGCGAGCGATACGCTTGGCTCTGAGGGCCTTCTCCCATTTCACGTCTCACCAGTCTGTACTGGTCCAGACAGACAATCAAGTTGCCATGTTTTACGTGAACAAGCAAGGAGGCACAGGCTCCTTCCTTCTATGTCAGGAAGCGCAACGGCTGTGCTCCTGGGCTGTCAATCACGGAATCTTTCTCAAGGCAGTCTACCTCCCAGGTCAAGAGAATTACCTGGCGGACAGACTGAGCAGGATCCTGCAACCACACGAATGGAGATTGAATCCATTGGTGGTTCAGCAGATCTTTCTGAGGTGGGGCCTCCCCACCATGGATCTTTTCGCCAGTCCTCTGAACCGGCAACTCCCGAGATTCTGTTCCAGACAACCGCATCCTCTCAGAGTAGCAGCGGATGTGTTTCTGCTCCCGTGGTCCAAAGGCCTGCTGTATGCGTTTCCTCCCACGCCACTGGTGTCCAGAACACTGTTCAAAGTACTCAAGGACAGGGCCTCCATGATTCTGATAGCCTCCAGGTGGCCGCGGCAACCGTGGTTCCCACTTCTGCTGCAACTGGTGGTGGACACTCCTATTCCTCTGGGGATTCAACACGATCTCCTGTCTCAAGAACAGGGATCTCTTACACCCCAACCTCCAGTCCTTTCATCTGATGGCCTGGCTGCTGAAAGGGTAGTTCTGGCTCCCCTACTACTGCCTAGAGAGGTGGAAGACATAGTCTTAGCCTCTAAGAGGCAATCCACCCGGAAATCCTACGCTCTTAAGTGGCGTCGATTCTCCGCCTGGTGTGCTCAGCACAGCGAGAATCCCTTCTCGTGCTTGGTAGCGGTAGTATTGCAATATTTGCTTTACCTCTCCAATCTAGGCCTTAAGTCCAATTCTGTCAGAGTTCACCTCAGTGCTCTCTCAGCGCACCACTCGCCGGTGGACGGGAGGCCTCTTTCCAACCACCCTTTGGTGGCTCGTTTCCTCAGAGGCCTCCTCCTGCTTAAGCCTCCTCTACGTCCACCGGCCCCTAAGTGGGATTTAAATGTGGTCTTACAGCGGATCACTTGTCCGCCCTTTGAACCTATGGCTACCTGTCCTCTCCATTTTCTCTCCTGGAAAGCTTTGTTTCTGGTAGCTCTTACCTCTGCTAGGCGAGTAAGTGAACTTCAGGCGCTAGTTTCTGATCCCCCTTACACTAGGTTCTACAGGAATAGGGTAGTCTTACAGACTCATCTAAGTTTCTCCCTAAGGTTGTCTCCTCTTTCCGTCTCAATCAGGAGGTGGTTCTTCCGATTTTCTTTCCCAGGCCACATGCCAGCCGGGCTGAGATGGTCCTGCATACCCTGGACTGTAGGAGGGCGTTATCCTTCTACCTTGCCCGTACGCGGGAGCACCAGAGGGCTATTCAGCTCTTTGTTTCTTTTGACCCCAATAAGTTGGGGTTACCTGTCTCCAAGCATACTTTGTCCATATGGGTCGCTGACTGTATCGCCTGGGCTTATGGGGCAGCCGGCCTCTCGTTGGAGGGTCGAGTCACGGCTCATCATGTCAGGGCGAAGGCTGCGTCAGTGGCTCATCTCCGCTCTGTTCCGTTGGCAGACATCTGCCGGGCTGCTACTTGGTCTTCAAGCCAGACGTTTCGGCCCATTACTGCCTTGAGAGGGAGTCCCGCAGGGACAGTGCTTTCGGACAGGCAGTACTCCATAATCTCTTTGGGGTTTAGGCAACTCCTTCCCTCCGGCCCTGATGTTGGGCTACCGGTCGGGGGCGTTTTCAGAGAAGATTCCTTCCTTACGTACTGACGCTCTAGAGGGAGCTCATTTTTTCAGCTTGGGGTCTCCGGTAGCCTTAAGCTGGGGAGTCCCATATGTGAGGACTGACTTCCTGCTTGGTCCTGGAGAAAGAGTAGATCTCCAGGAACAAGCAGGAATGAGTCTTCACATATGGGTACGTCGGTACCGACGGAACCTGCGCAGGAACGCTCCCCAGCGTCCAATCAGAAAGCCTTTGGGAGCATCCCTCAGCGCCTGCGTGCTGCCTTCCCGCCTTTCCAACAGTCTCTCCAGTTTTCGTTTTTCCGCGGAGCCGGCAGGACGTCTTCCTGTCACCGCAGAAACGTTTTTCTTTAATTCTTTTCAATTCTTGTTTTCTTGTGGTCGCGGCTGTTTTCCCGCCGCCACCGGTACCGCCGGTGGGGTTTTTTCTTTTCTTTTTCTCAAACTGAGGGAGAGTTTCCCTCAGTTTTTATCTTAAATTTTTTTGGGCCTATAAGGCCTCTCTATTATGGAGCCTTCTTCTCCTAAGAAGTGCCTTCACTGTGGAAATACAGTTTTCTTTTTAGACTCCAAATTGGTGTCTAACCTGTTTGGGCCCTGACCCTTTTTCCCCTGAACCGTCAGGCTTCAATGCTGTGAGAAGAGATTCTCTATTTCGAGTTTCCCTCGATACCGTTTTCCCTCCCTGTGTCAGGGCACCGGCCATTTCTTCTCTACAGGATCAGGTAACCCACCAACAGTCTGTTAAGACTAGCCAATCCTTGAGTGGTAAGTCTCATGCTAAGGATGCTGACGGCCCCGGCCTTGCCCTCAAGACCCCATTGGCATCAAAACCCCGGCGGGAGTCTTCGGGCTCCAAAGCATTTCAGGGGTTTCAGGTTGTCCCTGGGGCTTACCCCTCACAGGACATACCTGAGCCATGCTCAGGGGTGGCATCCGCTTCGAGCGTTACCGATAACCCGGCATCGGCACCGGTGTTGAGTGCTCCACTCTTCACCAGGGATCGTCATCTGGCGTCCTCGGTACCTTCGGGACCGATCGATACGCTCCAGTTTGACTTTCCAGTATCTAAGCAATGCACGGTGATGGCATCCGCTTCGAGCGGTACCGATATCCCGGCATCAGCACTGGTGTTGAGCGATTCACTCATCACCAGGGATCGTCATCTGGTGTACTCGGTGCCTTTGGGACCGATCGATACCCACATTGACTTTCCAGTATCGGCACCGTCGATACGACCCCTGATGCCGGTACCATCTAGACATGCATCGATAGATTCGCTTCCTTCGATGCCAAGTCTAGAATCGATATCTAGTCTGGAAGACTGGGTACCAACGCGTCTTGGAACCGACACACACCAATTCCGGATGCGCGGTACCGAGGATATCCACCGAGACTTTCGAGTTTCCTTGGTACCGTTTGAGCAGCCTCCGCTGACTGCTTCGGTGATTCCGGCACAGCTACCGGTATCGGTATCAATGTCGGTACCGGCAGAATCATCGGGACCAACTCCTTCTATGCTTTGTTCGCCTGGGTCGCTCCTTTCTATACCTAGTTTGGAGTCGATACCTGGCATGGATGATGCACTACTGACTGTCTCAACTCATAATTGCCAGTTCCAGTATCCATCCATTACAAATCCTGTTCTGCACCGGACAGGTACATCCTCCGGTGCCCAGGCTTCCTTTTCAGGTTTAACCTGTCCAGGGATGGTTCCCATCGGAGATCCTTCTTTTCAGAAATTTCTCCTTGACATGGCAACCTTCCTTAATATTCCTATCCCTGGCTATGAGTCTTCTCATGATTTTTCTGCAGAAAAGGAAAACATAATGCTTCCTTTACATCACTCTTTGCAGAATCTTCTTCTGAGGGTATGGGAAAAACCTTTAAGGGTTTCTTCACCTTCTACAGCAACTAATCTTCTGTATCAGCAACTAATCTTCTGTATCGGGCCCCCCTCTCCAAGATTTCAAAAGCCTCAACTTCCCCATCATTCCATTGTAGTGGAATCAGCAATGAGGAAGGTAAAAAGCAAGAAGAAGCATTCTTCTTTCCCGCCAGGGCGTGCATCTAGAACACTGGATGCCTTTGGACGTCAAACCTTCCAAACATTTATGCTGGCAACAAGGATTCTCTCATATATTTTCTATATGAGTCTATCCCTTCAGGAGATCACAAAGAAATTATCTCTTTTGTCTCCTTTTCTATCAGAGCCCAAGGCTGCAGACTATTCCTTACTTCTTAGTCATAGCCAAAATATCTCTTTGTTTCTTTCTCGTGCTTCCCTAGACTCTTTTGAGTCTGTTAGCAGAACTTATGCTATAGCCATAGGAGCACGTCGTAAAGCCTGGCTCCACGCATCAGACTTAAGTAGATGGGCACAACAAAGACTGAGTAATACTCCTTGTACTGTAGAAAATCTCTTCAATAAGGAGTCCTTACGTCAGGTTGCTCATTGCTCCACTGACTTTCCTGTTTCTGAGGGCCATCCTAAGCCCTCTTCTTCCTCAGCAGGTAGGAAATGCCCTACCAAACCTTCTTTCCCTAAAAGAAAGAGGTTTTCCTCTTCTCCAGCCCATCATTCAGTTGTTCCCAAGCAGGGGAAGTCTCACCCTGGTCTGAAGAATCCAAACTCTAGCCAGGTTGAATAAACACAGTAACCATAGGTTTCTGATTAATCTTTTTATTACTACTCTTACTTCCTTTTCAGCAGAAGTTTTTCACTGGTTTTCCATTGAAAACTCTGCTCAGGGATTTCTATTCTCAGGAAATCCATTACTCTTCACTATTCATGTCTATAAGTTACAGAGTTTCTCCAGGACCAAGCAGGAAGTCAGTCCTCACATATGGGTGACGTCGGCGCCGACGGAGCCCTCGCGGAGCAATTTTCCCCAGCTTTCAAAGAAAGCCTTTGGGAATTGCAGCGCGCATGCGCGGTCCCCTTCCCGCCCAAGGGTGCCATCTTAGCCAGTCTTCTTTTTTTTTCCGCGGAGCCCTACAGACGTGGTCTTCTTGTCCCCGCAGAAAAAGTTGATTTTCGTCGTTTATTTCTCTTTTTTCTTCGGTTCGACGCCGGTCTCTTTCCTGCCCGGACTCGCGACGCCGTTGCGAGGCCTTCTCTTATTTTTTGGTTTTTCTGATTTTTCTTGTCAGTTTCGTTTTTCGGTTTTTCGCTGGCAGCCCGGTCCTTTGACCTTGCAGGGGCCCTTTTTCCCCCGATGGCTGCCAGTGGCTTCAAAAGGTGTGTTCAGTGTGACAGAAATATGTCACTCACTGACACACACGATCATTGCCTCCGCTGCCTTGGCCCAGATCACGAGGAACTGATCTGTGGGGCCTGCAGCAAAATGTCCTCCAAAGCTTTACGGAGTCGGCGGCATCAGCGGGAAAGAATCTTCTCAGATCCCACCCGTACCCGGACCTCGTCGGAGGCCTCGGCGTCCAGAGGCTCCAGCTCTGAGCATCGCCGGAGTTCCTCCGACAGAGGTTCTCCCTCCGGGGATCATCATCGAAAGGCGAAACCCGCGAGGGCGGCGTCGGTGGACGCTCCTGGTTCCGCGAGGGCCAGGTCGCATAGCCCCGATAGCCGTCCCGGGTCTTTGGAGCAGGAACGTCTCCCGAAGCGACCTCGTTTGGAATTGGAATTGCCTGCTCAGGTAAGTCCTGTAGTCCTCCTGGACTCGCCTCCGAGGGGTCCGACATCGGGCCCGAGTCGGGGGCTGCTGGGTCACCTGAGGTCGGACTCAGCTTGACGGCCTTGGAGAGCAGACTGTCTGCCTTCATGGACCAGCAGCGAGCACTGATCGCTAGCCTCGCTGGCGCCTCTGCCCCGACCGCCGGGACGTCGACGTCTAAGTCGACCCCAGAGACCGAGCCGATCCTCGAGTCCATGCGGGCTCGAGTTGAGCCTCGGTCGAGGTCTCCCTCGGCCTCCCGTTCGAGACCGAGGTCGTCGACGCCGACTCCCTCGGCGTCGGGGCGGCCGACGCCTCCGCCCGCCCGAACCGACCCCACCGATTCCTCCTCGGAGTCGGCCTGGGAATCTGAAGTGGAAGAGTCACCTGATTCTTTTCGGACTCGGTGTGTCCCCTCGGACTCCCCTGAGTCTGAACCTCGGAAACAGTCCCCCCCGGAGGATGCCCGGTTCTCGGACTTCGTCAGGGATATGGCCAAGGCTTTGGCCTTCCCTGCGGATCCCGAGGAGGAGCCTCGAGCCAAAGAGCTCGACGCCCTTCAGTACGACTCTCCAGCCAGGGAGCACTTTACTGTACCGGTTCCTCCCATGCTGGAACAACTACTCTTCCGCATGTGGGGGAGTCCGGCATCGTCGCCGGTATTAAGCAAGCGGGTCGATTCCATCTATCGAGTCCGCAAGAGCCCTGGCTTCCAAAAAGCACAGCTACCGCACCATTCCATGGTGGTGGAATCAGCCATGCATAGGCTCAAGAGCCAGAAGATGCACTCCTTGGTGCCTCCCGGCAGGGAGGCCCGCAACCTGGATGGCCTCGGTAAGAAGTGTTTCCAAGGCTCTATGCTTGCTTGTCGGGTCCAGACCTACCAGCTCTACATGGGCATGTACCTTAGAGACCTGGCTAAAGAGATAGCCGGATTCTCTGCTGGGCTGTCCGAGGAACCTTTGCGGAGGTTCCTAGCCTTGTCCACTGGTATTCGGGAATGCTCCAAATTCATTTCTCGAGCAGCCTATGATGGCTTTGAAGCATCGGCTCGAGTGGCCACAGCCGGCATCGGTGCCCGCCGACAGGCTTGGCTTCAGTCGTCTGACCTTGAACCCTGGGTGCAGGACAAGTTGGTCGATGTCCCCTGCCGAGGTGAGAACCTCTTTGGCAAGCCCATGGCTGAGAAGGCTGCGCAAATCGAGACGGAGACTCTCACCAGAACTAGGCTCTCTAGGAAGACCTCTGCCCCTTCCCAGAAGAAGAAGGGCTCGGGAAAGAAGTCCTTTTACCCGAGAAAGGCGGCTGCCTATAAACACTACCCTCAATATCAGGCCTCCGCAGCTCCCCAACAGGGTCAGCAGGCCAAGGGACGGGGTAACGGGTCCCGTAGGCAGCAAGCCCCCAAGCCTGCACCACCGACCCCTGCTCAGCAGGGTGGGGGTTTTTGACTTCATAGGCATAGCCTCTCCCCCTCAGCTGGTTTCTCCCAGCACAGGAGGCCGGCTGGTCCACTTTGCCCACAGGTGGTCCAACATCACATCAGATGCCTGGGTGCTTCATGTTGTGAGAGAAGGCTATCTTCTCCACTTCCACCAGGTCCCTCCCTCCTATTTCCCGGGAGAGCCTCCACGACTCCCTCTGCACAGGGACTTACTCCTTCAGGAGTTAGCAAGTCTTCTTCAGGAACAGGCTGTGGAACCGGTGCCCCACCACCTGAGAGGTCAAGGCTTCTATTCCAGGTATTTCCTAATACCAAAAAGAACGGGAGGCCTCAGACCCATCCTGGACTTGCGCAACCTCAACAAGTTCCTCGTGCGGGAGAAGTTCAAGATGCTTACCCTTGGAATCCTTCTGCCCTACCTCCAGCAGGGAGATTGGCTATGCTCCTTGGATCTAAAGGATGCCTACACGCACATCCTCATCCACCCAAGCCACCGCCAATACCTAAGGTTTGTGGTGGCAGGAAATCATTACCAGTACAGAGTACTGCCCTTTGGCCTATCCTCCGCACCACGAGTCTTCACAAAATGTCTCGCGGTGGTGGCGGCTTATCTCCGGCTTCAGGGCCTCTATGTCTTTCCGTACCTAGACGACTGGCTCATCAGAGCATCGTCCTCTCCAGAAGTCACAAAAGCCACACACCGCACTGTGACTCTTCTCCAGTACTTGGGCTTTGTCATAAACTTCGCAAAGTCCACTTTGCTCCCCTCGCAAGATCTCGAGTTCATCGGCGCAAGATTGCACACTCTTCAGGCGTGAGCTTTCCTGCCTCTCGACAGGGCTCAACGGCTCATGGACCTAGCCGGCCGTTTTCGTAGCCAGTCCCTGGTCTCGGCCAGGCGCTTCCTGAGACTACTCGGCCATATGGCTTCCACCGTCCACGTGACCCCCAATGCCCGCCTGAATATGCGGCCTGCTCAGTGGTGCCTTCGCAAGCAGTGGCAACAGGCCACGGGCGGCCTAGCCGACTTAGTGCGGATCTCCGGCCCGCTGGCCTCTTCTCTACAGTGGTGGCTTCATCGGCCGAACCTGGTACTCGGAATGCCTTTTCAGTCTCCTCCGCCTGCTCAAGTGCTGACGACCGATGCTTCTCTCTTAGGATGGGGAGCGCATTGCCAAGGGGCATGTACTCAAGGACTCTGGACCACGTGGGAGTCTGCGCAGCAGATCAACTTCCTAGAGCTCAGAGCGATCCGTCTGGCTCTCAAGGCTTTCTCCCACCTGACTTCTCACCGGTCCGTCCTTGTCCAGACGGACAATCAAGTTGCCATGTTCTACGTGAACAAACAGGGGGCACGGGCTCCTTCCTTCTCTGTCGAGAAGCACAGAGGCTCTGCTCTTGGGCCGTCAGCCACGGCATTCTTCTCAAGGCAGTTTATCTCCCAGGCCAAGAAAATTGCCTGGCGGACAAACTCAGCAGAATCCTCCAGCCGCACGAGTGGCGACTGGATCCCTTGGTAGTTCAGAAACTTTTTCTGAAGTGGGGCCTCCCCACGATGGATCTCTTTGCCAGTCCTCTCAACCGGCAACTTCCTCGCTTCTGCTCTCGGCAGCCGCATCCCCTTCGAGTAGCGGCGGATGCTTTTCTGCTCTCATGGTCGAAAAGCCTTCTGTATGCCTTTCCTCCCATACCGCTAATCTCTCGAACTCTTTTCAAGGTTCTCCGAGACAAAGCTTCCATGATCCTGATAGCTCCTCGGTGGCCCAGACAGCCGTGGTTTCCACTCCTGCTGCAACTAGCGGTGGGGGCTCCGTTCCCTCTGGGGTTTCAACCAGATCTCCTAACACAGGATCAGGGGTCCCTGCTACACCCCAACCTCAGATCTCTACATCTGATGGCCTGGCTGCTGAAAGGGTAGTCCTTGCTCCCCTTCTACTGCCGGCAGAGGTGGAAGAGGTCGTCCTAGCTTCCCGGCGACCTTCTACCCGCAAATGCTACGCCCTTAAATGGAGTCGCTTTTCCGTTTGGTGTACCCAGCAGTCTCAGGATCCCTTCTCCTGCTCGGTGTCTGTGATCTTGCAGTACTTGCTCTACCTCTCTAATCTGGGACTTAAGTCCAACTCCGTCAAAGTTCACCTCAGTGCTCTTTCAGCACATCATGTGCCGGTGGACGGCAGACCTCTTTCCAGCGACCCTCTCGTGGCAAGGTTTCTCCGAGGTCTCCTTCTACTTAAACCACCTCTGCACCCGCCAGCACCTGACTGGGATCTGAATGTGGTTTTACAGCGGATCACCTGTCCGCCTTTTGAACCTATGACTACCTGTTCTCTCCGTTTTCTTTCTTGGAAAACCTTATTCCTGATAGCCCTCACTTCCGCTAGACGCGTAAGTGAATTGCAGGCCCTCGTGTCTGATCCCCCTTACACTCGGTTCTACAAAAATAGGGTAGTCCTACGGACTCACCCTAAATTTCTTCCAAAAGTGGTCTCCCCTTTTCACATCAATCAGGAGGTGGTACTTCCGACCTTCTTTCCCAGGCCACACTCCAGCCGAGCTGAAATGGTCCTGCATACCCTAGACTGTAGAAGGGCGTTGAACTTCTTCCTTGACCGTACGCGGGAGCACCGTAAAGCTGCTCAGCTTTTCGTGTCTTTTGACCCCAATAAATTGGGGCTCCCTGTCTCCAAGCGTACTCTGTCCATCTTGGTTGCTGACTGTATCGCTTGGGCTTATGGGGCAGCCGGACTCTCGCTAGATAGTCGGGTCACGGCTCATTGTGTTCGGGCGAAGGCTACATCAGTGGCTTACCTCCGCTCTGTTCCATTGGCAGACATCTGCCGGGCCGCTACTTGGTCTTCGAGCCAGACTTTTGCGGTCCATTACTGCCTCGAGAGGGAGTCCCGCAGGGACAGTGCTTTCGGACAGGCAGTCCTCCGAAATCTCTTCGAGGTTTGAGCAACTCCTACCCTCCATCCCGGATGTTGGGCTACCGGTGGGTAATAATTCAGTGAAGATTCCTTCCTTCTGTGCTGCTGAGCTAGAGGGAGCTCATTTTTGTGCTTAGGGTCTCCGGTAGCCTTAAGCTTGGGAGTCCCATATGTGAGGACTGACTTCCTGCTTGGTCCTGGAGAAAGCGTAGTTACTCACCTGTAACAGGTGTTCTCCAGGAGCAGCAGGAATCAGTCCTCACAACCCTCCCTCCTCCCCTTGGAGTTGCAATCATCTGCTTTAGTTTTTTTGCAAATTTTTATGCTGTCTTTTAGCTATGTCATCTGACTGGCTAAGATGGCACCCTTGGGCGGGAAGGGGACCGCGCATGCGCGCTGCAATTCCCAAAGGCTTTCTTTGAAAGCTGGGGAAAATTGCTCCGCGAGGGCTCCGTCGGCGCCGACGTCACCCATATGTGAGGACTGATTCCTGCTGCTCCTGGAGAACACCTGTTACAGGTGAGTAACTACGCTTTTCCACCTCTTCCTGACTAGAAGAGAGGTTTAGCAACTATCACCTGATAGTTTCTCTGTACCAGCATGAATTTTTTCCTTCCAGGGACTTACCATATGGTAAGTCCTTCTTCAGCTTCTATCTCTACCCTCTTTGCCAGGGTTTCCCCTGTAAGAGTGGTACCATACCATTGAAAGACTTTTCTTGTCTTTCTTTTCACTGTAGAGTTTCTTCTCCTGAGTAAACTCCTTTCTTTATCCAGGCAGCTCTACAGACAGAGACAGCTTGCTCTCTTTGTTCAGTCTGTTCTCTCTGTTTGACACAGACTGATTCTCCCTGTTGTCCTATTCAGTAGCTGCCCCTGCAGGAGTCCAGTGCTTGACTACTGGTACTTTTCCACAAGTCCCAGTCTTGTCTTTCACCACTCCTGTCTAGCCTTTGTAGTGATTCCAAGAAAGTTTCTACATCTTTCTTGGATAATCTTCACTACAGGCTTCTTACACTATCTCTACCCTTGCCATCTCCAATCTCTGGATTTGGCAATGTAGTAGACGTGGCTGTCAGTTTACTCCATCAGCCAGTTCTACATCCCAGTTCTCCTGCATAATGCTCTCTGCAATCCTACTGAGAAGCTTTCTACTATGGGCCCTTGCTAGAGAGCATAGAGTTTTATCTAATGGCTATCCATCATGGCTGAGAAATGCTTCCTCAATCATCCCCTATGACTGTGAGGGTTCTTCATACCCTGCTGTCTTCTTTAAAAAAAAAAAAAAAAAAAAAGGAGGGAAAAGGACATAAGCCTTCTCCACGTGAAAGTCTAAGAGTTATCCCCTTCCTTAGGGAATATACTCTTTTTTTTTCTTGCAGCTTGTTCTCATGGTATCCTAACACTTCAAGGACAGCACATATTAATCTGAAAAAAGCATGATACCTCCTTGTCCCTCACGTAGGTCAACCTGGTATCTCATCCTATGCGTTTCTGTCCTTTTACCATGCTGGAGTTCCACAGGACTCCGGACTTGCTGTTTACAGACTGATATCATCCTCTGTTTCTTCACGTAACCATCCTGGTAATTCACTGGATAGCATTCCTTTACCATCATCTCTGGGGGAATAGATTCTCTATATATCTCTCAAGTAGGTTTTACCTCCTTGTTCTTAAAGGAATCTTTTCCCTTCACATCTCCATGTGAATGTCCAGATATGCATGACTCTGTCTGCTTACTGCAGGCATCTATCTTTAGACCTATATATTAAAGTATATATATCTACCATATATACCTACTTTGTCTGTCAGCTAAGTGTGCACATGCTATGCCCTTTAGATCTTATTATAGATATATATATATACACACATATCTCTACATATATGTGTGTATCTGTCCGGATACTTATTTTAGATAGATATGTATTTCCATACTTATCTCCTGACTGTCTATGCTCATAAAGGTTTTACCTTCCTGTATGTTTCTGACAGTGGGCTTGCACAGCTCATACTGTTCCACAGTATGTTTCGGATATTTTGCACACAACCACTGCTGTGGAACTGACAGCCCTACCGTATCCTAGGTTTACGTATCCCTGAAGCTCCATGCCCCAATGTCTTCCTACCTCTCACCAGTTAGGAAAGACATGGCGGATCTTCAGTGGATTTCAGATTCAATTCTTCAAACATCTGTCCTTTCTTGGGAGTATGGGGTTCTTCTCATACCCTTTCCTCCCTCAAGGACTAGGTCTGTTTGTCCAGATCGGTCAGTCTTCCTCTTTTGCTCCTACCTCTGAATACTTCTGTAGCCAAAAGAGTTTTCAGCTTTCCATGAAGCTTCCCACTGAAGACCTGCCGTGTTTGTGTTACCCTAATTGAATCCTGGGGTTACCTTTCACTCCAGTGAGGTCACCTTGAACATTATTCTACTGGATCCCCAGTAGACTCCATCAGCCTCTCTACTTCCTGCAATCCAGTAGGTGACCGTCATATGGTGATTGTTCATTTCAATATTATGGTGCTTGTTCATTTCAATATGTCTTTTGATAATGATCATACATACATGGACTCCTTGAGGGTAGTCCTTTCTTAGGTTAGCTGGTTTTTCTGCAGTTCCTCTCTATGCAACTCCTACCCTCCATCCTCAGGATGCCTGGCCATATGAAATGTAGCATGTTTTCAATCTTCAACATGTTATGGCTCCAGGCATCTTAGCTTGGGAGTCCCCATATGTGAAGACTCATTCCTGCTTGTTCCTGGAGATAGCACAGTTACTTACCTGTAACAGGTGATCTCTGGGAACAGCAGGAATAAGTCTTCACAACCCGCCCACCTCCCCTAGGAGTTGTATTTTTATATCTATCTTTCCTTTCCTCTTTCTCTCTCTTTGTCTCAGCTATGAAACTCAACTGAAGAGAGACTGTTGGAAAGGCGGGAAGGCAGCATGCAGGCGCTGAGGGATGCTCCCAAAGGCTTTCTGATTGGACGGTGGGGAGCGTTCCCGCTGTGATAAGGAAGCTTATCATAGTTCAGGAAGGAGCTATAATAGAGGTGAATTGGCTCTGAACAAGCAACCTGTCTTAGCTGGTAGAAATACTAAAACAAAATGTTTTCATAAAAGACTACCAGTCCCAGAATGCACCAGGTTTCAAACAGCCTCTAGAAGAGCTGAAGTGGGGAAACGTGTGTTCGATCAGGAGAGCTATGAGGTAATCCCCAAACTCATCTCCAAGGGCAGGGCTTGATTCAGCACAGCTGAGCTGTGCTAGGGTGGAGTATCCCTCTAAACAAGTTAAAAGTAAAACATATTCTACACAGAATCAGTGGAGGAACTCAGAGCTCAAGGACAGAGAGAGGGAGTTCCAGATCAAGAAGCAGCAGCAGCAACGGGGAAGAAAGAGGAGAAGGACATCTTGGAGGTCTAAAGAAGGAGTCCACAGCAGTACGTGTGTTGGGAGTCATTCCAGAGGCAAGCATACACCATTGGACTG
Source organism: Ichthyophis bannanicus (assembly GCA_033557465.1). Classification (NCBI taxonomy): domain Eukaryota; kingdom Metazoa; phylum Chordata; class Amphibia; order Gymnophiona; family Ichthyophiidae; genus Ichthyophis; species Ichthyophis bannanicus. The sequence continues at coordinate 42,223,210 of CM066048.1, read as the reverse complement.
GAGGAAGCCAGAGGAGTGGGGTTACAGAGCCAGGAATTCCCAGACGGCACCTGTGAAGGAGATGGCTGCATTTGGAAGGGGCCCTAAGACCAGTGCAAGAAGGTATGTGAAGAGAGAGACCCAGTGTCCAGGGATCTTGATTGGAAGGCTGGACATAAAAGCTGGACTACTTACTGGCCAGGATATCTGGAGAGGAAACCTAACAGCAAAGGAAGCTCAGGTATGAACTCTGATCTATGCCCTAGCTCTTCACCTGGAAGACAGCAGGGAAACAACTATTATCCTGAGAGTGCTCCATTAAGGAATTCCTCTGAGCCAGACCATGATATTGATTCTATGATATTTGAAGAAGAAGGAGATATTTTGAATGATCAGAATGAATACATGGATTGCTCTCTGACTAGGCTGCTGTGGTAAAATACTTTCACAAATACAACAACCATCAAAAGGAACTATAACTTGTTCTTTTATCTACCCAGAAAAGTTTACAAGAAAACTTTAGGGTAGGATTTGAGCCACGTAGAGAAAGTGAACCAGCAAAGGGGTTTGCAGCTGGTTAATTATTGGTAATTAAGCCATGCACAGTTGCACGTGAGCTCTGAAAGGAAACTACTGTTTGTGTGTGAAAATAGAAGAAAGTTATCCTTGGAAAAGAACAGTTTTTGGTTACTTTTGGGTTTTGTTTTTGCTTTTGGAGCACTGCTAAAAGTTATTAGCAGGAGCCCTCAAAAAGACCTTTTCTGTTTCCCATCAAGGTCTTTATGGTTTGATTGCTTAAGAAGTTCAGTTGCTTATATCATGATTTGTTTTTCCTAAGTACAATACTGAAAGCAAGTGTCCTTTTGTGTTACCAAGTAAATCTGTGTGGGAGAATTAACCCCATGAATAAAATATATTTTTCTTTGCTTACACTCGAGCAACACAACTCATTATTTTGTGAACGGCTGATTCTGGTATGAATGGACTACATCCCCCACAATCCTTTGCAAGTCATAATAGTATTTTGCCTTTGCCAAGACTGTGGACATTCACGCCCAGCGCCCTCGTTTACACTGCGCAGGCTCCGTCGGTACTGACGTACCCATATGTGAAGACTTATTCCTGCTGTTCCCAGAGATCACCTGTTACAGGTAAGTAACTGTGCTTTACTCACCTGTAACAGGTGTTCTCCAGGAGCAGCAGGAATCAGTCCTCACAACCCTCCCTCCTCCCCTTGGAGTTGCAGTCATATGATTTATTTTTTGCTATTTTTGCTGTCTTTTAGCTATGTCATCAGACTAAGCAAGATGGCACCCTTGGGCGGGAAGGGGACCGCGCATGTGCGCTGCAACTCCCAAAGGCTTTCTTTGAAAGCTGGGGAAATGCTCCGCACGGGGGCTCCGTCGGCGCTGACGTTACCCATATGTGAGGACTGATTCCTGCTGCTCCTGGAGAACACCTGTTACAGGTGAGTAACTACTCTTTATCCTCATCAGCTTCTACATATTCCTCCCCTTCACCCTTGAATCTGCCAATACCACTTTTGCCCTTTCTCCTCTCGCTAACATATCTGAAAAATGTCTTATCCCCTCTCTCCCCCCCCCATATTATTGCATTGGCTATTTCTTCTTCGTTTTGAATCTTTGCTTTCCTGGCTACTTTGCCAGCTTCTCTAAGTTTTTCCAAATATAGATGCCTGTCTTCCTCTCTCTGTGTTCTCTTCTATTTCCTGAAGGCCTCACCCTTTTTCTTCGCTTTTCAGCTACTTCTTTTGAGAACAATAGCAGCCTCCTTTTCCTTTTACATTTATTTACCTTTCTAACAAAAAAATTTGTTGCCCTTAAAATATCCCTTTTCGGTTTTGCCCACTGTTTTTCTACATCCCCCAGCTGTTCTCATCCCGCTATCGACTCCTTGAGGTCTTGTCCCATCTTTGCAAAGTTAATTTTCCTAAAGTCTAAGACCCTCTTTGGACTGCAAACTTGTATTTTTCTACTACCTTAATCAGGAATGTTTGCAGTTATTTTTTTCATTCAGCCTGAACAATTCAAGCATCCAAGTTGTCAAGGACACTCTATCCAACTGGTTCTTGGACTGCATAGAGTTCTGTTATTGCAAAGCACATCTACTCCCACTAGACTGGGTAGGATACATCACCTTTGAGTACTGGCACCATTCATTGCGAGTCTCTAGCATATCTCTGTAGGGGACATGTGCAGAGAGCAACTTGATTCTCAGTCCATGCGTTCATCAAGCACTACTGCTTGGACTCCTACCCTCAACTGGATAATTCCTTTGGGCAATCAGTACTTCAGTACCTCTGTGCTTGATTGTCTACATACCAGCAAGTGCATCCACCCAGGCTTTTCCATATCCTGGGTTGCCTGACAACGCATCTCATAAGAGACAATAATGAGGCAGCCCTCAACTTGATAATCACTATAGTTGTGCTAGCATATTCCTGCTTGTCAACAGAGAAAACAAAGTTATGTACCTGTAATGGGGCTTTTTTGTAGACAGCAGCGAAATGCAGCCACCTTTCCCCTCAGAACTTGATGCTGGTGAGATGCAATAGTTACATGCAGACTGAGGAGATAGGGACAGAGATGGTCCATGCAGGAAATTCCACTCACAAATCCTTTGAAGGCTTAGTTAGAGGAAAGCGACTACCTGGCATGGGCTCCATCTGGAAAATGTCACCACAAGCATAACTGCATTTCCTTGCTGTCTACAGAGAATGCCTGTTATAGCTAAGCAACTTCACTTATTTTCACAAAATTTTTAGAAAGAGAATTTTGTTGTTGAAAAACATAAGACTGAAAGTTATATTTTTGTTACACTATGGCTATGGTGTAATTCTGTTTTATAAACTTAATTGGGCCTCTCTTCTGCTAATTCCAGAGAAGTACCTGAAGTCAGTCAGGATAAGGACAGGTAACAAAATAATTACATATCAGAGCTGAGAATGAATGGTGTATTCAGAACTTGGTAAATGATAATCCAGTCTTCCAATCTGAGATGTTTCTGTATGGCTGAGGTCTTATTCCCTACGAATGTGAAGTTTTCTAAGTATGCTGTATTTGTAAGTCTGCTATAAGATGTCTGAATTGTAAGGCAGACTTGGAACATGGGGTAAGGTGCTGTCATTTATTTACATACAAATGTTACAGAAAGAATCTGCAAACTAGCAAATACATTGTAATACCCTGGAGAATTGTGAAAAACCAGCTTGTATCAGTACAGTAGGTGTAATAACTGTGGTACATGACACTTTCACTCTATATTTGTCAGAGTAAAATGCATGCAAAAACAAATGCAAACTTCAAGAGCAGCTCCTGGGTTTTCTTGGCAGGAGGGTTGTCTTATCAGGAGTATATTGCCAGGCTTTTCTGAGGCAATGGCGGTTTAAGTGATTTGCCCAAGGCCACAAGGAGTGCTAGTGGGAATCAAACCTTGGTCTTTTGGTTACCAACCCAGTGCTCTAACCATTAAGCTACTCCTCCACTCTGTAAAATGTATAGGAATGTCAAAATTAATTAGTGGGTTGCTGAGAGGAGAGTGGCATTTTTATAACTCCGTTATTAATTTGAACTTACCAGTTTATTCAAACACTTCTCATTTTTACTTCTTTCTGAGGTGAAATAGTTTACTTAGCAGTTTCCTAGACCTAGGCATTGGGCAACTAGTTTAGTGTTTTAGGCATATCTAAACTGAACAGCTTATGAAGGAGGGAGAACTACAACTCTACTGGCTGGTAAGCTCTTTTGAATTTTAGGAACTTGCATGTGAAATAGATACATTGATCTCTGTGTTGTTAAGCACCTGTTTTTTTTCATTAGAGCAATGGTTCTCACCCCAGTCCTTGGGAAATACCCAGCCAGTCAGGTTTTCAGGTTATCCTCAATGAGTTATGTATGAGAGATATCTGCATGCACTGATTTTATTGTATGTAAATATATCTCATACCTATTCATTATTGTATTTAGCCTGAACACTAGACAGGCTGAAGACTATGTTGAAAACCACTGTATTAGACAGTTGAACATGATGTGCAGTAACCCTTCTCTGTATACATTAATCGTTTTGAGGCTTTTTTCCAGGAACAAGCAGGAAGTCAGTCGTCACATATGGGTGACGTCGGCGCCGACGGAGCCCACACGGAGCATTTCCCCAGCTTTCAAAGAAAGCCTTTGGCAATGCTATCACACATGCGTGGTCCCCTTCCCGCCCAAGGGTGCCATCTTGTTCAGTCTCCTTTTTTCCGCAGAGCCCAATGGACATGGTCCTCATCTCTCCGGAAAAAGTGATTCTTTCCCTTCCAAATTTGTGACTTTGGTCTCTGTACCACCTCCGCCTCAAGTAGGGCATCTCGGTGCCATTCTCAGCCTCGTATGGTCCCCTTTTTTGTTGAGGTTCTTCCTTGACCGGCTTTCGTGCCTTTTTTTGCCCGGGGGTCCTCAACCCCAGCTGGGTGTTCTCTCACCATGACTCCCGGTGGGTTCAAAAAGTGTGACCAATGTGGCCATACCATATCGGTTACTGATACTCATGATTGCTGCCTCCGCTGTCTGGACCCAGACCATGTCAACACAAAAGAGAGCACCCGCTCTCGCAATAGATGCCAGTGGAACACAAGGAGCAAGAGACGTTTGATGGTCACAGGAATCTTTATTAGGTAAACCCCAACGCGTTTCGGCAACGCCTTCCTCAGGGGGCATGCAGCTTGCAATATAAAAAAAAATAATAAATAAATAAACAATATCACCATTTATACAATAAAACGATATTCATACATTCAAAACAGGAAACATCAATAATTAGTTAAGACATAGTAGTTAAAAAATAATAGTTAAGAAATAATAAGAAAAAAGAAATAAAACGCAGGACAGCAAAGAGCAATATTAAAAATTATAAATTATAAACACTGCTGTGAATTAACAATTAAATGGGATCATTAAAATGTAGGCAAATACTCACAAGAGCACCTTGTGTTGTATTTCATATGTGAAGTAATATACAGAGTTATGCTCTTATTATAAGACCAAATAATAAAACAATTCAAATGTCAAAAAAGTAAAAGCATTTTATATATTACTTATGCTGCTAAACAATCGTAGTGACAAATATCTCCCATTAAAATTCAGTGTTATGTTCTAATGTATTGCATGTAAGAAACATATTAAGAGAACATGTTGAGAATATAAGTACCCTTGGTGTCATAAAGACATACTAATATGTTAATATTAAATGAACTCTAGAGTAGCCAACAGAGTAAAGATTTAATAACTATTGGACAACCCAGAGTCCTGTATTGATTACAGGAGACCTAGGCTTCTGGTTCAGCTGGTCAGAAATTCAAATGTATGTCCTTGAAATGGTACATCAGTACATTATTCAAAAGCATGCATAGGTGAATTATTTTAATGCAGGACATATAGAGATGAACACCAATATAGTACTGTACATGCATTTAAATGTGTGTTGCAAACCTGCTCAGGGACAAGGCGGTGGAACCTGTGCCCCACCACCTCTAGGGCAGGGGCTTCTACTCAAGATATTTCCTTGTCCCCAAAAGAACAGGAGGCCTCCAGCCTATCCTGGACCTACGCAACCTCAACAGGTTCCTGGTGAGAGAGCGGTTCAAGATGCTCTCCCTTGGAACACTGCTCCCCTATCTCCGCCAGGGAGACTGGCTTTGCTCCTTGGATCTCAAGGACGCTTATGCCCATATCCTGATTCATCCTTCCCACAGGTGATACCTGAGGTTTGTGGTGGGAAGTCTGCACTTCCAGTACAGGGTGCTCCCATTCAGGCTCCCCTCCTCCCCCAAAGGTCTTTACAAAGTGCCTGGCCACAGTAGCCGCATACGTGCGTCTTCAAGGAGCTGACGTCTTCCCCTGTCTGAACGACTGGCTCATCAGGGGCAGCACCGCCGGGAAGGCGGACCAGGCCACAAGGCTGACCATTCACGCCCTCCATCAGTTAGGCTTCGTCATCAACTTCCCCAAGTCCAGGCTGTCCCCGATGCAGACCCTGGAATTTATAGGAGCCCAACTGAACACTCTGCTGGCCAAGGCTTTCCTCCCAGACTCACCACCTGATGTGGTTGGCCGGGGAGGAGCAAGCCTGCAGGTCAGTGCTGGCCTGTTGGCTCCTTCACTTGCTGGGCCAGGCAGTAATCCATAGCATACTCGGTGTCTAGGCAACTCCTGCCCTCCAACCCATCGATGGTCAGGCTCCCGGACTGTTGGCGACAAGGATTGCTGGGCGTTGTGGAGTCTCTGCATAGGGACTCGTCCTCTGCAACTGGCAGCCTCCCCTGGTGGTCGCCGTTGGTGCTGTCGTGGTTTGAGTCCAGCAGCCTGGAGCTAGGGAGTCCCATATGTGAGGGCTGACTTCCTGATTGTTCCTGGAGAAAGCATAGTTACTCACCTGTAACAGGTGTTCTCCAGGAACAGCAGGAATCAGTCATCACAACCCTCTCTCCTCCCCTGAGAGTTGCCTCCTCTATCGTTTTTGTCTTTCGCCTAAGCTATGTCATCTGATTGAACAAGATGGCACCCTTGGACGGGAAGGGGACCACGCATGCATGTTAGCATTCCCAAAGGCTTTCTTTGAAAGCTGGGGAAATGCTCCGCTTGGGCTCCATCGGCGCCAATGTCACCCATATGTGAGGATTGATTCCTGCTGTTCCCGGAGAACACCTGTTACAGGTGAGTAACTATGCTTTTACCTCCCCAGCATCATTGAATTTTGCTTAGATGCCACATATTTTCAATTGTGACTCTTGACCATTTTGCACTCCAGTAAGAAAGTGTTTTGAATATAGCAACAGGGAACCCAGCTAGGACTTAACTGGGGTTTTGTTCTTTTGTATTGTTTATTTTCTCTAACCTTGTTTTGCCCTTCTGAAAAACAGATGGCTTTTTTCCCCTTTTATTTAAGATGGATCCGGTTTTCCTTTTCGCGTTCAAAAAAGCGAAGTGAGAACAAATAAAAGTGAGTAAAAAAGACCAAGGATATTTACAGCATTTCATTTTCTGTTGATGTCATATAAATCATGAGACACATGCCCCACCCAGAAGGAAGACAGTGTATATATAAATGTATTTCCAGATACAAAATCCAAATGTCTTTGCCCTTTTCAATACTAAGCTTGAGACTGCTGCCTTATTTATTTATTATTTATTTTATTTTGGCATTACTTTTATACCTTTTATGCCTTCTCCATGAATAGCAAGGATGTCTACAGCCATATATGTGGTGATGTCTCCAGGACGGAGCCAAGTTGGGTCTAGCTTCCCAAAGCTCAGGAAACTGTTAAATAGGTATTCCTGTGCTCCTTCCTCTGACAGTTACCTTAAGTCGGTTTTGATCCAAGGTCGCAGTCAGTTAGCATTAGCTTCTATCTGTTGTCGGTTTCCTTATTCTATTAAAAATTGAAATCAGCTTGATCTCATTTTCAAAATGCTGGAAAGGAAGCCAAGTTTTTAAAAATGCCCAGATAGGAAAATGTCTGCAATGGACACACGTGATCGATGTGTTCGTTGTATAGGGTCATCTTATAAGGTAAACAATTGCACAAGGTATGTCTCCAAGGCACATAAAATAAGAGAGCTGAAACTAAAAGGGTTTCTTGAAAAACAGCATAAGTTCCTGATTGAGAACTCTAAGACAAGAAATCAGGAGATTCTAAAGAACACTCTGAGGAGTTCCCACTCAGAAGGGCATAACTAAAAAAAAAAAAAAAAAAGCTAAGGATCAATCAAAATCACCTAAATCTACAAAATCACCAACTGACAAAGGCAGAAGCACTGAATCACATTCTTCAAAGTATTCCCCACTGTGGCAAATAGTTCTTCCCCTGTGCCAGTGACTCCATCTACATGATGTCAGCACAACCAAACAGGGGGAGAGAATCTCTGGCAATGACTCACTGCGCCACTGGCACCACTTCTAATTCCTCAGCCTCCAATAGCTGTCTGGAGGGTTCCTCTCTCTCTCCTCTCGCCCACCCCTTGTTTTTCCCAGGGTCCCCAGGCAGAAACCCCAGCTTTGCCCACCCCCCACTCAGCAGGGCTACCCCCCCCCCCCCAACATGTCGCCATCACTGCCGATTCTGTCTTTTGGAGGGGGGGCAACTCAGCTCAATGGCAGCAGCAGTTTAAAAGTGGTAGCATTGCCCACGGCAGGCTTTGTGCTTCGGCACACATGGCCTGCCGCTTCTGACCCCCCTCCCTCTGCAACTTCCTGTCTGAGGGGGATCAGAAGTGGCAAGCCATGGCCTGCCATGGGTGCCATATCATCCCACCCACTGAGGTCTGCCGCCCTAAGTGGTCGCCTAGTGGACAGGCCAGACCTGGTGTTTCCTCTCCTTTGACAGCCAGAGTAGGGACTGGTTGAATTAGGGGTGGCTCCATAAAATTAGTGTTTACAAAAACCCACATCAGGGAACCAAACTGGGTGAGCTTACCTTGCAGCACCTGGGACTTTGGGCCAGGAGGAGAGCTGATTTTGGAGTTCTGTAGCCCAGACATCCTGGAAGGAAACAAGTATCTTATGCACCTGTGTGGTGAGGTCTGCATGGGAATAGGCCTTGGAATGACTTGACTGTAGCCGGCACTATGTTGCCTCTGTGATCTGGTGGGTTTCCAGAGTGTCAGGGCCACTCTACTCCGCTTGTTCCTTGAACCCAGTCAAATCATTTTTGTCAGCCCAGGGGAATGACATGAACAAGTCATTCCTAATCGCTTCTCCGGGCCAGTCCAGGGAACGCTAGGGTTGTCAATCCTGTCCAGCAGCTGAGGACTGACATACTAAAAGTTTTGCTGACAGCTTAAGCTCCTCCTCCTGAAGCCAGCACTCCAGTCTTTCAGTCCTCAGCAGCTGTACAGGACGACGTGCTGACAGGCTCCTAGTTAGACAGAGAGATTTTGTTTAATTTTCAACCGGACAGTGAGCGGGCTCTAGCAGGGCTGATGCTCCTATATTCCCCTTAGCTGAACTTTTCTTTGCTTCCGGTTTTCAAATTTAGCGGCTGCAGTCTTTTGATACCGAGTGGGGACTGCACGAGGGGGCAGAGCCTGCCTTCTCTGGGGCCTAAATTTGAGTATTGGAGCTCTGATCCTGTGAGCATCAGGAATCACCCTCCAAAAAAACCCGCCGCCTTTTCTCTTCACCCGCTAGCAGCGGGGGTGCTGGAGAAAGACCGGCGCTCTTGCATTCAGCCTGCGAGGCGGAGCAGCACTGCTCAGGTAACACCGTGCACTTGCACGTTTCCGTGGTTCCTCCGGTTAGGGACGTTGCTTCATTGTTGTTGCGCCAGGGGCTTTGAGTGGATTTGAGTTGGTGTCTCGCGTTGGTCTGGGTTCTCTTGTCGGCAGCATGGAGAACAAGTCGGCAGAAGCAGAGCGGCCTTCCCTTCCCTCAGAAAAGGTGGGAACAGCCGCCATTTTAGGGGATCCTTTGGTATCTGCCGCGGGGCCTCAGAAGCACGGTAAAAGGAAGTCAAAACCGCGAAGGAAGCTCCGGTGGCAATTCAGCCGCAGCAGAAGCCTCCTGAGGCTCAGGAAGGCTTCTCTGCTCTTTTTTCGCCAGAATTTATTTTGGCGCTGCATCGGGCATTTTTATTGAAGTCTGCACAAGCTACAGTGGCTCCTGATTCCTGGCAGGATCTTAGGGAGCAGCCAGAAAGGCCTCAGAAAGACCCGGGGGAGGGTTCTTCCCAGGGGATGTTAGGTAAGCTTGCTGCAGACGATCTTTCCTCTCCCCTGGCCGGAGAGCCGCATTTAGGAGAGGAGGGTGAGCTTCTCTCGGAATCAGGTTTAGATCATTGGCTGGGGGAGCTGGAGGAGGGGGAGATTGCTCCTGGAGAAGATCCTAATGTATTTTGCGTGTTCCGCAAGGAGGAGTTTGGAGCGCTCATATCGCAATCTTTGGCGGCGCTGAATATTCAAGTGCCATCCATGTCTCAGGAACCGCTCGAAGATCCCTTGCTGCAGGGCTTAAAAGCGGAACAACGCTGTTTTCCGGTTCACCGGGTCATTAAGCAGATGATAGAGTCTGAGTGGGAATGTCCAGAGGCTATGTTAAGGGGCAGTCACGCCTTGGGTCGCCTGTACCCGGTGCCTCAGGAGGAAAAAGAGTTGCTGAAGATGCCCAAGGTAGATGCCTTAGTTTCTGCAGTGACAAAAAAGACAACGATTCCAGTTGAGGGCGCGGCAGCGCTTAAGGATTTGCAGGATCGTAAATTGGAAGTGCTTTTGAAACAGGCGTTTGATTCCAGTGCGCTAGCGCTGCAAGCTTCCATTTGTGGGGCGTATGTGTCTCGGGCTTCCATTAGGTGGCTCCAGGGAGAGGTCGCGGCTGAGGCTGCAGAGCCGTCTTCCACTGAGGGCGCGAAGCTCGAGTCGGCAGCGGCTTATCTGGCAGACGCATTTTATGATTTGGTTCGCATTGCGGCAAAGTCCATGGCTTCCTTGGTGGCGGCTAGACGTTTTCTCTGGTTGCGAAATTGGGCGGCAGACGTGTCCTCTAAATCACGTCTCAGTAAGCTTCCTTATAAAGGGAAGTTACTCTTTGGAGAGGCGTTGGAAAAGATTGTTAAGGATCTCGGCGATTCCAAGGGGGGTCGGTTGCCTGAGGATCGTCCCAGGTCTCCTAGAGGGGGTTCGGCGATGCGTGGCCAAAGTAGGGATTCTCGTAGATTTCGAGGGGCTCGGTTTCTGCTGTATACCAGGGCCCGCTTCAGTTCTCATGGGCAGTCCTTTCGAGGTGCTCGAGGATTTGCTAGAGGCTACTTCAGTTCTCAGCAAGCTGCCGTTAAGAAGTCGCAATGAAGGTCGGCCGGTCCAGGCCGTGGTGCCTGTGGGAGGATGCTTGCAGGAGTTTCTCCCGGCCTGGGCCGCAATCACTTCCGACGCATGGGTACTAGAGATTATTCGCGAGGGGTATGCCCTCGATTTCGTGTGCCCGTTGGCGGACGCCTTCATGGTATCTCCTTGTGCTTCCGGCCTGAAGGGGCAGGCGGTAGCTGACACGCTCGCACGCTTAATAGCACTACAAGCTGTTGTGCCGGTTCCTCCAGACCAGTGCGGCTTAGGTCGATACTCGATTTATTTTGTGGTCCCCAAGAAAGAGGGTTCTTTTCGACCAATCCTCGATCTGAAGCATGTCAATCGCGCCCTGCGGGTTCCGCACTTTCGGATGGAGACGTTGAGGTCGGTTAATCGGGCGGTGTGTCCGGGAGAGTTCCTCTCGGCTATAGACCTCACGGAGGCTTATCTACACATTCCCATCCGAGCGGATCATCAACGGTTTTTGAGGTTTGCGCTGCATATGGGACATTTCCAGTTTCGAGCGTTGCCTTTCGGTCTCGCGACTGCTCCTCGCACATTCATGAAGGTGATGGTGGTGGTAGCAGTGACCCTACAGAAAGAAGGGGTTCGCGTTCACCCTTATCTGGACGACTGGTTGATCAGAGCCGATTCCCGGGTGGACGCGGTCGAGGCGGTGGCTCGGGTGGTTCAACTCTTGGAACAACTCGGTTGGGTTATCAACCAGGCGAAGAGTCAGTTGCAGCCTGTGCAAAGGCTCTCGTACCTCGGGGCTTTCTTCGACATGGCGACTGGTTCGGTGTTTCTGCCCGAGGACAAAGTTCGAAAGCTTGTTCGGCAGGTACGGCTGTTCTTGAAGACTTCGGCTCCTTCGGCATGGACCTATTTGCAGCTCTTGGGGTCCATGGCAGTGGCTCTGGACTTGGTTCCGTGGGCCAGGGCGCACATGCGTCCTCTTCAACAGGCCTTGCTTTCCAGATGGTCGCCTCAATTCCATCCTCTTTCGCAAACGTTGCTCTGCCCGGACTCGGTGTGCGAAGGTCTACGCTAGTGGCTAGATCCCGGGCATCTATCGGCGGGGGTTCCCCTTCAAGATCCTCAGTGGGTTCTTCTGACAACGGACGCCAGTCTCTCGGGCTGGGGGGCTCACTGTCAGGCCCAGGTGACGCAGGGCTTCTGGTCGCAGGAAGAGAGCTCCTTCTCTATCAATCTCTTAGAGCTCCGGGCAGTTCGGTTGGCGCTTCTTCATTTTGAGCCTCTGCTCGTAGGGACGGCGGTCCGCATTTTTTCAGACAATGCGGTGACCGTTTCCTACATCAATCGACAGGGCGGCACCAGAAGTCTGCCGTTGCTGGAGGAGAGTCAGGAGTTGTTTGCTTGGGCGGAAACTCGTCTCATAGCGTTATCGGCAGCGCACGTGGCCGGCAAGGACAATGTTCAGGCGGATTATCTCAGTCGCCATGTGATCAATCCTGGGGAATGGGAGCTGAATGCGGCGGTATTTCACGACATTACGCTGTGCTGGGGTCAGCCGTCAATGGACCTGATGGCTACCTTCAACAATGCCAAAGCATCTCGTTTTTACAGCAGGCGCAGGGAACGCATGTCAGAGGGCCTCGATGCGTTGGTTCAGCCTTGGCCTCTCGACTCCCTCTTGTATGTTTTTCCGCCATGGCCGATGCTCAGTCGGGTCATTCACCGCATAGCCGGGCACAGGGGAACGGTGATTCTCATAGCGCCGGATTGGCCTCGACGGCCGTGGTATGCGGACTTAGTGCGTCTGGTGATAGACTCTCCTTGGAGGCTTCCGGCTCGGTGCAACCTGTTGGCTCAGGGTCCCGTCTTGATGCCCCAGGTGGATCGCTTCTTGCTTACGGCTTGGCTCTTGAGAGGGCTCGTTTAAGACGCAAGGGGTATTCAGAGGCTGTTGTCTCCACCCTGTTGCGTTCGAAAAGGTCTTCGACTTCCCTGGCGTACGTCCGTGTCTGGCGCGTCTTTGAAAGCTGGTGTGTGCTTCAGGGCTTTGCGCCCATGTCTACCACGGTGCCGCAGCTCCTATTGTTTCTTCAAGAAGGTTTGGATAAGGGCTTGTCGGTCGGCACGCTGAAGGTACATATGGCAGCCTTGGCTTGTTTTCGGGGGCCGGTGCGTAGATGCCGTCTCTCGCTGCATGTTGATGTGTGGCGCTTCTTTCGTGCAGCTAAACTCCTCCGTCCCCCGGTTCGGAACGTCGTTCCTTCTTGGGATTTGAACTTAGTGCTAGAGGCCTTGACGCATGCGCCTTTTGAGTCCGCTTCCAGAGGAAATGTAAAGGAGTTTTCCTGGAAGACGGCCTTCTTGGTTGCGTTGTGTTCGGCTAGACGAATTTCGGATTTGCAAGCTCTATCTTGTCGAGAGCCGTATCTGCAATTTTTACCGGAGAAGGTGTTATTGCGCACGGTGCCGTCCTTCTTGCCTAAAGTGGTGTCTTCCTTCCATGTGAATCATTCGGTGGCTTTGCCTGTTTTCTCTGATCTTTCGGGCTCTCCTATGGACCGTGCTCTCCGGAGGTTGGATCTCGGACGAGTGCTTCGAAAGTACCTTAGAGTCACTGCGGATTTTCGCCGGTCTGACTGGTTGTTTGTGCTGTTTGCGGGTCGCCGTAAAGGTCAGGCGGCTACATAGGCATCTATAGCCCGCTGGGTGAGACAAGCGATTGTGGCGGCTTACACGGCTGGAGGTAAAGTGCCTCCGGAAGGGCTCCGAGCCCATTCTACACAGTCTCAAGCGGCGTCTTGGGCGGAATTCGCATTGATCCCTCCGGTGGATATTTGTAGGGCTGCTACATGGTCTTCTCTGCATACTTTCACTAGACATTATAGGCTGGATGTTTTGGCAAGAGGAGATGCGAAGGTTGGAGCGGCAGCGATAATAGCCGGACTCGCGGGTCCCTCCCGTGTTTAGGTTCTGCTTTGGTACTGCCCTAGCATTCCCTGGACTGGCCCGGAGAAGCGATTAGGAAGGAGAAATTAGGCCTTACCTGCTAATTGTCTTTCCTGGAGTCTTCTCCGGGCCAGTCCAGGGTCCCACCCGGTGTTTCTGATCATTCTCAACAGTGTTCCGCTCGTCGGCTTTGGTATGGCTGATAGCAAGAGCTTTATCAAGAATTTTCTAACTCCATTCTGCGCAATACCGATAGTGCAGGGTGATTCCATAAAAAAAAAAAAAAGGAAAAATATATTTTTTACGGTGGTAAGACACATCATTTCTGATGTTGCCACGGTCTCTGTGCCCAGCAAGTAGTACTCTTCTGGTGTATTAAATCTACGGCTCACTTTGCGTTGCATGTGTAGTTCGTGCCTGGGGAATATAGAAGTTCTCAGTTCTAGTTTGGGTGGTTTAGTGTGCTATTTTATTTGTTTCTTGTTCATGCTTCGTTTTTCTTGGTGTCTGTTTGAATTAGCTGCTTTGTTAGTGCAAGACTGGAGTGCTGACTTCAGGAGGAGGAGCTTATGCTGTCAGCAAAACTTTTAGTATGTCAGTCCTCAGCTGCTGGACAGGATTGACAACCCTAGCGTTCCCTGGACTGGCCCGGAGAAGACTCCAGGAAAGACAATTAGCAGGTAAGGCCTAATTTCTCCTTTCAACACCATCCATGGAGGTGTAGCAAAAGCACATCCCTCCTCCAGTTTCAACAAGCGATGCCATATTGTCAGATGGTACTGATGTTTTGGTAGGCTTAAACACCCGGGGGGGGGGGGCCATCTGGTACCATCATTTCTACTCCCAGAACAAGGTTCTGCAGGAACTGTCGCAGTCTGTGTAGGGAGCTAGTGTGCCTCTAACATTCTGGCCTGATTTTTTTTTCAGGTGATCCAGAAGGCCTTTGCTGTCTAGAAAAAGTTGGATACCCCCTTGATGAAGGGTGCAACAGGGAGTGTGTCAGCTATGGGTTCCAAAGACTTCTTCCCAGGAATGCCCAGGTTCTCCAGTCTCACCCACCCAATGGTCTGAGAGGGAGATCTGAAAGTGACCAGCCATGGAGGCTGTGGGGAGACCGAGGAGGGGGAGCTTTCCCACTTAAAGGAGGAGGAGTCTTTGGTAATCAATCTTTTCAGATGGGAGGATTTGTGCTCTCTTATTGTGCAGTGTCATCGGCACTGCAAATCTCAGAGGTGGCTGAGCAAAGACAGATGCTGACCTTATTTTGGAGGGCATTCAGAAACCCTCTAAGGCACTTCCGGTCCCCATAGTGATGTTCTATATGATTCTGGCCAAGTGGGTTCTGCCAAATGGTGTCCTCAAGGGAGGAAGGATTATGGATAAGCTCTGTGCCCTCCCTGTCAAGGATGTTGAGAGGTGGTTGCACTTGCCCAAGGTTAACTTCTTGGTCACAATGATGACCTGAAGAAAGACTATCTCCATGGAGGGGGGTGCTGCTTCTACTTGCCTGGAGTCAGCCACCGTCTTTTTTGTGGATGTGTGTGGGGGGGGGGGTTGTTATTTTTATTCAATTTTCAAACACACAGAGCTACAGTCAATAAGTTCAAACAATCAAAACATTCCCAACCCAATTACAGTTGGCCCTCCTCAGCCCCCGCACTTTAACTGACAAGTTCTTCTGCAACTATCCCAGTCCTTCCCTTCCCTCCCCCCCCCAGCAATAACATCCCTTCCCTTCCTCCTCCCCCTTATCAACCACCTAACCGGGCTGGTAATCTCATCCACAAATGACAACCCTCCCTTATTTTAACAGATAATAATCATCCTACCACTTCATATACAGTTTCCAAATATTTCAAATCTCTTAATTCCATGGCCGATATAGGCCGCAATCTCACACATTCTAAAGACATAGTCAAGTCTTTTAATCACCCATCTGTCCCGTAGATGCCACCTTTTGCTTCCACCCTCTGGCAATCTCTATTCTGGTCACAATCACACAGTATCGCAGTAGATGTTCCACCCCACCCTGCCCCTCCCATCCAACTCATTAAGCAACACCAAAATCCTCATCATATCCATATAAAGGTGAACCACCTCCTCCCATAGTACTCTTACCTCCCTGCACCCTCAAAAAAGGTGCACCAGGTCCCCATTTTCCCCACAGCCCTGCCTACACAAGGGGCTTACTTCCTTAGAGATTGTATGCAATTTCATTGGGGTCCAATACATCCTGTAGAGAATCCTCAAGCTATTCTCCAACAGTGAGGTCCCTTGAGCTAGTCTCCGCCCCATTGCAAATATATTACTCCACCGCTCTTCCCCCCAATTTCCTGGCATCTCTTCCTCCCAGCAGGCCTTATACCCAGACTTCTTCTCCTCCCCCAGGAGTAGCATGAGGTAAATTCTGGATAATAACCTCTTTGTTCTCCCCACCTTCATCATCATCTCATCAAATGGTGCTGCACGTAATCCTTTTTCTCAGCATAAATTCTTCACATACAAATTCTCTAACACAGTTTCTTGCAGGTACAAGGTAGCAATTGTATAGGGATAGACAGAAGAGAAAGGTTAATGGGGCAGTTCAGCACACTGTCACCTTCGTGGCAGGGCTGGATAAACGCCCCAATTTCTGTTCTGTCCTGGTCTGTTTTTTATACAGTTTTTCTGAAAGGCTGGTATAATAACAAAGGTTATTTATTTTTCTGTAGCTGGTTCTTTTTTTTCTACACAGGATTGGCACATTTTTACATTTCCCAAAATTCAAGTTAGCATGAAAATATCATTTCACCTTCCCAAGGCTAGTGCCTAATTAAATTTTACTCCCTGGTTCCCCCTCATGTCTCTTTCTTGTTTCATTTTGTCTTATTTGGTTTCCTTAGCAAAGCACACTAAATCAGCAACATTTTGTATCACTCTCAGGATTTTCTCATGCTCTTGTCAGCAGCTCATTCCTGATTCTTCCTTTTTGGCCTAACAGTATTCAAGGGTCCCAAGCAGGCCTGTGGCCTGTATCCAGGCCTGCTTCACAGGCCTAGCTACAGAGGCACTGTCCCGGCTCGGGTCCGATTCCCTATATCTTGTCCAAATCAAACTCCTCCTACACAATCGGAACTCCTCACCTGGCCCCTCTCCTCTACCACTTGCCCAACCTGTGACAGCCCCTACCCAACCTATCCTGGAAACCTTCCCCCCCCACCTCCCCCTGCAGCCCAAGCTGAAAAGTCTTCAAACATAGAAACATGGCGGCAGAAAAATACCATATGGCCTATCTAGTCTGCCTTTTTTTCCTTTAAAGGCCTTCTGTGTTTGTCCCATGCTTTCCTGAATACAGATATTGTCCTCGTCTCTACTACCTCCACTGGGAGAGTATTCCACGCATCTACCACTCTTTCCGTAAAGAAATATTTATGCATATTACTCCTGAGTCTATCCCCTTTCACTTTCATCCTATATCCCTTTGTTGCAGAGCTTGTTTTCAATCAAAAAATACTTTCCTCTTGTGTATTTATGCCATGGGGGTATTTAAACGTCTCTTATCATATCTCCTCTATCCCGCCTTTCCTCTAAAGTATACATATTAAGATCTTTAAGTCTGTCCCCATATGCTTTATAACGAAGACCACTGACCATTTTAGTAGCCATCCTCTGCACCAACTCCATCCTGTTTATATCCTTTTGAAGGTGTAGTCTCCAGAATTGCACACAATACTCTAAATGAGGTCACACCACAGACTTATACAGAGGCACTATCACCTCCTTTTTTCTGCTGGCCATTCTTCTCCCTATGCACCCAAGCATCCTTCTGGCTTTCGCTGTCATCTTTTCTACCTGTTTAGTCACTTTAAGATGGTCAGAACCAATCACGCCTAGGTCCCATTCTTCTTTCGTAGAAAGAAGTACTTTGCTCTCTACATGGTACCGCTCCCTTAGATTTTTGCAGCCCAAATGTATGACCCTACATTTTTTAGCATTAAATCTCAGCTACCAAATTCTCAACTTTTCTTCAAGCTTAGCTAGATCCCTCCTCATGTAAGCTACTCCTTCCTGGGTGTCTACTTTATTGTAGATTTTGGTATAATCCCCAAAAGGGCAAACCTTCCCTGACAGCCCTTCTACAATATTACTAACAAAGATGTTAAAAAGAATCGAACCAAGGACAGATCACTGTGGCACACCATTGGTTACATTCTTCTCCTCAGAGCAAGCTTCATTTATCTGTACCCTTTGTCACCTCCCACTCAACCAATTTCTAAGCCAGTCAGTCACTTTAGGGTCCATCCCTAGGGTGCTCAGTTTATTTACAGGTCGCCTGTGTGAAACGGTGTCAAATCTTTACTGAAATCCAAGTATACCACATCTAGGGCTCTCCCTCAGTTCAGCTCTCTGGTCACCCAGTCAAATAAATCGATAAGATTTGTCTGACAAGACCTGCCTCTAGTAAACCCATGCTGCCTTGGATCCTGCAATTCATTGGATTCCATAAACCTCACTATCCTCTGTTTTAGCAGTGTTGCCATTAATTTTCTCACCACAGAGGTTAGACTAACCAGCCTGTAGTTGTCAACCTCACCCTTACTTCCACTTTTGTGTAAAAGGACCACATGTGCCTTTCTCTAGTCCTCTGGGTCCACTCCCAACTCCAAAGAAGCATTGAAAAGGTCAGTCAGTGGAGTCACTAGAATGTCTCCAAGTTCCTTCAGTCCCATATTTTTATCTACTTTTAGTTTAGCTAGTTCCTCATGAACACAATCTTCTGGAAATCATTGAAGATCCCCTACACCTCTGTTCCTATTTGTAGGTGTTTTCTGAGGTCCTGCTCCTGGCCCTTCATCTGTGAGCAAAACACAGAACAAAAATATTTGTTAAGCAATTCCGCTTTATCCTTATCAGCTTCTACATATTCCTCCTCGTCACCCTTGAATCTGACAGTACCATTTTTGCACTTCCTCCTCTCACTAACATATCTGAAAAATGTCTTATCCCACCATTTTATTGCATTGGCTATTTCTTCTTTTTGTATCTTTGCTTTCCTAACTACTTTCCTAGTTTCTCTAAGTTTTTCCAAATATTGATGCTTGTCTTTCTCTTTGTGATCTCTTGTATTTTATGAAGGCCACCCTCTTTTTCTTCACCTTGTCAGCTACTTCATTCGAGAACTATAGTGGCCACCTTTTTCTTTTACATTTATTTATCTTTCTAACAAAAAGGTTTGTTGCCTTTAAAATATCCCCTTTCAATTTAGCCCATTGCTTTTCTATGTTCCCCCAACTGTTCTCATCCCACTAACAACTTCTTTGAGGTATTGTCCCATCCTGGTAAAGTTAGTTTTCCTAAAGTCTAAGATCTTCACTTTTGAATGGATTTTATCAGCCCTAGTCCTAATACTGAACCACACCATTTGGTGATCATTGGAATCAAGATAATCTCCCACTATTACATCAGGCACCAAGTCCAAACCCTTCATGTGTGGGTTCTGTTACCAGTTGACAGAATAGTTCTCCTTGCAGAGAATCTAGGATTTCCTTACTTCTAGATGGCACCGCAGAAGGGATGTGTCAATCAGCATCCGGCATGTTAAAATCACCTATCAGTAACACTTCTCTTTTCATGGCAGTACTGTGTATGTCTTATATTAAATCTCTGTCCATTTCTTCCCCTGTGAAGGAGAACTGTATATCACACCAATACAAATGAATTTCCCATTCTCTCATCCTAGTTTAATCATAGTGCCTCCTCGCTCCCTTTTTAGCCCTGTAATTCTATAGCTTTAATATTATTTTTTACATATAGTGCCACTCCTCCTCCCTTTCTTCCTACCCTGTCCTTCCTGAATAAAGTATAGCCTAGTATAATTACATCCTAACCATGGTTGTCTATGAACCATGTCTTGTCGTCAGCACTCCCTGGTGGCCAGTGGCTGTAAGGGTAGGCTGAGCATTTTTATTGTTTCAAGAAGGAAAGGGCTCTTTAAGGCCAAGTGCAGGTTGGTCTTTGTAGTCCAGCTCCTTGTATAAACAAATTGTATAAGCCAAATAGAGGGTATTAAGGCTTTTATTTCCCCTTTAACGCAAAGGCTCAGTAAGACACAGAAATAAAGAAAGTACTTTCTTTCAGGGTTTCACCAAACATAAGCAAGAAGAAAAACTGTTACAAGTTTCACAGTTGATTGGAGAGATTAACTAAAAGATTCTCTTACTTAAGAGCAACTTAAATAAGCAAAACAGTTCTCTGGCACTTAGCACAAAAGATGAGCAGTCTTAAAGCAAAAAGGTCTGTTCAATTCACAGTTCTGCTAATGACTCAAGGCTGCTAGCGATACACAAGGTACAATCCATAAATTCATCTGGAGGCATGGGAATAGGATTCTCTAGGTCTGTTTCCATGGACTCTGGGCCACTGGCCTCGCCCTCTGAATTGGATGTCTCCCTTGCTGCTATACTTTCCCAGACTCTGTCTCTGTTTGCTTGTTTCCAATAGGGCTGTTCTAAGGCTCCCAAACGAACATGGCCTGTTCTTCTGCCCTTAAATACTGGTTTGTAAAGCTCTGACTTGTTTCCTTTTCTCCTGCACTGAGCATCTGTTTCACCAGAGCTTCTAGGAGATAAACTTTCTTTTATAAATGAAGTGGCACCATACCTGGGCTTCCTCCTGTAGCCGGTATAACTGGAGCTTTCTCTCTGAGGCACCTCTCTCTGGAGATAGGCTTTCCCTTGGAACCTTCTGAGCAGTGCTTGCCCCTTTTGTAGTTTAGGAAAACCTGGTGAGAAATCCGGATTTCCTTGCTTCTGGGTAAAGGTAGCTCTGCTATCAGAACCTTTCCTTCTTGTACCTCTTAATCCTGATTCAGACTCCTCCGGTGAGCGTAGGCCTCTCTCAAAGCATGGCTTTCTCCTCCCAACCTCTTTGCCTCTGTGGTCCTTTGCTACTGAGTCTCTCTCCAGACTGACTCTCCTCGAGTAGGGTTGCCAACTGGCCGGTTTTTCCATGGCCAGGCTGGCTGCCGGCGCAGAGGTAAAACCGGCCCTTGAAAAGCCGGTTTTTTGCTCTGGCCGCAAGATCGGGAGCGGCCAGAGCAAAAAACCAGCTTTTCTCCCAACCCGTCCAAAAAAAAAAACCTTCCCCGGGGCAGCCCACACACCGGAGGGCTTCAGAGGGAGCCGGGGAAGCCCGCGCGAGGCCCCGGCTCCCTCTGTACAGCCGCCAGCGTGAAGAGCCTTTTCCTTCTTTCTGTATTTTTTTTTAAATTTGATTTTGATGAAAACTTACACCAAATTAGCAAAAGAAAATCACACCACCATATACAATAGGAATACAATCATCATAAGAAAATAGAAAAAGATATAGTCCACATTATGGGGTACAGCCAGAAAATAGCAAGGAAATGAAAAAAAAACATACAGATTAGTAAACAAGGCCCTAGAGCCTACAATAACGGAGAAATATCTATCTAAGAACCAGAATTATCCCCAACTACTGTGCCTGATCGATCAAGAACAAATTTCTCTAACTGAGTTACATCCATGAAAACATATGTAGCATCCTTAAAGTTGACAACACACTTACATGGGAAACGTAAAAAGAAAGTAGCTCCAATTGCCAAAACCTTAGGTTTCAATACCAAAAATTGCCTCCGCCGAAGCTGAGTCTCGCGAGAGACATCAGGGAATATGTTGATAGTCTGACCACAAAACAAGGCAGACTTCACTTTAAAAAAAGCCCGCAAAATACGCTGCTTAGCTTCGAGAGAGGCAAGTGTAACCAATAAAGTAGAGCGAGAGGGGATATTATCCGTGGAATCTTCCAGAAAAGCAGTTAAGTTTGCAACTGTAGGGACAATTTCGTCAAGGGCACCCTCAACGGGATTAAGCTTTTTGACGCTAGAAAAAAGGTAATAAGTTTGCGATACCGCAATGAGATCTGATATTTCCAATATTTCCTTAAAGTATTTCTCAAGTAATATTCTAGGTGACAGCAAAGGGGTTTGCGGAAAATTCAGGAATCTGAGATTACAGGAACGTGACAAATTCTCTAAGGCCTCCAAGCGAGAGTATAACACCAAGGAGTCCTTGACCCTGGCTGTATGAGCCACTACAAGAGATGGTACCTGAGAGCTTATTTTGGCTACAGCCTGATCAACAGAACTAACCCTCTCATCTAGCTGTTGAAAAGAAACAACAGCCTCCTGGGAGAATATACACAGTGCATTTAAAGTAGAAGACATTTTCTTATCGATAGCCAACAAAGCAGACCATATATCCCTTAAAGTAATCTCAGCACCGGGGGGTCCCGGCGAAACATCAATTAAACTATTAACAGAAACAGATTGAACAGGCTTAGGAAAAACATTGCCTGTGCCTTTTCATATGTCTGGGATATCCGTGGAGTCTCCGGAAACAGCAAGTAGTAAATTAGCACTTGCTCTTAACTGTTTCACAACGTCTTCCACAAAACTCTGGCTTGGCAGTAACCCTGGCGTACCTTTTCTGCTGACCTTGCTTTGTCTGTGCTCGGAGCTCTCTTCCTCTCTACAGGGAAATGGCTTTGCCCTGTCTTCAGGAAGCTCCCACAACGGCTTAGGTTTAGCTTCAAGGTAACCAGTAACGGACCCACCAGAATCCTTCTTGCCTGGGGCTGGGTTCCAAGACTCCCTCAGTTGCTGCCTTCCTTGCTGAAGTGGAATAGACACTTGTAAAGGCTTTTCCCTGCCTTCTTGTCCATCCTGATTCTCAGTGCTGCTCTCAAAGACTAGCCCTGAAGCTGGTTTAAAACGGCTTCCTTATTCAGGCACGCCCTTCTGACTATCCAGGAATGCTTTCGGTACCACATATTCCCCCCCTTAAGATATTACAGGCTGGGTAAACAACGTCATCACAGCATGTAATCCTGCATAGGCTCTTGATGTCTCCCTTGTTCTCCTGGTATCCCTGGGAAGATGTGGCTAGCTGGGAGAGTGCTACTCTTTCATGCCATGGGCTCAACAAATTCACGTGGTAAACCTGCCTACAGCCTCTCCTATTCTGAATTGCATAGGACACTGGGCCTACCTGTTCTACCACGAAAGGGTCCTTTCCATTGTCTTTCGAACTTAGGGACCGGTCCGGGCACCCTAACAATGACTTTCTCGCCTATTGCCAATTGGCGAGGCTTGGCATTACGGTCGTAATATTCCTTTTGTTTCAACTGACTGGCTTTTAGATTATTCTCAGCGACTTGGGAGGTTCGTGCTAGACGACCTCTTAAGTCCCTTAAAAACTGGGGTACAGCAATTTCCTCAGCTCCCGGTTCTATCCACTGTTCCCGGAGGATATCGAGGATACCTCTCGGCGAGCGTCCATACATCAGTTCGTATGGAGAGGTTCCTAGGGATGATTGCTTTCTCTCCCTGCATGCATACAGTACAAAGGGAAGGAGAGTGTCCCACTCGTTCATTTGACCCCCCAACCCCCTTCTCAGCATACTTTTCAACGTTTGGTTGAAACGCTCAACCAACCCGTTGGTTTGTGGGTGGTAGGCTGCAGTCTTAACATGTCGGATGCCAAAGGCGTCCCACACCCTCGCTAGGTAACGCGACATGAAGTTACTGCCGCGATCGGTCAAAACGTCTTTTGGGAACCCCACCTCACAGAACAATTTTACTAGTTCTGCCGCCACTGTATGGGCTGAAATGCTGCGTAAGGGAACCGCCCAGGGGAATCGCGTTGCGTGATCTACCATGACCAATATGTATTGGTAGCCGCACGGCGTCTTAATCATGGGACCCACTATGTCTACCGCTATCCTATGTATGGGCACCGTTATTACTGGTAGCGGAATCAACGGTACCTCCTTTGGTTTCACAGAGGAAACCCTCTGGCAGGATGGACAGGCCTCACAGAATTTAGTTGTTTCCTTAAATACGCCTGGCCAATAGAATCTGGCTAACACCTGATCTAAGGTTCCTTGGGTACCTTTGTGTGCTCCTATGGGATGATCGTGGGCCAATCTTAGTACCAGGGTTCTAAAGGTAGTTGGTATGACCAGCTGCTTACGGATGTTACCCGAAGCTGGGTCTAAACTTTCCCTGAATAAAATTCCCTCATCCAGGAGAAACCTTGGCAAAGTATCCCTACCTTCTTGGGCATATTTAAACGCTTGAGCAAGGGCTGGATCGGCCTGTTGCTCTTTGGGAAATGAGAGGAACCTGTCCATTAGCTCCGCGGGGACCCATGGTAACTCCAACCCTTCTCGGATCTCTGCTCTACTCTGAGATCGCGTCTGGCGTTCCCTACGTTTTTCTCCCTTACTTTTCTTGTTCTCTTTCCTTGGGGCATTGATAAGGTCCTCGTGAGAAGGTAAATCAACTTGCCCTGCGGTGGAAGATTCTCCGTCATCTTCCGCGGCCTTGGTCTGGTTCCTTGTAGAAACCATTCCCTCTTTTACCTGTACCTGTTGTTGCAAGCCTTTTTTAAAGTATGGCCAGTCCTGGCCTAATACTACTTCATGGGGCAGGTGTGGAACTATGGCTAGTGAGATCTCCTTAGCTATTCCGCATCCTTTTACTAGGAGTTTGTGAATAGGATAGGAAGATGTCGCGCCATGGACACAGCAGAGTTTTACAGTATCACTGGGTAGATCAGGTATGGTTCTACCGTGGGCTCTTATCCTTTCCCAGAGGCCACGCGAAAGCATACTTTGATCGGAACCAGAGTCTAGTAGGGCCTTGGTACTTACCCCTTGGACAGTCACAGCTATGAGGAAACCCTCCCTAACCTGTCCTGGGCTAGTGGTCACCAGCGCTACCTTCGCTCTGCAGCTACGCTGTAAATGGTCACTACTGCCACATTTAAAGCATACTCTCTTAGCATACCTGGCTTTACATTCAGGTAAACACAATGCAGTTACTTTCATAACATTTTCCTTCTTTTCTGAGTTTGCCTCGGTTGGTCTCCCAGAAGTCATGCTATTACCCTGAGCATTCCCCTCTGCTTCCAGGAACCGCTCAGCGAGCATGATCGCTTCCTGTGAGTCTTTACAACCTTGCAAGGTTAGAAAAGTTCGGACATTTTCAGGGACAGCGTTCATATACTGTTCTAACAATATGGTATCCAATATTGTTTCAATACCTTTGCCCTCAGGCTCTAACCACTTGTTAAGCAAAGCTTTTAAGCGATAGTGTAGGGCTCTAGGCGTCTCACCAATCATAAGTTTAGCGTCTCTAAACAAATGATGGTATGCAGAAGACGTAAGACCAACTCTATCCTTAATCGCTTTTTTAACTTCATCGTAGTTATTTGACAAATTAGGTGGTACAGTTTGATAAGCAGTTAATGCTTCTCCTGTGAGACACATTGCCAGCCTGACTGCCCATTGGTCTTTTGGCCAATGCATCAGGTAAGCAACTCGCTCAAAAGTCTCTAAATAATTGTCCAGATTATCAGACTGAGACAACTTCCCAAAGTTCCATGCCTCTTTAGACCAAAGTCCCGAAGCATGAGCTTGGCTTAAGTGTTCAAAACCTGTTGAAGATGAAGCAGGCTCGGGCTCCTTCTTCGTGGATTGGATCCATGCCTCCAGCATCTGTATGAGCGGCCGCTGCTGCGCTTCCATGCGTGCTGTAGAGTCTCTTAGAGCCTCCATGGCCAGCTTGCGTTGGCGCTCAAACTGGGCTGACATCCACGTCAAGACTTCTTTAACTTCCATTGTCATGCTGAAAAGACAAACACAAGACACAACCACCAAGTGCGGTATCACCAGATAGGAGGTACTTCTACCTTTCCCCCACTTGCTGCGCTGATACCAAATCAAGTATCCCCAGGTAACTCTGCTATGTACAAATTACCTGATACTTGTGGTGCATCAAGCCTTTGTGTATGCGGTGGTCTCTCCAGTATCAGACCCGTCTTCTTCTTCTGTAGAAGCAGTCTTGCTTGAAGATTCTTTTTTTTTCCAAAAATTTTTTTTCTCCAAAATTTTTTTTTCCAAAACTTTATTTTTCAAAACTTTTTCTTGCCCTTTAATTCTTCTGCGCATGCGCCTTTGCCTTGATCCGTAGCAACTATGCCAATCTGTCACACTCCCCTGCTACTGGCCGAAGGCCTTATAGTAGGGGTGACCGCTGTTTTGCTTCTGAGTGTCCTTTATACTATCCAGCAGCAAGGGTTGCTGGGATATGTAGTTTTTGGTTTCACTCTCACAAAAATGTGTTGTGGCACAAGGGTCTTTTGGAACAGATAAATTTATTATTATTGTTGGGTTTTTCCCCTCACAGAGGTTCTCAGGCAAATAAGCAAAGCAATATAATTCTTTTCCAGAATAAACAGAAAAGCAGGAACAAATGAAAAGCATCAAAAAGTGGAAAAACTGTTTCTTCACAGCATCACAAAACTTCCAAACAACTTTGTAATTCTTCTTACCAAAGCTTGTTTATCTTAGGAGCAGTCTTTCAACATTATACATGGAACAGTCTCTCTTATAGTAATCAGGTGAGTCAGGAATATCAGCTACGTCATTAAACATCTCCTTGCTTGCATTCTCACGGCTCTGTTTAGGAGAACTTCTTGGCCGCAATCCTGGGATAGCTATTTGCAGCTGTTCTAAGAAGACTCCACTCTCACTGTCCGTGACTTCTTCTAGTTCAGGAAATGGGTTAGAATGTAAGCTCTTCCTTATGGTTGTCACATTAGCTTTAAACCATTTGTCAAAAGAGTATCTGCTAGGTACTTTCACAGCCGTGCTACCCTGGCACCTATTAGCACTTGCTCTTAACTGTTTCACAACGTCTTCCACAAAACTCTGGCTTGGCAGTAACCCTGGCGTACCTTTTCTGCTGACCTTGCTTTGTCTGTGCTCGGAGCTCTCTTCCTCTCTACAGGGAAATGGCTTTGCCCTGTCTTCAGGAAGCTCCCACAACGGCTTAGGTTTAGCTTCAAGGTAACCAGTAATGGACCCACCAGAATCCTTCTTGCCTGGGGCTGGGTTCCAAGACTCCCTCAGTTGCTGCCTTCCTTGCTGAAGTGGAATAGACACTTGTAAAGGCTTTTCCCTGCCTTCTTGTCCGTCCTGATTCTCAGTGCTGCTCTCAAAGACTAGCCCTGAAGCTGGTTTAAAACGGCTTCCTTGTTCAGGCACGCCCTTCTGACTATCCAGGTGCACCTCGTTAGGGCTGCTTCCAGCTCTTACGTCATGAATCTGACTGAGCTGCATTCTCTCTGAAAGCTTCCTGCTGTCATGGAAACCTGGCTTGCTCTGGCTTTTAAAGGTGCAGTGCTCGCCCTTTTTCCCTTCTGTCTGCTCAGGAATGCTTTCGGTACCACAAGCTTCATTGCATGTCCCCTAGTCTTTCTATATTCTGATAACATAAACAATCGATCTGCGTTTACCCGTTCCACTCCGTTCATTAATTTATAGACTTCTATCATATCTTCCCTCAGCCGTCTCTTTTCCAGGTTAAAGAGCCCTAACCTTTTTAGCCTTTCTCCATAGGAGTATCCTTCCATCCCCTTTACCATTTTGGTGGCTCTTCTCTGAACCTTTTCTAATATCGCTATATCCTTTTTAAGATACGGCAACCAGAATTGCACACAATATTCAAGTTGCGGTCTCACCATGGAACGATATAGAGGCATTATAATATCTTTTGTTTTATTTTCCATTCCTTTCCTTATGATACCTAGCATTCTATTTGCTCTCTTTGCCACCGCTGCACACTGGGCCGAGGGTTTTAACATGTTATTCACAATGACGCCTAAATCTTTTTCCTGGGTGGTGGTTCCTAATGTGGAATCTTGCATCGTGTAACCATAGTTCCTGAGCGGTCCTCCAGTTTAGTCCTCCACATCCGGGTAGTGCACCTCCTCCCGCAGCCAGGAGACTGGACCAATCAAAATCCTGCTGTGTATGATGTATGCTGTCGGAGCTCCCATCAGCCCCCAGTGTGTCCAGTCTCCTTGCAGCTGGAGGACGTGTGTGCCTGATCTAGGCTCACTTAGGATCATTTGGGGGAGCAACACTAGAGAGCCTTTTGTTGGGGGTTTTTCTTTGTCTCATGTTATCCTTTTTCTTTTTTAAAGGTAGCTGTTCCTTTAAATTTAAAAAAAAAAACGGGGGCAAGCCGGCGGTGAGGAGCCAGGTCTGCATTGGCCTTCTGCCTTCTCTACGAAGGTCTTCTAGCAGACAGTCAGGTTAGATCTCTCCCCTAGACTGCACGGGGAAGAGATCTGCCTTGGCCAGACATCTCCTTCATGTTGGGTGTCTCTGGGTTCCTGCGGTTCCCTTTCTGTGCCTCGCAAGGTTTGCCTGCCTCATGGTAAGTCCGGTGCTGTAGCGTGCTCCCGCTCAGGACTCGAGCGGTGAGCCGGCTTCCGGCGGAGCCTCGTCTGTGCGGCGGGTGCCCTTTCAGCGGAGATCGCGTTTTTTCCTTAGTTACTTTTATTTCCCTGCATTTGCTTGTCTTTTATTTGCTCCGTTGATTTTCGCGGCATTTTTCGTTTGCCGGTAAAGGAAGCCGGCGGCCATTTTGCAGCTTTGTTTTTTCTTTTTCCCATCGGCGAGAACAGCTGTGCACGGGTCTCCCTTGCGTTTTTTCGAGTTTTTGGGGTGGCGATTTTGCCTGCGGACATCTCAGCATTCTCAGTGGATGTTTTAAAAAAAAAAAAAAAGAGGGGGCAGCGTTTATCTTTACTTGGGGTTCATAGCTCAGGATTTATTTTCTGAGCAGCTCCTGGGCTGGCATGGCAGCTAAACTGCAGTGCGTGATTTGCGGATCGCGCAGGGGAGCGGTGGCTGAGTCTGGAATATGTAGGGGCTGTGCCTCCGTTTCTTCAGACTTGGAACATCAAATGGAGTTGAAGGAGCTGCCTGACTCTGACGGCCCTCCTGTCCTGGCGGAAGGGGAGCCCTCGCCTGGTCCCCTACAGTCTTGTTCGACGGCCCCTCCTAAAGGGCAGGCTGGTACTTTGTCGTTAGATGCCGCGGAGTCTCCCTCCGCGGGCTTCTCCCCGGATTTTGTTCTTCTTATGCACCAGGCCTTTTGCTTGAGCTGCTCCGGCAAGCTTCCAGAGTCATGGCCGACGTCGCTTCCCTCCTGCTCGGCAGGGGAGCCCCGGCGAACTTCCCAGCCTGCTGCTAAACGCAGGCCTCTATCTGCGGCGCTTGGGTAGCTAGGGCCTGTTTGCGCTGGGCTCAGCACCTGCAGTCAGCTTCCGGTTTGGATCAGCAGGGGTTGTTAGAGGTGACACGCCTGGAGTCTGGGTCGGCGTACCTGGCGGATGTGCATTACGACTTGATCAGGACTTTAGCTAATAGCATGGCTTCCTTGGTGGCGGCACGCAGGTCTATCTGGTTGAGGAACTGGGCGGCCGACGGATCTTCTAAATCTCGCCTCAGTAAACTTCCCTTTAAGGGCAGACTATTGTTTGGAGAAGCCCTGGATAAGTTGGATAAGGACCTCGGAGAGTCTAAGGGTGGTAGGCTACCAGAGGATAAGCCTAAGCTGAATAGGAACATGCCGCAAGCGCGGGGCCAATTTCGGGACTTTCGCAGATTTCGTTCTTCCCGCCTTTGGACTTCCCAACGTGGCCACTTTGGATTCAGATCCCAAGGATTTCGTGGTTTTCGAGGAGTGGGCAGAGGCTTCTCGGGCGCTTCCTCCTCTTCGACCTCTTCCTTTAGTCGCAAACCGCAATGAAGCGAGGCGGGCTCCAGAGGGAAGTCTGGTCATCGGGGGACGCTTGCGCGACTTTCTTCCTTCTTGGGCCCGAATTACATCCGATCGGTGGGTGCTGGAGATCGTGAGAGAGGGCTATGCGCTGGAGTTTGCTCACCCGCTCCCCGATTCCTTTGTACTTTCTCCCAGCAAAGGCGAGCAGAGGGTACGGGCAATTCGGTTGACTTTGCTTCGCCTCTTAGCCTTAGGAGCCGTCATTCCCGTCCCGCCTTCCGAGCGCTGTGTCGGTCACTACTCCATCTATTTTGTGGTGCCAAAGAAAGACGGGTCGCTGTGCCCCATCCTGGTTCTCAAGGGCGTGAATCGGGTTCTCCGGGTCCCTCATTTCCGGATGGAAACCTTGCAGTCGGTCATTGTGGCGGTGCGTCAAGGGGAGTTTCTCACGTCCCTCGACCTCTCGGAGGCCTATTTGCACATTCCTATTCGGGCGGCTCATCAGAAGTTCCTGCGGTTTGCTTTCCCGTGGGGCCACTTTCAGTTTCGAGCCCTGCCGTTTGGACTGGCTACCGCTCCTCGCACCTTCACAAAGGTTATGGTGGTGGTCACGGCGGCCTTACGAAGGGAAGGCATCTTAGTTCACCCTTACCTCGACGATTGGTTGATTCGCGCAAAGTCCAACGACGAGAGTGTGCAGGTCACGGACAGAGTGGTTACCCTTCTGCGGTCTCTCGGCTGGGTGGTCAACGAAAAGAAGAGTCACTTGACGCCGACTCAATTCCTCGAATACCTCGGAGTTCGGTTCGACACGGCGAGAGGGTTGGTGTGCTTGCCGGAGCGCCGTGTCCTGGCCTTACGGGGCTTAGTGCGCACTTTCCTAGGGATGCCTGCTCCGTCCGCCTGGTGGTACCTTCGGCTCCTCGGCACTATGGCGGCAACTCTGGAAGTGGTTCCTTGGGCGCGGTTTCATATGCGACCACTCCAGAGCGCCCTGCTGCGCCGTTGGTCGAACCAGTTCGATTCGTTGAACATGCGCTTGCCTTGCCCGAAGCCAGTTCGTCGATCGCTTCGGTGGTGGCTGTGTTCGGAGAACCTGAGGAAGGGGCTTCCCTTGGAGCCGCCCCTTTGGATTCCGTTCACTACGGATGCCAGCCTGTCAGGCTGGGGAGCCCATTGCACGGGCCGCTTTGCTCAGGGGACGTGGTCTCTTCTGGAGGCCTCTTGGTCAATCAACCGTCTCGAGCTGCGGGCAGTGAGACTCGCGCTGCTTGCCCTCGAAGCACTGGTAAAGAGGCGGCCGGTGCGGGTTCTCTCGGACAACTCGGCGACAGTGGCCTACATCAACCGCCAGGGGGGCACCGGAAGTGTGGCCATGGAATTCGAAGCGGCGGCTTTGTTCAATTGGGTTCAATCCCGGCTGCCGGCGATTTCGGCAGCGCATATCGCAGGAAGGGACAATGTGACGGCGTATTTTCTCAGCAGGATGCGGGTGGACCCCGGGGAATGGGAGCTGAACCCGCAGGTTTATGCGCAAATAGTTCGTCGGTGGGGGTCTCCCGTCATGGACCTCATGGCGACGTTTCAATCGGCGAACGGAGGGAGCGCATGTCCGAAGGGCTCGACGCCCTCATCCAGCCGTGGCCAGAGTGCGGTCTCCTTTATGTCTTTCCCCCTTGGGCGCTAATCGGTCAGGTCGTTCAGCGCATCGAGGCTCACCGGGGGCGGGTGTTGCTGGTTGCTCCGGATTGGCCCAGGAGACCGTGGTACGCAGACCTGGTGCGGTTGCGCGACAGGGTCCCCTGGCATCTGCCTTCGCTGCCAGATCTGCTGATTCAGGGTCCCCTTCGGATGCCCCAGGTGGATCGATTCTCGCTTACGGTTTGGCCATTGAAAGGGCTCGGCTGAGGAAGAGGGGTTATTCTCCCGCAGTTATTACCACCCTTCTTCGAGCGCGGAAGACCTCCACCTCCCTCGCTTATGTTAGGATGTGAAGAATTTTTGAGGACTGGTGTTCCCGGCGTGGTGTCCGGGCGGCGACGGCCTCAGTGCCCGTAGTGCTCAGTTTTTTGCAGGACGGATTTGACAAGGGTCTAGCGGCCAGCTCTCTGAAGGTTCAGCTGGCGGCTATCGCCTGTTACAGAGGCAAAGTGTTGAATCTTAACCTAGGGTCTCATCCAGACGTGCAGCGTTTTATCAAGGCGGTATTCCGTTTGAGGCCTTCGCGTCGTCTATCCTTTCCTTCATGGGATCTGAACTTGGTATTGCGAGCTCTGGTTCACAAACCTTTTGAACCTCTCCGACAAGCGTCTCTTAAGGATCTGACCCTGAAGACGGTTTTTCTGGTGGCCATCTGCTCGGCGAGGTGCATTTCCGAATTGCAGGCGCTCTCGTGTAGGGAGCCCTTCTTATCTATTTCTAGGGATCGCGTGGTGCTTAGGCCGGTTCCCTCTTTTTTGCCCAAAGTGGTCTCGCCTTTTCATCTGAATCAGGCGGTTTTTCTTCCGGTCCTGAGGGCTGGTCCGGAGAGCCCTGCTGACGGTGGGCTTCACTGTCTGGATGTACGGCGCGTTCTTCGCCATTACTTGAAAGTATCTGAGTCTTTCCGAAAGACTGACCGCTTGTTCGTGCTATTTGGCGGGGCAAGGCGAGGAGAAGCGGCGGCTAAGGCCTCTATTGCTCGGTGGATTAAAGAGGCGATTGCATCAGCGTATCTTTTACAACATCAGCCGGATCTGGTGGGTCTGCGGGCCCACTCTACCATAGCTCAAGCAACATCCTGGGTGGAGCATTGTCTGGTTCCGCCAGCGGAAATCTGTAGAGCGGCTACTTGGTCCACGCTGCATGCCTTCAGTAAGCACTACCGGTTAGATGTGCTGGCCGCTCGGGATTCTTGTTTTGGTTCGGCAGTGCTGCGTGCCGGATGGCAAGGTCCCGCCCGGTGTTGACTGCTCTGTTACATCCCGGATGTGGAGGACTAAACTGGAGGACCGCTCAGGAAATGGAAATTACACATACCTGGTAATTGTAGTTCCTGGAGGGTCCAGTTTAGTCCTCCTTCCCTCCCATATGTCAGGTTATCTGTTGCGGCGCGCTTTTTTGCGAACGGTACGGAATTAGGGCGGTCTTCATTCTTTTCATTCTCTTCTTCATTCTCTTCTTCTACCCGGACACGACTGCTTGTCTGTGTGCCTTTTTGTTTTTTCCCCTCCAGCCCTTGCCTCGGGCGGCTGGGGTTGTGACTGTCTTTTTCTTCTGGGGAGAAGGTAGAAGTGCTGTGTAGCGTTCTGGCTTCCTCGTTTGGGGAGGGGGTCGATATATTCATAAGGGGACAGAGTTTCTTTTCAATACGTATTTCTGATAGTCTCATGTGTTGCTTCTTTAAGTCTGCTTTCTTACTAGTTCACTGGGGGCTGATGGGAGCTCCGACAGCATACATCATACACAGCAGGATTTTGATTGGTCCAGTCTCCTGGCTGCGGGAGGAGGTGCACTACCCGGATGTGGAGGACTAAACTGGACCCTCCAGGAACTACAATTACCAGGTATGTGTAATTTCCATTTTGGGTTGTTCTTCCCTAGGTACATAACTTTGCACTTGTCCACATTAAATTTCATCTGCCATTTTGATGCCCAGTCTTCCAATTTATCAAGATCCTCTTGCAATTTTCCACAATCCTCTTGGGTTTTAACAACTTTGAATAGTTTTGTGTCATCTGCAAATTTGATAACCTCACTCGTTATTCCACTTTCCAGGTCATTTATGAATATGTCAAAAAGCAGCAGACCCAGCACAGATCCCTGGGGTACACCACTATTCACCTTTCTCCATTGGGAAAATTGGCCATTTAGCCCTGCCCTCTGCTTTCTAGCTTTTAACCAGTTCCTGATCCACAGTAGTACACTGCCTCCTATCCCATAACCTTTTAGTTTTGCCAAAAGTCTCTGATGAGGGACCTTGTCAAAGGCTTTCTGAAAGTCCAGATACACTATATCAACCGACTCACCTTTGTCCACCTGTTTATTCACACCTTCAAAAAAACATAGTAAGATCTTCCTTGTCTAAAGCCATGTTGGCTGTCGCCCATTAGGCCATGACTATCTACATGCTGAGTAATTTTATTCTTTATGATGGTTTCTACCATTTTTCCCGGTACTGACGTCAGGCTCACCGGTCTGTAGTTTCCCGGATCACCCCTGGAACCCTTTTTAAAAATTGGTGTTACATTGGCGATCCTCCAATCTTCAGGTATTAGAGATGATTTTAATGATAGTTCACAGATTACTAATAGCAGGTCTGCAATCTCATATTTCAGTTCTTTCAACACCCTTGGATGTATACCATCTGGCCCAGATGATTTGCTACTCTTCAGTTTATCTAATAGCTGTAATACATCTTCCCGATGTATTGATGTTTCCTTCAATTCTTCTGCACCTTTAAATACCACTTCAGTCAGGGTAACATCCCTACCTCTTCCTCAGTAAAGACCGAAGCAAAGAGACTTCCGGTTGGCAATGAGCTGATCAGACGGGGGAAGATCAGCTCCGGCCACTACACCCCGAACATCGGCAACATTTCATTAACTAAGTGGAATTCGCTAAAATTTCCACTGGCTACGAGTTAAAGAAGAAACAGGGAAACATCAAGCCTGAACTTAAAATAGTGAGACAGGCGGATGGCAGCAAAACCGCAGCGACGGGAGAAGCCGCGTGCCCCGGAGGCTAAAATGGCGGAGGGGACCCCTAAGAGCCCTAAATCATCGGGCGACCAGACCCTGGTGGCGGAGGTCAGTGCCGCGGTGGTGCAGGCGCTGGAGGCTCAATTCCACAACTTAACTGAGCAGATTTCCACCATCAGCCAGAGCCTCACAGACTTCACAGGGCGTATGGAGCAGGCGGAAACCCGCATCTCCGACGTGGAAGATACCCAACACTCCTTGTCGACAAAGGTGGAGACCCTGGAACGCATGCTGAAGCAACAGGGAGAGAAAATCGACGACCTGGAGAATCGGGGTCGTCGCAACAACCTCCGCTTCATCGGCATAGAGGAAAGCGTGGGAGACAGTGCACTGTTGGCGTACCTGACTGCCTGGATGGAGAAACTGTTGGACGGCAAGGGGGGGAACCCCATCCGGCTGGAGCGTGTTCACCGTCTAGGCCCCAAACGAGAGCAGGCGAGACGGCCACGTGCGGTCATTGCTCGGTTTCTGGATTTTCAGCAGAAGGAGGCAGTGCTGCGGGCAGCCCGGGGACGAAAGGCAATGGCAGGGGACGCGGCGCCAATCCTGGTCTTCCAGGATTATTCAGCCCTGGTGAGCCAGCAGCGCCGCGCCTTCACTCCGATCTGCGCACAGTTGATGAATCAAGGAGTCCGCTTCTCCCTACTCTACCCTGCGAGGCTGCGAATCGACCATCAGAGTCAGACCCGATTCCTGCAGTCCGTGGAAGAGGCCAACTCATTCCTGGACAGTTTGAGCGAAGCCGCAAGCACAGCTAGATGAGCTGCTGGGGCCAAACTGGCGGAGACAGCACACACATGGGTGGATGAACTTTTAGACTGCAGGGGGGTGAGAGCGGGCCCGGGGGATGAGACCTGCGGGTCCGCCTCATCCCGGAGCGGTAAGCGGGACTAATGGTGAAGGGAACCCGAATCCACCCGGGGAGCGTCTGCCGGCAATAGCCTAAAGTCACGCAGGCTATGTAGAAGCTGACAGAGGGTTAATTAGTCTGGAAGCATGGGGATAGTTACTGATAGATACCTTCTGACACTTGACTTCTTTATTTCTCTTCTTTGTTACCTTCCTGTGTTACTTTGTAATAATGTTTCCAGTGTAACATTGTAGCCTGTAATGCATAGGAGTTTCCTTGTATGTGGGGTTTATTGACTGGCCGTGGATGGTAAGATTTAGGGGAGGGGGGGAGCAAGGGTTTCTTGGCCCTTCTACCCAGAGCCAAGCAGCAAGGGGGGGGGGATTATTGCTCCGAGTTCACTAAGAAGGGATGCTAGATCCTGGGCTCGGCCGGGGGGCGGTGGGAGTAGCACTTGGTACAAGAGAATTGAGGGGAGTGGGAGGTGGTGTAGGGCTGAATGCCATAGGAAGTTCGTCTGGTCCCATGCGAGGTCCAGGCGGGAGAATGTTAGGGGGGAATGGGGGAAGGGGTGGGGGGAGAAGGGAGTAGAGCATTGGGGGAGGGGATGGTTTCTCGGGGGGGGGATCCATGTTTATTTTATTGCTGTATTTCTGCTGGGGAGGGAGGGTGGGATGGTCGCTTCACACCAAGAGGACGTGGGCATTGGGGGGCCCAATACGGGAAGGTAGGGGGGAGCCTCAGGCTGGGGGGGTTCTTCCTGGAGGATGGTTGAGTACCTGCCTAAAATACTGGAGCGAACTAAACCCAAACTGAAGATCCTAACGTGGAATGTCTGCGGCTTGGGGAGCCCTTTTAAAAGAACAAAAATATTACAAGCCTTGGCGAGGCAGAAAGCGGACCTGGCCTTCCTCCAGGAAACTCACCAGACAGCAGGGGAGCATGCTAAACTGCGTAGAACCTGGGTGGGACAAGTATGGGGGGTGCCGGCCCAGAACAAAAAAGGGGGGGTAGCCATACTTGTGCACAAGAGGATCCGCTTCGAGGTCATCAAAGAAATTGCGGACCCAACCGGGCGGTTCCTTCTGCTGCAGGGCCTTCTAGAGGGGAAACCTATTATCCTTGGCAATGTTTATAGTCCCAATGTGTTAGACAGAGATTTATATGCTCGTCTGGCCGCCCAAGTCGAGCAGCTTCCAGAGCTTCCCTTGATTCTAGGGGGGGATTTCAACGGGGTGTTGGATGTGGCGCTGGATACCTCTAGGGGGGAGGGGACCCGGGAGCGATCTCAGGGGGCCCGAGCCTTAAATGGACTGCGGACCAGATTGGGGTTGGTGGATCCATGGAGACTCCTACACCCTGCTGAAAGAGACTACACTCATCAGTCCCGTGCACATAGTTTCAGTGCCCGTATAGATTATTTGTTGACCTCGCAGTGTCTGTTTGCTTTGGTAGACGAGTCGCAGATAGGACCCGCGGAAATATCTGATCATGCCCCTGTTTGGTTACAGATGCGGTGGGGCGCGAGTCGCCCCTCGACGAGGCTATGGCAGTTTCCTTTGGAACTCTACCGAGACTCTCAGTTTCGTCAATTCTTGCAACAACGGTGGTGTGAATTCGAAGCTGACCACCGGGGGCACGCTGCCGACCCCGAGTTGGTTTGGGAGACAGCGAAAGTGGTCCTGCGCGGGGACATTATCGGCTATACGGCGCGCAAGCGTCGCCTGGTGGCGGAGCGTATCATCCGCTTGGAACGTTTAGTCAACATACAGCGGCGGAAGTGGGCGAGCAATCCGAGCGGGGCTTCAAAGAAGCGGCTCTGGGAACTGCAGACGATGCTGAACGATCTTTTGCACCAGCGGGCTAAAAAGTCAGTTATGTATTATAGATTCCAGCTCTACTGTTACGGGGATAAACCTGGGAAACTACTGGCTCGGTGTCTACGCTCTTCTCGGGGTTCTAAGTTGGTGCATGCATTGAAGGATGATGGAGGGATCCTTCATAGGGAAAACCCGGAAATTGCGCGTGTTTTTCGCTCGTTCTTTCAAAAACTGTACACCGCGACGACGGGCACATACGAGCAAATGTCAGACTACTTGGACGGGTTGGACCTGCCTCAGCTGTCTGACCAACAACGTCGACATCTGGACAGGCCGATCTCTGTTCAGGAGGTGCAGCAGGTCATAGCCAAGGCGAGTTGTTATAAATCCCCCGGGGCAGATGGGTTAGGGGCCGAGTTCTACAAGATCTTGACGGGCTTGGTCTCCCCTCTACTAGTGGCGGTTCATACCAGGAGGTCCGAACAGGGCATGTTTCGCTGGGGTAGCAATTTGGCTCATATGATTTTGATTCCGAAGCCAGGAAAAGACCCGCTCTGCGCTGCATCCTATCGCCCTATCTCCCTTCTTAACTTTGATCTCAAAATTCTCGCCAAAATCCTCGCCGACAGATTGGCAACTGTGCTAGGGCACCTGATCCATGAATCCCAAGTGGGTTTTGTACAAGGGAGATATGCGGTTCGGAACCTGCGGAAGATCCTGGCTTCCCTAGAATGGGTTCAGAATCGGAATCTCGCTTCTCTGCTAATCAGCTTTGATGCAGAGAAAGCCTTCGACAGAGTGGACTGGCACTATCTCTGGGAACTGCTGCCCCGCTATGGAATTGGGAACTCTTTTTGTGCTCTAGCTCAAAGTCTCTATTTTGACCCGATCGCGGCGATTTGCTGTAATGGGGTGCTCTCAGACACCTTCTCATTATATAGGGGGACTCGCCAAGGTTGCCCTCTATCCCCGTTGCTTTTTGTTCTTTCTTTGGACCCGTTTATACGAAAGGTGGAGGCCTCACGGGAGATACGGGGGGTGCGTATTCGCACGTCTGGCTTTAAATTATCGGCTTTCGCCGACGACCTCCTGGTGCATCTACTTCGACCCCAAGACTCGCTCCCTAGTTTAATGCGAGAATTTGAGATATTCGGACAATTTGCCGGATTAAGCATCAATCTGGATAAGTCCGTGGCGTTGGACACGACGGGCACAGTGAAGGATAGCTGGTTGGGGTCCTTCCCACTTAACTGGGTGGTTGGCCAGTTTAAATACCTTGGTATCATTCTGACAGGTCAGCCATCACAACTCTACGAGAGTAATCTCTCTAAAATCACGCAGAGCCTCCAAGCACAGTTGCAGGCCTGGCGACCTCTCCCCTTGGCTTTATCTGGGAGAATCGCAGCGGTTAAGATGGTAGTTTTACCACGGATTTTATACTGGTTACAGACGTTGCCCGTCTGGCTCCTGCGAAAGGACTTAAAACGTCTTGAACGAATACTCAGCGGGTTTTTGTGGGGGGTGCGCGTACCCGTATTCGCTACTCCCGCTTAGTGGGACATTGGCGAGGTGGGGGGCTGGGACTCCCGGACCTCGGGGCTTATGCTCTGGCTTGCCAGGCGTGCCATTTGGGAGATTGGCTGGGTAGGATGGAGGTCTTCACCCCCCGGAGTCTCGAGGAGGCCCTTGCCGCCCCAGCTTCCCTTTTAGCTCTTCTACATTTAGACTGCCGTTTCTTCCCTGATCATTTGGCGGGGAGTGTGCTTCTCACTCCGGTATGTAGAACTTGGCGACAGTTGAACATTTATTGGAAAACGAACTGGCGGGTGTCTAGCTGGTTGCCGATCCAGGGTAATGTATCGTTTACTCCGGGATCTGAAAACGCACAATTCCGGGTGTGGGCGCAGAAGGGTATCCACAGTCTAGGCCATGTGGTTGATCCCTCGGGAGGCTGTCGGAGGTTCCAGACTCTGTGCAATGACTACGCCCTTGGGGCTGGCCACCAATTCGCGTACATACAGCTTTCACACTACCTCGCCTCCCTACCGGCAGGAGAGTTGCGGGCAGAGCGCTCAGCACAAATCATAGAATTTTTCGACTTGGGTGGGGATTCCCAGCTCTCTATCCGATCCTTGAAGACGCGCTTGGTTCCCTTCCGACCGTCCCCGGACTATCGGTCCGTAGAGCTGGGGTGGGGAGGGGAGCTGGGTAGAGAGATTGGCCCGGGTACAATCCCAAGGGCCCTGCAGCGGATAGGGGAACTGGCGGTGGGGGCGCGCTGGAGAGAGGTGCAATATAAATCCCTTACTAGGGTGCATTTTTCCCCTCGGCGGGCCTTCCGCTCTCACCTAGCGACGGACGGCTCATGTCCAAGGTGTTCGGAACCCATGGCGCACCTGGTGCACATGTGGTGGGGATGTAGATATATTAGACCTTACTGGAGGAGAATAGGCTCCTATATGGAGCGCCTGTTGGGGCAGCGGATCGCTTGGGATAGCTCCCTTGTACTCCTGGATCACTTGCGCCTCACTCAGCCCAAGGGTAGGTGGGAGAGATTGTTAGTCGTCAAGGCCTGTTTGGTGGGGAAGGGTCCCATATTGCACAACTGGCGGGAACGCAGAGCGCCCTCATTCTGGGAGTGGCGGAATGCCTTCCACCAGATGATGCTAATGGAAGCTCGCTATGCCCGGGGTAATGTTAAATGCTGGCCG
This sequence comes from Ichthyophis bannanicus, assembly GCA_033557465.1. Lineage (NCBI taxonomy): Eukaryota > Metazoa > Chordata > Amphibia > Gymnophiona > Ichthyophiidae > Ichthyophis > Ichthyophis bannanicus. The sequence goes on along the minus strand of CM066048.1, from coordinate 42,183,714 downwards.
CGGTTTCAGTTGCTGTGGACCCCCTACCTCCAAGGCCTGAGCCCTCGCGCTAGGAATGCAGTGTTACAATTGGGTTCCTAACTGCCTAGGTTGGCCGGAGGGTTAATAGAAGGAAGTGAGGTCCTATGTCCTCGGGGTGTAGAAGCGGCCATCCAGGGAGGGAGGGGAGGGGGGGGGCGGGGGGGGGGCTGGGGGGTGTCTAATCAAAAATTGTACAACGCACATCTGTTTGTTTCTTTCTCCTGGGGGGGAGAAGAGTACCCCCCCCCCCACGGAGGTTGTTGGATGTATGGTTTGTGTTGATGTAAAGCGTTGCAAAATAAAGATTATAAAAAAAAAAAAAAGACCGAAGCAAAGAATTAATTCAGTCTCTCTGCTATCGCCTTGTCGCCTCTTAGTGCCCCTTTAACCCCTCTATCATCTAATGGACCAACTGACTCTCTCACAGGTTTTTTGCTACAAATGTACTTGAAAAGTCTTTGTTTCGTGTTTTTGCTTCCGCAGCAAGCTTCTTCTCAAATTCTCCCTTTGCCTGCCTTATCAATGCCTTGCATTTGACTTGCCAGTGCTTGTGCTGTTTCCAGGTTTCATCGTTTGGCTCTTTTTTCCATTTCCTGAAAGATGCTTTTTTTGCCAACAACAGCCTCTCTGACCTCACCTTTAAACCATGCTGGCAGTTTTTTGGACTTCCTTCCACTTTTCTTAAAGCGTGGAATACAGTTGGTCTGGGCTTCCAAGATAGTATTTTTCAACAACACCCAAGCTTGATGTAAGTCTTTAACCTTTGCAACTGCTCCTTTTAGTTTTTTCTTAACTATTTTCCTCATTTTATCATAGTCTCCCTTTCGAAATTTAAAAGGTAGTACTTTGGATTTCCTTACCATCCCTCCTCCACTAATTAAATCAAAGGTGATCATGCTATGATCACTATTGCCAAGTGGCCCCAACACCCTTATCTCATGCACTAGATCTGGTGTTCCACTAAGGACTAGGTCTAATATGGCCTCCCCTCTTGTCGGTTAATGAACCAGCTGCTCCAAGAAGCAGTCATTTATTTCATCTAGGAACTTTATCTCCCTAGCATGTCCTGCCGTGACACTGACCCAGTTGATACCGGGGTAATTGAAATCACCCATTATTATTACTGCGCTGTAACTTTCGTTAGCTTCCTTGATTTCTTTGAGCATTTCATCATCCATTTGTTCATTCTGGCCAGGCGGTCGAAAGTACACCCCCACTGCCATCGCCTTCCCCTTTTTACATGGAATTTCAATCCATAGAGATTCTACAGCAAATTTTGTTTCCTGCAAAACTTTAATCCTTTCTGACTCAATGCCCTCTCTAACATAGAGCGCAACCCCTCCACCAATTTGATCAGCTCTATCATTACGATATAGTTTATACCCAGGTATCACAGTGTCCCACTGGTTGTCCTCCTTCCACCATGTCTCTGATATTCCAATCATATCTAACCTCTCATTTAGTGTTATATATTCTAATTCTCCAGGACCAAGCAGGAATCAGTCCTCACATATGGGTGATGTCGGCGCCGATGGAGCCCTCGTGCGGAGCATTTCCCCAGCTTACAAAGAAAGCCTTTGGGAATTGCAGCACGCATGCACGGTCCCCTTCCCGCCCAAGGGTGCCATCTTGCTCAGTCTTCTTTTTTCCGCGGAGCCCGACGTACGTAGTTCGTTTTTCGCCAAGGAAAAAGTTGATTTCCCTATTTTTTGTACTTCTCCTTCGGTTCGACACCGGATCCTTTTCCCGCCTGGGCCCGATACGCCAGTATCGAGCCCACTCTCACCTTTTTCAGTTTTTGTCCTTCATGACTAGCGTTCGCGCCATTTTTTTCTTTTTTCACTGGCAGCCCTGTCTTTTGACCTCGCAGGGGCCCTTTTTCCACCGATGGCTGCCAGCAGGTTTAATAAGTGTGATCGGTGTAAGAAACTTATGTCTCTTACCGACACACACGACTGCTGCCTCCGCTGCTTCGGGCCCGATCATGACCCAATGATTTGTGGTCCGTGTGGCAAAATGTCCTCGAAGGCGTTGAGGAGTCTGCAGCACCAGAAGGATAGGATCTTCTCTGACTCCGCGTCCAGACGGGCCCGGACCTCGTCAGAGGCCTCGACGTCTCGGGACTCCGGCCCCGAGCAGCGTCGAGGTTCCTCTGAGCGGGGGTCTCCTTCGCAGGAACAGCGCAGGAAGAAGAAACCCGCGAGGGCGGTGTCGGTGGATGCTCCTGGTTCCTCGAGAGCCAGGTCGCATAGCCCCGATAGCCGTCCCGGGTCTTCGGAGTCGGAGAGGCCTGCCAAGCAACCTCGTCTCGAGATGGGGTCTCCTGGACACATGAGTGCTGTAGTCCTCGTGGACTCTCCTCCAAGGGAGCCGACGTCGGGCCCGACGCTGTTTGGGCCCGAGTCGGGGGCTGCTGGGTCTCCTGAGCTCGGACTCAGGTTGACGGCCTTGGAGAGCAGCCTCGCTGCCTTCATGGAACAGCAGCGGGCATTGATCGCCGGTCTCACCGGTGCATCTGCCCCGACCACCGGGACATCGACGTCCAAGTCGACCCCGAAGGCCGAGCCGATCCTCAAGTCCATGCGGGCTCGAGTCCATCCTCGGCCACGGTCTCCCTCGGCCTCCTGTTCGGGACCGAGGTCGTCGACGCCGGTACCCTCGGCGTCGGGGCGGAAGGCATCGGTGCCCGTCTGACTGGAGCCGCTCGACACCTCCTCCGAGGAGTCAGGCCTGGGAGACGGAGGACGAAGAGTCACCTGACACCTATCGGACTCAGTGTGTCCCGTCGGACTCGCCGGAGTCCGAGCCTCGGACACGATCCCCACCGGAGGATACCCGGTTCTCGGACTTCGTGCGGGATATGGCCAAGGCCTTGGCCTTCCCTGCGGATCCCGAGGAGGAGCTCGAGGCCCTCCAGTATGAATCTCCCCCAAAGGAGGCCTTTACTGTACCGGTTCCTCCGATGCTGGAGCGGCTGCTCTTCCGCATGTGGGAGACCCCGGCCTCGACGCCGGTGTTAAGCAAGCGGGTCGATTCCATCTATCGAGTCCGCAAGAGCCCCGGGTTACAAAAGGCACAATTACCGCACCACTCCATGGTTGTGGAATCGGCCATGCATCGACTGAAAAGTCAGAAGATGCACTCCTTGGTGCCTCCCAGCCGGGAGGCCCGGAACCTGGATGCCCTCGGTAAGAAGTTCTTCCAGGGCTCTATGCTTGCTTGCCGTGTCCAGACATACCATCTCTACATGGGCATGTATCTCTGAGACTTGGCAAAGGAGATTGCCGGGTTCTCTGCTGGTCTCTCCGAGGAACCTTTGCAGAGGTTCCAGGCCTTGTCCACCGGTATTCGAGAGTGCTCGAAGTTTATCTCTCGAGCAGCCTACGATGGCTTCGAGGCTTCGGCCCGAGTAGCCGGGGCCGGCATCGGTGCCCGCCGATAGGCTTGGCTACAGTCATCTGACCTCGAGCCATGGGTACAGGACAAGTTGGTCGATGTCCCCTGCCGAGGTGAAAACCTCTTTGGCAAGCCCATGGCTGAAAAGGCTGCTGAACTGGAGACCGAGACTCTGACTAGGACTAGGCTGTCTAGAAAGACCTCTGCCCCTTCTCAGAAGAAGAAGGGCTCGGGAAAAAAGTCCTTTTACCCGAGGAAGTCATCTGCCTATAAACAATACCCTCATTATCAGGCCTCTGCAGCTCCCCAGCAGGGTCAGCAGGCCAAGAGGCAGGATCATGGGCCCCGTAGGCAGAAGGCCTCCAAGCCACCAACACCGGCCCCTGCTCAGCAGGGTGGGGGTTTTTGACTCACAAAGCATAGCCTCTTCTCCTCAGCTGGCTTCTCTCAGCACAGGAGGCCGGTTGGCCCACTTTGCCCAGAGGTGGTCAGCCGTCACATCAGATACCTGGGTACTTCATATAGTCCAAAAGGGCTGTCTTCTCCATTTTCACCAGGTGCCTCCCTCCTATTTTCCAGGGGAGCCTCCTAGACTCCCTCTGCACAGGGACCTACTCCTTCAGGAGTTGGCAAGTCTACTAAAGGAACAGGCTGTGGAACCGGTGCCCCACCACCTGAGAGGTCATGGCTTTTATTCCAGGTACTTTCTGGTACCAAAAAGAACAGGAGGCCTCAGACCCATCCTAGACTTACGCAACCTCAACAAGTTCCTGGAGAGGGAAAAGTTCAAGATGCTTACCCTTGGAATCCTGCTGCCCTACCTCCAGCAGGGAGATTGGCTATGCTCCGTGGATCTAAAGGATACTTATACTCACATCCTTATTCATCCAGACCACAGACAATATCTCAGATTTGTTGTGGGAGGAAACCACTATCAGTACAGAGTACTACCCTTTGGCGTGACCTCCGCTCCCATGGTGTTCACCAAGTGCCTGACAGTGGTGGCGGCCTACCTAAGGTTTCAAGGTCTTTTTGTGTTTCCGTACCTGGACGACTGGCTCACTGGAACAATCTCCCCCCCAGTATTAGATCAATTAGGGACATCAGTCAATTCAGAAAGGCCATTAAGCACCACTTATTCACTCTGCACTTCCACCTACCTTAGCACCACAGCTATTTCTATCAATGCACTCTCTAACTATGAATATCCTTAATCTGCATTATTGTAAATAATAATTTGTGTAAATGTATATAGTTTTCCCCAGTTCTAATCTAGTTCATGCTTCCTGTTATCTGTAAACCTATTTCAGTTTTCTGTCTAGGTAATTTATGTTCAATGTAAACCGCACTGATGATAAATAGCACGGTATATAAAAACTGTTAAATAAATAAATAAAATAAGGGGCCAGTCTTCCCAGGAGGTCAATCAAGCCACCCTTCGCACTGTGGCTCTGCTTCAGCACTTGGGGTTTGTCATAAACTTCGAAAGGTCCACTTTGCTCCCGTCCCAGAACTTAGAATTCATAGGAGCAAGGCTGGACACTCTTCAAGCGAAGGCTTTTCTGCCAATGGACAGGGCCCACAGGCTGATGGATCTGGCCAGGCAGTTTCACAGCAATTTCCTGGTCTCTGCCAGGCAATTCCTGAGACTACTCGGCCATATGGCTTCCACGGTTCATGTCACCCCCAATGCCCGCCTGCACATGCGGCCTGCTCAGTGGAGCCTTTGCACTCAGTGGCATCAGGCCACAGGCAGCCTAGCGGACTCCGTAAGAATATCCGACCTGCTTGTCTCCTCTCTGCAATGGTGGCTTCATCTTCCGAATCTGGTACTCGGAGTGGTTTTTCAATCCCCTCCTCATTCTCAAGTGCTGACGACAGATGCTTCTCTTCTAGATTGGGGAGCACATTGCCAAGGGGCTTGTACTCAGGGTCTCTGGACCCCCTGGGAGGCTGCTCAACAGATAAACTTCCTGGAGCTATGGGCGATACGACTAGCTCTGAGAGCCTTCTCCCAACTCGTCTCTCACCAGTCTGTACTAGTCCAGACGGACAATGAAGTTGCCATGTTCTACGTGAACAAACAAGGAGGCACAGGCTCCTTCCTTCTATGTCAGGAGGCACAACGGCTGTGCTCTTGGGCCATCAATCACGGAATCCTCCTCAAGGCTGTCTACCTCCCAGGTCAAGAAAATTACCTGGCGGACAGACTGAGCAGGATCCTGCAACCACACGAGTGGAGATTGAACCCGTTGGTAGTTCAGCAGATCTTTCTCAGGTGGGGCCTCCCCACCATGGATCTTTTTGCCAGTCATCTGAACCGGCAACTCCCGAGATTCTGCTCCAGACAACCGCATCCTCTCAGAGTAGCAGCGGATGCGTTTCTGATCTCGTGGTCCACAGGCCTGCTGTATGCGTTTCCTCCCACGCCACTAGTGTCCCGAACACTGTTCAAAGTCCTCCAGGACGGGGCCTCAATGATCCTGATAGCCCCCAGGTGGCCAAGGCAACCGTGGTTCCCACTTCTGCTGCAACTGGCGGTGGCCACCCCTCTTCAACTGGGGTTTCAGCACGATCTCCTGTCTCAGGATCAGGGGTCTCTCTTGCACCCCAATCTCCAGTCCCTTCATCTGATGGCCTGGCTGCTGAAAGGGTAGCCCTGGCTCCCCTACTACTGCCCCGTGAGGTGGAAGATGTAGTCTTAGCCTCTAGGCGGCAGTCCACCAGGAAATCCTACGCTCTTAAGTGGCGTAGATTCTCCGCATGGTGTGCTCATCACAGCGAGAATCCCTTCTCGTGCTTGGTAGCGGTAGTCTTGCAATATTTGCTTTACCTCTCCAATCTAGGCCTTAAGTCCAACTCTGTCCAGGTTCACCTCAGTGCTCTCTCAGCGCACCACTCGCCAGTGGACGGACGGCCTCTTTCCAACCACCCTTTGGTGGCTCGTTTTCTCAGAGGCCTCCTTCTGCTTAAGCCTCCTTTGCGTCCACCAGCCCCTGAGTGGGATCTGAATGTGGTCTTACAGCGGATTACTTGTCCGACCTTTGAACCTATGGCTACCTTCCCTCTCCTTTTTCTCTCCTGGAAATCCTTGTTTCTGGTAGCTCTTACCTCTTCTAGGCGAGTGAGTGAACTTCAGGCGCTAGTGTCTGATCCTCCTTACACTAGGTTGTACAGGAATAGGGTAGTCTTACGGACTCACCCGAAGTTTCTCCCTACAGTTGTCTCCCCTTTTCACCACAATCAGGAGGTGGTTCTTCCAACCTTCTTTCCCAGGCCGCATGCCAACCGGGCTGAGATGGTCCTGCATACCCTGGACTGTAGGAGGGCGTTATCCTTCTACCTTGACCGTACGCGGGAGCATCGGAGGGCTGTTCAGCTCTTCGTTTCTTTTGACCCCAATAAGTTGGGGTTACCTGTCTCCAAGCGTACTTTGTCCATCTGAGTCGCTGACTGTATCGCCTGGGCTTTTGGGGCAGCCGGCCTCTCGTTGGAGGGTCAAGTCACAGTCATCGTGTCAGGGCGAAAGCTGCGTCAGTGGCTCATCTCCGCTCTGTTCCGTTGGCAGACATCTGCCGGGCCGCTACTTGGTCTTCAGGCCAGACCTTTGTGGCCCATTACTGCCTTGAGAGGGAGTCCCGCAGGGACAGTGCTTTCGGACAGGCAGTACTCCATAATCTCTTTGGGGTTTAGGCAACTCCTACCCTTCGGCCCTGGTGTTGGGCTACCGGTCGGGGGTGTTCTTAGAGAAGATTCCTTCCTTACGTACTGCCGAGCTAGAGGGAGCTCATTTTTTCGGCTTGAGGTCTCCGGTAGCCTTAAGCTGGGGAGTCACCCATATGTGAGGACTGACTTCCTGCTTGGTCTTGGAGAAAGAGTAGCTACTCACCTGTAACAGGTGTTCTCCAGGAGCAGCAGGAATCAGTCCTCACAACCCTCCCTCCTCCCCTTGGAGTTGCAGTCATATGATTTATTTTGCTAATTTTTTGCTGTCTTTTAGCTATGTCATCAGACTGAGCAAGATGGCACCCTTGGGCGGGAAGGGGACCGCGCATGCGCGCTGCAATTCCCAAAGGTTATCTCCAGGAACAAGCAGGAATAAGTCATCACATATGGGTACGTCGGTACCGACGGAGCCTGCGCGGGAAAGCTCCCCAGCTTTTCAGATGAAAAGCTTTTGGGGCCTCCCACTGCACATGCGCGCTGCCTTCCCACCTAGCTCTCCTCAGTTCTTCTTTTTCCGCGGAGCCAGCAGGTCATGTTCCTGTCACCGCTGAAGAATTTGTTACTTTTGTTTGTTTCTTTAGACCGCGTACCTGCCTTCCCCATACCGAAACCGGTATCGCCGGTCTTTCTTTCTTTCTATATATAAAAAAAAAAAAAAAAAAAGACTTTTTTATTTTCTTCAGCACAGCTTGGTACCCCTTGTTAGGCCTTAAGGCCTACACAAATTCTCCTCATGGAGAAGCCAGTCCCTGGTTTTAAAAAATGTACCAAATGCAGTGCTGTCATTTCTGTCACAGACACCCATGAATGGTGTCTCAAATGTTTGGGACCTGAACACTCCATACCGGACTGCCCATCCTGCACCCAGATGTCTAAACGCGGTTTGCAGAACCGGGCTAACAAGCTCCATGTGCTGTTTCCTTCAGAAGCATCACAGTCATCCAGGTCTTCCTCTCCGGATGGATCTCAGGTAACCAAAACTTCTGTGGGCAAATCCTCTAAAAGCAGATCTCTTTCTAAAGATCGAGAGGCTCTCAATTCTGAGTTCGAGGATTCTGCCCAGGCGAAAAAACCCCGGCGGGAGGTTCCGGCCTCCAAAGCAATCATGGGGTCACAGGTTGACATCGATGGCACGGCCTCGACAGATCACCTGTTGGACTGCTCTGGGGTACCGGCCCATACCGGTACCGACATCCAGGCAGTAGTGGCGTCTATGGGCAGTACTGTCCAGACCATGCAGCAAGCCGTTCTGGCATTCATTAAGGCTGCGACGCCCTCGGTACCGATTTCATCGGTACCGACCCCGGTTCCGGTATCTACACCGGAACCGAGACCATCGACTTCTAAACGTCGATCGGTTCCGCATGCCGGATTCCGGCTTTCGCCCCGGGTACCGATCCCATGCCCGATACGCCCGATGTCGATACCGATCGGTATGCGTATCGTACATTGGCAGTACAGAGGGAAGACTCAGATTCTTCTGATGAATTCAATTCCTCTGATGACTCTGTTGAGCTTACTCTTCCTGAGGAGCCCTCTTCTCCCAAGAGGAGGATGTCTCCTCCAGAGGATTTATCCTTTCAGGATTTCATTGTTGATGTAGCTAAAGCACTTTCTATTGCTACATCTTCTGAAAGAGAACCCAGATCAAAAAAATTGGACATTTTAGGATACTCAAAAGCTCCTAAAGAGGCAGTCACTCTGCCTGTCCATGAAATCCTTCAAGAACACTTGATGGATTTGTGGGAGACTCCTTTAACACTGTCTCCCCATTCCCGCAGGTTGGACACCATGTATCGGGTCCCTCCTTCGCCTGGGTTCCAGAAAACTCAGCTGCCTCACCACTCCATTGTGGTGAAGTCTGCCATGAAGAAAATAAAGAGTCCTAAAAGGCATTCTTCTACCCCTCCAGGGCGAGAATGTAAGAACCTAGACTCTTTTGGAAGAAAGATGTTCCAGGCTAGTATGCTTATAGCCAGGATCAACTCTTATAGCCTTTATATGGGCATGTATCTTGGGCAACTTGCCCTAAAAATACAGAATTTTGCCCCCTTTATCCCTGATGATCAAAGGGCAGACTTCTTTTCTATGGTGACACAACTTTCAGAGGTCTCCAAGTTCTCCAACAGGGCAGCCTTTGATTCCTTTGAAGTTGCAGGCAGAGCTTCGGGAATTGCTATTGCAGCCCGACGTCTCGCTTGGCTCCAGGCTTTTAACCTAGAACCCTGGGTTGTAGATGGCCTCAGGAATCTGCCCTGTACCGGTGAGAACTTATTTGGGGAAGACTGGCAGATTAAAGCTGCTCAAATGGATGCAGAAAATGCCACTCTAGATAGACTTTCCAAGTCTACTTCTACCCCTACCAAAAAGAAGCCTTTTAAAAGGCCTTACTATAAAAAGACCAGATTTCCCACAAATACTGGCCAGCAATCTGCTCAGCCTCGCCTTGCGGCTAAGCGTCAACAATCTAAGCAGGTAAAGTCAAAGCCTGCAGTGTCTGCTACACCCCAGCAGGCTCAACCCCCTCAGGGGTTTTGACTTCCCTCTAGAGAACTTGCCGCTTCTGGCTCTAGAACACCCAGAGCCACTCACCATTCCTGGAAGGCTAGCTCATTTTGCTCCCAGATGGGAACAAATCACATCAGAGCAATGGACCCTCTCTATTATCCGAGAGGGCTACAAACTTCATTTCTCCAGCCTTCCTCCCCATACCATGGTGAGACAATTCAGTTCTCCCCCATCTCTTCTGACCCTATTGGGTCAGGAAGTCTCTTCTCTTCTTGCCCAAGGGGCAATAGAGGAGGTTCCTCCTCCACAACAGGGGTTAGGTTTCTACTCCCCTTACTTTCTCATAACAAAGAAGACAGGGGGCTTCAGACCTATCCTAGATCTGAGAGAATTGAACAGGTTTCTATTCAAGGAGAAATTCAAAATGCTCTCTCTGGGCCTTCTCCTTCCATACCTTCAGAGTCAGGATTGGCTTTGTTCTCTAGATCTAAAGGATGCGTACACTCATATACTCATCCATCCATCCCACAGAAAATATCTAAGATTTCTGTTCCAGGGAAAACATTTCCAGTACAGAGTACTACCCTTCGGTCTGGCCTCTGCTCCAAGAGTTTTCACAAAATGCATGGCAGTCGTATCCGCATTTCTCAGAGGCATGGGAATCTTTGTCTTCCCATATCTGGACGACTGGCTCATCCGAGCTCCATCTCAATCAGAAGCCCAGATTTCTCTGGACCGCACAAGGCGTATTCTTCAATATCTGGGACTTGTGGTAAACATTCCCAAGTCCCAACTCATCCCTACTCAGTCCCTGGAATTCATAGGGGCCCAATTGGACTCCACCACTGCAAGGGCCTACCTCCCTCTGGTCCGAGGCCAAAGGCTAATAAGCTTGGCCTCCCAGGCTCAGTCCAGAAGTCAATTGTCAGCCAGAGAAATGCTGCAACTTCTGGGCCACATGGCCTCCACGGTTCATGTGGTGCCCTATGCTCGTCTCCATATGAGAGCAGCTCAATGGACATTGGCCACCCAGTGGTCTCAAGCATCGGGACTGCTGTCAGACCAGGTACTCACCTCAAAACGTCTGTTTTGGTCTCTCCAGTGGTGGACATCCTCCAAAAATCTGTTGTTGGGGACCCCCTTCCAACCTTCGTTGCCCCAAGCAACCCTCACAACAGATGCCTCCCAAACAGGGTGGGGAGCTCATCTTCAACATCTCTCCACTCAGGGAATCTGGTCTCCCCAAGAGACCACCCTTCATATCAACCTTCTGGAACTGCGAGCAATCTTCCTTGCCCTCACAGTCTTCCATACCCTCCTTGCCAACCTGACTGTCCTAGTTCAGACAGACAATCAGGTGGCCATGTTTTATGTCAACAAACAAGGAGGGACGGGCTCTCTGTCGCTTTGCAACGAAGCTCTCAGATTATGGGCCTTCGCCAGAGAGCACCAAATTCATCTTCTGGCAGTATATCTTCCAGGAGTTCAAAACTCTCGGGCAGACAGACTCAGTCGAGTTCTGCTCCCACATGAATGGTCCCTACACATGGACCAGATACGCAGAATCTTTCAGGAATGGGGGACCCCGGACATAGACCTCTTTGCAAGTCCATGGAATGCCAAACTTCCCCGGTTCTGTTCCAGGACTCCGTGTCAGGGAGCTCAGGCCAACGATGCCTTCCTCCTGCATTGGGGTCAGGAATTCCTGTACGCTTTTCCACCCATTCCTTTGATTCCCAAGACTCTGTTCAAACTTCAGAGGGATCACGGATCCATGATCCTCATTGCTCCACGCTGGCCACGCCAAGTGTGGTTCCCTCTCCTTCTACAGCTCTCCCAGGGCTCCTCCCTGGACCTGGGAGCTGCACCAGACCTTCTGTCTCAGGAGCAGGGGACTTTGTGGCATCCAAACCCCAAGTCCCTACATCTCCGAGCTTGGTTACTGAAGGCTTAAGCCTTCAGGAGTTTAATCTTTCTCAACCAGTGAAAGATATCCTTTATGCCTCTAGGAAACCCTCTACCAGGCGTTCCTATGCTTTCAAATGGAAACGTTTTTCCATTTGGTGTGCTCAACAGAGTCTTGACCCTCTGGCACTTCCTTTGAATTCTCTACTAGACTATCTCCTGCATCTTTCCAATGCAGGCCTCAAGACGAATTCAGTACGAGTCCATTTAAGTGCTATTACAGCATCCTTAAAACCTATAAATGGACAATCTGTTTCCTCTCATCCTCTTATTGCAAGATTCATGAGAGGCCTAACCCTCACTAAACCTCCCATCCGGCCTCCTCCGGTAGCATGGGACTTGAATTTAGTTCTGGGTCAACTTATGAAGCCACCTTTTGAACCATTGGTATCTACCTCCCTGAAATTTCTTTCCTGGAAGGTCCTTTTCCTTATTGCAGTCACTTCGGCTCGCCGCATCAGTGAACTGCAGGCTTTGGTGGCAAATCCACCTTATACCAGATTTCATCATGATAAGGTGGTCCTTAGGACGAATCCCCACTTTATGCCTAAAGTGGTCTCGCCTTTTCATCTTAATCAAGAGGTATATCTACCTGTCTTTTTTCCGGCTCCTCATGCATCCAGTGCAGAGAGGAACCTTCATACTCTTGACTGTAAAAGGGCTCTCGCCTTTTACCTCAATAGAACTCAGCCACATCGAAAGTCTTCTCAGCTTTTCATGGCTTTTGATCCTTCTCATTTGGGACTTCCAGTCACCAAACGCACACTTTCCAACTGGATTGCTCAGTGTATTTCCTTTGCTTACCAGAGTAAGAACATCTCTCTGGAAGGCCATGTCACAGCTCACAATGTGAGAGCCATGGCCACTTCTATGGCTCATCTTCACTCTGTATCCATAGATCAGATCTGTCGAGCAGCCACTTGGGCCTCGGTTCATACCTTCACAGCCCATTACTGTTTGGACAAGGACTCCCGCCGGGATGCCTTGTTTGGTCAGGCTGTCCTCAAACACCTGTTCCATACTTAAACAACTCCTGCCCACCTTCCCAGAATGGATGCCTGAGATCCATACGAAGATGGTTACCCTTGGAGGGGGATCTCCCAGGCATCTCAGCTAGGGAGTCCCCATATGTGATGACTTATTCCTGCTTGTTCCTGGAGATAGCACAGTTACTTACCTGTAACAGGTGATCTCTGGGAACAGCAGGAATTAGTCATCACAACCCACCCACCTCCCCTAGGAGTTGTCTCTCTATTCCTCTATCTTCCTGTCCTCTCTCTATTGTCTCAGCTTTAAACTCGAACTGAGGAGAGCTGGTCAGGAAGGCGGGAAGGCAGCGCGCATGTGCAGTGGGAGGCCCCAAAAGCTTTTCATCTGAAAAGCTGGGGAGCTTTCCCGCGCAGGCTCCGTCGGTACCGACGTACCCATATGTGATGACTAATTCCTGCTGTTCCCAGAGATCACCTGTTACAGGTAAGTAACTGTGCTTTCTTTGAAAGCTGGGGAAATGCTCCGCACGAGGGCTCCGTCGGCGCCGACGTCACCCATATATGAGGACTGATTCCTGCTGCTCCTGGAGAACACCTGTTACAGGTGAGTAACTACTCTCTCTCCCATCTTATTTTTTAGACTTCTAGCATTTGCATACAAGCATTTTAGAGACTGTATTTTATTTATATTAATTTGGTTATTGGTAGACATGGGTAATTTGGGATCTTTAAGATCTGTCTGCTCCATACCCAAGGGCATTTGGGCTACTTTACTCTTTTTTTGGAACCTCTCTGCTTTTGGTAGTATCCTTCAAGGATACATTGTTCCGAACCATCCGCTCTTGGGCGATTGTCGGCTTTTCCCTATTATCTAGTTTAAAAGCTGCTGTATCTCTTTATTAAAGGTTAATGCCAGCAGCCTGGTTCCATCCTGGTTAAGGTGAAGCCCATCCCTTCGGAAGAGCCCCTCCTTTCCCCAGAATGTTCCCCAGTTTCTAACAAATCCAAAACCCTCATCTCTGCACCATTGTCTCATCCACGCATTGAGACTCCGGAGCTCTGCCTGCCTTTTGGGTCCTGCGCATGGAACGGGAAGCATTTCGGAGAAAGCTACCCTGGAAGTTCTGGATTTCAACTTCCTACCTAAAAGCCTAAATTTAGCCTTCAGAACCTCCCTACCACATTTTTCTATGTCTTTGGTACCGACATGTACCAAGACAGCAGACTCCTCCCCAGCACTATCTAAGACCTTATCTAGGTGGCGCGTGAGGTCCGCTACCTTCGCACCAGGCAGGCATGTTATTATTTTATTTATTTATTATTTATTACAATTTTTTATATACCGCACTATTCGGCATCAGCGCGGTTTACATTATAACACAACGACCATAACAACAAGCTGTTAGGTTTTACATCGAACAGGGGTACAAACATGGATAACAGGGGCCAACTATATACAACTATATGCATACATGAAATAATTATATACCAGGCGATCCTCACGTCCATCAGCCACCCAGCTATCTACATGCCTAATGATTGAATCACCAACTATAACGGCTGTCCTAACCCTTCCCTCCTGGGCACATGGCCCTGGAGAAACTTCCTCAGTGCGAGAGTGCTTTACATCACCTGGACGACAAGTCCTAGTTACAGGATCACTTCCTGCCACACCAGGGTGATGCTCTCCTGTCACGTGACCTCTCTCCTCCATGGCAACAGGGATGCTGCCAGACTGGAGGTGGGACTTCAGGACTATATCCCTGTAGGTCTCGTTTATGTACCTCTCTGTCTTTCTTATGTTTTCCTAGTCTGCCACTCTAGCCTCTAGAGAACAGACTCGTTCCCTGAGTGCAAAGAGCTCCTTGCACTTAGTGAACACGTAAGACCTCTCACCAACTGGGAGAAAATCATACATGTGACACTTAATGCAAAAAACTGGAAAGCCCCCATCTCGCTGCTGGACTGCTGTCTGCATCTTAGTTTTAAGTTTGTGTTTAGATCTTTAAGTTCTTTACTTACTAAGGGTTGCTATGGATATTTATACTAATAAAACTGTACCTAATACGTTTAATATACCTTGTTCACCAGAAGCTTAATTAATCTCAGGTCCTTAGTGTATGACTGATTTGGGTAAAGAGCTTCACCTGAGAGCACCTCCTGTCTTTTAAGATGTGTAAGTACCTATAAAGCTACGATTATCCCAAGGGTGGGTGGGTGTTCGGGAGGGAGGGAGGGAGGGAAATAACACTTATTAAAAGAGGGCTACTACACAGTACCCTGTCTTGTGCTGCTGAGGTAAGTTATATTCTGATTTGATTTAAATTATAGCTCTTTGCTGCTGCTAGGCTCTAACTTATTATGAAATTTAAACTACAAACTCTCTGCTGGGTTCCAAATTTAACCAGAAAGCTCTCTTCTGTGTTTTAAATTTAAACTAAAAGTACTTTGCTGATGGTAGGCCCTGAGTGACTATTAAATTTAAACTACAAGCTCTCTGCTGGGTTCCAAATTTACCCAGAAAGCTCTCTTCTTTGTTTTAAATTTAAACTAAAAGTACTTTGCTGATGCTAGTCCCTGAGTGACTATTAAATTTAAACTACAAGCTCTTTGCTGGGTTCAAAATTTACCCAGAAAGCTCTCTTCTGTGTTTTAAATTTAAACTAAAAGTACTTTGCTGATGCTAGGCCCTGAGTGACTATTAAATTTAAACTACAAGCTCTCTGCTGGGTATGAAATGTAACCAGAAAGTTCTCTTCTCTGTTTTAAATTTAAACTTAAACTGCTGCTACTAGGCCCTGACTGATTTAACAAAAAATAGTGGGTTCACAGATTAATTAGCTTTAATACAAAGAATTCCTTTCAGAAAATTCCCAGAAGTATATACTTACAATTGCAGATCTCTCTCCAGAAGTAACAGTCCCCTTTTCTAGTCCTTCAAACTTAACAACAGCAACACAAGTATTTATGCAGACCGCTTTCCAGATGTTGCCCTTTTTATCCATTTCTACAAAGTTTATTTAATGTTTTACTTACCTGGGGCTTTCTTCACCCATCCACAACTAATCTAGTTTGAAGCCCCCTTCAGCAGGTTAGCAAGTCTGCTGCGGAAGACACTTTGACCCTTCTTGGATAGGTGGTTGTCATCTCTGCTCTGCAGCCCTTGTAAAATCATCCCTTGGTCCAGGAATCCAAAACACTCTCAGTGACACCATCCATGCAGCCACGCAGTCATCTCTTGGATGTGAGCCTCCCTGCTTCAGCCTTTACCCTGATCTGGGAGGATTGAGGATAACACCACCTGCGCACCTTTCTGCTTCACCTTTTGTCCCAGAGCCATGAAGTCACTTTTGATACACTTGGAGGGATACCTGGCAATATCATTTGTGCGACATGGATGAGCAACATCGGATAATAGTCAATAGGATTGATGAATCTCGGCAAACTCTCCATAACATCTTGGATTTTTGCACCTGGCAGACAGCACAGCTCAGCTCTCTGGACATATCTGTTCCAGCGGGCTTATGACCTCCCTCCCAATAGTTCTGTTTAGTTATTGTTTCCTGCCTGTCTCTAAGTGACCCCTTGGTCAATCTTTCCTTTTATTAATTAATGGCATTCCTTTCCTTCGTTAGCGCTAGCATATATTTTTATTGTAAACCGCTCTCATGTCTCGACAATGGGCGGTATATAAAGTGCTAAATAAAGATAAAGATAAAGTCTGGTCAGCAGATAGACACCTCAGTATGTACTGAGAATAGGAGGTGTATTCATCCTAGCAAAGAAAACCCTCAGCTTCTGCACCCTCACCAAGACCTCTGACAAAGGACCGGACACCATAACAATCACAAATGGCAACATAGCCATCGTACTCGCCTACAGATCACCCAGTGCCAGTCCTGACCTCTTGACACACTAATAGAAGCAGCATGCAGTCACAAATCACACACCAACTACCTCGCCCTCCTTGATGACCTCAATCTCACTTCCACCTCACCAAACAAAGCAAAGACCTTTCTAGAGGCCATGGAAGCCCTGGACTATGCTCAACTTGTCCTTCAACCTACACATGACAAAGGAAACACCCTTGACCTGATTGTCTTACCACAGAGTATCATCAAGAGCCACGCCATCCCACCTCCGAATACCAATGATGTCCTCTGGTCAGATCACAAAATAATCTCCTTTCTCATACCACACACCGCAATGAACCAGACACCGCACAACTCTGAACCTACTACCCGCAGATTCCAAAACTTTGATAGGATTTTCTCTAGAAATTATTTCTTATCTGACCTCCAATCAACTCAAGAAGACCTCAACCACCTCATTCAAGCATGGAACAAAACCATATCCAGCACAGCAATAATGCCACCCAAGCCTTTACAGCATAAAAGACATAAATCTGCAGTATGGTACACAACACAGCTGAAAAACACAAAGCATGTCCTAAGAGCCACTGAGAGGAAATGGAGAAACTCCAGAACACCTGACAATCTCAATACCTACAATATCGAATTCAAAGAATATCAATCAGGCACCACCAACAACATCAACCATCCAGCATCCTACAGACCCATAGCTAGTCTTCCATTTATGGCCAAGATACTGGAAAAGATTGTACTTCACCAGCTACATGACCACATTGATACACACTCCCCTCTAAACCCCCAACAATATGGCTTTTGACCCCACCATGGAGTTGAATCCCTCAGAACAGCACTCTTAAACAACTTAATAATAGGCACAGATAGACCACACACTAGCTACCTACTTGTATTCCTTGACATCAAGGCAGCATTCAACTCCATACCGCACACCCCATTCATCAAAAGATTACAAACAATGGGACTAACAGGGATCCCTCTGGTTCAAATCCTATCTCTCAAACTGACGACTTCAGGTAAAATCAGGCTCTACAAGGTCAAGACCATATACTCAACCCAAGGAGTCTTCCAAGGATCCGCCCTCTCTGCGTTATTATTCAACATCTTCATACAGCTGATCTGCACTATCATACAAATCTTCAACATACTGCGACGCTCCTACCTGGGCCCAAGGGCTTACAGGCAGGAGTGGTCTTTGGAATGTCCCTTTTTGGAATAAAGCTGTGTCAGTTGTCACCAGGAATTCTGGGACCTGTAGTTTGCTTTGTCTCCCTTAAGGACTGAGCTGTAGTTATGACTCGAGTAGTAAAGGCTGCAAGAATATTTATTTGTGGGGATTTTTCTCCAGCGCATCAAAGTTCAGTACAACAAACGCAAAAAGGATGCAACTCCAACATAAAGGTTGAAACAGAAACACAGGAAATGCAACAGAAATTAACTCAGCACTATTTGGCTGTTTCACAGTTCCTCTGACTTTCCACTAGGCACTGCCTCATGTGGTCACTCAAGGAAAAACACATAGACTGAAACAGCTGCTTTTCTGTACAGCACAGCTTCTTACTTTCAACAGGTGATTAAGCTTGTTAAACAACTTGTAAAGTTTTCCCAATGTGGCAGCAGGTATGGCAAACTTACTCTGTATTCCTTCATACAGTTTTCAATGCTCTTTAACCCTGCTGTCTTCTATTAGACATGTGGAACAGTCCATGGCAGAAGGATCATATTCTATTGTAGGCAAACAAACATCCATCTGCATACTTTCTTCAGAGCTAGAGTTAGTGGTATCTTTGTCAGGTTTATTATCTTTCCCTGACTTTCTTTCCAGAAACTCCTGAAGTTGGCTTAAAAGCAATTCAGCTTGTCTGTGCACATTTTCATTAGGATAACCATCCTCCTTTTCTGATAAAAGCTTGCTTATGGCTCCCACCCCAGGGGGTTCAGCTGTCCTGCTTTTATCAGAGGGATAGCTCTCAGCAAGGGTAAGTCCCTTCCCCTACTTGCTATTAGCTGACTGTGCTCGGTTTGTCTTTTGGACGTTAGCATAAGTAAAAGGCTTCTCAAGCAAGGAGTTGAAATAAGAAATATCAGCTTTACCTTTGACAGGGACTTTTAGATAAGTGCTGGTACCTTTTCTCCTGCTATCTCCCAGGCTCTGGAACGCAGCTTTCTTATTGCTATTTCCATTGCTCTTCTGGTAATTGTTAGGCTGATAGCTTTCCCCTTGGCATTCTCTGCTGCCGTTATAGCCTTGACTGCTGTAGGTCCCACTACCGTTACTCCATGTATTTGCTCTGCTAGCTTTCTTGTTCCCAGGCTTTACCTTGCAGTAACGTTTCTTCCAAGGTTGTTCCTTGCTCCAATGTTCACTGCTCCCAGGTTCTGCTCTACTCCAAGGTTCTAGCTTGCTTATCCTTCTGGCAGTTCTTCCTGAACTCCTTCCTGAACTGCTTCCCGTCTCTTTTGTTTCTCTCGTCTCTCCCGTCTCTCTCCTCTCTCTCCGCATTGCCTGAGGATTTAAAAAGGGTTCACTTCCCTGCACTCCCTGACCTTCCCCTGGGCGTGACCAATCAGTGAACAAGCCTGTCTCCTCCTCTGAGCTGAGGTGTGGCCTGAGCTCAGCAGAGAGCTGTGTTTTTTTCATCTCTGACTTGAAAATCCTGTGTGTCAGTGCAGTGTTATTTACTCCAACAGGATTTTCCCCTATTTCCATCTCTTCTTGAGGGCATTCCTCACTACAATACTCTACCACATATATGCTGATGATGTCATGATCTGTGCACCCATCAATGCACTGAACCCTAACATCACAAACATAATGGAATGCTTCACTGTAGTCAAATCATGGCTCACTACCCACAACATGACCATGAACATCAATAAAACTAAAGCTGTATTTATCACTAGAGACAGCAGCTTCAACCTGCCGGACACCATAAACCTAAATGGCACCAAGTTTATGTACGACAAGAGATACATTACCTAGGTATCATCCTTGAACAACACCTAACATTCTCTACCCACATAAGAAACATCAACAGGTGCATATACTATAAACTCAAGACTGTACAACATCTCAAGCTTCTCCTAACCCAACAAAACCTCCGAACAGTCCTTCAAGCCCTCATCTTCCCACATCTGGACTACTGCAACCTCATCCTCTAAGGTCAACTAAGAAAACAGTTCACTCACTCCAGCTAGCCCTCAACACAGCAGCATGTACCCTCTCCAGTGCCAGCATAACGGAGCACATAACTCCATTGCTCAAGCAGCTTCACTGGCTACCCATCATCGAACACACTTACAGTTTTCAAGATTCTCAACAGCCTGCTACCCACTTTCAAACAATAATATATGAGACCAAAGATAACTGCACAAGAACCAGTACCCAGAACACCCTAGCAACTCCAGCATCCTTCACCAGATCCAGCACCACCACATCTAGTAGAGCCTTCTCCCTATATGCGCCTTCTCTTTGGAACTCACTCCCATACAAACTCCGGGCCACAAAGGATCTACTAACATTCAGAAAAGCCCTCACCTCTTTACAGCCTGCTTCACCAAGGACAAGACATAATGCCTCATGCAACAGTCTCTGTCCCCCTCCCCTCCTCTCCCCCTCCTATCCTCCCCTTAAGCAATGTTCTCCCCCTCTCTCCCACCTCTCCCCTTCCCTCTCATAATCATTGTTCTTCCCCCATTAATTCCTCTCTGTTCTTTGCCCTGTTACAATGTATGAAGTTATCTAAGTTCATTGCCCTGTTACAATGTCCCAAGTTTTGTTTCAATTTAAACCTCCTTGACAATAGGATAAAGTGGTATAGAAAACCTGTTAAATAAATAAATACATAAACCACCGCTTCCTTGTGGTCACTGATTCTGCAACTTTGGGGTGCTTGAGCTTTGGTGCTTTTCTTTCCTGGGATACTTTCACCTCCCCCACTTCCGGGGCTGCATACTGGTTCTTCAGTTCGAGGGCTGGAGAAGTTGGATTGTTGATTCTGTTGGCTCTGGTGACTCGTGTCCAACTCTCTTCATTCTTTGGCATGGCCCTTAGGCGTAGGACCGTGCGGGGCAGTTTAAAATGCTGCTACATTGGTTCTGCTTGCTGTGGAGATCGGAGCGGTGGAAGGGTGATGTCGACAGCGGAGGTTGTGAGTGGGAGCTTAAACACCTGGTGGTATGATATCTACCTCTTCAGATGCTATGTGGAGCATTTCTTCTTGTCTCCTCTATTCCTTTAACTCACTGTATCTCTTATTCTGTCCTATCTAATTAATGGCATTCTTTTCATATTTTCTGTAACTTTTATGTAATATTGTAAACCGCTCTGATGCTTTGGCTTGAGCGGTATATCAAATGTAATAAACATAAACATAAACACATTCTGTAGCATCCCATCTTCACCTCTTTTGGAGAGCTTGGATGCTTCAAGGAGCATCTCATCAATGTACTTCTCTCTCTATCTTGAATGCTTCTCAGCCTTGCCATCCCTTCTGTGAGCTCCTCCACTTGTTTCATGAGGACTTCAGCTTGCAGGCATCTTGCATATGGAACCGGTCCCTCGATTAGCATTGGGCTGTCTGTCTGAACAGAGGCAACATGATTTTTCCCAGCCATCGTTCAATTGGTGGAGCTTTGGTACCTGTTGAAATAAACGAGAGAGACTTACCAAGTCCCTAACTTTTCCTCAGCTGTCCTTTAAGAGAAAAGGCAACTAACCTCTTTTATGTGTGTTCTAATAGCGCTGTTATTTTTCCCTGTGTGTAGCCCTGCTTACTTGCTAAACGGTTATTACTTTACACTAGTAAATTTTGATATTATGTGTCTGACTTCTATAGATTAATGTGTTCCCTTTCTAAAATTACCTAATCAAAGCTATTTTAAGTATTGTTTACTTTTAGTAGATATCCAAGTGTGGAACTATTTGCTACCTAGAATTTCCCTACCAACCAATACAAATCTGTTGTCTAAGTCAACAAGCTAATTGGGAATTGCCCTATATAGCAAGAATTCTCACATGGGGATAGAAGGGAGGGTTCTAACACCTGAGGAGGTCAGTTTCAAAGAGCTTGCCTACCTCTTTGACCTTGAAGGTTAGAGGAGAGGAAAAAACTGTCTTCAGAAAAAAAGCTTTGCCTTGCAACACAAAAGTTCCCCTTTTGCAATACAGCAGAAATAAATTTAGCTATTAAGAATGACAAAAAAAACCCCTTTAAGAGCTCTCAGGAAGAGTGTTTGTATTCAAAAGTCCCACAGTATTACCTTGCTTGCAATGCAGACTGTCTAGGATGTGGCCACATATAAAAAATTATAGAGACACTTTCTTTGCCCCCGTTAACCGCTGCTTACCTATCCCAGATGCTCAATATTATTTATTTATTTAATAGTTTCTTCTATACCGCCCCTTCCAGAGATCAAGGGCGGTTTACATTGAACAGTTAACAAATTTTGTATACTTCTGTATACTTTACATGGAACATGATATTAACTATATGGAACATGGTTTTAACTATATACAGGTAATAATACATAAAACATAACAGAACTAAATTACAAAAGGTTATTTACAAGAGCAGTAAAAACAACAGATTGGGTAAGACTTTTGCGTGTTGGGTAAAGTGTGTAAGTAATGTAGTGTAAGGTTTTCTTGTGTTAGTCGTTTGTCCTATCTTGGGTGCTGTGGATGTGTTTTTGTGATTGTTGGGGAGGGGTTCTCTGTTGATAGGGGATTTCAAAATGGTTTGTGAAAAGGTAGGTTTTAAGTTCTTTTTTGAATTGATAAAGGTCTTTTATCATGCGAATGGTTAGTGGTAGATCGTTCCAGAGAGTGGGGGCAGCGAAGGAGAAGGCCCTATCACTTGTAGTTGCTTTAGTTTTTCTGATGGTTGTTTTTATGTTGAGGGAATGGATTGCGTTTTGTCTGCGCATTCTAGTTTCTGATGGGGGGTGTATTAGGGTAGACAAATGTGAGGGAGAGATTTTATTAAGGAGTTTGAAGGTAGGTAGGAGGATTTTGTATTTTATTCGGCTACTTATAGGGAGCCAATGCAAGTCTAACAGTATTGGGGTGACATGGTCTGTTATTTTAGCTTTTGTGATCATCTTGGCGCATATGTTTTGGGCTCTTTGTAGTAGGTAGATGCTCTTTAGCGGTAAACCAATTAGGAGACTATTACAATAGTCAAAGTGGGGGGTGATGAGGGTATTGACTACTGTTCTAAAATCATGTGTGTCAAGTAGGGGACTTAGGTGTTGTATTGTATATTAAACTGGTCATCAGATTCACTTCCTGTACCCTTGGTCGTCGTCCCCACACCAGCTCTTCCAGCACCACCCCCAAAATCTCCCACTCCAACAGAACCCACTGTTTTTCCTCCTCTCTCTCTCATCAATCAAAAATCCCCCTAAGCTGGTGCAGCCTCATAATAGGACTGAAAACACGGGACCCCCAAGCCCCTATCCCACCTTTTCCAGAACAAGACCTCCTTTGCCACCCTGGGAGGTCTTCCTCTCCAAATATAGTTCATAACCATCCCCTGTACCCGCCTCATAAATATCCGGGGTACCTGCCAGGGCAGAGATATAAATATAAAGATTACCCTAGGGAGAATATTCATGTTAAACACCACCACCCACACCAACCGAGAAGTGTACAGCCCCCTCCACTCCCCCCCAAATCCCTTCTAATGGCCTCCAACAAAAGTTTATAATTACAGTATTGTTTATTTAAAATTATTTATAGCCTGCACAATAACTAAGGCGGGTAACAAAAGACATTCACAGTCCATCATGACAAACCAACAATTCAAACAAAGTAAATTAAAAACAATTAAAATAAATATTATAATCTACACAAAAAGTTAAGAAGACTGCCATTTGAGACACCATCTGAATCATATTGCACCAAAAACATAACTGCCTGATGTACTTTACCCACCCATCAAACACAACCAAAAAAGGTTTGCTGGAATAAGTAAGATTTCAACGTTCACCGAAAGATCATCAGTTCTGCTTCAGCACATAACTTGTTAGGAAGAGAATTCCAAATTGATGGAGCACTCATAAAGAAAATTTTCTTACATAAAGACTGAAGATGAATCTGTTTAAAAAAGGGAACCACTAATAACTGTGCATCCTGAGACCGTAAAAGCGGTCTCGAGTCCAGTTAAAAGACAAGTGGCAGCATTTTGAACTGATTCTAAAGCTACCATGTCTCCTTTACAAAGGCCTAGAAAGACAATTACAATAGTCCAAAGGTGAGAGTACTAACGTCTGTAACAGAATGAAAATTACTACTGGATAAGTAAAGTTTTAATCTCTGGAGAAGATGCAGTTTATAGTAAGCAACTTTAACTATTCTTTGAATATAATTATGCAGATTCAATTGTGTATCTAACCACTCCCCAAGATCTCTCAGGACATAGCTAAGTGCAAAGGAAAAAGAATCCCTTACAGGATTCAAACTTAAGGGATTTGGGATTATTAAAAAGCCCTCCTAATTCTTCTCCCAACTGGATCCCCAAATATTTAAAACCTCCGCTGGTCCACTTAAAAGGGAATGTCTCTCGTAGCCTTTCTTCCAACACCCCCCTGGTACATTTCTTCCCATCACCTCTATTTTCCCCAAATTAATTTTATACCATGATACCACACTGTACTCCCGAAACTAAGGGGTTTGTTTACTAAACGGCGGTAGCAGACTCCGTGCGATATCGGAGCCGTGGCCCCATTGATTTCAATGAGTCTGCTACCGCCGTTTAGTAAACAAACCCCTAAGGGGAAGGGCCAGGGGTTTGAATCCCGCTAGAGGACAGCAACCTTGGGCCAGAAGGACTAGGATTTCTAGTCCCACAGGTGCTCCTTATGGTCTTGGGCAAGCCACTTATATAGTAACATAGTAAATGATGGCAGATAAAGACCAGTATGGTCCATCTAGTCTGCCCAGTAAGATGGTAGGAGTAGGTGCACCTGCCACTCTATGAAGGCCACCCCTCCATATGTCTTTGTTTAGGGGAGAACCCGCTGCTCCGTGTAGGACACCCCTATTTGTTGACAAATTAGATGTTTCAGTTTATTTTGATTTTATCCTGTTGCTGTAAAGGGATCCACTGTGTCTGTCCCATCCCATTTTGAATTCCGTCACTGTGTTTGCCCCCACCACTTCCATCGGGAGGGCATTCCAAGCATCCACCACTCTTTCAGTGAAAAAGTATTTCCTGACATTGCTTTTCAATGTACTACCTTGCAGCTTCATGTTATGCCCTCTAGTTTTGCAGCTTCCCCATCTTTGGAAGAGGTTTGTTTGTTCATTATTTCTCTTTAAGTATTTAAAGGTCTGAATCATATCTCCCCTATCCCTCCTCTCCTCCAGAGTGTACATATTTAGGTCTTCAAGTCTCTTCTCATAAGGCTTCTGACGCAGACTCCAAATCATTTTGGTCGCCTTCCTCTGAACAGTTTCTATTTTTTTTACATCCTTTGCAAGTTATGGTCTCCAAAACTGAACACAGTATTCCAAATGAGGCCTCACCAGTGACTTATACAGTGGCATTAGTACCTCTTCCTTTCTGCTGGTAATTCCTCTTTGTATGCAGCCCAACATCCTCCTGGCATTTGCCACCGCCTTGTCGCACTGTTTTGCCACCTTGAGATCTATAGAAATAATCACACCAAGGTCTTTCTCCTGATCTGTGCACACCAACCTCTCACCCCCTATCGCGTACATTTCCCTTGAATTTCTGCTACCCAAGTGCATGACACTGCACTTCTTTGCATTAAATCTTAATTGCTAAGCATTAGACCATTCTTCCAGCTTTTGTAGATCTTTCCTCATGTTAACCACTCCCTCGGGGGAGTCCACTCTGTTGCAAATTTTCGTGTCATCTGCAAAAAGACAGACCTTTCCATTCAGTCTCCATTGCCTCAGGTACAAAAATATAGATTGTGAGCCCTTCAGGGACAAGGGAAATATATATACATTATCTGAATGTACACCGCTTTGACTTGTAGAGAAAAAAAAGTGATATATAAGCCTAGTTAAATAAGGTTTCACAAATTGTAAAAATTACGTCATAAGGAAACAGCACAATCTTCAATTCTTCAATACGCCCCCCCCCCCCCTATCCCTCTATCCCCACAATCTCCAACCATCTCAGCTGAGGGTTCAATAGCACAAATAGTAATGGTGATGGGGGAAACTGTGCCTCGTCCCCTTCCCCAATTTGAAGGCCTCAGAGTAACTTCCATTAATATGAATGTGAGCATCCAGAGCCGCATCCAGAGCTCTAATCCCTTAAATATACCACACACCTATACCCATTTTCTCCAAAACTCTAAACATAAATCCCCATTCAAGCTTATCAAATGCCTTCTCGGCAACCACTGTGATGAACAGAGTCTCCTTCCCCTCCCTCTGTGTTTGCCAAATTAAATTAAATAACTTTCTGATATCATCTGTCCCCTGCCGCCCTGGAATGGACCCCGCTTGATCACCGTGGACCAACTTCAGCAAATACCTCTGCAGACTAGTTGCCAAGGTCCTTGCCAACAATTTAGCTTCCTAATTGATGAACGAGATGGGCCTATACAACCCACACATGCTCACATTCTTCCCCGCTTAGGCAAAAGAGTTATTCCTGCCATATTCATGGACCCAGGAACCTATATCTCCTCAAACACCCCATTCAACAGCATGGTCAATGGACCCACCACTGAGACTTATATGTTCGATAAAATTTTGTAGTGAACCCATCTAAGCCCGGGGCTTTCCTAGCTTTCAAAGACCCTATCACCTCAGCCACCTCCCCCTCTGTAATAGCAGCTTTCAAGACCTCAGCTTCTTCTGCCACTATCCTCTTCAAGGGGTACTATCGTAAAAATGCTACTCTCTTTCTCCCCATCCTCCACTTCCCATTTATACAATTTTGCATAATACCCCCTAAACACTTTTCTAATCTTCTTTTCCCCAAACACCAGCTCCCTCTTGGAATTTCTAATATGAACTACCTGCTGTTACCATGCTTTCTCTTTTAACTTTCAAGCGAGCAATCTACTCGCCCTATTCCATAATTCAAAATGAAATTGTTTCACCTTCTCTAATGCAAATGCCCACTCGCTTCCCCTCAACATAGCCAGTTCGTCTCTTGCCCCTTCCAATTTCCATAACATTTTTGTTTCTTTCCCCTTTTGATGTTCTCCCTCCCATAATTTTATGCACTCACATAGTTCCTCCTCTCTTTCCTCTCTTTCCTTCCTTTCCCTCTTTGTCCTAGCTGCCCAATTAATAAAGTGTCCCCGCACCACCTCCTTCATCCCATCCCACCCCCACCCCATCCCCATATTCAGATTAAAACATTCTTCAATAACCACCTCCCCCCCTCCCCACGAATACCATCCACACAGCCGCCCTCCTCCAACAAGGAATCATTCAGCCTCCAGAATTTCATCCCTCCCTTCTCCACCCCTATGGCCATCTCCACACATCGCGTGGAACATGATCCGACCAAGTTATTTGGCCAGTATCCACCTCTTCCACGCGCAGCATCAGCCCAAATTATGTCAATTCTACTGTAGGAATCGTGAGGTTTTGAATTAAAGGAGTACTTCTCCCTGTTAACTGATGAGCTCTCCAAAGCTTTTAAACTAGATAATAGGGAAAGCCAACAGTCGCCCAAGAGTGCATGGTTTGTAACAATGTATCCTTGAAGGATACTACCAAAAAATTATGTTAGGGCACATCAGCAGAGAGGTTCAAATAAAGACAAAGGTAGCCCAAATGCCCTTGAGTACAGAGCAGACAGAGCTTAAAGATTCCAAATTAACCCTGCCAACTGATAACCATATTAATATGAATAAAATACAGTCTCTAAAATGCTTGCATGCAAATGCTAGGAGTCTGAAAAATAAGATGGGAGAGTTAGAATATATAGCACTAAATGAGAGGTTAGATATGGTTGGTATCTCAGAGACATGGTGGAAGGAGGACAACCAGTGGGACACTGCAATACCTGGGTACAAACTATATCATAATGATAGAGCTGATCAAATTGGTGGAGGGGTTGCGCACTATGTTAGAGAGGGTATTGAGTCACAAATGGCATTGCAGGAAACAAAATTCACTGTAGAATCTCTATGGATTGAAATTCCACGTAAAAAGGGGAAGTCAATGGCAGTTAGGGTGTACTATCAACCGCCTGGCCAGAATGAACAAATGGATGATGAAATGCTCAAAGAAATCAGGGAAGCTAACAAAAGTTACAGAACGGTAATAATAATGGGTGATTTCAATTACCCCGGTATTGACTGGGTCAGTGTCACGGCAGGACATGCTAGGGAGATAAAGTTTCTAGATTAAATAAATGACTGCTTCTTGGAGCAGCTGGTTCATGAACAGACCAGAGGGGGCACCCTTTTGGACTTAGTCCTTAGTGGAACACCAGATCTGGTGCAAGAGATAAGGATTTTGGGGCCACTTGGCAATAGTGATCATAGCATGATCGCGTTTGATTTAATTAATGGAAGAGGAATGGTAAGGAAATCCACATTACTACCTTTTAACTTTTGAAAGAGAGACTATGATAAAATGAGGAAAATAGTTAAGAAAAAACTAAAAGGAGCAGTTGTAAAGATTAAAGACTTACATCAAGCTTGGGTGTTGTTTAAAAATACTATCTTGGAAGCCCAGACCAGCTGTATTCCACACTTTAAGAAAAGTGGAAGGAAGTCCAAAAAACTGCCAGCATGGTTTAAAGGTGAGGTCAGAGATGCTGCTATTGCCAAAAAAACATCTTTCAGAAAATGGAAAAAAGAGCCAAATGATGAAAACTGCAAACAGCACAAGCACTGGCAAGTTAAATGCAAGGCACTGATAAAGCAGGCAAAGAGAATTTGAGAAGAAACTGTGCAAGCAAAAATGCATAATAAAGACTTTTTCAAGTACATTCATAGCAAAAAACCTGTGAGAGAGTCAGTTGGATCATTAGATGATAGAGGGGTAAAGGGGGCAGTAAGAGGGGGACAAGGCTATAGCAGAGAGACTGAATGAATTCTTTGCTTTGGTCTTTACTGAGGAAGATATAGGGATGTTACCCATGACTGAAGTGGTATTTAAAGGTGCAGCAGCAGAAGAATTTAAAGAAATATCGCTACACTGGGAAGATGTATTAGAACTATTTGATAAACTGAAGAGTAGCAAATCACCTGGACCGGATGGTATACATCCAAGGATGTTGAAAGAACTGAAATATGAGACTACAGACCTGCTATTAGTAATCTGTGAACTATCATTAAAATCATCTGTAATACCTGAAGATTGGAGGATCACCAATGTAATGCCAATTTTTAAAAAGGGTTCCAGGTGTGATCCGGGAAACTACAGACTGGTGAGCCTGACGTCAGTACCGGGAAAAATGGTAGAAACCATCATAAAGAATAAAATTACTCAGCATCTAGATAATCATGGCTTAATGGGAGACAGCCAACATAGCTTTAGACAAGGAAGATCTCGTCTTACTAATCTGTTATGTTTTTTTGAAGGTGTGAATAAACAGGTAGACAAAGGTGAGTCGGTTGATATAGTGTATCTGGACTTTCAGAAAGCCTTTGACAAATTCCCTCATATGAGACTTTTGGCAAAACTAAAAAGTCATGGGATAGGAGGTGATATACTATTGTGGATCAGGAACTGGTTAAAAGATAGAAAGCAGAGGGTAGGGCTAAATGGCCAATTTTTCCAATGGAAAAAGGTGAATAGTGTAGTACCCCAGGGATCTGTGCTGGGTCCGCTGCTTTTTGACATACTCATAAATGACCGGGAAAAGGGAATAACGAGTGAGGTTATCAAATTTGCAGATGACACAAAACGATTTATAGTTGTTAAAACCTAAGATGATTGTGGAAAATTGCAAGAGGATCTTAATAAATTGGAAGACTGTGTATCCAAATGGCAAATGAAATTTAATGTGGACAAGTGCAAAGTTATGCACCTATGAAAGAACAGCCCAAACTATGGTTACATGATGGGAGGTTCCACATTAGGAACCACCACCCAGGAAAAAGATTTAGGCATCATCGTGGATAACATGTTAAAACCCTCCACCCAGTGTGCAGCGGCGGCCAAGAGAGCAAATAGAATGCTAGGTATCATAAGGAAAGGAATGGAAAATAAAACAAAGGATATTATAATGCCTCTGTATCGTTCCATGGTGCGACTGCACCTTGAATATTGTGTGCAATTCTGGTCACCGTATCTTAAAAAAGATATAGCGTTATTAGAAAAGGTACAGAGAAGAGCCACCAAAATGGTAAAGGGGATGGAAGGATACTCCTATGAAGAGAGGCTAAAAAGGTTATTGCTCTTCAACCTGGAAAAGAGACGGCTGATGGGAGATATGATTGAGGTCTATAAATTAATGAATGGAGTGGAACGGGTAAACGTAGATCGATTGTTTACATCATCAGAATATAAAAAAACTAGGGGACATGCAATGAAGCTACAGGGTTAACCTATTTAATACTAATAAGAGAAGGACTTCCGGTGGCATGGTGGACTAGGAAGGACGCTTCCTTCTTAGCTCCGGAGCCTACTACCCTCCCCCTCCTCACTTAACTTGTTAATCGCTTCCCCCCTGCGTTGCTCGAGTTGGGGGAGACAATTTCTTCTTGGAGGGGGATAGTTTAACGCTCCAGTCTGGTCGTGGACCCCATGGCAACGAAAACCGCTCGGCGGGAGAGACCCCGAGGTGGCGAGGCAAAAATGGCGGAAGGTGAGACGCTGGACCAGACTCCCACTACCTCGAGCTTGACGGTGGAAGAGGTCTCCAAGGCGGTAGTGGCGGCGCTTGAAGACCGCCTGGGGGGCCTGGCGACTCAGATGAGCGCGGTGGCACAAGCGGTCTCTGAATTTATTGGGCGCATGGAGCAGGTGGAGCAGCGAATTAGTGACCTGGAGGACACGCGGGAGCGCGATGCAGCCCGGATTCAAAATTTGTAAGAGGCCCTGCTGAAGCACGCGGAGAAACTAGAGGACCTAGAGAATCGGAGTCAGCGTAACAACTTACGATTTATTGGTATTGCAGAATCGGTGCCGGATAAAGATCTATGGCAGTATTTCGAGCGGTGGCTGCCCGCCAACTTGCTGCTGGTGGAGGGGCTCGGCGAGATCATCATTGAGAGAGCGCACCGGCTGGGCCCCTACCGAGCTGGTGAAAATCGGCCCCGAACAGTCATCGCCTGCTTTCTTAATGAGGCCCAGAAGGAGGGCGTTTTGAGGGTGGCGCGGCAATCCCGGCGCACTGGAGCCCCCTCCTGTAATGTCTTGATTTTTCAGGATTATTCTGCTGGGGTCTCGATGCGACGAAGGGCCTATAAGGAGGTGTGTGGCCGGCTGGTGGAGCGGGGCCTCCGATTCACTTTGGCCTATCCTGCCTCACTCAGGGTGGACTGTGCTGGAGGACGTCGCGTGTTCTCAACGCCGGAGGAGGCGATGGCATACTGTGACAAATGCGGGTGACTGTGATAGATTACTGGGATAGAAGTGTTCTTCAGGAGCCCTCGAGCTCTAAGGACATGAGCGGTGTGGGGGGGGGGAGTGTTCACATGCTACCTGTTAAAATGGCTGCTGTTTCATGTTTATTTTCAATTGTTAATGTTTAATTTAGACTGTTAATGCTGTGTCTGTTCCACCAGCGGCCAAGATGGGTGATATAATGGCCCTTGCTCCAACCTGTAGTACTATGTTTTTGGGGGGGGGCTTTGGAGTGGGAGGGCCTGTCTCGTGGGTGCGGCGCTGGCTGCCGTCGGTTTGCACGGGGGCCCAGGCGGTCTGCTTATCTGACTGGGGGCGCCCATGCTCTCTGTCTGACGGGGGGGGGGGGCCCTTTACTCACTTAACTAGCAAGAGCATTGGGGTGTTTGTTCGCTGAAGATGTATAAGGGGTGGGTGGCGGGACTGGGGAGTTCCTTTTTCTATGTTAGCCCATGTCCCTCAATGTTTCATTCCCTCCGGGCTTGGGGGTGGTATCTATTGTGTTTATGTGGAGTGGGAATGGGGTTGTTGCTATTGTTGCTAGCGGTGCGGGGAGGGGTTGATAGGGCAGGGAGGGGTTGGGACCTAGGATGCAAAATCTCTGGAAGTGGCCGGGGGGGGGGGGGGTATGGGGGTTGTTTGTCTGTGTGCGAGTTGGGGAGGGGAGTAAGGGGGGCTCTGCATGTCTCGGAAGTCTCGGAACTGGTGGAGGGCCCTGGAGAATTGGGGTGCAAGATGGAAAGTGGATGAGGAGGTGTGAAGTCGCAGGGGGGATGGGGATGGGGGGGAGTTGAGTTTGTGCTTGTAACCGGGGGGGGGGGGGTACTCTGGATGCGCAGGTAGGGGGAATAGAGGGGGGTAGGTATGTGACTGTTTGTTTGGTCCCGCTAGGGTTAGTGTGCGTGTGTGACTGTATCCATGAGGGTGTGTTGGTGATTTGGGGTACACTTGTGCTGGGGGGGTTCTCGCCAAGGGCTGATCGGTAATCTTTGGAGATTCCTGTGTGGGAGGAGCCATGGGTAGTGGCACTAAGATAGCCTCTTGGAACGTGTGTGGCATGGGTTCCCCGATAAAGAGATATAAAGTCCTCCAGCAACTAAACCGTAAACGGATTGGGATTATAATTTTGCAGGAGACACATCAGTCCGTGGCTGAACATGCGAAATTGTGTAGAGGCAGCATTGTTAAGGTCTATGGGTCTCCGGCAGTGGGGAAGAAGCGGGGGGTGGCCATCTTAATGGCTAAGCATGTAACCTGGGTGGAGGAGAAAGTTGACATTGATTCAGATGGCCGCTATGTTATGGTGTGGGGGCTGCTTGATGGTGTTAAAGTTGCCTTGTGCTCGGTGTATGCTCCTAATGTCTATGAAGCTCGGTTTTATCAGGCTCTTACTCGTCTGTTGGAGGCTACTGACGGATATCAGGTGATTCTGGGAGGTGATTTTAATGCAGTCTTGGATGAGAATATGGATCGATCTGGACCGCTTGGGGGGAGAGATCGGAGGAGTACGCGGCTGGTGTGGGGGTTGTGCGAGGCGAACCAGTTGTTGGATATTTGGAGAGTTTTACACCCTGGGGACCGGGAGTATACCCATATGTCTAGGGCCCATGGGACATGGTCCCGCATCGATTATTTCCTGATTTCGGAATTCTTGTTTAGCTGGGTGTTGAAAGCGGAGATTGGCCCATCTGTTATCTCTGATCATGCGATGATAATTACGGAGCTACGTAATCGAGCACCCGACAGAACCCGGGTTTGGCGTTATCCGCTGGAGCTTACTGGGGATGATCAGTTTGACAGGTTTCTTAGGGACAAATGGAGGGAGTATGTGGCCTTTAATGACCAACCAGGGATCTCTCCGGCTCTCTTTTGGGAGGGCGGGAAGGCGGTCCTCCGGGGGGGGAGATCATTAGTTATTATAGTTTAAAGCGGAAGCGGAGGAACCAGCGAATTCTTTTTCTGGAGCGTGAACTGGGTAAAGCGCAGCGGCAGGTGGCGGCGAACCGGACGGCGGTGCACAGGCGTAAGTTGCGGGAAGTCCAGATGGAGCTGGAGATGCTCCTTCACCAGCGTGCCCAGAAGTCCCTGCTGTATTACAGATATCAATTATACCAACATGGGAATCGGGCGGGGAAGTTGATGTCATCTCTAGTGCGGCCGGTGGGGGGGGCCGCGCCATATTGGGGCTATAAGGCATCCGGATGGGTCCATTCGCAGGGATGCGGCAGAGATTGAAAGGGTTTTCTCTGATTATTTTCAACAGCTCTATGCAGGGGAGGGGGATAGAGAAGTGGAGAGTAATGAATTTTTGGCAGGATGTGCTTTACCGCACCTGCGCGCAGAGCAAGTGCAGGCCTTGAATCAGCCTATATCCTTACGCGAGGTGCATGATGGGATTCGGCATTTGAAAAGCGGGCCTGGAATGGATGGCCTATGGGGCGAGTTTTACAAGATACTGGGAGATGTTGTAGTGGCCCCGCTTGCAGGATACTTTGAGGACTTGGTTCAGCGGGGTGGCTTCCTGTAAGAGGGGAATAAAGCATTGGTCACTATACTGCCAAAGCCGAGGAGGGACCCGCTTCTACCTGGCTCGTATAGGCCTATTTCCCTTCTTAATGTCGATATTAAGATTTTGGCCAAAATTATGGCGGACAGGTTGGGGTTTCTGCTGGCCCTGATCCATGGGGATCAGGTGAGCTTTGTGCGGGGGCGACATGCGGCTTATAGTCTGCAACGACTTTTGCTTTCGGTCTCTGTTGGGCGGGCGGCTCAGCTGGGGTCTATGCTTATCAGTTTTGACGCTGAAAAAGCATTTGATCGGGTCAATTGGGGATTTATGTACCAGGTTCTGGATGCAATGGGGTTCACAGGCCTTTTTGTGGATGTGGTGTGGCTTCTTTACGCAGACCCGAAAGGGGCTATTATGGTGAATGGGAATCTGTCTTCGGAATTTTCTATTCAAAAAGGGACGCGTCAGGGCTGTCCTCTCTCTCCGCTTTTGTTTGTTTTGACATTGGAGCCTCTGCTGATTAGGATTCGGGCCCATTCTCACCTTCGGGGCATTACTATGGGGCGGTCAGAATTCCGTGTGGCAGCTTTTGCGGATGATTTGCTTGTGCACTTAGTGGACCCTCAGGAGGGGTTGCCACATCTGTTACGTCTTTTTCACGAGTATGGGGTGCCCTCAGGGTTCCGATTGAATCTGGATAAATCCGAGGCGTTGTTATTGGGCCCCGATGCACAGCAGGGGTGGTTGGGTGATTTCCCCTTGAAATGGGCGCGGGGGCAATTCAAATATTTGGGCGTTTATGTGCCGGGAGAGCTGGGAGATCTTTACCGGTTGAATGTTACCAAGCTCTTAGATGCCTTGACGGTTAAGGTGGATAAGTGGAGGGACCTACCGCTCTCTTTAGGTGGGCGAATTGCATTGTTTAAGATGACGATGTTCCCTCAGATTTTGTATTTACTGCAGACGCTCCCGTTGTTGATAAAGCGTTCAGATTTGCAAAAGATGGACAGATTGCTCAATCGCTTTTTATGTCAGGGACGGCGGCCAAGAGTGCGCCTGGAGGTGCTGCGGCAGCCCTGGGCCTCCGGAGGCATGGGACTCCCCGATATTCGGAAATATAATATAGCCTGTTTGTTACGGTATGTACGGGATTGGCTTTGGGATCTGGAGGAATACACTCCATTGGGGATGCTACGGGAGGCGGTGAAGCCTCTTCATTTGCGATATCTCTTGCATGCGAGGGCGGTAAGGGGGCCGGAACGCGATCTTCGTGTTATTGTTTTGGATCCCATCCGGAGGGCGTGGAAGTATTTTTGTGACAGCCGAAAGTTGGCCATTCATCACTCTCCTTATCTCCCGATTTGGGGTAATGGTGAGTTCTTACCAAGCCTTGAGGGCAGCTTGTTTGCGCAGTGGACGCGCTTGGGGATAGTGAATCTGGAGCACGTCGTAACCCCGGAGGGGGCAATGGCGGGGTTCTCCCTGCTACGTCAGCAGTATCCTCTAGGGGGACGAGATGTTTTTCTCTATGCCCAGGTTCACAGTTACATTCGTACCGTACCTACGGAGGCGTTACGGGGGGAAGTCAGTTCTGGTATAGAGGTGGCCTTACGGGGGGGGGGGGAACAGGGGGCGCGGGTAGCATGGTTGCATAATATGCTATGGGACTCGGTGCCGCCGGTTCCTCTGGATGACCTTGCTGCGGCTTGGGCTCAGGACTTAGGGGTGGTGGTGACGAGTGGAGAGGTGTTATGTGGTCTGGCTGCTATTCCGAAACTTAGTGTGTTGGTGACATTTCGAGACTTGCAATACAAATTGTTGCATCACCTCTATTTTGCTCCCCTTCGGGCGTGGAGGGCTGGGATTGTGCCTTCCCACTGTTGCCCTCGCTGCGGCGACGGTAGGGCCACGCTGGGTCATATGTTTTGGGGGTGCACGCGGGTCCAGGCCTTCTGGGGTCAGGAGTGGGCATATTTAGGGGGGTGCCTACGACGCCCGCTCATCTTTACTGCGGTCAATGTGGTGTTGGATGTGTGGGAGGACCACTGGGCAGAAGAGGTAGGGCGGGAGGTCTTGCAATGGTTGCGTTTGGTGCTGGTGACTGCGAGAATAACTATCTTGCATCGCTGGGTGGATGTTAAAGGCCCCACATATGGTTTGTGGAGGGGGCGATTGCATGAGGTGATGTTAATGGAACGGCTCCGGGCGAGTGGCCATCCTGGGCGGTGGAAGCGTTTTTTGCTTCGATGGGAGCCTCACTTAAAATCTTTGCCTAGGGGGACCCGTAGCCGCATCCTTGGAGGGCTATGAGGATTTTGGTTCTCCCTGGCATTGTGAACACCTTTGGGCACATACACATTTAGAGTCACATTTAGAGTCAGATTTGGAACACACCAGTGGGGTGGGGCTGGGTGGGGAGGGGTGGGGGGGTTGGGGAGGATGGGGGGAAGGCATAGTACAGGATTGGGATCTTTAGCTAGGATGACTCTGGAGAGGGCGTGGGGACGGGCACGGGAGAAGAGTACACCCTGAGCCTGTCCACTGTTGGGTTTGCCTTGGTTGAAACCCGGGGGATGGGGCTAGGATCTTGGGGTGGGTTTTTTTGATAATCCATGTGGGGAGATTTATCTTTAGGGGCCCGGGGGGGATGGTGTTCTTTAGTGTTCTTTGGGGTTTATGTGTTGGGGCTCTCCCGCAGCCTCTTGGAACTATACTTGGTCAGAGGTGCTGCTTTGCTGTGTTGGGGTTTTTTTTTATGCTGTAAGTTTTTATGCGGTACGTTTTTGTACTTTTATCTGTTGTGTTACACAAAAAAGATATTTGCATTGCACTGTACTGTCTGGGTGTAGCTTTGGAATATTGAATAAAAAAATTTGAACATAATACTAATAAGAGAAAATATTTTGTTCACTCAATGTGTAATCAAACTCTGAAATTTGTTACCGGAGGATGTAGTAAAAGCTGTTAGTGTAGCTGGGTTTAAAAAAGGTTTGGACAAGTTCCTGGAGGAAAGGTCAATAAATCATTATTAAAGGGACATGGGATACCACTGCTTGACCCAATACAAGCATTGAGGAACCTGGGTCGTTTGGGGAAACTGCTAGGTACATATGACCTAGATTGGCCACTGTTGGAAACAGGATACTGGACTTGATGGACCTTGGTCTTACCCAGGGGTCTCAAACTCAAATTGCTTTGAGGGCCAAATGAGGACTTGTAGAGTAACCCGGGGGCCGCACAAGACGCAGGCCTCATTTGCATAAGGGCATCATTTGCATAAGGGCATCATTTGCATAAATATTTGCATAATGTTACCATACACTAACTTTTAGTAAACATGCAGAACATACACCATCACCAAACAAGGAATCACAATTTAGAAACAGGAAGACAATTAAACTGGGAACCCCAAAAGCCAAACTTAGAATGTACAACACTGTAGAAATAAAACTATAAATTGATTTCCTCTTGTATTAAATAAAGTGCAGACGTTAAAGATGCACATTTCCAAGAGCTGACATATTTCAGTTAATAAATTCAAAATAAAGAGATATTTTTCTACCTTTTGTGCATTTTTTGTTCCAGCCACTTTCTTCTGGTTTCTTCGTGTCTTCTGCTAACGCTCCATTGTCTGCTGTCCATTTGTCCTTTCTTCTTTCCTAGTTTTTTTCCATTCTCTCTACATCTGCTTTAACATAATAATCATTCTCCTTTTGCTCTTTCCTCATTCCTATTTCATCCACTCAAATTTTACCCCTCCATCCTCAATCCCCACTTACTCTCCCAATACCCGGCCAATTGTAGATTTTTCTTCCCTCCCACACAAAATATATTTCCCCTCTCCATTTCACTCTCCCAGCCCCATCCCATTCTAATCGTCCCCCAACATCAACTCCCTTCTAGCTCCTGCCCCACCCAGCATCCGCTCCCTTCTAGTCCCCGCATCATCAGCCCATTTCCAGTCCTAGCTCCCTCCCCTCACAGCCCATTTCCTTTCCAAGCCCCCCTCCCCATCAGCCCATTTCCATTCCAAGCCCCCTTCCACTCAGCCCATTTCCATTCCAAGACCCTGTCCCCATCAGCTATTTGCAGTTCAAGCTCCCCCTTCTACTTGGCCCATTTCCAGTCCTAGCACCCCCCCCAGTCCATTACCAGTTCTAGCCCCCCCCATAGCCCATTATCAGTCCTAAGCCCCCCAACAGCCCACTTCCAGTCCTAACCCTTCCATCGCCCCATCTTCATTCTTAGGCCCCCCATAACCCCATTTTCAGTCTTAGCCCCCCAATCAGACCACCTCCAGTCCTAACCCCCATCACCCCATTTTCAGTACTATCCCCCATCACCCCATTTTCAGTCCTAACCCCCCCCCCCCCCCATTACTAGTCCTAACCCCCTCCCCCCCATCAGCCCAAGTAAATTTAGTTGTAGCTTTTTCCCAAGCTGGAAGCCAGGAGAGTCAACAGGATATAGCTGCCGTCCCTCTGGGCCTGAGTACCCCCTGCGATCCGCTCTCCAACGACCCGGCCCGCAGGCCTTCTTTCTGTGCAGGTCGCTGCTCACTCGCCGGGCTGCAGGCTCTTGACCGTGCTCACCTGAGATCGCTGGGGCTGCACGGCTCAGGCAGGCTTACAGTAGCAGCAGGCGGAGCGAAGCGGCTCCAACCCTTTGCATTTATGGATGCTATCACCCAGCCCCCCCCCTACTGTCTTATGCAGCCTGTTCCCCTCCAGCTCCCTTACCCACCCCCATCCACCTTCCCCCCATTGCCCTTCATCCTTCTCCCCTCCCCACTACCCTCCCTCCCTCCCAAAACCCTTCCCGCCCCCACCACCTTCAATTCCTTTGAAGGCTCTCTTTTCAAAAGTAGTGACACCCCCCACACAGCTGCCCACACCCATCATCCTCTCCTCCACCCCTCCAATTCCATTCATACCATCCCCTCCCCCGCATCTCCACAGTTCCATTCACGCGTATCATCCTTAAGCCCCCTCACACCCCACAAGACATTCACATTACCTAGTCATCCAACCAGTCACCCTCTTAACTACCACAACATTCTGCATAAGAGGAGTCTTTCCACTGCTCAAATCAATGAGTCCTTCCCAGTAGTCTCCTTCTTCTTCTTCTCTCCCTCCTTGGCCACCACCATCCAACTTGCATGTTTTACTGCAGCAACCCACCCTTAACCTCTCCAGTTGCATGAGTCCCTCTGTATCCAATTCAGCTTCCTTGAATGCCTCCATCACTTAACCAAAGTTCCAAAAGTGCCATGTGTGACCAGCCTTAGTGAATGCCAGGCCAAAAGGGTAAAGTCACCTATAACATAGCTGCCTCAATTGCAGTTTCTCAGTTATTACTCAAAACGCTCGCCTCCATTGCAAAGTCCTAGCAGCCAAGTCAGCAAATACAGCCACTGGTGGCCCTGCAATTCAAAGCCAACAACCAACCTCATTTTGGCTACTATCCATTCTTTCAGTTTATAATCCTGAATGCATGTCACAATGTCCTTGGAAAATTACTGCAGGATGCACCCAAGGCTCTATGTGCCCTGTCCAGCTTGATCTCCTTCAGGATCTCAGTCTTGCCACCTTAGCAATGCTGCAAATACTGCCCGTGCCATTTTTTTGCATTCCATAACCTCTGGTTCCTCTGGCACGCCTCTGATGCATAGGTTATTCTTGTGGGAGCAGTTTTCTAAGTCCTCTATTTTAAGTGTGAACGCCTCTTTTACCTCCTCCCAGGCATCCAGCCTCATAGTCGCTTCCACTGCTGTATTGCCCATTGCATCCAGGCACTCCTTGTGTTCCTCTATTTTGCAGCCAAATTCTGCCATGTCTTCTTTCAATTTGACCGCATTGCTAAAGGTTTCCCCTTGAGCTCCTTAAACCAGCCCAGAAGCTCTGATTGCTTAACTTGCATAAGAGTCACCGCCACCACAACTTGCCTCCTATTGCCGTCTTCTTCCTCCGACTCTCTGGCTCAACTGGCTGCCATTTTAGGCTCCATGTGGCTTTCCATTCACACTCCTTGAGATCAGCCATCCTCCACCTCGTCGACATGCTAGAACCTGCCGCAGCACTTCTCCACCACCACACCAAAGCTGTTCCACCATTGAGAGGTCAAATTATTGCACTTAATCAAGGGTTCTGTGTCAGAGCTGAAGGCTCAAGCATCCATACTGCTGGGTGATGTCACTTCCTTCGGTGGATGTATTTTATGATCTGATCACTTACTGGCGTGGGAGGTCACCTCCACTATGGCTGCTCATTGGTGGCTATGATTATGCCACTGGTCCTCAATTTCAGCCTCCAAAGTGGTCCTTGCCAATCTTCCCTTTCGTGGTAAGCTCCTGTTTGGAGAAGACTTGGAAAAACTGATTAAGGACTTGGGTGAGGGTAAACGCCAGAGGTTAGCTGAGGATAAGCCTAAGGCATCTTCAAAGTCTTCATCACATTCACAGGTTTGGGACTCTAGATGCTATCTCCCTGGCAGACAGACCTACTACTACTGATCATTTGTATAGCACTACAAGGCATATGCAGTGCTGTACAGAGACATATAAAAGATAGTCCGTGCTCATCAGAGCTTACAATCTAGTCAAGACAGACAACACAACAGCTGGGACAAGAATATATCAATGGGAATGGTAAGGAAACACATAGTTGGAGAGCAGGAGACTATGCGGATCAGAATCCAAAAGTGGCCTTGAAGAGGTGATTTTTTAACCTGGATTTGAAAAGAACCAGATGTACTGACTCATGTCATTTGTTCCAGGCATAAGGAACAGCAAGGTGGAAAGACTGAAATCTAGAGTTGGCAGTAGAAGAGAAGATCACAGATAGAAATGATCTGCCAGAAGAGTGGAGTTCTCAAGAAGGGGTGTAGGGAGAGATAAGAAAGGACAGGTAGTGAGGAGCAGCAGAACAAGTGCACCTAGGTCAATAGGAGAAGTTTGAACTGCATATGGAAATGGATAGGGAGCCAATGAAGCAACTTGAGAAGAGGGGTTATATGAGCATACTGAGGTTAGCGGAAGATTAGCCATGCAGCTGAATTTTGAACAGATTGAAGGAGAGAAAGATTATTCAGAGGGAGACCAGCAAGGAAGTTGTAATAATCTAGATAGGAGGTAACAAACTAGTGGATATGTGTCTTAGTAGTGTGTTCAGAAAGGAAGGGGCAAATTTTGCTGATATTATAGAGAAATAAATGACACGTTTTAGTTATCAGTTGGATGTGTGTGGAGAAGGAGAGAGAGGAGTCAAAGGTGACTTCAAGGTTGCGAACTGAGGAAACAGGGAGGAGTAGAACATTATTCACAGAGATACAGAAAGGAGGAAGGGGGGACATAGGTTTAGGGAGAAAGATAACCTCAGTTTTGGCCA
This sequence comes from Ichthyophis bannanicus, assembly GCA_033557465.1. Lineage (NCBI taxonomy): Eukaryota > Metazoa > Chordata > Amphibia > Gymnophiona > Ichthyophiidae > Ichthyophis > Ichthyophis bannanicus. The sequence goes on along the minus strand of CM066048.1, from coordinate 42,142,804 downwards.
TGTTCAATGGTGAAAATGGTGGTGAGACATCCAGGCAGCAATGTCAGATGGGCAGGCAGAGATACGGGCCTGGAGTCCCTGAGAGATTTCAGGTGTAAAGAAGTAGATCTGGGAGTCATCAGCATACTGAAAAACATGGGAGAAGATGAGTGCACCAAGAGACTGGGTATAGAGAGAGAAAAGGAGTGGACCCAAGACAGACCCTTGGAGTACACCAACTGACAGCAGGATAGCAGTAGAGGAGGATCCACCAGAACAAACACTAAAAGTGTGGTGGGAAAGATAAGAAGAGAACTAGGATAGTACAGAGCCCTTAAAACTAAGTGATGTCAAGGTAGCAAGGAAAAGATGATGATCAACAGTGTCAAAAGCAGCAGAAAGGTCAAGAAGAATGAGGATCGAGTAGACTCTTGGATTTGTCCATGAGCAAGTTACTGGAGACTTTGGCAAGAGCCATTTCAGTAGGGTGTAGAGGACGAAAGCCAGATTGCAATGGATCCAGAAGGGCTTGAGAGGAGAGAAAGTCAAGTTAACGGCAGTGAACTGCATGTTCAGATAGTTTAGAAATGAAGGGGAGGAGGGAGATGGGTCAATAAGAAGGACAGGTAAAGTCTAGTGAGGATTTCTTGAGGAGAGATGTAACCATAGCATGCTTGAAGGCTGCAGGAACAGTTGCCGTGGAAAGCGAAAGGTTGAGAATATGACAGATGGAAGGGATGACAGTGGAGGAGATGGAGCTTAGGAGATGGGTGGGAATAGGATCAGAGGAGCAGGTGGTGAGTTTGGAGGAGGAAAGAAGATGCATGGTTTCCTTTCCAGAAATCTTAGAAAAGGAAGAAAGGGTGGCAGAGGTTGAGGGGAGGAGTTGGGAGTGAAGAGGGGATAGAGAGGATGGAAATGACCTCGTGGGGAATTTGAGTATAATCTTGTGGACTTTGTCGTAGAAATAGCTAAAGTCTGGGCAGAAAAGGAAGGAAGATTGGAAGCAGAGGCACCTTGAGGAGAGAGTTGAGAGTTGTAAAGAGACGGCGAGGGTCAGAGGTAAGAGAGTTAGATGGACATAGTACTCTTTTCTGGCAAGGTCTATGGCTTCCCAGTTTGGGAAATCCAGAGGAAGTCCCAGTCCTTTCAAGGAGCATGAAAGTTGAAGGAGGTATGCTCTGCATTATGGTCCAGAAGTTCCCTCTTTGCCTAGTGAAGGGTGGCAGATCCACCCTGGGGGTGGTCACTGTAGGCAGTCGACTTCAGCACTTTTATTCGGAGTGGCCCATATCACATTGGACCATTGAGTTGTGGACATTTTTCAGCACAGCTACACCTTGGAATATGCCTTCATATCACAGATGCATTCATGGTCTCCTCATGCATTTCTCCACAAGTAGAAGGCCATCGAAGCTACTTTGGAAATGTTCCTTCAGCTGCAGACCATTGTTCCAGTGCCTTGGGCCAAGATTGGTGAGAGGTGGTACAGCATTTATTTGGTGGTACCAAGGAAGGATGGGTTGTTTTGCCCTAGGCTTGGTCTCAAGGTGTCTGAAGGTGTTCCAACTTCATATAGAGTTCCTGAAGTCCTCCATTCTGGCTATACAGAAGGAGGGAGTTCCTCACATCACTGGACTTAGCTGTGGCATACTTTCATATTCCCATCAGGATGGACTTTCAGTGATTCCTGCACTTTGCCATCCTGGGTACACATTTCCAATTCTGTGTGATGTCTTTTGGGCTCACCAGTGCTGCCAGAACCTTTTCAAAAGTGGTGGTGGAGGCGGCAGCAGCAGCCCTGTGGTAGAAGGGCATTTGCATTTACCCTTATTTCAACAACTGGCTTGTTCGGGCCAAGTCAGAGCAGTACAGTGTGTGGGCCTCAGCCCAGGTGATAGAGTTGAATTTCTGAGCTTGGTGGTGAACTATGTGAAGAGCAGTCTAGTCCCATCCCAGTCCAAAAAGTATCTGGGAACTTGGTTTGACATCCGGGTAGGGAAGGTCTTCTTTGACGACTATATGGCAAAGCTGGCCTCCCAGTTTTACTGGCTCTAGGTATAGGATGTACTCCAGGTGTGGAATTATCTGCAGTTGCTAGCTTCAATGTCAACCATGTTGGACAGTACCTTGGCCCAAGCGCACATGCATCTACTTTAGCATTCTTTTCATTGCACTGGTCACTGATGTCACAGGGGTTTGAGCTCCATTTGCGTCTTCTATCAGTATCATACAGTCTGACCTGGTGGACCCTTCTCTAAAATCTCCTGAAGGGAATAAAGTTGGAACCTCGCAGTGGATCGTGGTGATATCAGATGGCAGTTGTTTGGGCTGAGTAGTCCATTATCTGGATCAGAAGGCTCAGGGTTTTTGGTCTCATCACGAGGTGGAGTGGCTGATCAACCGGTTAGAGGCGAGGGCCATCAAGTTGGATTTGCTTCACTTCCATCCCTTAGTGCAGGGCAGAGTGCTGAGGTTGCTTTTGGACAATGCAACAGCTGTCGCATATGTCAGCAAGCTAGGAGTTCACTGGTGGCAGTTGAGATGCAGCTGCTGTTTCACTGAGTACAGCACCACCTGATAATGATCTCAAAAGGCAACAAGCTGGAGTTTACAAAGTTGAGGTAGATTTTCTCATTCAGCACATATTAGATCCTGGCAAGTGGGAGCTGGATGCCAGGCATTTCAATGCCATCGTCGAGCAATTGGATCCTTCCTCAATGCACTTGATGGCAACACACTGGAATGCCAAGGCATCAGCATTTTTCAATTGATGGTCGGAGCCAGGTTCCAGCAGTCTTGATGCTCTAGTTCAGAACTGGCCTCAGACAGGGCTGCTTTATGTCTTTCCTCTGTGCCCTAGTATTGTGTGGAGGATAAAGGATCACCCTGGTCTGATCATTTTGGTGGCATCGAATTGGCCCTGGAGACCTTGGTATATGGATCTCATCTGATTGCTGGTAGATAGGCTGCTCCTGCTCCCTTAGAAGAAGGGCATCTGCTCCAGGGGCCAGTGATCATGGATGATCTTGATCCCTTTTGGCTTATGGCTTGGCTCTTGAGAGGAGGCAGTTGCATGGCAGAGGGTAATCTCTAACTTGTTGCACTAAGCAGGTTCCCAAGGGTTTGCTGCACTTTCGACAAGAGCCCTAACCTCTTCTTGGGCAGTCCAGAACTGTGGCCTCAGAGAAAATTTGTAAGGTGGCCACTTGTCATCTTTGAATTCCTTTGCCAAGCATTACTGCTTGGATGTGCAGGCTAGGGCAGTTTCCACTTTTGGGGTGGAAGTTCTCAAGGCAGTGTCTTCCTTAAGTCTAGTTTAGGGCGAAGTTTTGCTACATCACACTTGTTTGGACTGGTCTAGCAGGATGATAAGGAAGGAAGAATTTTACTTACCTGATAATTTCCTTTCCTGGAATCCTGCTAGGCCAGTCCAGGACCCTCCTGGGGAAGTTCACAGCTGTCTTTGAATTACTTTCCTCGCTGAATGAAGTTTCAGTCTCTGCTAAGAGTAAGGAGTTTTGGTATCTGATAAGGGTCTCGGATGTTCCCTAGCACTACCTTCGCCAGGATGGTAGGATTGTTCACCTTACCTCTGCCAGGATGGTGGGGGGGGGGGGAGAAGGGTTGTTTTTTGTGTTAATCGATTGGGTTGCTATGGTTGGATGGAATGGTTTAGATGTTGAGGCCCCTGAATGTACGTGCTGCCATCTGTTCGAGAGGTATGATTTGCACCAGTCTATCGCTGTTTCACCAATACCCTTCTCTCTGAGGCGCTCAAGTAGTATCTCGTGACATATTAAATCAAAAGCAGCTGCTATGTCAAGGAAAATGAGGACAAAACCCTGGCGGATGTTATTGATTCCTGTAGTTATATTATTGAGGAGGGTGGTGAGGAGCGTTTCCACGCTGTGCTGTTCTCTAAAACCGTGTTGGCAGGGGTCCAGCGGTGAAACATTGTCAACGTGTTTTTGAATTTCTCTTTGAACTTTCTCTGTTATTGTTGTTAAGTGCCATCGAGTCGGTGTTGACTCATGGTGACCCTCTGGATAGTTGTCCTAAAGTGTGTTCGGTCTTCAGTTAGGCGGCTCGTTGTTGACAGAATGGCATCTATAGCCTCTGTTATTTCTCTAAGCAGTTGTAAATATTGGAAAGGTTGGGAGATCTACTGTCAGTGAATGAAATCAGCAAGATGTCATCTGTGTAAAAAAGCTGATGCCAGCATCCTGGATCAGGGTGGCTAAAGGGCTGAGAAAGATGTTGAAGAGAAACGTTGCAAGTATGGATCCCTGGGGGACCCCACAGGACAAGGCCTAGGGCTTGAAGAGGCACAGCCGGTAGAAATGATGAATGACTGAGATGAGAGAAAAGAGGTGAACCAATGTAGGACAGTGTCCTGTATGCCATTGTCAAAAAGGCGAATAAGAAGGATACCATGATCTACCAAATCGAAGGCTGTGGATAAATCAAGGGAAACAGTTAGTGCTATTGGACCTATGTCTAGAAAGCTGTGGATAGTGCTAAGAAGAGCGATTATGACTGTTTCTGTGCTGTGGCCTGAGCGAAAGCCTGACTGCTTTGGGTGCAGTATATTAGAGTTTTCCGCAAAGGTGGTTAGTTGAACTATTTTTTCAGCAAATTTGGAGATAAATGGGAAACTGGATATTGGACAATAGTTTGCTGGTGAGAACGGATCTAGTTTTTTTTTTATAAAATCGTACATACTAAAGACTTTTTCTAGGTAGAAGGGGTCAACCCCTGTGGTAAGGCTATTTTGTATGACTGAAAGTGCAAGAGGAAGAAGATCAGAAGATGGGTCTCCCACTCATTTCGAGGGGATGGAGTACAAGAGGCAGCTAATTTTCAGAAGTTTAGAGAAATGCTTTCACAGAGAGTGAATTGTGGTTAGGTGAAAGGATTACCAGACATGTGATTGTAGTAGAGGAAAAGAGGACTCTGGGAATACAATAGCTGCACCAGCAGATACAGTAGCAATTGGCAGATTGGATAAAAATTCTTGCTGTAGATCCTAGATTTTTATTCTGAAAAAAAGAGGCCAACGAGTTAGCAGAGGGGCCCAACCAAACCACAGGTGTGGTGGTTGTAGAAGAGAACTGATATAGAAGTGAGAAACGTTTTTTGGGACGGTTAGCGAATCGACTAATAAGATTATCGAAGTAGTGACTTTTGGTAGCAATAATCTGCGTGCAATAAAAAGCATAGGAATCTTTGCTAAGTCGGAAGGCAATCTCAAGGAGTGCCACTGTCTTTCAGCCCTTCTGAGTTGTCAACTTGTTAGGTGTAAGTCTGGATGATACCAAGGTTGGGTATGAATTTTGTGAGGAATAACTGATCTATGGGGAACAATCTCATCTAGCGCTGTTTGGAGGCTTAGGGCCCAATTCTGAGAAAGATGTGCCAAGCAGATGTAAACGCACAACACGTGTATGTCCCCAATGAAGACAGGATCCCGTGCCCAAGTGCCTAGACATACAGCTGAGCACGGAATACGGCATTGTGTGTCTGCACCATTAAACTTGCAACGAGCATGCAAGCGGGAGATTCGCGCATGTGCAAATGGCACGTATAAGTCCGCTTTCATGCTGCACCCATGAAATCTCAAAAATGTGTCCACCTGCACTGTTGCCAATGTGCGACAGGAAACAGGATATAGTAAGTACCCCCCTATCCGCTGCCAGACCCTTGGAAAATGGCTACGCGCCAGGTTAATTTCTCCGAGTCAGAGACTCGCCTGCTCTGCAGGCTGGTTCTGGAGAATGAAAGTGCCCTGCTCCCAATGGGACACAGACAGACAGCCCTAGCTGCAGCATGCAGGGGCTGGGAGCATATCAGGACCACCCTAGTGCAGTAAGTAGGTCAAAGTAGGAAAGGGAGGAGGCAGGGGAAATGCATGTTGTGGGACAACAACAGTGCAATAAGCCAGGAAGTAGCTGTAAAGTAAAAGGGCAAAAGGAGCAGGGGCTAGCTGGACCCACCACTCCACCAAATGACTGTATACATACAAAACAGGGCCCGCACAGGAAACAAGCAAACAGAAATACAGTGGCCAACAGGAAAGCATGCTGGCAATAAATGCAAAATGGACAAAAGGGAAAGCGCATATGGAAAGGAAACATGAACACAGTGAAAAAAGACCTTCTGTGTGTAACAATGCAGCAACATGGCCCAATACTGTCAGCCAAAACATAACACAGTAGAAACAGATACATGATGCCAATAAAAAAACACATGGCTGAATGAGGTCACCCCCCACTACCAACCACCATACCAGTCCCCTGAGAGAACCCTGTGTCTGCCCCATGCCCCATGAAGTCTGATACTGTCCACAACAGCACTACCTCCAATGTGAAACTACCCCATGCAACCACCACTGTGTCTGCAAAGAAACATCCCTGAAGATGACACCTGAGTATAACCCCTACCACCCCATCCAATGGCACTGTGCAGCAGAGCATGCTGACAATCAAAAGAGGCACCCAACTTGTTCATACAAATGTTGTAATCACATCACTGCCAATCTGCCGGCCCGCCGACATATACCTAAAAGATCCATAGGTCTATTTGCAGTGGGGCCCCTGGAAAAGATCGCCGAGCACCTCTGGGGCATCAGGCATGACCTCCAGACCCTCACCCAGGCCATGCAGTGGCTGACAGAAGCACTCCTGTCCCCATCTGGTCCAATGGAGTGAGGCCCCCAGAACCAGGTGCCCATTATTGGGGTGTACCAGGACAACATAGGGCCATATGTGGTAATGTTTGCTGCTGTACTGGAAATAAAGCCTGTAGCCTTGGAACACTGTGTCTGTACGTATATCCGCACAGAGGGTCACTCTGAGGCCTGAATAGCAGGGATGGAGGTCCCTTGTGGACATCCATCCCACCATTCGGCCCCCTCTGCCGACCCTGATGAACTTCTCAGTATGTACATGGTGGCTGTACAGGGAGGCTAGCCAGGGGTGGGGTAGTGGCGGGGAAAAGGGGGCAGTGGGTGGTCCGTGACTCTGGGCAAAGGGCTGATACGTATGTTGGGCTAGGTCACCTGGGACCAGAGGGCATGTAATAGCAGATGTGAGGGGGAGGGGGTGGGTAGGTAGTGACCGCCTGCATTGGCCAGAGCAGCTCACTGCATGGCGGACAGAGATGTGTACATATGCAGGCTCAGTCTGTGCCACGAATAGCAGGGATGGATGTCCCGTTGGGATGTCCATTCCCACTGTTCGTACCCCCTCCCGATCCAATCTAACTTCCATGCTCTTTGTATGGGAAAGAGGTGGGAAAGGGGCGGATCGGGCGGTGCTAAGGCAGCTGGTCAGTGGTCATTGGCCCTAGACATACAGGGCCGATTCCAATGCTGGCCCTGTACGTCTGGGGCCAACAGCTTAGATGGGGAGCGTGTTCTACCTCTGAGGTGGAATAAGTCCCCGATGTGGCAGCGGACTGTAGGCCCAGGGCTGGAAAGCAGTAGGTGGGGGCAGAGAGCCTCCCCCACAGCCCGACCCAGGCCTTGGGAGGCCAGATCGGGGGTCGGGCTGCAGGTAAAGAAGTTCAGGAGCCAGTGGCTGGGGATCGCGGCCTTACAATAGAACAGCGGTGCCATGGCAACCGGGCACCATGGTGCTGCTGCTCCATTGTACAGCCCAGACTGAGTTAGCCGGGGAAGGCCTGTACATGCAGGCCAGGCTGAATCGTGGACAGGGCCTGCACCTACAGGCCTGTTCATGATTCTGGTTCTGCGGGGCTAGGCATGCCCCGCTGGATCAGAATTGCAATTCTCTCTGTGCACCCAGTTCCGGATCTCCATCCAGGATCTCCATCCAGGCATTGCAGATGACCTGAATGTTCAGGGAGTGGTATGCCTTCTGATTCCTGAAGGCTGCCTCATGCAGGTGCAGTGGGTGGAGGGCCACATAGGTGCAGTCAATGGCCCCAAGGATGGATGGGAACCCTGCAGCCTTGCTGAATGTGAGCATGGTCTGCTGCTGCTGCTGCTTTGGGGTGCGTGAGAAGGAGATGTAATGGGCAGCACATCCCACGAAGGCATCCAAGAAATGGGTGATGCTGCGTGACACTGCTGCCTGGCTGAGCCCCGATACCATTCCCATAACAGACTGAAATGTGCCGGTCCCCAGGAATGCCAGAGCTACCAGCACTTTCACATGGACAGGCACTGTGTCCCATCTGTGTGCCTGTGCAGCGAGCTGTGGTCCCAGCTCGACACAGGTCATGTATTGCCTCACGGTCAAACCTGTACTGTGTCCCGCACAGGTCATTGCTGATGTCAAGGTACTGGCTGCTGCCCCTGGAACCTGTGGGAAGGTGAAACAGGACACTGGTCAGTCCTGGCCCTGGGGGGGTGTCACCTAATGCCCCCCCTGATGCCCTCTGTGAGTAGTAGGGGGGCAAGAGATGTGCTGGGCCACTGTCCCCGCACCCTCCCTCCCCCACACACACACCATCAGGGCACCCAGTGGGTGGCCCATCCAACATGCACCACTGCATGGGCACATATGTGCCTGTGGACATGCCCATTATGACCAGATGCACCCCCATATGTGCACTGTTAGGGTGTCTTGCACTCCACACACACCATTGGATCTAGGTGAGCAGGTGCTGGTTACAACACACCTACAGGCATGTGCCCATGGATTCAGAACATATATATATATATATATATATATATATATATATATATATATATACACACCCCTGTACAATGACCATTGTGCAGTTGCATAGGCATGGGGCCGCAGATGTGGGGGTGGTCTAGTGCACAGGGGTACCATATGGTCAGGCCCTGTCATGTTTTCATACAAGCCAGTCGCCTCCTGTCCCAGACAGCCCCATGCCCACTCTGGCCTGCCCTGTGGTGGGAGCTTGCACAGGGCAACTGGCCTCTGCACCCAGGTCCATGCATACCGCTGTCTCCCTCAGGGCCACAGGCACCGCAAGCATGCATAAGTGGCACAGGCCCCAGCACACATACCATCTCAGTCACATCATTGACCCTTTGTACCTACCATGTTAGTGACAGTGTTGCTGTAGAGTCCGATATGTTGCACTAAATCAACTCCCATGATGTCCTAAATGTGTCACACATGGGAAAGGAAAAACGTGTGGAGCTGCACCCGTTTTTATACATAGGATGTGGAACATGGACGTGTACGCGTCAAGACACACAGGCATGTTCCGTATTCCACACCCTTGGACGTATGCGTCGCTGCACATCTAACCGCTATAAAATGTGTAACCCCAGCGTGGAACGCCCCTGTGAAAGAGAGACACAGAGGGAGCTGGACCCTCACAGAGGTAAACAGGAGGAACACAACAAGCGAGGGACGGGTGAGGTCACATGTGCTCGTTTATTGGAAATTACCCCTACGCGTTTCGGCAACAGGCCTTCTTCAGGGGGTTCACATCTTAAAAACATGAAATATAAACATGTACATAAATAAACCACATAATGATATGTATAAAAGATATGTATAAAAAGTACTTGAATTAAAACAAAAATAGTGCTACCATTTAAAACTAATGTTTGAAGAAATAAATAATTAAAATAATGTAACATCTATTCAGACAAACATTAACAATAAGATAATATATATGTATTAAATAAACAATAGATATAAAAACCACAATTAAATCGTAGGTAAAACATAAAAAATGATATGCATACAAATAAATTATATTTAAAACAAATTGTATATCCGAAAAAGACTTTGCATTCATGTTAAATGTCCAAGGAGATGAGGAAGATATACTTATGAAGGCACCTTGTGAGCAGGCAGTCTTTAAAAAGACTTCAATCAGTCTGATGCTTGAGAGCTATAAGTGTACAGAGCAGAATGTTGTGATCAAAAACCCCAGAGCCATAGGGGATATATTATAAATATAATAGCACTTTTACTTGTAAAACGAGGGGGAGGATAAGAATGAATGGAATGTATAACATCAAAGACAGACATGGGTTAACATGAGAAATCTATAAAGCCGAAGAGTGTATAATCTGCCTAAAAACAAAGGGCAAAGAAAGTGTATCCCAGTACAGGTTGAGTTGAGAACTGTCTTATTGTATAAAGTGTCAACAGATTGCTTAAGCACTTAGTTGCTGGATATTCATGACCATAGAGTGAAGGACCTAGCTTTTTAAGGTGCCATTAAAAAACAAATTAATTGTATAATAAAGTTATTGAAAAATACATATGAAGCAAAACATTTATAATTAAATATTTGACCCTGTATGAGGGGATCCCAGAGGGAAATCGGCTATTAAAACTGTAAAGTCATTATGTACTGTGCCTCAAGCGTGATGAAACTAAAAGCAGTATAATATAAACTGGGAAATAAAATCGTACCGTATATGATAGGGCATAGTAAAAGTCAAATTGAGCACTAACCCGATAAACATAGAAATCTTCTTAAAAAACGGAGAGACTCCTGGAGGCTAGGTATATGTGCAGCGTTTCAAGATGGCATCTTTTAATCTTGTGCTTTCGTGCCCAATTTCACCTAATTAGCATATGGCCATACCTAACATAGAGAACTTTGTAGAAGAATTGGATCCAGGAAAATGTGGGTCTTAAGAAACCAGAGGTCAAGAAGAGGTTAGGTTGTAGTGCTTGAAACGGAGAACTGTACTGTGTGCCGAGGAGAAGCGTGTTTGGGGGAGGGGAGCAATATGCATTGATCACTAGTAGCTGTAAATGCTGTAATACTATTAATAGACTAGCTGAAATTAAAGTCCTTGGTGGTGTTGCTGTTATGCAGATTACAGAGCTTAATGAAAATTTTTTCATAAAGAAATTGCACAGTCTCAAAGGAAAGCACATCTATGTAGATATAAGTGATAAACTTGTGTTGTCAGTGGCCACGGAAATCTGTACTGTAAGCAGAGGAACTGTGTACTGAAAAGGGACATGTTTAGCGGGGAACAATGTGCATAAAGGGAAACTAGAAAAGATCAATAGTGACTCTGTGCTGTCATGCTATCAAATACGAGGACGGTGAAATTAGAAGCCCTATATCGTACTGCAATTTGTGCAAATTGCAGAGCTTAATAAAAGTTTTTTAAAAAAAACATTTTGCACAGTATCAAAGAAGAGCACATCTATGAAGATACAAATAAAGTAGGGATAAAACACTAGCGTTGTCAGTGATCATGTTAAAAAATAAATGAGTTTAACAGTGTTCATTATATAAATAGACGTTTTTATATGTAATACCAAACGTAAAGACAAGTCTGTAAAGTAGTGTGGTCCAAAAACATGAAAGGTAAATAAATAAAAAATGATGATGTTGCAGTAAAATCAATAAATATGACTGATGTGAGCTAAATAACCCTGGATTGTAATGCAATTTGTACGGAATGTGAGTTTGTTATCTCAATCGCTATATCATGGTACATGCTCATTTAAATGCAGAGGGGAACTGTGTTTATCAGCTTGCTGAGATGCTCAAAAGGAGAAGAATAAAAGTAAGGAAGAGACCTGTATCTAAAGCCAGAAAAGACGCATACAAATGATAAGAACTTAAAATGAGGCAAATGTCATAAAAACATATCTATCAATCATGTTAAAAGAAAAACAATAATGAAACCCGATGTAGACCAGGTGGCTACAAAGAAGAAGGGGGGGGGGGGAGAAAAAAAAAAAAAAAACATCATAAGGTGTCATATTAAAAAATCACCTTTCATGAGTTCAAAGATATATAAAAAAAACCATAAGGACCAGATAGGTGAAACAATAAATGTGCACCATTCAAACTATGAATAAATAACTAAAAATAATGCAACTGACAGAAAACTGAAAATATTAAAAATAAGAATTTAAAAAAGTAGTGATACATAAAGGGGATAAAAACCAGAATAAAAAACATAAAAAACAAAATAAAATACAAAGAAGTGGCAGGGCAAGAAAAGGCAAGCAAAAGAATATGTGGAATAAAGGCATCGCAAAAATCAATAATGGCTATGTCACAAAGAAAAATAATAAACTGGTTACTCTGTATCAACAAAAAGTTATTAAAAACTCCCAAGATTTAAAAGGGGAGCCAAAAAAAGAAAAAACCCCAAAAAGCATAAATTAAATTTGGCTTAAATAATAAATAATACTTTATATAATAGGAAAGGGAGGGGAGGAGAAAAGGAAGATAAGGAGGAAAAGAAAAAATGACCAAAAGGATAAAAGAAAAAAGAGAAAAAAGGGAGGGAGGAAAGGGAAGATGGGTTAGGGGGAAAAAAAGGAGAGGAAGAGGAGGGGGAAAGGAAAGAGGAAAATGGGAGGCAGCAAGAGACAAAACAAAAATCTTTGTCAGGCATGGAGATATTGATTGCAAGGACTTTCAAATAAGTGTATAAGAACATGAACTGATGGGGTGCCTCTTTGAAATATGATATTTCGATGGACATTTGTTGAAGAATTTCTGTGCATGTACTGTGAAAATCTTTTAAGAAAATATAAAAAGATTGAAGAAATATTGAATTGACTATAAAATAAGATTTATGAAATAAAATAAATGATGATAAAATGAAAGTTTATATATAAGGAGTTTATTTTAGACCTGTGATGTTGTGGTGATAACTGTGTCCTCTATACTGTAGAGCAGGGATCTCCAACTTCAGTCAGATTTTCAGGATATCTCTAATGAATATGCATGAGATACATTTGAATACAATTGGGTAATGGATATGCATGAGATAAAATTTGAATACAATGAGGTAATGCATGCATATTCATTAAGGACATCCTGAAAACTTCACTGGTTTGCGACCTTCCAGGACTGTAGTTGGAGACCCCTGCTGAAGTAATCCCTTACAGAATTGAAGGAAACATAATGCACACTGAGGTCTTTTTTTCCTTATTTTAATTTAATTGAATTTGGATTAAATCAGTTATATTCTCCAGGACCAAGCAGGAAGTCAGTCCGCACATATGGGAGCCCTCGTGCGGAGCATTTCCCCAGCTTTCAAAGAAAACCTTTGGGAATGCAGCGCGCATGCGTGGTCCCCTTCCCGCCCAAGGGTGCCATCTTGCTCAGTCTGATGACATAGCTAAAAGACAGCAAAACAACAAAATGAATCATATGACTGCAACTCCAAGGGGAGGAGGGAGGGTCGTGAGGACTGATTCCTGCTGCTACTGGAGAACACCTGTTACAGGTGAGTAACTACTCTTTCTCCAGGACCAAGCAGGAAGTCGGTCCTCACATATGGGACTCCCTAGCTTCAGGCTACCGGGAACCCAAGCTGAAAAATAAGCTCCCTCTAGAGCGGGAGGCCGAGGTGGACCTTTGCCGAGGATCGACTCGAGACCGCATCGACTCGAGGATCGGCTCGGCCTCCGGGGTCGACTTGGACGTCGAGGTCCCGGTGGTCGGGGCAGATGCACCGGTCAAACTGGCGATCAGTACCCGCTGCTGCTCCATGAAGGCAGCCAAGCTGCTCTCCAAGGCTGTCAACCTGAGACTCAGCTCAGGAGACTCAGCAGCCCCTGACTCGGGCCCCAACGGTGGCTCCCCCGGAGGGGAGTCTATGAGGACAACAGCACTCACGCGACTCGAGAACTCCGGCTCCACTCGAGGCAGCTTGGCAGGCCTCTCCGACTCCGAGGACCCGGGACGACATTAAGAGCTAGGCGACCTGGCCCTCGAGGAGCCAAGAGCGTCCACCGACGCTGCCCTCGCGGGTTTCTTCTTCCTTCTGTGTTCCCTCGAAGGAGACCCCCTTTCAGAGGAGCCTCGATGGTGCTCGGGGTCAGAATCCCAAGATGTCGAGGCCTCTGACGAAGTCCGAGCCCGGCCGGACGCGGAGTCAGAAAAAAGTCTTTCACGCTGATGTTGACGGCTCCTCAGCGCCTTAGAGGACATTTTGCTTCTGGAGAACTCCTGTTACAGGTAAGTAACTACGCTAAACCCAAATCCAATGTCGTCACCTTTCAGAGCTGACAGATACTTCACAGTAACGAAAAACACAATTTTACAGTGATAAAAGGCATTAATATCTAACTCTTTGGAGTTTGAATAAATGCTTCATATAAGTCTGAGACCTTGTTGCAATAGCGAAGGAATTTCTGGATTGAGAAGTTAGATTTCGGAGTTAAGTAGTAGAGCTTGTGATAAGGAAGCTTATCATAGCTCAGGAAGGAGCTATAGAAAAGGTGAAGTGACTCTGAACAAGCAACCTGTCAGTTCTGGTAGAAATAAGAAAACAGAATTTTGCCATAAAAGACTACCAGTCCCAGAATGCACCAGGTTTCCAACAGCCATTAGAGGAGCTGAAGTGGGGAAACGTGTGTTCAATCAGGAGGGCTATGAGGTAATCCCTAAGCACTCATCTCAAAGGGCAGGGCCTGATTCAGCACAGCGGCGCTGTGTTAGGGAGGAGCACTCATCTAGGCAGAATAAGAGTAGAGTTTATTCTACAGATGACCATCTTCATGATCACCTTGGATATCCAGAGAATGATCATCAGTTTCATCTGAAGGATCATCAGAAGCAGAAGCCAAACCGGACAGACAGAAAGGCAAGGAAACCCTCTGGAAGAAAGAGAGGAGAAAAGCCTTTGAGAGGTCTAGAAGAGTCCAAAGCAGTACGTATACTGGGAGGTATTCCAAGGGCCAGCATACACCATTGGACTGGGGAAAGCCAGAGGAATGGTGCTGCAGAGCTAGGAATCACCAGAGGCTACCTGTGAGGGAGACGGCTGCACGTGGAAGGGACCCTAAGACCTGTGCCAGAAGGTATGTGAAGAGAGATCCAGTGTCCAGGGATCTGGATTGGAAGGCTGGATATAAGAACTGGACTACATACTGGCCAGGCTATATAGAGAGGAACTCTAGCAGCAATGGAAGCTCAGGTATAAACACTGATCTATGCCCTAGCTATAACCTTGAAAGACAGCAGGGAAACAAGTATTCTCCTGAAAATGCTCCATTGAGAGATTCATCTGTGCCAATCCATGATATTGAACCCATGCTTGTTGAACAAGGGGGAATAATAGCAGATGAGGATCCTGTTTATATGGACTGCTCTCTATCTAAACTCCGTTGGTAACTTTCTGTTATAAAGTACAGCAACCATCACAAAGAAATACAAATTTGTTCTTTAATCTACTCAGAAAAGCTCCTGAAGCAGGATTTGACCCACACAGTGGAAGGCAAGCCAGCTAAGGGGTTTCAGCTGGTAACTGCTACCAATTAAGCCTTACCTAATTGCTTGTGAGCTAGGAGAGAATCACTTCTGTATCTATGTGGGAAGTAATCAGAAGTTAACCTGAAAAGAACAGTTTGTTTCTTGCTTTGTGGCTTTTCATTTGTTGTTTTCCTGATTTTAACTTTGTTTTTCCAAGTTAACACTGAAAGCAAGTAACCTAATTTATGTGCTACCAAGCATATCTGTGTTGGGAGAAATAACCCCATAAATAAATATCTTATTGGATTTACCCAAGAGCACAACTAAATTATTGTCAGCAGCTGTGTCTGGTGTGAATGAACTACATTGCCCACAATACCTTGCAAATCATATAGAAATATGCACTTGCCAAGAGTGTGAAGATTCTCACCCAGGCAGCCGTCTGAGAAGCTGTAAAATTGTGTTTCTCCAGGACCAAGCAGGATGTCAGTCCTCACATATGGGTGTCATCGACGCCGATGAAGCCCCAGCAGAGCATTTCCCCAGCTTTCTATGAAAGCCTTTGGGAATGCAGGCACGCATGCGCGGTCCCCTTCCCGCCTAAAGGTGCCATCTTGCTCAGTCTCTCTTTTTCCGTGAAGCCCGTCGGACGTGTGTCCTAGTTCTCCCGGAAAATAGTTGGATTTTTTTGCGATTCCTTCGCTATTTTTCTCCGGTTCGACCCCGGTTCCCCTCCTGCCAGGTTCGGTACACCGGTATCGAGCCCGATCTTACTTTTTCGGTTTTTGCCCTTAGTGGATGGCGTTCGCGCCCTTTTTTTCTTTTTCCCTGGAAGGCCGGTCCTTTGACCTCGCTTGGTCTCTTTTCTCCCCAATGGCGTCCAATGGTTTCAAAAAGTGTGATCGGTGCAAGAAGCTGATGTCTCTCACCGACAAATACGACTGCTGCCTTTGGTGCCTCGGTCCTGACCACGATCCTAAGATCTGTGGACCATGTGGGAAGATGTCTTCCAAGGCGCTTCGAAGTTGTCAGTACCAAAAGGAAAGGCTTTTCTCCGACTCGGCTTCTGGCCGGAGCTGGACCTCGTCTGAGGCCTCGACATCTCGGGAATCGGATCCCGAGCACCGTCGGGGCTCCTCGGATAGGGGGTCCCCCGACCGGGAACGAAAGAGGAAGAAGCGGCTTGCGAGGGCGCCGTCGGAGGAGGTCCCTGGCTCCTCAAGAGTTAGGTCTCAGACCCCGACCGCCGCCCCGGGCCCGTGGAAAAGGAGAAGCCGCCAAAAGTACCTTGTGTGGAGCCAGAGTCTGCTGGACACGTAAGCCCTGTAGTCCTCGTGGACTCTCCTCCCAGAGAGCCGCCGCCGGGGCCCGAGTCTGTGGCTGCTGAGTCTCCTGAGCTGGGTCTCAGGCTGACAGCCTTGGAGTGCAGACTGTCTGCCTTCATGGAACAGCAGCGGGCACTGATGGCCAGCCTGTCTGGCGCATCTGCCCCGACCACCGGGACATCGACATCTAAGTCGATCCCGGAGACCGAGCCAATACTCGAGACCATAAAGGCTTGAGGTCGACCTCGGTCGCGGTCTCCCTCGACCTCCCGTTCGGGACCGAGGGCGTCGACGCCGGTGCCTTCGACGTTGGGGTGGGTGCTCACAGGCTCCGCGCGGTTGGACCCCGATTCCTCATCGGACGAGTCCGCCTGGGAGACGGAGGACAAGGAGTCCCCCGACACCTTCCGGACTCGGTGCGTCCCGTCGGACTCACCGCAGTCTGAGCCCCGGAGTAGATCCCCTCCGGAGGATACTCGGTTCTCGGAGTTCGTCCGGGATATGGCCACTGCGCTGGCTATCCCTGCAGACCCCGAGGAGGAGCCGAGGCCCTACAGTATGACTCTCCTCCGAAGGAGGCCTTTACTGTTCCAGTTCCCCTGATGCTGGAACGGCTCCTCTTCAGGATGTGGGAGGCACTGGCCTTGGCGCCGGTTCTAAGCAAGCGGGTCGATTCCATCTATCGACTCCGGAAGAGCCCTGGTTTTTAGAAAGCGCAGCTACCACACCATTCCATGGTGGTGGAATCGAACATGCATCGCCTGAAAAGTCAGAAGATGCACTCCGCGGTGCCCCCTGGCAGGGAGGCCTGGAACCTGGATGGTTTTGGTAGAAAATGCTTTTAGGGCTTGATGCTTGCTTGCCGTGTCCAGTCTTACCAGCTGTACATGGGCATGTACTTGCGGAACCTGGCCAAGGAGCTGGCCGGGTTCTCTGCTGGTCTCTCCTGGGGAACCCTTGCAGAGGTTCAAGTCCTTGTTCTCGGGAATACGGGAATGCTCCAAGTTTGTCCCGCGCTGCCTACGATGGCTTCGAGGCTTCAGCCCGTGTTGCGGCAGCCGGCATCGCGGCTCGACGCCAGGCGTGGTTGCAGTCATTGGACCTCGAGCCATGGGTTCAGGACAAGTTGGTCGATGTCCCTTGCCGAGGTGAAAAGCTTTTTGGCAAGCCCATGACCCAGAAGGCCACACAGCTTGAAACCGAGCACCTCACGAGGACAAGGCTGTCTAGAAAGACTTCTGCCCCTTCTCACAAGAAGAAGGGCTCAGGTAAAAAGCCCTTTTACCCGAGGAAGGGCACTGCCTACAAACAGTATCCACAGTACCAGGCCTCCCAGGCTCCCCCACAGGGGCAGCAAGCCAAGGGGCAGGGTAATGGGCCCCGTAGGCAGAGGACACCCAAGCCTCCGGCCCCTGCTCCCACTCAGCAGGGTGGGGGTTTCTGACTCCTTAGGCATAGCCTCTCCGTCCCTGCTCTCCCAACCCTGCACAGGAGGTCGACTCACCCTGTTTGCCCACAGGTGGCTACTCATCACTGGAGACAGCTGGGTGCTAAGCATCGTCCACAAGGGCTATATGCTACACTTCCAACAGCTGCCTCCCCCATACTTTCCAGGGGAGCCTCCAAGGCCTCCCCTGCACACAGATCTTCTCCTTCAGGAGCTCCAAGGTCTGTTGCGGGACAGGGCAGTGGAGCCTGTGCCTCCCCATCTCCAAGGTCAAGGATTCTACTCCAGGTACTTTCTAGTACCCAAAAGAACCGGTGGCCTCTGGCCTATTCTCGACCTCAGAAATCTCAACAAGTTCCTAGAGAGAGAGAAATTCAAGATGCTTACTCTTGGAACACTGCTGCCCTACCTCCAGCAGGGAGATTGGCTATGCTCCTTGGATTTAAAGGATGCGTACACTCACATCCTCATTCATCCAGACCACAGAAAGTACCTCAGGTTCATTGTGGGAGGAAAACATTATCAGTACAGAGTACTGCCTTTTGGCCTCACCTCCGCCCCCAGGGTCTTTACCAAATGCCTGGCAGTTGTGGCGGCCTACCTGAGAAATCAGGGAATCTTTGTCTTCCCCTATCTGGACGACTGGCTCATCAGGGGTCAGACATGCCAGGAGGCCAGACAAGCCACCCTCAGAACTATTGCTCTTCTTCAAAACCTGGGGTTTGTCATAAACTTCGCAAAGTCCACTTTGCTCCCCTCCCAGAACTTGGAGTTCATAGGGGCAAGATTGGACTCTCGGCTGGCAAAGGTATTCTTGCCAGAAGACAGGGCACAAAGACTAATAAACTTGGCAAACCAGTTTCTCAGCAGGTCTCTGGTCTCCGCCAGGCTCTGCCTGAGGCTGCTTGGCCACATGGCTTCGACTGTACATGTGACCCCCAATGCCCGGCTCCATATGAGGCCTGCACAGTGGTGCCTCAGAACTCAGTGGACGCAGGCCACAGGCAGCCTCAGAGACAGAGTAAGGGTGTCCAGACCATTTCTGAACTCCCTCTGCTGGTGGCTGCACCCACCCAATCTACTGCAGGGGGTGCCTTTTCAGATTCCTGGGTTCACAGTGGTGTTGACCATGGATGCCTCCCTACAAGGCTGGGGAGCTCATTGTCGAGACAAGTGCACCCAGGGCCTGTGGTCTCCCTGGGAGGCCACACAGCAGATCAATCTACTGGAACTCATGGCTATTCGGTTAGCCCTCCGGACTTTCTCTCAGACACTGGCTCATCAGTCTGTCCTAGTTCAAACAGACAACCAGGTAGCCATGTTCTATGTGAACAAGCAGGGCGGAACAGGCTCCAGGCTCCTTTGTCAGGAAGCACAGAACCTTTGCTTGTTTGCTCTCAAGCACAACATGCTCCTCAAGGCAGTGTATCTTCCTGGCCAGGACAACTACCTGGCAGACAGATTGAGCAGGATTCTGCAGCCCCACGAATGGCAGCTCCATCCCTTAGTGGTTCAGAAGATCTTCCTGAAGTGGGGACTTCCAACCATAGATCTGTTTGCCAGTCCGTCAAACAAACAGCTGACAAAGTTCTGCTCCAGGCAACCGCATCCTCTGCGGCTGGCAGCAGATGCTTTTCTAATTTCCTGGTCCCAGAGCCTCCTGTATGCGTTTCCTCCCACGCCCCTGGTGGCCCGAACCCTGTTCAAGATTCTTCAGGACAAGGCCTCGGTCCTGCTGGTAGCTCCCAGATGGCCGAGACAGCCTTGGTTTCCACTTCTGCTTCAGCTGGCAGTGGCTCCCCCACTACCCCTGGGTTTGCAACCCGATCTTCTCTCTCAGGATCAGGGTTCCCTTCTCCACCGAAATCTCAGAGCTCTCAATTTGATGGCATGGAGGCTGCAAGGGTAGTTTTGGCTCCCTGGGGCCTACCTCCTGAGGATGAGGAGGTTGTCCTAGCCTCTAGGAAGTAGTCCACTAGAAAAACCTATGCCCTGAAATGGAAAAGGTTTTCTGTATGGTGTCAGCTACGTACAGAAGATCCTTTCTCCTGTACTGTACCAGTAGTGCTTCAGTACCTGCTGCACTTGTCCAATCAAGGACTCAAGTCCAATTCTGTTCGGGTCCACCTCTCGGCTCTAGCAGCTCACCACTCACTGGTGGAGGGGCATTCCCTGTCGGTTCACCCCTTGGTGTCCAGATTTCTTAGAGGCTTGCTCTTGCTCAAGCCTCCAATCCGCCCCCAGCTCCTGAGTGGGAGTTGAATGTGGTCTTGCAGCAACTGACTCGCCCACCTTTTGAGCCGATGGCTACTTGTCCTCTCCGCTTCCTTTCTTGGAAGACACTCTTCTTGGTAGCCTTAACCTCGGCCAGGCGGGTGAGTGAGCTTCAGGCCCTAGTCTGTGACAGGCCTTACACCCGCTTCTATGGGAACAGGGTAGTCCTTAGGACTCATCCAAAGTTCCTCCCAAAGGTTGTCTCCTCCTTCCACCTCAACCAGGAGGTGGTTCTTCCGACCTTCTTCCCTAGGCCTCATGCAAGCCAGGCTGAAGCAGTCCTGCATACCCTGGACTGTATGAGGGCCTTATCCTTCTACCTTGACTGTACGCAGGGGCATAGAAGGGCTACTCAGCTCTTCATATCTTTTGACCCTAATAATCTGGGGTTAGCTGTGTCCAAGCGTACCTTGTCCATCTGGGTGGCTGACTGTATCACCTGGGCTTACAAGGGGGCTGACTTTCCTTTGCAGGGTCGGGTCACGGCCCATCGTGTCAGGGCAATAGCTGCCTCAGTGGCTCACCTCCGCTCTGTACCATTGGTAGACATCTGCAGGGCTGCAACTTGGTCTTCAAGCCAGACTTTTGCGGCCCATTACTGTCTGGAGAGGGAGTCCCGTAGGGACAGTGCTTTTGGCCAGGCAGTACTCTACAATCTCTTTGAGGTTTAGGCAACTCCTTCCCTCCAGCCCTCCGTTGGGCTACCGGTGGAGGTTCTTTCAGTGAAAAGGCTTTCTTTGATGCTGGGACTAGAGGGAGTTCTCTTGTTCAGCCTGGGTTCCTGGTAGCCCAGAGCTAGGGAGCCACCCATATGTGAGGACTAACTTCCTGCTTGGTCCTGGAGAAAGAGTAGTTACTCACCTGTAACAGGTATTCTCCAGGAGCAGCAGGAATCAGTCCTCACAACCCTCCCTCCTCCCCTGGGAGTTGCAGTTGTACATAGTTTATTTTATTTTTTGTGTGCTGTTTTTTAGCTATGTTATTTGACTGAGCAAGATGGCACCTTTAGGCGGGAAGGGGACCGCGCATGCGTGCTTGCATTCCCAAAGGCTTTCTTGGAAAACTGGGGAAATGCTCCGCAAGGGCTCCATCAACATCGATGTCACCCATATGTGAGGACTGATTCCTGCTGCTCCTGGAGAACACCTGTTACAGGTGAGTAACTACTCTTTACAGGTGAGTAACTACTCTTTCCTTGCAATCAACTGAGAAGATTAGAAAGTTGGAGACCAGAGATTTTTTGAATATATTGAATTGGGAATCTCTGTGATATCAGTCTTTATTTTTATCAGCCCACTGCTTCCAAACAGGAGACCAACACTTTCATTCACCTTCTTTGAGTAAATGCTGTGCTCCAAAAAGAGATCGGAGCACTACTCATAGCAAATGCCATAGAAGTGCCATGCAAAGAGGAAAACCAGGTGTTTCCTAATTCCAATACTAGATCTCTGGAAGTTGAACACATTTTTAAAGAAAGAGAAATTAAAGATGAATTTCTTGGCCTGCATTTTACCTCTCCTTCAAAAAGACGAATAGTTGATCTTCTTGAGTTTAAGACTCCTACTCTCATATTCCAATTTGTTTAAACTACAGGAAATGTTTGTGCTTTAATATGCTAGATCATCTCTGTCATTACAAGGTTCTTCTGTTTTTGGACTCTCCTGAGCCCCATGGGTACTCACGAAGTGTGTGGCAGCAGTAGCAGCACACGTACACCAAGAAGGAATATTTTTTTCATACCTGGACGACTGGCTAATTTCAGGGACCACAATCCAAAGGGCAACAATCTCCCTAAAGTGATCAATAGAAGGATTTACCAAGTTAGGATTATTTATCAGTCATTCAAAACCAACACTCATCCTTAATGCAGGTGATAGAATTAATAGGAGCATTAATACATACTACACCAGCCACAGCCTACTTAGCCTCCAGAGAGCAGATGTAATAATAGACCTGGTGACCCAAGACATCAGACATGAAGAAAGTGTCTGCAAGACACTTTTTGAAATTACTATATCACATGGCTTCAGCAGTTCACGTTAGAACATAAGCAATGCCATACTGGGTCAGACCAAGGTCCATCGAGCCCCCAGTATCCTGTTTCCAATAGTGGCCAAGCCAAGTCACAAGTGCCTGGCAGGTTCCCAAAAAGACACATAGGTTCCACAATGCTTGTATTGGGGCAAGCAATGGATTTCCCTGGTCCTCTTTAATAATGGTTTATGGACGTTTCCTCCAGGAACTTGTCCAAACCTTTTTTAAACCCAGCTACACTAACAGTTTTTAATACATCCTCCA
The DNA here is from genome assembly GCA_033557465.1 of Ichthyophis bannanicus. Taxonomy (NCBI): domain Eukaryota; kingdom Metazoa; phylum Chordata; class Amphibia; order Gymnophiona; family Ichthyophiidae; genus Ichthyophis; species Ichthyophis bannanicus. The sequence continues at coordinate 42,120,334 of CM066048.1, read as the reverse complement.
GTAATGAATTACAGAGTTTGATTACTCGTTGAGTGAAAAGATATTTTCTCTTATTAGTCTTAAGTGGGTTACACTGTAACTTCTTTGCATGACCCCTAGTCTTTCTACTTTTGGATGGCATAAACATTCAATCTACTTTTACCCGTTCCACTCTATTCATTTATTTTATAGACCTCTATCATATTTCCCCTCAGCCATAGCTTTTCTAGATTGAAGAACCCTAACCTTTAAAGCTTCTCCTCATAGAGGTATCCTTCCATCCCCTTTACCATTTTGGTGGCTTTTCTCTGTACCTTTTCTAATTCTGCTATATCCTTTTTAAGATATAGCAACCAGAATTGCACACAATATCCAAGGTGTGGTCGCACCACGGAAGATACAGAGGCATTATAATATCCTTGGTTTTATTTCCCATTCCTTGTCTTTATGATTCCTAGCATCCTATTTGCCTTCTTGTCCACCGCTGCATACTAGGTAGAAGGTTTCAATGTGTTATCCACGATGATACCTAAATCTTTTTCCTGGGTGGTGGTTCCTAATATGGAACCTCGCATTGTGTAACCATAGTTTGGGTTGTTCTTTTCCTAGGTGCATAACTTTGCACTTGTCTGCATTAAATTTCATGTGCCATTTGAACATCCAGTCTTCCAGTTTATCAAGATCCTCTTAAAAGTTTTCTCAGTTCTCTTGGGTTTTAACAACTTTCAATAATTGTGTGTCATCTGCAAATTTGATTACCTCACTCTTTATTTCCATTTACAGGTAATTTATGAATATGTTAAAAAGCAGCGGACTTAGTACAGATCCCTGGGTACATCACTATTCACCTTTCTCTATTGGGAAAATTGGCATTTAGCCCTACCCTCTTCTTTCTGTCTTTTAACCAATTCCTGCTCCACAATACTGCCTCCTATCCCATGACTTTTTAATTTTGCCAAGAGTCTCTCATGAGGGACCTTGTCAAAGGCTTTCTGAAAATCCAGATACACTATATCGACCGGCTCGTCTTGGTCTACCTGTTTATTCACACATTCAAAAAAATCTAAAAGATTAGTAAGACAAGACCTTCCTTGGCTAAAGCCATGTTGACTTTCTCCTATTAAACCATGGCTATCTACGTGTTTAGTAATTTTGTTCTTTATAATGGATTCTACCATTTTGCCCGGTACTGATGTCAGTTTTACTAGTCTGTAGTTTTCCGGATCACCCCTGGAATTCTTTTTAAAAATTGGCAATACATTGGCCATTCGCCAGTCTTCAGGTATTACAGATGATTTTAATGATAGTTCACAGATTACTAATAGTAAGTCTGCAATCTCATATTCAGTTCTTTCAACATCTTTGTATGTATACCATCTGGTCCACGTGATTTGCTACTCTTTAGTTTATCAAATAGTTGTAATACATCTTCCCGGTTAATCGATATTTCTTTCAAGTCTTCCGATGCATCACCTTTAAATACCATTTCAGTCAGCGGTAACTTCCCTACACCTTCTTCAGTAAAGACCAAAGCAAAGAATTCATTCAGTCTCTCCGCTATGGCCTTGTCCCTCTTAGTGCCCCTTTTACCCCTCTATCATCTAATGGTCCATCTGATTCTCTCACAGGTTTTTTGTTTATTTATTTATTTATGGTTTTCTTCTATACCGCCCCTTCCAGAGATCAAGGGCGGTTTACAGAGAACAGTTGAATAACTTGAACAACTTTTACATGTAACGTCAGTTATAACTATTTACAAACAACTTTTGTGTGAAACTGTGGTGCTAACTATTTACAATTGTGGTGCTAACTATTACAAATAAAATATATTGTACAACATATTATGCAAATAACCTTGAGTCGATCTTTGAGTTATATTCTTCATTTTGGCTATGGAGGGGCGAAGCTCTGGGATGGGGGGGTTAGTGGCTTCTGGGTTCTGGAGGTTGGTAGGTTGTTTTTGCGATTGTTGGGAAGTAGCTCGTGGGAGATGAGGGATTTCAGTTGAGTTTTCAAAATATTCAGTGAAGAGTTGTGTTTTAAGACCTTTTCTGAATAGCTGCAGGTCCTTTGTCACGCGGAGGGCTAGTGGTAGTTCGTTCCAGAGGGTAGGGGCAGCAAATGAGAAGGCTCTTGAGCTTGTAGTTTTCTTTGTCTTGCAGATGGTTTTGTATATGTTGAGTGAGTGGGTTGCATTTTGCCTGCGTGTTCTGGATTCTGGTGGGGCGTGTAGGAGGGTGGATAGGTGTGAGGGGGTGATGCCATGGAGGAGTTTGAATGTTGTCAAGAGTATTTTATATTTTATCCGGCTATTTATAGGGAGCCAGTGTAGTTCATGAAGGATGGGTGTTATGTGGTCAGTTAGACGTGCTTTTACTATTACCCTGGCACTGATGTTTTGGGCTCTTTGGAGTATATTTGTATTTTTAAGTGGTATGCCATTTAGTAGACTATTACAATAGTCAAAGTGTGGGGTAATGAGTGTGTTGACTTCAGATCTAAAATCATGGGTGTTGAGGAGGGGTCTTAGGTGTTGTATGGTTTTTAGTTTGTAGAATACAGTTTTTACTGTTTGCTTTATGTGAGGGAGCATACTGATCTAGTATTATCCCTAGGTATTTTGCCTCTTGTTTAACAGGGATAGTGGTGTTGTTGAATGGTGTGCTATGAATATACTCAAAAAAGTTTTTATTATGCGTCTTTGCTTCCACGGCAAGCTTTTTATCAAATTCTCTCTTTACCTGCCTTATCAATGCCTTGCATCTAACTTGCCAGTGCTTATATTTCCAGTTTTCATCATTTGGTTCCTTTTTCCATTTCTTGAAAGGTGCTTTTTTGGCTACAACAGCTTCTCTGACCTCATCTTTAAACCATGCTGGCAGTTTTTTGGCATTCCTTCCACTTATCTTAAAACATAGAATACAGCTGGTCTGGGCTTCCAAGACAGTATTTTTAAACAGCCCTGCTTGATGCAGATTTTTAACTTTTGCAGCTGCTCCTTTCAGTTTTTTCTTAACTATTTTCCTCATTTTATCATAGTCTCCCTTTTGAAAGTTAAAAAGTAGTACTGCGGATTTCCTTGCCATCCTTTATTAAATAAAACATGAGCATGCTGGGATCACTATTACCAAGTGGCCCCAACACCCTTATCTCTTGCACCAGAGCCTGTGTTCCACTAAGGACTAGGTCCAAAATGGCTTCTCCTCTTGTTGGTTCATGAACCAATTGCTCCAAGAATCATCATTTATTTTGTCCAGAAACTTTATCTCCTGCTGTGACACTTCCTTGAAATCACTCATTATTATTATTGTGTTCTAACTGCCTCTTAGTTTCCCTCCTGACCCCTGGCCCTTGTCTTACTTTGTACTGTCCTCTTCCTAGCTTCCCTCTTCTGCTATCTGCTAGTTTCTTGTGCTTTCCTGTCGATAATGGCGTTCTTTTCCTTTTCTGTCATGTAGCTGTTTCATTTTATGTGCACTGCTGTGATGCTCCGCCTGAGCTGTATATCAAAAACTCATTAAAGATAAAAGATAAAGCTTCCCTGATTTCTTTGAGCATTTCATCATACATTTGTTCATTCTGGCCATGCGGTCGGTAGTACACCCTCACTGCCATCACCTTCCCCTTTTTACATCAAATTTCAATCCATAGAGATTCTACAGTGTATTTTGTTTCCTGCAAAAAAGTAATCCTGTGTGACTCAATGCCCTCTCTAACATAGAGTGCAACCCTTCCACCAATTTGATCTACTTTATCTTTGCAATATAACTTGTACCCAGGTATCACAGTATCCCATTGGTTGTCCTCCTTCCACCAGGTCTCTGAGATACCAATCATATCTAACCTCTCATTTAGTGCTATATATTCTAACTCTCCCATCTTATTTTTTAGACTTCTAGCATTTGCACACAAGCATCTTAGAGGTTGTATTTTATTCATATTAATCTGGTTATCGGTAGGCAGGGGTAATTTGCAATCTTTAAGCTCTGCCTGCTCTGTACTTAAAGGCATTTGGGTTACCTTTGTCTTTATTGGAACCTCTCGGTTGATATGCCCTAGCTTCAGTCTTTTGCTAGTATGCTTCGAGGATACATCATTCTGAGCCATGCGCTCTTGGACAACTGTCGGCTTTCCCCTATTATCTAGTTTATCTCCTTTTTAAAGGTTAATGCCAGCAACCAGGTTCCATCCCAGTTAAGGTGAAGCCCATCCCTTCGGAAAAGCCCTTCCTTTTCCCAGAATGTTGCCCAATTCCTAACAAACCCAAAACGCTCTTCCTTGCACCATTATCTCATCCACGCATTGAGACTCCAGAGCTCTGCCTGCCTTCTGGGTCCTGCACGTGGAATGGGAAACATTTCTACCCTGGACGTTCTGGATTTCAACTTCCTATCTAAAAGCCTAAATTTGACTTCCAGAACTTCCCTCCCACACTTTCCTATGTCATTGGTACTACCATGTACTAAGACAGCAGACTCCTCCTCAGCACTATCTAAGACCTTATCTAGGTGGCGCGTGAGGTCCGCTATCTTCGTACCAGGCAGGCATGTTACCAGGTGATCCTCATGTCCACCAGCCACCCAGCTATTTACATGCCTAATGATTGAATCACTAGCTGTTATGGCTGTCCTAACCCTTCTCTTGTGGGCAATGGCCCTGCAGAAAACTCCTCGGTGTGAGAGGGTTTTACACCACCCAGAGGACAGGTCCTAGCTACAGGATCATTTCCTGCCACACCAGGGTGATGCTGTCCTGTCACGTAACCTCTCTCCTCCATGGCAACAGGGAGGCTGCCAGACTGGAGGTGGGACTTCATTGCTATGTCCCTGCAGGACTCGTCTGTATACCTCTCTGTCTTCCTTATGTCCTCCAAGTCTTCTCCTTTAGCCTCCAGAGATAGGACTTGTTCCCTGAGAGCAAAGAGCTCCTTATACCTAGAACACATGTAAGACCCCTCACCAAATAGGAGAAAATCATATATGTGACTCATTGCAAAAGACTGGAAAGTCCCCGTCTTGCTGCTGGACTGCTGTTTGCATCTTAGTTTTAAGATGTTTAGGTATTTAAGTTGTTTGTTTACATAGGTTTGCTGGGGATACTTATACTAAAACAACTATACCTAATTGGCCCGATTTTCAACTGGGTAGGCTGTGCACCCCTATGGCACATAGCCCTGCCCACTGACCCTTAAACCCAGATATTCAGTGCCATGGATACGGCATTGAATATCCGGTGATTGCCATAAAAGCTGGAAGCTGCCAAAGCTGACTGGGCAGCAGTGATATTGGATGCTGCCCAGTTAGCTCCTGCACCTTAAAGATAGGCAAGGGTTTTCCTCACCTATCTTTAAGGCGCAGATTGCTAACTGGGCAGCATCAAATATCGCTGCTGCCCAGTTAGCACCATTCTCCGCCTCCACTCCACCCCGGAATGCCCGCATCATGCCCCAATGCTAACCGGATAGCACCAGGGCACATAGGGGATTTAGATGGGGATATTCAATAGCACTAACCATGTAAGTGCTTTTGAATATCCCTATCTAAGGCATTTATATGGTTTACAGGGCTGTAAACCGTGTAAATGCCTTTCAAATTTCGGGCCCAATATGTTTAATGGACTTTGTTCAACTCAATTATTCTCAGGTCCTTAATTAATGTATTCCTGATGAGGATACCAGCTGCACCTGAAAGTGAATATGGGCACCTCCTTCCCTTTAATAGGTTTAAGAGCCTATAAAGCTAAGAATAGCCCTGGGGTGGGTGGGAGGGAGGAATAGAAGACAAGAAAAGATGGCTTCCTACACAGTGCCTTGACCTGTGCTTCTAAAGTAAAGTCTTACCAATTTCCTATGTGATTCACACAGCCATTGGTTTAATAGAGGGGACCTTTCAAATTGCCCCTTTGACCTGTCACTTGCCTTTAACACCTATTTAAGACAACTTCACAGATGTTTTGCCTCATGACTGGAAGGCCTCGTTGTAAAGGTCTCTAGAAACTAGGTTATTTCTTTCTACTCATTGTTCCCTTAGCTCACCTGTACATGAGAGAAGCACAATGGCAACTGAAATTACAATGGAACCAGCTTACCTAGCTTCTCTCACACAGATAAGTTACCTTGACATGTACAAAACATTGAGTGCAGAAGTTTACCATGAAAACCACACTCCATCTTACTTATGAAGATGGTTAGTTTGTCATTCCTAGCATCAAGATCCAGCAAGGAATATCTCGGGGAGTCTCCATGTTGCCATTCTATTTTATATGGTGCTTAATCCACTGAGTACTCTTATTAACTCTTTGGGATATGGATTTAACCTTAATCCTCAAGCAGGTAACATTTTAGAGGGTGTGTGGAGCTTGCCACAGCTCAAGATGGAAGCCTAAGGAACACTCTCCAGAGCCCTTTTTAGACTCTTTGATTTCTCTACCTTCTCTGCCACCCTCAACTGCCTCCTCTCCCATCCTGTGCATCTCGGGTTATGTTGGGAATTAAACCAACATGGCTAGAATATCCAGCTGCCCAGCTACAAGGTATAAAACGCTCCAAACATGATCCACCCTCTCTGAGCAAGCTGGTGCCAAGTAAGGAAGCCAACGAGGTTCTGAAGCAAGTTTTGCTAGAGATTTGGCAAGTGAAGGAGCCAACGAGGAACCTCTCCTCAGTGCGGTCCGAGCTTTCCAAAGTGCAATCACAGTTTGCCTCGCTCTCCTTACACCTAAATACGGTTGACACGAGACTCCTAGCTCATGATGAAGCCGGCCTAAAACAGGTCTCACAACTCAAGAAGCAACTTGAAGGCTCCAATAACCGTGCCAGACATAGCAATATTTGGATCCTCGGCATACCTGAAGGTGCAGAGGGATCCAATGCCATCCATTTCCTGGAAGAGCTTCTTCCCTGGCTCCTACAATTAGACTTCCACCATTTGTTTGAAATTGAACACACCCATCGAACCCCCTCCTATCGGGAACACCAATCTAAGGCTCCTCGGCCTTTAGTGATAAAAGTGCTGCACTATCCTCAAGTCTTAGAAATCCTGCAGGTTACGAGGCTTCGCACAGCAGTGCAATATGAAGGACATAAAGTGCTTTGCTTTCCAGACCTCAACAAGACGATGATGGAGCAACAAAAGCAACTGCTTTCTTTCTGGCTTCAATTGCAGAAGAGCAGGTCCGCTATGGTTTGTTTTACCCAGCGAAGTTACGTGTTACCATCCATAACCGCACCCGATCGTTTGAGGACCCGGGTCAACTACAGGATTTTTTGTTGGAATTTGAGACTATGGACACTCATTAAATGGGCTTGTCCTCCACGTCACTTTGACATTACCTTTTGTATGTGATCACATTGCAGAATATGACCTGATGTATCTTAGCCATCATTGACAGGCTGTTGCAGAATAAACCCCGGGCCAGTGTGACCTTTTCTTATCTTGATGCAGGACGAGATTCAGGTCCAAGGCATTGCTGCTATTGAGGCGTGGTTTTGTTATAGCTTCTGTTAATGAAGAGTATATGATCTCCAGGAACAAGCAGGAATAAGTCCTCACATATGGGTACGTCGGAACCGACGGAGCCTGCGCGGGAAAGCTCCCCAGCTTCCTAGAATGGAAGCTTTTGGGACCTCCCACTGCACATGCGCGCTGCCTTCCCGCCTTCCTGAACAGCTCTCCTCAGTTTCTCTTTTTCCGCGGAGCCAGCAGGTCGTGTATCCTGTCACCGCTGAAGAAATTGTAGTTTTTTGTTTTGTTTCTTTAGACCGCGTACCTGCCTTCCCATACCGATACCGGTATCGCCGGTCTTCCTTTTTCTTTCTTGAAAAATTATTTTCTTTTCTTTTATTATTTTTCAGCACTTGGTCACTTCAGTTAGGCCTTCAGGCCTACTTGAATTCTCCACATGGAGAAGCCAGCCCCTGGATTTAAGAAGTGTACCAAGTGTACTGCTGTAATATCAGTCACAGACACCCATGAATGGTGTCTTAAATGTTTGGGGCCTGACCACTCCATTCCGGACTGCCCTTCCTGCTCCCAAATGTCTAAACGTGGGCTGCAGAACCGGGCCAACAAATTCCATGTGCTGTTTGCTTCAGAGAATCCAACATCACAGTCATCCAGGTCATCATCTCCGGATGGATCTCAGGTAACCAAACCTTCTGTGGGCAAGTCCTCAAAGGGCAAATCTCCTTCAAAGCATCAAGAGGCTCTTAGTTTTGAGGACCCTGCCCCAGCCAAACAGCCCCGGCGGGAAGCTCTGCCTTCCAAAACGCCAATTCAGGGGCTACAGGTTGACATCGATGGCACGGCCTCGACAGATCACCTGTTGGACTGCTCTGGGGTACCGGCCCATACCGGTACCGACATCCAGGCAGCCGTGGCGTCTATGGGCAATACTGTCCAATCCATGCAGCAGGCCGTCATGGCTTTCATTAAAGCTGCAACGCCATCGGTACCGCTTCCAGCGGTTCCGGGCCCGGTTCCGGTATCGTCCGCCATGCCGGAACCCAGGCCTTCCTCTTCTAAACGCAAATCGGTACCGTATGGGCTTTCGCTCCATACCGCTTCCATACCCGGTACGCCCGATGTCGATACCGATCGGTATGCGTATCGTGCGTTGGAGGAAACTAGAGAATACACCGATTCCTCTGAGGATTTTGGCTCCTCTGATGAGTCTGCAGAGCTCTCCCTTGACCTTCCTGAGGAACCTTCTTCTCCAAAAAGGAGAATGTCTCCTCCAGAGGATTTGTCCTTTCAGGACTTTATTTTAGAAATGGCTAAAGGCCTTTCTATCACTACCTCCTCTGAAAGGGAACCAAGGTCAAAAAGGTTGGATATTTTAGGATACTCTAAGTCTCCTAAAGAAGCAGTTACCCTGCCTATCCATGAAATCCTTCAGGAACAATTGATGGATTTCTGGGAGAACCCTTTAACTCTGTCTCCTTATTCCCGTAGGTTGGACACCATGTATCGGGTCCCTCCTTCTCCTGGTTTTCAGAAGACTCAATTGCCTCACCACTCCATTGTGGTAAAGTCTGCAATGAAAAAGATCAAGAGTACTAAAAGGCACTCTTCTACGCCTCCAGGAAGGGAATGTAAGACACTGGACTCTTTTGGTAGGAAAATTTTCCAGGCTAGTATGCTTATAGCCAGGATTAATTCCTACAGCCTCTATATGGGCATGTTCCTAGGGGAACTTGCCAAGAAAGTGCGGCATTTTGCCCCCTTTATCCCTGAGGATAAACAGGAGGACTTCCTTTCTGTAGTGAAACAACTTTCAGATGTTTCTAAGTTCTCCAACAGAGCTGCCTTTGATTCCTTCGAGGGAGCCAGCAGAGCTTCTGGCATTGCTATTGCAGCCAGACGTCTGGCTTGGCTCCAGGCTTCTGATCTGGAACCCTGGGTTCTAGATGGCTTACGGAATCTGCCCTGTACAGGTGAGAACTTATTCGGTGCAGAGTGGCAAGTTAAGGCCACTCAAATGGACGCTGAAAATGCCACCTTAGAGAGACTTTCTAAGTCCACTTCTACTCCCACTAAGAAGAAGTCTTTCAAGAGGCCTTATTATAAGAAGGCCAGATATGCTTCCAATACTGGCCAGCAATCTTCTCAACCTCGTTTTGCGGCTAAACGTCAGCAAACGAAACAAGCAAGAACAAAGCCTGCAGCAGCTACTGCAGCTCAACAGGCTCCACCCCCTCAGGGGTTTTGACTTGCCCCTAGAGAACTTGCCATTCCTGGTTCTGGACCAACCAGAACCTCTCACCATACCTGGAAGGTTAGCTCACTTTGCTCCCAGATGGGAACAAATCACAACAGAGCAATGGACCCTCTCTATCATCCGAGAGGGTTACAAACTTCATTTCTCCAACCTTCCTCCCCATCGCATGGTGAGACCCTTCAATTCTCCATCTCCTCTCCTAGCCCTGTTGGATCGGGAGATCTCTTCTCTGCTTGCCCAAGGGGCCATAGAAGAGGTTCCTCTTCATCAACAAGGGTCAGGTTTCTACTCCCCCTATTTTCTCATTCCAAAGAAGACAGGGGGATTCAGACCAATCCTAGATCTGAGAGAATTGAACAAATTTCTGTACAAGGAGAAATTCAAAATGCTCTCTTTGGGCATTCTCCTTCCATACCTTCAGAGTCAGGACTGGCTTTGTTCTCTAGACCTGCAGGATGCGTATACACATCTACTCATCCATCCATCCCACAGAAAATATCTTCGCTTTCTGTTCAGGGGAAGTCATTACCAATACAGAGTACTTCCCTTCGGTCTCGCCTCTGCCCCAAGAGTCTTTACCAAATGCATGGCAGTCGTAGCCGCATTTCTCAGAAGCATGGGGATTTTCGTATTCCCATATCTGGACGACTGGCTCATTCGAGCTCCAACTCAGTCGCAGGCCCAGATTTCCCTAGACCGCACAAGGAGCCTTCTGCAGTATCTGGGACTGGTGGTAAACCTTCCCAAGTCTCAACTCAGCCCTACTCAGTCTCTAGAATTCATAGGGGCCCAGTTGGACACCACCACTGCAAGAGCCTACCTTCCACTGGTTCGGGGTCAGCGTCTGCTGAGCTTGGCCTCCCAAGCCCAGTCCAGTACTCACTTGACAGCCAGGGAAATGCTACGCCTCCTGGGCCATATGGCCTCCACAGTACATGTGGTGCCCTATGCTCGTCTTCATATGAGAGCAGCTCAATGGACCCTGGCCACCCAGTGGACTCAGGCGTCGGGAGCACTCTCAGACCAAATACAAACCTCAAACCGTCTGTCTTGGTCCCTCCATTGGTGGATATCCACCAAGAATCTGTTGTTGGGGGCTCCCTTTCAGCCCTTGCTACCCCAAGCAACCCTCACAACAGATGCCTCCCAATTGGGGTGGGGAGCCCATCTGCAAACTCTCTCCACTCAGGGCACTTGGTCTCCACAGGAGGCCACCCTTCATATCAACCTCCTGGAACTGCGAGCAATTTACCTTGCCCTCAAGGTCTTCTATACCCTCCTTGCCAACCTGACTGTCCTGGTTCAGACAGACAATCAGGTGGCCATGTTTTACATAAACAAACAAGGAGGGACGGGCTCTCTGTCGCTTTGCAACGAAGCTCTCAGATTATGGGCCTTCGCCAGAGAGCACCAAATTCATCTGCTAGCAGTGTATCTTCCAGGAGTTCAAAACTCTCGAGCAGACAGGCTCAGTCGAGTTCTGCTGCCACACGAGTGGTCCCTACACGTGGACCAGATAAGCAGAATCTTTCAGGAATGGGGGACCCCGGACATAGACCTCTTTGCAAGTCCGTGGAATGCCAAACTTCCCCGGTTCTGTTCCAGGACTCCGTGTCAGGAAGCTCAGGCCACGGACGCCTTTCTCCTCCATTGGGGTCAGGCGTTCCTATATGCCTTTCCACCCATTCCGCTGATTCCCAAGACTCTATTCAAACTCCAGAGAGATCACGGCTCTATGATCCTCATAGCTCCACGCTGGCCACGCCAAGTGTGGTTCCCTCTGCTTCTACAGCTCTCCCAGGGATCCTCCCTGGACTTAGGAGCTGCACCAGACCTTCTGTCTCAGGAGGAGGGGACTTTGTGGCACCCAAACCCCAAATCCCTACATCTCCGAGCTTGGTTACTGAAGGCTTAAGTCTTCAGGACTTTAATCTTTCTCAACCTGTGAAAGATATCCTTCATGCCTCTAGGAAACCTTCCACGAGGCGGTCTTATGCTTTCAAATGGAAACGTTTTTCCATTTGGTGTGCTCAGCAGGGCCTTGACCCTCTGGCACTTCCTTTGAATTCCCTCTTAGACTATCTCCTGCATCTTTCCAATGCAGGCCTTAAGACGAATTCTGTAAGAGTCCATTTAAGTGCTATTTCAGCATCCCTGAAACCTATAAATGGACAACCTATCTCCTCTCATCCTCTTGTTGCAAGATTCATGAGAGGCCTGACTCTCACTAAACCTCCCATCAGACCCCCCCCGGTCGCATGGGATTTGAATCTAGTGCTTGGTCAGCTTATGAAGCCACCTTTTGAGCCGTTATTTTCTACCTCCTTGAAATTTCTTTCCTGGAAGGTACTATTCCTAATTGCAGTCACTTCCGCTCGCCGCATCAGCGAACTGCAGGCTCTAGTGGCTAATCCACCTTATACAAGATTTCATCATGACAAAGTGGTCCTTAGGACGAATCCCCACTTTATGCCCAAAGTGGTCTCGCCTTTTCATCTTAATCAAGAGGTATATCTACCTGTCTTTTTTCCGGCTCCTCATGCATCCAGTGCAGAGAGGAACCTTCATACTCTGGATTGTAAAAGAGCTCTAGCCTTTTACCTTAATAGGACTCAGCCACATCGAAAGTCTTCTCAACTTTTCGTGGCTTTTGATCCTTCACATTTGGGACTTCCAGTCTCCAAGCGTACACTTTCCAATTGGATTGCTCAGTGTATTTCCTTTGCTTACCAGAGTAAAAACATTTCTCTGGAAGGCCATGTCACAGCTCACAATGTGAGAGCCATGGCAACTTCTATGGCTCATCTGCACTCTGTTTCTATTGATCAGATCTGTCGAGCCGCTACCTGGGCCTCGGTTCATACCTTTACAGCCCATTACTGTTTGGACAAGGACTCCCGCCGGGATGCCTTGTTTGGCCAGGCTGTCCTCAAACACCTGTTCCATTCTTAGACAACTCCTGCCCACCTTCCCAGGATGGATGCCTGAGATCCATACGAAGATGGCGAACCCTTGGAGGGGGATCTCCCAGGCATCTCAGCTAGGGAGTCCCCATATGTGAGGACTTATTCCTGCTTGTTCCTGGAGATAGCACAGTTACTTACCTGTAACAGGTGATCTCTGGGAACAGCAGGAATTAGTCCTCACAACCCACCCACCTCCCCTAGGAGTTGTATCTTCTATCTATCTGTCTTCCTGTCCTCTCTCTATTGTCTCAGCTATAAACTCGAAACTGAGGAGAGCTGTTCAGGAAGGCGGGAAGGCAGCGCGCATGTGCAGTGGGAGGTCCCAAAAGCTTCCATTCTAGGAAGCTGGGGAGCTTTCCCGCGCAGGCTCCGTCGGTTCCGACGTACCCATATGTGAGGACTAATTCCTGCTGTTCCCAGAGATCACCTGTTACAGGTAAGTAACTGTGCTTTATGAACTAATGCTCGATGTATGTCTCGGCTCTCTGGGGTGTGATTAGATGGGATGGGAGAGTTAGACAGATTTTTGCCATTTGATATACGTGCAAAGTTAATGCTACTGCCATTTTTGTTCTTTTTTTCTTTTCTTTTCTTTTTTTAATTCAGGAGGGGTGGTTAAGGGAGGGGAACGGTTATTGACCAAACTATTCCAGGGCTCTCTCTTGATCCCTTCTGGCTGGCTCTTCTAGGAGTGGAGGAGTGGTTCTCCTTTTGGGTTTCTTTCCCCCCTGGTTTCTCCGAAGTGACATGTGCAGCTCTGTAGTCTCCTTTCATTTCTATGTAGGCAGGGCCAGCCTGTCTACTAGGCAGGCTAGGCAGCTGCCTAGGGCAGCAGATCTCTGTGGGCAGCAGGCCATGTGCTTTGGAACACATGGCCTGCCGAGCAGTGCCGCCCTTCCCCGCCCCCATGCTGAGCCGTGCCGCGCTGCCACTGATTCCAGCAGCAGGGAGGATGGCACAGCTTGGCGGCAGGCCATGTACTTTGGCACACATAGCCTGCCGCTTTTGAACCCCCGAAGTTATGTCGGAGTGGCTTCAGCAGCAGCAGGGTATGTGTACCAAAGCACATGGCTTGCCAACGAGCTGAGCCACGCCCCCCCCAACCCCACTGCCGGAATTAGTGGTAGCACAGCTCAGCACAGGGAGGGGCATGGCTTGGCATGCGGTGGGGGGATGGCGGCAAGGTCGGGGCTTCTTCCTTAGGCTGGCTCTGCATGTTAGGTACTCATGCGTCCATTTTTTATTGAGCCGTGTTGGGCTCACTAGATTTGGGTGTTTCTGTGCCATTCTATGCTTTGCTTGCTTGGAATCCTAGATTGCCTTTTCCATGTTTATCTACTCAAATTTTATTAATATGGCTTCTACATTAAAGTTATTGGGCCTGATATTCAGTGCCGGTGGCTAGGCACGAGTGCAGTGCCTAGCTGTTGGCGCTGAACCTTAAACCCGGATATTCAGTGCCAGGGCACTATGTGGTCCCAGCATTGGATAGTGCTATGCCTAGTTTTACGCATAGGTTGCTAACCGGGTAGCAGTGCAGTATCGTCGCTACCCAGTTAGCGATTGTCGCTGCCCACGACACACCCCGATGCTAAGCATGTAGTGACTGTCACTGCCTACGACATGCCCTGATGCTAACCGTGTTAATGCCATTGAATATCCCATTTAGCAGCATTTACACAGTTTACAGGTCTGTAAACCATGTAAATGCCTTTCAATATCGGGCCCATTGTCCTTAGATGTTAAAGGGATCTATTACCCTATTAAGGAAAAGAAAATTCTTTTACATTGCCAAAGAGAAGCAGCAGATATTATATATCTACAAGAAACATACGTACTTGACACTAGCTGAATCCCTAAAGTTAGAGGGGGGTGGTTTCTCCCTTGATGCTTGCTCCCCAGCTCTTAGAAAAAAGAATGGGGTCTTAATACTCATTCAGAAGGCCCTCTGTGCTCAGATCCTTCAGACCAGAACTGATTCAAAAGAGCGCTGAGTGAGAGTCACTTTTCAATTAGGCACCTGGAAGTTTGTGCTCCTTAATATCTGTCCCGACCACTGACCATCCAGGCTTTTTTCACACATTAACCCATGAGATTATAGATGTGGTTCCGCTGCCCACAATTTTGGGAGGTGATTTTAATCTAATCTTTGACCTCCTACTTGACTGTGCGTCAGTGGCCCCACATAGACTGAAGAAAGCTCTGCAGGCTTTCTAGGCCTTAATGGAAGACACTGGGCTTTTGTGGACCCTTGGCATCTTCTACATCCCACTGAAAAGGACTATACTTTTTTCTTCCTCCCTTACTACTCTCATTCCCGGATTGATTTTTTTTCCTACTGCCCAAGACTGCTTCCTGATCTTCTTTCAGCAACTATTTATTTTATTTATTTATTTATTTAACAATGATTTATATACCGCATCTTCCATAGTTCAGTTGCGGTTCACAATAAACAACAGTTAACAAATCGGAGTTTGTTTTACATAAAACATCATATGACCAAATAACAATAAGATAAACAACTAGTGTTAATACAGAACAGTATAGAACAGTGTAAACTATATACATTATGTACAAATACACATTATGTGGGGCTTAAGTGTTATTCAAAGTACAGTATCAGCTATGAAGAATTGTATGTGTAGGTCATTTGGGATTTGTTAGATAAAAACTGGTTAGCCATTATCTAAGTCTATTGAGGGATGATCTGTTGTAATGTTTAGAAAAGAGATAGGTTTTCACTTTTTTGCGGAATTCGATGATCTCGGTTTGCAATCTTAGATCATCTGGGAGGGAATTCCAGATTGTTGGAGCTGCATGAGAAAAAGCTCTATTGTTTGTGAGTTTATTTGCTTTTATGAAGTCTTTGGGAGTTTTTAGTTTATTTGTTTGTCCTTTGAGTAGATTTTGAGTGCTCTTTGCTGATTAGGTTACTTAAGGTGACTGGGGCCATGTCGTTTAGAGTTTTAAATGTGGTTATCAATGTTTTGTATACTATCCTACTTTGTATAGGCAGCCAGTGAAGGGATTCTAGTATTGGTGTTATATGTTAATGTGCGTGTACTTTCGTTATTATCCGAGCTGCTGCATTCTGGGCAAGTTGAATTCTTTTAATGTTTTGTTTTGTTATACCCAATAAAATTAGGTTAGCGAAGTCAAAGTGGGGGGTTATGATGGCTTGAATTATGCTGATGAAATCATGTATGTATACAAGGGGTCTTAGTTGTTTAAGGATTTTGAGTTTGAAATAGATTTTCTTTGTGGTGTGTCTAATGTAAGGTGTTTATATAGAATAACACCTAGATATCTTACTTCATTTTTTATTTTAATTTCTTGGTTTTGAAGTGTTATGTGTGTAGGTGGAGTATAGGATTGGTTTTTGGTGACGATTAGCACTTCAGTTTTGGAGTGATTTATTTGGAGATTGTGGGTATTTAGCCAGGATGTGACTTCATTGAAGCAATCTGACAGAGTTTGCATCGGTAAGTTGGGAATCGTGAACGGAATGTACATCATGATATCATCTGCGTATAGATGATAGAGTACACCAAATTTTTTAAAGATATTGCAAACAGGTTTTATGTATATGTTAAATAGGAGTGCTGATAACGCTGATCCTTGAGGTAAACCGTTTTCCAGTTTGTATGAATCAGAGGTTTGATTACCTATTCGTACATTTTGTGTCCTATTATCTAGATAAGAGGAGAACCATTTATGAACTGTGGCATTTATTCCTATTTGACTCAGACTATTGAGCATTATGGTATGGTGGACGCTATCAAAAGCAGCTGAAATAGAATGAATGCTTGTTTGTGATTGTCGATTCCTCTTAATAGCGTATCTGTTAGAGCTGTGAGGAGTGTTTCCACTCCATGCTTTGGGCGAAAACCATATTGCTGTTCGTCGAGTGGGTAAGATGAGTCTAGGTGCTCCTGCGTCTGTATTTGTACTGTTTTTTCTATTACTTTTGCTAAGAATGGTATACTTGAGATGGGTCTATATGATTTTGGTGAGGTTTATCAAGGGTGCTGTTCTTGAGAATTGGTCTTATTTGTACGTGTTTAAGTGGGTGGGAGGTAACCTTGGAGTAGTGAGAGATTGACAATGGGGAGTATGAATGAAAGAAGGATTGGGAGAGTGTTTTTTATCCAGATTACTGGGCAAGGATCTAGGTAAGAGGTAGTGGTGTTTAGGTTGAGTATGATATTTTTTAATGATGTTTTGGTTATAGGGTGAAATTCTGACCATACGTCTATCGGGTGATGAGGTTTGTGGAAAGAGTCTGGAGTCGTGAATTGTAGTTTTGTTTTGTTATGGTAATAGTTAGCTAATGTTTGTGCTGAGATGTCAGTGATTTCCTTGCTGGAAGTTTGTGAGTTATTAGTTAGGTTACTAACAATGGAGAATAGTTCTCTTGGTCTATTATAAGAATTTGATAGGATGCTGGCATAGTAGTTTTTCTTTGTGTTGTCTAAGGTTTCCTTATATAATGTGAGGTGGTTATAATATAATTCTTTGTGGATGGTGGATTTGGTTTTGCGCCATTTGGCTTCTAGTTTTCTTAGATCTCTTTTCATATGTTTTAAAGTACTGTTGAACCATGGGGTGATTTTGATTTTAGTATTGGTTGGCTTTTTATTATTTTGATTAATTGTGGCTGCATTATTGATGGTGGTATGCCAGTTTTTGACTGCTTCATCTAAATCTGTTGGAGATGATGAAAGGTGGGGTATTGTAGAGTCTAGAAATTCAGTTTAAATGAATTTCTTGAATTTTATAGTTTGGTCATTTCTTGTGTGTTTTATGACACCGATAATGTAAGTGAAGTTTATTTTAATTAGATGATGATCAGACCAGGGTATTTCAGTACATTGTAAGGAGTCTGGGTTGAAAAGTTTAAATAGTGAATGAGGAAGGAGGACAAGGTCAAGTGTACCACCTTTAGTGTGAGTTGGTATGTTTATAATTTGATGGAAGTCTAAGTCAGTTATGGTTTCCAGGAAGAGGTTGGAATCAGTATTTGCAAGTGATGGGAGGTTGAAATCTCCTAGGATAATTAGGGGGTTTTGTTCTGTTGATGAATTAAGGAGTTCAATTAGTGAGTGAAGACTGTCTGCGTTTTGGTTAGGAGGTCTGTATATTAAGCAGATTCTCAGTTGTCCGATTTCTATTATTAGAGTGTCAATGTTATTGGAGGTGTTAGATAGAATTTTCTTGGCTTTTAGGTTTATTTTTGTCATAATCAGTACACCGCCACCTTTTTTGTTAGATCTATGTGTGTGGGTAATATCGTAATTTAAGTTGTCAAGTTGGTTTAGAAGGACTGTATCAGTATCAGAGAGCCATGTCTCTGTAATACATAGAATATCAGGTTTTAAGTCAGATAACAAGTCATTAATAATTGGGAGCTTATTTTTCAAAGATCGTGCGTTTATAAGGATGCACGATAATGACATTGCATGTTGAGGGGGGTTTGAGTGGACTGTGTGTTGTGAGATAGTCTGTTTTATTTGAATGAGTCTGTGGTAGTTTATTTTTGATTGGTTGTGAGGGTGATAGTGTCCAATAAGTAGATTGTTTCGATTGGATGTATGGATTATAGGGATTGTCATGTGGTTTTTACAGTTGAGACTTAGAGTTAGGTCGATTAGGATTGTTAGAGATATGAAGAGGTAAGAAACTTTTAGTAGCATGGTGTTTGTTTGTATCATTACGGTGTATGTTGGTAGTTTGTAGGAGAATTTGATGTGAGCTACTGTTAGTAGAGTTATGCAGTTATATACAAGGTTGGATAATTTGAGAAGGCAGTAAGTCACTGACAAATGAGGCTATGCAGGGTTAAGGGAAAGCTGCTAGAGGCAATATTAAAAATTGAATGAGTGCTACTGACAACAGTATTGGATTTAGTGATAGCTACTGGCTACAGTAGTGAGTAGGGATGCTAATGACAACAGTAATGATGCTACTGACAACAGTATGCTACTGACAACAGTAATGACATATATGATAGTTACTGACAACAGTATAGAATGAAAATATGTTACTGATAGGATTATTAATGTAATATAGGGGCACTACTGACAACAGTAAATAGTATATTCAGGAAATTGTATAACAGCTGACAATGAAACCTGATCTAGTTTAACGGTATAAGTATTATAAGAAGATAGGCTGCTGACAACAAAACTGTAGGAAAGCTACTGACAACAGTAAATGGTGAATTAAGGACAGTATATGACAGTAAACAATGAGACCTGATCTGGCTTATCAGTATAAACAGATTGGTAAAGTAAGATCAAGATCTAGGTTGTGAAAGTCAGATAACTAGAGATTGTTGAGGGTATACTTGCTGTGGTGGAAGATCTGTAGATGGGGTGAGGTACGCGAGCTCAACCCTGGGGGAGCTCAGCTGTACTTAGGTGTAGATGCGGATTCGACGTTGCATATTTCTTCGTTGTTTCAGTGCAAAAGGGTAGACTAAGCGCCTTAGCCTAAGGGCCGTGCCAAAGGGCCCTCTTGCGTGGCCCTCAGGCGCGGGCACGCTTAGAGGTTCGCTCTTTTCAGGCCCACAGAGGGCAGTCCTGATTGGTCGGATGAGCGGCTGGAGGCGGAGCGCAGGATCGCCGGTGGGGTCGGTGGTGCTTGATCACACGTGAGGGCCTGTATTTCTGTCATTACGGTCTCCAACCACTCTACTATCACAATTGACTTACAGGTTCCCTGACAAAATGACAGTCCTCCCTATGGAAAGTTCAACAAAATGCTGCTGAACGATGACCAATTTTTAGCCATCATTCGGAAAGCTATTTCTAATTTTTTTAATTGAACCTTGTTGACGCCACACCAGGATGGGCCTGGTGGAAGGCCTTTAAGGCCTCCATAAAGGCTACTATTACAAGCTTTACCATTCATGTAGCCAAGCAGCAGAAAAAGGACTTACTGGACCTGAGGAATCAGATCAAAGAGGGTGAGCACATTCTCACGTGTCAGTCTGTTCTCGCTATTCTTCTACTGTACATCACCAAAAACTCTGTTATCAGTACAACCACCTTCTCAGCCAAAAGGCTGATTAGCTTATTACTCTTCGCAATAGCCATTACTTTGCTGAGAGTAATAAAGCAGGGAGGTTACTTGCAAGTACCTTAAAAGCCTGTAAGAATGTCACGCGCATAGCTGCCCTTCATGGAGATGCTGATCAGATGCTTACACAAGACTTTGAAATTCTGCATTGCTTTTGCGAGTTTTATAGTCACCTCTATGCCTCTGAGACATGCTCTTCCCCTGAGGCCTTCTATCAGCTATTGAGGTCTGTTGATAAACCTCACCTAGGGCTGCCAAGCTAGATGCCCCCCTTTGGCTAGACAGAATCTTTGAGGCACTTCAGCAGATGCCCTTAGGGAAGGCCACCAGACCCAACGGTCTGTCACTAGAATTCTATTGGGTCTTTAGCACAGAGCTCATGCCTTGGTTCCTGACCTATTTCTCTCTCTTACTCCAGCAATACCCTCAGGCAGAGGTGTTTGCTGATGCCAATGTTGTAGTCCATCCCGAAACAGGAAGGGGCCCTCAAAAGGTTGAGAACTATCACCCTATCTCTCTCCTCAGTACAGACTACAAAATCTTTGCCAAGGTTCTTGCTAATCGCCATTCCTCATTCATCCCAACCAGTGCGGGTTTATGGCAAGTAGGTCCACCAAAGATAACGTGAGGTTAGTTTGCAATGTCTTCGCCATCACTCAACACCTTGATGCTCCCTTAATGGGACTCTCTCTAGATGCTGAAAAGGCTTTTGACAGGCTTGAATGGTCTTTCCTTTTCCAATCCTTGTGCTGGTTTGGGCTACGTGATGCCTTTATTTGTATGGTCCAGATCTCATATTCTCATCCATCCACCCAGATAGTTGCTAATAGTGCATTGTCCTCTTTGTTTTTGTTGTATTGGGGCACCCGGCAAGGTGTTATCCCTTATCTCCTTTGCTTTTTAACTTGGCACTGGAGCCTCTGGCACTTCTGGTGCACCAATCTCCAGTCAGCAATGGTGTGCATGTGGGTAATGCCCACATAAAGCTCTCCCTGCCTATGCGGATGATTTATTGTTATTTGTGGAACTTGCCACTGTGCCTCATGTTTTCGCCCTTGTTGAACGCTATTCCTGCCTATCGAGCTATAAAATTAATTGGTCAAAGTCCATGGCATTTCCTTGAACAGCTGAGTCCCGAAAGCTGATCTTAGCCCATTTCCTTTCCCATGGGCAAACTCTTCAGTTAAATACCCAGGGGTGTATTTTTATCATACCCTGGCAGAAACTACAGCATAATGCTGAGAACTGTTTGACTATGGTCCAGTCCCTAACCACACGGTGGTCTCCTTTATATTTGTCCTGGTGAGGGCGGCTTGAAACCATAAAGATAATACTTAGGAATGATCCCTTTACTTTTTCTGGACTCCTCCTATAGAGGGGTCGAGATGCTTTTCACAGCTTTTCTTTGGAAAAATAAGCCCCCACATATAGCAGCCTGGAAGTTGAAGCTCCCTAAAGAGTGTGGAGGGGGGGGGGTCCAGCTTCCGGATTTTAAGCAGTATCATTATTTTTTCCTTCCTAAACAGGGTTCCTGGTGGGTGACCCTCCCTACAGGGAACGCCTTGTCCGACTTGGTTGACCTTAGAAAGGCATATGGTGTCCCCTATACCCACAGCAATTGATTACAGATGGCAATCTAGGATCCAAGCAACATCTATCTGGTACAACTCTGGGCTGAAAATTCAAGGCCGAACATTTGGTTGGCGTGTCTGGCAAAAGGCAGGCATTTAGACTCGGCGGAGACCTGAAATCTTTTGCTGAACTCCAGCACAAATTCCAACTACCATGTTGCTGTTTTTTCCAGTGGCTACAACTTCACCATTGTAACTGGCTGCGCCCTAGGAATGACAAAGTTTTTGGAGCTCCCTCAAACGACCCCTGAAATCAGCATCTATCACTCAGTCTCTTTTTTTCCTAGCCCAGATATTAATCAGTATTGCCCTGAAGCTTATTATAACACATTGGATGACCCTCGTAGATCTTGCTGGACTGGTGGAATCTAATATGTCTTTATTGGAAGTATGATGCAACTTACTCCAGGCACAGATTTAGAGCTGCACAAAGTAACCTTATTTGGAAACCTTTAGATGATTATGTTAAATGTCACTTGTGATATCACTGTTAACTAGTTGTATATACTCTGCTATCTGTATATTCATGAACCAGGACTGAGGGGGAAGGAATAGCGGTAGTTCATGGTTATGCATATGTATATAGTTTACCCTGTTTTCCAAGTTACTTGTTCCTGTTCAATGTAATGACCTGACTTTTGTTCATTGTCGGTTACCTTTTTGTTTTATGTAAACCGCGCTGATCACAAATAGTGCGGTATATAAGAAATGTAAATAAATAAATAAATAAATAATAAATAAGTTGGGTTATTTTCTTCTTGTATTATTGTTACTTGCAAAATTAATAAATAAAGGTTATATTTAAAAAAAGGTAACAATTTAGAGATAGGAAGTGACGTTAGCAACCGGGATGGCTGCAGCTTAACTGAGCTCCAGGCTGATCCCGTACAATCAGAGGCACAAGAGGTGTGAAAAAGAAAATAAAATGCACCCAACGTTTACCAGAGTAGAGCAGATAACTAGGGCAGCCAGCAGATGTCGGTGAGGAAGCGCTTGGTGGCGTTCAGATCCCCATACGCGGCAGCCACTTCAGCGAGGGAGGGGGAGAATGTGCTTAAGATGGCCGACGGGAGTGTGGGAGAAGTGGAGGAGTTGGAACTTGACACAGCATGGGGCTCCGGGACAGCCACAACACTCAAAAATTGGCTGAGAGAGTTAAGTATATAAAGAAAGAAATTTGTGTGACTAAGCAGGAACTGAAAGCACCTCTTGGAGTGGTGCGGCAGGAGGTGGTGGCTGTGGGCTCCCACAATAAAGAGGTGGAAGGTTCCCTAGAGCAGCATGAAGAACTAATTACAAATCTACAAAATGGCTGGGATAAGGTGCAACAAGAGCAGGAACAACTCAAAGAAAAGCTAGAGGACTTGGAGGACTGGGCCAGGCGCAAGAACCTAAGGGTGAGAGGTGTACCAGAGGATCTGCAGCAGAAAGACTGTATGGGGATACTACAGCGAGTTTTTCAGGCCTTATTGAAATTGGAGGGGTCAGAGATCATAGGAAAGTTGGAGCTCCTGCAAATGGACAGAGCCCATAGGAGCCTGGGACCAGCATGCACAAATCAACCCTGGGACATTGTGGCCTGCATGGTTTACCATGCCACAAAAGAAAGGCTGCTAACTTTATCCCACAAACACAGCCCTCTAAAGTGGCAAGGTGGCATGGTGGAATTTGTCAGACGGGTGCCTGGGTGAGAATGTTCACAGTCTTGGCAAAGGCATATATTAATATGATTTGCAAGGGATTGTGGGAAATGTAGTCCATTCACACCTGACACAGCCGTTCACAATAATTAGTTGTGCTTGAGTGTAAAGCCAATAAGATATTTATTTATGGGGTTATTTCTCCCAACACAGATACAACAAACAAAACCCACAAAGAAGGGAAAAACTGTTCTTTTCAGGTTAACTTCTTATATCTTCACACATAGACTCAGAAGTGATTTCCTCAGAGCTCACAAGCAATTAGGTAAGGCTCAATTGCTAGCAGTTACCCAGCTGAAACCCCTTAGCTGGCTTGCTTTCTACTGCGTGGCTCAAATCCTACTCAGGAGCTTTTCTGAGTAGATTAAAGAACAAGTTTGTATTTCTTTGTGATGGTTGTTGTACTTTGTAACAGAAAAGTACCAAAGGAGTTTAGACAGAGAGCAATCCATGTATTCACAGCCTGTGTCTATAACCTCTTCCCCTTCTTCAACAATCATGGGTTCAATATCATGGATTGGCACAGAGGAATTTCTCAATGGAGCACTCTCAGGAGAATACTTGTTTCCCTGCTGTCTTTCAAGGGTATAGCTAGGGCATAGATCAGTGTTCATACCTGAGCTTCCATTGCTGTTAGAGTTCCTCTCTAAATAGCCTGGCCAGTATGTAGTCCAGTTCTTATGTCCAGCCTTCCAATCCAGATCCCTGGACACTGGATCTCTCTTCACATACCTTCTGGCACGGGTCCTAGGGTCCCTTCCAAGTGCAGCCGTCTCCCTCACAGGTACCGTCTGGAGATTCCTAGCTCTGCAGCACCATTCCTCTGGCTTTCCCCAGTCCAATGGTGTAAGCTTGCCTTTGGAATGCCTTCCAGTATACGTACTGCTCTGGACTCCTTTAGACCTCCCAAAAGCTTTTCTCTTCTTTCTTCCAAAGGGTTTCTTGCCCTCTCTGTTCGTCCGCTCTGGCTTCTGCTTCTGATGATCCTCCAGATGATGAAGCTGTCCAAGATCATGAAGATGTCCAAGCTGAATCTGAGGAAAATTCTCTGTAGAATAAACTCTACCTTTATTCTGCTTAGATGAGTGCTCCACCCTAGCACAGTGCAGCTGTGCTGAATCAGGCCCTGCCCTTTGAGATGAGTGCTTGGGGATTACCTCAAAGCCCTCCTGATTGAACACACGTTTCCCCACTTCAGCTCCTCTAATGGCTGTTGGAAACCTGGTGCATTCTGGGACTGGTAGTCTTTTATAGAAAAATTATGTTTTCTTATTTCTACCAGAACTGACAGGTTGCTTGTTCAGAGTCACTTCACCTTTACTATAGCTCCTTCCTGAGCTATGATAAGCTTCCTTATCACAAATTATACAATGATTTGTCTGCAGAAACTGCAACAGCAACGGGAAATGTGGGACGTAACGGCATATCTGTGGAGAGAGGGCCTAAGATACAGATGTTTTTTTCCATTTGGATTACTATTCACGGTGAAAGGGATATCGCGATGTGCTAAAACTGTAACAGAAGTCTGGCAGCATCTGAAAGATCTATCGCTGGAGAATCTACCTGAAGGATCCTCTAGAGTGCGAGGTATAGGAGTTGCAGGTCCACCAAAAACCCCGGGACAGGAGTGGCAGTGAGTCACGGCTAAGGGCAAAAGACTAAAGTGGTTATCCAAAGGGAAGGAATCAGAGACCACAAAGACCACTGATATGCCATGAGCGGGAGAGGGACTTTGATGAACCTTAAAGGACACATTTTTGGGAAGGGCGGGCCTATTGTCTGGGTTGCCTTTTTTGCCAATGTGGGCTTGTTAAGTTCGCTTTATACAAGCCAGTGGGGGGCTAGTTAAAGAAGTGCAGTTCTTGTGAGTGGTTGGGTCAAAGCGGGAGGGGGGGAGGAATGCTGAGTGAAGGCCAAGGGGGAGTGGCAAAAGGGGTGAGGATGGGGGAAGGGAGGTGGTGGGGGGTAGACAGGGAGAAAATAGAGAGGAAGGATGAGGAGAGTTCAGGATGGCGATCACTTCTATACTCTTAACTCTCACACAATGGGAGTGGTTCTTACGGGGGGGGGATTAGGGGGAAGAAGGGAGAGGGATGAGGGGAAGGAGGGAAGGGGGAGGGGAGAGGAAGGGGGAACACACTGGAGGCTGACGGGCATGTTACTACTAACCTCTATGGATGGTGTGAGTAGGATTGCTTAATGTGAAGGGGCTGAATTCCCCGCAAAAACGGTGTCAGGGAGATATAGCAACTTAGGTGGGATATTATTATGATCCAGGAGACTCGTCTTAGGAAGAAAAATAAGACATTGTTACAGAACTTCAAGTACCCTTAACAGTGTTTTGGCAGACTTAGGGAAGGGGGAAGAGTAGAGTGGCTATACTGATTTGGAGGGGCTGTGCTTTTCAGCTGGAAGAGCTGGCACGCAATGAAGGAGGTTGGGTAGTTTTGATACAGGGAGAACTCCAAGGGGAGAAGGCCACAATGGTGAATGTACATGCCCCAAATGAACGGCAAGTGCCTTCTATGGGTTAATTGAAAGATGTGCCAAGGGGAAACTACTGATGGGGGGTAGATTTTAATCTGGCCTTGGATCCCTGTAGGGATAAATAGCATATAGGAGGGGGGAGGAAGGAGCAGAAAGATATTGAAAGGATTGCTGCACTGTTTTCATTTCGACATCTGGAGGGTACAGAATAGGGAGAGTAGGGAATATTCATTTTTTTCACGCCCACATAACACCTTTACCCATATAGAGTACATTTTGGTGGATAAGGGGTGGGAATTACAGATCTATGAGGCAGATATGGACACTATCACCTGGTCCGATCATGCTCCAGCGTGGTTGTAATAAGGGATGGTAGACAAGCAGGCGGTACAAGGTTTTGGTGCTTAAATGAAAGCCTGTTTAGGTGGGAAGAGGTGGTTAAAGATGTAAGAAAGTGTATGGGTGAGTACTGGCAGGAGAATGATACGGGGGATGTGAATGAGGTCATGCTATGGGAAGGATTGAAAGCTGTAGTGATGGACGATTCAATGTGGGTGGCACGATTGTAAAGCAAAGGTTGGAACAAGAAGAGAAATTGTAGCGAGATATTAGGATAGCAGCAGACCAATATAAACAAAAAACTACCTGTAAAGGGTTACAGCATTTAACCCAATTAAGAGAGGAATTGAAAACTTTGCAGATAGAGGCCATAGCCCATCAACTTGATAGAGTGCAACAGTGTTATTATGAATGGGGGGATAGGGCTGGGAGACTTTTAGCATGCAAACTCAAGAAGCGGGAAATGCTGGCCACCGTCATGGCTATTAAGGGGAATCCGGAGATATATTACAGGGGGAGAACCTTATTGGGGAACGATTTTGGGAGTTTTATCGGGCCCTTTACACCAATGACCTGGGGAACAGTAGGGATTTAGGTGAAAATTATTTTAAAAATGTAATGCTCCCCATCTTTGGAGAGGAGGCTCAGGCAGCATTAGATGCCGAGCTCCAGGGGGAAGGAACTACACGAGGTCATCAAGTCTTTGGCCCCTGGGAAGGTTCCGGGGCTCAGTGGGCTTCCAGGGAGTTTTTATAAAGTGTTCATGGGGTAGCTGGTAGGTATGATGGGTAGGGTTTTAATACATAGGGTGCTAGGGAAGCATTTATCCTCCAATATGCTAACAGCAGGGATCACAATCCTCCCAAAAGTGGACAAGGGCCCTCTTCAGTGTGGGTTCTATCGGTCAATATCCCTCCTCAAAGTGGATGTAAAGATATTTGCCAAGGTCTTGGCGAATAGGTTAGCCAAATGGATGCCTACATTGATAGATCTTGATCAGACGGACTTTATAGGTGGGAGACAAACTTCGGATAATATCAAGAGAGTGGTCAATGGTGTGTGTTGGGCCTGTCAGCAGAAAACAGAGACAATGTTATTGGTCGATGCAGAAAAAGTGTTTGCGTGGATTGGGGCTTTTTATTTTTAGTGATGCACAAGATGGGATTTGGGCCCCAATACATTGAATGGGTGCAAGCCCTATATACAGACCTGAGGACAAGAGTGAAAATTAATGGCTGCTATACAGTGTCTTTTCCTCTTGAGTGAGGCACACGTCAGGGATGCCCCATGTCACTACTATTGTTTGCTTTGGCGATGGAGCCGTTGACACAGATAGGGAGAGAGGGGACATTCAGGGGGTAGATGTGGCAGGGAGGAAACATATAGTTTCATTGTTTGCGGATGATATCATGTTAACGGTGGTTAGACCTATATTGACATTACCCAGATAGACGTTTTACAGCAATATGGGGCAGTTTCAGGATTCCAAATGAATCTTGATAAGACCGAAGCATTGAATATTAATTTGGACTGAGGGACAGTATAAAAGCTGAAGTCTCTTAAATATCTGGGAGTGCACATTACAACGAGTCCCGACACTTTATATGCAACTAACTATCAGGAGATGTGGCGAGCAACAGACAGGGACCGCAGGGAATGGATGGGGATGGAGATCTCCTGGCTAGGACGAATCGCAACTATTAAGATGAATATTCTCCCAAGAGTGCTGTACTATTTTCAAGTGCTGCTGATTGAAGTTCCAGTAAGAAGATTACTGGAATTACAACACAGTTTTTCACTTCATTTGGAAAAAGAAGCCCCTGAGGATAGCTAGAACAGTGCTATATAGAGCGCGGGAAGAGGGGGGGGGGCAAGGGGTCCCAGACTTTCAAGCATACTTTTGGGCTGCACAAATATGCCACCTAATGGATTGGCAAGAGGATAGAGGAAGGAAGAATTATGTGATTATGGAACAGGTGGCAGATGGGACGTGCCCGGTGGAATGTCTTCCATGGTTAACTCAGGTTGAGCGAGCACTTCCCAAAGGGAGAAACCCATATGTGGGTCACATCCTGCAGGTCTGGGATAAAAGGCACGTAAGAAAATGGAAGTCCGGGGAGTGGGAGAGTTTTCTACTATGCAGACTTTTTGTCATACGAGGGAGTTTAGGCCCAGGGTAGAAGGGGGAGTGTATGATCGCTGGGAGTGGGTAGGTTTGAAATTGTTTTACCAATTGATAGATGGGGGGGAGTGGGTACCATATGAGGATTTACAGGAGGAGTATGGGCTGTCTAAGGAAAACCATTTCCAATACTGGCAGTGATTCACTACTTGAGACACAAATTGGGAAGAGAAGGTGTGGGAAGAGATTATACCGAATTGGAGGTCATTTGGTATGGGAGCAGGAAATCTAGGGGGTTGATATCAGCAATTTATAAGGCGATAAGAGGGTCCACTTGGGTGGAGCACCGGTACATGGTGGACTGGGAGAGAGATGTGGAGGTGGCTATTGATATGAAACAATGGAAGGGAATTTGGGACCAAGTTAGGAGGGCATCCATATTGGTAGCAATTCGGGAGAATTTGGTATAAGGTGCTCACAAGATGGTATTATACTCCTCTCCGGCATACTGCATGTTCTCAGAGGTGTCTAAGAGCTGTTGGTGGGAAGGTGGTGGGGAAGGATCCTTCTATCATATATGGTGGGCTTGCCCTAAAGTGGCATTATTCTGGGAGATGGTAAAAAAGTGGATAGCGGATGTAGTGGGTATTGTGATAGAGCTGGATTCTTGCACGTATTTGCCAGGGGGGGGTGGAATTTGGGGAATTGCAGAAGAACAGGAAACAGGTTATGGCCTGCTTATATGCAGCCAAATATGAAATAGCACATAAGTAGAAACAGGTTGAACCATTCTCGAAGGAAAATTGTGAGGGAAGGTTGAAGCAGGTAGTACTCATAGAAAGGATGACAGCACACCACAGACAACATCTGGGGGGTAGTGTTACGATATCTTAGCTGGGTGTGAAGGGGAGGAGGAAAGAGTTTAGGGGGGTTCGGGGAGGGATTGATATAACTATAAAACTTGACTGAAATAGAGAGTTTGAGACATACTAATTTGGGCGGGTAAGATATTTATCAGAAGGGTGATAAGATGATTGGGGCAAGCCACTAGTAAGATTGACAAAAGAAGGGGACACAGCTGAATATGGATAAAAATGTTTATTGAATTGTTTATTATCTTACATAACAATGTTAACACATACAATATACAATAGGCTCTTGGGGGTATGACGAAACATTAGAGTCAATGATGGCTGTGCTGTTATCCCATTTTTTGTATCTTTGCATGTTTATGATAGACATATGCATATGGATTTGTCTTCAAAATGGTTGTTTAATAAAACTTTAAATATAAAAAAGGTAACAATTTAGAGATAACATCACACCTACTGTTTGTAGATGACCTGAGGCTCTACAGTTCCAGTGACAAACAGTTAGTGGAACAACTTCATGTAATGAAAAGCTTTTCAGATGACATCAAGATTATTCTTGGCCTTGACAAATGTGCTAAGGCAACCTTCCTGCATATTGTGGCGGCGCGCTGTCCAGTTAGGCGGCTGCCTAGTGGGGCGCACCGGTCATCACTCTTCTTTTAATGTAGTTGTGGCTTGCTTTGGAAGCAGTACGAGTGGATGAGGCTCACAGGACAATTTGTGAAATAAATTGATTTTTATTTTTCTTTGCGGAGTCAATTTTGACAAATGACCTTGATAAGGCTAACAAAATAACAAACTGAAAAATAGGATACTTTCTCCAGTAAACTTTCTCAGCAAACACTCTCCAAGTAGTTTTCTCCACTCTTGGGTTAACTTTGACTTCTTCAGTTTAACAAACCAGCATAATACTGTTAACTGCACAGTTCAACAAAACTTTAAACTTCAGTAAGACTGTTTTGAATTCTGTTATTCTCAGCTGCTGCAGACTAGGATATAAATCATGTGCTGCCTCTCAGTTTAAAACCAACAGCCTTCTTAACCTGGCTTTAGCAATGGTAAAACTGGCTGCTTTTAAACACGAGGTTTCTATCTTTTTGTCTGCCCTTCTCCTTGGCATTAGTTGACACCAGCACACATTATCTTCTTATCCTGTCTCATACAGCCTTCCATAAAAACTTTAAACATTGCTTGTGCAAAGCCCACATTCCATTGACTCTTCTGAGGACATTGGACTATCTGGATAAAGCTCCACTTCC
Source organism: Ichthyophis bannanicus (assembly GCA_033557465.1). NCBI lineage: Eukaryota > Metazoa > Chordata > Amphibia > Gymnophiona > Ichthyophiidae > Ichthyophis > Ichthyophis bannanicus. Next base: position 42,090,182 of record CM066048.1, on the reverse strand, counting down.
ATTTCCTCCTGTGTGCTGTAAGGCTCAGGGCTTGGGGCACGTTCTGGAACGCTCAGCTGCACTTCCTTTAAAAGTTTTAAAAGCTTTCCCCATTTAAGATTCCTGCTCCCCTTTTTAACTGGGTCAGAACCTCTTGCCCTTCTTTCCCTTAACAACTCAACTTCAGGAAATACATGAGTTGCTTGGCTGGCAGAAACTCTCCTTTTATAAGGCTTTCTGTACTGTCTGTTTAAGGGCCCAGGACTTGAGCTGCTGTCTTCAGAATCAGATGTATAGTTCTGAATTCTTCCCCAGCTCCTTTCTTGCCCACAACCTTGACACTTGCCTTGGGAGTTGTGGCTGGTCCCCTTTGAACCACCAGGTCTCACAGCCTTGTAATGCTGTCTCTTCCCCTGGTCTCTCTGGACTCTCTGCCTCTCCTCGTGGCTTCTTTCCTGCAGTCTTTCCTGCCCTCTGGCCGGTTCTCTCTGCAGTCTTTCCTGTGCTCTGGGCGTCCTTCTCTGCCCTCCTTCCTGTTCCTGTTCTGCTTCTTATTCTGCCTCACTTGCTGAGTGACGCAGCTTAAATGTTCTGCAGCTTGTTTCCTTCTCTGGCCCCACCCTCTTTCTCCCTGCAACTGCTCTGGAGGCTGGGTGTGGCTTCAGGCTAGCTCTGCTAGTGTGTGCTTTAGTTTCTCTTTCTGTCTGGGAGCTATGCTTTGGTGAGCCCATCCCCCGTTTATGAAAAAAAACCTCTTTTTTTTCAGTTTTAAAGGGCTGTGCTGCCTGTGCATCACCACAATATGTCAAGAATGGAGGACATTTGCAAGGTTGTAATGTGGTCCTTTATTTCAGAATCAGATGCCATCTTTGGTCAGACAATGCTTAAAGATTTCTTCATGATGCCTTAACACAGGGGTCTCAAACTCAAATTGCTTTGAGGGCCAAATGAGGACTTGTGGAGTAACCCGGGGGCCGCACAAGACGCAGGCCTCATTTGCATAAGGGCATCATTTGCATAAATATTTGCATAATGTTACCATACACTAACTTTTAGTAAACATGCCTCTTAATGAGTGTATGGATAAAGAAAGACACATACCACTCACCACTACTCTCCTATATCACACTGTCCTACTCTGGGCACCTTTTCATGTTCTTAGATTTGAAAGGCCTAGCTGGCTCCTCCAGCTGCATGCTGCTCGCATCCACAACTGTCCTGTTTGTGTGAGGCTACTACTGCATTGGAATCCCAGTGCTCCAATCTCCCCCTACCTCTATGACCTCTCCAACCCCTCACAGCCACTTTTCCCCTCATAGTACTGGTGTCCACTTGCTCAATCAGGCAAACTGGCTTTGGATAACCCTCTCACCCCTGCATCAGCCCGTTATACGCTATCTGAATGTCTCCCCTAAGCCCATTTTGGAATCGTGTTCACTGCTTCCCCTTGCTCTGTGCCTCCCCTAAGCCTCTCACCTGAGTCACACACTGGCCTACCTAAATGTCCCTCCTGCCAATGCAGAGAGAAGAAAAAGAACTAGAGAAAACAATCAAATGAAACTTCCTCAAAGTTAACAGAAGCAAAAATGGCATGCATTAGGACCCAAAGACCCAAACCACGAAGCAGCACAGACACAAACAGATCACTAATCCAGAGGACCCCTGCAACTCGCCACTCTGTGAAGCACCAACACAGGCCATTCCCACTGGCCCAGCAGAAGAGAGGCTATCATGGCAGTGTCCTGTGCAGCCCCCCCATGCCAGGCCCAACATTACAGGTAAATGCGCTGACCCTACAAAAGAGAGTCTCAGTTGGCAGCGCTCCGTGTGCCCTATCTGCACCTGGTTCAGTATTACAAGTATCCCCCACCACCTTCTTTAGCCTGAAGGCCTTTCACCCCACAGAATCAAGCAGTCAGTATTTTTCAAAATCCAATAGAAAACCAGCAACACAGAGCACTACAGATAAGAAGCAGATTTTTTAAAAAGTGCAGATTGAGCAAAGAGCAGAAAGAAGAACAGAGAAGCAGATTTCACCGCCGCTCATTCCCGCTATCCAGCCTGCCTAAATTAAGGCTCCTGACCTTGCCTACCTCTTTGCACAGGCAGGATTGAAGGGGAGGAGATGATCAACTGTCCCGCGGCCCCTTCCCGTCTGCCCGGCAGAGCCCTCAGCTGTCAGCTCCATCAGCGGCAGCTTTCAGAGCCGCGAAGAGAAGAGTGATTTCCCTCTCGCGGCTCTGTTAGCCTGCCGGGGCTGATGGGAATTCCCATCAGCCCCGGCAGGCTTAACAGAGCCGCGAGAGGGAAATACTACTCTCTTCGCGGCCCTGAAAGCTGCCGCTGATGGAGCTGAGAAGATGCTTTGCCGGGCAGATGGGAAGGGGCCGCAGGACAGTTGATTCTGCCGCTGCCATGCAGCAGCAGCAGAAGCCGGGGTTTTTTTTTTCCTCTGCATCGCGGGCCGCACAAAGGTCTCTCGCGGGCCGCGTGTTTGAGACCCCTGCCTTAACAGTCTTCCACTATCATAGTGGACACAGAGGTTGTAGACTGTGAGGATTAAGTTCTGTTTTTCACTGTCCTCAGTTAAGGAATTGTCAAATGTATGACTGTAGAGATCCTTGCTGTACATGGAGAAAGCATAGTCACATACGTCTAACAGGTGTTCTCCATGGACAGCAGGATCCTACAGCCACATGATCCCCCCACTCCCACTCACTACACACACCTGTGCCCTGATGTTGAAGCTGGCTAAGTGCAAGACTGAAAGTGATTGAGAGAGTGCCTTTGCAGACTCAGAAAACTCAGAGTTGCCTGAGCTTTGAGGCTAAATCAGACTGTGCTCCATCTCAGTGAAATCACCACACATGAGGCTGTAGGATCCTGCTGTCCTTGGAGAACATCTGTTAGAAGTATGCAGCAATGCTTACATCTCTTTCTGATAAGACACGGTATAAAATGAACTCTTTTGTTCCCTGTTTATTATCTGTATTAAGACTTCTGAATTTTGCTGCTCAGCTCCTTGCTACACACTTGGTTACTGTAGAATAGAAATAGATTAGGGAAGCCCAAGGTTAAACTGACTTGAATTGGTGTGATAAGCTCTAGAGAGATTGGTCTTCCACTTTGCATTCATTGCACTGACATTTATTTCTTTTGTTCAGAAAGCTGATTTTGGAGGTTATTTTATAAGGAGATGCCTAGTTTGAGGCACTAACACCATGCATTAATATTGGTATTTTAGTCATGTACACTAATAACTGGTAACATAAATTAATGACTAGTGCAAACATATGCATGTTTGCATTGTACGTACTTTCACTCTGGGTGTGCTCATGGGTAAATTTTGGAACATGGGCGATGTGAGCAAGCATTAACCTTGATTATAGAATGCTATAATTTACACATGTACTTGCATAATGTAGATATGATCATTTACACCATCTCTAGAGCTGGTGTAAGTCATCAGGCCTTAAGGCGTATTCTTGGCCACTTATGCTAGTTTTCTATAAAGTTAAGAATTCTCATACTTAACTTTATAAAACAGGCACTTAGTATATGCATGAAATGCACATGAACTAGATATGACTTTATAAAATTATTCTCTTTCTACTCAACATAACTTTTAAGTTCATTTTTATTTTACCTTTTCATTATGTTGAAGATCTTATTTCTTTTTCTTTTAGGAACAGAAACTGGAAAATTCTTCACATTATACCAGGCAATTCAAAAAAATGTTTTTGCATGAGATATGTAGTAGAAAATACTAAATAAAGGTAGAGGATTGTGGCAGATTAGGGGCATGGGTATTGATAATTTTGACATGTGGCCAACGTAAACAAACGTTCTCTCACAGCTAACTCTTCATACATCTCTCCCTTTTTTTTTTTAAATTTATGAATCACCCCTATCAAAGCAGCTTGAGGCAATTTACACATAATATGCTACAATAAAATCATCCTTACAAAATAATCAAACAATAACCCTCAACCAACATAAAATACAATATTAAAATCACATTACAAAATAAACAACCTCCCCCTAGCCCCTACATTCTCATAATCCAGCTTCCTAATCTATTCTAGCTGTAATAGCAAGCACTTTATCTATACACCTGCCTCCAAAGTAACCCTTGATCAGCCTGTGGAATGTCAGATAATCGCCCCCCTTATGCACTGATACCGGTAATCATGGGTGTAGTGTTAGTAGTGCATAGTGGTGCAAAATTCTTGCATCAGCTATATGGAAGCAGAAACGTTTTGGTGCACCACCAATTTAAGCAGCTACTCTATGTTCCTGCTAGCAATTGGTTCCATAGGGTTGGGGCTACCACTGAAAGTCCATGTCTTAACATACTGTAAATGTACTTTTAATAAGGCAATTTGAACTGAATGGAGATTCAAGTTCGGTAAGTAGGGGGGCTGCTTGACCCTCCAAATAAGAAGGACCCAAACCAGATTGCAGCTGAAAACTCAGATCCAAAACCTTAACCCATCCCTGTTGCTTTATTGGTAACAAGTGCAATTCCTGACGCATGGGTGTGACATGATCCCTCAGTCCTAGGTTGCCCAACAGATTTGCAACCACCACCATAGATTCCCTAGGTTTTAAATTCTGGGCCAGTATTTTCATTTTTGTGCAATGTCGTTCAGTCTAGCTACAGCACAGAGGCCTTTTCCAAGGTCATGGTGGTAGAAGTGGTCTTCCTGCACAAAGTGCCAAGTCGGAACAGTAGCAGATGGGCAATAGCCTGGGTGGTGCAAGTAGGATGGGTTAGCAACTTTGTGAAGAATTCTCTCTAAGCTTTCCAGTTCTGGTTAAAACTGAGGAAGAACCTGGTCTGTATGTCACTTATGTTGAAGTGTCTGGACTTGAAGTATAACATACACTCTGCTTCAGGACATGCACAGACTTAGCTGCTGCATTAATCAGTAATAGCAAAGGTGGCTTCAAAAAGAGCAAAAAGAACAAGATCCCATGCCAATACCCTGCAGGGCAAAGATCTGAAGATCCTATATGCTGTGGGTAGAAAGATACCTCAAAGTTCAAAAATCACAGTCTACCAGCTGCATAAGATTAAATGCATCACTCCCTCTTTCAACAAGTGCTGTGCAGATGTGAAGAATGGTTTGGTGTGTCAGGGCATTTAGGATGGCGGCCCCTGATTATTTAAACAGGTTGCTGGACAAAGTTTAGGCGATGGGTAATTTTGTCAGGATTTAGGAATGCATTGAAAATGTTTGTTTCTCCAGGAACAAGCAGGAAGTCAGTCCTCACATATGGGTGACATTGGCACCGACAGAGCCCGTGCTGTAACTTCTCCCCAGCTTTCAAAGAAAGCCTTTAGGAGATGCACCATGCATGCGTGGTCCCCTTTCTGCACAAGGGTGCCATCTTGACCAGTCTCCTTTTTTCCATGGAGCCCATTGGATGTGTGTCTGTTTTCCCTGGAAAAAATGTTTTTTTCTGTTGAATTTTTCTTTTCTCCAGGAACAAGCAGGAAGTCAGCCCTCACATATCGGTGATGTTGGGGCCGACGGAGCCCATGCGGAGCATTTCCCTAGCTTTTAAAGAAAGCCTTTGGGACATGCTACCAGGCATGCGTAGTCCCCCTTCCCACCCAAGTGGTGCCATATTGCTCAGCATCTTTTTTTCTGCGGAGCTAACGGACGTCTGCCCTGTTTCCCTGGGAAAAAAAAATCCTTGCTAAATACTTAAAGGTTAGTTTTTCCCAGTTTGCATACCGGTCCTCTTCCCACCTTGGGCCGGCGCCGGACGTGGCACTATTCTAAGCTCTTTTTCCATTTTTTCAATTGCAGCTTGCCTCAGCCGGCGTTTTATTTATTTTATTTATTTTTTATTTATTTAGCAAGCATTTGTAGCCCGCTCCTTCCAGCGATCAGAAGCGGGTAGGATTACTATTGTGAAACTGCCGAATCAAGGCAGGTACAAATTTTGTTTACATACAGATTGTCAGAAAAGCACATCATACAGAGTTAACACTTCTTAGCTATGGGGGAGTTCATTTACATATATACATAAATACATATATACAGGATAATCTTCTTGGACACAGTGGTCAGGGGCTGCTCCATCTGTGGGTTTAGTTCAGGTTGAAATGTGATTGGAAAATGTGCGTTTTGAGTTTCTTTCTGAAGTCTAGAAGGTCATTGCTAGCTCGTAGTTCTGGTGGGAGTTGGTTCCACAGTGTTGGCGCCGCATATGAGAAAGCCCTGTGGCTGGTGTTAGCTTTGGCAGATCTTATATCTGTTGGAGTGTGAAGGATGTTGGAATTGTGGGTTCTTCTGTTTCGGGTAGGAGGTTGCAATCTTACTAGGTTGTTGAGGAAGGAAGGTGCTAAGTTGTGGATGAGTTTGAAGGTGGTTGTTAGTATTTTGTATTTTGTGCGAGCTGTTATGGGTAGCCAGTGTAATTGAATTAGTACTGGTGTGATGTGGTCACTTAGATTTTTCTTCATTATGACCCTGGCAGCTACATTTTGTGCCATTTGTAATATGTTTAGGGTTTTTTTTAGGTAAACCTTGTAGGATGGCGTTGCAGTAGTCAAAATGTGGCATGATGAGTGCTTGGGCCACTGTTCTGAAGTCTTGGGGATCAATAATATTCCGAATGGGTTGGAGCACTCTAAGCTTGTGGAAAACTGCTCTGTTGGTCTTTCGGAGGTGTTTTTCCATCTTTAGGTCACAGTCAAATGTGACTCCTAGATACTTTATTTCTTTTTTTGTTTGGTAAGTGTTGTTACATAGTGTTATTGATGTGGGAGGGTCAAAATTCGGTTCTTTGGAGATATACATTACTTCGGTTTTTTTTGTGATTAATTGACATACTACTTTGTTGTAACCAGTCTTGCATCTCTCCGATACATGTCTCCAGTGGGTTGTAGTCTGGGTTTTTAGTGTCTAGTTGTGTGTATAGCATGATATCATCGGCATAGATGTGGTAATTAATTTCGTGCCGTGAGAAAATTTTGCATAGTGGCTGCATATATATGTTAAACAGAAGTGCTGAGAGAGCAGAGCCTTGGGGGATTCCCTGTGTTTGTGAGAAAGATTCTGCTTTTTCTCCATTGAATTGAACCTGTTGTGTTCGATTTGAGATGTAGGATGAGAACCATTTTTAGTGGGGTTCCTGTTATTCCTATTGATTTTATCCTATTTATGAGGGTCCCATGATTAACTGTATCAAAGGCAGCTGAGATGTCAATGAATACAAGAATGTACATTTTCTTTTTGTTTTCAAGGCCCTTTAGGAGGTTGTTAAGTAGAACTAGTAACAGGGTTTCAACTCCATGATGTTGCCTGAAGCCATATTGCTGGTCATCAAGAGGAGCACTGTCAGTCAGATGGTCTTGGAGTTGTAGAAGGACCGTTTTTTCTATGATCTTTGCCAGGAATGAGATACTTGATATGGGACGGTAGGAGGCTGGGTCTTCTCCGTTGAGTGTAGTGTTTTTTCGCCCGGGGGTCATTGACCCTGGCCAGGTGTCTCCCACCATGTCTTCAGGTGGGTTCAAAAAATGTAACCGCTGCAGTCAAACCATGTCAGTAACCAACACCCATGACTGCTGTCTATGCTGCCTGGGACCAGACCATGACCACTTCCTGCGACCTGTGCCAGACTATGATGCCTAAGACTAATAAAAAGAGGTCTGAATTGCAGGAAAAACTGTTCCCAAGGACCGACTCAACACCGGCTTCCCCAACGTTGAGCTCCAAGTCCAGCACTTCCCGTGAGGCCCGAGCATCCTCAGAGTCCTGCAGCGGTGGCTCCTCCAAGAAGACCTCGGACCTTGAGAAAAAGAAGAAAAAATCCTCGAAGTCCGTCGAGGTTCCACTAGAGAAACCCGGTAAAACCCTTCGGAAGGACTCGGGCGACTCCGAGAAGCACCTTACCAAGGTCCTCAAAAAGGATTCCTCGGCGGGTGGAGACTGCGAGGTTCCTCGAGACAGTAGTCCTCGTTGAAGATGCACTCGCGAGAGTGCCTGTGCTGGGTCCGAAATCCTCAGTGCCTGCGTCAAAAGCTGTGGAACCTTCTGGGTTTGAAACCAGAATGGCAGCCCTGGAACAGAACATCATTGCTATCCTGTCCCTGGTTCGTCCGCATCATCTTTATCTTTATTTATATTTGATATACTGCTAGGGCAAAAGCATTTAGCGGTGTACAATAAAAATTTGATTAGACACTGCACACCAGGAAATAGAACGCCAAAGTTCAGATAGGAAAGGAGGTAGAGAAAGGGCAAACAAGTCATACAGTGATACCAACTCATAATAAACCATAAAGACAGAGAGGGCGACAGACAAAGACAATCTATAACACATCAGACAGAGACATAGGACAGGCAGGAGGGGTCTTCAGGAAGGAGGTCAAAGGCTTTCTGGAATAGATATGTCTTAAGCAAAGATTTGAACTGGGAGTATGATGGCTCTAACCGAAGATCAGTGGGTAGTGCATTCCATAGCATAGGTCCGAGAAAGAACCAGGCAGAGTGTCGTGTCTGTTCCAAGCGGGCTCGGGAGGGCGAGGGAAGAGACAGACGATTGGTGTTGAAAGAATGAAGTTGTCGATGGGGAGAATGTAGAGAGATGCAATCAGCCAGATAGAGAGGAGAATTGGTGTAAACGGCACGATGGAGTAGAATCAGAAATTTGTAACGAAAGCGATAATGGAGGGGAAGCCAATGTAAACGGATAAGGATAGGCGTAATGTGATCGAATTTACTGGAAAAGGTGATGAGGCGAGCTGCAGTATTCTGTATTCGCTGCAGCCTTTGAAGGCTGTATTTAGGAAGGTTGGCTAAATAAACATTGCAGTAATCCAATCTGCTAGTAACGAGAGCAATGACAAGAGTGATAAGGGAACCGGTGGGCAATATGGATCGGACGGCCCTAATGCGCGGTAAGGCAGTGAAAGAACAACGGGAAACCATGGAGATGTGTTCCAGGAAGGACAGAGAAGGATCCAGAAGAACGCCCAGGTAGCGAAAGGAGGATGTGAGAGGAATGCTGGTTGAGCCAATGGAGGGAGCCAGAGTGGGACATGGGCCACCTAAGGAAACCCACATTGCAGAGGACTGGAAACCCACATTGCCCTGATGACCGGCCCCCCCTACTGTGGGGCAGAGGTCCCCGGTTATTGAGCTGAGCTTCAAGTGCCACTGGCCTCGGGTAAGTCCTCGGCGCTGGTTGAGGTTCTGGTCCATTTCCTCAGGAATCCGATCCTCCCAGGCTAGTTTCCACAACTTAGACCCCACGTCCTCTGCATGCCCCAGGCCCTTTGGCACTGGCCTTGAGGCAAGGAGTCCGTAGGGCCTCGGATTCATCATCACCCCTTGACTCCGTGGGAGACCGATGATGAGGTAGCCCTGGAAACTAGACGGCACTGAGACATCCTCTCAGACCCATCTCCCCGGCGCCCCAGCACCATGGTCCTCCCAAGGATGTGGCCTTCCACGACTTTATCAGGGATATGGCCAGGGCCCTCTCGATGGACTACAAAAGGGGACTGCTACTTCTGGAGAGAGCTCTACAATTATAAGTATTTACTTCTGGGAATTTTTCTAAATCTTGGGGAAAAAGGAATTCTTTAGATTAAAACTGATTAATCTGTGAAGCCAGTGTATTTGTTAAATCAGTCAGAGCCTAGTAGCAGCAAAGAGCTTTCAGTTTAAATTTAAAACACAGAAGAGAACTTTCTGGTTAAATTTAGACCCTCTATCCAAGCAAGGGCTGTGGGACTCCCCCTGGAAATTGGTCACAGATTACCTTAAAAGCACAGGACAGGGTACTCTATAGCAGCCAGCTTTTCATAGGTCTTCCTTCATTCCCTCCCTCCCTCCCCAACACCCACCCACCCCTGGGATAATCATAGCTTTATAGGTGCTTAAAAGGAAAGGAGGTGCCATATTCAATCTCAGGTAAAGCTGTTCATCCTCATCAGACATACATTAAGGACCTGAGATTAATTAAGCTTCAGGTGAACAAAGTACATTAATCGTATTAGGTATAGTTTTATTAGTATAAGTATCCCCAGCAACCATTAGTAACTAAAGGACTTAAATATCTAAACACAACCTTAAAACTAAAATGCAGACAGCAGTCCAGCAGCGAGATGGGGCTTTCCAGTCTTTTACATTGATTGTCACAGGTATGATTTTCTCCCAGTTGGTGAGGGGTCTTACGTGTGCACTAGGTGCAAGGAGCTCTTTGCTCTCAGGGAACGAGTCCGATCTCTGGAGGATAGAGTAGCAGACTTGGAGGGACATAAGGAAGATGGAGAGGTATATAGACGAGACCTACAGCGATATAGTCCTGAAGTCCCACCTCCAGTCTGGCAGCATCCCTGTTGCCATAGAGGGGTGAGGTCATGTAACAGGAGAGCATCACTCTGGTGTGGCAGGAAGTGATCCTGTAGCTAGGACCTGTCCTTCAGATGATGTAAAACCCTCTCACACCGAGGAAGTTTCTCCAGGGCCATGTGCTCATGAGGGAAGGGTTAGGACAGCCGTTATAGTTGGTGATTCGATCATTGGCATGTAGATAGCTGGGTGGCTGGTGGACGTGAGGATCGCATGGTAACATGCCTGCCTGGTGCGAAGGTAGCGGACCTCACGCGCCACCTAGATAAGGTCTTAGACAGTGCTGGGGAGGAGTCTGCTGTTTTGGTACATGTCGGTACCAACGACATAGGAAAATGTGGTAGGGAGGTTCTGGAGGCTAAGTTTAGGCTTTTAGGTAGGAAGTTGAAATCCAGAACTTCCAGGATAGCGTTCTCCGAAATGCTTCCCGTTCCACACGCAGGACCCAAAAGACAGGCAGAGCTCTGGAGTGTCAATGTGTGGCTGAGACGATGGTGCAAGGATGAGGGTTTTGGATTTGTTAGGAACTGGGGAACATTCTGGGGAAAGGAGGGGCTCTTCCGAAGGGATGGGCTTCACCTTAACCGGGATGGAACCAGGCTGCTGGCATTAATCCTTAAAAACGATATAGAACAGCTTTTAAACTAGATAATAGGGGAGAACCGACAGTTGCCCAATAGCGCATGGTTCAGAACAATGTATCGTTGAAGAATACTACCAAAAGAATGAAGTTAGGGCATATCAGCAGAGAGGTTCCAATAAAGACCAAAGTAGCCCAAATGCCCCTGAGTAAAGCAGACAGAGATTCCAAATTACCCCTGCCTACCGACAGCCAGATTAATATAAATAAATTACAGTCTTTAAAATGCTTGTATGCAAATGTTAGAAGTCTAAATAATAAGATGGGAGAGTTAGAATATATAGCATTAAATGAGAGGTTAGATATCATTGGTATCTCAGAGACATAGGGGTATCTTTACTAAAGGGCGCTATTTGCGCTGCTGTCACGTTATCGTGCGATAAGGCACATTATCGTGTGATAATGGCGCTTTACTGGGCGCAAAGATACCTTAGCACGCGATAACGAGCGCTGAAGGCGGAGAAAGGCTCCCGGAGAGCGGAGGAAGGCTCCCCAGGGGTGGAGAGAGAGGGTCAATGGGTGGAGAGTGGGAGAGGAGAGGCTCCCTGCACACTAACGCTGTGGATTCCGGGGCTGAAAACTAACGCCAGTGAAACCCTGGTGTTAGAGCAGATTTAAAGGGAAGAGAAACCATTTACGTCAGCAATGTACAGCAAAGCCAGGGAAACCTACAAAAGTGATAAGTGTGATACATGTGCACGGAACAAAAGGGCAAATAAACATTAAAAAGGACCTGAACAAAATGGAAAAATAAACATAACCAAGCTGGCCAATAGTGATATTAATGGGAAACAGCAAAAAAAACACTACCGAGAAAGCTCCAAAAAGAAGATATTAATTGTGGAAGAGGCTATGCTCTGTCCCCATACAAGGTGAATGATTCCACAGTGAAATAGCGCTGATCAGGGATTCTCCTTGTTATTGGACAGGATTCCTATGGCATGCACATGTTCCGCAACAGCAGGGTGGGCATGTCGGAACGGGCAACTGGACAGATGCTGGAAAAGGGGATACAGAGGGCTGCAGGCAGCACATGCTGTGGTGCAGCTGGGCCATAGTGCAGACTAGGGTGATGCCCAGGTGGCCCATAGGAATGCTGAAACAGCAGAGCAGCCAGACAGCAACTGATGAGGGCCCAACATGGGCACAGGGGATAGTACCCAGCAGGTACCTCCAAGGGCACAGAACATTGGCAGGCGGTGCTGGGGGGAAGCGTGGACATCTATGCAGGCACCCCTACCCCAGAACCCGCACCATAGGCAGCTGCCTACCGGCAAACTGGATGGCCTGAGACTGCGCACCACCAGCACCACCAGCAGAAGGGCATGTCAGCATGGTGGCAGAGGGGTACTGGTGGTGGAGGGGGCAGTGGCAGCTGCCCACAGCAGACCATGGCCTAGCCCTGTGTAGGTGGGTGCCATGCACTGCAACAGACAGGCCCTGTCTGATGAACAGTCATGGTATCCCCAGGGAATGCACTGTCCCCTCTGGCAACACGTTGGTGCAGTACATACAGCCAGTGTGTTCAGGAGCAGAAGGTCACAGGTTCAAGTCCCAGCTGTGGTTCCTGCCAACCCAGTCCCCATATTTTACCCACTACTAAACCGTGGTAATAAAGAGGGAACCTTTATTGCAGATAACAGCAACATGCCTCAAACGCCTATATTTTACCCTACAGAGCACAGACACCATAGACATGTGCAATACCTAGAGCAGAGTTTCCCAAATGCAGTCTGGTGGGCCAAACACCATTCAGGTTTCATGCTGTCTTCAATAAAGATGCCTGTGCTGCATTGTTATGCACCGCCCCCATGGTATGCAAATGTATCTCATGCATATTCATTAGGGACAGCCTGAAAACCTGAACAGTGTTTGGCCCACCAGGACCGGAGTTGGGAACCTCTGCCCTAGAGCAGCAGCCAACAGGGGCAGAAACACCCATACCCACAGGCTCCACTATCCAAAGCCTCATGGAGGGTCAGGCTGATGGGCCCTGCGTGCAGCAGCATCTCCCAATACTAGCACTTGCATACCTTAGCAATGCCGCCCTAAACCTGGGAATATGTTACACATATATCAAAAGGTTGCTATGATTAAAGGCAGATAGCAATTCCTGCGTTAAGCACAATTTGCTGATAGAGCTGCATCATAGCAACCTTTCTGATATCTGTGGAGCGTGTTTCAGTTTTGGTTTTTGACAGTGTTTACCACCCCTGGGAGTGACCCCAACTGTATTGCGTACCATAGCCATGCCTGCACTGTGCCCAGGACTGGTGTGGTGGCCAGGGCTGCCAAAAGCCTCTATATTTGCACAATGCTGGCATAGGTATGGGAGTGTGTGTCTGTCTATCTCCAGTGTGTTGTGGCTGCCTACACCTTACTCAGCCCACACTGCTTGCACTGTTTCCAGTGTTAGCCTGCCAATGTGCATAATGAGGAGCAAGGTACCGTGGGTATGGTCCGGACAGGGCGGCCTGGGCAGGATACATCTGCATAGGGAAATGGCTGGGACATTGTAGTGCCCGGCCACCACCTGCACGGACAGGGTGGCCACAGCATGTCCTGCTGGGAGGTCACTCTCACCCTGACTGAGCAGTGACCATGGCATGGCTAGGTTCCCCCATAGTGCTATATTGTATTTCTCTGAAGTGATATATATGGGTTTTCTTTTCTGGGGCCTAATCACTGACCTATCTGCTTGGTGGGTGTGCTCACATCCCAGTTTTGGGTGCACACATCTCCTCCAGGAACATGCACTATGGACTAGCTAGCAGACTGTCTGCAGTTAGTATGTGTATGGCTGGAACACCTTGCAGGGTGCAGCGGCTGGAGACTCACTGTGCTTACTGCTGGAGAATGTCAGATAGTGGTGGGGGGCAGCTGAGCATCTCCAGGCCTACTGTCTGTCTGCTGTTGCTTTATGGATGCGTACAGATCTGCATTGATTGCCGTGTAGGGTGTCTGTTCCCCAGCAGGACTGGGGTTGATGGTCCCCTCTACTGCCACCATTGCAGGGATGTAGAATGTGGATCTGTTGGTGGGAGATCCTGTCCCCCACCCTGAGCCCCAGAGGGCAGGTTGGGTGGTACTACATAATCCGCCTATGGGTCCAAACACCCCCCATCACTTAAATCATGTGACCATGGCACCCACACAGGATATGCACAATTCTGGGTGCATCATAGTCCACAAGGGCTAGACGTGACTGGGAAATACAGATGGACACAGGTGTATCCTAGGTGTGTCTGCAAGGACTACCTAGCACACTGGCACTGATGGTGACCTGCAGCATAACCAGCTCAGCTAAGCCAGGTGCTGTGGACATGGTGCTGGATGCCCCACCTCACCCTCAGGGTGAGCACAGTACCCGCACAATGTGACGGTCTGTAGCTACTCTGTGCCAGTAACACACACGGTCAGTTCCCCCTACCAGGCCGAGGTGCCTTGGGGGTGCATACCACAACTTGTGATCATCTGTAGACTGCTGATCTGCATATGCAGTGCATCATGGGTATGGGTGGGCTAACCCTATCCTGGTAACCACAGCAGACAGTTTGTGTGGTGACCTGCAGTCCCTCTGTAGCCAGCCAGGGGTGTGTTAGTAGCAATAGAGATGTAGCCCACTGGTTACTTCACTGCCTGTGGAGCCAGAGGTCATGGGTTTGATCCCACAGTGGGGTTATTTGATAGGGCTGTCCAAGGCATTATCTATTTTTAATGTAAATTAGTGCTGCCAGCAAAAACACCCTCACAGTGCTCTAACCTTAAGGTGCCTCATAAGGCACCCCATAAAAAGTGCCTTATAAAGCGCCTTATAAGGCGCCCTATAAAGCGCCTTATAAGGCGTCCTATAGGGGACATTATAGGGTGCGTTGGCGGACAATGCACTCTATAATGTGCCCTCTGGAGTGCCTTATAGGGTGCCTTATGTGGCACCTTAGGTAACGGCACTGTGAAGGTGTGTTTTCTAGCAGCACTAATTAAAATAAAACTAAAATGCCTCACAAAGCACTGCTTAAACATAAAGGGTAATGCCTCAGCCAACCTTATTCATTAGGCACACTGGGGGATCAAACCTATGACCCCTGTACCATCAGTCAGTGTATTAACCATTGTGCTACACCTCTGCTGCTCTGTTTGCATGTCAGCGCGCCTACTTAAGATTAACGCGCGTTAACATGCATAGCTCAATCCATCGCCCAATAATGTGCGCAGCGCTCGTTATCTCGCAATAATCCCGGTTTGCTACGTTTAGACCGGAATGCCCACTCCTTTTATGGCATCCTGCACACTATCGCTGGGCGCACGTTAAGACTGCTTAGTAAACATACCCCATAGTATAAGGAGGACAACCAGTGGGACACTGTGATATCTGGATATAAACTATATTGCAATGTTAGAGCTGATCAAATTGCTGGAGGGGTTGCGCTCTATGTTAGAAAGGGCATTGAGTCACAAAGGATTAAAGTTTTGCACGAAACAAAATTTGATATAGAATCTCTATGGATTGAAATTCCATGTAAAAAGGGGAAGGCAATGGCAGTGGGGGTGAACTACCTGGCCAGAATGAACAAATGAATGATGAAATGCTCAAAGAAATCAGGGAAGCTAACAAAGGTTACAGCACAGTAATATTAATGGGTGATTTCAATTGCCCCGGTATTGACTGGATTAGTGTCACAGCAGCACATGCTGGGGAGATAAAGTTTCTAGATGAAATAAATAACTGCTTCTTGGAGCAGTTGGTACATGAACTAACCAGAAGGGAAGCCATTTTGGACCTAGTGGAACACCAGATCTGGTGCAAGAAATATGGGTGTTGGGGCCACTTGGCAATAGTGATCATAGCATGATCGTGTTTGATTTAATTAATGGACGAGGGATGGTAAGGAAATCCACAGTACTACCTTTTAACTTTCGAAAGGGAGATTATGATAAAATGAGGAAAATAGTTAAGAAAAAACTAAAAGGAGCAGTTGCAAAGGTTAAAGACTTACATCAAGCTTGGGTATTGTTTAAAAATACTATCTTGGAAGTCCAGACCAGCTGTATTCCACGCTTTAAGAAAAGTGGAAGGAAGTCCAAAAAACTGCCAGTATGGTTTAAAGGTGAGGTCAGAGAGGCTGTTGTTGCCAAAAAAGCATCTTTCAGGAAATGGAAAAAAGAGCCAAACGACGAAACCTGGAAACAGCACAAGCACTGGCAAGTCAAATGCAAGGCATTGATAAGGCAGGCAAATGGAGAATTTGAGAAGAAGCTTGCTGTGGAAGCAAAAACGCATAATAAAGAATTTTTCAAGTACATTCGTAGCAAAAAACCTGTGAGAGAGTCAGTTGGACCATTAGATGATAGAGCGGTAAAAGGGGCACTAAGAGGGGACAAAGCCATAGCGGAGAGACTGAATGAATTCCTGGCTTCGGTCTTTACTGAGGAAGATGTAGGGATGTTACCCATGACTGAAATGATATTTAAAGGTACATAGTTTCCCCCAGTTACTTCCAAGTTGATCTCCCTGTTTATTGTAAATACAACTCAAAGTTCCTTGTGTTGTATAGTTGATGTTAAATGTAAACCGCTCTGATCTAAAATAGAGCGGTATAGAAGAACTGTTAAATAAATAAATAAATAAATAAAGGTGAAGAATTGATAATATCAATACACTGGGAAGATGTATTACAACTATTTGATAAACTGAAGAATAGCAAATCACCTGGACCGGATGATATACATCCAAGGGTGTTGAAAGAACTGAAATATGAGATTACAGACCTGCTATTAGTAATCTGTGAACTATCATTAAAATCATCTGTAATACCTGAAGATTGGAGGATGGCCAATGAAACGCCAATTTTTAAAAAGGGTTCCAGGGGTGATCCAGAAAACTACAGACCGGTGAGCCTGATGTCAGTACCGGGAAAAATGGTAGAAACCATAATAAAGAACAAAATTACTGAACATGTAGATAGTCATGGCTTAATGGGAGACAGCCAGCATGGCTTTAGACAAGGAAGATCTTTTCTTACTAATCTGTTATGTTTTTTTGAAGGTGTGAATAAACAGATAGAAAAAGGTGAGTCGGTTGATATAGTGTATCTGACTTTTAGAAAGCCGTTGACAAGGTCCCTCATCAGAGACTTTTGGCAAAACTAAAAAGTTATGGGATAGGAGGCAGTGTACTATTGTGGATCAGGAACTGGTTAAAAGATAGAAAGCAGAGGGTAGGGCTAAATGGCCAATTTTCCCAATGGAGAAAGGTAAATAGTGGAGTACCTCAGGGATCTGTGCTGGGTCCATTGCTTTTTGACATATTCATAAATGACCTGGAAAAGGGAATAACGAGTGAGGTTATTAAATTTGCAGATGACACAAAGCTATTTATAGTTGTTAAAACCCATGAGGACTGTGGAAAATTGCAAGAGGATCTTGATAATTTGGAAGACTGGCATCAAAATGGCAGATGAAATTTAATGTGGACAAGTGCAAAGTATGCACCTAGGAAAGAACAACCCAAACTATGGTTACACGATGCAAGGTTCCTATTAGGAACCACCACCTAGAAAAAAGATTTAGGCGTTATCGTGGATAACATGTTAAAACCCTCCGCCCAGTGTGCAGCGGTGGCCAAGAGAGTAAATAGAATGCTAGGTATCATAAGGAAAGGAATGGAAAATAAAACAAAGGATATAATAATGCCTCCGTATCGTTCCATGGTGTGACCGCTCCTTGAATATTGTGTGCAATTCTGGTCGCCATATCTTAAAAAGGATATAGCTTTATTAGAAAAGGTACAGAGAAGAGCCACCAAAATGGTAAAGGGGCTGGAAGGATCCCAATGAAGAGAGGCTAAAATAGGTTAGTGCTCTTCAACCTGAACAAGAGATGGCTGAGGGGGAGATATGATTAGAGGTCTATAAATTAATGAATGGAGTGGAACGGGTAATCGTAGATCGATTGTTTATGTCATCAGAATATATAAAGACTAGATGACATGCAATGATGCTACAGGGTAAACTATTTAAGACTAATAAGAGAAAATATTTTTTCATTCAACGTGTAATCAAACTCTGGAATTTGCTACCAGAGAATGTAGTAAAAGCTGTTAGTGTAGCTGGGTTTAAAAAATGTTTGGACAAGTTCCTGGAGGGAAGGTCCATAAACCAGTATTAAAAGGGACCCAGAATATCACTGCTTGCCCCAATATAAGCATTGTGGCACCTGTGTCTTTTGGGGAAACTGCTAGGTACTTATGACCTAGATTGGCTACTGTTGGAAACAGGATACTGGGCTTGATGGACCTTGGTTTGACCCAGTATGGCATATCTTATGTTCTTAGGAGAGGTACAACACTGCGAGTCAGTGCCAGCTCATCTCCTCCTCCATCTACTGGGCCATATGGCCTCGACATGCCACATCACGCCTTCAGCCCGCTTACACATGCAGACAGCCCAGTGGTGCCTATGTTCTCAATGGAGTCAGGCGACGGGCAACCTACTGGACAGGATCAGGCTGTTCTTATGTATGTTCTTATGATGCACTCCAAAGCGGAGGAGGACCCACACACTGAAGATATGGAGATCCTCCAGTTCAAGTCTCCACCCAAGGAAACTCTCACAGTGCTGGTGCAGCCGATCCTCAATGTGGCTCCTGCTGAGAATATGGGAGATCCTGGCTTCGGTACCGGTGGTCATCTGGCGCCTCGACACCATGTACCATGTGAGGTTCCAAAAACCCCAACTCCCACATAACTCCATGGTTGTCAAGTCAACCATGCAAAACCCAAGAGCCAGAAGACCCATTCTTCTGTACCCCTGGTAGGGATTCTAGAGCCCTCGACGCCCTTGGGTGCAAGTGCTACCAGGGCTTAATGCTGGTGTGGCAGATCCAAACCTATTAGTTAAACATAGGCATGTATCTCAAAGCTCTAACCCAGGAGTTGTCTGAGTTTTCAGCAGGGCTTGCTGGGGAACCCCTTCAACTATTCCAGTCCCTGACCTCCATCATCAAGGGCTGCTCTAAGTTTCTTTCCCGGGCAGCCTACGACGGCTTTGAGTCTGCGGCTCGGGTAGCAGCAGCCAGCATTGGCACCCAATGCCAAGCCTGGCTACAGTCTTCAGACCTCGAGCAGTGGGTCCAAGACAAGCTGCTCGACGTCCCCTGTACAGGAGAGAACCTGTTTGGCAAACCCATGGTCGACAAGGTGGCCAACGTGATGATTCGACAGAAGCTCTCCAAGAAGACCTCATCCTTCTCCCATAAGATGCCATCAGGGAAAAATACCCTGTTCCCGAGGATAAAGGGGCCCTTTCACCAGAGTCACCACTACCAACTCTTCTCGGACCAGCAGCAGGGTTCTCACCCCAAAAGACAAAACAATGGGGCCCAGAAGCCAAAGACACAGAAGCCCCAGGCACCAGCTCCCACACAGCCCGGGGGGAGCTTTTGACTCCCAAGGCAGGGCCTCCCCTCCCCTTCCCCAGGAGACCTTCACCAGCCCACAGGTGTGGGCCAGTGTTACTTCAGACAAGTGGGTACTGCAGGTGATAAGGGAGGGATACATCCTCCACCTACAGCATGTGCCACCTAGGTTTTTTTCAGGAGAACCAGTATGACCTCTCCATCACCAGACCCTTCTGCTCTCAGAGCTCACAGGTCTGCTCAGGGACAACGCAGTAGAGCCTGTATCTGGAGGCTTCTACTCCAGATACTTCCTTGTCCCAAAGAGAACTGGGGGCCTCAAGCCTATACTAGACCTGAGAAACTTAAACAAGTTTCTGGTGATGGAGAAGTTCAAGATGCTCTCCCTTGGAATATTGATGCCTTACCTCCACCAGGGAGATTGGCTGTGCTCCTTGGACCTAAAAGATGCATACATGCATATTCTGATCCATCCCTCCCACAGCCAGTACCTACGGTTCATGGTGGGAGGAGGGCACAACCAGTATAAGGTGCTACCCTTTGGCCTGGCCTCTTCGCTAAGAGTCTTTACCAAATGCCTGGTGGTGGTAGCCACCTACCTGCGCTATAAGGGGCTTTCGTCTTCCCTTACCTGGACAACTGTCTTATCAGAGGACATACAGCCTCAGAAGTCAGTCAGGTCGTAGAACGTGCAACCCTTCTGTTGCAGCACCTGGGGTTCATCATCAACTACCCAAATCCCATCTCTCTCCAGCCCAGAATCTGGAGTTCGTAGGTGCCCAATTGGACACATTACAGGTCAAGGCCATCCTCCCAAGAGAGAGGGCAGAATGGCTCAGGCAACTGGTGTGCTCCAATCTTTTTTTCCACTGAGCTAGTCAGATGTGCCTGCACCACAGGATTTAGTCTCTTCAGTTTTTGCTTTTCACTTTTTTTTTTTGCTTTTTACCCTATTTTTCATCATTTAGTGGGTAAATTCCATTTTCTACCTGCTGCCGTTGCTTTTTTTTTTCCTACCCCTTAGAAATCTTAGTATTAGCGGCTGGTTTTTCCTTTCATTTTTCCTTGGCATTGTTTAGGCCCCATTAGGCCACAGACGTTTTCAGTCATGGTTATTTCTTTTTTTTCCTTTGTATTTGAGTCATTTGATTTTGCTGCATCTGTTTTTCAGATTGAATTGTCCTAGAAACTAGCCAGCAGGTTCAAGACGTGTTCCCTCAAACTCTGCCTAAAGTGTCTGGGACCTGATTATAACACGTCTTTGTTCATTCTGTTTACAGATGACAAAGAGAGGTCATCCGAGTCGAGAGGAAAAGCGCGCACAACTTTGTTGGTGCTACAAAGAACATTCCATCAGCATCTAAGGCATTGGTCACCATGAACTCTGGAGCTGTACCAGATGCTGGTGAAGCATCTGCATCTAGGAATTCTCAAGCTGCCTTGGAACTGAGCCATCAGTAAGTAATCCAGGAATCAGTCACCCACTGGTTCCATCTTGAAGGAGAGGAAAGAATTGTCCTCTACATGGGCATCAAGAACCACTAATAGTGAGCATCGAACAGAAGCTGAGATTTATCAGAATTAGAGTTCTTCGGAGCGCGATGCTAGGGGTGCAGGGAATTCATGCGAGCTTCACCCCATGAAGCATCCTCAAAGGGGACAGTAGCTCAACGTCCATATCATGAAGGGGCTGCACCAGACTCCAAGGGTTTGTGACCAGCCTGCTGATTCACCTTCTAAAGTACTGGCAACATCGACTGAGTCTCTGCTGAGCCCACCATGGCTTCCTTAGTAGCAGCACTCAAGGAGCACTTGGCAATAGTGATCATAGCATGATTGTGTTTGATTTAATTAATGGAGGAGGGATAGAAAGGAAATCCACAATATTACCTTTTAACTTTCGAAAGGGAGACTATGATAAAATGAGGAAAATAGTTAAGAAAAAATTAAAAGGAGCATTTGCAAAGGTTAAAGACTTACATCAAGCTTGGGTGTTGTTTAAAAATACTATCTTGGTAGCCCAGACCAACTGTATTCTACGCTTTAAGAAAAGTGGAAGGAAGTCCAAAAAACTTCCAGCATAGTTTAAAGGTGAGGTCAGAGAGGTTGTTGTTGCCAAAAAGCATCTTTCAGAAAATGGAAAAAAAAATAAAGAGCCAAATGACGAAAACTGGAAACAGCACAAGCACTAGCAAGTTAGATGCAAGGCATTGATAAGTCAGGCAAAGAGAAATTTTGAGAAGAAGCTTGCTGTGAAAGCAAAAATGCGTAATAAAGACTTTTTCAAGTACATTCGTAGCAAAAAACCTGTGAGAGAGTCAGTTGGACCATTAGATGATAGAGGGGTAAAAGGGGCACTAAGAGGGGACAAAGCCATAGCGGAAAGACTAAATGAATTCCTTGCATCGGTCTTTAGTGAGGAAGATGTAGGGATGTTACCCATGACTGAAGTGATATTTAAAGGTGAAGAATTGAAAAAAATGTGAATACACCGGGAAGATATATTACAACTATTTGATAAACTGAAGAAGAACAAATCACCTGGACCGGATGGTATACATCCAAGGATGTTGAAAGAACTGAAATATGAGATTGCAGACCTGCTATTAGTAATCTGTGAACTATCATTAAAATCACCTGTAATACCCGAAGATTGGAGGATGGCCAATGTAACCCCAATTTTTTTTTATTTTTTTTTTTAGTGAAAATCATTTTTATTCATTTTTCAATCAAAAACACAGACAAAACAAAGGCACAGAACATAGGCCATACCCTCAGTCTCGCAGCAAACTGTAGGGAAATTTGATTTAAAGTCTGCCTTGGGTCTGCTTATATATGTATATATTGGCTTTATATGACTGAACTCTTGCCTGGTGAAACTACACAGGAGGATGGATGGCACAGAAGACAAGAAGACAGACATGAAGACAATAGCTGTATGAGAGTATATGCTTGCCATAAGAACAGGGCCGGATTTACCTTGAGTGAGGCCCTACGCCAACAAAAATTGTGGGCCCCCAGCAGGGGCGGCCCAAGGGGGGTGCGGACCTCATTTGCATAAGGGGCCTCATTTGCATAAATATTTGCATAATGTTACCATATACTAACTTTTAGTAAACGTGCCTCTTAATGAGTGTATGGATAAAGAAAGACTAAAAGATTTCTACATTACTATAATCCAGTGCCAACTGCCAGACACATTAGGAACTACTACAAACACTGCCCATAGTAAACCCGCCGTATCCTAACAGCACTACCAGGACTCACAAAGCACCATACTCTACCAATCAAAAGGCAACACTGCAAATATTAAACCAATACATTTCAGAGAACAACAATACATGACCTACTGGGGAAAGAGAACAAGTGGCAATGTCAAATAGGAATTATATAAACAGAACACCTCAGCTCAGTTACACATGCAGAACATAGACCATCACCAAACAAGTAATCACAATTTAGAAATAGGAAGACAATAATTAAACTGGGAATCCCAAAAGCCAAACTTGGAATGTACAACACTGTAGAAATAAAACTATACATTAATTTGCTCTTGTACTAAACAAAGCGCAGATGTTAATGATGCACATTTACCAGAGCTGACATATTCCAATTATAAATTCAAAATAAAGAGATATTTTTCTACCTTTTGTGCATTTTTTTCAGCTGCAATTGCTCCAGCCACTTTCTTCTGGTTTCTTCGTGTCTTCTGCTAACTCTCCATCGTCTGCTGTCCATTTGTCCTTTCTTCTCTCTTCTAGATTTTTTTCCATTCTCTCTCTACATCTGCTTTAACATACTAATCTTTCTCCTTTTGCTCTTTCCTCATTCCTATTTCATCCACTCAAATTTTACCCCTCCATCCTCAATCCCCACTTACTCTCCCAATACCCGGCCAATTGTAGATTTTTTATCCCTCCCACACAAAATATTTTTCCCTTCTCCATTTTACTCTTCCAGCCCCATCCCATTCTAATCCTCCCCCAACATCAGCTCCCTTCTAGTTCCAGCCTCACCCAGCATCCATTCCCTTCTAGTCCCTGCATCAGCCCATTTCCAGTCCTAGCCATCCATCAGCCCATTTCCAGTCCTAGCAACCCCCCAACCCAATACCAGTCCTAGCCCCCCCATCACCCCACTTACAGTCCTTAACCCCCATCACCCCATTTTCAGTCCTTAACCCCCCCATCACCCCATTTTCAGTTTAAGCCCCCCCTATAACCCATTACCAGTCCTAACCCCCCATCAGCCCACTTCCAGTCCTAACCCCATCAACCCATTTCCAGTCAGCCCCCCATAGCCCATTGCCAGTCCTACCCCCCCCCCCATCAGCCCATTACCAGTCCTAATCCCATCATCCCACCTCCAGTTTTAACCCCCCAGCCCATTTCCAGTCCTAGCCCCCCATAGCCCATTACCAGACAACCCCCATCAGCCCACAGCCCATTACCAGTCTTAACCCCCCCAAAGCCCATTACCAGTTCTAACCCCCCCCAACAGCCCATTACCAGTCCTAACCCCATCAGCCCACCTCCAGTCTTAACCCCCCCAGCCCATTTCCAGTCCTAGCCCCCCCCCATAGCCCATTACCAGACAGCCCCATCAGCCCACAGCCCATTACCAGTCTTAACCCCCCCCCCCCTAAAGCCCATTGCCAGTTCTAAGCCCCCCCAACAGCCCACAGTCCATTACCAGTCCTAACCCCATCAGCCCACCTCTAGCCTTAACCCCCCCAGCCCAGCCCAGCCCAGCCCAGCCCCGCCCATTTCCAGCCCCAGCCCCCCAATAGCCCATTACCCGCCCTACCCCCCCCAGTCCATTTCCAGCCCCCGCCCCCCCACTCGCCCATTACCAGTCCTACCCCCCCCCTCGCCCATTACCAGTCCTACCCCCCCCCCCCGGCCTAAAGAAAAATGTAATTTAAAAAAAACCTGGTGGCTGCCGCCGCGGGGCCCCCTCTGCTGCCGCGGGGGCCCCGTCTACAAGCTGAAGCGGTGCGGTGCGGTGCGGTCGGGTCGGGTCCGGTCGGGTCTCTCCCTCCCTCCTTCCCTCCCTGCAGGCTGCGAGAGACGCGAAGATAGAGCGTCTCCTCGCGTCTGTGTTAAGCCGGCAGGGGCTGATGGGAAATCCCATCAGCCCCTGCGGGCTTAACACAGACGCGAGGAGACGCTCTATCTTCGCGTCTCTCGCAGCCTGCAGGGAGGGAAGGAGGGAGGGAGAGACCCGACCCGACCCGACCCGACCGCACCGCACCGCTTCACCTTGTAGACGGGGCCCCCGCGGCAGCAGAGGGGGCCCCGCGGCGGCAGCCACCAGGTTTTTTTTTTAATTGAGTTAAAAAAAAATTACCTGGTTCTTTTTTTGTGGGCCCCTGCCGGCTGTGGGCCCTACGCCATGGCGTACATGGCGTATAGGTAAATCCGGCCCTGCATAAGAATATGGATGCGGCCTGTTATGGAGAATTCTGGGTAACCATATTCTGCATAGGAGTATGCTAGAATAATGGGCCTAACATGAAATATACAGGTCAAGCAAAGAATTCAAACAAATGAGCACAAAATACTCTCTGCCTGCTCTCTGCCTGGTTTCAATTAGTGCCAGAAGAAGAAAATACACAGGAAGGGTCAGAGGTCACAAGCCATACATAGATAAATAGACCTAAAAGCATTCCCAAGCATTTCCAGATGTATAGAGGTCATAGGCCATGTATAGATAAGCAAGTCTAAGTGCAGGTCCAGATGTACACATGTAAGGAGATTCTCCCCTGGGAAACGTGTTGCAGAACCCTGAGGTCCTCCTGCTGACATCTAAGTAGTAATGATGGATTACTGAACAGACATTTGATACAGGGAGAAATGTATATAAGGTGGTTATTTTAGGAGAAGGGCGGGCAGTATTTTCTTCCCCTTCTCAGAGAAAGAAAGTACTGTCTGCCATTCCTATAGACAGACCTTGCTGTTCTGCAATGATGCTGGAAATAAAAGTCTTTGTAGATAAAGCAACTGCTGTCTAAGTAATTCTTTGATTGGTGATATTTGGGCAACCGTTGTGGGAACCAGAAGCTACAAAACCAACTGTGAGTACAGATCATATGACCCAACAGGAAAACTACAAAACTCTACTTGCAATACACTACACAAAACTATACAACATATTCACTCCGCTGGGCACAAACTGAGCATTAGGGAGCCCACAGAAATCTCTAGCAGGCCCTCTAGTCCCCCCACCCCCCAACCACCCTCCCCCCCCCCCAAACCCAACTCCCTCGGGAAAAATCCAGACCCCAGGTTAAGGGGGGTGGTTCTTCTCCCCGCCCGGGGCCCGCTCCTGCAGACCAGTGTGATCCTGGGCATCCGAGGGACCCTACCCCCCCCACCATTCCCCCCCACCCCCTAGTATATCCAACGTTCTGAACTCTCGCTGCTCCTATCGACGACCCTTATCCCCCCCTGCCATCTAGAATCCGATGCCTTACGCGAGCCGGGAGGCTCCGGAGATGAGGGCCCCAGCCCACCAGGAAGGCACCCCATCGCTTGGGGTGGTTCCACGCCCTACACCGTTCCATCCATAACAACCCATGCAGACGAGTCCGCCACAGCCCATACGTCGGGCCCCGGGGATCCAACCAGCTATGCAGTATAGTCATACGGGCAGTCACAAGTACCATGCGTAGCCAAGCCCACTCTATTTTACCCAGGTCCACCCCACCATCCCCAGGCCAAACATCCAGTACCAAATTCAGGGGAGTCAATGCCAAGGACATGCCGAAACACTTATCTAAGTACCCCGCAACTTTACCCCAGAAGATCCTCGCCTGGGGACAGTGCCAAAACATATGGCCTAGTGTGGCATCCACCAGCGCACATCGCGGACAGCCATTCGTGCGTGCTATCCCCGCCCGCCAGGCCCTATTTGGCGCAAAATACAACCGCCGGATCAAACGGTATTGCATATCGCGGTGGTCCACAGCGACAAGCAATTTAGGAATCTGTGCAATGGCCTGCCCAACGCCCACCCCATCCACCACTTCACCTAAATCCCGCGTCCAGGCCTCCGCTAAGGCCTCCTCTGGCCCATAAGACTCAAGCTCCAACAGAGCTTGGTGCAAGCGCGACACTGTCATCCCGACCTCTCCCCCAAGCAAAAGTTCCTCCAACCGGGAACAAATGTCCCCCCGCAGGGAATCTGCTGGCAACGTGCCAATATAGCTCCGGATCTGAACATAGGGGAACACATCCCTGTCCGTCCAGGGATACTGGAGCCTTAAGCCAGCCAGAGGCTCAATGGTTCCTTCTCCCGTTACTAACCGCTCGATTGTGGTAATGCCCATCTCCTCCCATCTCACATAGCTAGTTTCCGTCAGACCCGGCACAAAATCAGCGTTGCCCCGCACCGGAAGATATGGGGTACAATACGCCGAGAGCCCCATTTTCCCACAAACATACCGCCAGGCCCGCACCACAGGATATAGTAGCACACTCCATACCTGCCTATCGATACCTCTCTGACGCCTCATGTGCAGGACGTAACTAACATGCAAGGGGGCAACCAGGGCCCCGAGCATCTTTAAGGGCGTGTAATTCCCCATCCCCCATAACCAGTCTCGAACATGCCGAAGAAGACACACTCTATTATATTGTTTAAGATCAGGGAACCCCATACCGCCAGCAGACCACGGTCTCTGCAGCACCGCCAAACGCACCCTAGGCCGCCGACCTCTCCATAACAAGATATTGATCTGTTTCTCCACCAGGAGGAGGTCTTTCCGATTCAACAGTAACGGCAAAGTCTGTAAAGTGTAAAGCCACTTCGGAAACAGCGTCATTTTGAAAAGGGCTATCCGACCCCCTAAAGACAAAGGCAGATCCTTCCACCTCTGCACCCTGTCAGTGAGATGTTTCAGTAACACTGTAACATTAATCGGATAAAGAGCACGCAAGTCCCTAGGCAGATAAATTCCTAAATACTTAAACCGGTCTCCTGCCCATTTTAGCGGAAAAATACCCGGCCACTTCTGGGGCAGAGCAGCATCCAATGGCAAAGCCTCAGATTTATCCAAGTTTAACCTGAACCCGGAAAACGCACCATAACTGCGAAATAGCTGCAGCAAAGCTGGTAACCCTTCTACCGGATCTTGGATATGCATCAGTAAGTCATCAGCAAAAGCCGCGACCCGAGATTCGGTACTCCCAATCGAAATCCCCCGGAACTCTGTGGAGGATCGAATGTGACACAATAAGGGTTCCAGCGTCAAGACAAATAAGAGAGGCGAAAGGGGACAACCCTGCCGGGTACCTTTCCGAATCTGGAACTCGGGGGACATGTTCCCATTAACCAAAATCGCCCCACGAGGATCTGTGTACAGTAACTTCACTGCCTCCACGAAAAAACCGGAGATCCCCACCGCCTCCAACACCTGGTACATAAATCCCCAATCCACCCGATCGAAAGCTTTCTCAGCGTCAAAACTTATTAACATAGAGCACTGGCCGCCTTTACAACTAGCACACATGGACGCCAATACCCGCTGCAGACTATACGCAGCGTGCCTGCCTCTCACAAAGCCCACCTGATCCGTCTGTATTAAGTCCGGCAGGAAACCTGCCAACCTCTCCGCCAAGACCTTTGCTAGGATTTTAATATCTACGTTCAACAGAGAAATAGGCCGATAAGAACTGGGCAAAAGAGGATCTCTACCTGGTTTAGGTATAACTGTGACAAGGGCCTTATTCGCCTCAAAGGGGAACACCCCTCTACGGATCAGATCCGCATAGTACTCCGCTAAAGGGACCACCACCTTATCCTCCAAAACTTTATAGAACTCCCCTCGTAGGCCGTCAATGCCAGGAGCCCTCCCCCTCTTTAAGTTGCGTATCGCCCTCTGAACCTCCTGAACAGATACGGGCCCATTCAGAACCGCCACCTGCTCCACCGACACTTTCGGCAAGTTACACGCTCGTAAGAACTCCCGACCTCCCCCCGAGTCAAGACTGTCCTCACCATATAAATGCTGATAGTAATTGCAAAACACCTGCTCAATATCCTCCGCCTTAGTGCGCAGAGTCCCATCCACATGCCTAATTGCCCCAATATGCCGGGGTCCCCATCCGCTCGCACCAGAGAGGACAGCAATTTACCGGCTCGGTTCCCATGCCGATAGAGCTGATACCTATAGTACATCAAGGATTTCCTCGCCCGATGACACAGCACAGTCTCCAACTCGGTTTGTACCTCCTTTAACCGCGCCTTTGCCGCCCCGCTCTTACAGCGGGCATGCCACTGTCTGACCTTGGACAACTCTTTTTCTAAGTGCAAGATTCGATTGTTCATTCGCTTCCGTTTCTGGCTGTGGTAACTAATAATCTCCCCTCGCATCACCGCCTTTCCCGCCTCCCAAAATAGGACCGGATTATCCCCATGCTGGGCATTATGCTGAGAGTATTCCGCCCATCTTTCCCGTATAAAGGTCACAAAATCAGCATCGCCCTCAAGATCCAAGGGATACCGCCAGTTCCACCCGCTCCCTCGGTCAGACTGCCGCAGCTCCAAAACCACCATAGCATGATCGGAAAGAACCGGTGGCCCAATGTCCGCCCGATCCACCCATCGGAAGAAGTCCGCCGATAGAAGGAAATAATCGATTCTCGACCATGTCCCGTGTGCCCTGGACAGATGAGTGTACTCCCTATCACCCGGATGCAAAACCCTCCACACATCCACAAGGTCACATCCCTCACACAACCCGCGAATGCACCAGGCACTCCGCTGGTCACGCGTCGCAGCCGCACCCGACCTATCCAGAGAGTCGTCCATGACCGAGTTGAAGTCACCTCCCAACACCAGGCGGTAGTTCCCCAAGGAGGACAGCAGCCGAGTTAGTTGAACATAGAACCGAGCATCGAAGCCATTGGGCGCGTAAACCGACCCCAGGACCACCCGCTGGCCAGCAAGTGTTCCCCAAACAAAAACATAGCGGCCCTCAGGGTCAATATCCACCCTCTCCTCTACCCACCCTACCTGTTTAGCGAGAAGGATAACCGCACCCCTTTTCTTCCCCACCGCCGGAGCCCCATAAACTTTACCAACCCACCCCCTGCACAGCTTCCCATGCTCCGCAGAGGATTGGTGTGTTTCTTGTAACATGGCTATATCCACCCGCTTCAACTTCAGCTGTTGCAACACCCTATATCTCTTCATGGGGGAGCCCAAACCGCATACATTCCAAGAAGCAAACTTCAGGGTCTTAACCATGGTCAATAGGCCACTGCAACCTCGCAAAGCGGAAATTATCGCCATCTTTGAGGCGGCCACCCCCCCAGCCCAGGGCCCCCGCCTCACATATAGCCTCCCTCCACTAGTGCCAATACCCATCGAGCAGCGAAACTACATTAAGTGCCCTTCCCACCCTCCCCCCCCCCCCCGCCCTTCGTCCCAGCCCGTCCTCCCCCCCTGAACATGATCACCCCTCCCCCTATGGACCCCCAACCCCTCCCCATCTCCCCCTTCTCTCCCGCCACTCCTCACCCCGTCCCTTACCTCCTGGGACCCCATTCCAATGGCAGCAGGGCTTACCCCAAATAGGATTAACTAGTCTTACCATACTACCACCAACCAACACAGAACTGTCGCCCGCCCCCCAGACCAACCACCCCCAACAGACAGAATATCAAAACAAAGCAGCACTGCCCGTGCGTATCCTAAACCCATTAGAAAAATAACAGAGCCAAAAGCACATGTTCATCAGCAGACTAATACACCCCCTGTAGAAATCATCCCCTACATGAATGCTGCGGGTGCTGGAAATTGCCAATGGTGCCAAGGTACCCAACCCAAGAGGACACCCCATTGAACCATCCCTGAGGGTCTGGTAACCCCATGCAGACAGATTCTAAACCGGCTGCCTTCATCACATGAGCTGGGCACGAGGGCAGCAACAGCTGCTCAATTCCGGGCAATGTGGCAACCTCCGCCCGAGCAGCTCCGCAGCAAAGGTCAGCAGCGGCATACCGCCCTAAACATGCCTACCGATACAAAATCACCTCCCCAGTACATACCCAAACCCCTCTCTCTCACACCCTTACTGTGGAAACAAAGCAGTACACATACAACAGGCAATGTAACAGGTATAGAACAAAATAAAAGCAAATGTATTGTACAACCTACGCACAGAAAGGCATCATCAAAGGAGTTGCAGACATTCAGGAAAGGACAGAGGGCAATAGGTAGTAAAACGCCCCATGCCTGCACCCTCCAGCCACCCTCCTGCGGCCTAGCGCAGTCCACAGAAGCATCCCAACCTCCAAAAAGTGTTCCCCGTTAGGGGGCCTGAGCCCCACCGAGTCGCTCCAAAAAGTGCTGGGCCTCCTCCGGGCTAGATAGATACTGCAGGCGGCCTTGATATTCCACGCGTAACTTCGCAGGATATAACAGTGCAAACCGCACATCTCGGTTGGCGAGCTGTCCACACACCGCGGTAAAGGCCGTCCGTTGCTGGCTGACTAGGACGGAGTAATCCTGAAAGACCAGGATCTGATCCCCACCTTCCAGCTGTCTTCGCCGGCCTCTAGCCGCTTTCAGCACCTCCTCCTTCTGCCGAAATTCCAGGAACCTCGCAATAACCGCACGTGGCCGGCGGGTGCCGTCCATCCTCCGGCCCAGTCGATGTACTCTTTCCAACTTAAGCGGGCCTGTAATGGCGTCCGGGAAGGTCTGAGCAATCCAGGATTCCAGATGTCTCGCCAGCATGGGGTCCGCCACACTCTCCGGGATACCAACGAAGCGCAAGTTCTTTCGCCGGCCTCTATTCTCGAGATCGTCAATGTGAGCGCCTTGCTGCTTCACCATGCTCTCCAAGGCCGTCACCCGTTCCTGCATGGTACGGTAAGAATCCTCCACGTCGGAGACCCGGGCCTCAACTTGCTCCATGCGCCCTGTAAAATCACCGATGCTCTGATTGACCTGGGAGATTTGTTCAGCCAGCGAACAAAACCGAGCATCTAGTGCAGTCACCACCGCCGCACTCACTTCCTCTACCAAGGCCCGGGTCCGGCCTTCACTGGGGCTGGTCGGTGCTTCCGCAGCCATCTTGACCTCCGTGGGCCGTCCTTTCTCCTTGCGGACACTTTTCGAGGCCATACAAGCACCCCGGACGATCAAAAGATAATATGCCGCTCCCGCACAACTCCACTGCCAATATCCAAACCACCTGGGAGTGCACAAGGTAGTATCGATGGGT
Source organism: Ichthyophis bannanicus (assembly GCA_033557465.1). NCBI lineage: Eukaryota > Metazoa > Chordata > Amphibia > Gymnophiona > Ichthyophiidae > Ichthyophis > Ichthyophis bannanicus. The sequence continues at coordinate 42,058,534 of CM066048.1, read as the reverse complement.
TTTTATTGCAGGAGATTGGGGTTCTCCCCGGAGCTGGTCTACTCACACCCTACCAGCTCATTGCCACCGGAAGTCTCCTCTGTAACCCCAATTTTTATAAAGGGTTCCAGGGTGATACGGGAAACTACAGACCAGTGAGCCTGACGTCAGTACCGGGAAAAATGATAGAAACCATCATAAAGAACAAAATTACTGAACATGTAGATAGTTATGGCTTAGTGGGAGACAGCCAACATGGCTTTAAACAAGGAAGATATTGTCTTACTGATTTGTTATGTTTTTTTTAAGGTGTGAATAAACAGGTAGATAAAGGTGAGTCAGTTGATATAGTTATCTGGACTTTCAGAAAGCCTTTGACAGGGTCCCTCATCAGAGACTTTTGGCAAAACTAAAAAGTCATGGGATAGGAGGCAGTGTACTATTATGGATCAGGAACTGGTTAAAAGATAGAAAGCAGAGGGTAGGGCTAAATGGCCAATTTTCCCAATGGAGAAAGGTGAATAGTGGTGTACCCCAGGGATCTGTGCTTGGTCCACTGCTTTTTAACATATTCATAAATGATCTGGAAATGGGAATAACGAGTGAAGTTATCAAATTTGCAGATGACACAAAACTATTTAAAGTTATTAAACCCCATGAGGATTGTGGAAAACTGCAAGAGGATCTTGATAAATTGGAAGACTGGGCATCCAAATGGCAGATGAAATTTAATGTGGACAAGTGCAAAGTTATGCACCTAGGAAAGAAAAACCCAGACTATGGTTACATGATGCAAGGTTCCACATTAGGAACCACCACCCAGGAAAAAGATTTAGGCGTCATTGTGGATAACCTGTTAAAACCCTCCACCCAGTGTGCAGCGGTGGCCAAGAGAGCAAATAGAATGTAGGTATCATAAGGAAAGCAATGGAGAATAAAACAAAGGATATTATAATGCCTCTGTATCGTTCCATGGTGCGATCGCACCTTGAATATTGTGTGCAATTTTGGTCGCCGTATCTTAAAAAGGATATAGCGTTATTAGAAAAGGTACAGAGAAGAGCCACCAAAATGGTAAAGGGGATGGAAGGATACCCCTATGAAGAGAAGCTAAAAAGGTTAGGGATCTTCAACCTTGAAAAGAGACGCCTGAGGGGAAGATATGATAGAGGTCTATAAATTAATGAATGGAGTGGACGGGTAAACATAGATCAATTGTTTATGCCATCAAAATATAGAAAGACTAGGGGGCATGCAATGAAGCTACAGGGTAACCTATTTAAGACTAATAATAGAAAATATGTTTTCACTCAACATGTAATCAAACTCTGGAATTTGCTACCGGAGGATGTAGTCAAAGCTGGGTTTAAAAAAGGTTTGGACAAGTTCCTGGAGGAAATGTCCATAAACCATTATTAAGAAGGGACACAGAATATCCACTGCTTGCCCCAGTATAAGCATTGTGGAACATGTGTCTTTTGGGGAAACTGCTAGGTACTTTTGACCTAGATTGGCCACTGTTGGAAACAGGATACTGGGCTCGATGGACCTTTGGTCTGACCCAGTATGGCATATCTTGTGTTCTTAGGAGAGGTACAACACTGCCAGTCAGTGCCAGTGCCATCTCCTCCTCTGTCTACTGGGCCATATGGCCTCGACATGCCACATCACGTCTTCAGCGCGCTTACACATGCAGACCAGCCCAGTGGTGCCTATGTTCTCAATGGAGTCAGGCGACGGGCAACCTACTGGACAGGATCAGGCTGACCCACCAATTGGCGGAGTCCCTAAACTGGTAGCAGATCCTGCACCACATCCAGGCAGGAATGCCCTTCCAGACACCCACGCCACAGAGGACCCTTACCACAGATGCCTTCCTCCTTGGTTGGGGGGCATATTGTGGAGACTGCCACATGCAGGGCAGCTGGTCTCAAGAGGAGTCGCTCCTCCAGATCAGTCTCCTGGAGCTCAGGGCAATCTTCTTGGTCCTACGAGCATTCCACCACCACCTGCAGCACCGACTTAAACTGATCCTAACAGGTCGTCATTTTGTATTTCAGCAAGTAGGGTGGCACGGGCTCGTACTTCCTCTGCCAGGAGGCGGTGGCCCTCCTCTCCTTCGCAGCATGCAACAACATGCTCCTGCAAGCAGTGTACCTCCCGGGCCAGGACAACTGCCTAGCGGACAGGCTGAGCAGAGTCTTTCGCCCACACAAGAGGCACTTAAACCCCAGAGTAATGAAGCAGTTATTCCACCTTTGGGACAGGCCTGTGATGGACCTATTCGCCTCTCCCGACAACACACAACTACCCCGCTTCTGCTCCCGTCAGCCGCACCTGGAGAGAGTAGCGGCAGATGCCTTCCTGATCTCGTGATCCGTCGGCCTACTCTATGCATTCCCACCGACCCCTCTGGTTGCCAGGAACCTCTTCAAGGTTCAGAGCAAGCGGGTATCAGTCATACTGATTGCCCCCAGGTGGCCAGGCAACCTTGGCTCCCTCTGCTGCTTTCCATGTCGGTGGCACTCCTAGTCTCTCTGGGCCGAGCCCCGAACTCCTGTCCCAGGAGGAGGGCTCTCTCCTGCACCCCAATCTGGAGTCGCTAACGCTAACAGCATGGCTGCTGAAAGGGTAGCATTGGCCCCTTTCAATCTTCCAGGAGAAGATGAGGAGATCCTTCTGGCCTCCCGAAAACCCTCCACCAGACTGGCTTACATCTTTAAGTAAGAAGGTTTTCTGCTTGGTGTGCGGAAAAGGAGGAGAATCCCTTCTCCTGCCAGATGCTACTAGTGCTGCAATACCTACTGCACCTGTTGGACATCGGGCTGAAATCTAACTCGGTGAGGATACATCTGAGCGCCCTAGCCACTCACCACAACCCTATCGAAGAAAAACCCCTCTCTAGCCAGCCCCTGGTCTCCAGATTCCTCTGGGGCCTTCTGTTATCCAAGCCCCCCTCCACCCTCTAATGGCAGAGTGGGACCTCAATGTGGTGCTCTCCCAGCTCATCAAACTACCATTTGAGCCCCTGGCCACTTGCCACCTGTGGTACCTGTCTTGGAAATGGCCTTTCTGGTGGCCCTTACATCCGCTCAAAGAGTGAGTGAACTCCAGGCCCTGGTGGCGATTCCACCTTATACAAGATTCTAGAAGAGCAGGATAGTGCTCTGCACACACCCCAAATTCCTCCTGAAGGTGGTATCTTCTTTCCACCTCAACCAGGAGGTGGTCCTCCCCACCTTCTTTCTGTGGCCTTAAGCAGGCAAGGAGGAGCCAATGCCTCATAGACTAGATTGCAAATGGTTTCTGTCCTTCTATTTGCAGCAGACTCAGGCCCATCGAAAAGCTCCTCAGCTTTTCATGTCTTATGACTCCAGCAGATTGGGGCTTCCTGTGACCAAGTAAACTCTGTCCACTTGAGTGGCGGATAGTGTTGCCCTTGCCTTTGAGCAAGCTGGCCTCTCTCTTGAACACCGTATCACAGCGCATTGTGTGAGAGCAATGGCCACGTCGGTGGCCAACCTTCAATAAGTGCCAGTGACGGAGATCTGCAAGGCCGCCACATGGTCTTCAATTCATACATTCGCAGCTCACTATTGCCTGGAGAGCTAGTTCTGCAGGGACAGTGCCTTTGGCCAGGCAATACTCCATAGTATTCTCATGGTGTAGACAACTCCTATCTTCTGACTCTTCTGTATTCAGGCTGCCAGAGTGATAGTGTTGCTGGACGCTAGGGTCGTGCAGAGTTTCTCAGTGGGGACTCACCCTCTGCAACTCATGGCTATCCGATTGTTCACCATTGGTGCTGTCGTGGTTCGGTTCTCAGCAGCCTGGAGCTAGGGAGTCCCATATGTGAGGACTGACTTCCTGCTTGTTCCTGGAGAAAACATAGTTACTCACCTGTAACAGGTGTTCTCCAGGGACAGAAGGAATCAGTCCTCACAACTCTCCCTCCTCCCTCGGGAGTTGCCTCCCTACCTTATTTTAGTTTTTACTTCCATCCTAGCTATGTCATCTGACCGAGCAATATGGCACCCTTGGGCAGGAAGGGGCACCACGCATATGTGGTAGCATGTCCTCAAGGCTTTATTTGAAAGCTCGGGAAATGCTCCATGTGGGTTACGTCGGCGCCAACCTCACCCATATGTGAGGACTGATTCCTGCTGTCCCTTGAGAACATCTGTTACAGGTGAATAACTACACATTCTCCAGTCACATACTGGTTCCCTTTCCCGATCCCAAACTCGCTTGCCTCAGCATCGCGTCTCAGGTCCGTCGTTTTTTCCTTCATTTTTCGAGAGCTTCTTGACTGGCTTCGTGCCTTTTTTTTGTCCCTGGCTGGGCCTGAAGTTTTTGACCTCATGGGGGCCATCTTCCCCACCATGGCCTCCACCGGTCGCTTTAAAAATTGTGACTGTTGCGCCAAAACCATGTCACGCACGGACCCATGTGACTGCTGCCTCTGATGCTTAGGGCCGGACCATAACCACTTGGACTGTGGTCTCTGCAAAAGATGACCTCCAAGCTATAAAGAGCTGTCAGCAGCAGCTGGAGTCCTTCCATAAGACAGACTCTGCATCAAAGTCTCCGGTGACACCGCGTTCCAAGGTCCCCTCTGGAACCCCTGGGAAACCAGGCTGCCTCGGAACCCCGAGGCTGCGAGACTCCAGCCAGACCCTGGAGGAAGAGCCCAAGTAGAGCCAGAATCCCTCGAAGATGGTGCCGGCTGATGTGCCTGGGAAAGTGGGCAAGTCCCATGGGCCCCAGCCCCAGAGTCCCCACTACGAGTCTGAGGGAAAAGGAGAAGGAGCAGCCAACCAAAATACCCTGACGGGAATCATCAGCATCCGGTGAGTGACCTCAGACCCCCGAGACCATCCTGGTCAAGGACCCCCCCCCCCCCTCAATGAAGCTGGCAATGGGCCCGAGTCCCTCGGTGCCCGTGCCGAAGGCTGCGGAGCCATCTGGCCTCGAGACCAGGATGGTGGCCTTGGAGTGCAATTTGTCTGCCTTCATGGCCCAGCAACGGGCTCTGATTCCCGGCTCAGCTGGGTCAACACTCCCAATTACCGGGCCCTCGACCTCTAGGAATTCTCCGGACATTGATCCAATCCTCAAGTGCCACCAATCTCGAGAGGTTCCACGACACCGGTCCCGATCTCAGTCCTGGTCCTTGGGACCGAGGCCCTTCCCAATGAGTGCCCGTGGCTCTGGTTGCATGGCCTCCAGGGGCCCGACCCCAGAGTCCAGACCACCCTCGACACCTCCACCAACTACGAGTTCAACTGGGAGACCGAGGATGACCAATCCCCAGACACCTGTCAGCACTGGGATGTGCCCTCTGACCAGTCTCCCACCGAGACCCGGTGTTGGTCCCTGCCCGAGGACACAGCTTTCCTCGGCTTGGTGCGGGATATGGCCAAGGCACTGGCCTTCAAGACTGAGTCGGAAGAGGACCTTTGGACCAAGGAACTTGAGATTCTCAGTACAAGGCCCCTCCAAAGGAAGTACTTACGGTGCCCATTCTCCCAATCCTGGAAGGGCTGCTTCTCCACATGTGGGAGACCCCGCATTGGTACCCATAGTGAATAGAAGGCTGAACTCGATGTATCAGTTCCGCCAGAGCCTTGGCTTCCAGAAAGCACAGCTGCCACACAACTCCATGGTGATGGAGTCGGCCATGCATCGTCTTAAGAGCCAGAAGACGCACTCCTTGGGGCTCCCGGGTAGGGAGGCCCCTGCCTTGGATGCCCTGGGCAGAAAGTGCTACCAAGGCTCGATGCTCATTTGCCAGATCCAGGCATACCAGCTGTACATTGGCATGTATCTGAGGGACCTGGTGAAGGAACTCGCTGGGTTCTCGACTTGTCTCTCCGAAGAACCTCTCCAGCAGTTCCAGAGGCATGCACCATGGATGGCTATGGTAGAAAATGTTTCCAAGGCTCGATGCTCATGACCCATATCCAGTCTTACCAGCCGTATATGGCCATGTACCTGAGAGACCTGGCAGGGAGTTTCCTGCGTTCTCGGCTGGGCTCTCTGGCGAACCTCTCCAGCACTTCAAGAGCCTGATATCCACAGTGAAGGAGTGCTCCAAGTATGTTACTCATGCGGCCTATGATTGCTTCAAGTCAGTGGCTCGGGTAGCTGCTGTGAGCATTGGTGTCCATTGCCTGGTATGGCTACAGTCCTTAGACTTGGAGCAATGGGTTCAGGACAAGTTGGTTGATGTCCCCTGCTGGGGAGACAACCTCTTTAGCAAGCCCATGATGGCAAAAGGCCGCTGAGCTGGAGACCAAGTTGCTCACCAGAACCAGGTTCTCATGGAAGACCACTGACCCTTCCTGATGGAAGACTTCAGGGAAAAAGACCTTCTATCTGCAAAAGAAGGTGGCCTACAGCGGCTACCCCCAATATCAGGCCTACTAGGCACTCCCACAGGGGCAGCAGGCAAAGGGCCAGGGGCAGGGCCTTCATAGGTCTAAGACCCCCAAGACCCAGCCAGCACCTCAGCTGTAACCTGGGGGGAGGGCTTTTGACTTCAGGACTATAGTCTGTCTTCCCCTGGATGGTCCCGCTCCACAGCACATCAGAGGGTGGCTCATATCTTTTGCCCATTGCTGGCCCAGCATCACCAGCAACACCTGAGCCCTGCAAGTCATGAAAGAGGGCTGCCTCCTTCACCTCAAGCAATGCCCCCTCTGTTTTTTTCTGGGGGAGTTTCCTAGTCTGTATCCCCGCGAATATCGTCTGGGAGATCTCCGTGCTCTCCTCAAGGACAGGGCAATAGAGTTGGTCCCTCAGCACCCACTACTTTCTGATTCCTAAGAAAACAGGTGGCTTTCACCCCATCCTAGACCTGCGGGATCTGCACCACTTCTTGGTACGAGAAAAGTTCAAGATGGTGTCCCGTGGGACGTTGCTGCCATACCTCTAGCAGAGAGACTGGCTATGCTCCTTGGATCTAAAAGATGTCTACACCCATGTCCTGATCCACCCCTTGCACCGACAGTATCTCTGGTTCATCATCGGAGGGTTTCACTACCAGTATAGAGTGCTCCCCTTCGGCCTTGCATTTATTGTTTATTAACATTTGATATACTGCCCCCCATTACATCGGGGCGGTTTACAATAATAAATAAAGAGTAAATCAGAAACGGAAAAGAAATTACAATAAACTAAAGAAAAGAAAAAAGAAAAAGAAAGTAGAAACAGGGTTGAATAACATAAGAAACGAAAGAGATTAAGGATCAGGGAGGAAGGTTAAAAGCAGAAGAGAAGAGATGAGTTTTAAGGAGAGAGTGGAATTTAGAATAAGGCTCTTCTAGTCGGAGGGTGGTAGGCAGGGAGTTCCACAGGGAAGGACCAAGGTAAAAAAACGCTGACTGTCTGGTGGATTGAAGGTGAGCCTGTGAGGGAGAGGGAATGTGCAGACGATTAACATGGACAGACCGGAGACTACGGGTGGGAGTATGAAAAGTTAATAGATCGGACAGATATTGAGGTCTATGGAGATAAATAGCCTGGTGTACCAAGATAAGAATTTTGAATTGAATACGGAAATTTAATGGTAACCAACGGAGATGTTGTAAGATTGGAGTGATGTGATCACGGGAAGAAGCATGTAGGATCATCCGAGCTGCGGTGTTTTGCCCCCAGAGTCTTCACAGTCTTAAAACTGCAGGGAGTTTTCATCTTCCCCTATCTGGGTGACTGGCAGATCAGGGGAATGGTGCCCAGCGAGGTTCGTCAGGCTGCCCAACATACCATCCAGGTGCTGGAGCAGCTGGGCTTCGTCATCAAATGCCAGAAGTCTTACCTGCAGCCCTGTCAGCATCTCGAGTTCATCAGGGCCCTCCTGGACATGTCTCAGGCCAGGGCTTTCTTTCTGTTGGACCAGGCTCAGCACCTGGCATCACTGGCCCGAGAAATCCAGGCTGCTCGACAGTCACAGCCCGTCATATGCTCCGCCTTCTGGGGCACATGGTCTTGACAATTCATGTCACACACTGCACCCGTCTCTGGATGTGACAGGCCCATGTACTCAATGGAAGCAGGTGACGGGGCACCTAGTGGATAGGGTCCGCATGACTTTGCTCCTGGCAGACTACCCCACCTGGTGGCAACGCCCGGAGAATCTCCTAGCTGGATCTCTTTCAGGCTCCGGCGTACCAGCGGTTCCTCACCACAGATGCATCCAAGCTCGGCTGGAGAGCCCAGCTTGGTGGACTCCAGACCCAGGGTCTATGGTCCAGGGAAGAGAGCCTCCATCAGATCAACTTCCTCGAACTCCGGGCGGTGTCCAATACCCTCTGAGTCTTCCAGTGACAATTGTCCAATCAGGTCACCTCATCCATACGAACAACCAGGTCGTGATGTTAATATCAACAAGCAGGAATACACGCCTCCTTTGCTGGGAGGCGGTTCGGCTCTGGAAGTTTGCCAGTGCTCATGGCATACTCTTCCGGGCGGTGTACCTTCCGGTTCTCCAGGACCAAGCAGGAAGTCAGTCCTCACATATGGGTGACGTCGGCGCCGACGGAGCCCTCGCGGAGCAATTTTCCCCAGCTTTCAAAGAAAGCCTTTGGGAATTGCAGCGCGCATGCGCGATCCTCTTCCCGCCCAAGGGTGCCATCTTGCTCAGTCTTCTTTTTTCCGCGGAGCCCTACAGACGTTGTTTGTGAATCCCCGCAGAAAAGTTGATTTTATTTCTCTTTTTTCTCTCGGTTTCGACGCCGGTTCTTTTCCCGCCCGGACCCGCGACGCCGGTTGCGAGTCCGTTCTTTATTTTTCGTTTTTTTGTCCTTCGTGACAGATTTCGCGCCTTTTTACTTTTTCACTGGCAGCCCGGTCTTTTGACCTCGCAGGGGCCCTTTTTCCCCCGATGGCTGACAGCGGGTTTAAGAAGTGTGACCTCTATAAGAAACTCATGTCTCTTACCGACACACACGACTTCTGCCTCCGCTGCCTCAGACCCTATCATGACCCGATGATCTGTGGTCCGTGTGGCAAAATGTCCTCAAAAGCGTTGAGGAGTCGGCAGCATCAGCGGGAACGTATCTTCTCTGACTCCGGCCGGGCTTGGACCTCGTCAGAGGCTTCGACGTCTCGGGACTCTGGTCCTGAGCATCGTCGAAGTTCCTCTGAAAGGGGGTCTCCTACCCGGGAACATCATCGGAAGAAGAAACCCGCGAGGGCGGGATCGGTGGATGCTCCTGGTTCCTCGAGGGCCAGGTCGCATAGCCCCGATTCCCGTTCCGGGTCCTTGGAGGTGGAGAGGCCTTCCAAACATCCTCGTCTCGAGATGGACTTGCCCGCTCACGTGAGTACTGTTGTCCTCGTAGACTCGCCTCCGAAGGAGCCGACGTCGGGCCCGAAGCCGTCGGGGCCCGAGTCGGGGGCTGCTGGGTCTCCTGAGCTCGGACTCAGGTTGACGGCCTTGGAGAGCAGTCTGGCTGCCTTCATGGACCAGCAGCGGGCATTGATCGCTGGCCTCGCCGGTGCTTCTGCCCTGACCGCTGGGACATCGACCTCCAAGTCGACCCCGGAGACCGAGCCGATCCTCGAGTCCATGAGGGCTCGAGTCGATCCTCGGTCGCGGTCTCCTTCGGCCTCCCGTTCGGGACCGAGGTCGTCGACGCTGACTCCCTCGGCATCGGGGCGGATGGCATCGATGCCCGCCCGACCGGAACCGCTCGACTCCTCCTCCGAGGAGTCGGCCTGGGAATCCAAGGACGAAGAGTCACCTGGTTCCTTTCGGACTCGGTGTGTCCCATCGGACTCCCCCGAGTCCGAACCTCGGAGACGGTCCCCCCCCCCGGAGGATACCCGGTTCTCGGACTTCGTGCGGGATATGGCCAAGGCCTTGGCCTTCCCCGCGAATCCCGAGGAGGAGCCTCGAGTCGAAGAACTCGATGCCCTCCAATATGACTCTCCCCCGAAGGAGGCCTTTATTGTACCGGTTCCTCCGATGCTGGAACGACTTCTCTTCCGCATGTGGGAGAGCCCGGTGTCGTCGCCGGTGTTAAGCAAGTGGGTCGATTCCATTTATCGAGTCCGCAAGAGCCCCGGCTTCCAAAAGGCACAACTACCGCACCATTCCATGGTGGTGGAATCGGCCATGCATAGACTTAAGAGTCAAAAAATGCACTCCTCGGTGCCCCCCGGTAGGGAGGCCCGAAGCCTGGATGCCCTCGGTAGGAAGTGTTTCCAGGGCTCTATGCTTGCTTGTCGAGTCCAGACCTACCAGCTCTACATGGGCATGTATCTCCGGGACCTGGCTAAGGAAATAGCCAGGTTCTCTGCTGGTCTCTCCGACGAACCTTTGCAGAGGTTCCAAACCTTGTCAACTGGTATTCGGGAGTGCTCAAAGTTTATCTCTCGAGCAGCCTACGATGGTTTTGAGGCATCGGCTCGAGTAGCCGCAGCCGGCATCGGTGGACGCCGCCAGGCTTGGCTTCAGACGTCCGACCTCGAGCCATGGGTGCAGGACAAGTTGGTCGATGTCCCCTGCAGAGGTGAAAACCTCTTTGGCAAGCCCATGGATGAGAAGGCTGCACAGATCGAGACCGAGACTCTCACCAGGACTCGTCTCTCAAGGAAGACCTCTGCCCCTTCTCAAAAGAAGAAGGGCTCGGGGAAAAAGCCCTTTTACCTGAGGAAGGCGGCTGCCTATAAATACTACCCTCCGTATCAGGCCTCAGCAGCTCCCCCACAGGGTAAGCAGGCCAAGGGATGGGGTAATGGGTCCCGTAGGTAGCAAGCCCCCAAGCCTGCACCACCGGCCCCTGCTCAGCAGGGTGGGGGTTTTTGACTTCATCAGCATAGCCTCTCCCCCTCAGCTGGTTTCTCTCAGCACAGGAGGCTGGCTGGTCCACTTTGCCCACAGGTGGTACAACATCACCACAGATACCTGGGAACTTCACATAGTTCAGAAGGGCTATCTTCTTCACTTTCACCAGGTACCTCCCTCCTACTTTCCAGGGGAGCCTCCAAGACTCCCTCTGCACAGGGACTTACTCCTTCAGGAGTTAGCAAGTCTCCTTCAGGAACAGGCTGTGGAACCGGTGCCCCACCACCTGAAGGGTCAAGGGTTTTACTCCAGGTACTTTCTGATACCAAAAAGAACAGGAAGCCTCAGACCCATCTTGGACTTGCGAAACCTCAACAAGTTCCTTGCAAAGGAAAAGTTCAAGATGCTTACCCTTGGAATCCTGCTGCCCTACCTCCAGCAGGGCGACTGGCTATGCTCCTTGGATCTAAAGGATGCGTATACTCATATCCTTATTCATCCAGACCACAGACAATATCTCAGGTTTGTTGTGGGAGGAAATCATTACCAGTACAGAGTACTGCCCTTTGGCCTATCCTCCGCCCCCAGGGTGTTCACCAAATGCCTGGCTGTGGTGGCGGCCTATCTAAGACTTCAAGGCCTTTTTGTGTTTCCCTACCTGGACGACTGGCTCATCAGAGCCCAGTCTACCCAAGAGGCCACTCAGGCCGCTCATCGCACTGTGACTCTACTCCAGCACTTAGGATTTGTCATAAACTTCGCAAAGTCCACTTTGCTCCCCTCTCAAAATCTCGAATTCATCGGCGCCAGGTTGGACACTCTTCAGGCGCGGGCCTTCCTGCCTCTAGACAGGGCCCAGCGGCTCATGGATCTCGCCAGCCACTTTCACAGCAATTCCCTGGTCTCGGCCAGGCAATTTCTGAGACTGCTCGGCCATATGGCTTCCACAGTCCATGTGACCCCCAATGCCCGCCTGAACATGCGACCTGCTCAATGGTGCCTTCGCACACAATGGCATCAGGCCACTGGGAGCCTAGCGGACTCAGTAAAGGTCTCCGACCCGCTGGTCTCTTCTCTACAATAGTGGCTTCATCTGCCAAACCTAGTTCTAGGAGTGGTTTTTCAGCCCCCTCCGCCTTCTCAGGTCCTGACGACCGATGCTTCTCTCCTGGGTTGGGGAGCACATTGCCAAGGGACATGTACTCAAGGTCTCTGGACTCCTTGGGAGTCGGCTCAGCAGATAAACTTCCTGGAGCTCAGAGCCATCCGCCTAGCGCTCAAAGCCTTCTCTCACCTAATTTCTCACCAGTCGGTGCTGGTCCAGACAGACAATCAGGTTGCAATGTTCTACGTGAACAAACAAGGCGGAACAGGCTCCTTCCTTCTCTGTCAGGAGGCACAGAAACTATGCTCTTGGGCCGTCCACCGCGGTATCATCCTCAAAGCTGTCTATCTCCCAGGTCAAGAAAATTACCTAGCAGACAAACTAAGCAGGATCCTCCAGCCTCACGAGTGGAGATTGGATCCGCTGGTGGTTCAGCGGATCTTTCTCAAGTGGGGCCTCCCCACCATGGATCTGTTTGCCAGTCCTCTGAACCGGCAGCTTCCCAGATTCTGCTCTCGACAGCCGCATCCTCTCAGAGTAGCGGCGGATGCTTTTCTGATTCCATGGTCCACAGGCCTCTTGTATGCCTTTCCTCCCATGCCACTGGAATCTCGGACGCTCTTCAAAGTTCTCAGAGACAAAGCCTCGATGATCCTAGTGGCTCCCCGGTGGCCGAGACAACCTTGGTTCCCGCTTCTGATGCAGCTGGCGGTGGACACTCCTCTCCCTCTGGGGTTTCAGCCCGACCTCCTGTCGCAGGATCAGGGGACTCTCCTGCACCCCAACCTCCGGTCCCTTCATCTGATGGCCTGGCTGCTGAAAGGGTAGTCCTTGTTCCTCTCCAGCTGCCTCCAGATGTGGAGGAGGTTGTCTTGGCCTCCAGGCGGCCCTCCACCCGGAAGTCCTACGCTCTTAAGTGGCGTCGGTTCTCCGTCTGGTGTGCTCAGCAGTCTCAAGATCCCTTCTCCTGTTCAGCATCAGTGGTCTTGCAGTACTTGCTTTCCCTCTCCAATCTTGGACTTAAGTCCAACTCGGTCAAGGTCCACCTCAGTGCTCTTTCTGCGCATCACATGCCGGTGGATGGCAGACCTCTTTCTAGCCACCCTCTGGTGGCTCGTTTTCTCAGAGGCCTCCTTCTCCTTAAACCACCTTTGCGCCCACCAGCCCCGGACTGGGATCTCAATGTGGTTTTACAGCGGATTACCTGTCCGCCTTTTGAACCTATGGCTACCTGTCCTCTTCGTTTTCTTTCTTGGAAAACCTTGTTCTTGGTGGCCCTCACTTCTGCTAGACGCGTTAGTGAGCTGCAGGCCCTGGTATCTGATCCTCCTTACACTAGGTTCTACAAAAACCGGGTAGTCCTACGGACTCACCCTAAGTTTCTTCCCAAAGTGGTTTCCCCTTTTCACATCAACCAGGAGGTGGTACTTCCGACCTACATTCCCAGGCCACACTCCAGCCGAGCTGAAATGGTCCTGCATACCCTGGACTGTAGAAGGGCGTTAACCTTCTACCTTGACCGTACGCGGGAGCACAGAAGGGCTGTTCAGCTCTTCGTCTCTTATGACCCCAATAAGTTGGGGCTCCCTGTCTCCAAGCGTACTCTGTCCATCTGGATTGCTGACTGTATCGCTTGGGCTTATGAGGCAGCTGGCCTCTCGTTGGAAAGTCGAGTCACGGCCCATCGTGTTAGGGCGAAGGCTACGTCAGTGGCTTACCTCCGCTCTGTTCCATTGGCAGACATCTGCCGGGCCGCTACTTGGTCTTCAAGCCAGACTTTTGCAGCCCATTACTGCCTGGAGAGGGAGTCCCGCAGGGACAGTGCTTTCGGACAGGCAGTCCTCCGTAACCTCTTTGAGGTATAGGCAACTCCTACCCTCCATCCCGGATGTTGGGCTATCGGTTGGAGACGTATTCAGAGAAGATTCCTTCCTTCTGTGCTACTGAGCTTGAGGGAGCTCCTTTTTGTGCTTAGGGTCTCCGGTAGCCTTAAGCTTGGGAGTCCCATATGTGAGGACTGACTTCATGCTTGGTCCTGGAGAAAGCGTAGTTACTCACCTGTAACAGGTGTTCTCCAGGAGCAGCAGGAATCAGTCACCACAACCCTCCCTCCTCCCCTTGGAGTTGCAGTTCTATGCTTTCGTTTTTGCTAATTTTTTGCTGTCTTTTAGCTATGTTATCTGACTGAGCAAGATGGCACCCTTGGGCGGGAAGAGGACCGCGCATGCGCGCTGCAATTCCCAAAGGCTTTCTTTGAAAGCTGGGGAAAATTGCTCCGCGAGGGCTCCGTCGGCGCCGACGTCACCCATATGTGAGGACTGATTCCTGCTGCTCCTGGAGAACACCTGTTACAGGTGAGTAACTACGCTGCCAGGACAGCGGTCTGGCGGACAAACCCAGCAGAGTGTTGCAGCCTCACAAGTGAGCCCTGAATCCACAGGTGGCTTGTGACATCTTCCAGGAGTGGGGAACTCTGGCAGTGGATCTCTTCACCAGCTCCTCCATTGCCCAGCTGCCACAGTTCTGTTCCAGGATTCCCTGCTGCATTCGACTAGCGGCAGATGCATTTCTCCAGAGCTGGAGCGAAGGTCTCCTGTATGCGTACCTTCCTACTCCCTTGGTGGCCAAGGCCCTTTTCAAGATCCAGACGGACAGAGCCTAGGTGATCTTCATTGGCCCCGCATTGGCCCAGGCAATTGTGGTTCCCCCTGCTGTTCCATCTCTTGAGGGCTCGCCAGCTTCCCCTTGGCTGTGCCCCGGATCTGATCTCACAGGAGGAGGGCACCCTCCTGCATAGCAACTTCATGGCATGGATGGTGAAAGGATAGCTCTTTCCCAGTTCCACCCCCCCCCCCCCCACCAGAGATGTGGAAGATGTTTTCCTCGCTTCCCGAAAGAACTCCACCAGATGTATTTATGCTTTCAAGTGGCACAGATTCTTTATCTGTTGTGCGGATAATGCGTTTAACATGTTTTTCTGCTTGGTGCAGATGGTCCTTACTTACCTCCTGCACCTTTCCCATGCTGGTTTGAAGTCCAATTCTGTCAGAGTGCACCTGAGCACACTGGTGGCATACCATCATTAGATAGACGGATGACTCCTGTCCATTCATCGCCTCATAGACCACTTCATAAGGGGCCTTCTTCTCTTTCGGCCCCCGATTCGCCCCCCAATGGTGGCTTGGTAACTCAGTGTGGCCCTTGGGAAGCTCATCGCTCCCTCCTCGAGCCACTCGCCACCTGCCCCCTCAAGTTTCTTTCCCGGAAGGTCCTTTTCCTGGTGGCACTCACGTCAGTGAACTGCAGGCGCTAGTGGTACAGTATGCAGTATACCAGATACCACAGGAATAGGGTGGTTTTCTACACTCACCCTAAGTTGCTTCCTAAGGTGGTCTCGCCTTTTTATCTCAACCAATTGGTAGGTGCTTCCCACCTTCTTTCCCAGGCCTAACGCATACCATACCTTGGATTGCAAGCGGGCACTGGCCTTCTACCTTGAGCAGACCAAGGGCCATCACCATTTGCCCCAGATTTTCGTTTCTTATGACCCGAACAGGCTGGAACTGGTTGTCTCTAAGCGCACCCTTTGCACTTGGGTGGCTGACTGTATCTCCTTTGCCTATGACCAGGCTGGACTGCCCTTGGAACATCATGATACAGCTTGCAATGTGATCTGTGGGGGCCTCTGTGGCTAACCTGCACTCCATCTCCTTACTGGAGATCTGCTGGGCTGTGATCTCATCTTCGGTCCATACCTTCACAGTCCATTACTGCCTTGAAGCAGATTCCTTGCATTACAGTGCCTTTGGGCAGGCCATATTCTCCAGGACCAAGCAGGAAGTCAGTCCTCACATATGGGTGACATCGACGTCGATGAACATAAGAACATAAGATATACTGGGTCAGACCAAGGTCCATCAAGCCCAGTATCCTGTTTCCAACAGTGGCCAATCTAGGTCATACGTACCTAGTAGTTTCCCCAAAAGACACAGGTTCCACAATGCTTGTACTGGGTCAAGCATTGATATCCTGGGTCCCTTCTTAATAATGGTATATGGACCTTTTTTAAACCCAGCTACACTAACAGCATTTACTACATCCTCCGGTAACAAATTCCAGAGTTTGATTACACGTTGAGTGAAAAAATATTTTCTTTTATTAGTCTTAAATAGTTTACCCTGTAGCTTCATTGCATGTCCCCTAGTCTTTCTATATTCTGATAACGTAAACAATCGATCTACGTTTACCCATTCCACTCCGTTCATTAATTTATAGACTTCTATCATATCTCCCCTCAGCCGTCTCTTTTCCAGGTTAAAGAGCCCTAACCTTTTTAGCCTTTCTTCATAGGAGTATCCTTCCATCCCCTTTACCATTTTGGTGGCTCTTCTCTGAACCTTTTCTAATAACGCTATATCCTTTTTAAGATACGGCGACCAGAATTGCACACAATATTCAAGGTGCGGTCTCACCATGGAACGATATAGAGGCATTATAATATCTTTTGTTTTATTTTCCATTCCTTTCCTTATGATACCTAGCATTCCATTTGATCTCTTGGCTGCTGCTGCACACTGGGCCGAGGGTTTTAACATGTTATCCACAATGACGCCTAAATCTTTTTCCTCGGTGGTGGTTCCTAATCTGGAACCTTGCATTGTATAACCATAGTTTGGGTTGTTTTTCCCTAGGTGCATAACTTTGCACTTGTCCACATTAAATTTCATCTGCCATTTTGATGCCCAGTCTTCCAATTTATCAAGATCCTCTTGCAATTTTCCACAATCCTCTTGGGTTTTAACAACTTTAAATACAGTCAAACCTCGGTTATCGGTTGCCCCGGTTTTCGTCGGTTTCGGTTTTCGACGTCTTTTCCCCACTCAGATGTTGTCTCGGTTTTCGTCGATAGCCTCGGTTTTCGTACAGCCCCCCCCCCCCCCCGATTCACCGATCGCGTGTGCCTGCAAACAGAGTACTGTACACTGCCTGCCCAGTCCCGGCAGCATTACCCCCCCCCCCCCCGGACTCACCGATCGCGTGTGCGTGAAGGAGATCTGGAGGGGCAGACTTCAAACCCAGCTGTTGCGTGTGCCTGCAAACAGTACACTGCCTGCCCAGGTGAGCAACATCCTCGAGCCAGACATGGAAGGATTGCAGAGAGGAAGGCCCCGATCTCTCCACCGCCTGCCTGTTCTCTGGAGCGCCCCCTCAGGCTCGGAGGTAGCAGGAGATGTCGAGGGGTAAGCAGGAGATGTTGAATGAATGTGGCAGGCAGTTCTTTCTCTTGCGGGGTATGCTGTTGAGACGGAGTCAGCGATCACATTGGTGTCCTAAGGTATCTGTGTGTTTGCTGAGAGAAGTGACAGGAGCTGTTCTACTGCTGGCTCAGACTTCGGGAGCTCGTGCTGCTGCAGCCATTGCCACATGGCTCTGGAACGCATGCTGAGCGGGAGAGTGGTGTTTCCGGTGGCTGTGGCTGGTGCCTTTTTTTTTTGTTGATCCTTCTTTTTTTTTTCTGTTTTCTTTAAAAATTTGAGGATGTTTTTTTGCTGAAGAATCTTGACTGTGCTGTTAACCTTTCTCCCTTCACAGCAGTTTAAAGAATTTGTCTGCCAAAAATACCTCTGCAGCACCATCTTGTGGCCAGAAGTGGGATTGACTCTCTTCCTGATTGCAAATTGCTAAAAGTTCTCATTGTGCCTTGACACAGACTTTGAGGGGAGCAGTGATCTGAAAATGGTCTGTATCAAACTCGTCCGCCTGCTTGCGTGACTCGGCCACTCATTTCCCGGAATCCAGCGCCCATACAAAGTGCGTTTGTGATTCAGTCTGCCTTTGTTTCTCGTTGAGTGAGCATCACCCCGCATTCATTGAGTGTGACTGCTAAATAAGCCACCATGGGGCCAAAGAAAGTTCCGAATGCCAACCCTTTGATAAAGAAGGTGAGAAACACGATAGAATTCAAGAAAGAAGTCATAGCAAAGTATGAAAGTGGCGTACGCGTGGCCGATCTCGCCAGGATGTACAGGAAGTCTGCATCAACGATCAGTTCCATGCTGCTGAAGAAAAACGAAATTAAGGAAGCTGATGTTGCGAAAGGAGTGAATGCGCTAACGAAACAGAGATCGCAAACAATCGAAGATGTTGAGAAGTTGTTGTTGGTGTGGATCAACGAAAAACAGTTAGCGGGAGATAGTGTTTCAGAGGCGATAATTTGTGAAAAGGCAAGGCTGTTGCATGCAGATCTTGCAAAGAAAATGCCTGGAACGAGTGCTGATGTTACTGAATTTATGGCCAGCAGAGGCTGGTTTGAGAAATTTAAGAAGCGAACTGGCATACACAGTGTGGTAAGGCATGGCGAGGCTGCAAGTTCGGACAAACTTGGGGCCGCAGAATTTGTTGATGAATTCAAGGAGTACGTAGAGGCTGAAGGATTCCTCCCCCAACAAGTCTTCAATTGTGATGAAACAGGCCTCTTTTGGAAGAAAATGCCAAAGAGGACCTACATCATGCAGGAGGAAAAGGCACTGCCAGGACACAAGCCTATGAAGGATAGGCTAACTCTTTTGTTGTGTGGTAATGCTAGTGGGGATTTCAAAGTGAAGCCTTTACTGGTGTATCACTCAGAAAATCCCCGAGTGTTCAAGAAAAACAATGTTATCAAGAGTAAATTGTGTGTGATGTGGAGGGCTAACAGTAAGGCATGGGTCACGAGGCTAATTTTCATTGAGTGGGTCAATGAAGTGTTTGGCCCGAGTGTGAAGAAATACCTCCTGGAAAATCAATTGCCACTCAAGTGCCTCCTGCTAATGGACAATGCTCCTGCTCATCCTCCAGGCTTGGAAGACCAATTGTTGGAGGAGTTTAGTTTCATCACAGTGAAGTTCCTGCCCCCTAATACCACTCCTCTCATCCAGCCCATGGATCAGCAGGTCATTTCAAACTTCAAAAAACTCTACACCAAAGCACTGTTTCAAAGGTGCTTTGAAGTGACCTCGGACACTGAATTGACCCTAAGAGAGTTCTGGAGGGATCACTTCAATATCCTCAATTGCATAAGCCTTATAGATAAGGCTTGGCAGGGGGTAACTTCCAGGACGTTGAACTGTGCTTGGAGAAAATTGTGGCCAGAATGTGTCCTCGAGAAGAATTTTGAAGAAGGGTTTGAGGCTCACCCTGATGACCCTACGCCTGTTGTGCAATCTATTGTGTCTTTGGCGCAGTCCATGGGGTTGGATGTGAGTGGCTAGGATGTGGAAGAGTTGGTGGAGGACCACAGGGAAGAGCTAACCACTGAAGAGCTGCAAGACCTTCAAGTGGAACAGCAACAGATGGTAGCTGAGGAAATTGCTTCAGAGGAGGAGGAAGAAGAGAGAGAAGAGAAGGTGCCTTCTTCAGTGATTAAGGACATGTGTGCAAAGTGGAGTGAATTGCAAAGTTTTGTGGAGAAATTTCACCCTAACAAAGCTGTTGCAAGCCGTGTCTGCAACATGTTCAATGACAATGCCTTGTTCCATTTTAGGCAAATCTTAAAGAGACGCCAGAAACAGACCTCTCTGGACAGATTTTTTGTGCGACAGGGGTCCAGTGACTCTCAAGCTGATCCTACTGCCAGTAAAAGACAAAGAAGGGAAGTAACCCCGGATAGGGCCTTGATACCTGAGGTCCTTATGGAGGGGGATTCCCCTTCCAAACAATAACCTCTCCTCCTCCCTCTCCCCTCAACAAGAGTCTTCAATAAAGTTAAATGTGATGTTAAATGTTCATTTATCCATTTCATTAGTCATTTATATGTATTTCTCATTGTTTTCTGTATGTAAAAATATAGTTATTCTCTATAAAATGTACTTTTTGTCAATATTTTTGGGTGTCTGGAACGGATTAATTGAATTTACATTATTTCCTATGGGAAATCTTGCTTCGGTTTTAGTCCGTTTCGGTTTTAGTCAGACTTTTTGGAACGGATTAATCATGAAAACCGAGGTTTGACTGTAGTTTTGTGTCATCTGCAAATTTGATAACCTCACTCGTTATTCCACTTTCCAGGTCATTTATGAATATGTCAAAAAGCAGCGGACCCAGCACAGATCCCTGGGGTACATCACTATTCACCTTTCTCCATTGGGAAAATTGTCCATTTAGCCCAACCCTCTGCTTTCTATCTCTTAACCAGTTCTTGATCCACAGTAGTACACTGCCTCCTATCCCATGACTCTAGTTTTGCCAAAAGTCTCTGATGAGGGACCTTGTCAAAGGCTTTCTGAAAGTTCAGGTACACTATATCAACCGACTCACCTTTGTCCACCTGTTTATTCACACTTTCAAAAAAACATAACAGATTAGTAAGACAAGATCTTCCTTGTCTAAAGCCATGTTGGCTGTCTCCCATTAGGCCATGATTATCTACATGCTGAGTAATTTTATTCTTTATGATGGTTTCTACCATTTTTCCCGGTACTGACGTGAGGCTCACCGGTAGCCATGGTATTTTCAATACCATCATATGGATGTGAAAGCTGGACAGTGAAAAAGATAGACAGGAAGAAAATTGATGCCTTTGAATTATGGTGCTGGCGGCGAATACTGTGTATACCATGGACTGCCCGAAGAACAAACCAGTCTGTACTAGAGGAGATAAAACCTAAGCTTTCTTTAGAAGCTCAGATGACAAGACTTCGACTTTCATACTTTGGACACATCATGCGGAGAGAGAGATCGTTAGAGAAAGACATCATGCTTGGCAAGATAGAAGGTCAACGCAAAAGAGGAAGGCCAGCAATGAGATGGATCGATACAATAACAGCAGCTACGGGTACCAGTCTGTCAACAATGAGCCGCCTGACTGAAGATCGAACACAATTTAGGATAGCTATCAAGAGGGTCACCATGAGTCGACTCCGACTCGACGGCACTTAACAACAACAACATGATGGTTTCTACCATTTTTCCCGGTACTGACGTGAGGCTCACCGGTCTGTAGTTTCCCGGATCACCCCTGGAACCCTTTTTAAAAATTGGTGTTACATTGGCGATCCTCCAATCTTCAGGTATTAGAGATGATTTTAATGATAGTTCACAGATTACTAATAGCAGGTCTGCAATCTCATATTTCAGTTCTTTCAACACCCTTGGATGTATACCATCCGGCCCAGGTGATTTGCTACTCTTCAGTTTATCTAATAGTTGTAATACATCTTCCCAATGTATCGATATTTCCTTCAATTCTTCCGCACCTTTAAATATCACTTCAGTCATGGGTAACATCCCTACATCTTCCTCAGTAAAGACTGAAGCAAAGAATTCATTCAGTCTCTCCGCTATCGCCTTGTCGCCTCTTAGTGCCCCTTTATCTTCTCTATCATCTAATGGACCAACTGACTCTCTCACAGGTTTTTTGCTGAGAATGTACTTGAAAATATCTTTATTTCGCGTTTTTGCTTCCACAGCAAGCTTCTTCTCAAATTCTCTCTTTGCCTGCTTTATCAATGCCTTGCATTTGATTTGCCAGTTCTTGTGCTGTTTCCAGGTTTCTTCGTTTGGCTCTTTTTTCCATTTCCTGAAAGATGATTTTTTGGCAACAACAGCCTCTCTGACCTCACCATGCTGGCAGTTTTTTGGACTTCCTTCCACTTTTCTTAAAGCGTGGAATACAGCTGGTCTGGGCTGCCAAGATAGTATTTTTCAACAACACCCAAGCTTGTTGTAAGTCTTTAACCTTTGCAACTGCTCCTTTTAGTTTTTTCTTAACTATTTTCCTCATTTTATCATAGTCTCCCTTTCGAAAGTTAAAAGGTAGTACTGTGGATTTCCTTACTATCCCTCCTCCACTAATTAAATCAAATGCGATCATCCTATGATCACTATTGCCAAGTGGCCCCAACACCCTTATCTCTTGCACTAGATCTGGTGTTCCACTAAGGACCAGGTCTAATATGGCTTCCCCTCTCGTCGGTTCATGAACCAGCTGCTCCAAGAAGCAGTCATTTATGTCATCTAGGAACTTTATCTCCCTAGCATGTCCTGCCGTGACACTGACCCAGTCGATACCGGGGTAATTGAAATCACCCATTATTATTACTGCACTGTAACTTTTGTTAGCTTCCTTTATTTCTTTGAGCATTTCATCATCCATTTCTTCATTCTGGGCCCGGTGGTCGATTGTACCCACCCCCCCCCCCCCCCCACTGCTATCGCCTTCCCCTTTTTACATGGAATTTCAATCCATAGAGATTCTACAGCAAATTTTGTTTCCTGCAAAACTTTAATCCTTTCTGACTCAATGCCCTCTCTAACATAGAGTGCAACCCCTCCACCAATTTGATCAGCTCTATCATTACGATATAGTTTGTACCCAGGTATCACAGTGTCCCACTGGTTGTCCTCCTTCCACCATGTCTCTGATAGTCCAATCATATCTAACCTCTCGTATAGTGCTATATATTCTAACTCTCCCATTTTATTTTTTAGACTTCTAGCATTTGCATACAAGCATTTTAGAGACTGTATTTTATTCATATTAATTTGGCTATTGGTAGACATGGGTAATTTGGGATCTTTAAGCTCTGTCTGTTCCATACTTGAGGGCATTTGGGCTACTTTGCTCTTTTTTGGAACCTCTCTGCTTTTGGTAGTATCCTTCAAGGCTACATTCTTCCGATCCATCTGCTCTTGGGCGACTGTCGGTTTTCCCCTATTATCTAGTTTAAAAGCTGCTCTATCTCCTTTTTAAAGGTTAATGCCAGCAGCCTGGTTCCATCCCGGTTAAGGTGAAGCCCATCCCTTCAGAAGAGCCCCTCCTTTCCCCAGAATGTTCCCCAGTTCCTAACAAATCCAAAACCCTCATCTCTGCACCATTGTCTCATCCACGCATTGAGACTCCGGAGCTCTGCCTGCCTTTTGGGTCCTGCACGTGGAACGGGAAGCATTTCGGAGAACGCTACCCTGGAAGTTCTGGATTTCAACTTCCTACCTAAAAACCTAAATTTAGCCTCCAGAACCTCCTCACCACATTTTCCTATCTCATTGGTACCAACATGTACCAAGACAGCAGACTCCTCCCCAGCACTATCTAAGACCTTATCTAGGTGGCGCGTGAGGTCCGCTACCTTCGCACCAGGCAGGCATGTTACCAGGCGATCCTCACGCCCACCAGCCACCCAGCTATCTACATGCCTAATGATCGAATCACCAACTATAACGGCTGTCCTAACCCTTCCCTCATGGGCACATGGCCCTGGAGAAACTTCCTCAGTGCGAGAGGGTTTTACATCACCTGGAGGACAGGTCCTAGTTACAGGATCACTTCCTGCCACACCAGGGTGATGCTCTCCTGTCACGTGACCTCGCTCCTCCATGGCAACAGGGATGCTGCCAGACTGGAGGTGGGACTTCAGGACTATATCTCTGTAGGTCTCGTCTATGTACCTCTCTGTCTGTCTTATGTTTTCCAAGTCTGCTACTGTAGCCTCTAGAGAACGGACTCATTCCCTGAGAGCAAAGAGCTCCTTGCACCTAGTGCACACGTAAGACCTCTCACCAACTGGGAGAAAATCATACATGTGACACTCAATGCAAAAGACTGGAAAGCCCCCATCTCGCTGCTGGACTGCTGTCTGCATCTTAGTTTTAAGTTTTTGTTCAGATCTTTAAGTTCTTTACTTACTAAGGGTTGCCAATAAAACTGTACCTAATATGTTTAATATACCTTGTTCACCTGAAGCTTAATTAATCTCAGGTCCTTAGTGTATGATTGATTTGGGTAACGAGCTTCACCTGAGAGCACCTTCTGTCTGTTAAAATTTGTAAGTACCTATAAAGCTATGATTATCCCAGGGGTGGTTGGGTGTGGGGAGGGAGAGGGGGAAATAACACTTATTAAAAGAGGGCTGCTACACAGTACCCTGTCCTGTGCTGCTGAGGTAAGCTATATTCTTATTTGATTTAAATTATAGCTCTTTGCTGCTGCTAGGCTCTAACTTATTATGAAATTTAAACTACAAGCTCTCTGCTGGGTTCTAAATTTAACCAGAAACTACAAGCTCTCTGCCCTTGCGGAGCATTTCCCCAGCTTTCCAAGAAAGCCTTTGGGAATGCAGGCACGCATGCGCGGTTCCCTTACCGCCTAAAGGTGCCATCTTGCTCAGTCTCTCTTTTTCCGTGAAGCCCACCGGACGTGTGTCCTAGTCCTCCCGGAAAATAGTTCGATTTTTTGGCGATCCTTCGCTATTTTTTACTCCGGTTCAACGCCGGTTCCCTTCCAGCCGGATTCGGTACACCGATATCGAGCCCGATCTTCTTTTTCGGTTTTTGCCCTTCGTGGCTGGCGTTCGCGCGCTTTTTTCTTTTTCCCTGGAATGCCGGTCCTTTGACCTCGCGGAGACTCTTTTTTCCCCGATGGCTTCCAGTGGCTTTAAAAAGTGTGATCGGTGCAAGAAGCTGATGTCTCTCACCGACACACACGACTGGTGCCTCGGTCCTGACCACGATCCTAAGACGTGTGGACCATGTGGAAAAATGTCTTCCAAGGCACTTCGAAGTCGTCAGCACCAAAAGGAAAGGCTTTTTTCTCACTCGGCCTCCAGCCGGGCCCGGACCTCGTCTGAGACCTCGACATCTCGGGAATCGGATCCTGAGCACCGTCGGGGCTCCTCGGACAGGGGGTCCCCCGACCGGGAACGAAAGAGGAAGAAGCGGCTCGTGAGGGCGTCATCGGACGAGGTCCCTGGCTCCTCGAGGGCTAGGTCTCAGACCCCCGACCGTTGCCCCGGGCACGTGGAACAGGAGAAACCTTCCAAAGTACCTCGAGTGGAGCCGGAGTCTGCTGAACATGTAAGCCCTGTAGTCCTCGTGGACTCTCCTCCCAGAGAGCCGACGTTGGGCCTGGCGCCGCCGGGGCTCGAGTCGGGGGCTGCTGAGTCTCCTGAGATGGGTCTCAGGCTGACAGCCTTGGAGAGCAGACTGTCTGCCTTCATGGAACAGCAGCGGGCACTGATGGCCAGCCTGTCTGGCGCATCTGCCCCGACCACCGGGACATCGACATCGAAGTCGACCCCGGAGACCGAGCTGATACTCGAGACCATAAAGGCTCGAGGTCGACTTCGGTCGCAGTCTCCCTCGACCTTATGTTCGGGACCGAGGGCATCGACGCCGGTGCCTTCGGTTCCTCATCGGACGAGTCCGCCTGGGAGACAGAGGACAAGGAGTCCCCCAACACCTTCAGGACTCGGTGCGTCCCATCGGACTCACCGCAGTCTGAACCCCGGAGTAGATCCCCTCCGGAGGATACCCAGTTCTCGGAGTTCTTCCAGATATGGCCACCACGTTGGCTATCCCTGCGGACCCCGAGGAGGAGCCTCAAGCTGAGGAGCTCGAGACCCTGCAGTACGACTCTCCTCCGAAGGAGACCTTTACTATTCCGGTTCCTCTGATGCTGGAACGGCTCCTCTTCCGGATGTGGGAGGCACCGGCCTCAGCGCCGGTTCTAAGCAAGCGGGTCGATTCGATCTATCGACTCTGGAAGAGTCCTGGCTTTCAAAAGGCGCAGCTACCACACCATTCCATGGTGGTGGAATCACCATGCATCGCCTGAAAAGTCAGAAGATGCTCTCCGAGGTGCCTCCTGGCAGGGAGGCCCAAAACCTCGATGGTTTTGGTAGAAAGTGCTTCCAGGGCTCGATGCTTGCTTGCCGTGTCGTCTTACCAGCTGTACATGGGCATGTACTTGCGAGACCTGGCCAAGGAGCTGGCCGGGTTCTCTGCTGGTCTCTCTGGGGAACCCTTGCAGAGGTTCAAGTCCTTGTCCTTGGAGATCCGGGAATGCTCCAAGTTTATGTCCCACGCCGCCTACGATGGCTTCGAGGCTTCGGCCCATGTTGCGGCAGCCGGCATCGCGGCTCGATGCCAGGCATGGCTGCAGTCATCGGACCTCGAGCCATGGGTTCAGGACAAGTTGGTCGATGTCCCTTGCCGAGGTGAGAACCTTTTTGGCAAGCCCATGACCGAGAAGGCCGCACAGCTCGAGACCAAGCACCTCACAAAGACAAGGCTGTCTAGGAAGACTTCTGCCCCTTCTCACAAGAAGAAGGGCTCGGGTAAAAAGCCCTTTTACCCGAGGAAGGGCACTGCCTACAAACAGTACCCACAGTACCAGGCTGCCCAAGCTGCCCCTCAGGGTCAGCAAGCCAAGGGGCAGGGTAATGGGCCCCGTAGGCAGAGGACCCCTAAGCCTCCGGCTCCTGCTCCCACTCGGCAGGGTGGGGTTTTTTGACTCCTTAGGCATAGCCTCTCCGTCCCTGCTCTCCCAACCCTGCACAGGAGGTCGCCTCGCCCCCTTTGCCCACCAGTGGCCACGCATCACTGGAGACAGTTGGGTGTTAAGCATAGTTCACAAGGGCTATCTACTATACTTCCAACAACTGCCTCCTCCATACTTTCCAGGGGAGCCACCAAGGCCTCCCCTGCACACAGATCTTCTCCTTTGGGAGCTCAAAGGTCTGTTGGTGGACAGGGCGGTGAAGCCTGTGCCTCCCCACTTGCAAGGTCGAGGATTCTACTCCAGGTATTTCCTGGTACCCAAAAGAACCGGTGGCCTTCGACCTATTCTAGATCTCAGAAACCTCAACAAGTTCCTGGAGAAGGAAAAGTTCAAGATGCTTACTCTTGGAACACTTCTGCCCTACCTCCAGCAGGGAGATTGGCTATACTCATTAGATCTAAAGGATGCGTATACTCACATCCTCATTCATCCAGACCACAGAAAGTACCTCAGGTTCATTGTGGGAGGAAACCATTATCAGTACAGAGTACTACCTGTTGGCCTCACCTCCACTCCCAGGGTCTTTACCAAGTGCCTGGCAGTGGTGGCGGCCTACCTGAGAAATCAGGGAATCTTTGTCTTCCCCTATCTGGACGACTGGTTCATAAGATGTCAGACGTGCCAGGAGGCCCGTCAGGCTACTCTCAGAACTATTGCTCTTCTTCAAAGCTTGGGGTTTGTAATAAACTTCGCAAAGTCCACTTTGCTCCCCTCCCAGAACTTGGAGTTCATAGGGGCGAGGTTGGACTCTCTGCTTGCAAGGGCATTCTTGCCAGACGACAGAGCCCAAAGGCTGATAAACTTAGCACACCGGTTTCTCAGCAGGTACTGGTCTCCACCAGACTCTGCCTGAGGCTTCTTGGCCACATGGCTTCGACAGTGCATGTGACCCCCAATGCCAGGCTCCATATGAGGCCTGCACAGTGGTGCCTTCGGACTCGGTGCTCACAGGCCACAGGCAGCCTCAGAGACAGGATAAGGGTGTCCAGATGATTTCTGAACTCCCTCAGCTGGTGGCTGCACCCGTCCAATCTGCTGCAAGGGGTACCTTTTCAGATTCCTGGGTTCACAGTGGTGTTGACCACGGATTCCTCCCTGCAGGGCTGGGGAGCTCATTGTCTAGGCAAGTGCACCCAGGGTCTGTGGTCTCCCTGGGAAGCCACACAGCAAATCAATCTCCTGGAACTCAGGGCTATTCGGTTAGCCCTTAAGACTTTTTCTCAAACCCTGGCTCATCAGTCTGTCCTAGTTCAAACAGACAACCAGGTAGCCATGTTTTATGTGAAGAAGCAGGGCGGAACTGGGTCCAGGCTCCTTTGTCAGGAGGCACAGGACCTTTGTTCATTTGCTCTCAGACACAATATGCTCCTCAAGGCAGTGTATCTGCCTGGCCAGGAGAACTACCTGGCAGACAGGTTGAGCAGGATTCTGCAGCCCCACGAGTGGCAGCTCCATTCTTTGGTGGTTCAGAAGATTGTCCTGAAATGGGGACTTCCATCCATAGATCTGTTTGCCAATCCTCTGAACAAACAGCTGCCAAAGTTCTGCTCCAGGCAACCGCATCCTCTGCGGATAGCAGCAGATGCTTTTTTGATTCCCTGGTCTCAGGGCCTCCCGTATGCGTTTCCTCCCACGCCCTTGGTGGCCCAAACTCTGTTCATGATTCTTCAGGACAAGGCCTCGGTCCTGCTGGTGGCTCCCAGGTGGCCGAGACAGCCTTGGTTTCCACTTCTGCTTCAGCTGGCAGTGGATCCCCCACTGCCTCTGGGGTTGCAACCCGACCTTCTCTCTCAGGATCAGGGTTCCCTTCTGCACCCCAATCTCAAAGCTCTCAATTTGATGGCATGGAGGCTGCAAGGGTAGTTTTGGCTCCCTGGGGCCTACCTCCTGAGTTTGAGGAGGTTGTCCTAGCCTCTAGGAAGTAGTCCACTAGAAAAACCTATGCCCTGAAATGGAAAAGGTTTTCCGTCTGGTGTCACCTACGTACAGAGGATCCCTTCTCCTTGTACTGTACCAGTAGTGCTTCAGTACTTACTGCACTTATCAAATCAAGGACTTAAGTCCAATTCTGTTCGGGTCCACCTCTCAGCTCTAGCAGCTCACCACTCACTGGTGGAAGGACATTCTCTATCGGTTCACCCCTTGGTGTCCTGGTTTCTCAGAGGCTTACTCTTGCTAAAGCCTCCAATCCGTCCTCCAGCTCCTGTGTAGGAGTTGAATGTGGTCTTGCAGAAACTGACTCGCCCACCTTTTGAGCCAATGGCTACTTGTCCTCTACGCTTCCTGTCCTGGAAGACACTCTTCTTGGTAGCCCTAACCTCGGCTAGGCGAGTGAGTGAGCTTCAGTCCCTGGTCTGTGACAGGCCTTACACCAGATTCTATGGGAACAGGGTAGTCCTCAGGACTCATCCGAAGTTCCTCCCAAAGGTTGTCTCCTCTTTCCACCTCAACCAGGAGGTGGTTCTTCCAACATTCTTCCCTAAGCCTCATGCAAGCCAGGCTGAAGCAGTTCTGCATACCCTGGACTGTAGGAGGGCCTTATCCTTCTACCTTGACCGTACGCAAGGACATAGAAGAGCTACTCAGCTCTTCATATCTTTTGACCCTAATAATTTGGGGTTGGCTCTGTCCAAGCGTACCTTGTCCACCTGGGTAGCTGACTGTATCACCTGGGCTTACAGGGCGGCTGACCTTCCTTTGCAGGGTTGGGTCACAGCCCATCGTGTCAGGGCATGGCTGCCTCAGTGGCTCATCTCCGCTCTGTACCGTTGGTAGACATCTGCAGGGCTGCAACGTGGTCTTCAAGCCAGACGTTTGCGGCCCATTACTGTCTGGAAAGGGAGTCCCGTAGGGACAGTGCTTTTGGCCAGGCAGTACTCCAGAATCTCTTTGAGGTTTAGGCCCTCCTGCCCTCTGTTGGGCTACCGGTGGAGATTTTGTCAGTGAAAAGCCTTTCTTTGATGCTGGGACTAGAGGGAGTTCTCTTGTTCAGCCTGGGTTCCTGGTAACCCAGAGCTAGGGAGTCACCCATATGTGAGGACTGACTTGCTGCTTGGTCCTGGAGAAAGAGTAGTTACTCACCTGTAACAAGTGTTCTCCAGGAGCAGCAGGAATCAGTCCTCACAACCCTCCCTCCTCCCCTGGGAGTTGCAGTTGTACATAGTTTATTTTTACATTTTTGTGTGCTGTTTTAGCTATGTCATTTGACTGAGCAAGATGGCACCTTTAGGCGGGAAGGGAACCGCGCATGCGTGCCTGCATTCCCAAAGGCTTTCTTGGAAAGCTGGGGAAATGCTCCGCAAGGGTTTCATCGACGTTGATGTCACCCATATGTGAGGACTGATTCCTGCTGCTCCTGGAGAACACCTGTTACAGGTGAGTAACTACTCTCTCCAGCACCTCTTTGGGGATTAATGCAACTCCTTTCTTCCAGGCCTTCTGTCAGTCCAGGCTACCGGAGAGTTGATTCCTTGGTTGATGCCGGGGCTGCTTGCCAACTATCAGAACCTTTCAGTGCTGTTCCACTGTCGTTTGTGGTCTCCTTTTCAGGTTGCCCATGGTTTTTACAGATTTTCAGAAGCCTGAAGATAGGGAGTCCCATAAGTGAAGACTGACTTCCTGCTTTGTCCCAGAGAACGCATGGTTACTCACCTGTAACAGGTGTTCTTCTTGAGCAGTAGGAATCAGTCCTCACTACCCTCCCTCCTTCCCATGGAGTTGTCTTTTCTTTTTGGGCTTGATTAAGCTATGTCATCATACTAAGGTAAGATGACTCCCTGGGCATGCGTGGTGGATCTCCCAAAGGCTTTCTTTGAAAGCTGAGAAGAGTTACCATGCAGGCTCCATCGATGATATCACCCATAAGTGAAGACTAATACCTGCTGCTCCCGGAGAGCAACTGTTACAGGTGAGTAACCACACTTTCACTTGCTTCAAGGAAAACCTGTCCATTCTTGTGGCTCTCATCCACTTCCCAAACTCTCCAGGTCCTTCAAACCTTCTTCCTTCCCCATATTTCTGCACTTGATCTCACAGCCCTCCTCATACCCCTCATCCAATCACCTTGTCATCACTGTCCTCTTAATCTCTGGTCAATTTCTTAGTCCCCACTATCCCCCCCAAGCAACTCCATTCACAAGCCCCAAGTCCCCACTTAAAATCTCAGTACCCAACTTAGAGTTTGTCTTCTGTTTTCTCACCCAATCTTAGTGTCCACATGTCAGAGTCCCTGCTTTCCCTAGTACCTGCCCTCCTGTCTCCTACTCCCATTCATCAGCACCCACCCATTTACTTCCTTCTCCAGTATTCATTAACCTTGTCTTTCCTCCTTCTTACCCCAGCATGTGTTCTTATACACCTCCTTCTCATCCTTCTCTTGGTTGACTTTGCTTCTACCCCACTCCCCACAATATCTGTCCTCCTCTCCTTTCTCACTCCCCCAACATCTCCCTCTTTTTCCTGTTCCAACCCTAACAATTACCAGCATTAGCCCCCTTTCAATCCCAGGACCCCAGCCATAGAATTAGCTCCCTCCCAGTCCCATCTCCCCAGGCTTAGTTTCAGTCCACTTCTAGTACCAGCCCCAGCCCCCATAACAACCCATTTGCAGTCCATCCAGCCCCAATATCAGTCCATTTACACTAGCAGCCTCTCAGCCCCAGTATCAGCCCATATCTCCAGGAACAAGCAGGAATGTAGTCTTCACATATGGTGATGTCGGTACAGACAGAGTCAGCGCAGGAATGCTCCCCAGCATCCTAAGGAAAGCCTTTTGGAGCACTCCACTGCACATGTGTGACTGCCTTCCTGCTCTTCTGACTCCCTTTCCTCAGTTCTTCATTTTCCATGGAACCAGCAGGATCAGTCTGTCGCTTTTCCTGTCACCGCAGAAAATACTTTGGTATAGTACTTCTGCCTTCCCATTTTTTGATTATTGGCATCACCCATGATTCTGGTACCCCTTTTTCAATAGCTTTTTTTCTCATAAATTTTGTATTTATTTTTTCCCTTTTTCTTCGAGGGCCTCATGCCCCGAATAGGCCTTTGGCCTACTCTTTTCGTCATGGAGAAACACCCTTCCGGATTAAAAAAGTGCACCAAATGTTCCAGGATGATTTCAGTCATGGACACACATGAATGGTGCCTTAAGTGCCTCGGTCCCGACCATGATCCCGATTCTTGATCCCTCTGCAAGCAAATGACAAAGAGAGGTCTCAGAAACCGGGCCAGGAAGTTGTAGGAATTTTTCCCATTAGATTCATTTTCATTGGTATTGACATCCTCCCGCACTTCATCAACTTTGAAGGTATCTAAAACCTTGAAAACCTCTAAGCACAGTTCTGACCCTAAGAGGAAGAAGACTTTGAGATCCCTACAAAAATCTCCAAGAGATCCAAAGGAATCTCAAGCTTCCTCGAAGGAATCCAGAGAGACATTGAGAGGATCGAGGAGGTCCCGTTCAAGACACAGAGACTCCCCGAAGACATCCTCTGAGGTTGACTGCCAAACTGAATATCCCCCCATGGGAGGACTTGTCCTCCAAAGCCTCCATGGGGGGTTTAACCAGGAGCCTCCGAGGCTTCGACCTCGGTGGAGCCCCCAGTGCCATGCTCTAGTATGGTGGCTGCAAGCCCCATTCTGTCTCTGGACCAGACACTGGCAATTTCTTTGGATCAGCACATGCTATTGTCACCAGCAGTGGCTGAACTAGTAGTGGATAGCTAGGCACACTGCTGGGCCTGACCCTTCTATGAAAGAAAGTGTAGTTGAGACGGAGTGGTCAGGTTTAAATTAGGATTTATTCCCCTCCCGGGGTTTGCTGGATTTTCAAAACAGTACAAAAATACCAAACTTAAGAGGCAGCCATGCTTCTGGCAAAAACAAAAGGTGAAAGGAAAATACAGCTTCTTGCTTGAACAGAACCAATAATCATAACAAACAGAAATCAGGTAACAACGTTAACAGTTCCCTCTGTGCACGTTTATCTTTCTCTCAGGCACACTTATCTTCTACTAGCGTAGAGAAGTTTCATCAGTTATTAATAAAGAACAGTCCATGTCCTCAACATAGGGAAAGCATTCACTTTGCTCCGTGCACATCGGTTCCTCAACTATCTTATCTTCTTTAGGGCAGAGAGTCTGGAACTTTCTCCAATCAGTCCCTGGCTTCTCTTCACCACTCTCTCCACAGTATGGCAAATAATTATCAGATAGTTTGTAAAACTGCCTTGTTCGGTTTCTAATGGGTCTCTCTCTTGGCAGTTTTCTGCCAGGCTTTAAATACATGCAATCATCTTCTTCACTCATACATATGTCCTCAATCACTTTACTTTCCTTTTCCCAAGGTTGTAAATATCTTAAGCCGTTCTGCCTTTCAGTAATACAGAGTTCCTTACCAGCTGCTCTCCTTTCTCCCCACTGACCTCTGGGTCTGGGAAATTCTTCCTGCGTCACAGGTGAGGGTTTCCTGCAGATAATCCCTCTGCTGGTAAACGGCTTTCTGTCTCTTTTTAAAGCCCTGCTTGGCTTTCTATTCCAAGACTCAAATGAAACAGCATTAGGCTGAGAGTATTCTGACCTTCTGTTAGAGAGCTGCAAGTCTTCCCTTACTTGCCAAGTTTCCAAATCACTCTCAACTTCTGAATCTCCAAAACCACCGTCAGAATCAGCACATGAATCCAACTCAGCCTCTCTCACTGCAACTCCTGCTGGATCTCCTACCAGCTCTCTTCCTCGATCTAACTCTGTTTGCCTACCACGTTTCTTATACATGGTTAGGGGCGTTTTCCTGCACATGTGCAAACTGTTCTCTTCATTGCTTGGGGAGTGTTTGTTGGCTAGGCGTGCCTTCAGACCTCGTGTCTCAGCCTGCTTTGGTTGCCTATGGTAACTGTGAAGCTTTTGATCTCCCTTCCTGACAGAATCTGTGCCAAACTCAGCAGCATTCTGTGTTTTAAAGGTATAGGGCAGAACTTCGGTGTCACACATCCCCCTTCTTAAGACATTACGAGCTGCGGACGTCCTCGTCGGACAGCGCGTAATTCTGCTCAAAGCATCCGCATTGCCATGCAGCTTCCCTGCACGATGCTGTACTTCAAAACTAAAGGCTTGCAAAGCCAAGTGCCACCGGGTCAGTCGGGCATTGTTATTACGCATTTGGCTAAGCCATTTTAACGGTGCATGATCCGTTACTAATAGGAATTTGCGCCCTGTCAAGTAAAATCGTAGTGCTTCTACTGCTCATTTGATGGCTAAGCATTCTCTTTCTACAGTAGAGTACTTCCGCTCTGCATTGGACAGTTTCCTACTTAAATAGGTGACTGGGTGTTCTACACCATCAAATCTCTGGGACATGACTGCCCCCAGTCCAGTCTTAGAGGCGTCTGTCTGGACGATGAATGGAAGTCTGAAGTCAACCCCCTTCAAGACAGGAGCCTTACATAACTTCTCCTTAAGGGAGATAAAATTCTCCTCTGCCTCGGAAGTCCAATGCACCTTATTTGGGGCATTTTTTCTAATCATGTCCGTAAAAAGACTACTCTCCTCTGCAAACCTGGGGATAAATCTTCGATAGTAGCCGATTAGGCCCAAGAAGCTACGGACATGCTTCTTTTCTATCGGTCTTGGGAAGTTTTGCACACTTTCTATTTTGTCCGCTAGGGGTTTCACTAGCCCATTCCCAACCAGATGTCCCAGGTATTTGGCCTCCCTAGCCGCAAAAAGACATTTTTTCGGGTTTAGGGTGAGACCAGCCTTCCGGATGGCCTGTAATACCGCCTCTATCCGGGATAAGTGTTCCAGCCAGGTGCCGCTATGGATGATAACATCATCCATATAGGCTAACGCATATTCTTGGTGCGGCCTTAGGACCTGGTCAATAAGACGCTGGCACGTTGCCGCCGCACCGTGTAGCCCAAATGGCATACGTCTAAATTGGTATAGGCCTATGGGAGTGGAAAAAGCTGTCTTTGGCTTAGAATCCCTTGTTAAGGGGATTTGCCAGTATCCCTTGGTTAAGTCTAGGGTTGTAAGAAACCTGGCCTGTCCTAACCGATCCAACAGATCATCGATTCTCGGCATGGGATATGCGTCGAACTGTGAAATCGCATTGATCTGCCTGAAATCAATACAAAAACGGAGTGTTCCGTCCGGTTTTGGGACGAGGACTATAGGACTAGACCATGGACTATGGGACTCCTCAATCACCCCCATTTCCACCATTTCCTTAACTTGGGCAATGACTTCATTTTTCGTTGCCTCCGGCAACTTATATGGGCGCTGTCTAATGATTTTCCCCGGG
The DNA here is from genome assembly GCA_033557465.1 of Ichthyophis bannanicus. Lineage (NCBI taxonomy): Eukaryota > Metazoa > Chordata > Amphibia > Gymnophiona > Ichthyophiidae > Ichthyophis > Ichthyophis bannanicus. The sequence continues at coordinate 42,024,046 of CM066048.1, read as the reverse complement.
ATCGTGATGACCTCATGTGCTACCAAGCGTGTTTCGCTGGGCACCGCTGTCAAGACATCGGAGAATTTCCGTAACAGCCTGGCTAAATCTGCCTGTTGATGTTCTGACAGGTCCGTACCTGTACGTATCTCGGGTTGTTCCCTCCAATCTGAGGGCTGAGGGCCTAAGTCCTCCTCTTTCTTTTCCTCAGCAATGGCTGCTAAGCCCTTAACATCCTTCATGCCCGTGGAGCCAAACCCTCCAGACCCACGGCCTGTGGGTGTTAATGAGGATGTCTCTTCTAACACAGGGAAGCCCACCCGTTCACAAATCAACTGTGCTATTCTTTCACCCCTTTTTATTGCGAAATCCTCTTCCCCGAAGTTAAACAGTAGGGCCTTGACCACACCACGATAATCCGGGTCTATTACCCCGGCCCCAATGTCAATCGAATAATTGACCGCTAGGCCAGACCGCGGTGCTATGCGGCCATAGCATCCTTCAGGGATTTGAATTCTTATCCCTGTATCAACGAGGGCCTTCCCTCTCTTGGGAACTATTATATCCTCATTACTGAACAGGTCATAACCTGCTGAGGCTTCGGTAGCTCTTTGGGCCTTTTTGCCTGCTGGGATGTTTTTGTGAATTGCAACACAAACTTTTTTTTAACCGGGGGTCTCCCTTCTACCCGTGGTTTCCCAAATAAAGCACTTGGGATCTTTTGTGCAATAGCTTCAGTTATGTGGATCTCAGGTGGTGCCTTTTCCCCTAGAGGTTCTTTAGGGCCTACCTTCCCCTTGAGGCCTTTTCCCATTTCTTCCTTAAATGGGGGCCAGTCACGCCCTAGGACCACCTTAAAGGGAAGTCGGGGGACAACTGCCATGTGTACCTTCTCCTTGGTATTCAACCCATTCACACTCATCTCATATATCGGGTAAAAAGAGGAGGCACCATGCACGCATCTAACTTTCACACGTCCATCCACGCTATTCCACTGGGTAGGGTTATGGGCCTGAATGGCCTTCCACATTTCTTGTGAGACCATACTCTGATCTGCCCCGGAATCCAGGAGCGCTACCGCATCTATACCCTCCACTTGGACGTCTATAATAAATTCCTCCCCACCGTGTCTCTCCCTTCCTGATACAAGGGCTAGGTGCTCTTTACAGTCCCTGCGTATATGACCGTTTTTCCCACAGTGAAAACACTTTATCACATCATTATATTTTTTTACATTTTCTCTCGGGACTTTAGACGTATAAGCCTTCTTTATACCAGGCATTCTTTCCATGCCGGTTACTCTCAGCATACTATCCCTAGAAGCTCCGGCCAATTCAGCTTCAAAATAGCATTCCGTCATTTCTGCTGCTTCTCTAGTAGACTTGCATTTTTGCAATAGCAAGAAAGCTTTTACTTCAGGAGGTACAGCCTCAAAGTACTGCTCAAGGAGCACAGCATCCATCAAGGATTCTACTGTGGCCTTCTCTGGTGCCAACCACTTTGCTGCCAAACCTTTTAGTCGCTGCATTAAAGCTTTCGGCGTCTCTTTAGGCAAGAGCCTTGCCTCCCTAAAAAGACGGCGATAGTGTGTAGGTGTTAAACCTAACCTATCTTGTACCGCTAGTTTTACATCCGGGTAATTGGACGCTAGGCCCGCGGGCATCGCCTTGTAGGCCGCCAATGCCTCTCCGGTTAAAGACATGGCGAACCTAACTGCCCACTGGTCTAGTGGCCATTTAGCCGCCTCAGCAATCCTCTCAAATGCATCAGAGTAATCGTCAAAATTATCAGTCCTTTGCAAAGGTCCTAGTGCCAATGCACCATAGTGTTGTACTCCTACCGCCGCTGGTACCGGTACACCTTCCTCCTCGGCAGTGGATGTCCGCTTCAGTAGCGCGGTCAGCAAGTCCAAGAGTGGCTTCTGCTGCGCAGCCAGTGCTGCCATAGTCCTGACCTGGGCTTGTCGTGCAAGCTCACCCTGGGCTTTCCACTGTTCCTCCATCCAGCGAAGCATGTCCTGAGGATCCATCACGGCGTTGAGATATACCTGTATGGGGCGAGAAAAAACAGGGCCCACCAAGTGCGGCACAATATATGGGGGTTTTTTTTCTCCCTATCTGCCTCTGCAAGGTATCTCTCTGCTCCCCTTTCTCCGCAATCCTTACCACCCATGCCCAGCCACTTGTACCTCAGCACGGTGTAGGATCTTGTATTGAGAAAGGTTCTCTGCACGCCTCCGTCAGGTCAGCCTGTGAATGTTCACACTGTGTCAGGATTTCCTCTTTCAGGATTTTCCTTGCTGTTTTTCTTCCTTCAGCCAATTTGTATCCTCTCAGGAAAACTTTGGGTAGTAGTATTTTTTTTTTTTTCAAAAATCCAACGTGCTACGCCATTTAATGTCACCAGCAGTGGCTGAACTAGTAGTGGATAGCTAGGCACACTGCTGGGCCTGACCCTTCTATGAAAGAAAGTGTAGTTGAGACGGAGTGGTCAGGTTTAAATAAGGATTTATTCCCCTCCCGGGGTTTGCTGGATTTTCAAAACAGTACAAAAATACCAAACTTAAGAGGCAGCCATGCTTCTGGCAAAAACAAAAGGTGAAAGGAAAATACAGCTTCTTGCTTGAACAGAACCAATAATCATAACAAACAGAAATCAGGTAACAATGTTAGCAGTTCCCTCTGTGCACGTTTATCTTTCTCTCAGGCACACTTATCTTCTACTAGCGTAGAGAAGTTTCATCAGTTATTAATAAAGAACAGTCCATGTCCTCAACATAGGGAAAGCATTCACTTTGCTCCGTGCACATCGGTTCCTCAACTATCTTATCTTCTTTAGGGCAGAGAGTCTGGAACTTTCTCCAATCAGTCCCTGGCTTCTCTTCACCACTCTCTCCACAGTATGGCAAATAATTATCAGATAGTTTGTAAAACTGCCTTGTTCGGTTTCTAATGGGTCTCTCTCTCTTGGCAGTTTTCTGCCAGGCTTTAAATACATGCAATCATCTTCTTCACTCATACATATGTCCTCAATCACTTTACTTTCCTTTTTCCAAGGTTGTAAATATCTTAAGCCGTTCTGCCTTTCAGTAATACAGAGTTCCTTACCAGCTGCTCTCCTTTCTCCCCACTGACCTCTGGGTCTGGGAAATTCTTCCTGCGTCACAGTTGAGGGTTTCCTGCAGATAATCCCTCTGCTGGTAAACGGCTTTCTGTCTCTTTTCAAAGCCCTGCTTGGCTTTCTATTCCAAGACTCAAATGAAACAGCATTAGGCTGAGAGTATTCTGACCTTCTGTTAGAGAGCTGCAAGTCTTCCCTTACTTGCCAAGTTTCCAAATCACTCTCAACTTCTGAATCTCCAAAACCACCGTCAGAATCAGCACATGAATCCAACTCAGCCTCTCTCACTGCAACTCCTGCTGGATCTCCTACCAGCTCTCTTCCTCGATCTAACTCTGTTTGCCTACCACGTTTCTTATACATGGTTAGGGGCGTTTTCCTGCACATGTGCAAACTGTTCTCTTCATTGCTTGGGGAGTGTTTGTTGGCTAGGCGTGCCTTCAGACCTCGTGTCTCAGCCTGCTTTGGTTGCCTATGGTAACTGTGAAGCTTTTGATCTCCCTTCCTGACAGAATCTGTGCCAAACTCAGCAGCTTTCTGTGTTTTAAAGGTATAGGGCAGAACTTCGGTGTCACACTATCCATTGAAAAGACCTTAGCGGCTCTCCTGGCAGCCTCGGTACCGCTTACACCGATGACTCCAGGACTGTTTTCATTGGTATCACATCGGTATCGTCACAGGTGCTTCCCCATACCTCTGCTCCACCGCAAGTACAGGAGTTTGGAGCCTGCTGAACTTGGTCCATGGGTATGGCACCGCTGCCCAAGCAGCAGGGGGTAAGCATCGAACATGATTGGTACCAGCAGCACTGTTCACATGGCCACCAGCACCGACAACGCTCATCAAGCTCAGAATCTGAGGCCTCCGATTCGGATTATCGGTCCTTCAATTCTGAAGACCTTCTTGATATGGCATCTATATCTGAGCCGTCACCTCCCAGCACAACCTCCCGTTGGACGTTGCTGCCGGAAGACATGTCCTTCCAAGAATTTATTTGGGACATGGCAGTAGGCCTCTCAATACCTGCTGCAGCGGAACCAGAGACCCGAGCAGAGGAACTGGAAATTCTTCAGTACCCTTCAGCTCCAAAGGAGGCAACAATTCTACCGGTACATAAGATTCTACATAACCTAATGCTTCGAATGTGGGAGACCATGCTAGCAGTCTCACCCATCAGTAGACACCTCTATACAATGTATCAAGTACCGGATGTCCCTGGCTTTCAAAAGGCTCTGCTACCACATCACTCCATGGTAGTTGAATCAACGATGCGCTGCATCAAAAGTGGTAAGACACATGCATCGATACCCCCCAGAAGGGAATCTTGATGCTTTCGCCCGACGGTCATTCCAGGCCTGTATACTGGCTGGTAGAATCAATTCCTATACCTTATATATGGGAATGTTTCCTTAAGGAAAATAATAAGGATTGGGAAGTCTTCCTTCCCTTCATTCTTGATGAAAAAAGGACAGATTTTGAGACAGTCCTCAAGAATAGCCAGAATGTCTCAAAATTCAGGGCAGCATTTGATGCATTCAAGTCTACCAGCAGAGCATCAGTTATTGTCATTGGGGCTCGGAGGCTAGCATGGTTACAGGCATCATACCTGGAACAAAGGGGCCAAGATAAACTTGGTATAACATCCCTTGCAATGGAGAGAATCTCTTCAGAAAAAACTGGAGGGAAAAGGCTGGGGAGCTTGAAACTGATGATACCACTCTAAAGAGACCCTCCAGGAAGACAGCTGACCCTTCAAAAAAGAAGCCAGCAACAAAAAAACCCTTCTTTCCCAAGAAGAAGAGTTTCTACCCATCTTACTCACAGCCTTCTTTCCAGAAAGGCAAGCAACAGGGGCCTAAGCCTGCTAAAAAGCCCAGAACTGCTAAACAATAGCCAGCAGCTCAGCCACAAGTGACATCCAGCTTTTGACTCAGTCCTAGGGAACAGAGTCCCCTTATCCCTGCAAGCACTGAATCCAGCCAAAATAGCAGGTCAATTTTGCTTCTTTGCCACCCACTGGCAGATGATCACCTCAGAGCAGTGGACCCTAAGCATCATTCAAGAGGGGTACCAACTAAACTTCATGCAACCCCCTCCGCCTCACTTCAGGGGCGAATATCCTTTCCAACCTCCACTAGGGGCCCTACTCAAAGAGGAAATCTCCAACCTGCTCACACAGGGTGCCATAAAAAAGGTTCCAAAGCAAGAACTTCACGAAGGCTTCTACTTTCCATACTTCCTCATCCCAAAGAAGTCAGGAGGATACAGGTTTATCCTTGACCTCAGAAATCTCAACAAATTCCTGGTCAAGGAAAAGTTCAAAATAATTTCCCTTGGAACCCTCCTAACCTACTTGCAGGAACCAGATTGGCTATGTTCCCTAGATCTCAAAGAGGCAAACACACATATCCTGATACACCCAGGTCACCAAAAATATCTTTGCTTTACCTTTCAGGGGACTCATTACCAATACAGAGTTCCCCCTTCGGACTAGCATCTGCTCCCAGGGTGTTCACAAAATGCATGTCAGTACTAGCGGCCTACCTGTGAAGCAAGGCGATCTTTGTCTTCCCTTACCTAGACGACTGGTTGATAAAGGCAGACTCTCTAGGAGAGCTCTCCACTTCTCTCAGAAATACTCTCGCAGTACTGCAACATCTGGGATTCGTGGTAAAGTTCCCAAAGTCCCACCTAACCCCAACTCAAAGATTGAAATTCATAGGAGCAGTCCTGAACACTCACCTATCCAAAGCTTTTCTGCCCCTAGACCACATGGACCAACTAGTATCCCTAGTCAACCACATGCATCAGCAGACAAGCTCAACAACTCAAGACTTCCTTCGTCTCCTAGACCACATGGCATGCACAGTCCATGTGATCCCATATGCAAGACTGCATATGCGCCTCACGGAATGGACCCTAGCATCCCAATGGACACAATCCACAGGACGCCTTCAGGACATCATTTGGGTCACCCACCCTCTAGTCCAATCCCTCCTATGGTGGTGCAACCCAGCAAACCTGCTAAAAGGGTCTCCTTTTCAGAAGTCTCAACCTCAACATACTCTGACCACAGATGTATCCAAACTGGGTTGAGGAGCACACCTGGAGTCAGTGTCCACACAAGGTCACTGGATGACTCGGGAGTCATCCTTACAAATCAACTTGTTAGAACTCCAGGCAATCACAAATGCCCTGCAGGTATTTCAGTACCACCTCTCAAACAGCCAGGTTCTCGTCAGGACAGACAATCAGGTGGCAATGTTCTATGTGAACAAGCAAGGCAGAACAGGCTCACTTCCCCTCTGCGAAGAGGCCTTTCGCCAGTGTATATCCCCAGCGATCCAAATCACCTTGCAGACAGGCTCAGTCAGATTCTCTACCCACACAAGTGGAGTCTAGACCCTCAGATCTTCAAGACCTGGGGAACTCCAGTCATCGACCTCTTTGCCACTCCATAGAACAGCAAATTTCCACAGTTCTCTTCCAGAGTTCCGTCCAAGCTAAGCCAAGCAAATGATGCTTTTCACCTGCACTGGGGTCAGGGACTGCTTTACGCATTTCCCTCCATACCCCTAATTCCGAAGATCTTCTTCAAACTTCAGCTCGACGGAGACACATGATTCTCCTAGCCCCCTTCTGGCCTCGTCAACTCTGGTTTCCCCTGCTACTTCGACTGCAACAAACGCAACCAATCAGTCTGGGCCACAGTCAGGGTCTTATCTCCCAGAACAACAGAACAATCCTATATCCCAATCTGTGATCTCTCCATCTGACTGCATGGCTGCTGAAGGCATGACGCTCCAGCATCTTCACCTTCCTCAGGAGGTAAAGGACATCCTCCTGACTTCAAGAAAACCCTCCATCAGGCAGACCTATGCTTTCAAATGGTGCAGGTTTGGATTGTGTTGTGCAAGAGACAACCTCAATCCCTTTGACATACCAATGTCTACACTTTTGCAATATCTGTTGCATCTGTCTTCTTCAGGACTGAAAACTAGTTCGGTCAGAGTTCACTTCAGTGCCATCGCAGCTTTTCCCAAATCAATCGAAGGTTAATCCATCTCGGTACATCCCCTAGTGGCATGTTTCATGAGAGGCCTCCTCCTCTCTAAGCCACCCATTTGATCACCACCAGTGGGCCTAGGATCTCAATGTGGTGTTAGCACAGCTTCTCAAACCCTTGTTTGAACCTTTAGCTACTGCTCACCTGCGGTACCTGTCGTGGAAGGTCATATTCCTAGGTGCTCTGACTCAACCAGACGCATCAGTGAATTACAGGCCTTGGTGGCTCATCTACCGTATACTAGATTCCATTATGACAAAGTCATCCTATGGACACACCCTCACTTTTTGTCAAAGGTGTTATCCCCCTTCCACATCAACCAATCAGTCATTCTTCCGGTCTTCTTTCAAAGACCACACTCTTCCCATGCAGAGGCAACTCTGCACACCCTGGATTGCAAACAAACCCTGGCCTTCTATCTACAGAGGACTCAGGATTTCTGCAAGTCCTCACAATTGTTCATTTCCTTTGATCCCACTTACTTGGGGCTTCCAGTAACAAAGCATATGCTCTCCAGATGGATAGCAGACTGCATCACTTTTGCTTATGATAAAGAAGGACTCTCCCTCACAGGTCACATCACTGTTCACAATCCGAACCATGGCAGCTTCTGTAGCCAACCTATACTCAGTAGCCATTGAAGAAATATGCAGGGCAGCAACTTGGTCCTCCATCCACACCTTTGCTGCCTACTATTGTTTGGACAAGAACATCTGCCGGAATGCAGCCTTCTGCCAGGTGGTTCTCCAACATCTCTTTGGAACATAACTACAACTCCTCTCCCTGCCTACACTGTTTATGCAGGATCTCCATGGTGGGGATGTCTATGTCCAACTGAACCCAGTCCGACCTTTCTGACCTGGTTTCCAAGTCTCCTGAAGATCTGGTTGCTAGGGAGTCCCATACGTGAAGACTACATTCCTGCTTGTTCCTGGAGATAGCATAGTTACTCATCTGTAACAGGTGATCTCTGGGAACAGCGGGAATTTAGTCTTCACAACCCACCCTCCTCCCCATGGAGTTGTAGGGTTATTTTTACTCTTCCTACTAAGCTACAAACCCAACTGAGGAGAGGGAGTCAGAAGAGTGGGAAGGCAATCACGCAGGCGCAGTGGAGTGCTCCCAAAGGCTTTCCTTAGGACACTGGGGAGTGTTCCCGCACGAGCTCTGTCGGTTCCGTCACCCATATGTGAAGACTAAATTCCTGCTGTTCCCAGAGATCACCTGTTAGAGGTGAGTAATTATGCTTTCCAGTACCAGCCCCCATTCCCTGTATCAGCCCATTCCCAGTCCCAGGCCATCATTCCCAGTATCAGCCCATTGCCAGTATCAGTCACCCCCTGCCCTGTATCAGTCCATTTCCAGTTCCCCCAGTCCCAATATCAGCCCCTTTCCAGTGTCAGTCCCTAGCCCTAGTATCAGCCAGTCCGATTATCAGCCCATTTCCAGTCCCAGCCCCCCATTCCCAGTATCAGCCCATTGACAGTATCCCTCAGCCTCCTATATCACCTATTTCCAGTCCCCCCATCCCCCGAATTAGTCTATTGCCAGTCCCTGCCCCCCAGCCCCAGTATCGGCCCATTTCCTGCTCCCCAGCCTAGTTCTTGCCCCCTTCCCCAGCCCCAGCATCAGTCATTCCTCCCCTCTCCCTGCAACAACACAGTCGTGGGAGCATTTGCTTTTGCTTTTGCTTCTACAGCTGAATTAAATATTAATATAGCAACGGGAGCAAAAACCAATGATCCCCTGGCTGTATTGAACATTAATATAGCCACAGGAGCATTTACTTTTGCTCCTGCGGCTGTGCTGAGCATTAATACAGCTGCAGAAGCAAATGCAGATGCTCCCGTGGCTGTTTTAATGCTTAACACAGCCGTGGCTGGGGAGGCAGAGGGCAGGCTTGAAGCAAGACAGTGAAGCAGGCTTTCTGCACCCCTATTGTGGTACGCCTTGAACCAGTGCCTCACTGGCTCAAGCTGGCCCTGCCTTTGTGAAAATCTCTATGACTGTCTAGCGAATGTACCATGTATAGAGAGCAATCTCTGTGTTGAAAAAGGGCACGGTGACTAAAATTAAGGGCCACTGCTCTACTTTACATGAATTATTTATTAATCAACTCAGCTACCTGACCAGGCTTCCTCATGCTGCAGGAGTCAACAATCACTCTACAGGAAGCAGTACTATCCCCAGTACTTTCAATAACTCTTCCCTTGCAAGCATTACCAATCTATATGGTCATTTATCTCCACCAGGTCAACTGAACCAAGCCAACTAACAATAGAAGCCAAGTGAGAAAGCAAGCTGCTTCAGCCTCCCTTACAATAAAGAATGTACCAGATTTTGACTACCTTCCAGTATGGAGGGAAATTGCAGTTCTTCAGAACAGCATGGCAATCAATAATTGCAGACATGTGAATAATAGTTACCCAGAGATGGAAGCTCTTTTTCACTCATCTCCTTCCTACCCGAACTCCAGAAACAGCCTTGAAGCACCTGTCCCAGCATCAAGGCAGAAATACAATCCCTCTTAGAAGCCTCTGCCATCCAAGTAGTACCAATGGAGGAGAAATGTCAGGGATTGTTTTCCATTTATTTCCTCATTCCAAACAATCAGGTGATCTCTGCCCTGTTGTAGATCTCAGGAACTCAATCTGTTCTAAGGAAAGGGAAAATCAAAATGAACTCACTGGCATCTATACAGCCACTTTTAATTGGCAGGCTTCTCGCACCCTCAAAGATGCCTATATCCCTATGGCTAGTCATCCCCAGCATTGAAAGTTTCTATGTTTCACATTTCTGATGAGTCATAAATAGTTCAACGAGAGTTCTGTGATTCTCAGTCTTGAAGGACTACTTCTGGAGAGAGATCTACAATTGTAAATATTTAATTATGGGAATTTTTCTAAATCTTGGAGAAAAAGGAATTCCTTAGATTAAAGCTGATTAATCTGAGAACTCAGTGTATTTGTTAAGTCAGTCAAGGCCTAGTAGCAGCAAAGAACTTTTCAGTTTAAATTTAAAACAAAGAAGAGAGCTTTCAGGTTAAATTTAGACCCCAAGACTCCCTCTATCCAAGCAAGGGCTGTGGGATTCCCCCAGGAAATTGGTCACAGATTACCTTAGAAGTACAGGACAAGGTACTGTATAGCAGCCATATCAAATATTAAAGTCACTTTTCCTTTAGAAATCTTCTGTGTTTGTCTCATGTTTTTTAAATTCAGATACTGTCCTCATCTCTACTATCTCCACTGGGAGATTATTCTATGCATCCACCACTCTTTCCATAAAGAAATATCTCCAGGAACAAGCAGGAATGCAGCCTTCACATATGGATGACATCAGCACCAATGGAGACCATGCTGGAACGCTCCCCAACGTCCAATAGGAAGACCTTAGGGAGCACTCCACTGTGCCTGCCTTCCCAACTCCTCTCCTCAGTTCTTCATTTTCCGCGGAGCCAGCAAGACGTTCAATCCTGTCACCGCCAAATAACGCTTTTTTAAAATCTTTTTTGTGAAACATCATGCTTCTGCCTTCCCATTGTCGCTGGTTCCATCGAGTCTGACATCGACCGGCATCGATAGTTCTTTCTTTTTTGTTTTATAAATTTTCATTTTTCACGTAGTTTTCACTGCCAAACTAGTCCTTTAGTTCTTCATAGACTTAGCTTCAATTCGAAGACAACCTTTTTGAGACATGGAAAAACCAACTAGTGGTTTTAAAAAAATATACCAAGTATGCCGGTACCATATCAGTCACTGATAAATATGACTGGTGTCTAAAATGTTTGAGCCTTGACCATCTACCCAATTCTTATTCTCTGTTCCAATAAATGACAAAGAAACGCCTAAAAACCCGAGCCAGACAGTATGGATCATTGTTCACCCCGGATTCAATTTCAGTGGCTTCCACTTCATCGAGGACATCGAATTCCTCTTATGGGTCTCAGGTCTCTTCAAAGTCCAAACATAAAAAGTAAGTCAAAGTCTCTGGCCGCTCCTAAGTCATTGACATTGGCATCGAAGACTGATGCCGAGAGCAGGAAAAATCCCAGCATAAGCATTGCGACTACCCTAGGGGTATTTCTGATGCAGACCGGCCAGGCAAACAGCCCCGATGGGAGGATCTGTCCTCTAAAGCACAGGAGAAGCTCTGGGATGCTTCCAAGGAATCGACCTCCAGAGAGCTACCAATTCCATGTTCTGGGACGGTGGCTCAAAGCCCTATGGGTGACTCCACCCATCTCTCTAGACCAGCGCATGCTGGCTCTCGAGAGGAGTTTGGCCGCACTCCTGGCAGCCTTAGTAACTAAAGCATAGAGAGCTCCAGGAATGCAGGCTTTGGCACCGTGTCTACAGCTAGGTGTATCGGCCCTGATGCCGGCCCTTGAGCCAATATCATCAGAGCCCCCGAGGCCAATGCCTTCCTTGGAATCATCCGATACCACTGGAACCCAACAGGTTCAACCTGCTATGGCTTTCAATTCCAATGCCTCTGAGCATCAGTATCGACATCGACTCTTGATGTCCATGAAGCATCGAGGTCAAACACAAGACTGCCAATACTTTGACTTCTTACCAGACTCTGATTCCACTTCTTCAGAATCTGGCGAGGGATCACGCAATTCCCGAGATCTTCCAGACATCTCTTTGGACCCTTTGCTACCTCAGGAATGGCGTTGGTCCCCACCAGAAATAAATAAATAAATGTCCTTTCCGGACTTCATACAGGACATGGCAGCAAGGCTTGTCAGCACAGTAGCCTCGGAAAAGCAACTGAGGGCAGAGGAAATGGAGATACTCCAGTGCCCTCCCATGCCTAAAGAGGCGGTTACATTACCGGTGCATTGAATCCTACAGAATCTTATGCTCCATATTGCGACACCCACCGGCTGGGCCAAGAGGCTGACAGCTGGTAGGCGGCCTTGATGTCCTTTAGAATAAAGTTCTTTTACTCCTCAGGCAATAAATTTGTAGTTGAGTCGGTGGTAAGGCTTTGCAAGATTTTTATTTTCTTTTATGGGGATTTCCAAAAGCACGCTGGGGTTCAAATACAACTAAGGCAGAAGGATAACATCTCCAAACAGAAAGATGAACTCAGGAATAACCAGGAGAAATAAACAAAACAAACTTTTCACTTCTCTGCTGTTCTGCTGCTATATGCCTTCACACTGTGCACTGCTCCGTGTGGTCACACAATGAACTGCAGCAGAACTCTATCACAGCTGACTTCACTTTGTATTACAACGTTTCCTCACTGCTCCGTTGCTCACAAACAGTGCATAAACAAACAGAATGCTTTCTTCAGCTTCAATGGTAAGCACTGCCCTGATTATAGGGTTTTCACACTCTTTCCTTTCTTATTTACAACTGTAGCATTCTTTTGAGCCAGAGAACAATCCATGGGGGTTGGGAAACAATCACCATTAGGCACAGACGTCTCTATCTGCATTTCTTCACATTCATTAGCACAAACAGAGTCTCTCTCATATTGGGGAGTTTCTTTAAGCTTCCTTTCCTTTAGGAACTGTTGAAACTGGTCCCACAGCAAGTCAGCCCTCGTAGGTATTTTTACCTTAGGGGTAGGAATCTTCTCATTAGAGAATAGCCTCTTCAAAGCCCCTAACTTAGAGGTTTCAAAAGCTAGAGGTTTCAAAAGCTTCACTGTTATCTAAGCTGGAGTTTGCAACATTGGCTAGGCTTTCAATCCACTGTTTAACGGTGGAAGGTGAAGGCTTCAGTTCCTGCTCTTTAAAACTAGCCCTTAGCTTTCTTTCCACATTATCAGGAATAAAATTATCAGCTTTACCTTGGGGCTGTTTCTCTATGTCAGCACTGGTTTCTTTTCCACATCTCCACCTTTCACAGCTGTAACGGTTGCTGGCCTGGCGTGCACTTCTCCTCCAGTTATTTGTGCTTTTGCCTTTAAATGCTGGCTCAGACACTTCTTCCCGGTCTGAATCCGTAGCCGGGTTCTGGCCTGAGAGTGCCACTACCTCCCGGTGAGCTGCTGCTGCCTGAGTTCGTGCCTTCTCTTGGGCACCTTCTCTCCCCCAGACTTCTCTTACCCTGTCTGGTCTCAGCCACTCTCTTCCAGGACTCTCTGCGGACGGTCTCAGACTGATTCTCTGACTGTCCCTCTTGTTCTTCTGAACTCGCTCCCCCTGATTCTCCCCTCTCTTTGCCTTGCACGTGGTTTATAACCACTGCTTCCTGCTGGGTCTTCCCTGTGCTCCGCCCTCCTCTGACCAATCAGGAGGGTGGTTTGTCTCCACCCCTGAGCTAGGGCGTGGTCTGCCTCTTGCAGGGAGCTGAACTTCTCTCTGACGTAGGCTGAAATTCCCCTGCACATGAGCACTGTCATTGACTTCAATGGGGATTTCAGGATTTTCATCCATATCCAGGCTTTTCATAGGGCTTTCATCATCACAATATGTGGGAGGCCCCGCTCACAGTTTCACTTGTCAGCAAGAGGCTCGATACCATTTACCGAGTACCAGAGTGCCTGGCTTCCAAAATCTCAGCTTCCCTACATTCAGTGGTGGTGGAATTGGCGATGCACCAAATAAAGAGTTCAAGAAATCATTCATCCATGCCTCCTAGTAGAGACTCGAGGACGCTGGATGCCTTTGGGTGTTGATGCTTCCAGACATGTATGTTGGCCTCCAGAATAAACTCGTACATGCTGTACGAGGGCATGTTAATAAAGGATGTCACCAGGGGTCTCGCAGAATGGCCTGGTTACAGGCATCATGAAACTATACCAGGCTATACTTTATTCAGAAAGGACAGGGTAGGAAGAAGGGGAGGAGGAATGGCACTATATGTAAAAAATAATATTAAAGCTTTGGAATTACAGAGCTTAAAAGAGAGCTGAGGCATTGTGGGTTAAACTAGAAAGAGGGAAAGAGAAATCTATTTGCATTGGTGTGATATATAGACCTCCCTTTCAAGAGGAAGAGGTGGACAGAGAGTTAATTGAAGACATATGCAGCATTGCTAGGAATGGGGAAGTGCTACTGATAGGGTATTTCAATATGCCAGATGTTGATTGCCACATTCCTGCTGCAATATCATCTAGAAGTAAGGAGATCTTGGATTCTCTACAGGGAGAACTATTCAGGCAATTGGTAACAGACTCACACGTGAAGGGGCCATACTGGACCTGGTGCTTACCAATGGTGAAAGTGTTTCCGATGTTATAGTGGGAGATCATTTTGCATCCAGCAACCACCAGATGGTGTGGTTCAGTATTAGGACTAGGACTGTTAGAATCCATTCAAAAGTGAGGGTCTTAGACGTTAGGAAAACTAGCTTTGCCAAGATGGGCCAGTACCTCAGGGAGTCGTTAGCGGGATGGGAACAGCTGGGGGATGTAAAAAAACAGTGGGCAAAACTGAAAGGGGATATTTTAAGGGCAACCAACCTTTTTGTTAAAATGGTAAATAAAGGTAAAAGGAAAAGGAGACCGCTATGGCTTTCGAAAGAAGTAGCTGAAAAGGAAGAAAAAGAGTGAGGGCTTCATGAAATACAAGAGATCACAAAGAGAGGAAGACAGGCATCTATATTTGGAATAACTTAGAGAAGCTAGCAAAGTAGTCAGGAAAGCAAAGATTCAAAAAGAGGAGGAAATAGCCAATGCAATAAAATGGGGGGATAAGACATTTTTCAGATATGTTAGTGAGAAGAGGAAGGTCAAAAGTGGTATTGTCAGACTCAAGGGTGAAGGGGAAGAATATGTGGAAGCTGATGAGGATAAAGCAGAATTGCTTAACAAATATTTCTGTTCTGTGTTCACAGATGAAGAACCAGGAACAGGACCTCAGAAAACACCCGCAAACAGGAACAGAAGCGAGGGGCATCATGAACAATTTTCAGAAGACTGTGTTCATGAGAAACTAGCTAAACCTAAAGTAGACAAAGCAATGGGACCGGATGGGATACACCCTAGAATACTGAGGGAACTTGAGGACGTTCTAGCAGCTTCACTGACTGACCTTTTCAATTCCTCGTTGGAGTCAGGAGTGGTGCCAAAGGACTGGAGAGAGGCTCATGTGGTGGAGTGGCCTAGTGGTTGGGGCAAGGTACTTCAGGCCGGAAGGTCGGGGGTTCAAATCCCACTAGAGGACAGCAACCTTGGGCCGGAAGGACTGGGGTTTCTAGTCCCACAGGTGCTCCTTGTGGTCTTGGGCAAGCCACTTAACCCTCCATAGCCCATGTTCCCTGTAAAATAGTTAGCTCCAAGTTATAATGCCCTGTTCAATCTAATTTCAGTTTGTTCAATGTAAACCGCACTGATGCAGAATAGCGCGGTATATAAGAGAATGTAAATAAATAAATAAAAGTGGAAGTAAGGATGTGGTTGAAAACTACAGGCCAGTTAGTTTAACTTTGGTGGTGAGTAAATTATTAGAAACACTGCTGAAAGAGAAAATAGTGAGGTTTCTGGAGTCCAGCAGATTACAGGATCCGAGGCAGCATGGATTCACCAGAGGCAGGTCTTGTCAGACAAATCTGATTGATTTCTTTGACTGGGTGACCAGGGAGTTGGACCAAGGGAGAGCCCTAGATGTGGTGTATTTAGATTTCAGTAAAGCCTTTGATACCATTCCTCACAGGCGACCTATAAACAAACTGAGCACTCTAGGGATGGACCCTAAAGTTACTGATTGTGTTAGAAATTGGTTGAGTGGGAGGCGTCGTTTTTTGTGCGCTATCCCTGTAAATGCTTGTTGTCCTATCAAGGGGTTAGATATGTCTTTTTTGATCCGCTTCAGTTCGAGAATTTCCTGTCTGGTAAGGAGGTCGCAGATCTTGAGGATTAGGGGGTGCATGAAAGGGTTTGGCTGTAAATATGGAGTTTATTCTCCTTGTGATTACCTTAATTTGATTATTTCCTTATTGGGTTTGTTTCTCTCCTTTTGTGGACTATATTTTTCTGTTTTCTTTTTCTTTATAATGTGAAAGATGTTGTGTTTTCGCTTTTGCTTGTTTGCTTGTAATCTAAAACATTATGGAAAATCAATAAAAATTATTTCATTCAGAAATTAGTTGAGTGGGAGGCGACAAAGAGTACAGGTAAATGGAGCTCACTCTGAGGAGAAGGAAGTTACCAGCGGTGTGCCCCAGGGATCTGTCCTTGGTCCGATTCTTTTCAACATCTTTGTTAGTGATATAGCGGAAGGGCTGTCGTGTAAGGTTTGCCTCTTTGCGGGTGATACCAAAATCTGCATTAGAGTAGACACCCAGGAAGGTGTAGATAACATGAGGAGGGATCTAGTTAAGCTTGAAGAATGGTCTAGAATTTGGCAGCTGGGATTTAATGTTAAAAAAATGCAAGGTCATGCATTTGGGCTGCAGCAATCCAAGGGAGCAATATAGTATAGGGGTAAAGTACTTTTGTCCACTAAAGAAGAGCGGGACCTCAGTGTGGTTGTATCTGATCATCTTAAAGTAGCTAAATGGGTAGAAAAAGCAACAGCAAAAGCTAGAAGGATGCTTGGGTGCATATGGAAAGGATTGGCTAGCAGAAAAAAGGAGGTGATAGTGCCTCTGTATAAGTCTTTGGTGCAACCTCATTTGGAGTATTGTGTGCAATTCTGGAGACCGCATCTTCAAAAGGATATAAACAGAATGGAGCCGGTACAGAGGGTGGCTACTAAAATGGTTAGAGGACTTCATTATAAAGCATATGAGGACAGACTTAAGGATCTTAATATGTACACCTTAGAGGAAAGGCGGGATAGAGGTGATATGATTGAGATGTTTAAATACCTCCATGGCATAAATGCACATGGGGAGAGCCTCTTCCGATTGAAAGCAAATCTGCTATGAGGGGACATGGGATGAGGGTGAAAGGGGATAGATTCAGGAGTGATATGCGGAAATATTTCTTTACGGAAAGAGTGGTGGATCTGTGGCATAGTCTCCCAGTGGAGGTGGTAGAGATGAGGACAGTATCTGAATTCAAAAAAGCATGGGACAAACACAGAGGAGCTCTAAAGGAAAAAAGGGGATTGTTGTAGTTGTTGATATGGGAAGACAGACTAGATAGGCCATGTGGTCTTTTTCTGTCATTATTTTTCTATGTTTCTTTCAGATCTTGAGTGATGGGTCCAGGATAAACTGGCCAATATCCCATGTACTGGATAAAACCTCTTTGGAAAGGATTGGTGGGGAAAAGGCCGGTGAGATTGAGACAGATGATCTCACCTTAAAACGCCTTTCCAGGAAAACGTCTGACCCCATCCAAAAGGAAGGCTCTTCCCAAGAATTCTTTCTATTCTAAGAAGAGGTACCATGCTTCTTACCCACGTTCAGTGGCCTATCAGTCTCAGCATCCTCAGTAGAGACAGCAGGTCCCTCACCAACCCAAAAAGCCCATGGCTCCTTAGGCTTAACCATCGGCACAGGCATAACCTGTGCCTGGTTTTTGACTCCTTCCAAGAGAGCATTGCCAATCTGCCTCTGGAGGGTCCCCAGCCCCTCCACATAGCAGGCAGATTCTGTCACTATGCCCACAGGTGGCACCTCATAACAGCAGAACAGTGGATGCTCCACATTGTCCAAAGGGGTTATTAGTTTCATTTTGACCCCCCCCCCCCCCCCCACCAGCTTCACAGGGAATTATCCTACCTATCCCCTTCAAAGCACTCTCTTAAAAGAAGAGGTGACCACCCTGTAGTCCCAGGGTGCCATAGAAAGAGATCCTCCTCAAGAAAGGATGGGCTTCTATTCTCCATATTTTCTCATCCCAAAGAAAACAGGAGGATTCAGGCCCATCTTGGATCTCAGAGACCTAAACAAGTTCCTGGTCCAAGAAAATTTTAAAGGATTTCTCTAGGAACTCTTCTTCCATACCTCTAGAGACATGATTAGTTATGTTCTCTAGACCTAAAAGAGGCGTACATTCATTTACTGATCCATTCCTTGCACAGACAGTATCTGCGCTTCATGTTTCAGGGAAACCATTATCAATTCTGGGTTCTCCCCTTTGGGTTAGCCTCTGCACTGCGAGTCTTCACAAAATACATGGTAGTAGTCACTGCCTATCTATGCACTTTAGGGGTATTCGTCTTCCCTTACTTAGATGACTGGCTGATCAGGGAGACTCCCCTCAAGAGGTAAGGCTCTCTCTTCATCACACCATCATGGTGCTCCAACATTTGGGATTTGTCAAAAACTTCCCAAAGTCTCACCTTGCTCCATCCCAAAATCTGGAGTTCATCGGAGCCCTCTTAGATACTCAACAGGCCTGAGCTTTCCTCCCACAGAATTTCTCTGCCCGCCTCATCAAGCTGGCAAGGGGAATGCAAAGGCAAAGCCAAATAACATCTCGATTACACATGCGACAAGCGCAGTGGGCTCTGTCTTCCCAATAGATGCAAGCAAAGGGGTGTCTCAGAGACAAGATCCACATCTCCCCTCAACTGATCAGGTCCCTTTAGTGGTGGTGCTCTCCACAGAACCTACTCATCGGGTCACCTTTTCAGATGCCACCACCTCAATCTACCCTGACAACAGATGCTTCCAAACTGGGTTGGGGAGCTCATCTGAATGACCTGTCCACGCAAGGACTATGGATACAACAGGAATCTGCCCTGCAGATCAACCTCCTAGAGCTACAAGCATTGACAAATGCTCTTTGGGTTTTTCAACCCCAACTTTCGGGGCAACCTGTTCTGGTCAAGATGGACAACCAAGTCACCATGTTCTACATGAACAAACGGGGGGGGGGGAAGGGGTCGGGGTCAGGGTCCCATCTTCTCTGCAAGATAGTGCTTCGCCTTTGATCCTTTGCCATCTAACACCTCATTCACCTCAGAGTGGTGTACTTTCTGGGTGAACTCAATGTCCTTTTGGACAAGCTAAGCTGTATCCTTCGTCTACATGAATGGACCTTGCATCAAGAGATGGCTACTTGGATCTTCCGGACGTGGGGAACCTCACTCATAGATCTTATTGCTAATCCACAAAATGCACAGCTTCCTCTTTTGTGCTCCGGAGCTCCGTCACTGCACCAACAAGCTTCGGATGCCTTCCTTCTACATTGGGGGGATGGACTGCTCTACACATTCCCACCCATCCCCTTGATATCCAAAATGCTTTTCAAGCTACAGGCTGACAATGGCTCAATGATTCTCATAGCTCCCTTTTGGCCCCATCAACCATGGTTTCCTCTGCTTCTTCGCCTTGTGCAGACTCAATCTCTCAGCCTGGGATTTGTGCCCAAACTCCTCTCTAAGGACCACATGATACTCCTCCATCCCAGTCCATAGGGAGGAGTGGCCTAGTGTTTGGGGCAAGTTACCTTGGGCCAAAGAGCCAGGGGTTCAAATCCCGCTAGAGGACAGCAACCTTGGGCCAGAAGGACTGGGGTTTCTAATCCCACAGGTGCTCCTTGTGGCCTTGGGCAAGCCATAACCCTCCATTTCCTCAGATACAAAAACAGAGATTGTGAACCTTTCAGGAACAAGGGAAAAATATATATACAGTACCTGAATGTACACTGCTTTGACAGGTAGAAAAGCGGTATATAAGCCTAGTTAAATAAAAAATAAATAAATCTTCACTCCCTACCCTCACAGCAGGGTTGCTGAAGAAATAGTGCTTGCTGACCTTGACTTGCCACAAGTGGTCAAAGATGTTCTCCTTGCATCTTGCAAGGATTCCACCAGGCAATCTTATGCCTTCAAGTGGCGTAGGTTTGCCCTCTGGTGCTCCCCAATGGACATTGACCCCTTTTCTTGCCCAGTGTAGTCCCTTCTACAATATCTTCTCCATTTATCCTTAACAGGTCTTAAGACCAACTCATTGAGAGTTCACCTTAGTGCCATTGCGGCCTCACAAACTACTGGATGGACAGCCCATCTCCTCACACCCCTTAGTAGCACACTTCATGTGGAGTCTCCTACTGTTCAAACCACCCATTAAACTGCCTCCAGTGGCCTGGGATCTGTGTGGTTCTCGCTCAACTTCTAAAGCCTCCTTTCAACCCTTTAGCCACCACTTCACTGAAGTTTCTATCTTAGAAGGTAATCTTCCTCATTGCCCTCACGTCAGCTCACTGCATCAGTGAACTGCAGGCTCTGATGGTGGAGCCGCCCTATACCCGGTTCCACCATGACAAGATGGTTCTGTGTACCCATCCACATTTCCTTCCAAAGATAGTCTTCTCCTTCCATCTAAACCAGTCAGTAATCTTCCTGATTTTATTTAACAGTTTTTTCTATTTATTTAACAGTTTTTCTATACCGCCCCTTCCTGTGATCAGGGGCAGTTTACAATGAACTATAAATGCAATGATACATGGAACATATCAACTATTGTACATTGAAACTAAGAATTGGGATAAACAATGAACTATATACATACCAGTGGTCACTTATACATATGCATAATGAGCTGGTTCTCTTAGCTGTATATCTGAACACTCTATTATTTGTAAACTGCTTAGTTTTGCATATTGCAGGTGGCATTGCTAGGAGGCTTTGCGTATTTTTCCGCCTGCTTCTGATGTCTGTTTGTGAGTGTATCGTGGAGGATAGATATGAGGGGTAGATAGTGTTGTGTAGTTTTAAGACAGTGACTATTTGTTTATATTTTATTCTGGATGTTATCGGGAGCCAGTGGAGTTTGAATAGAATTGGAGTTATGTGGTCTGTTAAATTTGCTTTGGTTATTATCCATGATTTCTGAAAAATTACTCCAATCAAACAGGCTGTTGCAGAAAAAATCAGAGGGTTTGTGTCTAAACTTAATAACAATGCACGGAAATCGTCTCAGACTTTTCGGCTACCAATTGCTGGGTGCTGATAATTCAAAACAACCAGCGGCGCCTGTTAGCATCAATGACTGATTCCAGCTTATTTTATACTAATTATTGACTCCCTCTCCCGATTATATTCGTGAACAATTTCTCAGTCTCTGATGTGAATGAAATAAACACTTAGCTTCACGTTCTTTTTTTCTCAATTGATTCTGAAACTGATCGTATGGCAACAATATCTTCTTCCTTCCGTCTTCTTCTTCCCTAGGGCAGGCAGGCAGGATTCTCTTTGGAAGGTCATGTCACTACTCTTAATGTGCAAGCTATGGCAACCTCTGTAGCCAATCTCTGTTCAGTATCCATTGAGGAGAGTGGTCCTTAACCAAGGTGATGCACATTGTCGGATTCGTATTCGGACTTCAAGACCAAATGGGAGACTGAATATGAAGAGTCCCCGGACACGAGGCGACACCAAGATGTGCCCTTGGACCCATCTCCCCCGACGACCTGATGCCATTCCCCGCCCGAGGACATCACGTTCCTCGATTTTGTGTGGGATGTGGCCAAGGTTCTCACTATCGAGACTGAGGCCAAGGAGGACCTTCACACCGAGGGATTGGAAATACTCCAATATGAGGCACCTCCGAAGGGGAAACCCTTATGGTCCCAGTGCCCCCGAGCTTTGACCACCTTCTTCTCTGCATGTGGGAAACACTGGCATCGGTACCAATCGTTAGTAGGTGCCTCAGTGCCATGTATGGGGTTCGCCGAAGCCCTGGGTTCCAAAACACCCAGCTTCCCCACAACTCCATGGCCGTGGAGTCAGCCATGCACCAACTTAAAAGCCAAAAAACTCATTCATTGGTGCCACCCGGCAGGGAGGCCCGAACCCTTGATGCCCTCAGCCAGAAGGCCTTTCAGAGCTCAGTGCTACCGTGCCGGATCCAGTCCTACCAGCTCTACATTGGCATGCACCTGAAGGTGGATTCTCGGCAGGCCTCGATGGGGAACTCCTACAGAGGTTCAAGACCCTGATCTTGGCAGTAAAAGAATGCTTGAAGTTTTTGTCCCGAGCAGCCTACAATGGCTTCAAGTCATCAGCCAGGGTGGCTGCTGCAGGCATCAGGGCACAACGCTAAGCATGGCTGCAGTTATCCGACCTGGAACAATGGGTGCAGGACAAACTGATTGATGTCCCCTGCATAGGAGAGAACCTATTCAGGAAGCCCATGGTGGATAAGACAGCAGAAATAGAGACCTCCCCACCCACAGGGGGGCACTAGCCCTGTTTGCCCATAGGTGGAAAGTGTCCCCCTCAGCCCCCTCTAGTGGCGGCGTAGTGGTTCCACAGGGGCTGGGGAGCGCATAAGAATTAAAAAGTTCAGGGTTGATCTGTTGTGAGGGTCAATGGGATAGCCGGTCACATTGTCAGCCTCAGGGTCAACAACCTAAAAAAGTAACTCTTGCCAAGTGTAGGGTACAAAAAGGCTTTTATTTCCCCTTTTCGCATGAAGAAATTCAAAATATGAGGTAATGAGTAACAGAACATAAATTCAGTTGCATCCAAACGTGAGTCAGCAAAACACTCAAAATAACATGGTTCCTTCACCAACTTAAAGCATAAACTTTCCAGTACAGTTTGCACACCTTAGATTTGTTTGCCTTTTACTCAAAGATATCTTCTTGTGCAAAAGTCACATTCCATTGATTCTATCTCTTCAGTGCTCTCAGATTCCCCTGGCAGCCATTCCATGTCTATGGGATCTGAAACTGAGGTCTCTGAGATCTCTTGGATATTAAAACCTGGTTTCCTAAAAGCATGCCATACTGTATCCCAGTGCTGGCTTGGGAGTTTGGGGCGTCGGCTTTTAGGTCTAGTGTATCTCCCTGGGCTTGCTGTCGTTTCAGGACTAAAAGTTTGCTCCTTCCATTCTCTGGCAACATTAAACTTTTTCCTGTAAAACTTATCAGTTATATCTGGTTTAAAACAGTCCTTATTGTCCAGATAAAAACTAGCCCTTTGTTCCTCTCTAGGCTTCTTGAAAAAGGCTTGAGGCCTAGTCTGAGAGTTTTGTGCTCCAGGTATATCCTTTCTCTCAAGGCTATGAACTTTTCCTTTATCTTTCAAGCTACTTTTGTAAAAGCTTTTAAAAGTACCTTTTTTCTCTTGAAGGTTTCTTCTCCAACCGGAGGGATAAGCACTTCCTTCCTTGGCTGCAGTCCGTGATACTGCCCCTTGAAGTTGTGTATGGCCTTTCTCTAGGCCTGCTCTCCCAGTAGCTTCCTTTCCTTTAGCTCTGCTGGGTTTGTCAGTGACCTCACCTCGGTCTCTGAGTCTGGCCTCTGGAGCTTCCCTTGGTACTGCCTCCTGTTCTCCACATGAAGGTCTCTGCCAAGCTCCTTGCCTCCTCCTGTGCTTCTCCTCTGGGTTCTTCCCTTCGGGGTTTCTCTGTTGCCTTTCTGGCTCTCTTGACTGCCTTCCTGGCACCTTTGCCTCTCTTGGCTCTCTCGGCCCTCTCTCTCTTGGCTCTCCCTCTTGCAGTGCTCTGTTCCTACTTAAATCCAGAGCAGCTGCTTCTGAGTCCTGCCCATAGAGGTGTGGTTCTTCCACTTTCAGGTTTGTTCTCCTGCTCCCTCTATGTGTCCCTTCTCGTAATTGCAGGCAAATCCTGTTTTTTTCAAGATTTAAAAGTTTCCTTTCTTGCATCAGAGGGCTTGCGGTATCACAAAAGCCATCACCACCCATACCCGGGTGCTACAAGTGGTCAAGGAGGTCTACCTCCTCCACCTACAACAGGTGCCACCCTTGTACTTCCCAGAAGAACCCACCAGGCCTCTCCTTCACCAGACCCTTCTCCTCACTGAGCTGGCAAGCCTAATCAACAACAAAGCAGTGAAGCCAGTGCCGAAACATCTATGGGGCACAGGCTTCTACACCAAGTATTTCCTCATCCCCAAGAGGATAGAGGGCCTCAGGCCCATCCTGGACCTGCGAGAGCTCAACAGGTTCCTGGTCAGGGAGAATTTCAAGATGCCGTCCCTTGAGACACTACTACCATTCCTCCAACAGGGAGATTGGCTATGCTCCTTAAACCTAAAGGATACCTACACTCACATCCTAATTCATACCAGCCACAGAAAATATCTCAGGTTTGTGGTGGAGGGACAGCACTATCAATACAAGGTGCTGCCCTTCGGCTGGCCTCATCACCAAGGATCTTCACAAAGTATCTCGTTGTTTTCGCAGTCCAACTCTAGCTCCAAAGGGCCTTCGTCTTCCCTTATCTGGATGACTGACTCATAAAGGGGGACACGGCTGCAGGGGTACAATGCACCACTGGGCGCACCATCAACACCCTGCAGCACCTGGGGTTTGTCATAAACTACCCCAAGTCCCAGCTCACTCCGGCCCAGCACCTAGAGTTCATAGGGGTGCAACTAGATACTCTCCAGGCAAAAATCTTCCTCCCTCAAAGAGGTCAGAATGCCTCAGGGAGTTAGCTGCAGAGGCACATCGATGCCGGACGCTACCTGCACGGCTCCTGCTCTGCCTGTTGGAATACATGACTCCACGGTCCACGTGAACCCATATACCTGCCTGCACATGAGGGGCAGCCCAGTGGTGCCTCTGCTGTCAGTGGACACAAGCCACAGGCAGGCTCAGGGACAAAGTGAAAGTGACCTGTCAGCTCGCGGACTCCCTCGGATGGTGGCAGATTCCATGTCACCTTCAGGCCAGGATGCCCTCCCAGGCACCCAACCCCCAGAAGGTCCTCACCATGGATACCTCTCTAATGGGCTGGGGAGCGCATTGCGGAAACCTCCAGACGCAAGGCTGCTGGTCCCAGAGGGAATCCTGGATGCAAATCAATCTGCTAGAGCTCTGGGCAATATACCTAGTTCTCCGAGCCTTCTGCCACCAATTCCAAAACCACTTGGTATTGATCCAGACTGACAAGCAGGTCGCAATATTCTACGTGAACAAACGGGGGGAACAGGATCATAGCCCCTCTGCCAGCAGGCGGTAGCACTCTGCTCCTATGCTGCATGCAGAGGGATGCTCCTTAAGGCTGTGTACCTCCCGGGCCAGGACAATGCCCTGGTGGACAAACTGAACAGGGTCCTCCAGCCACACGAGTGGTGCCTGGATCCAGTGGTAGCCTCACGGCTGTTTTGTCTCTGGGATGTCCCCCTGATGGACCTGTTGCCAGTCTGGACAACATGCAGTTACCCCGATTCTGCTCCCGCCAGCCGCATCCGTCACGGGTGGCAGCGGATGCATTCCTCATCCTGTGGATGGAAGGCCTCCTGTACACCTTCCCACCAACACCACTGGTAGCCAAGACACTATTCAAGGTCCAGTGGGACAGAGCATAGCTAATGCTAATAGTCCCTCCATGGCCCAGCAGCCCTGATTCCCAGTGCCCCTCTCCCTATCGGCGGTGGCACCGATTCCCCTGGGCCGAATTCCAGGGCTACTCTCAGAGGAGCAGGAATCTCTCTCCGATACCCCAACCTGGGGTTCCTCTCACTCATGGCTTGGCTGCTGAAAAGGTAGCATTATCCCCCTTCAACCTCCCACGTGACGTGGAAGAGATTCTTCTGGCCTCTCATAAGACCTCCACAAGAATGGCGTATGCCTTCAAGTGGTGCCAGTTCTCGGTGTGGTGTACAGAAAGGCAGGCAAACCCATTCTCCTGCTCAGTACAAATGATACTGCAGTACTTGCTTCACCTATCGCAGGTGGGACTGAAGTCCAATTCGGTCAGAGTACACCTGAGCACCATCGCAGCACATCACTATTCCATTGAGGGAAAACCCCTCAGTTCAGCTCCTTGTGTCCCGATTCCTGTGGGGCCTCATGTTATCCAAACCCCCTGTCCACTCTCCATCAGCAGAGTGGGATCTCAATGTGGTACTCTCATAGCTCACTAAGCCACCGTTTGAACCTCTGGCTATCTGCTACCTCCAGTATCTGTCCTGGAAGGTTGCCTTCAAGGTAGCACTCACATCAGCATGCAGAGTGAGCTTCAGACTCTAATGGCGGAAACGCCCTACACAAGGTTCTACAAGAACAGGGTGGTGCTCCACACACACCCCAGGTTTCTGTCGAAGGTGCTGTCCCCATTTCACCTCAACCAGGAGGTAGTACTCCCCGTCTTCTTTCCGAGGCTCACACCGGTAGGGTGGAGACCTTTCTCCACAGTCTGGATTGTAAGAGATCCCTGTCGTTTTACCTGCAGTGGATGCAGGGCCACTGCAAAGCACCACAGCTTTTCATATCCTATGACCTCAATTGCCTGGGGCTCCCAGTGACTAAGCAAACTCTGTCCACTTGGGTGGCGGACTGCATTACCCTTGCCTATGAGCAGGCAGGGATCTCACTGGAACAGAGGGTCATGGCACATGGCTACTTCCATGGCAAATCTGCGTTCCGTCCCCGTGACAGAAATCTGCCGGGCCGCCACCTGGTCTTTGGTCCATACCTTCGCAGCTCACTACTGCCTGGAGAGGGAGTCCCAATGGGACAGCACCTTCGGCCAGGCCGTACTCCATAATCTCTTTAGGGTGCAGGCAACTCCTGCCCTCCGACCCTTCTGGCTACGGGTTTCCGGCTGGACACCTGGGTCTTACGAGAGTTTCTCTATAGGGATTCAGCTGGTGCTGATCACGGCTCACCCTTACAGGTCGCCATGGCATTTTTACAGGTTCTCGGTAGCCTGTAACTGGGGAGTCCCATATGAGAGGACTGACTTCCTGCTTGTTCCCGGAGAAAGAGTAGTTACTTACCTGTAACAGGTGATCTCTAGGGACATCAGGAATCAGTCATCACAGCCCTCCCTCCTCTCCTTGGAATTGCTTCTTTACCATATTTTATTTTTGCCATCTTAGCTATGTCATTAGACTGAGGCAAGATGGCACCCTTGTGCAGGAAGTGAACCACACATGCACGGTGCATCTCTCAAAGGCTTTCTTTGAAAGCTGGGGAGATGCTTCCACATGGGCTCCGTCTGCGCCAACGTCACCCATATGTGAGGTCTGATTCCTGCAGTCCCCGGAGAACACCTGTTACAGGTGAGTAACTACGCTTTATCTGAGCTTCTAAAGAAAGATTAGTTTTTATCTCTAGTACCAACTGATTCATTCTTTGGGCAGTCCATGGTACACACAGTAATCTTGGCCAGCTCCATAATTCAAAGGCATCGATTTGTTGGACATTGAAGAAGAAAAACAGATACCAGCTTAGGGCTCTATTTACTAAGCATTTTCCCCTAGACACAAAAAACTTTTAATAAATAAGCCCCTTAGAATTTAAGCCTCTGGGGCATGAAAATACCTACTGTACCTTAAATATAACTTACCTTGAACATGGATGTGAAAAGGTGAGTAATCCAATTCAAATTCTCTGTATCATTTTATCATGCCTGATTCAAAAGCACTGTGGAATGGTAGGCCTGATTCACCAACAAACAGGTATCTGATTTTATAAGTGAAAATGCAGAATTGAATCACACCTGAAAATATTCATATTGAAATACTTTAATGGAAGAGGAAGGTGCACTTCTTAGAAGAGCTCATCTTGAGTTAAGTGAGTAATTTTCCAGGTCTGATACATGTATGCTTGTTGACTCATACTTTGGTATAATTAAATGTTTCCTGGTTGCATGTGTTTGTTCTCTTGAGTCAGTTTTTCAGTTGGGATGATATAAAGATGTCATCCTTCTTCAGTCTGAATTTATTTGTGGCAAGGAATTAAAGACATGGCAAGTTAAGTCCTCATTATTATTACCTAACTTTGCTGCTTTTAGCAAGCATTAATATAATCTAGGCAAGTGTAAGTACATAGCTTGCTGCTGTAATCCTCTTACCACCATGACTAGAAATGAGGAATATAAACTTTGTATATGCATATTGTTCTGGAACCAGCATGTCCAAGCTTGGTTTTGAACTGAACACAAATTTAGAAACATACAGAAGCATAAAGATAAAATGTAATGCTTACTACTACTTCATTTTATAGTGCTACAAAGCATATTCAGCGTTGTACACATAGATATAAAAAAGAGTCCCTTCTCCAGAAAGAGTCCCTTCTCCAGAATTTACAAGCTGTTCAAGACAAAAGCAGGTTGGGATATAAGAAAGACAAAGCATTAGCAGATACTGTACTGTAGTTTCTTATCAAGGGTATTGTGACAAAATGGAGTTTTTACGTTTATTGTAATCCTGTTATGCTCTTGAACTTTGTCTTTATCTTCTCCAGTGAGAACTCTCTTCCCTTCCAAAGTTGTAAATTATTTTGCAAGAAATATTCTGACTTGTGCACATTTCTGTAATCCTCAACAGTCTGAAGACTTCCCTTGTGTCAACTAGACTGAAGGAGTTAAATGTGCTGCATTCTCTCAAAAGCAGAGGCATTAACTTCTAGTTCCTCTAGTGTCCTTCAGTGGGTGTGGTAGTATAATCTGGTATGTAAGAGTGTGTTGCTGTTAAACCCTATTATTAGTGCTCTAAGTTATGACTGGTTCTGCAGAACCAGTCCAAAAAAATGCTAAGTAAGAATTTACTAGAAATTTTCAGTCAACAGATCATACCTTTAGTCAGGGAGGTGAGTTTTGAACTGCTAGAAAAGTGGGCTTTTGGCCCAGGCAGCTTACCCAGTTCTGCCAGCTGCATACACTAGATGCACTAGTGAGTGCTGTGAGCCTTTGTGATGTCTTAAGAACATGCCATACTGGGTCAGACCAAGGTCCATCAAGTCCAGTATCCTGTTTCCAACAGTGGCCAATCCAGGTCACAAATACCTAGCAGATTCCCAAAAAGACACACAGGTTCCACAATGCTTGTATTGGGGCAAGCAGTGGATTTCCTGGGTCTTCTTTAATAACGGGTTATGGGCCTTTCCTCCAGGAACTTGTCCAAACCTTTTTTAAACCCAGCTACACTAGCAGCTTTTACTACATCCTCCAGTAACGAGTTTGATTACGCTTTGAGTAAAAAAAATATTTTCTCTTATTAGTCTTAAATGGGTTACATTGTAGCTTCATTGTGTGTCCACTAGTCTTTCTACTTTTTGATGGCGTAAACAATTGATCTACGTTTATCTGTTCCACTCCATTCATTAATTTATAGACCTCTATCATATCTCCCCTTAGCCATAGCTTTTCCAGGATGAAGAGCCCTAACCTTTTAAGCTTCTCCTCATAGGGGTATCATCCCTTTTATCATTTTGGTGACTCTTCTCTGTACCTTTTCTAATTCTGTTATATCCTTTTTAAGATACAACGACCAGAAATGCATATAATATTCAAGATGCGGTCGCATCATGGAGCGATACAGAGGCGTTATAATATCCTTTATTTTATTCTCCATTTTTTCCCTTATGATTTTTGACATTCTATTTGCTTTCTTGGCCGCTGCTGCACATGTGAGTGGAGGAGTAGCCTAGTGGTTAGAACACTGGCTTAGTAACCAAGCAACCAGGGTTCAATTCCCACTAGCACTCCTTGTGGCCTTGGGCAAGTCACTTAACCCTCCACTGCCTCGGAAGAAAGGCCTGGCAATCTACTTCTGGTGACACTGCCAAGAAAACCCAGGAGCTTCTGGGTCGTCAGGACTGACTCGAAGGCACACATTGCATTGCATTTGATTTGCTGCACATGGGGTGGAGGGTTTCAACATGTTATCCACGATGACGCCTAAATCCTTTTCCTGGGTTGTGGTTCCTAATGTGGAACCTTGCATCGTGTAACCATAAATTGGGTTGTTCTTTCCTAGGTGTATAACTTTGCACTTGTCCACATTAAATTTCATTTGCCTTTTGAATGTCCAGTCTTCAAAGTTATCAAAGTCCTCTGGTAATTTTTCTCAATCCTCTTGGGCTTTAACAACTTAAAATAATTTTGTATCATCTGCAAATTTGATTACCTAACTCTTTATTCCCATTTCCAGGTCATTTGCAAATATGTTAAAAAGCAGCGGACCCTGGGGTACTCCACTATTCACCTTTCTCCATTGGAAATGGGCTGCTGGGGAGCTGGAATAGGATTGGAAATGGGCTGATGGGGGGGCTAGGATTGGAAATTGGCTGATGGGGGAGCTTGGAGTGGAAATGGGCTGATGGGGGCTGGAATGGGAGTCGAAATGGGCTGATGGGGGGAGCTTGGACTGCAAATGGGCTGATGGGGGGCTAGGATTGGAAATTGGCTTATGGGGGGAGCTTGGACTGGAAATAGGCTGATGGGGGCTGGAATAGGACTGGAAATGGGCTGATGGGGCGGCTAGAATTGGATGACTGATATGGGGAGCTTGGACTGGAAATGGGCTGATGGGCTGGATTAGGACTGGAAAAGGCTGATGGGGGAATAGGACTGGAAATGAGCTGATGGGGCAGAATAGGGCTGGAAATGGGCTGATGATGGGGCTAGGATTGGAAATTGGCTGATGGGGGAGCTTGGAATGGAAATGGGTTGATGGGGGACTGGAATGGGACTGGAAAGGACATATGGGGGGCTAGGACTGGAAATGGGCTGATCTGGGGGCATGGGAGAATGGGACTAGACAATGGGACTAGAAGGCAGCAGATGCTGGGTGGGTATAGAACTAGAAGGGAGCTGATTTTGGGGGAGGACTAGAAAGGGATTGGGATGGGGAATGAGGATGGAGAGGGGAAAAGATATTTTATGTGGGAGGGAAGAAAAATCTAGCTGGATATTGGGAGAGTAAGTGGGGATTGAGAATGGAAGGGTGAAATTTGAGTGGATGATAAAGGAATACTCCACAGGCAGTATCTCCACTTCATGCTCAGCGGACATCACTGCCAGTACCGTGTACTACCCTTCGGCCTTGCATCTGCCCCCAGGGTCTTCACCAAGTGACTGGTGGTAGTAGCTGCTTTTCTCCGCACCCAAGGGACCTTTGTCTTCTCTTATCTGAATAAAACAAAGGATATTCCTGTTCGGTCCTCCAGTTTAGTCCTCCACAATCGGGTAGTGCTCCTCCTCCTGCAGCCTGGAGACTGGACCAATCAAATCTTCTGTAGTATATATGCAGACGGAGCTCCCAGAAGCCCCCAGTATGTCCAGTCTCCTTGCAGCTTGAGGACGTGCGTGCCCTTTCTGGGCACACTTAGTGACACTTGAAGGGCAAACACTAGTTAGTTAGTTCTTTTGGGTTTTGTTTTGGCTTTTTCATTACCATTTATTTACTAGATAGCTGTCTCTTTAAAAAAAAAAAAAAAAGCATTGCCACAGGGGACCTCCCGGGGGAAGCCAGTCCTGCATTGGGCTCCTGCCTTCCTTCCTGTGGATTTCTATAGCCTGGGTTGAGCTCTCCCCTAGGCTGTACGGGGAAGAGCCATACCTGGTCCAGCATTGTCTGTCACTCTGAGAAGTTGGCTGAGATCCTTTGCTGTTTCCTGAGCTGGTAGGATTTTTCATTTCTTTACCTTTCTCGGGTACTGCAGCTCCCTCCCGTTTGTATTTTCAGCGGGTCTGTCAGCTCCCCAGCCTCCCGATGTACTGATTTTTCCTGGTTTTTTCACTTTGCCCTTCATTTGGGGCCGTTTTCTTTATTTTCATTTTTCTTTGGTTGCCTTTGTATTTTC
This sequence comes from Ichthyophis bannanicus, assembly GCA_033557465.1. Taxonomy (NCBI): domain Eukaryota; kingdom Metazoa; phylum Chordata; class Amphibia; order Gymnophiona; family Ichthyophiidae; genus Ichthyophis; species Ichthyophis bannanicus. The sequence goes on along the minus strand of CM066048.1, from coordinate 41,992,511 downwards.
GCGCCGTTTTTTTACCGCGGGTGAACAAGTGCGGCAGCCATTTTGAATTTCTAAAGGGAACTTTTCTGTGGCACTTTTTAACACTTGTGCACGGGTTCCCCTGGCATTTTTGGGGTTTCTTATGCTGGCGATTTTGCTCAGGGCACTCCTGAGATTCTAGGGAGTGTTTTATTTTCTGTAAAAAAAAAAAAAAAAAAAAAAAAAGTTTTTAAAACGAACAGTACTGATTTGCATAAGGTTGGTCCCTTTGGTGTGGGCTTCCCTGTTTCTGATCCCTTTTCTCCCGCTTGGCGGAGGTTGCTCTTACATGGCTGCCAAACCACAATGCGTGATTTGCGGGTCCCGCAGGGGTGCAGTGACTGACTCTGGCATCTGCAGGGGCTGCGCCTCAGTTTCTTCAGACCTGGAACATCCTATTGAACTTAAGGAACTGCCTGTCCCCGGTGACGCCTCTCTATCGGGGGAGAGTGTCCCTTCGGCGGGCATCCACCCGTCTGGGTCGGTACCGCCGTCCAATGGGTCTGCCCCTGAGCTGCAACATGCGGCTCTAGTAGCGCCGCCTGTGGATTTTTCCCCAGATTTCGTTCTCCTCATGCATCAGGCTTTCCGCTTGAGCCGGTCCGGTCAGTTGCCGGAGGCTTGGCCCACCTCCCTCCCCTCTTGCTCCTCAGGGGAGGTTCAGCGGTCTTCTCAGCCCGCCGTCAAGAGGCTCAGGTTGGTGGACCAGGATCAGGACACCCTTTGTTTTCCGGATGCTGAAGCGGAGGGTGATCCTGAAACGGAGGCTGATGAGTTGGAGGACGGGGAGATCCCTGAGCCGGAAGATCAGGCTCGGATTATTCGCGTGTTTCGTAGGGACGAGCTGGTCCCTTTGATCACGGAGTCTCTTCAAACTCTTAACCTAGCTGTGGTTCGGCCTCTGGAGGAGGAGGGTCTCGAAGATCCTCTCATTCAGGCGGTCAGGGACGCCCAGGTAGTTTTTCCCGTGCACCGGGTGGTTGAGCAAATGATCCATTCGGAGTGGGATCAACCAGAATCCGGTTTGAAAGGGATTCGGACCATGAATCGTCTTTACCCCCTGGCCGACAAGGACAAGGACTTGTTTAAGTCTCCGCGGGTGGATGCTGCAGTATCAGCGGTAACCAAGAAAACCACCATCCCGGTTGAGGGCGCTGCGGCCTTAAAGGATGCCCAGGATAAGAAGGTTGATAATTTGTTGAAGCAAGCCTTCGATACAAATGCCTTGTCTCTGCAAGCCTCTATTTGTGGGGCGTGGGTTGCTCGGGCTTGTTTACGTTGGTCACAGCATCTGCGCTCGGGTTCCGGTCTAGACCAGCAGGGGTTGCTGGAAGTTACCCGCATGGAGTCCGGATCGGCTTACTTGGCGGATCTGCTTTATGATTTAATTCGCTCCTTAGCTAACAGTATGGCCTCCGTGGTGGCGGCGCGTCGGTCCATCTGGTTACGCAACTGGGCGGCCGACGGTTCTTCCAAGTCTCGCCTCAGTAAGCTGCCCTTTAAGGGCAGATTGTTATTTGGTGAGGCGCTCGACAAGTTGGTGAAGGATCTCGGTGAGTCTAAGGGTGGAAGGCTGCCGGAAGATAAGCCTAAGCTCAACAGATCGTCGACCTCGGCGCGCGGTCAGTTTCGGGATTTTCGCAGGTTTCGTTCTTTCCGACTGTGGACATCGCAGCGCGGTCGCTTTGGGACCCATCATCAAGGGTTTCGTGGTTTCAGGGGAGCAGGAAGAGGCTTCTCCGGAGCCGCCTCTTCCTCGGCCTCTTCCTTTAATCGCAAGCCACAATGAAGCGAGGCGGGCTCTAGAGGGAGGCCCGGTTATCGGGGGTCGTTTGCGCGACTTTCTTCCTTCTTGGGCCCAGATTACGTCAGATCAGTGGGTGCTGCAGATTATCAAAGAGGGTTATGCGCTGGAGTTTGCCTGCCCACTTCAAGATTCTTTTGTTATGTCACCCAGCAAGGGAGAACAAAAGACGCGGGACATCCGCGTGACCCTCGATCGGCTACTCTCCCTGGGTGCAGTAGTTCCGGTCCCTCCTTTGGAAAGAGGCGCCGGTCGCTACTCCATCTATTTTGTGGTTCCCAAAAAGGGCGGTTCTCTTCGTCCGATATTAGACCTCAAAGGCGTGAATCGCGCTCTCAAGGTGCCGCACTTCCGTATGGAGACCCTGCGGTCGGTCATTGTCGCGGTTCGTCAAGGGGAGTTTTTAACGTCCCTCGATCTCTCCGAGGCCTATCTACACATTCCCATCCGGCCGTCTCATCAACGGTTTCTCCGCTTCGCTTTTCCATGGGGCCACTTCCAATTTCGGGCCATGCCGTTTGGTCTCGCCACGGCTCCCCGCACCTTCACAAAGGTGATGGTAGTGGTCGCGGCGGCCTTGCGCAAGGAGGGCATCCTGGTCCATCCGTATCTCGACGACTGGTTGATTCGGGCAAAGTCCAGTCGGGAGTGTGTGCATGTCACGAGCAGGGTGGTGGCTCTGCTGCGGTCCCTCGGCTGGGTGGTGAACGAATGCAAGAGTTGTCTGTGCCCGACTCAGGATCTCGAGTACCTGGGAGTGCGCTTCGACACAGCACGGGGCTTGGTGTGCCTGCCGGAGCGCCGCATTCTGGCATTGCGGTCTCTTGTCCGCCTCTTCAGGGGGATGCCCGCTCCGTCCGCGAGGTGGTACCTGCGGCTCCTCGGTACTATGGCAGCGACCTTGGAGGTGGTGCCTTGGGTGCGCTTCCACATGCGTCCGCTACAGAGTGCTCTGCTGCGCCATTGGTCCAACCAGTTCGACTCGTTGAACAGGAGGTTACCTTGCCCAAAGGCGGTTCGCCGATCGCTCCGGTGGTGGCTTTCCTCCGAGAACCTGACGCGGGGGATTCCCTTGGAGCCTCCACTTTGGGTTCCGTTCACAACGGATGCCAGCTTAACTGGCTGGGGTGCTCACTGCGAGACCCGCTTCGCTCAGGGGGAATGGTCTCCCCTGGAGGCTTCTTGGTCGATCAACCGTCTCGAATTATGGGCGGTGCGACTAGCCCTATTGGCCCTCGAAGCCCTAGTTCTCGGCCGGCCGGTGCGAGTCCTCTCGGACAATGCGACCACCGTAGCTTACATCAATCGCCAAGGGGGCACCGGCAGCGTAGCCCTGGAATCGGAAGCGACGGCCTTGTTCATTTGGGTGCAGACTCGTCTTCCGGCCATCTCGGCAGCGCATATTGCAGGCGCAGACAATGTTCAGGCCGATTTTCTCAGCAGAGTGCGGGTGGACCCCGGAGAGTGGGAGCTAAACCCGCAGGTTTACGCGCAAATAGTTCATCGGTGGGGTCCGCCCATCATGGATCTCATGGCGACATTTCAGTCGGCCAAGACAGGGCGCTTCTTCAGCAGGCGAAGGGAGCGCATGTCCGAGGGGCTCGACGCTCTTATTCAGCCGTGGCCAACGTCCGGTCTTCTTTATGTCTTTCCTCCGTGGGCTCTGATCGGCCGGGTCGTTCAACGCATCGAGGGCCATCGGGGTCGAGTGTTACTGGTGGCCCCGGATTGGCCCCGGAGGCCCTGGTATGCCGACCTGGTCCGGCTGCGCGACGGCATTCCTTGGCTCTTGTCCACGCTGCCGGATCTTCTTCTTCAGGGGCCCTTGCGGATGCCCCAAGTGGGTCGATTCTCGCTTACGGTTTGGCCATTGAGAGGGCTCGGCTGAAAAAGAAGGGTTACTCCCCCGCGGTGATTTCTACCCTACTGCGGGCGAGGAAAACATCCACCTCTCTTACTTACGTTCGGATTTGGAGAATCTTTGAAGACTGGTGCTCCCGGCGTGGAGTCCGTGCAGCGACGGTTTCCGTGTCCGTCGTTTTAAGTTTTCTTCAGGATGGTTTTGATAAGGGCCTTGCGGCTAGTTCCCTGAAAGTCCAGTTGGCGGCTATCTCTGGTTATCGAGGCAACGTTTTAGGCCGTCTCCTCGGTTCTCATCCAGACGTACGTCGTTTTCTTACGGCTGTTTTTCATTTGCGGCCCTCCCGCAGGATTTTCGTTCCTCCGTGGGACTTGAATCTCGTGCTGTGGGCCCTGGTTCGTGAACCTTTTGAACCTCTGAGTAGGGCATCTCTGAAAGATCTCACGCTGAAGACGGTTTTTCTCGTAGCCATCTGTTCGGCGCGGCGTATTTCTGATCTACATGCGCTGTCCTGCCGAGAACCTTTTTTGTCTTCTTCCCCGGATCGGGTGGTTCTCCGTCCGGTTCCTTCCTTTTTGCCAAAGGTGGTTTCTCCTTTTCACGTGAATCAGGCAGTGTTTCTTCCAGTTCTTCCTTCGCACTCTGTCGGGACGGCGGACAAAGGTCTTCACCGTCTCGATGTGGGTCGTGTGCTTCGTCGTTATTTGAAGGCTACCGAATCTTTTCGGAAGACAGACCGCCTATTCGTGCTCTTCGGTGGTGCACGTAAGGGGGAAGCGGCGGCTAAGGCCTCCATTGCAAGATGGCTCAAAGAAGCGATCGCATCCGCGTATCTGTTGCAGCAGCGGCCAATTCCGGAGGGGATCCGAGCACATTCCACTAGGGCTCAGGCGACCTCTTGGGCGGAGTATAGCCTAGTTCCGCCAGCAGACATCTGTAAGGCGGCCACTTGGTCGTCTTTGCATGCTTTCAGTAAACACTATCGGTTGGATGTGTCAGCAGCTCGGGATTCCTGTTTTGGTTCGGCGGTTCTGCGTGCCGGATGGAAAGGTCCCGCCCGGTGTTGACTGCTCTGTTACATCCCGATTGTGGAGGACTAAACTGGAGGACCGAACAGGAAATGGAAATTACACTAACCTGGTAATTGTAGTTCCTGGAGGGTCCAGTTTAGTCCTCCTTCCCTCCCGACTATCTGATATTGTAGTGCGGCGCGCTTTTCCGAACGGTTGATCATAAGACGATTCCTCCCTTCCGTTCGACCCTTTTTTGCGGCCGCGCTCTTTGCAATGGCTCTTCCTTTTCTTCGATTTTCAGTCAGCTCTTCTGGGGTTTCTCTCTGTGGGCTGTATTTTTGCTGCCGGGGCGTCGTTGGCGGCGCGATGCAGTGTTCTGGCTTCCTCGTTTGGGGAGGGGGTTTGATATTTTCTTGGGGGGAGCGAGTTTGTTCTTTAACTATGCATTTTTTAATATTAATCTAATGTGTTGCTTCGTTAAGTATGCTTTGTTACTAGTACACTGGGGGCTTCTGGGAGCTCCGTCTGCATATATACTACAGAAGATTTGATTGGTCCAGTCTCCAGGCTGCAGGAGGAGGAGCACTACCCGATTGTGGAGGACTAAACTGGACCCTCCAGGAACTACAATTACCAGGTTAGTGTAATTTCCATATATAATGCCTCTGTATCCTTCCATGGTGTGACCACACCTTGAATATTGTGTGCAATTCTGGTCGCCGTATCTTAAAAAGAATATAGCGTTATTAAAAAGGTACAGAGAATAGCCACCAAAATGGTAAAGGGGTTGGAAGGATACCCCTAAGAAGAGAGGCTGAAAAGGTTAGGGCTCTTCAACCTGGAAAAGAGATGACTGAGGGAAGATATGATAGAGGTCTATAAATTAATGAATGGAGTGGAACGGGTAAACATAGATCGATTGTTTACATCATCAGAATATAGAAAGACTAGGGGACCTTCTTTCATTGACTGAATCAAATGCGATCATGCTATGATCACTATTACCAAGTGGCCCCAACACCCTTACCTCTTGCACCAGATCCTGCGTGCCACTAAGGACTAGGTCCAAAATAGCTTCCCCGCTTGTTGGTTCATGAACCAGCTGCTCCAAGAAGTAGTCATTTATTTCATCTAGAAACCTTATCTTCCTAGCATGTCCTGCTGTGACACTGACCCAGTTGATACCCGGATAATTGAAATCACCCATTATTACTTTTGTTAGCTTCCCTGATTTTTTTTGTGTATCAATAGGGGTATATTTAGGGCAGGGAGAAAACGTTAGCTTTGATTTTCAGAATTAGGCTCATAAATATAGGCAAATGAATGTCAGGCCTAAATTTAGAAGCAGAACTTATAAACTCCTAAATTAAGATTAATTTCCATATCAAGCCTCCAGTCCAGCCCGCACCTCAGGGTAGTCAACCCCCACTAGCAGCTTGGAGACTGAGCATGTCACATCTTGATGACTTCAGGATACTTGAGCAGCTGGCACCATCCACCAGCTCCAGTAAGCTCAGTCTCCAAGCAGCTGGAGCGGGTGATCTCAGGGATCTGGACTCACTGAAGGGACAACTAGTAAGCCCTTTAGGTTAAGTGGGGGTATTTTTTGCCCAAAGGAGTTTTTCTTTATTCATTGTTTTTGGTTTGTTCTGGTAGTTGCCCCCCCTTCCCCCCTGGCTGGGTACTTGCCGAAGCGGTGCAGCTCCTGTGGGGCCCGTATTGGGCTAAGCTGAGTAATAAAAAAAAAAAGGATAAAGGACAGAGTGCTGCCGGGGTTTTTTTGCTTGATGTGCAGCTCCCGAACCCATTTCAGCGGGTGAGGAGCTGCTAACGAGCAGGGGACAGGCAAGCGGGAGTCGGCATTGCAACCGGCAGCTCCCTTCTTTCTCCCACTTTGGTGCTGAAGCCACGATTTGGCTGAGCACCGGGACAGCTGAGTCCAGTGGCGGTTCTATCATTAGGCCAACTGAGGCAGTGGCCTCAGGTGGCAATTTTTAGGGGGAGGCATTCTGGCTGTGTTTATTTCTGATTTTGTCTCCTCTGGACTACCGCTGCCTTCCCACTGCTCTTTTTCCCGCTTAAGCTCATCTGAACGAGAAAAAAAGCAGCAGGAAAGAAGTGGCAGGCCAGAGGCAGCAACAGCAGAAATAAATACAGCCGTGACTTCTGGCAGGGATTCCAAGCGTAGCAGTTGCTGTTGGATGATGTCATCTGTCTGGACTACTGTCTAGTTTTCGTGGCCACTTATCCTAGAGCGTGCTGAAGTTTTCCGATTTCATGGGTGTCTTTCCCTTACTGTGGCACTTTTCCCCCACCGCCCTTACTCGAACCTAGGGCCGCATTCAGAAGCAAGATGGTGCGGAAGCTCAAATTTCAGTTTCATCCCCCTGTCAGCGTTGGCAGAGGCAGGCCTCTGAGGAAATACATCGCAAGGTCTTGTATTTTATATTTCATTTTTAGTAAAGAATTCTAATAATATTATATATCATACTTGCTATATTATTATAATAGGGATTTATTGCAATGATTCATAGAAACAGTAAGTCTGTGAGGCAGCAGCTTGTTTTTATTTCAAGTGATTATGCTTCCTTTCACAGCTGAAATAAAAACAAGCTACTACCTCACAGACTTACTGTTTCTATGAATCATTACAATAAATCCCTATTATAATAATATAGCAAGTATGATATATAATATTATTAGAATAGTGAAGCTAATTGAATGGAATCATTAATCTAATATCCTGTAACAGGCCATGTAACAATGCAACACCTTGGGGTTTTAGTTTAAATTTTGTCTACCTATTTTTTATTTTTCCTTTAGGTTATGTTCACATATTCTGTACTTAGTGAGGGTCTGTGTTCTGAGTGCATGACTGAGGCCAGGTGTTCTGCTTCTGTTAATTTGTACATAGGGATCTATACTGTAATAATTTGACTTGTTCAGCTTTTCAAATAAGTGTATCGGTGTTCTAGGACCCGCTGCAGTATTTATAGTGCTGCTTTTTCTGGGTAAGCCCCTTGTTGTATGAGTTTTGGAAGTTTACGCTGGTATGTGGTAGGGTAGATTTGGCCTTGTAGATCGTCGGTGACTTTTGTAGGGTTTTATATTAGTTCCCAATATGCCTGGTACTGGACAATGTTTGTTGCTGGTGAGATGACCAGAATCAGATTTTTTTTTTAATATATTGAGTTCTGTGGGTGAATGTCCTATCTCTGCTCTGCACCCATTGTTGAGGAGGGGGTTCTGTGAATGCAAAATATATGTTCAAAAAGAAAAAGCAAGCACCATATCGCAGTTTATAACAGCAAAATACAAATGAATTTTAATTTGGAGTTATAAACTGCATTTGCTACATATTATCTAATCGGCTTTTTGGTTTGGTTCAGTCCCTGACTGGCATTTTGAGAAAGATTTCCCCCCCTCTCCGGGGGGGGGGGGGCCATCTCATCCCTCGCCTCAGGCAGTAGATTGCCTTGAGGCGCCCCTGGCTGAGTCAGTGGCGCCTGATCAATTACCGCGGGGAAGAGAAGCCCAGGTGAGTGTACTGGGGGGGGGGGGGTCCTTACTTTGCAGCAGGTATCCCCTTGGTTTTTCGGTGTGGGGCAGTGTTTGGCCTACAAATCGCATAATAGAGGCCCCGGGTGCAGCGCGACAGAGAGCTGCACCATTTTCAAGTCAGGCGTGAAACCTGCAGTGTTTTTACTTTCAGTTTGTTTTTTCATTCCGTTTTAAGTTCAGTTGAGTTTCTTTTAGTTTTAGTTTATTTGGACTGGTTCCATCTGACTCTCCCTGTAAATTTTTGCTTAGTGCATTAAAAAATATATATATAAAGGAAGAAAAGAGAGGGAAGAAAAAGAGCAACAGGGCTACCAGTCTCCCATATTGAGTCAGGGGAGTCATGCCTGCAAGGCCCCAGTGTGTAGCTTGTGGAGCCTGTCAGAGCATGCTTACCACTGAAGAAGTTTGCCGTGTGTGTGCCACAGAGGCGTGCACAGTGGAGCAAAATATGCAGGACGAAGCAGGGACCTCCGCAGAGGCCATCCCTCAGTCTTCGGGCTCCCCACTGGCCATAGGCGTACTGACCCAGCAGGGTGGAGGGGTCGGACCCTCTCAGCTGTTGCTGCAGCCTTTGCAAGGGGACCTGGCGTCTCCAGGACCCTCTTCCTCCCAAGGTCTGGGGGAAGGGGTTGGGGATTTTTCTCCCAAGTTTGTGTTGTTGCTCCACAGGGCTTTTTGCTTGAAGCAGCAGGGAGCGGGCCAGGCAGGCAATGGCAGGAAGAGAATGGCTTCCAAGGAGCCACAGGGGGCTGTGCCAGGGGTAGGGCAGCCCCCAACAAAGAAATGGCTCGAATGTGAGGTAGCTGACGAAAATGGATCCCTTCCCTCGTTTGAGACGAAGGAAGGGTTAGAATCTGAGGGGCTGGAAGAGTTGTCATTGCTAATTGCCGAGTCCCTCAAGACACTCAATATGATTACTGGGGATGTGACTGACGAAGAGACCCTGGAGGATCCGATACTTCAGGCTGTGCGTAAACCTCAGAGAGTGTTCCCCTTACATAGTGTCATTAAGCAGATGATCCTGGATGAATGGGACCTGCTTGAGGCCGGACTCAGGAGATCTCGTACCTTGACTCAGTTATATCCATTGTCAGAACAGGAGAAAGAGATGTTCCGTTCATCGAGGGTCGACGCCACAGTGTCGGCGGTAACCAAGAAAACTTTGATTCCTGTAGAGGGCAGTACAGCCCTTAGGAATGTTCAGGCTAGAAAGCTAGATACCTTATTGAAGCAAGCCTTTGATGTAAGTGCTCTGTCCTTACAAGCCTCTTTGTGGGACATTGATAGCACATGCATGTCTGCGTTGGGCGCAATAAACTAAATAGCTCTACTCACTAACCATCACGTAATAATGTATCAACTCAGCATAAAAATAGTGGAATGGCAAACCTCAGAAACCTCATTGTAGTATGTTTGTTTGTTGTAGGATTGGAATTACATTCTCCTGAAGCAGCTGATGCGAAACGTGGAAGGGGCGTCCGAGTAGGCGTCGGGGATCCAATCCGTTGGAATCCAATACGTTTTCTGAATGGAGTTAATCAAGATACCAGGAGTTATAAGTTGTGATGTTTGAAGTGTTGTGACATGTGGATATATTGTATTTGATAATTTATGGATACACTTTCACATCTGTTTGTATGTTTATAACCAATGGTATCTTGTATATGGAAATGTGCAAACTGTTGATGTATGTAATCTCTTAATGAACACCAAAGCTCACTATAAAAAGTGAACTATGGTAGGTGTTTGAGGTTTCTGAGGTTTGCCATTCCACTATTTTTATGCTGAGTTGATACATTATTACGTGATGGTTAGTGAGTAGAGCTATTTAGTTTATTGTCGTTAGTAAGCTCTGAGGATGACCTTATTTAATATTGCGTTGGGCACAGGGCATACCCAAGTCGGCGGGGTAGTCCCTGGAACCGAAGGGCCGCAGTGAGGCTTGAGTCCGGAGTGGCCTACCTGGCCAACGCCTTCTATGATCTTGTTAGGAGTCTTTCCAACAGCATAGCCTCAGTGGTGGCGGCTCTCCACTACTTCTGGCTTTGCAACTGATCGGCGGATGGCTCCTCGAAAGCCCGTTTGAGTAAGCTACCCTTCAAGGGTAAGCTCTTGTTCTGGAAGGTGTTTGATAAGCTGGTAAAGGATTTAGGCGAATCCAAAGGGGGACGCCTTCCCAAAGATAAGAAGAAGCCAGGGCACGCCTCTGGTTCGGAGAGAGGTCAGTCCCATGAGTTTAAGCGTTTTCGAACTGTGCACTTTGTGCCACACCAACGAAGACAATTCGCACCTCAAGGACAACCGTTCTGTGGGTTTCAGGGGGTAGGTAGGGGCTATTACTCATCCCCCTCCTCCTCCTCCTCCTCCCCCCAAGAGAAACCGCAATGAGGTGAGGAGGGCACCAGCAGGGGTACAGCCCATGGGAGGTCATCTGCGGGACTTCTACCCTGCCTGGGCCCAACTCACGTCAGACCAGTGGGTCCTTGGGGTGGTCCGGGATAGCTACGTGCTGGAGTTCACCAGACTATTCACGCCAGCATTCACTTGCTCCCCCTGCAAAGCAGGCCGGAAGGTGCAGGGGTGCAAGAGACACTTGAGAGGCTCCTAGAACGGAGCAATGGTACTGATGCCCACGGACCAATATGGTGCAGGTCGGTACTCCATTTATTTCATCATCCCAAAGAAAGGGGGTTCTTTTGGGCCATTCTCAATCTCAACCAGGTAAACAAGTGCCTGCGGGTACAGAGGTTTCATATGGAGACCCTCAGGTCCATGATCATGGCCGTGAGGGAGGGGGAGTTCCTGACCTCTGGACCTGACAGAGGCGTATCTGCATATCCCCATCCATCCAGATCATCACCAGTTTTTACGTTTTGCGGTGCCCTTGGGGCACTTCCAATTTCAAGCGCTGCCTTTTGGTCTCGCTACAGCCCTTTGCACATTCACCATGGTGATGGTGGTGATGGCGGCATCTCTGTGTCGTGAAGGAATTCTAGTGCACCCCTACTTCGATGACTGACTGATTCGTGCAAAATCCCAGCGGGAGAGCGACCAAGCCACAGCATGGGTTCTCGAAGTTCTGCGAAATCTAGGCTGGGTCATCAACGTCTCCAAGAGTCACTTGGTCCCGTCACAAAACCTAGAGTATCTCGGGGTTCACTCACTGCAGCAGAGTTTTTCTGCTGCAAAAGAAGGCACAGGTGCTGAGACAGTTAGTCTGGCAGTTCCTTCACATGGCGCAGCAAGCTCGGACAGCACTCAGATGATGGCTGTGCCGTAAAAATCTGCTGGCGGGAGTCCCGTTGGAGTCACTGTTCTGGATACCGCTAACAATGAATGCCAGCCTTTCGGGCTGGGGAGCCCACTGCGAGGGGTGAATTGCTCAAGGTCAATTGGCCACAGAGGAGAAGACTTGGCCTATCAACTGGCTGGAAATGAGAGCTGTGCTCCTCACATTACAGGAGTTTCCCCCTGTCCTGAGGGGAAAGGCGGTACAGGTCTTCTCCGACACTGCCACCACAGTGGCTTACATCAATCGGCAAGGAGGCACAGGCAGCGTCCGGTTGGAGAGCAAGGCAGAGATTTTGATGGGATGGGTGGAGTCTCATCTGCAGGCGATTTCGGAAGCACACATAGCAGGAACAGAGAACATGACAGCCGACTTCCTCAGTCGAGTGCCTTTGGACCCAGGACAGTGGCAGCTGAACCTGATGGTTTTCAAGCAGTTCGGCAGCTGGTGAGGGTTCTGGTAATGGATTTGATGGAGACCTTTGCATCAGCCAAAGTGAGCAGGTTCTTCAGCAGAAGGAGAGAGAGAATGTCAGAGGGCCTGGACGCCCTCGTGCAGCACTGGCCCAGCCAAGGACTCCTTTACATCTTCCCTCCATGGGCACTCATAGGGCGAGTGGTTCAAAGAGTGGGAGCGCACCACGGTCTGGTCATTCTGATTGCTCCAGATTGGCCAAGATGCCTGTGGTACACACACCTGGTATGGCTAAACGTGGACCAGCAATAGAGACTCCTGAACAGGCTGGATCTGCTGTCTCAGGGGCCGGTTTTAATGCCCCAGGTGGATCGGTTCTCACTTACAGCCTGGCTCTTGAGAGGACTCGGTTGCTGAAGAGGGGTTACTCCGGCTCGGCAATCTCCATGCTTTTGAGGGCCAGGAAGAGGTCCACATCGCTGTCCTACATACGAGTGTGGGGGATATTTGAGGCCTGGTGCGGTAGAAAGGTTACAGTCCATTGTCCACATCTATTCCAGAGGTGTTAGAGTTCCTTCAGTCGGGGCTTGATAAAGGTCTGGCATGCACCTCCCTAAGGGTGCAAGTGGCCGCGTTGGCTTGTTACTGAGGCAGGATCCAGGGTGTTTCCTTGGGTGCGCACCCGGACGTGACTCGTTTTTTGAGAGTGGTTAAGCAACTCCATCTGCCCTTAAGGTCGATGATGCCCTCTTAGGACCTCAATTTAGTGCTGTCGGCTCTGGCAGGAGAGCCATTCGAGCCACTAGCTTCATGTACCCTGAAGTATCTAACTTTGAAGACGGTGTTTTTGGTGGCAATCTGTTCCGCCAGGAGGGTCTCAGAACTCCAGGCACTTTCGTGTAGAGTGCCTTTTTTGACCTTCTCGAGAAAGAAAGTGGTGCTGAGGCTGGTACCTTCCTTACCGAAAGTGGTGTCACCATTTCACTTGAATCAGCTGGTCACCCTGCTGGTGTTGACGGGATTGGCCAAAAACCTGGCCGACCCACAGTTGCATCTCCTCAACGTTAGACGGACATTAAGAAGTTATCTCAAGAGAACAGCTTGGTGCGCAAGGGAGAGGCAGCAACAAAGGCCTCCATTTCTAGATGGGTTAAAGAAACAATTGCATCAGCCTATCTGTTGAAAGGTAAAGCGGTCCCACAGGGGCTGTGGGCTCATTCCACCAGAGCGCAAGCTGCTTTCTCGGTGGAGTGGAGTTTGGTCCTGCCAGGGGATATCTGTCGGGGGTCACCTGTTCCCCTCTTCATATGTTTGTGAAGCATTATAGGTTGGATGTGCAGGCAGCAGGGGATGCGAGCTTCGGGTTGGCAGTGATTCAGGCCGGGCTCACAGGTCCCTCCCACAGGTAGTTGGCTCTGTTACATCCCTGAGGTGTGGGACTGGTTGGAGGGACGATAAGGAAGGTGAAATTAGGCCTTACCTGCTAATTGGCTTTCCTTGAGGAACTCCAGTCCAGTCCAGTCCTGGAACCCTCCCATCTGTTTTTCTTAGTGGCTGCTTTTGACCCGGGCCTGAAGAATTTCAACTTTATAGAAGACCTAAGGGGCTTGAAGTGGCAGCGGGTGGCCGAAGGAGGAGAGACGCAGGTTCTTGAGACAGTTTGGTAAGCAGCTGTGCCATCCTCGTAGGGGCGAGGGTAGGCAGGTGCGGGTGGGGTCAGGTAAAGCTGCCCTGCTAGTGGAAGGCTCCTGGACTGGGGGTGGGGCCTAGGGAGGGGTCTTGCTAGATTTTTCCTTATGGGAACCAAGGATAGTTTTGTAAATTTCTAATGTTAACTTCTTATTTATTGCTCTTGTGAGTCTGCTTTGTCAGTAGGTTACTGCGGCTGGTGGGTGGTGCCAGCTGCCTAAGTATCCTGATGTCATCAAGATGTGACATGCTCAGTCTCCAAGCTGCTGGTGGGGGTTGACTACCCTCAGGTGCGGGACTGGACTGGAGTTTCTCAAGGAAAGCCAATCAGCAGGTAAGGCCTAATTTCACTTTTCATCTGAAAACTTAGGGCTCGTTATTCAGCGATGGTGGCTAGCGCTTGTAAAGCACATAGCCATCACCGCTGAAGACTAACCGTGGATATTCAGTGCTGGGGCCATATCCAGTCATCAGCATTGAATATCCAGGGTAGATGCTGCCTGGTTAGCTTCCACAGGTAGAATTATGCCAGCATTTGCCAAGTCTGACTTTACCCATGGGTCTCTAACCGGGCAGCAGTTCAATATCACTGCTGTCCGATTAGCGATGGGTGCCGCCTCTGCTCCACCCCGGAACACCCAAGACATGCCCCAATGCTAATTGCATAGCATCGGGGCCTGTAGTGGCAGCACCCATGGATATTCAGCAGCACTAACTGTGCTAACCAGCATTTACACAGTTTGCAAGTCCGCAAACCATGTAAATGCCTTTGAATAATGGGCCCTTAGGCTTTGGCCAAAAATAGGACTCATATTTAAGAGCATGATTTTATAGCTTAAATTCAGGAGCTTAGCTTTTTTTTTAATATTGGGCCCTTGTTTATTTGTAATGGCATATAAAGTGATATTTCATAAAGATAAAATCTGAGGTGTTAGGGCAAAATGTCCACAAAACTGCCAGGTACATTTATGTTTCGGTCCAATTTTAGCAATTTGGATGTCCCTGAAATGGACGGCTGCATAGATTGCTTCATAGACATCCCTACTACAAACACTTGGGGCAGGGACATCTATCTTATGTTGAATGCATGTGCATAACAGCTATTTTGCATGCAAGGATGTGCATCAGTGTGCCATACCAAACCTGCGGTTTTCGTTATCATCATGGAAAGTATAGGGGATATCAGAGTACCTTCATCTCTTTGCCCTCCGGTTATCTGGATGGTAGAACAAGAATTTTTTTGATGCCTGTTCGTGCCCTGGAGCAAGAATAGACTTGGACAATCTTGATAGTGAGTAGGAACATTCTTGCTGTTTCTGAAATCAGGAGCGCCTGTTAAATTTGTCTGGAACCCCCCCTGTCATGTCTCCATCATACCTCTTCCAAGCTGGATGCCCTTGCACTGGGTGCATCTATATAACCAGCTTCTAAAATGGCTTTGAAGACGTCTCTGTGATTTGGAGGTCTGCATACCCATTTTCAGATGTACAAAGCATGAATAGGGCTTCTAAAATAAACCCCATAATGCCTAGAACTGAAATGCTAGGACGTCAGCTCATTTAACATGTCTGAACTGTTGGACTTATATGTTAAAAAGATGATTTGTGATGTGTTTTTGAGTTAGATGTTATGATTGTATATGTTTGTTGTACCTTGCCCTGAACTTCGGAGTGTAGGTGTGTTGTTATTCTATGAAATGATAACGTGCTGTATTTTTAATGTGGACATATGTGCTTTTGATTGTGAATTCATTTGATCCACTTGATTTTTGTACACCATTTTGAACAACTCTGTGAAATGAAATCTTAATCCCTGAAGAAGAAAGTATTTTTAATAGTCTTTTAACCTGAGAAATGTCATATCACATATAACCTCTATTAAGATTTGACTATCCTTTTATTAAGTTTGGTAACAAATCAAACAGCACTGATTTTGCTCTGCAATATTTGTGTAGTTTAACACACCTGTTTTTGAATGGTATGTGAAAAGTCTTCAGCCACCCAGGAGTCTGTGAGCTGAGAGGCAGATGGAGTGTTGATAAGTTCAAATCAGACTCCACTGTATTGGATGCTGAGGGTAAAGGTAGCTCAGGGTTAAAAAGTAACTTGGCAGTTGACACAATAATTGACTAAACCTGCTGAGCAAATGCTATGAAAAATTGCTAACCGCATATGAAATATGGATTAAGTTTATGGATGAATAGATATTATGTAGGGCCATCTCCAACCTTGAGAAGTGGAGACTGGAGATCTCAAAATGCAATAAAGTAGTCATTACTGCATAAAGGACTCGCATGTTGAAGTCTGACCATTTGATTTAAATGATCTCTCTGGTGGCTAATGACATTTCATATATGTTTCTGTTATTCAGTATCAATGTGGCATCTGTTCAGTTTCCTAGATAAATGTTTTGACTCACCATACTGCTTACTAAAAGATATAGTAGGCAGAGACCCAGATGCCCTTCCAGTCCTTTGCTTGTAAATTGAGGCCTGATATTCATTCCAACTACAAAGTAAAGCATAAGAGGTATCCCTACCAAATTTAGCTCAAAGGACATTTTTGTAAATAATTGAAATCCCTTTCTATCGGGTTCCATAAAAAAAGAATTCCATATCATCCTGCTAGGCCAGTCCAGACAAGTGGGTTGTGTCTCCCTACCAGCAGAGGTGGAGACAGATTTAAAATCTAGAGGTTTCCAATGACCTCATCTTGTAACCATATCTGAGGCAGTTAGGGGCATTCTTCCCCAGTATTTCTCTTTCTCCCTCGTGATATCTCCATGTGGGCCTGCAGCCAAGAAGGTCACCATTCAAATTATCTTGGAGAGACTGCTCTGCCTCCAGGCTGTCATGCCAGTGCCATCTGCTGAACAGAGCAAGGGCCAGTATTCCTTTTACTTTGTGGTGCCAAAGATGGACAGGTCATTATACCCAATTTTGTATCTCAAGGGCATCAGTGTTCACCTAAGCACCTTTCACTTGCACCAAGGATGTTCATGAAAATAATGCTTGTGGCTCCTGCCGTTCTGTGATGCAAAGAGATTTGTGCGCATCCTTACCTGGATGGACTGACTTATATGGGTCAGGTCACATTTGAAGGCACTTCGGGCGTTGGTCTGAGCGGTGCAGTTTCTGGAGAGTCTGACCTGGGTGATCAGCTATGACAAGAGCTACCTGGAGCCTACCTAATCCATTAGAGAGCCTTGGGGTATGTTTCAATACCAAGACAGGAAAAGTTTTTCTGCCCGAGAGAAGAGCGTAGAGGCTGCTGTCTCAGCTGATGTCTTTTCAGAAGCAGCATGCCCCCCAAGGTTTAGGACTACCTTCAACTCCTAGAGATGATGGTAGCAATGATTGAGATAGTCCCCTGGGTGCTAGTGCAAATGAGATGGCTGCAAAGGTACTTACTGTCCCGCTGGTCTCCTTGTTCACTAGACTTCAAGATCAGACTTCCTCTTCTCCCATTGGTGGCAGCCAGCCAGTAATGATGGGAGCAGCCTGATCATCTGCTAAAGGGTCTTCCCCTGGACAATCACCAGTGACTTCTCCTGGTGACTGATGCCAGCCTATTCAGCTGGGGAGCCCATTGCAAGGGGCAGACAGCCCAAAGTCACTGGAGCAAGTGAAAGGCAGCTTGTCTTATCAACAGCTGGAGATGAGAGCCATTTGTTTGGCTCTCTTGCATCTCCAGAGCTTAGTCCCAGGCAAAGCAGTTTGAATCTTCTCGGACAATGCCATGGCAGTAGGCTATGTCAACAGGCAAGGGGACATGAAGAGTTCCAGGGTTTCCCAGGAAATGACCCTCCTATTCTGGGCAGATTGGAATCTCCTGGCCCTCCCAACATAGCATATTGAAGAGTGGACAATGTGGAAGTGGACTATCTCAGTCAGCCTTCCTTTGATCGCTGAGAGTGGGAAATGAACAGAATGGTGTTCAGAGGATCCTAGACAGGTGGGGTCGCCCTCAGATGGATCTGATGGCGACCAGGACTAATGCCAAGGTGCAAAGGTTCTTCAGCTGCTGCAAAGAGGCAGATTCCGAGGACATGTTTGCCCTAGTTTAACTTTGGCCAAGGCAGGTTCTGCTGTACATATTTCCTCTATAGCCTCTTGTGAGTGCTTTGTCATATAGAACACCATTAAGGCCCAGTAGTTCTGGTGGTGATGGCTTGGTCGAGGAAGCTCTGGTATGCGGATCTGATTCGCCTCTGGCAGGGGTTCCCTTATGCCTCCCATCGGCTTGGGGGTTCTTGAAGCAGGAGCTGGTCCTGTTAAACGATCCACTCCCTTCTCACTTATGGCTTGGCTCTTGAGAGATGATACTTAGTGTTTAAGTGCTATTCTTCTGCTGTGGTTTCCATGCTTCTGAAAGCAAAATGAAGCTCCACTTGTCTCACCTATGTGCACATTTGAAGCCTTTTTGAGCACTGCTATCGTGAGCATCAAACAGCTCTAATGCTGCGGACTTGCTGGCTCTTTTCTCCTTCTTTCAAGATGGATTTGACAAGGGCCTCTCCCTCAGTTCTCTGAGGGTTCAGGTGGTGGCCTTGTCTTGTTTTAGAGGGTTGGTAGTGGGGTGCTTGATGGCCTTGCACCTGGATTTGTCCCTTAAGGCTGTCTTTTTGGCCACAGTCTGCTCAGCAAAATGTATCACATTGTTACAGACCTTGTCATGCCGAGATCCCTATCTGTCATTTTTGGAAGAGACCATATAGTTACAGCCTATTTTTTCCTTCGTGCCCAAAGTAGTGTCATTTTTCCACATCATTCAGATTATCTGTTTGTCTTCATTCCCAAAAGAACAGTGTCAGGGAAAGGATAAAGTCCTTCACCTGGTAGAAGTTAGGCGTGTGCTTCTTCGGTACCTGAAAGTCACTAATTTCTTCCAAAGGTTGGACAGACATTTTGTCCTTTTTGCTGTCTTGCATAAGCGGCCACAAAGTCTACCTTGGACTGCTGGATAATGGAGACGATAGCCTCAGCCTCAGCCTTAGCCTCAGCCTCTCTGCTATAGAACTGGCCAGTCCTGGAGGATTTGTGTACGCATTCCACATGGGCTTAGGTTTCCTCCTGGATAGAATATAGCTTGGTCGCTCCCATAGACATTTGTCGGGCAGGTGATCATCACTTTCTGCTTCTGTCAAGTATTACCACTTGGATGTCCAGGCTCAAGTGGACATGGTCTTTGGTGCAGAGATCTTGAAGGCTGCCATGTCTTCTTCTTGTCCAGTGGAGATGTAGCTTTGGTATGTCCCACTTGTCTGGACTGGTCCAGTAAGACGATATGAAAAGTGACATTTTACTTACCAAATTATGCCCTATCCTTGAGTCCTGCTAGGCCAGTCTGGGACCCACTCCTATAATCTACTATGATCCATTCTGATCAGCTGTAATCTGTTATGATCTGCTATTTTCTGCAGTTTCACCCTGTGGGCTATATTCTCTTGGCAGACCTTCTATCCGAAGGGAATTCTGTATATAGTTATGTTCCTTGGACTGTTAGTCCTTGTTACCCTCATTGAGGCTGTGTGCGGTCAGGGGTCTTCACCATGGCTTGGGTATGAATATTGAGGAAGTATGCCCCTAGCTGCCTCATATATGGTTGCGTGATGAGATCATAAGAAATCTCTAGATTTTTTTCTCCATCTCCACCTCTGCTGGTAGAAAGACACAACCACTTGTCTGGACTGGCATAGCAGGACTTAAGCAAAGGTCATTATCTGTTAAGTAAAATGTCATCTTTCATGTCAGCTAGATCTCTAAGCTTATGCTTCATATCTAATAACTGCTCCAGGTCATACCTGAACTGTAGATAGACACAGCATGACATTCAATCAAGTTTAAACTCCTATTGAAGGGTCTTCAAATCCGTAAGGCCCATCTCATCCTACAGATGACCTACAAAACACAGGCCCCACAACTGTCAGCTGTGTAACATGTGTGCATATGTGCAAGGTAGCTATGAGTGACTTCATATACAAGGTTGAAATGGGAGATACCACTTTGGTATGTGTACCCAAATATTTACACACCTGTCTCCAATCCTCAGAGGGTGGCCAGAGTGGGCCATATGGATGACACCTTGGACTAGGAATGATGAAAATTGCTGCTGCTCCTGCACATTAAGGCAAATGGAAGGACTGCAGTGAGAAGGAGGGAAGAAAAAGGGAGAGAGGTACAAGACTGTGGAGGGTGGTGGAGGCCAATGAGATCTATGCTAAGAAGGACTGGGAGGGGGTAAAGTTGAGAGAGAAGATGCAGATCAAGGGGATGTAGGGAAGAGAGATAGAAAGATGCTGGACCCATGGGGGAGGAGAGGGAGACAGAGATGCTGAACCATGGAGGGTGGGGTATTAGGGGGGATGCAGAACCAGGAGGATGAAGAGATGCCAGTGTGGTAAGATAGAGAAGAAGCCAGTGGTTCCCAAACTAGTGCCCCAGAGTCTTGAAGGAGTCACTTTTTTTTTTAGGGTGGAGAGGGAGAGATAACCCCCCCTTCTCATTCCAAACACGATGAAATTAGTCTTACCTGCTAATTGTCTTTCCTTGAGCTCTCTCCGGGCCAGTCCAGGGAAAGGTAGGGTTGTCAATCCCCCATAGTAACTGAGGACTGAAGGCTCCAAGCTTTTACTGTGAGGTGAAGCCACTCCCCCTTCAGGCAATCTGTCAGTCTCCTTCTGGCAAAGCAACTAAAGAGAAAGAAATTCTAAAAACAACAGATTAACCCTTGAAAAACTGATAACGTTCCATAGTCTTTAAACAGTAATAACAAGACCAAGATGTCTTTTTTTTTTTTTTTTTTTTATATATTAGTTATCTAGAAAGGTTACTAAGCAGGTTGTAAATGTGAACCAAAAGCCCCAGATATCTCCTGCGAGCTTATAGGATGGAATACTGTGTATGTTCACAAAGATCAAGCCAAGCGAAAGAACAGTTAGGGAGGGTCCCTGGACTGGCCCGGAGAGAGCTCAAGGAAAGACAATTAGCAGGTAAGACTAATTTCATCTTCCTTTTCGCTTCTCCGGGCCAGTCCAGGGAAAGGTAGGGCAGAACCAAAGCAGTACCTAAGAATGGGAGGGACCCGCTAAACCCGCGATAAGAGCTGATGCTCCCACTCTGGCATCATCCCTGGCTTGAACATCTAAACGATAATGTTTAGTGAAAGAATGCAAGGAAGACCACGTCGCCGCTCTGCAGATATCAACTGGAGGAACAAAGGCCAATTCCGCCCAGGAAGCCGCCATGGACCGTGTGGAATGAGCTTTAAGACTTGTAGGTGGTGAAAGCCCTCGGGCAGAGTAAGCTAGTGTAATAGCGGAGCGCACCCAACGAGCAATCGTAGCTTTAGATGCCGCTTGGCCCTTACGTGGACCGGCCCACTGAATAAACAGTCTGTCAGTCTTACGAAACGGTTGAGAGAGTTTAAGGTACGTCTTCAACACCCGACTAAGATCTAAGTGTTTCAGCGCCTTGTCCATAGAAATCCGCAATTCGTCTTGCAGAGCAAATGGCCACAAGAAAGGCTGTTTTCCAAGAACACTCTCGGATCTGTTTAGCACAGAGAGACGATAAGGGCGATCGCGACAACGCGTCCAACACCACATTCAAATCCCAAGGAGGCACAAGTTGACGACGTGGAGGATGAATAAGTTTGGTTGCTCGTAGAAAACGCTGCACATCCGGATGTGCCGCCAAACGACGTCGGCCAATTAATCCTCTAAAACAGGATAACGCCGCAACATGCACTTTCAGGGTATTAAGAGCTAAACCTTTATCTAAACCCTGCTGTAGAAAATTGAGAAGATGAGGAATAGTAGCAGCCATTGGAGACACCTGTCTCCGAGAACACCAAGTTTCAAAGAGCCTCCAGACTCTAACATATATTAAAGAAGTTCCAGGCCTCTTAGACCGAAGCAAAGTGTCTACTACAGAATCTGCATAACCCTTGCTTAACAAGCGAGACCTTTCAAGAGCCATGCCGTAAGCAAGAAGCGATCCACCCGTGGCATGAGAATTGGTCCCTGATGTAGTTGATTGATTCTGAGGGGAAGAGGCCATGGCAGAGCTACTAGAAGACGGACGAGATCGGCATACCAAGGACGACGAGGCCAATCGGGAGCAATGAGAATCACCTGGCCACGGTGTTGTGCTATGCGCTGTATAACTCGACTTAACATCGGCCAAGGGGGAAAAACATACAGCAGACTGCCGAGGGGCCATGGTTGTACAAGAGCATCGAGGCCCTCTGACATATGTTCCCTGCGTCTGCTGAAGAATCGGCTGGCTTTGGCATTGCTGAAGGTGGCCATGAGATCCATCACTGGCTGACCCCAACGCAAAGTCAACTGGTGAAACAAGGCCGCATTCAATTCCCATTCCCCGGGATCGAGAATATGTCTGCTGAGATAATCCGCCTGAACATTTTCCTTGCCCGCCACATGCGCCGCCGATAGAGCCAAGAGATTGCTTTCCGCCCATTCCATCAACTGCTGACATTCGGAAAGAAGAGAAGGAATCCTCGTTCCGCCCTGCCGATTGATATACGAGACCGTCACCGCATTGTCGGAGAATATCTTGACCGCCGTTCCTTTGAGCAATGAAGCGAAGCGAAGCAGAGCCAAGCGAGCCGCTCGAAGTTCGAGTCTGTTGATCGACCAAGAGCTCTCTTCTGGGGACCAAGTCCCCTGAGTAATGCGAGACAGACAATGAGCTCCCCAGCCGGAGAGGCTTGCATCCGTGGTGACTAATACCCACGCCGGATCCTGCAAGGGAATCCCCGCGGTGAGATGATCGCGAATCAACCACCATTGTAGACTGAGACGTACCCCATCTGGGTAGGGCAGCCGCTGAGAAAGTGGATGAAGTTGCGGGGACCAGCGGGAGAGCAACGCCTGCTGTAAGGGTCGCATGTGAGCCCTGGCCCACGGGACCAGATCCAGCGCCGCCGCCATGGAACCCAACAGTTGTAAATATGTCCATGCCGACGGCGCCGTTAAATTCAGAAAGGCCTGAACTTGGCGCAATAGCTTTTCCACGCGAACTTCGGTTAAAAAGACTTTTCCTTGTGCGGTATCGAACAGCACTCCGAGATAGGTTAACTGTTGCACCGGTAGCAAGTGACTCTTGTTCTGATTTAGCACCCAACCCAGTTGTTCCAGAAGATGAACAACTCGAGCCGTTGCCTGTACCGACTCTTCCTTCGAATCGGCCCTGATCAACCAATCGTCGAGATACGGATGAACTCTGATACCCTCCTTCCGAAGCGCCGCCGCCACCACTACCATTAGCTTTGTGAAGGTACGCGGAGCTGTAGCGAGACCGAACGGCATCGCCCGAAATTGGAAATGACCGGCGGGAAGGGCAAAACGTAAAAAACACTGATGCGAGGGTCGGATAGGAATATGCAGATAAGCTTCCGTGAGATCGATGGACGTGAGAAACTCTCCCGGATGAACCGCCCGAATAACCGTACGCAATGTTTCCATACGGGGTACCCGCAGAGTACGGTTGACCCCTTTGAGATCTAAAACGGGACGAAAAGAATCGTCCGTTTTGGGAACCACAAAATAAATCGAGTATCGACCGCAACCGTATTGGTCTAGAGGTACTGGTACTATAGCTTTCAGCTGCAACAGACGATGGAGAGTGACCAAAATGGCCTGTTGCTTTCCCCCCGGAGCACAGGGAGACATCATAAAAGCGGGTAACAACGGGCTGGCGAAATCCAGAGCATACCCTTCCCGAATGATTTCTAACACCCATTTGTCGGAAGTAATGTTGGTCCAGGCCGCTAGAAATTGCTGAAGGCGACCCCCCACAGGCAGTAGCGACTGGACCAGCAAACCTTCATTGTGGCTTTTTTCCCGCGGGCTGAGAGGTTGCGAAATAGGATCTATTAAAACCTCTGGCTCCACGAAAGGAATGACCTCGAAAGGTGGCACGTCCTCTGGAATAAGGTGCAAAACGTGCCCCCCGGAATCTACGCGAGTCTCGGCCGGAACCGCGAAAACTGGAATTCGATCGGGTAGGCTTGGGCTTATCCTCAGGCAAACGACCGCCTTTAGAATCTCCCAAATCCTTCACAATTTTTTCTAAGGCCTCACCAAATAGCAAATTTCCTTGATACGGCAATTTACTAAGACGTAACTTCGAGGAAACATCTGCTGACCAGTTACGTAACCACAGAAATCGTCTAGCCGCCACTAGTGAAGCCATGTTTTTAGCCGCCATGCGCAGCAAGTCATAAAAAGCATCTGCCGTATAAGCCGCGGCAGACTCCAATTTTGCGACATCTGGAACCGCAGACGGAGTCTCAGAGGAAGTATCTACCTGTAACCAACGAATGGAAGCACGAGATACATAAGCTCCACAAATAGCAGACTGCAGCGCTAAAGCACTAGAATCAAAAGCTTGTTTTAGCAGTATCTCCAATTTTCTATCTTGTAAATCTTTAAGGGCTGCTGCGCCTTCCACAGGAATGGTAGTCTTTTTTGTTACTGCGGAGATAATCGCATCCACCTTTGGCATGCGAAATAAATCCTTTACCTCCTGAGGCAGGGGGTATAAGCGAGACAAAGCTCGGCTGCCACGCAGCGAAGCTTCCGGACACTGCCACTCCGAATCAATCATTTGTTTGATAACTCGGTGCAAGGGAAAACACTTCTGCTCCGTCTTAAAACCCTGCAGCAATGGATCCTCCAAAGGCTCCTGAGAGGGTGCTGGCATAAGTAGGTGCAGTGCTGACAAAGAATGGGAAATTAGAGCAGAGAGTTCCTCTTTGCGGAAAACCCGAAAAATATTAGGGTCCTGACCCGAGGCTATCTCCCCATCCTCTAAATCCTCAGCTTCAAAATCCATAGCTGGGTCTGACAGGATTTCAGGATCTCCCTGCTGAACAAGCAAAGATGCCTGCGATAACAACGGATCCGTAACTAAGACCTGAGAATTAGAAGTTCCTTCTCCTGGATCCTCAGCACTTGGAACCGTGAGAGAAACTGGGACTGAAACAGGAACAGCAGGAAACTCTGAAGGCTGAGTAGAGTGCAAAAGAAATGCTTTATGCATTGCTAGAATAAATTCAGGTGAAAAAAATGAAAGCATCTGCTCCTGAGGCATAGTAGAAGAAATAGAGGGCTTATCTGCAGGAATTGTGTCCTTAGAGGACTTTGTTTTACGTTTGTGAGGCTTCTGATGCTCTGCTAGAGCACTGCCCAGTGCAGTCAAAATGGCCGCCATTCCCTCCTTTTCTGCTACTAAACTAGTCTCTAGTAAATTAATATTAGCTTTTTCAGACATTAAAACAGCCTTTTTGAAAGTGCACAATACAGCCCAGCAATCTAAAACAAATGGCAAGAAGAGAGAAACGCTAGAAAAAACCGCCAAAATCGCCACTGATCCCGCGGTTCTAAGCCAGAGGAAAAAAAAATCAATTAAGCTTTGAAACACTCACCCGAGTCTGAAAAAATGAACCGGAGCCCCTGTAGTGCTGAGAAACAGCTGTCCGAAGGGAATATGAGCTGTAGAGCAAGAGGAGAAAGCTGGGGCCCCCAGTATCACTCTGCAATTTGAAACGGGACAGTGAAAGAGGCAGGCTCTACCTCACACTGTGTAAAGAATGCCCGTTCCTGCTTCAGCTAGCTCTTAAAGGCATAGTAGCCTGCCAAAGGAATTAAAAGAAAGGACTATGGAAGGATCAGCCCTGCTAGAGCCAATCAATAAAATAAATAAAAATTACAAGCAATGTTGAGGGAGAAGATAAAATCGATCCTCTATAGTTACTGAGGACTGAAAGACTGACAGATTGCCTGAAGGGGGAGTGGCTTCACCTCACAGTAAAAGCTTGGAGCCTTCAGTCCTCAGTTACTATGGGGGATTGACAACCCTACCTTTCCCTGGACTGGCCCGGAGAAGCGAAAAGGAACTTAGCCCTTCTAGTGATCAGAAAGGTCCAAAGTGGACCTCAGCCTAAAATGTCTGGGGACTAATGATTTATATGCAATCATAAAAGCATCTTCAATTATCCTTTCTGATACACAAGCTAGTTTCTTAAATTTACTAAAACTATTACATAAAATAATAATGTGCATTTATTAAACACCACTGTTAGCATGCATGCAGAGATTTACAATGAGAAAGAGAACACACCCTGTTGAATAAGCCCATGCATGTCTTTAAGAACTGCCCTCTTCCCATCATACTTATATTCACTTTATAAAAACATACACATAAATCATAAACCATGCCATGATTTTTGTTTAAAAATTATATCAGCTGTTATTACAGTGCTAATATTCAATTATCCACAGATACTTATTGAACATTCTTGTGAAAATAATAGATTGATTTGGGCAGTCCTATCTGGACAAAGATTGTATAATATTATGCAAGGTTAGAACAGGTTATGCAGGTGTTTTATTTCTATATCCTGGATGCATATTATTCACAGATGAGCGAGGCACAAGTCAGTGAATTAGTCATTTGTAATAAGCAGAAAAATGGATCCAGCTCTAACTGAACATACTGTGATCGCTTTCCTTTCTTGCCGATCTGAGGAGTGCTGGTGGCATGTGATGAGTTTACAGCATTATAGATGAGCAATCATACTGTGACCAGGGAACAGGTGCCTACCTAATGTGCTGCTGCTTTTATGCAGTCAAAAAGGAATGGAGGGTGTCATGTGGTAGATCAGTCAGAGCCTATGGAGATAGGTAAAGCTGAGCAAAACAGATCTGACACTGACAACTCAGTGCAGCACATGGCCCAGAGTTGCTATAGGCAACATACACAGACTGCATCACAAGGTGTGAGAGCATGCCCAAACAGCAAGCTAGCTCACAGCTCATTAGGTAATGAGGGGCAGCTGGGAGGGGGCGGAGCCCAAGCAAACACTAAGCCACACGCAGATAAAATTCACTTACCGGAGGTTAGTGAGGAGAGACCACGGGAGAGACAACAGGAGAGATCACCAGGGAATTCAAGAGCCGTTGGTAGCTGGGAGAAAACAGCTGGTAACTGGAGGACGGGAGGAACTTGGAAACCCGGTAGAACCAGGGCAGCTGAAAGAACTCAGAAGGACTGCTTCAGAGAGCAGTGCACGGCTAAACAGAAGCCCAGTGAACTTTACCAAGAAGGGGGCAGAGGAGACATTCCTGGACCCAGGCTTAGGAAAGCCAACCTACCAAGTAACAGGTACAAGGAGGGAGAGAACTTCTACCCTGAAGGGAGTTTCAGGCCCAAGGGAAAACAGAGAGAGAAAAGCAGAAAAACGCTTTCATCTTGGCCAGGCTCTGCTGTACTGGGAAACTCTGAGTAGAGAGACTGAAGATAGGGGTATTGCTTCTAATAGAAGAGACATAGAAAGTGAAGACTTTCCCTGTACTTACCAAGAGTCATGTGGCTCTCAAAATAGCAACTCCAGAGAGTGTGGTAATTTCCCATTCTACTCTAGCTGTGAGGAGGAGAGGAACTCTCTGAGCCATAGAGAGAGACTGTTTAAGAATAATGTGAGTTACGATCCAAAAGGACTTTATACAGAAGAGGAATGTGAAGAAATGCAATGTGATTTATATGAGGAACCTGCTTCTGATAATTGTATGGATTGTACATTGACTTTGTCTGATGAAATCACTTCTTTATGCTGAAGAGGTTTCTGGAAGTTTTTGATAAGGAAAGGAAGTGAAGAAACTTACCTTGAGTGAAAAGGACTGTTTAAATTACCTTTTTCTGTTCCACTGATAAGCTGAAGATAAGCAGTATTTTTGTTCCGGTTGTTCCTTTTATTTTGTACCAGCTGTATGGTCCTTTTGTCCTTATTTCCATTGCTTTGAAAATCCGCCCGGGAAAGGGAATAAAAAGTCCTGTCTTAAAACCTTACTGCTCGACTACAACTTAATTCTTACGTTAGCTTGGGGGACTACAACTCCCAGAGGGCACCTCAACGCCATTTATACCACTCCCCTTGCTACTTAAGAAGACGCCCCGTGAAATACCCCCGCTTTTAGCCTCTGGGGACCTTCACGGGTGACAAGGGGAGGAGCCAAGGTTCAGTGGCATAATTTCTCATTCTTAAAATATTTACAACCCTGTAGGAGAGGTAAATATTTAATCAGAAATATATTTAATGGGGAAAAAGCTGGAATGGTTCAACGAATATGCATGAGTTCATGTCAAAGATGCAGAATAGTTCTGCTGATGACAGAACAAACAGAAATCAGTAAGACTAGAGAGAAGATTCCTCATTTTAAAATATTTGCAAAAATACTGGTGTCTGAAATATATTCAAATAAATGGAGGACTATTCAACAGTTATACAGATATTTTAAATATATAAATAATATGGACTATAAAATGTTTTTATGAGAAATATGTAGTGTATTAAGCTGTCCAGGGGTTTATTTCAGCAAAACATCAGGCATATAGCAGTTATTTAAGATTAACAAATTCTCCAGGACCAAGCAGGAAGTCAGTCCTCACATATGGGTGACGTCGGCGCCGACGGAGCCCTCGCGGAGCAATTTTCCCCAGCTTTCAAAGAAAGCCTTTGGGAATTGCAGCGCGCATGCGCGGTCCTCTTCCCGCCCAAGGGTGCCATCTTGCTCAGTCTTCTTTTTTCCGTGGAGCCCTACAGACGTTGCCTGTGAATCCCCGCAGAAACGTTGATTTTCCTCTATTTTTATCTATTTTTTCTTCGGTTCGACACCGGTTCTTTTCCCGCCCGGACTCGCGACGCCGGTTACGAGTCCGTCCTTTATTTTTCGTTTTTTTGTCCTTCGTGACAGATTTCGCGCTTTTTTTCCTTTTTCCCTGGCTGCCCGGTCGTTCGACCTCGCAGGGGCCCTTTTTCCCCCGATGGCGGCCAGTGGTTTCAAAAAGTGTGACCTCTGTAAGAAACTTATGTCTCTTACAGACACTCATGACTTCTGCCTCCGCTGCCTCGGCCCAGATCATGACCCCATGATCTGCACGCCATGCGGCAAAATGTCCTCAAAAGCATTGAGGAGTTGGCAGCACCAGCGGACGCGTATCTTCTCTGACTCCGGCCGGGCTCGGACCTCGTCAGAGGCTTCGACGTCTCGGGACTCTGGTCCTGAGCATCGTCGGAGTTCCTCTGAAAGGGGGTCTCCTACCCGGGAGCATCATCGGAAGAAGAAACCCGCGAGGGCGGGATCGGTGGACGCTCCTGGTTCCTCGAGGGCCAGGTCGCATAGCCCCGATTCCCGTCCTGGGTCCTTGGAGTCGGAAAGGCCGTCAAAACATCCTCGACTCGAGATGGACTTGCCCGCTCACGTAAGTACGGTTGTCCTCGTGGACTCACCTCCGAAGGACCCGACGTCGGGGGCTGCTGGGTCTCCTGAGCTCAGACTCAGGTTGATGGCCTTGGAGTGCAGTTTGTCTGCCTTCTTGGACCAGCAGCGGGCATTGATCGCTGGCCTCGCTGGCGCTTCTGCCCTGACCGCCGGGACGTCGACCTCCAAGTCGACCCCGGAGACCGAGCCGATCCTCGAGTCCATAAGGGTTCGAGTCGATCCTCGGTCGAGGTCTCCTACGGCCTCCTGTTCGGGACCGAGGTCGTTGACGCCGACTCCCTCGGCGTCGGGGCGGATGGCATCAGTGCCCGCCCGACCGGAGCCGGTTGACTCCTCCTCCGAGGAGTCAGCCTGGGAATCTGAGGACGAAGAGTCACCTGGTTCCTTTCGGACTCGGTGTGTCCCTTCGGACTCCCCCGAGTCCGAACCTCGGAGACGGTCCCCCCCGGAGGATACCCGGTTCTCGGACTTCGTGAGGGATATGGCCAAAGCCTTGGCCTTCCCTGCGGATCCCGAGGAGGAGCCTCGAGTCGAAGAACTCGATGCCCTCCAATATGACTCTCCCCCGAAGGAGGCCTTTATTGTACCGGTTCCTCCAATGCTGGAACGGCTTCTCTTCCGCATGTGGGAGAGCCCGGCGTCGTCGCCGGTGTTAAGCAAGCGGGTCGATTCCATTTATCAAGTCCGCAAGAGCCCCGGGTTCCAAAAGGCACAACTACCGCACCATTCCATGGTGGTGGAATCGGCCATGCATAGACTGAAGAGTCAAAAAATGCACTCCTCGGTGCCCCCTGGTAGGGAAGCCCGAAGCCTGGATACCCTCGGTAGGAAGTGTTTCCAGGGCTCTATGCTTGCTTGTCGAGTCCAGACATACCAGCTCTACATGGGCATGTATCTCCGAGACCTGGCTAAAGAAATAGCCGGATTCTCTGCTGGTCTCTCCGACGAACCTTTGCAGAGGTTCCAATCCTTGTCTACTGGCATTCGGGAGTGCTCCAAGTTTATCTCTCGAGCAGCCTATGATGGTTTTGAGGCTTCGGCTCGAGTAGCCGCGGCCAGCATCGGTGGACGCCGCCAGGCTTGGCTTCAGACGTCCGACCTCGAGCCCTGGGTGCAGGACAAGTTGGTCGATGTCCCCTGCCGAGGTGATAACCTCTTTGGCAAGCCCATGGATGAGAAGGCTGCACAAATCGAGATGGAGACTCTCACCAGGACTCGTCTCTCAAGGAAGACCTCTGCTCCTTCTCAAAAGAAGAAGGCCTCGGGGAAAAAGCCCTTTTACCCGAGGAAGGGTGCTGCCTATAAATACTACCCTCAGTATCAGGCCTCCCCAGCTCCCCCACAGGGAAAGCAGGCCAAGGGTCGAGGTAATGGGCCCCGTAGGCAGCCAGCCCCCAAGCCTGCACCACCGGCCCCTGCTCAGCAGGGTGGGGGTTTTTGACTTTCTCAGCATAGCCTCTCCCCCTCAGCTGGTTTCTCTCAGCACAGGAGGCCGGCTGGTCCACTTTGCCCACAGATGGTCCAACATCACCACAGATACCTGGGTGCTTCAGATAGTTCAAAAGGGCTATCTTCTTCATTTTCACCAGGTACCTCCCTCCTACTTTCCAGGGGAGCCTTCCAGACTCCCTCTGCACAGGGACTTACTCCTTCAGGAGTTAGCAAGTCTTGTTCAGGAACAAGCCGTGGAACCGGTGCCCCACCACCTGAAGGGTCAAGGGTTTTATTCCAGATACTTCCTGATTCCGAAAAGAACAGGAGGCCTCAGACCCATCCTAGACTTGCGCAACCTCAACAAGTTCCTTGCAAAGGAAAAGTTCAAAATGCTTACCCTTGGAATCCTGCTGCCCTACCTCCAGCAGGGAGACTGGCTATGCTCCTTAGATCTGAAGGATGCGTATACTCATATCCTTATTCATCCAGACCACAGACAATACCTCAGGTTTGTGGTGGACGGACGCCATTACCAGTACAGAGTACTGCCTTTCGGCCTATCCTCCGCCCCCAGAGTGTTCACCAAATGCCTAGCAGTGGTGGCGGCCTATCTGAGACTTCAGGGTCTCTTTGTGTTCCCATACCTGGACGACTGGCTCATCAGAGCCCAGTCTGCCCAAGAAGCCACTCAGGCTACTCATCGCACGGTGGCTCTGCTCCAGCACTTGGGATTTGTCATAAACTTCGCAAAGTCCACTTTGCTCCCCTCTCAGGATCTAGAATTCATCGGCGCCAGGTTGGACACTCTTCAGGCGCGGGCCTTCCTGCCTCTGGACAGGGCCCAAAGGCTCATGGATCTCGCCAGCCGTTTTCACAGCAATTCCCTGGTCTCGGCCAGGCAATTTCTGAGACTGCTCGGCCATATGGCTTCCACGGTCCATGTAACCCCCTATGCCCGCCTGAACATGCGACCTGCTCAATGGTGCCTTCGCAAACAATGGCATCAGGCCACTGGGAGCCTAGCGGACTCCGTACAGATCTCCGACCAGCTGGTCTCCTCTCTGCGATGGTGGCTTCACCTGCCAAACCTAGTGCTTGGGGTGACTTTTCAGCCCCCTGCACATTCTCAGGTCCTGACGACCGATGCTTCTCTCCAGGGCTGGGGAGCACATTGCCAAGGGACTTGTACTCAGGGTCTCTGGACTCCTTGGGAGTCCGCTCAGCAGATCAACTTCCTGGAGCTCAGAGCCATCCGCCTAGCGCTCAAAGCCTTCTCTCACCTGATTTCTCACCAGTCAGTACTTGTCCAGACAGACAATCAGGTTGCCATGTTCTACGTGAACAAGCAAGGCGGAACCGGCTCCTTCCTTCTCTGTCAGGAAGCACAGAAGCTCTGCTCTTGGGCCGTCCATCGCAACATCGTCCTCAAAGCTGTCTATCTCCCAGGTCAAGAAAACTATCTGGCAGACAAACTGAGCAGGATCCTCCAACCGCACGAGTGGAGATTGGATCCGCTTGTGGTTCAGCGGATCTTTCTACGATGGGGCCTCCCCACCATGGATCTGTTTGCCAGTCCTCTGAACTGGCAGCTTCCCAGATTCTGCTCTCGACAGCCGCATCCTCTCCGGGTAGCGGCGGATGCTTTTCTGATTCCATGGTCCACAGGCCTCTTGTATGCCTTTCCACCCATGCCTCTGGTGTCTCGGACGCTCTTCAAAGTTCTCAGAGACAAGGCATCGATGATCCTAGTGGCTCCCCGGTGGCCGAGGCAACCTTGGTTCCCGCTTCTGATGCAGCTGGCGGTGGACACCCCTCTTCCTCTGGGGTTTCAGCCCAACCTCCTCTCGCAGGATCAGGGGACGCTCCTGCACCCCAACCTCCGGTCCCTTCATCTGATGGCCTGGCTGCTGAAAGGGTAGTCCTTGCTCCTCTCCAGCTGCCTCCAGATGTGGAAGAGGTCGTCTTGGCCTCCAGTAGGCCTTCCACCCGGAAGTCCTACGCTCTTAAGTGGCGTCGGTTCTCCGTCTGTTGTACTCAGCAGTCTCAAGACCCCTTCTCCTGTTCGGCATCAGTGGTACTTACTTTCTCTTTCCAATCTTGGCCTTAAGTCCAACTCGGTCAAGGTCCACCTCAGTGCTCTTTCTGCGCATCACGTGCCGGTGGATGGTAGACCTCTTTCCAGCCACCCTCTGGTGGCTCGTTTTCTCAGAGGCCTCCTTCTCCTTAAACCACCTTTGCGCCCGCCAGCCCCGAACTAGGATCTCAGTGTGGTTTTACAGCGGCTTACCTGTCCGCCTTTTGAGCCTATGGCTACCTGTCCTCTTCGTTTTCTTTCCTGGAAAACCTTGTTCTTGGTGGCCCTCACTTCTGCTAGACGCGTTAGTGAGCTGCAGGCCCTGGTATCTGATCCTCCTTACACTAGGTTCTACAAGAACCGGGTAGTCCTACGGACTGTGACAACGCACCGCCTAGCCTGTGGCGTAAGCAGGCCAAGGGGATGTAAGCCACACAGTGGGGTGAGTTTAAAAGAGTCCTTGTTAGTGCTGAAGCCTTCCTACTGTAGTTGTGGAGTGAGTGACGACAGCCAAGGTTGGGTTTCCAAAGTAAGTAATGCTTTATTCATGCATAAGGTATTTGCACAAAGTATAGCAAAGGACACCGTACAGGACTTACTCCCCCGCCACAGAAGTATAATGGTAACCTTCTGTACCAAATAAAAGTTCAAGTGTTTATATAGCTTCTCCTGATACTTCTCAGGGACACATAAAATATTTACAAGCTTTCATCATTCTTCCAGCTTCATTACTACAACAGGGCTTCAATCTTCTAGTACTGCTTTCTCAATATCTATTGGTAATAAAGAATCTTTCTCCTGTTGTACTTCTTTCTAGTGTCAAACAGCTTCCCATAGAAATGGCAATCTCCACAACTCTGGCTTATTAATGACTGCCTTCTTGTGTAGGAGCAGTTTCTCTATATTGCCTTCTATTCACAGCTGTACCACATGAAGCTTTGATTCATTCCATTCACTAGAACGCTGCTGTCTCTCATGCAAGTTCTAGAACATTGGTTTAAGGCTTCTCAGCACTCAATCATCAATTAGGAATACTTATAGTTCTTCACTCTAACATGCAAATTCCACACTCCATTTCTGACTCACTGGAACTAGATAATGGAGCACCCAATTCCATTGCTTCCTCTTGGTCCTCAAAGGGTTCCCTTAGCTCTCTGCACGATTGCTGCCAATTAGCCTCTTGCTGGCAAGCAGGTGTGTGCTCCTCTGAACTAGAGCTTAGGTCACGTTGTCTATACCATTGAAATGTTTGCAGCTTTCTAACAGGGACTTTCCTATAGCCCCTCTTCTCTCTATTAACTTCAGGTTTATATTCAGGGTCTGGTTTACCCCTGCCTCTTTTAGCAAGCAGTCTATTGTCAGTTCCTATAGACTGGCTTCTCTCAAAGCTATTTACTTTACAAGGCTTAGAAGAGTTTGCTCTGACCTGGTTTTTGCAGCGTCTGCCTCTGGGGAACTCCCCTGACTCCAAGTCAGTATTCCAGGCTTCTGAATCCAGCTCTGGGTCACCTCCAGGGTTTTCTCTCTCATAGAGCTGAGGTCTGCCTGTCCCTTTTCCTGGACCACCTGCAGGAACTCTCCCTTCCCTGGTTCTCCTCTTAGTTCCTTTGGGCTCAGCCTTTCTGCTTGCACTGCTCTGTAACCAGTTCCTCTCCTCCTTGATTCCTCTCTCAAGTCTGGATCTCTCTCTGCCTCCGAATCCCAATCTACTGCTAACTGCTGCTTCCTGGTTATGAGTGCAGAGTGGCCCAATCCGGTCTGACTCCGCCCACCTCCCTGATTGGCTATGTCTCTGGGTTAGCCTAGAGCTAGGGTGTGGTTCTTTCCCTGCTCTTCTCTGCAGAGAATGTTTGTGTGCAGGAAACTTAACCCCTTCCTGTCCTGCCTCTCTAAGCCTCTGAGGTGACAGAAAGTGATTTAAACCCATTTTCTCCTGTTTCTGGGGCTCTGCCTTGTCACAGGACTCACCCTAAGTTTCTTCCTAAAGTGGTTTCCCCTTTTCACATCAACCAGGAGGTGGTACTTCCGACCTACTTTCCCAGGCCACACTCCAGCCGAGCTGAAGTGGTCCTGCATACCCTGGACTGTAGAAGGGCGCTGAACTTCTACCTGGACCGTACGCGGGAGCACCGAAGGGCGGTTCAGCTCTTCGTGTCTTATGACCCCAACAAGTTGGGGCTCCCTGTCTCCAAGCGTACTCTGTCCATCTGGATTGCGGACTGCATCGCTTGGGCTTACGAGGCTGCGGGCCTCGTGCTGGAAGGTAGAGTCACCGCTCATCGTGTTCGGGCGAAGGCTACGTCAGTGGCTTACCTCCGCTCTGTTCCGTTGGCAGACATCTGCCGGGCCGCTACTTGGTCTTCAAGCCAGACTTTTGCAGCCCATTACTGCCTGGAGAGGGAGTCCCGCAGGGACAGTGCTTTCGGACAGGCAGTCCTCCGTAACCTCTTCGAGGTATAGGCAACTCCTACCCTCCATCCCGGATGTTGGGCTACCGGTTGGAGACGTATTCAGAGAAGATTCCTTCCTTCTGTGCTGCTGAGCTAGAGGGAGCTCATTTTTGTGCTTAGGGTCTCCGGTAGCCTTAAGCTTGGGAGTCCCATATGTGAGGACTGACTTCCTGCTTGGTCCTGGAGAAAGCGTAGTTACTCACCTGTAACAGGTGTTCTCCAGGAGCAGCAGGAATCAGTCCTCACAACCCTCCCTCCTCCCCTTGGAGTTGCAGTTATATGCTTTCGTTTTTGCTAATTTTTGCTGTCTTTTAGCTATGTCATCTGACTGAGCAAGATGGCACCCTTGGGCGGGAAGAGGACCGCGCATGCGTGCTGCAATTCCCAAAGGCTTTCTTTGAAAGCTGGGGAAAATTGCTCCGCGAGGGCTCCGTCGGCGCCGACGTCACCCATATGTGAGGACTGATTCCTGCTGCTCCTGGAGAACACCTGTTACAGGTGAGTAACTACGCTTTACTAAAGGTTGCATATACCACATGATTAGTGGCAATACCAGTATGTGGTAAATTCACCCATAGTGTGCTGTCGAGGGCGTGCCTAGCAAATTCCTGGCATTTGGCACATTATCATGAACCCTAATGGGGCGGCATGATTAACATTGGTGCACCTAATGACACCCATAGAGTTATTGTGTACACTTGTGCTAATTGCCATATTGACCACTGCCCTAGCCCCTATCCCACCTCTCTTTACCCTAGCCTGTGATGACCAGTTATCATGCATTTTAGTGGCTGGTAGCTGGCATGCATGCATATTAGCATTTACCACTGCCAATTACCATACGCTAAAACACGTTAACCAGTTAGCAGCATTTAATGAAAGGACCTCTTAGTAAAAGAGAGGCTCAGCAAATATTGTTGCAATTATTTTTGTTTGTTTGTTTGTTTTATAAGTATATCATACTGTCTTGGGAAAAACAAAACCATTCAGTGGCAATCAAGTTTTATCCCTACAGCATCTGCGACTGCCAGGGATGGGGATGCTTCAGAGAGGCAGGATTTGGATTCATGATTGCAGGGTTTTGGAAGGAGCCTTTGAGCATGATCCCTGACCAAGAACTGTTGCTGTTATGACTGGACTAGGGGATCCTTTTACTAAAACTTGCAAAGGATTTGCAATTAGCATGCCAAACAAATGAACATTATAATTGCTAAGCCTCTAAGTTTGCTATCTGGGACGTGACCAGTATATTCCTGGCAGCTAACACGGGATGGGCCACGCAAACATGCACTCTGCTAAGGCGGGTTCACTTAATGACTCCCAAAGAGGAGTCTGGTGAACCCACATTAAGAGCCGTGCTGCCGCTGAGCTTGTGACAATTGCCCTGGTACTGGCAGTAAGGTGCTCTCCAGGACTACTCTCCATCAGTTCCAAGGCCTCATCCTGTGATCATCAATAAACATGTATTTTAGTATGCGGCGATAGACTCGCTTGTGCATTAGTGTTCCTGATTGCCAGTTGTCGCACATTAACTAACTGACAGGCTTTAGTAAAAGGGGGCCCTAAGTGAGTTGGAAGGGGATAAAAATATAGGAGAGAAGTCCATAAGTCGTTTCAAATGAACACTCTTGGTTCCAATTCCAGTGGAGTTGGAAATGCAAAGGAGCAGGAGGAAACAGCCTCTCCCACGACATACATACACACACACAACAACTAAATATAAGCTGCTGCATCAATAAGTAATTATATTGTTTGGCTGGGTATACAATCATTTATTTTCACAACTTAAAAGTAAATATGTGGCTATGTAAAATGTGCCACTGTTTACCTAATGCTAAATAATGTGTTTTCAGGTGACTTATAGGTGGACCATTGTGTTAAATTTACATGAGATATTACATTGCCAACCTAAAAATGATAGATACTTCTACAATCTAAACATAGCCTTTCTGAAATTGCAAATGACTTGGACATTATTGATGTTGTGAAGGCTGATACTGTATTTATACCTTAAGGTAGATCCACTTGCTCCAGTTCAACTATTTTTATGGACAACAAGAAGTTGAAATTAGCTGCACATAGAAGACTCAAACTTATGTGAAATATGTAGAGGAACCATGACAACTTTAATCCTGGTTCAGAAAAAAAGCAGCTTTCATTCTATTATCCTGGAAGTAAGGAACTGGCCTGCTGTCTGTTGGTCTCCGTCTCTCCCTTCTGTCATGCTTCCAATCTCCAATTGCAGGCAGCATAAACCACAAATTTGGGAATAGGAAAAACGGACAGAGAGGGTTGTGAATTCCCAGTTCAATTTTAATACATATGGACTGATATTCGAATGATTTAGATACCTACCTTAAGTAGTTGAGCACCTACATCCTTCTAAGTTTAGGTCCCTAGAAAACTAAGGAAAGTCAGGAAATGAAAGCTGTAGCACGTTTCCATTTTGAGCACCTAAATGTAGTACAATAAATAGCAAGCCTAAATTTAGGAACCTCTCTTTTAGTATTCTAAACTGAAGAAAATGTTCAACCAAAAGCTTAAGAAGATAACTGTATATAAGATATGTAGGCAGTTAAAAGGATGGTTAAGGTTCACTTAATTTAATTTAATAATAGCACTCATATTCCTCTTTTACAATCTACAGACATACAAAACGGAGTACAAAATTAATCCCATAACCACATTTTTAAAACTTTTTGAAATTGCACATAATCCTCAACAACCCTAATTGTAACAAGTAAGTCATTCCACAATTTTGGAACCACACTGAAAAACACCTTTCCCTGATCCTCTTGTCGAAAGGCAGAAGCAGAGGACGATATCGATGTCCAATGAGTCAACGAATGGAGTGATTTAATTGATGAAAAACAAAACAGTCTGTATATTGTGATATCTGGGTACAAACTATATCGTAATGATAGAGCTGATCAAATTGGTGGAGGGGTTGTGCTCTATGTTAGAGAGGGCATTGAGTCACAAAGGATTAAAGTTTTGTAGGAAACAAAATTTTCTTAGAATCTCTATGGATTGAAATTCCATGTAAAAAGGGGAAGGCGAAGGCAGTGGGGGTGTACAGTGATCCCTCGTTTTTCGCGGTTAATGGGGACCAGAACCTTCCGCGAAAGCTGAAAAACCGCGAAGTAGTATTTGCCCCTAGGAATTTTTGTGTATGCAATCAGCAATCCACAATGCCAGTGCAGCTTCCATTTTCACAATTCTGTTATTACGCGGAGTTATCACACGTTTTGCTTCTTTGTTGAAGGTTATTGAAGCAGTTTTGCGGATGTTTGCTTCCTCTTTCTTGATGTACCGCACTGTAGATTCATTCACCCCGTAATGGCGTGCCACAGATGCATAACTTCTGCCCTCTTTGATCATATCTAAAAGTTTCACTTTTTCGCTGATGGTCATCATCTTCTTCCTCTTGGGCGCCCCGGAGGAAGCTTTCGCAGGGGCACAGCGCTTAGGCGGCATTATAAGGGCTTAATTAATAAAAAACGTTATCGCCAACACAAAACTAAAATACAGTACTGTATGCGAGACAGTCAACATCATGGACAAGACTGGCGAGATACAACAAGAGAAGATGCTAGGTGAGGCTGCAATGATGCGCAGACAATCAACTCACAGGGATAAATCCACTCGTACTCTTATTGGTCGATGTCACACCGGAAACCAATCACGCGCCTTTATGAAAGCCCGTGGTATGTACAGTACTCTGAGTCAACTCATCTCTTTGGTTGACATGCAGGGATCCTTCTCTCTCGCTCATCAACATGAAACAACGCTCCTTTCCACAATGTGGCTGCTGACCCGCGAAGCACTGAAGCCGCAAAACATGAAGCGCGAAGTGGCGAGGGAAACTGTACTATCGACTGCCTGGCCAGATTGAACAAATGGATGATGAAATGCTCAAAGAAATCAGGGAAGCAAACAAAAGTTACTGCACAGTAATAATAATGGGTGATTTCAATTACCCTGGGATTTTTAAGTTTTCCCCCATATGCCTTATGGAGAAGCCCACTGATCATTTTGGTAGCCACCCTCTGCACCGAATCCATTCTGTTTATATCCTTTTGAAAGTGTGATCTCCAGAATTGCACTCAATACTCCAAATGAGGTCTCACCAAAGACTTATACAGAGGCACTATCACCTACTTTTTCCTGCTGGCCATTCCTCTCCCTATGCACCCAAGCATCTTTCTGACTTTTGCCATTGCCTTTTCTACCTGTTTAGCCACCTTAAGATCATCAGAAACAACCACACCCAAGTCCCCCTCTTCTTTCATGGCAGAAGCATTTCACCCTCTATAATGTGCCATGTACTGCTCCCTTGGATTTTTGCAGCCCAAATGCATGACCCTGAATTTTTTAGCATTAAAGCTCAGTTGCCAGATCCTCGACCATTCTTCAAGCTTTGTTAAATCCCTCTTTATGTTATCTACATCTTCCTGGGTGTCTACACTATTGAAGATTTTGGTATCATTTGCAAAGAGGCAAACCCTTCCATAATATCACTTACAAAAAATATTCAGTTTACTGTGTTTATAAGTCACCTGTGTGGGACAATGTCAAAGGCTTTACTGAAATCTAAGTACACCACATCTAGAGCACTCTGTCAGTCCAACTTTCTGGTCTGCCAGTCAAAAAGGTTAATGAGATTTGTCTGACAATTCACTGGTCAACAAATTTTTACAAAAGTCATGTTACTGAAATAAAAATAGTAATTTCTAATCAATTTTTATATGCTGAACATGAATATGACAGTGAAATTGCAAAGTTGGCTCTAGTTTTTTTGTAATCTACAAGAATTAATATTTACATCACAAAATGCATGTCGATAGTAAATATAATAGGCCTTCGGTTAATACCTGTAAAAAACCAAGTCATAGACTACTTCTTAGATTTTTTCACCTGTCTCTTGTACAGCTGTTCAGGAGCTTCTCTGGGGAGTGTCCAGCAGTAGTCAGCCAGCATTGGACCATTTTCCCTGGTATCTTTGCTCCATCGTTGCGATATCCTGGTGAAAACGTTCGCCCTGTTCATCACTAACCATACCACAGTTGTCAGGAAAGAAATCGAGATGGGAATCAAGGAAATGGATCTTTAGAGACATATTGCAGCCAAGTTTCTGATACTGCATCAGCATGTCTTCTACTAGTTCCTTGTAGTTTTCTGCCCTAACATTCCCGAGAAAGTCTGACACTAGGCGAAAAGCATTCCATGCTTGTTTCGCATCACCCTGCAGGAAGTTGTTGAACCGGTCATCTTTGAAGACCTCTCGAATCTGAGGATCCACAAAAACTCCCTCTTTAATCTTTGCTTTGCTGAGTCAAGGGAATTTTTCATGCAGGTATCAGAAAGCTGGCGAAGTGTGGTCCATGGCTTTCATGAAGCTTTTCATCAAACCTAGTTTGATGTGAAGGGGTGGTAGCAGGATTTTGTGAGCCTCAACCAGAGCTGGGTGCTGGATATTCCTCTCTCCAACTGTTACATTTTGTCTGCGATTCCATTCCTTTCGCAAGTAGTGCCAATCCCTTGCTCAGCTATCCCACTCACATAAGAAACACATGTATTTTATATATCCCTGCTGCAGTCCCATTAAAAGGGCAACTACCTTCAAGTCACCACAGAGGTGCCAGCTGTAGTTGTTATAGTTAATGGAAGTCAGTAGATGCTTTAAGTTATCGTATGTCTCTTTCATGTGGACAATCCAAATTTAACCACCTAACAAAATTCTCCACACATATACAATTAAACGCAAAATAGAGAAATGTGTAAAATCTTAAATG
Organism: Ichthyophis bannanicus; assembly: GCA_033557465.1. Taxonomy (NCBI): domain Eukaryota; kingdom Metazoa; phylum Chordata; class Amphibia; order Gymnophiona; family Ichthyophiidae; genus Ichthyophis; species Ichthyophis bannanicus. The sequence goes on along the minus strand of CM066048.1, from coordinate 41,951,803 downwards.
CAGTCTGGCATGTATCATTCAATAAATGTCGGAAATATAGCCATGAGACAGTAAACTTCCTCTTGAGGCTAATGTTCCATTTTACTCAGTAAATTTGTTAAGCCCATATGAGAGCTGACAATAAATAAGGTGCAACACCACTTCAAAGTGTCACCAATGAGAAATATGAGTGTGTAACTTCGTGAAAGTAAACTTTTTTTAAAAAAGTCTTTGTTTAAGGAGTCATGACAAAAGTCCACTGCAAAGAGAGTACTTAACTGAGATCCCTCGACGTTGCAACTGAATGTCACGCTCCAATAAGTAATCAGTCCAAAAGCTCCCCTTGGTCAATCTCAAGGAGCCAAAAGATGAATCGTTTCTTGAAAGGAACAAATCAGCACTTGAAAGTAGCAAATAAGCAGACACAGCACTGCGTTTCGGGCGGATTAAACTCAAACGCCCTGTTTCAACGCTCGCAAGCTACACCGACATCCTCCGTCGTTCCTGAGCGGTCCTCCAGTTTAGTCCTCCACAATCGGGTAGTGCACCTCCTCCTACAGCCTGGAGACTGGACCAATCAACTCTTTCCGTATGATGTATGCAGGAGGAGCTCCCATAAGCCCCCAGTGTGTCCAGTCTCCTTGCAGCTGGAGGACGTGTGTGCCTACCTGGGCACACTTAGTGGCACTTGGGGAAGCAACACTAGTTAGTTTTTGGGTCTTTTCTTTCCTATTATTCCTTTGGTTTTATTAGGTAGCTGTAGCTTTAATTGTGTAAAAAAAAAAAAAAAAAAAAAAAGGAAGGTAATTCACGGGGCCTCCTGGAAGTCAGTCCTGCATTGGGCTCCTGTCTTCCTGACCGGAGGCTGTTGGCAGTCAGGTTGATCTCTCCCCTAGACAGAACGGGGAGTAGATCTACCCTTTACAGACAGCTCCTTGTTGTTTAGCTGTTTCCTGTAGATTTCTGCTGCTGCCGGGTAGGAAACTTACTTTGCCTTTCTGCCTCGGGTGCTGCAGCTTGTTTCCATTCTGCCTTATTCAGGTGAGTGACTGCCATCAGAGCATCGTTTAGGCGGTGGGGGTCCGAGCTCGGGATTTTCTTTTTCTCCCCCCCCCCCCCCTGCCCTTCTCTTGACGTTTTTTAACTGTTATTTTCATTTCTTTATATTTCCTTATTTTTCGCGCCGTTTTTTGAGCACCGGTACTGGAGCCGGCGGCCATTTTGAAGTCCTGAAAGGGGTTTTTCTTCAGGCTTCAACACTTGTGCACGGGCTGCCCTTGCGTTTTTTGGGCTATTTTTTTTGGCGATTTTGCTGGGGACCCTCTAAGGGTTCAAGGGAGTATTTTGTTTTTTTCAAAAAAAAAGATTTTAATCGGGTTGGCAGCTACAACTTTCTTTTTCTGTGGGATCAGTTTGCCTGGCTTTGCTGTGACACCGTTGCCTTGCCATGGCTTCCAAACCACAGTGTGTGATTTGTGGGTCGCGTAGGGCGGCTGTGGCGGACTCTGGCGTCTGTCGCAGCTGTACCTCCCTTTCGGCTGACTTAGAACATCATCCGGAGTTAAAGGAGCTGCCAGAACCTGATGGCCCCCCTAACTTATCAGAAGGGGACCTTTCCCCTGGTTCTCGCCCGCCTGGTTCTGTTCCCCCTTCATCGGGCCAGGCTACGGAGCTTTTAAACACTGCCCTGGCATGTCCATCATCCGTGGATTTTTCCCCAGATTTTGTTCTTCTTATGCACCAGGCGTTTCGCTTAAGCCGGTCCGGGCACTTGCCTGAGGCTTGGGCTGCGCCTCTCCCTGTCCTTCCCTCGGGGGAGGGCCGGCGTCCTGCTCAGCCGGCCGCCAAGAGGTTTAAATCCCTGGAACCCGATCAGGACGCCGTGGGTTATCCTGATTTGGAAGCGGGGGATGATCCTGATCCTGACGGGGACGATCTGGAGGACGGTGAGATCCCGGAACCTGAGGACCAAGCGCGGATTATTCACGTTTTTCGTAGAGAGGAGTTAGTGCCTTTGATCACGGACTCTCTTCAGACTCTTAACTTAGCGGCCCCTCGTCCTCTAGAGGATGACGGTTTGGAGGATCCGCTCATTCAAGCGGTTTGGGAGTCCCAGGTGGTGTTTCCCGTGCACCGTGTGGTGGAACAAATGATCCAATCCGAATGGGATCAACCAGAATCCGGTTTGAAGGGCGTTCGGACTATGAATCGTCTTTACCCCTTAGCCGACAAAGACAAGGACTTGTTTAAGTCCCCGCGGGTGGATGCTGCGGTGTCCGCGGTGACTAAGAAAACCACCATCCCGGTGGAGGGTGGTGCTGCCTTAAAGGATGCGCAAGATAAGAAGGGAGATAATTTGTTGAAGCAAGCCTTCGATACTAATGCCTTGTCTCTACAAGCCTCGATTTGTGGCACTTGGGTGGCTCGAGCCTGTTTACGTTGGGCACAGCACTTGCGCTCCACCTCTGGCTTGGACCAGCAGGGGCTGTTGGAGGTCACCCACTTAGAGTCTGGGTCGGCGTACTTGGCGGATGTGCATTATGACTTAATTAGGACATTGGCTAATAGCATGGCATCGTTGGTAGCGGCGCGCCGGTCCATCTGGTTGCGTAACTGGGCGGCCGATAGTTCTTCAAAGTCACGTCTCAGTAAATTGCCCTTTAAGGGCAAGTTGTTGTTTGGTGATGCTCTGGATAAGTTGGTTAAAGACCTTGGTGAGTCTAAGGGAGGTAGACTACCGGAGGATAAGCCCAAGCTGACTAGAACTCTGCCCTCTGCGCGCGGCCAGTTTCGAGATTTTCATAGATTTCGCTCCTCCCGTCTTTGGAGTTCTCAGCGTGGGCGTTTTGGGTCGCGCTCCCAGGGGTTTCGTGGCTTCCGAGGTGCTGGACGAGGCTTCTCTGGGGCCTCCTCCTCCTCGTCCTCTTCCTTCAATCGCAAGCCACAATGAAGCGAGGCGGGCTCTGGAGGGAAGTCCGGTCATCGGGGGTCGCTTACGCGATTTTCTTCCCTCTTGGGCCCAAATTACCTCAGATCAGTGAGTGCTGCAGATCATCGAAAAGGGTTATGCACTGGAGTTTGCGTACCCACTTCCGGACTCCTTTGTTCTGTCCCCCAGCAGGGGCGATCACAAGACTCGAGGCCTGCGCGTGACCCTTCATCGCCTCTTATCCCTCGGGGCGGTGGTTCCCGTTCCTGCTTCCGAGCGCGGCGCCGGTCGCTACTCCATCTATTTTGTAGTTCCAAAGAAGGACGGTTTTCTCCGGCCCATATTGGATCTCAAGGGCGTGAATCGTGCTCTCAGGGTTCCGCACTTTCGGATGGAAACCTTGCGCTCTGTCATCGTGGCGGTGCGGCAAGGGGAATTTCTCGCGTCTCTCGATCTCTCAGAAGCTTATCTGCACATTCCCATCCGGGAGTCTCATCAAAGGTTCCTCCGTTTCGCGTTTCCTTGGGGTCACTATCAATTTCGAGCCATGCCCTTCGGTCTAGCTACTGCTCCCCGTACTTTCACGAAAGTGATGGTTGTGGTAGCAGCGGCATTGCGGAAAGAGGGCATCCTGGTTCACCCGTACCTCGACGATTGGTTGATTCGGGCAAAGTCCCACGACGAGTGTCTGCGAGTCACGAGCAGGGTGGTCTCTCTGCTTCAGGAACTCGGATGGGTGGTCAACGAGCAGAAGAGCTGTCTGCTGCCGACTCAAGACCTCGAATACCTGGGGGTGCGTTTCGACACGGTCAGGGGCCTGGTGTGTTTGCCGGAAAGACGTGTCATCGCCTTGCAGAGCCTCGTCCGTCTCTTCCTGCGCTTGCCGACCCTGTCCGCGTGGTGGTACCTTCGCCTCCTCGGCACGATGGCTGCGACCCTGGAGGTGGTTCCTTGGGCGAGGTTCCATATGCGTCCACTTCAGAGTGCCTTGTTACGCCGTTGGTCCAACCAGTTCGACTCTTTGAACATGAGGTTGCCTTGTCCGAAGCCGGTTCGTCGGTCGCTCCGGTGGTGGCTCTGCTCGGAAAACCTGCGGATGGGGCTTCCCTTGGAACCTCCTCTGTGGATTCCGTTCACGACGGATGCCAGCCTCTCTGGATGGGGGGCTCACTGCGGGGAGCGCTTCACGCAGGGAACGTGGTCTCCCCTGGAGGCCTCTTGGTCGATCAATCGGCTCGAACGTCAGGCGGTGCGGCTCGCCCTGATAGCCCTCGAAGACGTGGTGCTCGGGAAGCCGGTTCGCGTGCTCTCGGACAATGCGACGACAGTGGCCTACATCAATCGCCAGGGTGGCACGGGCAGTGTCTCCTTGGAATCGGAGGCGACAGCTTTGTTCTCTTGGGTACAGACGCGTTTACCGGCGATCTCGGCGGCGCACATAGCAGGCACGGAGAATGTGCAAGCGGACTTCCTCAGCAGGGTGCGGGTGGATCCCGGAGAATGGGAACTGAACCCGCAAGTCTATGCGCAGATAGTTCGTCGGTGGGGTCCTCCCGTCATGGATCTCATGGCGACCTTTCAGTCGGCAAAGACGGGGCGCTTCTTCAGCAGGCGCCGAGAACGCATGTCCGAGGGGATCGACGCCCTCATTCAGCCGTGGCCGACGTCCGGTCTTCTGTACGTCTTCCCTCCGTGGGCGTTAGTCGGTCGAGTCGTTCAGCGCATCGAAAGCCACCGGGGGCGAGTGTTGCTGGTAGCTCCGGACTGGCCCAGGAGACCTTGGTATGCCGACCTGGTCAGATTACGCGACGGCGTTCCCTGGCCCCTGCCCTCGTTACCGGATCTTCTTCTGCAGGGTCCACTGCGGATGCCCCAAGTAGCTCGATTCTCGCTTACGGTTTGGCCATTGAAAGGGCTCGGTTAAGGAAGAGGGGTTACTCCCCTGCGGTGATTGACACTCTCCTCCGGGCGCGCAAGACATCTACCTCTCTCACTTATGTGCGCGTGTGGAGAATTTTTGAGGACTGGTGCTCCCGACGGGGGGTGCGGGCGGCGACCGTATCCGTGCCCGTTGTTTTAAGTTTTTTACAGGATGGTTTTGATAAAGGTCTCGCCGCCAGCTCTATAAGGGTTCAGTTGGCGGCCCTCTCCTGTTACCGGGGCAAGGTGTTGGGTCTTTCTCTCGGGGCTCATCTGGACGTGCAGCGTTTTCTTCGGGCGGTTAGTCGATTGCGTCCTTCGCGTAGAATCTCCGTTCCTCCGTGGGACTTGAATCTCGTCCTGCGCGCTTTGGTTCGAGAGCCCTTTGAGCCTCTCCTACGGGCATCGCTTAAGGATCTCACCCTAAAGACCGTGTTTCTCGTGGCCATCTGTTCTGCTCGAAGAATCTCTGAGCTTCAAGCGCTTTCCTGCAGGGAGCCCTTTTTGTCCTTTTCCCCGGATCGTGTGGTCCTTCGGCCCATTCCTTCTTTTTTGCCCAAGGTGGTTTCACCTTTTCATTTGAATCAGGCGGTTTTCCTCCCGGTCCTGCATACCGTTTCCGACAGCCCTGCGGACAAGGGACTTCACTTACTGGATGTGAAGCGCGTTCTTCAGCGTTATTTGAAAGTGACTGCGGCCTTCCGCAAAACCGACCGTTTGTTCGTGCTCTTTGGAGGTGTGCGGAAAGGAGAGGCGGCGGCCAAGGCCTCTATCGCGCGTTGGGTCAAGGAAGCGATCGCGTCGGCGTATCTCTTACAGCATAGGTCGGTTCCGGAGGGGTTACGAGCCCACTCTACCAGAGCTCAGGCGACGTCCTGGGCAGAGCTTAGCTTAGTGCCGCCAGTGGAACTCTGTAAAGCGGCCACTTGGTCGACGTTGCATGCCTTCAGTAAGCACTACAGGTTGGATGTCTTGGCCGCTCGGGATTCTTGTTTTGGTTCGGCTGTTCTGCGCGCCGGCTGGCAAGGTCCCGCCCGGTGTTGACTGCTCTGTTACATCCCGATTGTGGAGGACTAAACTGGAGGACCGCTCAGGAAATGGAAATTACACATACCTGGTAATTGTAGTTCCTGGAGGGTCCAGTTTAGTCCTCCTTCCCTCCCGCGGCTCACGTTGTGGGTTGCGACGCGCTTTGACGAACAGCTCGGGCTGCGAGCAATTGTATTTGATCCTTTCTGGCTTTCGCTGCTCCTTTTGGCCGCGCTTCCGTTCCTTTGGTTGTTGCGTTTTTTCTTCCAACCCTTTCACTTGCGGGGTTTGGGTGGGGGCTCTCCCTTTTATTACCGGTGCGTCGATTGGGGCGCAGTGCAGCGGTCTGACTTCCTCGTTTGGGGAGGGGTTGGGGCCCTTTTGGGGACGACGTTTCTCTGTTACTTTTAAGAGTATTTAAAAAAAAAGAAAAGAAAAAAAACCCGCATTTTTCTAATAGTGTCATGTGTTGCTTCTTTAAGTATGCTTTGTTACTAGACACTGGGGGCTTATGGGAGCTCCTCCTGCATACATCATACGGAAAGAGTTGATTGGTCCAGTCTCCAGGCTGCAGGAGGAGGTGCACTACCCGATTGTGGAGGACTAAACTGGACCCTCCAGGAACTACAATTACCAGGTATGTGTAATTTCCATTTGCTGATCAAAGAGTGAGACGCCAACGCATGCTCAGTAGCGATCAGCGATCAGATCGCTACTGAGCATGCGTTGGCGTCTCACTCTTTGATCAGCAACGACGGAGGATGTCGGTGTAGCTTGCGAGCGTTGAAACAGGGCATTTGAGTTTAATCCGCCCGAAACGCAGTGCTGTGTCTGCTTATTTGCTACTTTCAAGTGCTGATTTGTTCCTTTCAAGAAACGATTCATCTTTTGGCTCCTTGAGATTGACCAAGGGGAGCTTTTGGACTGATTACTTATTGGAGCGTGACATTCAGTTGCAACGTCGAGGGATCTCAGTTAAGTACTCTCTTTGCAGTGGATTTTTGTCATGACTCCTTAAACAAAGACTTTTTTAAAAAAGTTTACTTTCACGAAGTTACACACTCATATTTCTCATTGGTGACACTTTGAAGTGGTGTTGCACCTTATATCTCCAGGAACAAGCAGGAATAAGTCCTCACATATGGGTACGTCGGTACCGACGGAGCCTGCGCGGGAAAGCTCCCCAGCTTCCCAGAAGGAAGCTTTTGGGGCCTCCCACTGCACATGCGCGCTGCCTTCCCGCCTTCCTGACCAGCTCTCCTCAGTTTCTCTTTTTCCGCGGAGCCAGCAGGTCGTGTTCCTGTCACCGCTGAAGAAATTATTGTTTTAGTTTGTTTCTTTAGACCGCGTACCTACCTTCCCCATACCGAAACCGGTACCGCCGGTCTCTCTTTTCTTTTCTTTAAAAAAAAAAAAAAATCTTTATCTTGCACAACTTGGTGACTTCGGTTAGGCCTCAGGCCTACACAAATTCTCCTCATGGAGAAACCAGCCCCTGGTTTTAAGAAGTGTACCAAGTGTAGTGCTGTTATTTCTGTCACAGACACCCATGAATGGTGTCTTAAATGTTTGGGACCTGACCACTCCATTCCGGACTGCCCATCCTGCTCCCAGATGTCTAAACATGGGTTGCAGAACCGGGCCAACAAATTCCATGTGCTGTTTGCTTCAGATAATCCAGCATCACAGTCATCCAGGTCTTCCTCTCCGGATGGATCTCAGGTAACCAAACCTTCTTCGGGCAGGTCCTCAAAGAGCAAATCTCCTTCAAAGCATCGAGAGGCTCTCAATTTTGAATCTGAGGACCATGCCCCAGCCAAACAACCCCGGCGGGAAGCTCTGACTTCCAAAGCACCATCTATGGGGTTACAGGTTGACATCGATGGCACGGCCTCGACTGATCACCTGTTGGACTGCTCTGGGATACTGGCCCATACCGGTACCGACATCCAGGCAGCAGTGGCGTCTATGAGCAATACTGTTCAGACTATGCAGCAAGCCATGCTGGCTTTTATTAATGCTGCGACGCCCTCGGTACCGGTATCGTCTCCCATACCGGAACCGAGACCATCCATTTCCAAACGCAGATCGGTTCCGCATGCCGGATCCGGGTTTTCACCCGATACCGATCCCATACCCGGTACGCCCGATGTCGATACCAATCGGTATGCGTATCGTGCGTTGGAAGCAAATAGAGAATACTCTGATTCTTCTGAGGATTTTGACTCCTCTGAGGACTCTGATGAGCTGTCTCTAGTTCTTCAGGAAGACCCTTCTTCCCCAAAGAGGAGAATGTCTCCACCAGAGGATTTGTCCTTTCAAGACTTCATTATAGAGCTAGCTAAAGGACTTTCTATTACCACATCCTCTGAAAAAGAACCTAGGTCAAAGAAATTGGATATTTTAGGATACCCTAAGGTTCCTAAAGAGGCAGTCACCCTGCCTATCCATGAAATCCTTCAAGAACACTTGATGGACTTATGGGAGGCTCCTCTAACGTTGTCTCCTTACTCTCGTAGGTTGGACACCATGTACCGTGTCCCTCCTTCTCCTGGGTTTCAAAAGACTCAGCTGCCTCACCATTCCATTGTGGTGAAGTCTGCGCTGAAAAAGATTAAGAGCATCAAAAGGCACTCTTCTACCCCTCCAGGGCGAGAATGTAAGACCCTAGACTCTTTTGGCAGGAATATTTTCCAGGCTAGTATGCTTATAGCCAGGATTAATTCTTACAGTCTGTATATGGGCATGTTTCTCAGGGAACTTGCCCTAAAGATACGGCATTTTGCCTCCTTTATCCTTGAGGATAGAAAGGAGGAGTTCATTTCTCTGGTGAAACAGCTTCTAGATGTTTCTAAGTTCTCCAACAGAGCAGCCTTTGATTCCTTTGAAGGTGCCGGTAGAGCTTCGGGCATTGCCATTGCAGCCCGATGACTTGCTTGGCTCCAGGCCTCTGACCTAGAACCCTGGGTCCTGGATGGCTTACGGAATCTGCCCTGTACAAGTGAGAACTTATTTGGTAAAGACTGGCAAATTAAAGCCACTCAAATGGACGCAGAAAATGCTACATTGGATAGACTTTCTAAGTCTACCTCTACTCCTGCCAAGAAAAAGTCTTTCAAGAGGCCTTACTACAAGAAGGCCAGATTTTCCACAAATACTGGCCAACAATCTTCTCAGCCTCGCTTTGCTGCTAAACGTCAGCAACCTAAACAGGCAAGGTCAAAGCCTGCAGCGTCTGCCACTCCTCAGCAGGCTCAACCCCCTCAGGGGTTTTGACTTGCCCCTAGAGAACTTAACATTTCTGGCTCTAGAACAACCAGAGCCCCTCACCATTCCCGGAAGGTTAGCTCACTTTGCTCCCAGATGGGGGCAAATTACATCAGAGCAATGGACCCTCTCTATCATCAGAGAGGGCTACAAACTTCATTTTTCCAACCTTCCTCCACATACCATGGTGAGGCACTTCAATTCTCCCCCATCTCTCCTAGGCCTATTGGATCAGGAAGTCTCTTCTCTCCTTGCCCAAGGGGCAATAGAAGAGGTTCCTCTTCTTCAACAAGGGACAGGATTCTACTCCCCTTGTTTTCTCATACCAAAGAAGACAGGGGGATTCAGACCTATCCTAGATCTGAGAGAATTGAACAAATTTCTGTACAAGGAGAAATTCAATATGCTTTCTCTAGGCATTCTCCTTCCATACCTTCAGAGTCAGGATTGGCTTTGTTCTCTAGATCTCAAGGATGCGTACACACATATACTCATCCACCCATCCCACAGAAAATATCTAAGATTTCTGTTTCAGGGAAAACATTTCCAGTACAGAGTACTTCCCTTCGGTCTAGCCTCTGCTCCAAGAGTGTTCACCAAATGCATGGCAGTTGTTGCCGCATTTCTAAGAGGTCTGGGAATTTTTGTATTCCCATATCTGGACGACTGGCTCATCCGAGCTCCATCTCAGTCAGAGGCCCAGATTTCCCTGAACCGCACAAGGCACCTTCTGCAGTATCTGGGACTGGTGGTAAACCTTCCCAAGTCTCAACTTACCCCTACTCAGTCTCTGGAATTCATAGGGGCCCAGTTGGACACCACCACTGCAAGGGCCTACCTACCTCAAGTCCGGGGCCAACGTCTGGTGTGCTTGGCCTCCCAAGCTCAGTCCAGCAGTCACTTGACAGCCAGAGAAATGCTGCGACTTCTGGGCCACATGGCCTCCACGGTACACGTGGTGCCCTACGCTCGTCTTCATATGAGAGCAGCTCAATGGACCTTGGCCACCCAGTGGACTCAGGCATCAGGAGCGCTCTCCGACCAAATACTCACCTCAAAGCGTCTGTTTTGGTCCCTCCAATGGTGGATATCCACCAAGAATCTGTTGTTGGGGGCCCCCCTCCAACTTTTGTTGCCCCAAGCAACCCTCACAACAGATGCCTCCCAAACAGGGTGGGGAGCCCATCTTCAACACCTCTCCACTCAGGGTACTTGGTCTCCACAGGAGACCACCCTTCACATCAACCTCCTGGAACTGCGAGCAATCTTCTTTGCCCTCAAAGTCTTCCATACCCTCCTTGTCAACCTGACCATCCTAGTTCAGACAGACAATCAGGTGGCCATGTTCTACGTAAACAAACAAGGAGGGACAGGCTCTCTGTCGCTTTGCAACGAAGCTCTCAGATTATGGGCCTTCGCCAGAGAGCATCAAATTCATCTTCTGGCAGTCTATCTTCCAGGGGTTCAAAACTCTCGGGCAGACAGACTCAGTCGAGTTCTGTTTCCACACGAATGGTCCCTACATATGGACCAGATAGGCAGAGTCTTTCAGGAATGGGGAACCCCGGACATAGACCTCTTTGCAAGTCCGTGGAATGCCAAACTTCCCCGGTTCTGTTCCAGGACTCCGTGTCAGGGAGCTCAGGCCAACGACGCATTTCTCCTGCATTGGGGTCAGGAATTCCTATATGCCTTTCCACCCATTCCTTTGATTCCCAAGACTCTGTTCAAACTCCAGAGGGATCACGGATCGATGATCCTCATAGCTCCACGCTGGCCACGCCAAGTGTGGTTCCCTCTACTTCTGCATCTCTCCCAGGGACCCCCTCTGGACCTGGGAGCTGCGCCAGACCTTCTGTCTCAGGAGGAGGGGACTTTGTGGCACCCAAACCCCAAGTCCCTACACCTCAGAGCTTGGTTACTGAAGGCCTAAGCCTTCATGACTTCAATCTTTCTCAACCAGTGAAAGATATCCTTCATGCCTCTAGGAAACCCTCCACGAGGCGTTCCTATGCTTTCAAATGGAAACGCTTTTCCATTTGGTGTGCTCAACAGGGTCTTGACCCTCTAGCACTTCCTTTGAATTCTCTACTAGACTATCTCCTGCATCTTTCTAATGCAGGCCTTAAGACGAATTCAGTAAGAGTCCATTTGAGTGCTATTGCAGCATCTTTAAAACCTATAAATGGACAACCTGTCTCCTCTCATCCTCTTATTGCAAGGTTCATGAGAGGCCTGACTCTAACTAAGCCTCCCATCCGACCTCCTCCGGTAGCATGGGACTTGAACCTAGTTCTGGGTCAGCTTATGAAGCCACCTTTTGAACCGTTGGTTTCTACCTCCTTGAAATTTCTTTCCTGGAAGGTCCTTTTCCTTATTGCAGTCACTTCGGCTCGCCGCATCAGTGAACTACAAGCCTTGGTGGCTAATCCACCTTATACCAGGTTTCATCATGATAAGGTGGTCCTTAGGACGAATCCCCACTTTATGCCCAAAGTGGTCTCGCCTTTTCATCTTAATCAGGAGGTATATCTACCTGTCTTTTTTCCAGCTCCTCATGCATCCAGTGCAGAGAGGAACCTTCATACTTTAGATTGTAAAAGAGCTCTTGCCTTTTACCTCAACAGGACTCAGCCACATCGAAAGTCTTCCCAGCTTTTCGTGGCTTTTGATCCTTCTCATTTGGGACTTCCAGTCTCCAAACGTACACTTTCCAATTGGATTGCTCAGTGTATTTCCTTTGCTTACCAGAGTAAAAATATTCCTCTGGAAGGCCATGTCACAGCTCACAATGTGAGAGCCATGGCCACTTCTATGGCTCATCTTCACTCTGTATCCATTGATCAGATCTGTCGAGCCGCCACCTGGGCCTCGGTTCATACCTTCACAGCTCATTACTGTTTGGACAAGGACTCCCGCCGGGATGCCTTGTTTGGTCAGGCTGTCCTCAAACACCTGTTCCATACTTGAACAACTCCTGCCCACCTTCCCAGAATGGATGCCTGAGATCCATACAAAGATGGCGAACCCTTGGAACGGGATCTCCCAGGCATCTTAGCTAGGGAGTCCCCATATGTGAGGACTTATTCCTGCTTGTTCCTGGAGATAGCACAGTTACTTACCTGTAACAGGTGATCTCTGGGAACAGTAGGAATTAGTCCTCACAACCCACCCACCTCCCCTAGGAGTTGTATCCTCTATCTATCTTCCTTTCCTCTCTCTATTGTCTCAGCTATAAACTCGAACTGAGGAGAGCTGGTCAGGAAGGCGGGAAGGCAGCGCGCATGTGCAGTGGGAGGCCCCAAAAGCTTCCTTCTGGGAAGCTGGGGAGCTTTCCCGCGCAGGCTCCGTCGGTACCGACGTACCCATATGTGAGGACTAATTCCTGCTGTTCCCAGAGATCACCTGTTACAGGTAAGTAACTGTGCTTTATTGTCAGCTCTCATATGGGCTTAACAAATTTACTGAGTAAAATGGAACATTAGCCTCAAGAGGAAGTTTACTGTCTCATGGCTATATTTCCGACATTTATTGAATGATACATGCCAGACTGCATTTAAGATTTTACACATTTCTCTATTTTGTGTTTAATCTTTCATGTGGACGGCATGCGCTACTGAAATAGATGGAAGACAGTTTCCATTGTTCAAAAGCACAGGCTTCAGACTCAGTTTCGAAGAGTCTATAAATAGTTTCCAGTCTTGTGGGTCATGAGTGATTTTTAAGGCATTCATGAGGCTTTCAATATCGGAACAGAATACCAGATTACTTTCCTTTCCGACTGCGTATAGTACACTGCTGATGTCAGATGGCTTCAGCAGCCGTCTGGCAGTAGTATTGCATTGCATCAGAAAATGATGCAATCAACTCTGGATGATGTGTGCATGCTGGTATTATGCAATGTGATGAAATATTACATCATTCAAGGCTTATTTGGGATGTTGTTGATGTCCTACTGGATAAATTTACATGGTGAAAAGTAAAAAATGAACTACATGCAATATCTTCAAAACGAGAGCCAATAAAATTTTTTTAATGTTATATTCATGTTCAGCTCACCAAGATACTACTGATTAGGGCCTTTTAAAGTCAGTAACGATTTCAGTGTTGACCAGTGCAAGATCTGCTTCTCATAAAACCATGCTGCCTTGAATCCTGCAAGCCATTGGAGTCCATAAATCTCACTATCCTCTGTTTTAGCAGCTTTTTCCATTAGTTTACTCACCACAGAGGTCAGACTAACCGGCTTGTAGTTCCCAATCTCATCCTTAATTCCAATTTTGTGTAAAAGAACCATATGCGCCTTTCTCCAGTCATCTGGGACCATGTCAGACTCTAAAGAAGCATTGAAAAGTTCAGACAGTGGAGCTGCTAGAATTTTTTTAAGTTCTTTCAGCCCTCTAGGATGTATCCTATCCAGCCCCATTGCTTTGTCTACTTTTAATTTTGCTAGCTCCTTGCGAACAAGTCTTCTGAAAATAGTTCAATGTCCCGCTCACTTCTGTTCCTATTTGTGGGTGTTTTCTGAGGTCCTGCTCCTGGCCCTTCATCTGTGAACACAGAACAGAAATATTTGTTCAGCAATTCTGCTTATCCTCATCAGCTTCTACATATTCTTTCTCTTCACACTTCAGTCTGACAATACCACATTTGCATTTCCTCCTCTCACTAACATATCTGAAAAAATGTTTTGTCCCCCCATTTTACTGCATTGGCTATTTTTTCTTCCATTTGTATCTTTGCTCTCCTGACTACTTTCCTAGCTTCTCTAAGCTTTTCCAAATATTAATACTTGTCTTCCTCTTTCTATGATTTCTTGTATTTTGTGAAGGCCACCCTCTTTTTCTTAACCTTTTATAGCTACTTCTTTCGAGAATCATAGTGGCCTCCTTTTCCTTTTACATTTACTTACTTTCCTAATAAAAAGGTTTGTTGCCCTTAAAATATCCCTTTCAGTTTTGCCCATTGCTTTTCTACATCTTTTAGCTGTTCCTGTCCCACTAATGACTGCTTGAGGTATTGTCCCATCTTGGCAAAGTTAGCTGTCCTAAAGTCTAAGACCCTCACTTTTGATTGGACTTTATCAGCTCTAGTGCTAATACTGAACCATATCATCTGATGCAAAATGAGCACCCACTATAACAGCAGAAATACTCTCCCCAATCATTAGCACCAGGTCCAGTATGACCCCATCATGTGTGCGTTCTGTTACCAATTGCCAGAATATTTCTCCCTGTAAAGAATCCAGGATCTCCCTACTTCTAGATGACACCACGACGGAGATGTCCCAATCAATATTTGGCATATTGAAATCACTTATCAGCAATAGCTCTCCTTTCATAATGATATTGCAAATGTTTTCAATTAAATCTCTGTCCACTTCTTCTGCTTGTGAAGGAAGTCTGTATATAACGCCAGTGCAAATGGATGCTCCATTCCCTCTTTCCAGTTTAACCCACAATGCTTCCCCCTTCTCTCATAAGCCGTACAATTCTGTAGCTTTAATATAATCTGTTACATATAGTGCCACTCCTCCTCCCTTTCTTCATAGCCTGTCCTTCTTCAAGAAATTATAGGCTGGAATAATTACTGTACAGCCCATTCATTCATTCATATATTAAAATTTAAAAAGCCCAGTCACAGTTCTCTGTGAACCATGTCTCTGTAACTACCACTAAATCTAAGTCAGCCTCTTCCATTAAAGCTTCAATATCCGGAATCTTATTTCCCATACTACAGGCATTAATATACAATGCTTTCCAAATGTTGTCCTTTTAATATTTTACTTACCTGAGGGAGTTTTTTGAAGGTGTGAATAAACAGGTAGACAAGGTGAGTCGGTTGATATAGTGTATCTGGAGGATTTTCAGAAAACCTTTGACAAGGTCCCTCATGAGAGAGACTATGTTTCTAAGGGATAGGTGGCAGTGTACTATTTTGGATCAGGAACTGGGTAAAAGATAGAAAACAGAGGGTAGGGCTAAATGGTCGATTTTCCCAATGGAGAAAGGTGAATAGTGGAGTACCCGAGGGATCTGTGCTGGGTCCGCTGCTTTTTAACATATTTGTAAATGACCTGGAACTATGGTTACATGATGCAATGTACCACATTAGGAACCACAACCCAGGAAAAAGACTTAGATGTCATCATGGATAATACATTGAAACCCTCCGCCCAGTGTGCAGCTGCGGCCAAGAAAGCAAATAGAATGCTAGGAATCATAAGGAAAGGAATGGAGAATAAAACAAATGATATTATAATGCCTCTGTATCGTTCCATGGTGCGACCGCACCTTGAATATTGTGTACAATTCTGGTCACCATATCTTAAAAAGGATATAGTGTTATTAGAAAAGGTACAGAGAAGAGTCACCAAAATGATAAAGGGGATGGGAGGATACCCCTATGAAGAGAGGCTAAAAAGGTTAGGGCTCTTCAAACTGGAAAAACGACGGCTGAGGGGAGATACGATAGAGGTCTATAAATTAATGAATGAAGTGGAACAGGTAAACGTAGATCGATTTTTTTATGCCATCAAAATATAGAAAGACTAGGGGACATGCAATGAAGCTACAGTGTAACCCTTTTAAGACTAATAATAGAAAATATTTTTTTCACTCAATGCATAATCAAACTCTGGAATTCATTACTGGAGGATGTAGTAAAAGCTAGTACTATAGCTGGGTTTAAAAAAGAGATTTGGACAAGTTCCTGGAGGAAAGGGACCTGGGAATTCCACTGCTTTCCCCAATACAAGCATTATGGAACCTGTGTGTCTTTTGGGAAAACAGCTAGGTACTTGTGACCTAGATTGGAAACAGGATACTGGGCTTGATGGACCTCGGTCTGACCCAGTATGGCATCTCTTATGTTCTTATGTAGTTAACCTGGGGGCTTTCTTCACCCATCCCCAACAAATCTAGTTTAAAGCTCTCTTTAATAGTTTAGCCAGTTTGCTGTGAAAGACACGTCAACCCTTCTTGGATAGGTGTACACAATCTCTGCTCAGCAGCCATTGAAAGATCATCCCATGCTTTAGGAAACCAAAATGCTCTCTCTGACACCATCCATGCAGCCATGCATTGATTTGTTTTTTTATTATCTCCAGGAACAAGCAGGAATAAGTCCTCACATATGGGTAAGTCGGAACCGACGGAGCCCGCGCGGGAAAGCTCCCCAGCTTTTCAGATGAAAAGCTTTTGGGGCTTCCCACAGCGCATGCGCGCTGCCTTCCCGCCTTCCTTACCAGCTCTCTTCAGTTTCTCTTTTTCTGCGGAGCCAGCAGGTCGTGTTCCTGTCACCGCTGAAGAGATTGTTATTTTAATTTGTTTCTTTTGACCGCGTACCTGCCTTCCCCATACCAAAAACCGGTCCTGCCGGTCTCTCATCCGTTCTTTGAAAAAAAAAAAAAATCTGTTTGGTATTTTCTCAGCACAGCTTGGTAACTTTTGTTAGGCCTTCAGGCCTACACAAATTCTCCTCATGGAGAAACCAGCTCCTGGTTTTAAAAAGTGTACCAAGTGCAATGCTGTTATTTCTCTCACAGACACCCATGAATGGTGTCTTAAATGTTTAGGACCTGACCATTCCATACTGGACTGCCCATTCTGCTCCCAGATGTCTAAACGTGGTATGCAGAACCGGGCCAACAAGTTCCATGTGCTGTTTGCTTCAGATAATCCAGCATCACAGTCATCCAGGTCTTCCTCTCCGGATGGATCTCAGGTAACCAAACTTTCTGTGGGCAAATCCTCTAAAAGCAAATCTCTTTCAAAAGATCGAGAGGCTCTCAATCTTGAGTTCGAGGATTCTGCCCAGACCAAAAAACCCCGGCGGGAGGCTCCGGCCTCCAAAGCATCACCTGTGGGGTTACAGGTTGACATCGATGGCACGGCCTCGACTGATCACCTGTTAGACTGCTCTGGGGTACCGGTCGATACCGGTACCGACATCCAGGCAGCAGTGGCGTCCATGGGCAATACTGTCCAGACCATGCAGCAGGCCGTTTTGGCTTTCATTAAGGCTGCGACGCCCTCGGTACCGATTCCATCGAGACCATCGACTTCCAACTTTCTATTGCTACATCTGCTGAAAAGGAACCCAGATCAAAAAAATTGGATATTTTAGGATACTCTAAACCTCCTAAAGAGGCAGTTACTCTGCCTATCCATGAAATCCTTCAAGAACACTTGATGGATTTGTGGGAGACTCCTCTAACCCTGTCTCCTCATTCCCGTAGGTTGGACACCATGTACCGGGTCCCTCCTTCTCCTGGGTTTCAAAAGACTCAGCTGCCTCACCACTCCATTGTGGTGAAGTCTGCTATGAAGAAGATAAAGAGTCCTAAAAGGCATTCCTCTACCCCTCCAGGGCGAGAATGTAAGACCCTCGACTCTTTTGGTAGAAAGATCTATCTCCAGGAACAAGCAGGAATAAGTCCTCACATATGGGTACGTCGGAACCGACGGAGGCTGCGCGGGAAAGCTCCCCAGCTTCCTAGAATGGAAGCTTTTGGGACCTCCCACTGCACATGCGCGCTGCCTTCCCGCCTTCCTGAACAGCTCTCCTCAGTTTCTCTTTTTCCGCGGAGCCAGCAGGTCGTGTATCCTGTCACCGCTGAAGAAATTGTAGTTTTTTGTTTTGTTTCTTTAGACCGCGTACCTGCCTTCCCATACCGATACCGGTATCGCCGGTCTTCCTTTTTCTTTCTTGAAAAATTATTTTCTTTTCTTTTATTATTTTTCAGCACTTGGTCACTTCAGTTAGGCCTTCAGGCCTACTTGAATTCTCCACATGGAGAAGCCAGCCCCTGGATTTAAGAAGTGTACCAAGTGTACTGCTGTAATATCAGTCACAGACACCCATGAATGGTGTCTTAAATGTTTGGGGCCTGACCACTCCATTCCGGACTGCCCTTCCTGCTCCCAAATGTCTAAGCGTGGGCTGCAGAACCGGGCCAACAAATTCCATGTGCTGTTTGCTTCAGAGAATCCAACATCACAGTCATCCAGGTCATCATCTCCGGATGGATCTCAGGTAACCAAACCTTCTGTGGGCAAGTCCTCAAAGGGCAAATCTCCTTCAAAGCATCGAGAGGCTCTTAGTTTTGAGGACCCTGCCCCAGCCAAACAGCCCCGGCGGGAAGCTCTACCTTCCAAAACGCCAATTCAGGGGCTACAGGTTGACATCGATGGCACGGCCTCGACAGATCACCTGTTGGACTGCTCTGGGGTACCGGCCCATACCGGTACCGACATCCAGGCAGCCGTGGCGTCTATGGGCAATACTGTCCAATCCATGCAGCAGGCCGTCATGGCTTTCATTAAAGCTGCAACGCCATCGGTACCGCTTCCAGCGGTTCCGGGCCCGGTTCCGGTATCGTCCGCCATGCCGGAACCCAGGCCTTCCTCTTCTAAACGCAAATCGGTACCGTATGGGCTTTCGCTCCATACCGCTTCCATACCCGGTACGCCCGATGTCGATACCGATCGGTATGCGTATCGTGCGTTGGAGGAAACTAGAGAATACACCGATTCCTCTGAGGATTTTGGCTCCTCTGATGAGTCTGCAGAGCTCTCCCTTGACCTTCCTGAGGAACCTTCTTCTCCAAAAAGGAGAATGTCTCCTCCAGAGGATTTGTCCTTTCAGGACTTTATTTTAGAAATGGCTAAAGGCCTTTCTATCACTACCTCCTCTGAAAGGGAACCAAGGTCAAAGAGGTTGGATATTTTAGGATACTCTAAGTCTCCTAAAGAAGCAGTTACCCTGCCTATCCATGAAATCCTTCAGGAACAATTGATGGATTTCTGGGAGAACCCTTTAACTCTGTCTCCTTATTCCCGTAGGTTGGACACCATGTATCGGGTCCCTCCTTCTCCTGGTTTTCAGAAGACTCAATTGCCTCACCACTCCATTGTGGTAAAGTCTGCAATGAAAAAGATCAAGAGTACTAAAAGGCACTCTTCTACACCTCCAGGAAGGGAATGTAAGACACTGGACTCTTTTGGTAGGAAAATCTTCCAGGCTACTATGCTTATAGCCAGGATTAATTCCTACAGCCTCTATATGGGCATGTTCCTAGGGGAACTTGCCAAGAAAGTGCGGCATTTTGCCCCCTTTATCCCTGAGGATAAACAGGAGGACTTCCTTTCTGTAGTGAAACAACTTTCAGATGTTTCTAAGTTCTCCAACAGAGCTGCCTTTGATTCCTTCGAGGGAGCCAGCAGAGCTTCTGGCATTGCTATTGCAGCCAGACGTCTGGCTTGGCTCCAGGCTTCTGATCTGGAACCCTGGGTTCTAGATGGCTTACGGAATCTGCCCTGTACAGGTGAGAACTTATTCGGTGCAGAGTGGCAAGTTAAAGCCACTCAAATGGACGCTGAAAATGCCACCTTAGAGAGACTTTCTAAGTCCACTTCTACTCCCACTAAGAAGAAGTCTTTCAAGAGGCCTTATTATAAGAAGGCCAGATATGCTTCCAATACTGGCCAGCAATCTTCTCAACCTCGTTTTGCGGCTAAACGTCAGCAAACGAAATAAGCAAGAACAAAGCCTGCAGCAGCTACTGCAGCTCAACAGGCTCCACCCCCTCAGGGGTTTTGACTTGCCCCTAGAGAACTTGCCATTCCTGGTTCTGGACCAACCAGAACCTCTCACCATACCTGGAAGGTTAGCTCACTTTGCTCCCAGATGGGATCAAATCACAACAGAGCAATGGACCCTCTCTATCATCCGAGAGGGTTACAAACTTCATTTCTCCAACCTTCCTCCCCATCGCATGGTGAGACCCTTCAATTCTCCATCTCCTCTCCTAGCCCTGTTGGATCGGGAGATCTCTTCTCTGCTTGCCCAAGGGGCCATAGAAGAGGTTCCTCTTCATCAACGAGGGTCAGGTTTCTACTCCCCCTATTTTCTCATTCCAAAGAAGACAGGGGGATTCAGACCAATCCTAGATCTGAGAGAATTGAACAAATTTCTGTACAAGGAGAAATTCAAAATGCTCTCTTTGGGCATTCTCCTTCCATACCTTCAGAGTCAGGACTGGCTTTGTTCTCTAGACCTGCAGGATGCGTATACACATCTACTCATCCATCCATCCCACAGAAAATATCTTCGCTTTCTGTTCCAGGGAAAACATTTCCAATACAGAGTACTTCCCTTCGGTCTCGCCTCTGCTCCAAGAGTATTCACAAAATGCATGGCAGTCGTAGCCGCATTTCTAAGAGGCATGGGAATCTTCGTGTTCCCATATCTGGACGACTGGCTCATCCGAGCTCCATCTCAGTCAGAAGTCCAGATTTCCTTGGACCGCACAAGGCGTATTCTTCAATATCTGGGACTTGTGGTAAACATTCCCAAGTCCCAACTCATCTCTACTCAGTCCCTGGAATTCATAGGGGCTTATCTGGATTCCACCACTGCAAGGGCCTACCTTCCTCTGGTCCGAGGCCAACGGCTAATAAGCTTGGCCTCCCAGGCTCAGTCCAGAAGTCACTTGTCAGCCAGAGAAATGCTGCAACTTCTGGGCCACATGGCCTCCACGGTTCATGTGGTGCCCTATGCTCGTCTCCATATGAGGGCAGCTCAATGGACATTAGCCACCCAGTGGTCTCAAGGATCGGGACTGCTGTCAGACCAGGTACTCACCTCAAAACATCTGTTTTGGTCTCTCCAGTGGTGGACATCCTCCAAAAATCTGTTGTTGGGGACCCCCTTCCAACCTTCGTTGCCCCAAGCAACCCTCACAACAGATGCCTCCCAAACAGGGTGGGGAGCTCATCTTCAACATCTCTCCACTCAGGGAACCTGGTCTCCCCAAGAGACCACCCTTCATATCAGCCTTCTGGAACTGCGAGCAATCTTCCTTGCCCTCACAGTCTTCCATACCCTCCTTGCCAACCTGACTGTCCTAGTTCAGACAGACAATCAGGTGGCCATGTTCTATGTCAACAAGCAAGGAGGGACGGGCTCTCTGTCGCTTTGCAACGAAGCTCTCAGATTATGGGCTTTCGCCAGAGAGCATCAAATTCATCTTCTGGCAGTGTATCTTCCAGGAGTTCAAAACTCTCGGGCAGACAGACTCAGTCGAGTTCTGCTTCCACACGAGTGGTCCCTGCATATGGACCAGATACACAGAATCTTCCAGGAATGGGGGACCCCAGACATAGACCTCTTTGCAAGTCCGTGGAATGCCAAACTTCCCCGGTTCTGTTCCAGGATTCCGTGTCAGGGAGCTCAGGCCAACGACGCCTTTCTCCTGCATTGGGGTCAGGAATTCCTGTATGCTTTTCCACCCATTCCTTTGATTCCCAAGACTCTGTTCAAACTTCAGAGGGATCACGGGTCGATGATCCTTATAGCTCCACGCTGGCCACGCCAAGTGTGGTTCCCTCTACTTCTGCAGCTCTCCCAGGGCTCCTCCCTGGACCTGGGAGCTGTGCCAGACCTTCTGTCTCAGGAGAAAGGGACTTTGTGGCACCCAAACCCCAAGTCCCTACATCTCCGAGCTTGGCTACTGAAGGCTTAAGCCTTCATGAGTTTAATCTTTCTCAGCCAGTGAAAGATATCCTTCATGCCTCTAGGAAACCCTCTACCAGGCGTTCCTATGCTTTCAAATGGAAACGTTTTTCCATTTGGTGTGCTCAACAGGGTCTTGACCCTCTGGCACTTCCTTTGAAATCTCTACTAGACTATCTCCTGCATCTTTCCAATGCAGGCCTCAAGACGAATTCAGTACGAGTCCATTTAAGTGCTATTGCAGCATCCTTAAAACCTATAAATGGACAACCTGTCTCCTCTCATCCTCTCGTTGCAAGGTTCATGAGAGGCCTGACCCTAAGTAAACCTCCCATCCGACCTCCGCCGGTAGCATGGGATTTGAACCTAGTTCTAGGTCAGCTTATGAAACCACCTTTTGAGCCTTTGGACTCTACCTCCTTGAAATTTCTTTCCTGGAAGGTTCTTTTCCTTATTGCAGTCACTTCGGCTCGCCGCATCAGTGAACTGCAGGCTTTGGTGGCTAATCCACCTTATACCAGATTTCATCATGATAAGGTGGTCCTTAGGACGAATCCCCACTTTATGCCCAAAGTGGTCTCGCCTTTTCATCTTAATCAAGAGGTATATCTACCTGGTTTTTTCCCGGCTCCTCATGCATCCAATGCAGAGAGGAACCTTCATACTCTTGACTGTAAAAGAGCTCTCGACTTTTACCTCAACAGGACTCAGCCACATCGAAAGTCTTCCCAACTTTTTGTGGCTTTTGATCCTTCTCATTTGGGACTTCCAGTCACCAAACATACACTTTCCAATTGGATTGCTCGGTGTATTTCTTTTACTTACCAGAGTAAGAACATTTCTCTGGAAGGCCATGTCACAGCTCACAATGTGAGAGCCATGGCTACTTCTATGGCTCATCTTCACTCTGTATCCATAGATCAGATCTGTCGAGCAGCCACTTGGGCCTCGGTTCATACCTTCACAGCCCATTACTGTTTGGACAAGGACTCCCGCCGGGATGCCTTGTTTGGTCAGGCTGTCCTCAAACACCTGTTCCATACTTAAGCAACTCCTGCCCACCTTCCCTGAATGGATGCCTGAGATCCATACGAAGATGGTTTACCCTTGGAGGGGGATCTCCCAGGCATCTTAGCTAGGGAGTCCCCATATGTGAGGACTTATTCCTGCTTGTTCCTGGAGATAGCACAGTTACTTACCTGTAACAGGTGATCTCTGGGAACAGCAGGAATTAGTCCTCACAACCCACCCACCTCCCCTAGGAGTTGTATCTTCTATCTATCTACCTTCCTTTCCTCTCTCTATTGTCTCAGCTATAAACTCGAACTGAAGAGAGCTGGTAAGGAAGGCGGGAAGGCAGCGCGCATGCGCTGTGGGAAGCCCCAAAAGCTTTTCATCTGAAAAGCTGGGGAGCTTTCCCGCGCGGGCTCCGTCGGTTCCGACTTACCCATATGTGAGGACTAATTCTCCAGGACCAAGCAGGAAGTCAGTCCTCACATATGGGTGACGTCGGCGCCGACGGAGCCCTCGCGGAGCAATTTTCCCCAGCTTTCAAAGAAAGCCTTTGGGAATTGCAGAGCACATGCGAGGTCGCCTTCCCGCCCAAGGGTGCCATCTTAGCCAGTCTTCTTTTTTCCGCGGAGCCCTACAGACGTACCCGTCGTGTCCCCGCGAAAAAGTTGATTTTATTCGTAATATTCTCTTTTTTCCTTCGGTTCGACGCCGGTCTTTTTCCCGCCCGGACTCGCGACGCCGGTCACGAGTCCTCTTCTTCTTTTTCGGTTTTTCTGATTTAGTCAGTTTCGTTTTCGGTTTTTTCACTTGGCAGCCCGGTCTTTTGACCTCGCAGGGGCCCTTTTTCCCCCGATGGCTGCCAGTGGTTTCAAGCGGTGTGGTCAGTGTGACCGAAATATGTCACTAACTGACACACACGATAATTGCCTCCGCTGCCTGGGCCCGGATCATGAAGAAATGATCTGTGGGGCCTGTGGCAAAATGTCCTCCAAAGCGTTGAGAAGTCGGCGGCATCAGCGGGATAGGATCTTCGCTGACCCCAGCCGTACCCGGACCTCGTCGGAGGCCTCGGCGTCCAGAGGTTACAGCTCTGACCGTCGCCGGAGTTCCTCCGACAGGGGTTCTCCCTCCGGGGACCATCGACGGAAGGTGAAACCCGCGAGGGCGGCGTCGGTGGACGCTCCTGGCTCCGCGAGGGCCAGGTCGCATAGCCCCGATAGCCGTCCCGGGTCCTTGGAGAAGGAGCACCTCTCGAAGCGACCTCGCATGGAGTCGGAGCTGCCTGCTCGGGTAAGTCCTGTGGTCCTCCTGGACTCGCCTCCGAGACCGCCGACGTCGGGCCCGACGCTGTCGGGGCCCGAGTCGGGGGCTGCTGGGTCACCTGAGGTCGGACTCAGGTTGACGGCCTTGGAGAGCAGACTGTCTGCCTTCATGGACCAGCAGCGGGCACTGCTCGCTAGCCTCGCTGGCGCCGCTGCCCCGACCGCCGGGACGTCGACGTCTAAGTCGACCCCGGAGACCGAGCCGATCCTCGAGTCCATGCGAACTCGAGTCGATCCTCGGTCGAGGTCACCCTCGGCCTCCCGTTCGGGACCGAGGTCGTCGACGCCGACTCCCTCGGCGTCGGGGCGGCCGGCGCCGCAGCCTGCCCGGGCCGACCCCACCGATTCCTCCTCGGAGTCGGTCTGGGAGTCTGAAGAGGAAGAGTCACCTGATTCTTTTCGGACTCGGTGTCTCCCCTCGGACTCGCCTGAGTCCGAACCTCGGAAGCAGTCCCTCCGGAGGATGCCCGGTTCTCGGACTTCGTCAGGGATATGGCCAAGGCTTTGGCCTTCCCTGCGGATCCCGAGGAGGAGCCTCGAGCCGAAGAGCTCGACGCCCTCCAGTATGACTCTCCCGCCAGGGAACACTTTACTGTACCGGTTCCTCCCATGCTGGAACGACTACTCTTCCGCATGTGGGAGAGTCCGGCCTCCTCGCCGGTCCTGAGCAAGCGGGTCGATTCTATCTATCGAGTCCGCAAGAGCCCTGGCTTCCAAAAAGCACAGCTACCACACCATTCCATGGTAGTGGAATCGGCCATGCATCGTCTTAAGAGCCAGAAGATGCACTCCTCGGTGCCTCCTGGCAGGGAGGCCCGTAACCTGGATGGCCTTGGTAAGAAGTGTTTCCAGGGCTCTATGCTTGCGTGTCGTGTCCAGACCTACCAGCTATACATGGGCATGTATCTCCGAGACCTGGCTAAAGAGCTAGCCGGATTCTCCGCTGGATTGTCCGAGGAACCTTTGCGGAGGTTCCTAGCCTTGTCCACTGGCATTCGGGAATGCTCAAAATTCATATCCCGAGCAGCCTATGATGGCTTTGAAGCATCGGCTCGAGTGGCCGCAGCCGGCATCGGTGCCCGCCGACAGGCTTGGCTTCAGTCGTCTGACCTTGAGCCCTGGGTGCAGGACAAGTTGGTCGATGTCCCCTGCCGAGGTGAAAACCTCTTTGGCAAACCTATGGACGAGAAGGCTGCACAACTAGAGACAGAGACTCTCACCAGGACTAGGCTTTCTAGGAAGACCTCCGCCCCTTCCCAGAAAAAGAAGGGCTCGGGAAAGAAGTCCTTTTACCCGAGAAAGGCGGCTGCCTATAAACACTACCCCCAATATCAGGCCCCCGCAGCTCCCCAACAGGGCCAGCAGGCCAAGGGACGGGGTAACGGGTCCCGTAGGCAGCAAGCCCCCAAGCCTGCACCACCAGCCCCTGCTCAGCAGGGTGGGGGCTTTTGACTCCTTCAGCATAGCCTCTCCCCCTCCGCTGGCTCCTCCCAGCACCGGAGGCCGGCTGGTTCACTTCGCCCACAGGTGGTCCAACATCACTTCAGATACCTGGGTGCTTCAAGTCGTAAGAGAAGGCTATCTTCTCCACTTCCACCAGGTCCCTCCCTCCTATTTCCCGGGAGAACCTCCACGACTCCCTCTGCACAGGGACTTACTCCTTCAGGAGTTAGCAGGTCTTCTACAGGAACAGGCGGTGGAACCGGTGCCCCACCACCTGAGAGGTCAAGGCTTTTATTCCAGGTATTTTCTAGTACCAAAAAGGACAGGAGGCCTCAGACCCATCCTGGACTTGCGCAACCTCAACAGGTTCCTCGTGCGGGAAAAGTTCAAAATGCTTACCCTTGGAATCCTTCTGCCCTACCTCCAGCAGGGAGATTGGCTATGCTCCTTGGATCTAAAGGATGCCTACACGCACATCCTCATCCACCCAAGCCACCGCCAATACCTAAGGTTTGTGGTGGCAGGAAATCATTACCAGTTCAGAGTACTGCCCTTTGGCCTGTCCTCCGCACCACGAGTCTTCACAAAATGTCTCGCGGTGGTGGCGGCCCATCTCCGGCTTCACGGCCTCTATGTCTTTCCGTACCTCGACGACTGGCTCATCAGAGCAGCGTCCGCTCCGGAGGTCACCAACGCCACACACCGCACGGTGACTCTTCTGCAGTACTTGGGCTTTGTCATAAACTTCGCAAAGTCCACTTTGCTCCCCTCACAGGATCTCGAGTTCATCGGCGCGAGACTGCACACTCCTCAGGCACGAGCTTTCCTGCCTCTCGACAGGGCTCAACGGCTCATGGACCTGGCCGACCGTTTTCGCAGCCGGTCCCTGGTCTCCGCCAGGCGCTTCCTGAGACTGCTCGGCCATATGGCTTCCACCGTCCATGTGACCCCCAATGCCCGCCTGAATATGCGGCCTGCTCAATGGTGTCTTCGCAAGCAGTGGCAACAAGCCACAGGCGGCCTAGCAGACCTAGTGCGCGTCTCCGAGCCGCTGGCCTCGTCTCTCCAGTGGTGGCTTCATCGGCCGAACCTGGTACTCGGCATGCCTTTTCAGTCACCTCAGCCGGCCCAGGTGCTGACGACAGATGCGTCCCTCCTGGGTTGGGGAGCACATTGCCAAGGGGCACGTACTCAGGGCCTCTGGACCACGTGGGAGTCTGCTCAGCAGATCAACTTCCTGGAGCTCAGAGCGATCCGCCTGGCTCTCAAGGCTTTCTCCCACCTGACCTCTCACCAGTCCGTCCTTGTCCAGACGGACAATCAAGTTGCCATGTTCTACGCGAACAAACAGGGGGGCACGGGCTCCTTCCTTCTCTGTCGGGAAGCACAGAAGCTCTGCTCTTGGGCCGTCAGTCACGGCGTTCTTCTCAAGGCAGTTTATCTCCCAGGCCAAGAAAATTGCCTGGCGGACAAACTCAGCAGGATCCTCCAGCCGCACGAGTGGCGCCTGGATCCCTTGGTAGTTCAGAAGCTCTTTCTAAAGTGGGGCCTCCCCACGATGGATCTCTTTGCCAGTCCTCTCAACCGGCAACTTCCTCGCTTCTGCTCTCGTCAGCCACATCCCCTTCGAGTTGCGGCAGACGCTTTTCTACTCTCATGGTCGGAGAGCCTTCTGTATGCTTTTCCTCCCATCCCGCTAGTCTCTTGAACTCTTTTCAAGGTTCTCCGAGACAAAGCTTCCATGATCCTGGTGGCCCCTCGCTGGCCCAGACAGCCGTGGTTTCCACTCCTGCTGCAATTAGCGGTAGAGGATCCATTCCCTCTGGGGTTTCAACCGGATCTCCTCACTCAGGATCAGGGGTCTCTGCTACACCCCAACCTCAGATCTCTCAATCTAATGGCCTGGCTGCTGAGAGGGTAGTCCTTGCTCCCCTTCTCCTGCCGGCAGAGGTGGAAGAGGTCGTCCTAGCTTCTCGGCGACCTTCTACCCGCAAATGCTACGCCCTTAAATGGCGTCGCTTTTCCGTTTGGTGTACCCAACAGTCTCAGGATCCCTTCTCCTGCTCGGTGTCGGTGATCTTGCAGTACTTACTCTACCTCTCTAATCTGGGACTTAAGTCCAACTCCGTCAAAGTTCACCTCAGTGCTCTTTCAGCACATCATGTGCCGGTGGACGGCAGACCTCTTTCCAGCGACCCTCTCGTAGCGAGGTTTCTCCGAGGTCTCCTTCTACTTAAACCACCTCTGCGCCCGCCAGCGCCTGACTGGGATCTGAATGTGGTTTTACAGCGGATCACCTGTCCTCCTTTTGAACCTATGGCTACCTGTTCTCTCCGTTTTCTTTCTTGGAAAACATTGTTCTTGATAGCCCTCACTTCCGCTAGACGCGTAAGTGAATTGCAGGCCCTCGTGTCTGATCCCCCTTACACTCGGTTCTACAAAAATAGGGTAGTCCTACGTACTCACCCAAAATTTCTTCCAAAAGTGGTCTCCCCTTTTCACATCAATCAGGAGGTGGTACTTCCGACCTTCTTTCCCAGACCACACTCCAGCCGAGCTGAAATGGTCCTCCATACACTGGACTGTAGAAGGGCATTGAACTTCTACCTTGACCGTACGCGGGAGCACCGTAAAGCTGCTCAGCTTTTTGTGTCTTTTGATCCCAATAAATTGGGGCTCCCGGTCTCCAAGCGTACTCTGTCCATCTGGGTTGCGGACTGTATCACTTGGGCTTATGGGGCAGCCGGGCTCTCCTTGGATGGTCGAGTCACGGCTCATTGTGTTCGGGCAAAGGCTACGTCAGTGGCTTACCTCCGCTCTGTTCCGCTGGCAGACATCTGCCGGGCCGCTACTTGGTCTTCGAGCCAGACTTTTGCGGTCCATTACTGTCTCGAGAGGGAGTCCCGCAGGGACAGTGCTTTCGGACAGGCAGTCCTCCGTAATCTCTTTGAGGTTTGAGCAACTCCTACCCTCCATCCCGGATGTGGGCTACCGGTGGGTAATAATTCAGCGAAGATTCCTTCCTTCTGTGCTGCTGAGCTAGAGGGAGCTCATTTTTGTGCTTAGGGTCTCCGGTAGCCTTAAGCTTGGGAGTCCCATATGTGAGGACTGACTTCCTGCTTGGTCCTGGAGAAAGCGTAGTTACTCACCTGTAACAGGTGTTCTCCAGGAGCAGCAGGAATCAGTCCTCACAACCCTCCCTCCTCCCCTTGGAGTTGCAATCATCTGCTTAAGTTTTTTTGCAAATTTTTATGCTGTCTTTTTTAGCTATGTCATCTGACTGGCTAAGATGGCACCCTTGGGCGGGAAGGCGACCGCGCATGCGCGCTGCAATTCCCAAAGGCTTTCTTTGAAAGCTGGGGAAAATTGCTCCGCGAGGGCTCTGTCGGCGCCGACGTCACCCATATGTGAGGACTGATTCCTGCTGCTCCTGGAGAACACCTGTTACAGGTGAGTAACTACGCTTTCCTGCTGTTCCCAGAGATCACCTGTTACAGGTAAGTAACTGTGCTTTATTTATTTGAACAGTTTTTCTATACTGCCTCTTCCAACAATCAGGGGCAGTTTACATCAAACAAATATCAGTTACATAAAACAATGTTGTAAACTATAATACAAATGAACTATTTACATACCAGCTATCCACATATGTTGGAGTACAGTGGACGTTGGTTAACTTAACTATATACATGATAACTAGACAGTGACATGTAGATAGAAGGAATTAATCATGTCAGGTAGATAGATGCTGGGCAGAGATTGGTTCAATTGGAGTGGGTAGGAAGGATGGAATGTGTATAGGTATAGCAGGGGAGGGGGGTAGAGTTGTTATAGTATTCAAAGAAAAGTAATGGTTTTAGTTCCTTTCAGAATGTCTGAAGACCTTTGATTGATCTGATGGGGTCTGAAAGGGAATTCCAAAGAGTGGGTGCTGTATACGTGAAGGCTCTGTTGCTGGTAGCTTGTTTAGTCTTCCGGATTGAGGATGGTATTAAGAGGAGATTTTGAGTACTTTTTCTCCTGCTCCTAACATCTGTTTTGGCATGTATCTTAGTTGTCAGGTAGGAGGGAGAGATATTATTGAGTAGTTTGAATGTAGTAACTATTGTTTTGTATTTTATCCTGCTTCCTATCGGGAGCCAGTGGAGGTTATAGAGAATGGGGTGATGTGGTCAGATAGCCTTGCCTTGGATATAATCCTTGCAGTTACATTCTGGGCTAATTGAAGTGTGTGTAAGTTCTTTTTAGGTAGACCCTGTAACAAGCTGTTACAGTAGTCCAAATGAGGTGTAATTAGAGCATGGACTACTGTTCTGAAATCATGTGTTTTTAGGAGGGATCTAAGGTGCTGGATGGTTTTTAGTTTGTAGAAGACGGTTCTAGCAGTTTGTTTTATTTGGGCTGACATATTGAGAGCTATATCAATTATGATATCTAAGTATTTAACCTCATGGCTGACTGGCAGGGTGGTGTTGTGGAAAGTAAATGTAAAGGGGGAGTGAAGTTCTGGTTTTTCATCGTAAAAGGTATTTCTGTTTTTTTGAAATTTATATGAACATTGTTTGCATTAAGCCATGATTCTGCCTTGCTTATGCAGTCAGTAATGTTGTGGTATGTTGGGGTTTTATATCTACTGGAGCATATACCATAATATCATCTGCATAGATGTGGTATTTGATATTGTGCTTTTTGAAGATTGCACATTGATCTCTAGGAGGCAAGCTTCTATGCCTTGGTCTTTACCCTCAAAGTGGTGTATTGAGGGGAACACCACCTGCACACCTGTCTGTTTCACCCTCTCTCCTAGAGCCATGAAGTCACTTTTGATTCATCAGAGGGCTATCTAGCAGTATCATTTCTGCCGACATGGATGAGTAGCATCGAATAATAGTCAGTAGGCTTGATGAATCTTGGCAAACTCTCTGTAACATCTTGGATTTTGGCACCTGGCAGACATCAAGTCTGGTCAGCAGATGGACGCCTCAGTACTCAGAAAAGAGTCACCACTCACCACTACCCTTCGCTTCCTTGTGGTCACTGATTCTGCAGCTTTGAGGTGCTTGAGCTGTGGTTCTTGGGATGTTTTTGCCTCCTCCACTTACAGGACTGCCTACCAGTTCTTCAATTTGAGGGATGGTGGAGTTGGAGATTGGGTATCGATTTTGCAGCCTCTGGTGACTCGTATCCAGCTTTCTTCTTTCTGTGGCATACCATCTTCATCTCTGTTGGAGAGCTTGGATGCTGCAAGAAGCATCTCATCGATGTACTTATTGCTAACATAGATGCTTCTCAGCCTCATCATCTCTTCTTACAGTTCCTCCACTTCTTTCATAAGGAATTCAACTTGTAGGCATCGTTGCACATGGAACCAGTCCCTCTCCTGGGATCAGGCTGTTCATCTGGACAGAGGCAGAAACTTGTCAGACGGATGCCTGGGTGAGAATGTTCACAGTCTTGGCAAAGGCATATATCAATATGATTTGCAAGGGATTATGGGAAATGCAGTCCATTCACACCAGACACAGCCGCTCACAATAATTAGTTGTGCTTGAGTGTAAAGCCAATAAGATATTTATTTATGGGGTTATTTCTCCCAACACAGATATGCTTGGTAGCACATAAAACAGCATACTTGCTTTCAGTGTTAAACGTAGAAAAACAAAATCAGGAAAACAACAGTTGAACTTGTCAGGCAATCAAATCAAAAGAATAAAGACCTGGTTGGTAATAAACTGGTCTTTTCTGTAGGCTCTAGCTAATATTTTCTTAGCAGTGCCTCAATCAACAAACAAAACCCACAAAGTAGGGAAAAACTGTTCTTTTCAGGTTAACTTCTTATATCTTCACAGATAGACTCAGAAGTGTTCCCTCAGAGCTCACAAGCAATTAGGTAAGGCTCAATTGCTAGCAGTTACCCAGCTGAAACCCCTTAGCTGGCTTGCTTTCTACTGCGTGGCTCAAATCCTACTCAGGAGCTTTTCTGAGTAGATTAAAGAACAAGTTTGTATTTCTTTGTGATGGTTGTTGTACTTTGTAACAGTAAATTACCAAATGAGTTTAGACAGAGAGCAATCCATGTATTCACAGCCTGTATCTATAACCTCTCCCCCTTCTTCAACAATCATGGGTTCAATATCATGGATTGGCACAGAGGAATTTCTCAATGGAGCACTCTCAAGAGAATACTTGTTTCCCTGCTGTCTTTCAAGGGTATAGCTAGGGCATAGATCAGTGTTCATACCTGAGCTTTCATTGCTGTTAGAGTTCCTCTCTAAATAGCCTGGCCAGTATATAGTCCAGTTCTTATGTCCAGCCTTCCAATCCAGATCCCTGGACACTGGATCTCTCTTCACATACCTTCTGGCACGGGTCTTAGGGTCCCTTCCAAGTGCAGCCGTCTCCCTCACAGGTACCGTCTGGAGATTCCTAGCCCTGCAGCACCATTCCTCTGGCTTTCCCCAGTCCAATGGTGTAAGCTTGCCTTTGGAATGCCTTCCAGTATACGTACTGCTATGGACTCCTTTAGACTTCCCAAATGCTCTTCTCTTCTTTCTTCCAAAGGGTTTCTTGCCCTCTCTGTCCGTCCGCTCTGGCTTCTGCTTCTGATGATCCTCCAGATGATGAAAATGTCCAAGATGAGGATGATTCTGAGGATGATTCTCTGTAGAATAAACTCTACCTTTATTCTGCTTAGATGAGTGTTCCACCCTAACACAGCGCAGCTGTGCTGAATCAGGCCCTGCCCTTTGAGATGAGTGCTTGGGGATTACCTCATAGCCCTCCTGATTGAACACACGTTTCCCCACTTCAGCTCCTCTAATGGCTGTTGGAAACCTGGTGCATTCTGGGACTGGTAGTCTTTTATGGAAAAATTCTATTTTCTTATTTCTACCAGAACTGACAGGTTGCTTGTTCAGAGTCACTTCACCTTTTCTATAGCTCCTTCCTGAGCTATGATAAGCTTCCTTATCACAAACTATAGCAGGGGAAACAGCTTTGGCAGCATGATTTTTCCCAGCCATAGCTCAGTTGGAGCTATCTCCAGGAACAAGCAGGAATAAGTCATCACATATGGGTACGTCGGTACCGACGGAGCCCGCGCGGGAAAGCTCCCCAGCTTTTCAGATTAAAAGTTTTTGGGGCCTCCCACTGCACATGCGCGCTGCCTTCCCGCCTTCCTGACCAGCTCTCGTCAGTTTCTTTTTTTCCGCGGAGCCAGCAGGTCGTGTTCCTGTCACCGCTGAAGAAATTGTTAATTTTATTGTTTTCTTTAGATCGCGTACCTGCCTTCCCCATTCTGAAACCGGTACTGCCGGTCTCTCTCTTTCTTTCTTTAAAAAAAAAATATATATATATTTTTCTTTTCTTCAGCACAGCTTGGTACTTTGTTAGGCCTTCAGGCCTACACAAATTCTCCTCATGGAGAAGCCAGTTCCTGCTTTTAAAAAGTGTACCAAGTGCAGTGCTGTCATTCCTGTTACAGACACCCATGAATGGTGTCTTAATTGTTTAGGACCTGACCATTCCATACCGGACTGCCCATCCTGCTCCCAGATGTCGAAACGTGGATTGCAGAACCGGGCCAACAAGTTCCATGTGCTGTTTCCTTCAGAAGCATCACAGTCATCCAGGTCTTCCTCTCCGGATGGATCTCAGGTAACCAAAACTCCAGTGGGCAAATCCTCTAAAAGCAAATCTCTTTCTAAAGATCGAGAGGCTCTCAATTCTGAGTTCGAGGATTCTGCCCAGGCCAAAAAACCTCGGCGGGAGGTTCCGGCCTCCAAAGCAATCATGGGGTCACAGGTTGACATCGGTGGCGCGGCCTCGACAGATCACCTGTTGTGCTGCTCTGGGGTACCGGCCCATACCGGTACCGACATCCAGGCAGCAGTGGCGTCTATGGGCAATACTGTCCAAGTCATGCAGCAGGCTATTCTGGCTTTTATTAATGCTGCTACGCCCTCGGTACCGCGGCCAGCGGTACCGGGTCCGGTTCCGGTAATGGCTTCCATACCGGAACCGAGGCCATCGTCTTCCAAACGCAGATCGGTTCCGCATGCCGGATCCGGGCTTTTGCCCGGTACCGATCCCATACCCGGTACGCCCGATGTCGATACCGAACGGTATGCGTATCGTGCGTTGGAAGCACATAGAGGATACTCTGCTTCTTCAGAGGATTTTAACTCCTCTGATGATTCTGATGAGTTCTCCCTTGATCTTCCTGAGGAGCCTTCTTCTCCTAAAAGCAGAATGTCTCCACCAGAGGATTTGTCCTTTCAGGACTTCATCATAGAAATAGCTAAAGGTCTTTCTATTGCTTCATCCTCTGAAAAGGAACCCAGATCAAAGAAACTGGATATTTTAGGATACTCTAAGTCTCCTAAAGAGGCAGTCACCCTGCCTATCCATGAAATCCTTCAAGAACACTTGATGGACTTATGGGAGGCTCCTCTAACATTGTCTCCTTCTTCTCGCAGGTTGGACACCATGTACCGTGTCCCCCCTTCTCCTGTTTTCCAAAAAACCCAGTTGCCTCACCATTCTATTGTGGTGAAGTCTGCAATGAAGAAGATAAAGAGTACCAAAAGGCACTCTTCTACTCCTCCAGGGCGAGAATGTAAGACTCTAGACTCTTTTGGCAGGAAACTTTTCCAGGCTACTATGCTTATAGCCAGGATTAATTCCTATAGTCTTTACATGGGCATGTTTCTCAGTGAAATCGCTCTAAAAGTTCGGCATTTTGCCCCCTTCATCCCTGAGGATAAAAGGGAGGAGTTCATTTTCTTAGTGAAACACCTTTTGGATATTTCAAAGTTCTCCAACAGGGCAGCTTTTGATTCCTTTGAGGGTGCTGGTAGGGCTTCGGGCATTGCTATAGCAGCCCGACGTCTTGCTTGGCTCCAGGCTTCTGATCTAGAACCTTGGGTCCTAGATGGCTTACGGAATCTGCCCTGTACAGGTGAGAACTTATTTGGTGAGGAGTGGCAAATTAAGGCCACTCAAATGGACGCAGAAAATGCCACCTTAGATAGACTTTCTAAGTCTACCTCCACTCCTGCCAAAAAGAAGTCTTTTAAGAGGCCTTATTACAAGAAGTCCAGATTTTCCACAAATACTGGCCAACAATCCTCTCAGCCTCGTTTTGCTGCTAAACGTCAGCAACCTAAACAGGCAAGGTCAAAGCCTGCGGCGTCTGCTACGCCTCAGCAGGCTCAACCCCCTCAGGGGTTTTGACTTGCCCCTAGAGAACTTAACTTTTCTGGCTCTAGAACAACCAGAGCCCCTCACCATACCCGGAAGGTTAGCTCACTTTGCTCCCAGATGGGAGCAAATTACATCAGAGCAATGGACCCTCTCTATCATCAGAGAGGGTTACAAACTCCATTTTTCCGACCTTCCTCCTTATACTATGGTGAGGCAGTTCAATTCTCCCCCATCTCTCCTGACCCTCTTGGGTCAGGAAGTCTCCTCCCTCCTTGCCCAAGGGGCAATAGAGGAGGTCCCTCTTCTTCAACAAGGGACGGGATTCTACTCCCCTTATTTTCTAATACCAAAGAAGACAGAGGGCTTCAGACCAATTCTAGATCTGAGAGAATTGAACAAATTTCTTTTCAAGGAGAAATTCAAAATGCTTTCTCTGGGCATTCTCCTTCCATACCTTCAGAGTCAGGATTGGCTTTGTTCTCTAGACCTAAAGGATGCGTATACACACATACTCATCCACCCATCCCACAGAAAATACCTTCGATTTCTGTTTCAGGGACAACATTTCCAGTACAGAGTACTCCCCTTCGGTCTAGCCTCTGCTCCAAGAGTGTTCACCAAATGCATGGCAGTCGTAGCTGCCTTTCTAAGAGGCCTGGGAATTTTCATATTCCCATACCTGGACGACTGGCTCATCCGAGCTCCATCTCAGTCCCAGGCCCAAATTTCCCTGGACCGCACAAGGCGTCTTCTGCAGTATCTGGGACTGGTAGTAAACCTTCCCAAGTCTCAACTAATCCCTACTCAGTCTCTCGAGTTCATGGGGGCCCAGTTAGACACCATCACTGCGAGGGCCTACCTGCCTCAGCTCAGGGCCCAACGCCTGCTGAGTTTGGCCTCCCAAGCTCAGTCCAGCAGTCATTTGACAGCCCGGGAAATGCTGCGACTTCTGGGCCACATGGCCTCCACGGTACATGTGGTGCCCTACGCTCGTCTGCATATGAGAGCAGCTCAATGGACCTTGGCCACCCAGTGGACTCAAGCATCTGGAGCGCTCTCCGACCAAATACTCACCTCAAGCCGTCTGTTTTGGTCCCTCCAATGGTGGACATCCACCAAGAATCTGTTGTTGGGGGCCCCCTTCCAACCTTTGTTGCCCCAAGCAACCCTCACAACAGATGCCTCCCAGACAGAGTGGGAAGCTCATCTTCAGAACCTCTCCACTCAGGGCACTTGGTCTCCACAGGAGACCACCCTTCATATCAACCTCCTGGAACTGCGAGCAATTTACCTTGCCCTCAAGGTCTTCTATACCCTCCTTGTCAACCTGACTGTCCTAGTTCAGACAGACAATCAGGTAGCCATGTTCTATATAAACAAACAAGGAGGGACAGGCTCTCTGTCGCTTTGCAACGAAGCTCTCAGATTATGGGCCTTCGCCAGAGAGCATCAAATTCACCTTCTTGCAGTGTATCTTCCAGGAGTTCAAAACTCTCGTGCGGACAGACTCAGTCGAGTTCTGCTTCCACACGAATGGTCCCTACATATGGACCAGATACGCAGAATCTTTCAGGAATGGGGGACCCCGGACATAGACCTCTTTGCAAGTCCGTGGAATGCCAAACTTCCCCGGTTCTGTTCCAGAACTCAGTGTCAGGGAGCTCAGGCCCACGATGCCTTCCTCCTGCATTGGGGTCAGGAATTCCTCTATGCCTTTCCACCCATTCTTCTAATATCCAAGACTCTGTTCAAGCTCCAGAGGGATCACGGGACTATGATCCTCATAGCTCCCCGCTGGCCACGCCAGGTGTGGTTCCCTCTACTTCTGCATCTCTCCCAGGGATCCTCCCTGGACCTGGGAGCTGCGCCAGACCTCCTGTCTCAGGAGAAGGGGACTTTGTGGCACCCAAACCCCAAATCCCTACATCTCAGAGCTTGGTTACTGAAGGCCTAAGTCTTCAAGACTTTAATCTTTCTCAGCCTGTGAAAGATATCCTTCATGCCTCTAGGAAACCTTCCACGAGGCGTTCTTATGCTTTCAAATGGAAGCGTTTTTCCATTTGGTGTGCTCAGCAGGGTCTTGACCCTCTAGCACTTCCTTTGAATTCCCTCTTGGACTATCTCCTGCATCTTTCAAATGCAGGCCTTAAGACGAATTAAGTAAGGGTCCATTTGAGTGCTATTGCAGCATCCTTAAAACCTATAAATGGACAACCTGTCTCCTCTCATCCTCTTCTTGCACGTTTCATGAGAGGCCTGACCCTAACTAAACCTCCCATCCGACCTCCCCCGGTAGCATGGGATTTGAACCTAGTTCTAGGTCAGCTTATGAAGCCACCTTTTGAGCCTTTGGACTCTACCTCCTTCAAATTTCTTTCCTGGAAGGTTGTTTTCCTTATTGCAGTCACTTCGGCTCGCCGCATCAGTGAACTGCAGGCTTTAGTGGCTCATCCACCTTATACTAGTTTTCATCATGATAAGGTGGTCCTTAGGACGAATCCCCACTTTATGCCCAAAGTGGTCTCGCCTTTTCATCTTAATCAAGAGGTATATCTACCTGTCTTTTTTCCCGGCTCCTCATGCATCCAGTGCAGAGAGGAACCTTCATACTCTGGATTGTAAAAGAGCTCTTGCCTTTTACCTCAACAGGACTCAACCACATCGAAAGTCTTCCCAACTTTTCGTGGCTTTTGATCCTTCTCATTTGGGACTTCCAGTCACCAAGCGTACACTTTCCAATTGGATCGCTCAGTGTATTTCTTTTGCTTACCAGAGTAAGAACATTTCTCTGGAGGGCCATGTCACAGCTCACAATGTGAGAGCCATGGCCACTTCTATGGCTCATCTTCACTCTGTGTCCATAGATCAGATCTGTCGAGCAGCCACTTGGGCCTCGGTTCATACCTTCACAGCCCATTACTGCTTGGACAAGGACTCCCGCCGGGATGCCTTGTTTGGTCAGGCTGTCCTCATACACCTGTTCCATACTTAAACAACTCCTGCCCACCTTCCCTGGATGGATGCCTGAGATCCATACGAAGATGGTTTACCCTTGGAGGGGGATCTCCCAGGCATCTTAGCTAGGGAGTCCCCATATGTGATGACTTATTCCTGCTTGGAGATAGCACAGTTACTTACCTGTAACAGGTGATCTCTGGGAACAGCAGGAATTAGTCATCACAACCCACCCACCTCCCCTAGGAGTTGTATCTCTATCTATCTATCTTCCTGTCCTCTCTCTCTATTGTCTCAGCTTTTAAACTCGAACTGACGAGAGCTGCTCAGGAAGGCGGGAAGGCAGCGCACATGTGCAGTGGGAGGCCCCAAAAGCTTTTAATCTGAAAAGCTGGGGAGTTTTCCCGCGCGGGCTCCGTCGGTACCGACGTACCCATATGTGATGACTAATTCCTGCTGTTCCCAGAGATCACCTGTTACAGGTAAGTAACTGTGCTTTAGTACCTGTTGAAGGAAATGAGAAAGACCTAGTAAAGTCTCTAACTGTTCCTCACCTATCCTTAAAACAAAGAACATAAGAACATAAGATATGCCATACTGGGTCAGACCAAGGTCCATCAAGCCCATTATCCTGTTTCCAACAGTGGCCAATCTAGGTCATACGTACCTAGCAGTTTCCCCAAAAGACACAGGTTCCGCAATGCTTGTACTGGGTCAAGCATTGATATCCTGGGTCCCTTCTTAATAATGGTTTATGGACCTATTCTTCCAGGAACTTATCGAAACCTTTTTTAAACCCAGCTACACTAACAGCCTTTACTACATCCTCCGGTAACAAATTCCAGAGTTTGATTACACGTTGAGAGAAAAAATATTTTCTTTAATTAGTCTTAAATAGTTTACCCTGTAGCTTCATTGCATGTCCCCTAGCAATGTTCCCTCTAATTTTCTGTAGGCTGTGTGCGCATAAAATATCAGTTGTGCAGCTTTTGAAGGAAGGTTAAACTTTTGTGCGCCACATAACGACACTCGGAGTTATATACTTTAAAATTTGACTACACGTCAGAATACAGTATGTACACCACATTGATTGCACTAGAAAATATTGTAGAACTTGTGAAAACTGTAAATACACAACAACTTTTAAATTTTAAGACGTCTGTGTTGTTTTCTATCAGAATCAGAACCAAAATCTTTGTGCGCTCTGTTGTAAAGTATGTGCGCTCGCTCGGCGAGGTGTGTGCGCGCGCACAAGCGCACAGCTTAGAGGGAACAGTGTCCCCTAGCCTCTTTTATCTGAGATCTAACAACTCTGTTCTATATCCCTATGTGTAGTCCTTGTTTGCTAAATAGTTATTTGGATATGGAGCAGTTTCTTATCACTTTAAGCTATTAAAATCTGATATATGTGTCAGAGATGTGTAGTCTAATGTGCTCCCAGATTAAAATTACCTTATCAAAGATCCTTTGAAAATATCAGCTTCTTTACTTCTAAGAGATATCCAAGCTTTTTCTTTCCAATCAATAACAAAATCTAGTCTCTTTATCAACAAACTAACTGGTGAGTTGCCCTATATAGCAAGATTATTCACAAGAGATGGGAAGGGAGGGATCTAACACCTGGGCAATGTTGTGACTTCAAAGAGCCTGCCTTCCCCTTTGAAACAGAAGGTTAGAGTGGAGAAAGAAAAATAGCAGCAGAAAAAAAATTCCCTTTCTGCAATACAACTACAAAAGCAAATCTGTTGGCTGAACAGCAGAAAAAAAGTTTTAAATTAAAATTAGTCCCTTTTAAGAACTCTCAGGCAAAGAAGTTATACCTAGAGCCAAGGATTTACCTTGCTTGCAATGGAAGCCCTCTAGGATTGGCAGAACGTTAAGGCAATGTAGACTATTATACAACACCCTACTGCCTGACTCCTCGTTGGAGTCGGGAGTGGTGCCAGAGGACTGGAGAGAGGCCCATGTGGTCCCTTTACACAAAAACAGAAGTAAGGATGAGGTTGAAAACTACAGGCCAGTTAGCTTAACCTTGGTGGTGAGTAAATTATTGGAAGTGCTGCTGAAAGTAAGGTTTCTGAAGTCCAACGGTAATAGTGTAAATACAATGTAGATAGTTTCCCCAGTTGTTTCCATGTTGATTTCCCTGTTTATTGTAAAGTTTACAACTCAGAATGCCTGTGTTGTATAGTTGACGTTGAATGTAAACCGCACTGATCTGAAAAGCGCGGTATAGAAGAACTGTTAAATAAATAAATAAATAAATAAATAAATAAATTACCGGATCCGAGACAGCATG
Source organism: Ichthyophis bannanicus (assembly GCA_033557465.1). NCBI lineage: Eukaryota > Metazoa > Chordata > Amphibia > Gymnophiona > Ichthyophiidae > Ichthyophis > Ichthyophis bannanicus. Next base: position 41,911,926 of record CM066048.1, on the reverse strand, counting down.
GATTCACCAGAGGCAGGTCTTGTCAGACAAATCTGATTGATTTCTTTGACTGGGTGACCAGGGAGTTGGACTGAAGGAGAGCCCTAGATGTGGTGTATTTAGATTTCAGTAAAGCCTTTGACACCGTTCCTCACAGGCAACTTATAAACAAACTGAGCACCCTAGGGATGGATCCTAATGCTACTGCTTGGGTTAGAAATTGGTTGAGTGGGAGGCGACAAAGGGTATAGGTAAATGGAGCTCACTCTGAGGAGAAGAAGGTTACCAGTGGTGTGCCCCAGGGATCTGTCCTTGGTCCGATTCTTTTTAACATCTTTATTAGTAATATTGCAGAAGGGCTGTCGGGTAAGGTTTGCCTTTTTGCGGATGATACCAAAATCTGCAGTAGACACCCAGGAAGGTGTAGATAACATGAGGAAGGATCTAGCTAAGCTTGAAGAATGGTCTAGAATTTGGCAGCTGAGATTTAATGTTAAAAAATGCAAGGTCATGCATTTGGGCTGCAGCAATCCAAGGGAGCGATACAGTATAGGGGGTGAAGTACTTCTGTCCACAAAACAAGAGTGGGACCTAGGCGTGATTGTGTCTGATGATCTTAAAGTAGCTAAACAGGGGAACTTCCGGTGGCATGGTGAGCTGAACGGACGTGTTCGTTTCGGCTCCGGAGCCCGTACCCTCCCCCATACCGAAAAGCTCAGCCTAACTAAATCTTCTTAGCGATACTGCCGGGGAGTAACTTTGCAGAGGCTCGGAGGATTTATACCATCATCTGTTTGCCCGCCTCTCGGTTTATGGCCACGAAGATCCCCCGCAAAACTCGGACACGCGGAGGGGACGACAAAATGGCGGAAGGTGGACGAGAACCCTTGAGCCCCCGAGAAACCCCCGCGTTGGTGGCAGAGGTGTCCAGGGCGGTGGTGGGAGCCTTGGAAGAACGATTGGGGGGACTGTCTACCCAGATGCAAGAGGTAGTTCAGGCGGTGGCTGATTTTACTAAACGAGTAGATCACGCCGAAACCCGTATTAGCTCCCTTGAGGATCAGCATGTGCAAGACTTGGCTAGAATACACAGCCTGGAGGCGACGCTCACCCAACATCACGACAAACTAGAAGATTTGGAAAATCGCAGCCGTAGAAACAATCTGCGATTCATCGGAGTGGAGGAATCCGTGGCAGATCGTGACTTGCGACGCCATTTGGAACAATGGATGATGTCCACTTTGGCCTTACCGAGGATGTTGGACGCATAATGCTGGAGCGCGCTCACCGGTTGGGGCCTTCCCGAGCGGGAGATCGTCGACCTCGGGCGGTGATAGCCCGCTTTCTCAACTCCGCGCAGAAAGAGGAGGTGTTGAGGGCCTCTCGGCAACTACGGCGGACGGACTCTTCCAAACCATCGCTCTTAATATTTCAGGACTACTCCGCAAGCGTCTCCCTGAAAAGGAAAGCGTATAAAGATCTGTGCAGTCAACTTATAGAGCGGGGAGTTCGATTCACCCTTGCATACCCTGCCATTCTGCGGGTCTATGGCGCCCAAGGGACCCGGGTCTTTCATACCCCCGAAGAAGCCAAGGATTACTGCAACAATCTGCGTTGATGTGGCCCAGCGAGGACTTGGCTAACAAACAGTATGCACGGCTGCAAAGGGGTTTTTTTTGAATTTTTGTATGGTTGAGAGGGTTGGCTTGTGCTCCTATCGAGGCCTGGGCCCTGACTGTTACTGTCCCCACTGGAGCCTGGGGCGTTTTTCATGGGGGCCCGAACCTTGTGCTGGCTCTCTTGCTCTCTGGTTACCCCTCACCATTTTGCTGCCAACCGCATTTAAGCGGCCCTGGACACTGGGGGGGAGCGGGAGACCTCCGGGACACTTTCCCTGAGCGCAGTCAGTCTGCTGTGAGACTTTGTTTCAGGTTTTATACTGCGGAATCTCAATCTGAGAACAGTTACATTTTGTTACATTCTGTTACTAATCTGTTTTATTGTAGACCCTGGGATTGGAATCGGGGTTGGTTACCTTTTGCAACAATTCGGGGTTTCCCGGTTTTGGTGTATGTATGCATCTAATACTTGCAGGTTACACAGCTATGAATGTAAGGGGGATTAAGTTTGTGGGCTTGGTATAGCTGGCTGTCAAGTGCGGGGGGATTATTTAATTGGTAGGTGGGGCAGTTCACGAAGCAGGGGGGGCAGAACCCGGACTGTGTAGGCTGTAGGGGGGGGAGATGACGATCACGCTTTGGTAGCTGTGAATGGGGAAGGGGGTGCATACTGCCCTGAGCTCTGTGTCTTGATCCCGCTCCCTCTGGCCTACAGATTGATTTCAACGGGTGGACGGGGCACAATACACAGTATACTGTAGTCTGGTGGGTTATTGCATTAAAAAAGAAAAATTTTTATTTTTAGGTGGAGCGCACTGGGGTTCAAGGTTTGCGAGAGCTGTCATGGGCCTCCCGGGCTTCGCTGCTATTTTCTTTGGTCTTTCTCAATGTTCTTGCCTCAGTTGCTTGCGGGCGAAGGCCCAGAGCGGGAGGGGGAGAGCGGCGAGCCGTGACACAGATCAGCTCCTGCCAGTGGGTCTAACCCTCCCATAGCCAGCTCCACGGACCGAAGAGGGATGGGCTTGTTGCTTGGGGATGTCCTGCTGGATGGGGATGCCGGTCGCTTTATGGGGAGAAAGCTCCCCCACGCTCCCATACTCTCACCCCTATAATCTTGCCCCACCTTCCTGTTAAGAATATTGATAGGAACGCTGTTAAGAGCACCATTGGGGTGGTCGGGGGGTGGTAGAGCGATCTGATCTCAGGGTGACTGGGGAGGGGCGGGGACCCACATGCCATAGAAGTCTAGGTGGACCAGCCTTGGCTGGGATAGGGTTGGTAGAGAGGATAGGGGCAGTGCTTGGGGGGGAAGGCCTGGGTGGGGGGGTGGTGGGGGGGGGGGAAGGGGGGGACTACCGTATAGGGGGAGGAGGGAGAGGGGGGAGGATAGGAGATCGTGAGGACGTAATTAAGGTAGTGCAAGAGATACTCGGCACATTTGAGCACTTGCATGGGGAAGAAGAGAGTTGGGGATACCCCACTGTCCTGGGTGGGAGGTGGCTCTTGGAAGCAACTGTAGTGGGACCAAGATTTTCCGACGGGGGGGCTCTAGGCTGGGGGGGTCCCTTCAGAGTAGCTCATTTATCGGCTTGCTGTTGGCTTTATAGCTCCCTTTTTCATTATTATGGCTGCTGATACTCAAGTGATCTCGTGGAATGTATGTGGGTTGGGCTCCCCGGTGAAGCGCTCCAAGGTTTTGCAGCATTTGCGACGTCAGCGAGCGGATGTTGTCTTATTGCAGGAGACACATCAATCGGAGGCGGAACATCACAAACTGGGCTTAGGTTTTAAGGCCCATGTATATGGGGCCCCTGCCGTGGGGAAGAAAAGAGGAGTGGCAATACTTGTGACCAAGGCCACTCCATGGGAGGAAGAAAAGATTGTTATTGATCCGCAGGGCCGATATCTTGGGGTGTGGGGGCGTCTGGCCGGGCGGAAAGTTTTACTCTGTTCTGTATACGGCCCTAATGTCTACGAGGCTGCCTTTTTTCAGGATATCTCCAAGGTGCTTGATGCGGCTAGTGGATATGCGGTTCTCATTGGTGGGGATTTTAATGTTGCCTTAGATGGTGGTTTGGATAAGTCCGGCCCCTCAGAGAGTGGAAATTCCCGGGCGCGACGTCGACTACGGGGTCTTTGCGAAGCGTATGGCCTTCTTGACATCTGGAGAGTGTTACATCCGAGCGACAGGGACTACACACACCTTTCTCGGGCGCACGGCACCTGGTCTCGTATAGACTTCTTTTTGGTGGCTGAATCGGTCTTTAATTGGGTCTCTCAGGCTAATATTGGACCTCTCGTTATTTCCGATCACGCTATGGTTGTATTGGATATACGGGGGACTCAACCCTCTTCTGGTCGAGTATGGCGGTACCCCTTGGAGCTTTGTGGTGATGCTAGTTTTGAGTCTTTCTTAAAAGAGCGCTGGAAAGAGTATGAACTCCTGAACGCTTCCCCGGATGTCCCCCCTGCTCTCCTCTGGGAGGCCGGGAAAGCGGTGCTCCGGGGAGACATTATCAGCTATCAGAGCCGTCGGCGCCGGCAGTTAAACCAGCGGATTTTCACCCTGGAAAGGGAATTGGGCCGCGCACGCCGGATCGCGGCTGGCACACGCTCGGGAGAGCATATGCGAAGGCTCCGGGAGCTGCAGACGGAAATGGAATCGCTATTACACCAACGGGCCTGTAAGTCACTGTTGTACTATCGTCATAAGCTTTATCGATTTGGGAATAAGGCCGGTAAACTGATGTCCTCACTATTGAAACCCTCGGGTGCCGCCCGGCGGATAGGGGCTATTCGGCAATCAGATGGTACTGTGACCCGTGATTCGACCCGCATTGAAAAGGCTTTCATTGAATTTTTTCAGCAATTATACGCATGTGAGGAGGCGGCGCCCTCAGTGGGACGTTCTTTTCTTGAGGGCTGCGAACTCCCCAGGCTGACAGAGGAGCAACTGTCGACCCTTAATATGCCCCTAACTGGCCAAGAGGTCCAGGCAGCCATTCGGCACCTCAAGAATGGGCGGGCTCCGGGTGAGGATGGTTTCCGGGGGGAATTCTACAAGACTTTGAGGGACACAATTATACCACCCCTAGTTGGATATTTTGAGGATCTTGTGGGTCGTGGGAGGTTCCCGTTTGCACCCAACAAGGCCTTGATTACTGTCTTGCCTAAGCCAGGACGGGATCCTCTTATGCCTGGTTCTTATCGCCCTATTTCTCTACTTAACGTAGACATAAAACTCTTAGCTAAAATAATGGCGGACCGCCTAGCGAACATCTTGCCAACCCTGATCCACCGGGATCAGACGGGATTTGTCCGGGGACGTCAGGTGGCCTACAACCTGCAGCGGATCCTACTCTCCCTCAGTGTTGGACGTCTGACGGGGGAGGCCTCGCTGCTCATCAGCTTCGATGCCGAAAAGGCGTTTGATCGCGTTAGCTGGGGTTTCATGCATCAAACGTTAGCAGCGATGGGGTTCGAGGGCTTCTTTGTTGATGTAATTAAGTTGTTGTATGCGGACCCTCTCGGGGCCATTATAGTAAACGGAGTTATGTCCTCAGCCTTTGCGATTCGGAAAGGGACACGTCAGGGTTGCCCGTTGTCGCCTTTACTCTTTGTATTGTCGCTGGAGCCTCTGCTCCAATGCATTCGAGCCACTTCCCAATTTAAGGGCATCCGACTGGGGAATAGTGAATTTCGCGTCGCAGCTTTTGCAGACGACTTGCTGGTGCACTTGGGGGATCCTCAAACGGGTCTGCCAAAACTGCTGGGGCTTATTCAGGAATACGGTGTCCCCTCCGGGCTACGGCTCAATCTCGACAAATCAGAAGCACTTTACTTGACTCCGGATGGACATCCTGGCTGGCAGAGACCGTTCCCCCTACGGTGGGCGAATGGTCACTTTAAATACTTAGGTGTCTACTTGCCGGCCCGCTTAGAGGAACTTTATCGCTTAAACGTGCGCAAGATTTTGGCCGAGGTTTCGGCATGTGTGGATAGATGGCGTGATCTACCCCTGTCCCTGGGGGGACGAATTGCCCTTTGTAAAATGACGCTTCTCCCCAAGATCTTGTACCCTCTCCAGACCCTCCCGTTGGCTCTTAGACGGGTGGACCTGCGGCAGTTAGAGCGTCTTTTTAACAACTTTCTTTGGCGCGGCCGCAGACCTCGGGTTCGCCTGGCTATTCTACAACAACCCCGATCTCTTGGTGGACTGGGCTTTCCAGATGTTCGGCGGTATAATATGGCTTGCTTATTGCATCACGTTCGGGATTGGTTGTGGGACCTATCCGATTGGACTCCGACGGAGCAGTTTGCAGCCTTGTTGGCGCCCTCCCACCCGCGGTATTTGCTACACGCTCGTACACTTTGGGAGGTACCGCCGCTTTTACGTGGACTCTTTTTGTATCCCCTTCGGAGGGCGTGGCAGTTTTTCTGTGCAGGCCGTCGAATTTCCGCGAATCATACACCTTATCTTCCCCTACGGGGAAATGCTGACTTTGTAGCAGGCATAGGACAAACACGCTTTAACTTTTGGGGGGGTCTGGGCTTGGTAAACTTGGAACATGTACTCACTCCCGGGGGTGCGTTGGTAGCTTTCGAGGGTCTTTGTCGGCAATACCCCCTAGAAAGATGGGATGTGTTCCAACATATGCAACTCAGAAGTTACCTCAGTTCGATTCCCGGAGACGCCCTTCAAGGGACAGTATGTTCCGAACTTGAGATGTCCCTTTTGGGGGGTACCTCATCAATTGGGGTGTCGTATCTCTGCAAGATGCTATGGGAAAACATGCTGCCATGCGCTGTTGATACTTTGGCGGCGGCCTGGACGGCAGAGTTGGGCGAGCAGATTGGGGGGGAGTCCTTTTTGGAGGGATTGGTGGCTATTCCTACTGTGAGCATTCAGGTTCTTCACCGCGATACTCAATATCGTCTTATGCGACGCCTCTATTTTGCTCCTGTTCGAGCCTGGAAAGCTGGAATTGTAGCGAGTCACTGTTGTCCTAGGTGTGGGGCCGACAGAGCGACACTGGGCCACATGTTTTGGCACTGTCCCAAGGCCCAGTTGTTCTGGGGCCGGGTTATCTCCTACCTTTACCAATGTATACCGCATTTGGCATCTCTTACCGCTCGCCACTTGGTATTAGACATGTGGGACGATACTTGGCGGCTCTCGTTGGGGGGCTGGACATTGCGCTGGGTACGCCTGGTGTTGATGGCTGCCCGCATGACATTCCTGCAGCAATGGCTGGATACTCGAGGCCCGGTTTTTGGGATGTGGCGCATTAGGATCCATAGACTTCTTCTTATGGAGCGCCTCGACGCGGCCGGCAATGAGCAACGTTGGGCCCGCTTTCTTTGTGGATGGGGGCCTCTACAGCTGGCTCCCGCTGGCGTACGTCGTCGAGTCTTGGGGGGTCTCTAAGGTGATGAACTCTGTTGGTAGTTTTCTCGGCTGGGTGTCTATATGGTACGCAAACCTGCTTCTAGGGCAATTTGGTAATCAGACAGGGCAACGGGCTGTCCGCTTTTTGTCCTCCTCTCTCTTTCTTCATTTCTATTTCTATATCTCACTACCGGCCTGGTGCTCCTTCCCTTTTGGTACACCCCTTGCAGGTGTTTGGTCTAGTTTAATCAGTCTATACTCTCCTATCTGTTTGATCTCCTGGAGGATGGGGGGCGGGTGGAGGGGTGGGGTGGGAGGGGAAGGATGGCGGGAGAAGGGGGGGGGACCCTGGGGGGGAGGGGCTCCGCTGTTCTTAGTGGACTGGGGACGGATCCGGGAGAAGAACACACCCTGGATCTGTCTGTTCTCGAGCCCAGTTATATCAGGCCTCAAGTGTGATTGGGGGGAGGGTGGGTGTATATATATTTTTTATTTATTTTTATTTTTATTTTTAATTTATTTTTTTTGGGGGGGGGTACTATCATACCAGCTTTGGCTCATATTGGTTCTTTGTGTCTGGTGATGCAGAGCAAGTACTGTGGGCTGTTTTCCTTTGTGGGCTTGGGGGGGAGGGGGGAACACTCCATATTATGCCTATATTATACTTTTATACTTTTACATCTGTACGTACATTTGCTATTCTCTCTAACTTACTTCGCCCTGGTTCATTAAGCTAATCGTGTTGTTGTTCTGCTGCCTTGTATTAACTTTATTGTTTGCTTACTGTTTGTATGGTTATTGCTGCAGGTTATCAATAAAAACAGATTTAAACCTTAAAAAAAAAAAAAAAAAAAGTAGCTAAACAGGTAGAAAAGGCGACGGCGAAAGCTATAAGGATGCTTGGGTGCATAGGGAGAGGAATGGCCAGCAGAAGAAAGGAGGTGATAATGCCTCTGTATAGGTCTTTGGTGCGACCTCATTTGGAGTATTGTGTGCAATTCTGGAGACTGCATCTTCAAAAGGATAGAAACGGATTGGAGTCGGTACAGAGGGTGGCTACTAAAATGGTTAGTGGTCTTCATTATAAAGCATATGAGGACCGACTTAAAGATCTTAATATGTATACTTTAGAGGAAAGGCGAGATAGAGGTGATATGATTGAGATGTTTAAATACCTCCATGGCATAAATGCACAGGAGAAGAGCCTCCTTCGATTGAAAGCAAGCTCTGCTATGAGGGGACATATGATGAGGGTGAAAGGGGATAGACTCAGGAGTAATATGCGGAAATATGTTTTTACGGAAAGTGGTAGATCCATGGAATAGTCTCCCAGTGGAGGTGGAAGAGATGAAGACAGTGTCTGAATTCAAAAAGGCATGAGTCAAACAAAGGATCTCTAAAGGAAAAGAAGGGACTGTTGTAGTAGTTGATATGGAAGGGCAGACTAGATAGGCCATGTGGTCTTTTTCTGCCGTCATGTTTCTATGTTTCTAAGCAAGCTAATTAAGGACACTAACACCTGGTCAGTGCTGTGACTTCAAAGAGCCTGCCTTCCCCTTTGAACCTGAAGGTTAGAGGAGAAAAAGAAAAACAGCAGCAAAAAAAAAATTCCTTTCTGCAATACAACTACAAAAACAAATTTGATAGCAGAACAGCAGAAAAAAGTTATTCAAATAAAATTACAGAACCCCTTTTAAGAATCCCTTCTAAGAACTCTCAGGTAGGAAAAAGGGGATAGGTAGGAGGCACTGGAATAGCTGTGACACCCGCCTTGTTGCATGCAGATGTCCTAGGCTGTCTGCCATTGCCACCTCTCCCATACATGTACTGTATGGTGCACTTATGTCCACGATATTTATACTTGTGCTCGGCACCCCACAGCCATGATGTGGCTGTGTGATGGCTGCAGAAACACCCCTGCCTCCAAGATTGATGCCAAACGAATCTTGGAACATTAGCCGGTATCATATAGGTTTGTGGGGGAGGAATCCGCTGATGTCACCTCTGAGATGTAGCAGGCCCCTTCCCCCTGGGGTTGGGTTGCAACGGACTTTCATGCACTATGCAGGCCGGTGCCATGCACGGCAATGGGTATGTTTTGAATGAGAGCAGCCAGCATGCAGATGTGAGCTATGATGGCAGCAGGATCAACACGTTCTATATTTCACGAGAGCAATATTGACTTGGTTGCTGTGAGGATCATGAACTATCCAGACTGCCGACCCTTGTCACCACCTCCTCGTTCATGGTTCAGAGAATGTGTTTCTCCAACTCTGTCAACACAGGTGGTCTCCCATCTGGACCGCAAGCAGTTGCCTTCACCTTTTCCCTACATTTCCCAAGGCCACAAGGAGTGCTAGTGGGAAATTAATCCTGGTCTCTTGGTTCCCAAGCCAGTGCTCTAACCACTAGACTACTCCTCCACTCCACTTTTGAAAGGTTTGCCTTTCAAAATTGATCATTCGCATGTACGCAGGCACTTTTATTGACATCTAGATGGGCTGCATCCGCATGCACTGATAGTGTATATCTCCATGTTCAAAATGGGCCATTTGCGTAGGTGTGCACAATACATGTATTTATTTATTGAACGGTTTTATATACCGCCTTTCAGAAAAATCAAAGCGGTTTACATAGAACAAAACTTGAACATTACATTGAAACTTATTCAAACAATTGAAATTACAGTGAACATTAAATTGTATATAATAAAAATGGTAATTTGAGGGTTACAATGCTAGTAAATGCTGATTAGGTATATAGATAGTTTAAACATATATACAGATTTAAATATTTACAAATTTCAAAAATCTTATCTTATCTGAGCAAGGAAAAATGTAGTTCACTAGAATTATTAGTGTAAAGAGTTAATGTGATAATGTGGAGAATTGGGTATTGTAAGATAAAGGAAAAAGTAAGTTGTGAATTAATGAATATGAGTATACATAAGTTTAAGTGGGAAATATTTCATCTATTGGGAATGAGTCTCCAAAGTACTCTATAAATAGGTGAGTTTTAAGATCTTTTTGAAATGCTGAAAGATCTGTGATATCTCTGAGTTTATCCGGCAGAGCGTTCCATATTAAAGGAGCATTGAAGCTGAATGCCCTATTTGTTGTAGTTTTATTGAGTTTTGAAAAGTTGTTTGGAGCAAGTAGTGTGTTCAGGTTCCTTTGTCTCACTGTTCTGGTCCTTGAATGAATTGTCAGTAGATCAGTTAGATATGATGGGGCTATATCTCTTATCAGTTTGAACGTTGTTATGATAACTTTATATTTTATCCTACTTTGTATAGGTAACCAGTGAAGTTTGTACAGTATAGGGGTTATGTGTTCAGTTGGACCTGCATTTATAAGCATTCTTGCAGCAACATGTTGTGCTACTTTTAGTTGGTGTAAAGCATGTTTTGGAATACCTTGAAGAATTATGTTACTAAAATCTAAGTGAGGCAGGATCAGGGCTTGAAGGACTGATCTGACGTCCAGATTTGATAATAATGGTTTTAGATTTTTAAGATATCTTAATTTATTATATTGTGTTTGTTGTATTCCTGATGTGTGTTGTTAGATTTAACGTTCTGTCTATGATAACGCCAAGGTATCTTATTTCATCTTTTATGGGGATGCTTATGTTTTCAATTTTTATTTCTGTTGGAGGGGTAAATTTTTGATTTCTAGAAACAAATAATGCTTCTGTTTTCTTGAAGTTAATGAGTAGATTGTGTTCTTTTATTTATTTATTTAACAATTCTTATATACCGCGCTATTTGTTATCAGTGCGGTTTACATTCAACAACAAGAGTTCAGAGCAGTCAAGACTGTTTGAGTTTTACATTATAACAGGAGTTAGAACTTGGACCACACAGGGTAACTATTTACATGTTGCAATAGCTTTAAATGATACAGATAAAGATTAACTATTTACACGTTGAGTTTGGTCCGAATAGACAAGGAATAAATAGTAAGCATATGCAGGTTGACATGGAGTAATAAATATTTTAGTGAAGCATGATTTGATATTGGAGAAGTCCAGGGAGTCTATGTCCATAGGGAGATAAATCATAACATCATCAGCATAAATTGCATATTTTAATTTGCACTGTTGAATGATGTGGCATATAGGTTGTAAATATATGTTAGAGTAGAGCTGACAATGCAGAACCTTGTGGGATTCCTTGTTTTTGCATATAGGTTTTAGATGTATGGTTTCCTATTTTTACCTGTTGCGATCGATCAGTTAGATATGATTGGAACCATGCAAGAATAGTGCCATGTATACCAATCTGTTTGAGCCTTTCAAAAAGGATACGATGGTTAATTGAATCAAAGGCAGCCGATATATCCAAAATATAAGTAATACTGCTTGTTTTGATTTGTCAATGTATTTTAGAATATCATCAAAGATAACTGCAAGAAGTGTTTCTACACTATGGTATGGTCTAAAGCCGTATTGGTGTGAATCTAAGGGGGCATGAAGTTCAATGTGATCCTGAAGTTGATTATATAATTATATACTATTTTTTCTATAATCTTTGCCATAAATGGAAGGCTAGAGTTAGGTCTATATGAAGAGGGATCAAGATTGTCTAGTTTTTTGTTTTTCAGAATAGGTCTAATCAAGGCTCTCTTTAGGATGGTTGGCATAGTACCATATGTGAGAGAAAAATTTGCTATATTTAGAATGTAGGGCGCTAGGAGTGGTTTAGTATTTTTGATCCAGCTAACTGGGCAGGGATCTAGACTAGAAGTGGTTGTGTTAATATCTGAGATCACCTTATCCAGTTCTTTTAGTGTTACAGTATGAAATGTATCCCATATGTGTTCAGGCTTTGGGTTGGAGTAAATTAGTGGAATTGGAGGGTCTGATAGTGGAGAGAGCTTAGTTATGTAATAGTCAGCAAGAGTTTGTGGGTTAATAGGGGTGACATCTGTATTAGGAGGGTTTGATACTTTTTTAACTATTTCAAATAATTCTCTGGGATGATTGAGGGAATTTGTTAGTAATTTTGTATGAAAGGCTTTTTTAGATGCATTTATTGTTTTTCTGTAGTAGTCTAGTTTCTCATTGTATAAATTTCTGTCATTATTTGAGTTAGTTTTCCGCCATCTTTTTTCAATCTTTCTAAGTTCCCTCTTTATTTGTCTAATTTCTTGCGAGTGCCAAGGTTGGGAGTCTCTCTGTTTGGATCTGGATTTGTTTGTTTTAGAGCTAGGAAGCATAGCTGCTTTTTTTATAGTCTCGTTCCAGTTAGCAATACACTGATATCGATGTCTGTTACTGTTTCAGGAATATGTGGTAATATCTGTCCTAAAACGTTTTCCCTATCAAATTTCCTGAACATTGTAGTTAGTCTTTGTTTCGGCTGTTGGGTAGTGATTCTATTGAAATGTGGGAGATTGAATCTAATTAAATGGTGGTCGGACCATGGAATGGGAATAGCCTGGGGTTGTGAAACATTGAGATCACATTACTAAAACATCCTTTTTCTTCCTTCGTCAGCTCCGCTCTGTTCGTCCCTTTCTCTCCCCCTCTGCACTCACTACCCTGGTGCTTTCCCTGGTTATGTCCCGTGTGGATTTTTCCAACTCACTTTTCATTGGTCTCCCCAAATCCCAACTGAATCGCTTGCAACGCATCCAAAATACTGCAGCACGCCTCCTTACGCACACCTCTCTCCGCGATCATATTACACCTCAGCTATTTCATCTTCATTGGTTGCCTGTCCCCTTCCGCACCACTTTCAAACTATTAACTCTGGTCCATAAAGCCTTCCATGACAGCACCCCCCAGTACCTATCAGATCTCCTCTACTTTCACTCTCCCAGATACACCCCTCGCTCTTTTCACCTCAACCGTCTCACTTTGCCTTCCCCCTCCCGTGCTCATCTACAATCCACTCGTTCCTCTGCCTTTTTTTTTTGCTGGCCCCGCCCTTTGGAATTCTCTCCCTTCCTCCCTCCGTTTAGAACCCCACTACAATGTCTTTAAGCAAAACCTCAAGACCCACCTGTTTTCCCTAGCGTTTAATCTTCCCTCTCCTTTTGTGTGACTCTACTATCCTATCTCCTCCTTCCTTCTGACGCTCCCCCATGTTGTTCTGTCTCGTCCTGCCTCCTCTCTTCTACTATCCTTTTAAAAAAATTGTACATTTCTTTTCCTTCTCGTTGGCCTTTGGCCTTCTTTTACTAAAATTGTTTTAATTGTACACCGCCTTGGTTATTTCAGAAAGGCGGTTTTTATCAAATAAATAAACATAAACATAAACATAATCTGGAGATCTTTGAAGAAAGATTAGGTCAAGGGTGTTTCCTTTTATGTGAGTCGGAAAATCTATGATTTGCTCAAAGTCAAGTTCAGACATGGTTTCAATGAATGCTTTTGAGTGTGATGGTGTAGATGAGGGGAGGTTTAAGTCTCCAGTGATTACTAGCTGTTTTTTTCTTGTGTTGAGGGAACATATCATATCTAATATGGAGGATAAAGATTTTGTATCTGTGGATGGAGGTCTGTATATGAGACCAAATGAATGTGAAGTTGTTTCAAACATAAGAACATCCATGTTCTCAATATTGTTAGTGGAAATGAGGGAAGCTTTAAGGTGGTTATTTATAATAGCGATGACACCCCCACCCTTTTTTAAAGCCCTAGAGCAGTGAAGTATCTCATATCCATCAGTTTGTAATTGATTTAGGAGAATGTTATCATGAACCGTGAGCCATGTTTTGTTAAGAATAATATGTCAGGTTTATAATCGGTGAGGATATCAGTTATGATCGGTATTTTATTCCTAATTGATCTCACATAGACGTCCACAGGCCTACTTCCATAATCAGTTACCTGGACACCTTCAGAGACGGTTGAAGTACCACAGTGGATATTGTGCTATACTGATGGTCTGGACTATCAACCCTTGGAAATGTTTAGCCAAGATAACCCTTTGTTGAAGATTGGCTCTATGTGTGCCAGATGACATTCACTTCCTGCCTCCCATGGAACCCACCTATTAGTTGCCTACAGGGTTTTGTAGGTGATGGATATGTGCAGTACAGTGTGTGCCTTTAAACTGCACTCAGACTTTACAGGGGGGAGGGGGGTTGGGGAATGCTTCAGGTGCAAGTGTCCTTGCTGTGGGTCATGGTTGCTGGCAAATCCCATGGATTTTGGGAACTCACTATAATGCAGGATATGTCTTTCGATGTACACCATGCTCCTGCTGCAGAAACCTGAGATACAGCAGCAGAGCAAATCTGGACCCCCAGCACATAGTTATTTTGGGGTGGCACCACTACTGCTTCTTTATGGTGTAGACTACTGTCACAGATCAATGTTGCCCTTTCATCCTTTTTTTTATGTGGCAGTGTACAACAGGTGCAAGGGTGATTTGAACCAGCCAAGCTCAAAGGGACCATGTCCTGCTGCCATTTGTGGATACAGACCCAAAATGGTGCTTCACAGTCCTATATATCTTTTGCCTTGCTCCTGGACCATGCAGCTTTATTGAGTGCTCTGTTACCTAAGGTACTGATGGACATATGCTTTTGGGATGCTATTTACATCACATATTGATCCCTATAATTGCTCTCTGCCCACCTTATGTGAAGGTTCAGGTTTGTACATGCAAACTATGAACAGCGACGGCTTTTTGGTGACAGGAACCAGGAGGGGCATGTGGGGAAAGGGGAATATTGGCTACATGGACCACATCGTCATCTCCTTATGCTAGGGGTGGCCTAGGGGTTCGGGAAATGTGTGGTCAGGCACTGCAGTGGCCTCATGCACATGCCAGTACCATGGTTCTCACAGATGGCCATATGGTATTTTGGCCCATTCAGCTGTTAGCAGCCCCCCTGGCTTCTGTGTAAAGCATGGTCATAATGTTTCTTTCATGGTATCTTCAGCATGCATTCATGTAGAAAGAAGGCTTATGGCACCGTGGCACTGGTTCTAAAGGTACTCATGCAGCCAGTCCCTCGGAGCAGGCTGCACTCATACCTGCAACCTTTGCTATGACAGGCTGCTGTTTTTCTAGCATCTACACACAAAGGACACTCTCTGAAGCGAATCAACTATTGAGTATAAAAAGTAACACTCCAGGGAAAGATTGTGAAAGCCAAATCAAGATAAGCAGTGATTTTTGATACTACAATACCACACTACGTTTGGAACTTTGTTGATACTAGTGGAAAAACCAAGATAAGCAGTGGTTTTCGATACTACAATATCACAATACGTTTGGAATTTTGTTGATACCAGTGAATTTCAAATGCTTTTGAGTCAGTAAAGTAAAAGCAACACTAACGGTCGTTGATGCAATTAGGGGCACGAGTTTTGTTATAGACTCTAAGAGCCCCGTCTAAGTCTGAGACCGGTTGCTTAACATCTTAAATAAAAAGTCTTGTTCACTATATAAGTTAGTGCGAGCAGTATTATTATGAACAGCATTAGATTTTGCTGATAAGTTGAGAATTGGAGCGTTACTTTTTAAACTCAATAGTTTTTCTAGCATGCCATTATGGATGCTTAAGAAAATAAGATATGCCATATAGAGTCAGATCAAGGGTCCATCAAGCCCAGTATCCTGTTTCCAACAGTGGCCAATCCAGGTCACAAGTACCGGTCAGGTTCCCAAAACATATACAGATTCCATGCTGCTTGTCCCATGGGTAAGCAGTGGATTTCCCTGGGACCTCTTTAATAATGGTTTATGGACTTTTCCTCCAGGAACTTGTCCAAACCTCTCTTAAATCCAGGTATACTTACAACTTTTACTATATCCTCTGGTAACGAATTCTAGAGTTAGATTATGCATTGAGTTAAAAAATATTTTCTACAATTAGTCTTAAATGTGCTACATTGTAGCTTCATTGCATGTCTCCTAGTCTTTCTACTTCTTGAATTAGTAAACAACCGATCAATGTTTACCTGTTCAACTTCATTCATTTTTTTTATAGATCTCTATCATCTCTCCCCTCAGTTATCACTTTTTCAAGTTGAAGACCCCTAACCTTTTATGACTTTTTCCTTGTAGGGATATCCTTCACCCCTTTACCATTTTTGTAATTCTTCTCTGTACCTTTTCTAATTCTGCCATATCCTTTGTAAGATATGGCAATCAGAATGGCACAAAGTATTCAAGGTGTGGTTGTACCATGGAGCGATACAGTGGCATTATAATAGCCTTTGTTTTATTCTCCATTCCTTTTTTTGATTCCTAGCATTCTATTTGCTTTCTTGACTGCCGCTGTACACTGAACGGAGGGTTTCAACATGTTATCCACGATGACACCTAAATCTTTTTCCTGGGTGGTGGTTCCTATTGTGGAACCTTGCAACCTTGCATCATATAACCATAGTTTAGGTTGTTCTTCCCTAAGTACTGTGATGTAGCAGGCTCTTATGAAGCAAGAGAAACTGATAGTGATCCGGTGGAGAGAGCCGGTACTGCAGGGGAATGCAGGATTTTCCCTGTTGAGAGGAAAAAAGAATGCAGAGCTAATCAGGAACTACTCCTCACTTCAAGGCAGGTGAGAAGCCAAGTCTCTGATTGGGCACGCCCAAGCAGGAGGCGGGCAGTGCAGTACTCAGCTAGCTTGTTAAAAACCCAGAAACAGTTAGACAAGAGAGAGGACCACCAGGAGAGGAAAGAAGGACTCAAGCACCTGGACGAGGACAGGTCAGATGACCAGGAACAGGAACCGAGAGAGAGAGAACCACTAAGCAGCTGTGAACCAAGAAGGAGCAGACAGAAGCTGGGAGACTCAGGGGCAGAGAAAGATTTCTGGAAGCAGAAGAATTCTAAGGCACTGAGAGACCCAAGGCTGCAGCTCAGGAGTTTAAAGGACCCAGAAGAACCTTGAAATAGGAGGCAAAGGGATAAGGATTTACCCTGGAAGAAACCCAAGCACAAGGTATCTGGTGGGTGTGGCACGGCTAGCAAGCTTAACAGTGGAAAGCCAGAAAGAGTGAATTTTAATTGTGAAAGACAGGATAAAGGCAAAAAGTTTGATACTAACTGGTTAAGTCAAGAAAAGCCTGACTGTTTTCCTTTTAACACTCTGAGAGACTCTCTAAACACAGCTGGAGCGTTTTACCCTGCACTGCCATGTGGAGATAGGTGGGGGAAGGGAAATGCTTGCACGCTGCAATGTTGTCCAAGTAAAAGCACTGATAATTGCCTAGAGATAAGTAATATAAACAAGCATTTAACTGAAAGAGGATTTGCTCAGCCTAGCTCAGAAAATACACAGGCTGAATTACTTCTCACCGAATTCAGAGAGTTCCTTAAAAGCAGAGCGGTTTCTACTCAGAACGTAGCAAAGCCATTGATCAGCTGGCAAGAAGAAATGCCTTTAATTTCTTTGCCATCTACAGAACAGGAAGTCCCGATGGATTGCTCTACTTGTATGATTCCAAAGGACATTTAAGTGATTTGCTTGCCAGTGCTGTATGTAAGAAAATAGCAAAGTTAGCTCACTGTTTGCTGTGATAAAAGAGCTTATTTGAAGTGAATAAGTGGAAGCATATTCTATGCAATTCAGGAGCAGTGCTGTGATCGGAGTTTTCTGTTACCTTAATGAAAAGGAGATCACATGACAGGTGAATGTGATTTGTAATGGACATTCAGTTAAGCAGTGAAAAAAGCCTTGTTTAAGTTCAGTTTCTCCATCTTGTTTTGTGCCATATTATTTCATTAACGTCTGCTGCATTTGAACTGCGTAAGCGGGAAATAAACCTCATAAAAAAGAAATATTCTTTGCCTTGCCTTATCACTTGAGCACCAACACAACTACAACATTAACCCTCAAGGGCATTCAAGGCCAGCCCCTCCCTTAACCCTCAAGGTCCAAGGAGTGGGTGGGTGGCAGTACATACTTTGCATTTGTCCACATTATTTATTTTTATTTATTATTTAACATTTCTTTTATACCGCATTTCAGATTATCAAGGCGGTTTACATAAAACAGTAAACTTGCTATTAAATTTCATCTGCCATTTGAACGCCCGGTCTCTCAGTTTTTCATGGTCCTCTTCCAATTTTTTACAATTGTCTTGTATTTTAAGAACTTTGAATAATTTTTGTGTCATCTGCAATTTTTTTCAGCTAATTTGTTATTCCCATTTCTAGTTCATTTATAAATATGTACGCCCCATTCTTAAGAAAGGTTCTCTTGACCCCTCCTCTCCAGTTGGCGTCCCATTTCTAACCTTCCTTTCCTCTCTAAACTTCTGGAAAAATTGGTCTTCTCTCAGCTTTCCTCCCACCTTGAGGTTTCTTTCACTCTCCATCCTCGTCAATCAGGTTTTCGCCCGGGTCATAGCACGGAATCTGTCCTTCTTTTCCTTCTTAACGATCTTCACATTGCTCACGACCGTGGTTTTCTCTCTCTCGCTGTCTCTCTAGATCTTTCTGCTGCTTTCGACTTGGTTGATCATCGTACTCTTCTATCTCGTCTTCAGGATGCCGGCCTCTCCGGTTTGGTTCTTCGTTGGTTCCACTCTTTTCTGTCTAGTCGTTCTTTCTCAGTTCACACTGGCTCAGGGTCCTCTCCTTCCACTTCTCTCCCCTGTGGTGTTCCCCAGGGCTCTGTTCTTGCTCCTCTTCTCTTTAATGTGTTTCTGGTCCCTCTCGCTCTCCTTATTCAACAGCACGGTGTATCTGCCTATTACTATGCTGATGACATTTTTCTTCTCTTCCATACTGACTCAGCTGCCCCTGACATCACTACCTTCAACACCTGTCTCTCTTCCGTAGCCTCCTGGCTTTCAGCCAATTTTCTTCACATCAATCTCTCAAAAACCTTGGCTATCTGGTTCACCTTTGGTAATCCCCCCCTCCTCTCACTCCCTTGTTCTCTTCCACACCCATCCCCACTGTCTCTTCTTTGCGCTACTTGGGTGTTATTCTCGATTCTTCCCTCTCCTTCAAAGAACATATTTCCTCTGTTATTCAACGTTCCTTCTTTACTCTAAGACAACTTCGTGCTGTATGCCCTTTTCTCTCCCCCTCCTCCATGGCAACTCTTATCATTTCCCTCGTTATGTCTTGTCTTGATTATTGTAATGTCTGTCTTGCCGGGCTTCCCCAATCCCAAATTTGTCGTCTTCAACGGGTTCAAAACACTGCTGTCCGTGTCCTCTCTCATGCCTCACGTTTTGATCACATCACCCCCTTGCTAATACATTTTCACTGGCTCCCTGTTACCTTCTGTGTTCAGTTTAAAGTCCTTATTTATGTGCACAGGGTACTCCACTCTGGTATCCCCCTGTATCTTGCCAATCAAGTTCACCTCCATACCCCGCATCGGTCTCTACGTTCCATCCAAGCCAACCGTGTCTTTCTTCCCTCTCCCTCCCAGGCTCACTTAGAATCCACCCGATCCTCAGCTTTCTTTTTTCTTGGTCCGAGGCTTTGGAATTCACTTCCTCACTCCCTTCGATTAGAAACTTCCTACCCGTCCTTTAAAGCTAAACTAAAAACTCATCTTTTCTGTTTTGCATTTAATCTCCCCCTTCCTGCTCCGTCCCCTTCTCCTTCCTAGTACTACCATGCCAGCTCCTTATCCCTTTCTTTCCTCCACCCTTCTGTATTGTCGATGTGTTTCCCCTCCCCCCTTATGTTGCCACCTTTGTTCCCCACTCTGTTCTCTGTCCTCATCTCTTTTCTGTATGATTTTATGGCGTTCTCTCTCTGATTCTCCTTTCGCAGCTCTCTTTTTAATCTGATTTTATGTATTGTGAACCGCCCAGATGCTAACCGTATTGGGCGGTATATAAAGTTTTAATAAACATAAACATGTTAAAAAGCAACAGGCCTAGCACATTTTCCTGGGGTACTCCACTATTCACCTTTCTCTATTGGTGGGTGACTGGGCACAGATGGCCCCTAGTTGGAGGCTTCATTTGAGCCACAGGCTACAGAGACACAGGGCGAAGAGCTTTACAAGAGGAAAATGGATGACAGAAATACAGTAGTTGTCCCATTACATAGCCATCATTTATTGAACAAACATATAATAATGAACCACATTCACAATTCCTTCCCATGCTGTCAAGGCCCCTCCTCCCTGGGGATGGATGGCATTAGGGCACAGATACAGCCATGCAGGTCCAATACAGCCTGTGTCAGGACATGCATCTCTGCCCTGGGGCCTTCCAGATGGCCCACTATGAGGTCCTGGGCCCAGGCAACAGCCGCAAAGCCCTGCTGAACCTCATGCCTGAGGGTCTGCAGGTGCAGCAGAACATCAGGCTCTCCAGGGTGCAGGGCTGCCGCTTGGCTGGCACCCACGCATCCTTAATCCTTCTATCTCTATTTCACTGCCCTCCCCTTCCCCCCTTCCCCCCTGCATCCCTCTCCCATCCCCCCTCCTTCCCATGCTACTAAAGGCCCTTCAGTTACATCCACTAGGCTAGATAGGCCATAGTTGAGGGTCAAGTCCCTGACATATCAGAGGCAGAGGAAGAGTGTTCTGGCAGTGACCTCTGGCATCTTCTTATCATTTTCCTCCCAGGAAGTGTCTATTATTAGATGTCTGGTGATGCTGGTGACAGTGCTGCCGGATGCCACTTCAGTGGACGGGGGTGCTGCAACATCAGCGATGTCTGCTGGCTCCTGCTTCTTCTGCTTTAGTGCCGCCTCCACCTGTTCCTTGGGCTCTACACTAGCTTGGCTTAGGGCAATGTCCTGCCCTTGCGATTCAGCTGCTGGTGTAACTTTCAAAAGGGAGACTATGATAAAATGAAGAAAATAGTTAAGAAAAAAACTAAAAGAAGCAGCTCCAAAAGTAAAAGATTTACATCAAGCAAGGGCGTTGTTTAAAAATATTATCTTGGAAGCCCAAACCAGATGCTTTATCAAAAGTGGAAGGAAAGTAAAAAAAAATTGCCAGGATGGTTTAAAGGTGAGGTCAAAGAGGCTGTTGTAGTCTGTGACAAGAAAGCCTGTTTTGAGCCTATGGGCATAGAAAAGGCCAATGACTTTAACTTAGAGAAAGGAGAAATCCCTGCAGGGCATGGATTTCAGGCCCCTCATAGAGAAAGAAACCTGAGGGACAGAAAGTTCAGGCAGCCACACCCTAACTCCTATGACGTAACTGCAGGCTTGAGAGGTGATTACAATCACCTGGGAGGAGTGGAGGGAGGGCTGGAGCCCTGGAGAGGGAAATATAAACCCCTGCTAAAGCAGAGGGATGCTAAGAAGGAAGCTCAGAGGAAAGAGGAAGCTCAGAGGGAAGCTCGGAGGAAAGGAGAAACTCAGAGGAAGGAAGAAGCTCTGGGGAGGCAAAGGTCTCAGGAGGTTCGGAAGACTCAGAGGATTCAGGGGAATCAGGAGTGGAACCAGGAGCACCTGCAGATCTCCAGAAGAGAACCCAGAGAGGAATACAGAGAGCTGTTCCAGAGAGGCTGGAAGGAGACAAGGAACTGTAGCGAGCACAACCAGGGAGAACTGCCCAGTGCTTCAGGTACTGACTGTCTTTATCGGGGAGAGTTGAGCTCAGGAGAGACATTAGAACCCCCAGGGAGGCTGTATTCTGAGCACTGTGTCCAGAGCTCAGAACAGGACACTGCCCTAACAACACCAGAGGATATGCAGATTGAGTTGGCAGGGGAGGAATTGCAAGATCTAGATATCCCCATGGACTGTACCCTGTGTCAAGCTACAAGCATGGAATCATTATGCTAAAGGCTAGCATTGAATGAGAAAGTCTCCTAGAAGCAGGTAAATGGAATTGAGCCAGGAACTGGGTTTGAAGAAAACTCCACATGTTTGCATTTCTCAGGCAAAGTGCTGAGTCAGGCTGAAGAGAAAGCTTGTGAATGTTTGTTACTTGTTTTCTTATATTGAGTTTAAAAACCTATCCTAAAAGGAAGGAAGGAAAGAAGAGGTTGTTCCAGAGGAAATGAGTTATTCTTTTGTTGTTAAGTGCTTCACAAACACAAGGTTAAAAAGAAGTGTTTTACCTTGCTGAGCAGAGCTGTTTTCTCTAAGACTGAGCAACGTTGTTAACCAGCTGCATGTGTTTAAAAGGCTGTGAAGCAGTTATACTGATCTAAATGCTCTGTTGCAAACAATCCTGAATGGACAAAATTCCTGTGTACAGTTTACTTGAACCTTTACTTTAAAATAAATTCTGTCATTTGCCTTAACATCGGACCATGACTACACCACTTCTTAAGAGCCAAAGTACATGTCCCAGAATCCACCTGAGGAAAAGCTAGTTTATTTGAGCTCACCAAGAGAAGTTCTCTGTTACCTCGCTCCTCTAAGCCAGAGGCCAGGGGCAAGGGCGTGACAAGTCAAAAAAGCATCTTTCAGGAAATGGAAAAAGGAGCCAAATTATGAAAAGAGGAAGCAACATAAGCACTGGCAAGTAGATGCAATGAATTGATAAGGCAGGCAAAGAGAGAATTTGAAAAAAAGCTTGCCGTGGAAGAAAAGAGGCATAATAAAAACTTTTTCAAGTATATTTGTAGCAAAAAAACTGTGAAAGAGTCAGTTGGACCATTAGATGATAGAAAGTTAAAAGGGGCACTAAGAGGGAACAAGACCATAGCAGAGAAACTGAATGAATTCTTTGCTTCAGTCTTTACCGAGGAAGATGCAGGGAAGTTACCCATGCCTGAAATGATATTTAAAGGTGATGCATCAGAAGAATGGAAAGAAATATTGATAAATTGGGAAGATGTATTACAGCTATTTGATAAACTGAAGAGTAGCAAATCACCTCGACCAGATGGTATACATCCGACGGTGTTGAAAGAACTGAAATGTGAGCTGCAGACCTACTCTGAACTATCTTTAAAATCATCTTTAGTACCTGAAGATTGGCGAATGGCCAATGTAACGCCAATTTTCAAAAAGGGTTCAGGGGGTAATTCGGGAAACTACAGACCGGTGAGCCTGACATCAGTACTAGGCAAAATGATAGAAGCCATTATAAAGTACAAAATTACTGAACATGTAAATAGTCGTGGGTTTAATGGGAGAAAACCAATATGCATTTAACCAAGGAAGCTCTTGTCTTACTAATCTGTTCTATTTTTTTGAAGGTGTGAATAAACAGGTAGACAAAGGTGAGCTGATTGATATATTGAATTGGCCGTCCAGCCCCCTGTGCGCTGACCAGAAGCAGGACGCCCGGAGTTAGACCCAATTCTGATCCTGTGGGGGTTAGACATGCCCCTGAGATCCGAATTGAGTCTACGGCCCAAACATGCAGGCTGGGCACTGATTCTGGTCAGCTTGCACACATAGCAGATCTCCGGCTACCCCAGTCAGGCTCCTGAATGGAGCCCCGGTGAGGGGAGCAGGTGGGGATGAGAGCAAAAGGAAGGGAAGGAGGAGAAATAAAGGGAAGGCGGGAGGGGGATGGGGAGAGGTAGGGATAGAATGGAGAATTGAAGGCACTGGGGCAGGGGCATCTATTCAGCTGGGAGATGGACAACCCTGAGAACTACATGTGAGACCACAAACCATTAATCGTCAAGGGGTTGGATAAAATCAGAATTATCACACTAAACGTTGAAGGGATCCATTCGCCAATCAAACGCACTAAAATTTTAAATTACCTCCGCAAAGAAAAAGTTGATGTAGCATTGCTACAAGAGACCCACTTAACAAATAGAGAACACTGGAAACTACAATGGGGATCAGTGGGAGAGGTGGGTTATTCATCATACAATAGCTGCCAAAAAGGAGTGTCAGACGGCTGCCTGGGTGAGAATGTTCACAGTCTTGGCAAGTGCATATATATATCAATATGATTTGCAAGGGATTGTGGGAAATGCAATTCATTCACACCAGACACAGCCGCTCACAATAATTAGTTGTGCTTGAGTGTAAAGCCAATAAGATATTTATTTATGGGGTTATTTCTCCCAACACAGATATGCTTGGTAGCACATAAAACAGGATACTTGCTTTCAGTGTTTAACTTAGAAAAACAAAATCAGGAAAACAACAGCTGAACTTGTCAGGCAATCAAAGCAAAAGAATAAAGACCTGGTTGGTAACAAACTGGTCTTTTCTGTAGGCTTTAGCTAATATTTTCTTAGCAGTGTATCAAACAACAAACAAAATCCACAAAGAAGGGAAAAACTGTTCTTTTCAGGTTAACTTCTTATATCTTCCCACATAGACTCAGAAGTGATTCCCTCAGAGCTCACAAGCAATTAGGTAAGGCTCAATTGCTAGCAGTTACCCAGCTGAAACCCCTTAGCTGGCTTGCTTTCTACTGCGTGGCTCAAATCCTACTTCAGGAGCTTTTCTGAGTAGATTAAAGAACAAGTTTGTATTTCTTTGTGATGGTTGCTGTACTTTGTAACAGAAAATTACCAAAGGAGTTTAGACAGAGAGCAATCCATATATTCACAGCCTGTATCTAAGACCGCTCCTTCCCCTTCTTCAACAATCATGGGTTCAATATCAGGGATTGGCACAGAGGAATTTCTCAATGGAGCACTTTCAGGAGAATACTTGTTTCCCTCCTGTCTTTCAAGGTTATAGCTAGGGCATAGATCAGTGTTTATACCTGAGCTTCCATTGCTGTTAGAGTTCCTCTCTAAATAGCCTGGCCAGTATGTAGTCCAGTTTTTATGTCCAGCCTTCCAATCCAGATCCCTGGACACTGGATCTCTCTTCACATACCTTCTGGCACGGGTCTTAGAGTCCCTTCCACGTGCAGCCGTCTCCCTCACAGGTACCGTCTGGAGATTCCTAGCCCTGCAGCACCATTCCTCTGGCTTTCCCCAGTCCAATGGTGTAAGCTTGCCTTTTGAATGTCTCCCAGTATACGTACTGCTCTGGACTCCTTTAGACCTCCCAAATGCTTTTCTCTTCTTTCTTCCAAAGGGTTTCTTGCCCTCTCTGTCCGTCCGCTCTGGCTTCTGCTTCTGATGATCCTCCAGATGATGAAGCTGTCCAAGATGAGGATCTCCAAGCTGATCCTGAGGATCTCCCAGATGAAACTGAGGATAATTCTCTGTAGAATAAACTCTACCTTTATTCAGCTTAGATGAGTGCTCCACCCTAGCACAGCGCAGCTGTGCTGAATCAGGCCCTGCCCTTTGAGATGAGTGCTTGGGGATTACCTCATAGCCCTCTTGATTGAACACACGTTTCCCCACTTCAGCTCCTCTAATGGCTGTTGGAAACCTGGTGCATTCTGGGACTGGTAGTCTTTTATAGAAAAATTCTGTTTTCTTATTTCTACCAGAATTGACAGGTTGCTTGTTCAGAGTCACTTCACCTTTTCTATAGCTCCTTCCTGAGCTATGATAAGCTTCCTTATCACATACCCCCCTGCTTAAGTTATTACGGACTGGTGTAACTGGTGAAACTTCTTCTCTACAGTCCGTAATACGAGAAAGGGCATCCGCATTCTTGTGTAACTTCCCAGCACGATGTTCCACTTGAAAATCAAATGCCTGTAAGGCAATGTACCAGTGTGTCAACCTGGCATTGTGGTTCTTCATTTGCTGCAACCACTTAAGTGGGGCATGGTCTGTGACCAACTGGAACTTTCTCCCTGTAAGGTAAAACCTTAACGCCTCCACTGACCACTTTATAGCTAAACATTCTTTTTCTATTGTGGAATACTTTTGTTCAGCCGGTGACAACTTCCTGCTCAGGTACATCACAGGATGCTCCTCCCCTTCATGACTCTGGGATAGAACCGCTCCTAGCCCTACATCTGATGCATCTGTTTGAACCAGAAAGGGCTTCCTGAAGTCCACCCCTTTCAGTACTGGTCCTGTACACAATTTTCCTTTTAGGACTGAAAATGCTTTTTCAGTTTCAGGTGTCCATTTTAGCTGGTTTGGACAAATCTTCCGCAGCATATCCGTGAAAATTGCACTTTTCTCTGCAAATTGCGGTATAAATCTGCGGTAGTATCCAATAAGTCCCAAGAAACTTGTTAGTTGTTTCTTTGTTGTTGGAGGGGGAAAATTCCTGATGCTATCTACCTTACTCACTAGAGGTTTAATTTTTCCTCTTCCCACTAGGTGGCCCAGGTATTTTACCTCCCTATTTGCAAAGGCACACTTCTTCGGGTTTAAAGTGATTCCCGCTTGCTTCATGGAGCATAAGACTGCCCTGATCCTCTTTAGATGCTCCGCCCAGGTGTTACTATGGATTATGACATCATCCATATATGCAAAAGTATAATTTTGATGGGGTCGAAGTACCTGATCCACTAACCTTTGGCAGGTAGCCGCTGCTCCATGCAGTCCGAAAGGCATCCTCTTGAACTGGAAAAGGCCAACGGGGGTGCTGAACGCAGTCTTCGGCTTCGACTCCCTGGTTAGAGGGATTTGCCAATATCCTTTTGTCATATCAAGGGTGGTTAAGTATTGAGCTTGTCCAAGCTGGTCCAACAGCTCTTCAATTCTTGGCATTGGATATGCATCAAAAACTGATATTGCGTTTACCTGCCGGAAGTCAATACAAAATCTTAAAGATCCATCAGGCTTCGGCACCAGGACTATGTGGCGTTATCCAGGGACTCTTTGACTCCTCTATTACTCCCATGTCCAACATCTCCTGGATTTGTGCCACAACTTCCTGTCTCTTGGCTTCAGGCAAGAGGTAGGGCCTTTGACGAATTAATTTCCCAGGTGGAGTTATTATTTCATGGGCAACCAAATGTGTCTCCCCAGGTATGGGTGTCAACACATCTGGGAATTCTTTAAGCAATTTCCTAATTTCTTCCTGTTGTACCACAGTCAGGTCCTCACCTATTTGGGGCTCTGATTTTTCTTTACAGTCAGATACCTGGGGTCCCAAATCTTCCTCTTCATTCACCTCCCTCTCTCGGGCACAGGTGGCAGCTAGGCTTTTAACCCCTTTGACGTCAGTAGAACCAAAGCCTTTGGTTCCACGCTCAGAATTTTCCAGGGATGTGACCTCCTCCACAGGTGGAAAACCCAGTCTCTCACAGATCAATTGGGCAATTCTGTCTCCTGTCTTCACGTGATAATCATTCTGTCCAAAATTAAATAACAGAACTTTAATATTGCCCCTGTAATCGGGATCAGTTACTCCCGCACCCACATCTATGAAATATTTAAGGGCTAATCCGGACCTTGGGGCTACTCTCCCATAGCATCCAATAGGTATTTCCACTTGGAGACCAGTGTCCACCAGGGCTCTCCCTTGGCTAGGTACAGTCACATTTTCTATACTGCACAGGTCAAACCCAGCAGCTTGAGGGGTTGCCCGCTTAGGAGCTTGGGCCTTCTCTGTGACCCTATGGTACTTTAAGACGAATGTCTGCTTTGGGGTAGCTTGGTCTTCTGGACGCTTAACCATCTTTTTAGCTGGGGTCTGAGGACTTCCAAATAAAGGCCCGGGAGCTATTACCATTAATCCTTCTCCCTCCTTCTTTCCTAGTCCTTCCACTAGACCCTGCTTAAATCTTGGCCAGTCTCTTCCTAGAACCAAATCAAAGGGTAGCCTAGGCACCACTGCTAACAGGACTTCCTCTTGTTTCCCCAGGCACTTAACCTTTAGCCTGTAGGTGGGATATGATGTTGCAGCACCATGAATGCATCTGATGTGAACTTGGCTTTCAGGGGTTCTAGGCACAAATCCTTCTTGGGCCTCTATTCTCTTCCAAAGCCTTTTTGACATCATACTCTGGTCTGCCCCAGAGTCTAACAAAGCATTTGTGGTAATTCCTTGCACATCAACCATCAAAAGAAATCCTTCTTTGGGCTGTTTTAAATCCAGACCCATTAAGCTAGTGTGTGTCTGGCATCCCTTTTCTAAATGTCCCCATTTTCCACACTTGAAACATTTCTTTCTATTCCACTGTGTCATCTGGTTTGGCACAGTACATTTATTTTCAGAAGCATTTTTAACTATTTTCTTTTCTGATACAGCACAGCTTGCCTCAGCACCCATCTTCAGAGGGCCACCCATTCTATGGCAAGCCTGCGTGGCTTCCAAGAATCTCTCTGCTAGCATGGTTGCCTCTCCAAGATTTTGGCAATTTTGCTGTATAAGGAAAGTGTGCAAATCTTTAGGCACCGCAGACATAAATTGTTCAAGCATAATAATGTCTAATAACATTTCTACCGTCTTTTGCTCAGGCTCCAACCATTTTACAGCTAATCCTCTGATTCTCTGACTCAGAGCCCTGGGTGTTTCACCCACTGTCAATGTAGTAGCTCTAAACATTCGCCTATACTCTGAAATAGACAACCCTAGGCGATCTCTAATAGCAGCCTTTACATCCTTATAATTCAAAGCTTGGGCTGCTGGCATTGCTCTATAAGCTGCAAGCGCCTCTCCAGTTAATGAGGCTGCCAGCCTTACTGCCCACTGGGTCTCTGGCCATGCTAATGCTTGTGCCACTCTTTCAAAAGACTCTAGAAAATCATCAACATTATCATCTGGAGTTAGCTTCCCAAAACTAAATGCCCCAATTCCTTGATTGAGTCCCACACTGTCCACATGTGGTGTACCAGTATTTACTGCTGGTCTTGCATCTGGTCCACTTTGGTTCTGCAGTTGAACTAGGGCTTGCACCAGATCAAGCACTGGCCTCTGCTGGTCCATTAAGGCTTTCATAGCAGTGTCCTGAGCCTGCTGTGCTAGCTCCTGTTGCCTGCTAAACTGGGCTGCCATCCAATCAGCTAGTTCCCTTGGATCCATCTTGATCCCTGCAAGAAAACACAAAAAACCCCCCACAGTGCACCACCTTCCAAAAAGGTGTTTTTTCTACTTTTTTTTTTCAATTACCCCTGTGCCTTACTCCCATCCACCACTAGACATGCCCAGGTACTTGTTACCTTATGCCAGTGATGAATCCAGCTCTGCACAGGGTCTTTTCTTCCTGGAACAGCTACCTGGAACAGCCACCTCTCCTCCAAAGTGCAGTTGAGGGAAAATCTTTTCTTTCAGCTTTTAAGCTTGAACTGTCTTTTCCTTCAGACTTGAGTTGTAATCCTTAGCAAGTAAATCCTTTTTGCGCAAAAGCAATCCGAAAAACTACGCCATTTGTCAGACGGCTGCCTGGGTGAGAATGTTCACAGTCTTGGCAAGTGCATATATCAATATGATTTGCAAGGGATTGTGGGAAATGCAGTTCATTCACACCAGACACAGCTGCTCACAATAATTAGTTGTGCTTGAGTGTAAAGCCAATAAGATATTTATTTATGGGGTTATTTCTCCCAACACAGATATGCTTGGTAGCACATAAAACAGGATACTTGCTTTCAGTGTTTAACTTAGAAAAACAAAATCAGGAAAACAACAGCTGAACTTGTCAGGCAATCAAAGCAAAAGAATAAAGACCTGGTTGGTAACAAACTGGTCTTTTCTGTAGGCTTTAGCTAATATTTTCTTAGCAGTGTATCAAACAACAAACAAAATCCACAAAGAAGGGAAAAACTGTTCTTTTCAGGTTAACGTCTTATATCTTCCCACATAGACTCAGAAGTGATTCCCTCAGAGCTCACAAGCAATTAGGTAAGGCTCAATTGCTAGCAGTTACCCAGCTGAAACCCCTTAGCTGGCTTGCTTTCTACTGCGTGACTCAAATCCTACTTCAGGAGCTTTTCTGAGTAGATTAAAGAACAAGTTTGTATTTCTTTGTGATGGTTGCTGTACTTTGTAACAGAAAATTACCAAAGGAGTTTAGACAGAGAGCAATCCATATATTCACAGCCTGTATCTAAGACCGCTCCTTCCCCTTCTTCAACAATCATGGGTTCAATATCAGGGATTGGCACAGAGGAATTTCTCAATGGAGCACTTTCAGGAGAATACTTGTTTCCCTGCTGTCTTTCAAGGTTATAGCTAGGGCATAGATCAGTGTTCATACCTGAGCTTCCATTGCTGTTAGAGTTCCTCTCTAAATAGCCTGGCCAGTATGTAGTCCAGTTTTTATGTCCAGCCTTCCAATCCAGATCCCTGGACACTGGATCTCTCTTCACATACCTTCTGGCACGGGTCTTAGGGTCCCTTCCACGTGCAGCCATCTCCCTCACAGGTACCGTCTGGAGATTCCTAGCCCTGCAGCACCATTCCTCTGGCTTTCCCCAGTCCAATGGTGTAAGCTTGCCTTTTGAATGTCTCCCAGTATACGTACTGCTCTGGACTCCTTTAGACCTCCCAAATGCTTTTCTCTTCTTTCTTCCAAAGGGTTTCTTGCCCTCTCTGTCCGTCCGCTCTGGCTTCTGCTTCTGATGATCCTCCAGATGAAGCTGTCCAAGATGAGGATCTCCAAGCTGATCCTGAGGATCTCCCAGATGAAACTGAGGATAATTCTCTGTAGAATAAACTCTACCTTTATTCAGCTTAGATGAGTGCTCCACCCTAGCACAGCGCAGCTGTGCTGAATCAGGCCCTGCCCTTTGAGATGAGTGCTTGGGGATTACCTCATAGCCCTCTTGATTGGACACACGTTTCCCCACTTCAGCTCCTCTAATGGCTGTTGGAAACCTGGTGCATTCTGGGACTGGTAGTCTTTTATAGAAAAATTCTGTTTTCTTATTTCTACCAGAACTGACAGGTTGCTTGTTCAGAGTCACTTCACCTTTTCTATAGCTCCTTCCTGAGCTATGATAAGCTTCCTTATCACAGGAGTCGCAACACTGATAAACCATGACCTATCTTTTACACACCACAAAAGTGTGGTGGACACAGAGGGTCACTACCTTATCATGAGTGGAGAAATAGGGGGGAGACGGATAGTCTTTTGCAATATACGATATGCATCTAATGTATATAACCATAGCTTTTTCATGAATCTTAGTGCAAAATTGTTCCAGTTCAGGGAGTACCAAATGGTTGTTGGGGGAGACTTCAATATACCTCATGATGGGATCATAGACTGAAAACCCCCAAGGGGCACCCAGACAAGTACACAGGGAAAAGGGGTAGACTTTTTACTGACAGAGCTCCAACTGACTCAACCCTGAGGAAGTGGATTACATATTTTACTCTCACCCTCATAAGAGTTATGCCAGGCTTGACTACCTTCTGATTACAGAGCCTTTATTTCATATGCTAAACAGGGCAGAGATTGGAAGTGCAGGATTATCAAACCATGAACCAGTGTGGATGGAACTGAGATGGGAGGGGGAGGCCCCCTGGAGGATGAATTCCACACTGTACAAAGATCAAAAATTCCGGGAATACCTCTGTGAAGCATGGAAGCTATATTGGAACGAAAATAGCACAGAGGGTATGAACCCTCGCATTCTATGGGAGGCGACGAAAGGCACCATGAGGGGCGTAATCATTAATTATAGGGTGGGGAAGAAAAAGGCTCAAGATGCACATCTGCTAAAGGTATCAAAGCAGCTGCAAAGCTTTTGCAGATGCCATATTCAACATATGAACAGTGAGGACGGGGGAGATATATGGAATTATGTAAAGATATCAATAAATTGCTGGATCAAAGGGCAGAGGGAGATATTAGGCTGTACAAATATCAACTCTATAAATGGGGCAACAAATGAAGGACTACAAAAAGGGACTGCTACTTCCGGATAGAAATCTGCAATTGTAAGTATTTACTTCTGGGAATTTTTCTAAATCTTGGGGAAAGGAGTTCTTTAAATTAAAGCTGATTAATCTGTGCAAATTAGATTCCAGTGTATTTGTTAAATCAGTCAGGGCCTAGTTGCAGCAAAGAGTTTTTAGTTAAATTAAAAACTCAAAACGTAGTTTTCAGTTTAAATTTAAAATGCAGCAGAGAGCTTTCAGTTAAATTTAAAACCCAGCAGAGAGCTTCTAGTTTAAATTTAATACTCAGTCAGAGCCTAGTATCAGCAAAGAGCTTTAATTTGAATCAAATCAGAATATAACTTAGCATAAAAGGAGAAACAGGGTCAGTATTCTTTGAGCAATAACTTGTTTCTAGAGACATTTACAAAGAGGCCTTCTAGATAGAGGGCAAGAGACCTGTGAAATTGTTTTAAATAGGTGTTAAAGCCAAGTGACAGATCAAAATGGCATCTTGAAAGACTCCCTCTATCCAGGCAAGGGCTGTCTGAATCACCCAGGAAACTGGTCACAGATTACCTCAGAAGCACAAACATAAATAGTTCAACCCAACAGCGGGCTTTAAGTTTAAATTCAGAACCCAGCAGAGAGCTTTTAGTTATATTTAAAACCCAGCAGAAAGCTTCTAGTTTAAATTTAATATTCAGTCAGGACCTAGTATCAGCAAAGAGCTTTCAGTTTAAGTTTAAAACACAGCAGAGAGCTTCCTAGTTAAATTTAAAACACAGCAGAGAGCTTCAGGTTTAACTTTAATACTCAGTCAGGGCCTAGTATCAGCAAAGAGCTTTAATTTAAATCAAATCAGAGTATAACTTAGCATAAAAGGAAAAACAGGGTCAGTATTCTTTGAGCAATAAATTCTTTCTAGAGACCTTTACAAAGAGGCCTTCTAGCTAGGGGGCAAGAGACATGTGAAATTGTTTTAAATAGGTGTTAAAGCCAAGTGAAAGATCAAAGGGGCATTTTGAAAGACTACCACTTCCCAAGCAAGGGCTATGTGAATCACCCAGTAAATTGGTCACAGATTACCTCAGAAGTACAGGACAGGGTACTGTGTAATAGTCAGCTTTTAATAAGCCTTCTTTCCCTCCCTCCCTCCCGACTCCCACCCACTCCTGGGATAATCGTAGCTTTATAGGTGCTTAAGCCTCTTAAAGGAAAGGAGATGCCATATTCACTCTCAGGTACAGCTTTTATCCTTATCAGTATATATTAAGGACTTGAGATTAATTAAGCTTGAAGTGAACAAAGTCCATTAAACATATTAGGTATAGTTTTATTAGTATAAGTATCTCCAGCAAACCTTAGTAAGTAAACAACTTAAATACCTAAACACAACCTTAAAACTAAGATGCAGACTTTAGTCCAGCAGTGAAATGGGGGCTTTACAGTCTTTTGCATTGAGTGTCACATGTATGATTTTCCCCCAGTTGGCAAGGGGTCTTACGTGTGCACTAGATGGAAGGAGCTCTTTGCTCTTAGGGAACAAGTCCAATCTCTGGAGGCTAGAGTACCAGACGTGGAGGACATAAGGAAGACAGAGAGATACATTAGACAAGACCAACAGGAATGTAGTACTGAAGTACCACCTCCAGTCTGGCAGCATCCCTGTTGCCATGGAGGAGAGAGGTCACCTGACAGGAGAGCATCAACCTTGTGTGGCAGGAAGTGATCCTGTAGCTGGGACCTGTCCTCCAGGTGATGTAAAACCCTCTTGCACCAAGGAGGTTTCTCCAGGGCTATGTGCCCATGAGGGAAGAGTTAGGACAGCCGTTATAGTTGGTGATTTGAACATTAGGCATGTAGATAGCTGGTGGACGTGAGGCTCGCCTGGTAACATGCCTGCCAGTTGCGAAGGTAGCGGACCTCACATGCCACCTAGACAAGGTCTTAGATAGTGCAGGGGAGCAGTTTGCTGTCTTGGTATATGTCGATACCAATGACATAGGAAAGTGTGGTAGGGAGGTTCTGGAGGTGATATTTAGGCTTTTAGGTAGGAAATTGAAATCCAGGGTAGAATTCTCCAAAATGCTTCTCATCCACGCGCAGGACCCAAAAGGCAGGCAGAGCTCTGGAGTCTCAATGCGTGGATGAGACAATGGTGCAAGGAAGAGGGTTTTGGATTTGTTAGGAAGTAGGGAATATTCTGGGGAAAGGAGGAGCTCTTCCGAAGGGATGGGCTCCACCTTAACCAGGATGGAACCAGGCTGCTGGCATTAACCTTTAAAAAGGAGATACAGCAGCTTTTAAACTACATAATGGGGGAAAGCTGACAGTTGTCCAAGAATACATGGTTCAGAACAATGTATCATTGAAAGATACTAGCAAAAGATTGAAGTTAGGGCATATCAACAGAGAGATTCCAATTAAAACAAAAGTAAACCAAATGCCCTTGAATATAGAGCAGACAGAGCTTAAAGATTGCAAATTATCCCACCTACCGATAGCCAGATTAACATGAATAAAATACAGCCTCTAAAATGCTTGTATGCAAATGCTAGAAGACTAAAAAATAAGGTAGGAGAGTTATAATATATAGCTCTAAATGAGAGGTTAGATATGATTGGTATCTCAGAGACATGGTGGAAGGAGGACAACCAGTGGGACACTGTGATACCTGGGTTCAAACTATATCGTAATGATAGAGCAGATCAAATTGGGGAGGGGTTGCACTTTATGTTAGAGAGGGCATTGAGTCACAAAGGATTAAAGTTTTGCAGGAAACAAAATTCACTGTAAAATCTCTGTGAATTGAAATTCCATGTAAAAAGGGTAAGGGGAAGGCGATGGCAGTGGAGATGTACTGTCGACCGCCTGGCCAAAATGAACAAATGGATGATGAAATGCTCAAAGAAATCAGGGAAGCTAACAAAAGTTGTTGTTGTTAAATGCTGTTGAGTCGGTGTCGACTCATGGCAACCCTCTGGATGTTGTTGTTGTTAAGTCGGAGTCGACTCATGGCGACCCTCTGGATAGCTATCCTAAATTGTGTTCGGTCTTCAGTCAGGCGGCTCATTGTTGACAGACTGGTACCCTTAGCTGCTGTTATTGTATCGATCCATCTCATTGCTGGCCTTCCTCTTTTGCGTTGACCTTCTATCTTGCCAAGTATAATGTCTTTCTCTAATGATCTCTGTCTTCGCATGATGTGTCCAAAGTATGAAAGTCGAAGTCTTGTCATCTGAGCTTCTAAAGAAAGCTTAGGTTTGATCTCCTCTAGTACCGACTGGTTTGTTCTTCGGGCAGTCCATGGTATACACAGTATTCGCTGCCAGCACCATAATTCAAAGGCATCAATTTTCTTCCTGTCTATCTTTTTCACTGTCCAGCTTTCACATCCATATGATGTTATTGAAAATACCATGGCTTGAACAAGTCAAATCTTTGTATGGAGAGAGACATCTCTGCTCTGGATAGTTGTCCTAAATTGTGTTTGGTCTTCAGTCATGCGGCTCATTGTTGACATACCGGTACCCGTAGCTGCTATTATTGTATTGATTCATCTCATTGCTGGATCGATACAATAATAATGGGTGATTTCAATTACCCCGGTGTTGACTGGGTCAGTGTCACGGCAGGACATGGTAGGGAGATAAAGTTTCTAGATTAAATAAATGACTGCTTCTTGGAGCAGCTGGTTCAAGAGCTGACCAGAGTAGAAGGCATTTTGGACCTAGTCCTTAGTGGAACACAAGATCTGGTGCAAGAGATAAAGGTGTTGGGGCCACTTGGAAATAGTGATCATAGTATGATCGCATTTGATTTAATAAATGGAGGAAGGACAGTAAGGAAATCCACAGTACTACCTTTTAACTTTCAAAAGAGGAAATATGATAAAATGAGAAAAATAGTTAAGAAAAAACTAAAAGGAGCAGTTGCAAAGGTTAAAGATTTACATCAAGCATAGATGTTGTTTAAAAATACTATCTTGGAAGTCCAGACCAGCTATATTCCGCCCTTTAAGAAAAGTGGAAGGAAGTCCAAAAAACTGCCAGTATGGTTTAAAGGTGAGGTCAGAGAGGCTGTTGCCAAATGGAAAAAGGAGCCAAATGACGAAAACTGGAAACAACACAAGCACTGGCAAGTTAGATGCAAGGCATTAATAAGGCAGGCAAAGAGAAAATTTGATAAGAAACTTGCTGTGGAAGCAAAAGCACATAATAAAGACTTTTTCAAGAATATTTATAGCAAAAATCCGTTGACAGAGTCAGTTGGACCATTAGATGATAGAGGGGTAAAAGGGGCACTAAGAGGGGGCAAGGCCTTAGCGGAGAGACTGAATGAATTCTTTGCTTCGGTCTTTACTGAGGAAGATGTAGGGACCCATGACTGAAATAGTATTTAAAGGTGATGTCACAGAAGAATTGAAAGAAATATTGATACACCGGGAAGATGTATTACAACTATTTGATAAATTGAAGAGTAGCAAATCACTGGACCGAATGGTATACATCCAAGGGTGTAGAAAGAACTGAAATATGAGATTGTTCACCAATTGCTAATAGAAGGTCTGCAATCATTAAAATCATCTGTAATACCTGAAGATTGGAGGATGGTCAATGTAACGCCAATTTTTAAAAAGGGTTCCAAGGGTGATCCTGGAAACTACAAACCAGTGAGTCTGATGTCAGTACCGTGAAAAATGGTAGAAACCATTATAAAGAAAAAACTTAATGAGCATGTAGATAGTCATGGCTTAATGGGAGACAGCCAACATGGCTTTAGCCAAGGAAGGTCTTATTTTACTAATCTGTTATGTTTTTTTGAAGGTGTGAATAAACAGGTAGACAAAGATGAGTTGGTTGATATAGTGTATCTGGATTTTCAGACAGCCTTTGACAAGGTCCCTCAGATACTCTTGGCGAAATTAAAAGGTCATGGGATAGGAGGCAGTGTACTATTGTAGATCAGGAACTGGTTAACAAATAGAAAGCAGAGGGTAGGGCTAAATGACCAATTCTCCCAATGGAGAAAGGTGAATACCCCAGGGATCTGTGCTGAGTTCGCTGCTTTTTAACATATTCGTAAAAGACCTGGAAATGGGAATAACGAATCATGTAATCAAATTTGCAGATGATACAAAATTATTCAAAGTTGTTAAAACCCATGAGGATTGTGAAAAATTGCAAGAGGACCCTGATAAATTGGAAGACTGGACCTTCGAGTGACAGATGAAATTTAATGTGGACAAGTGCAAAGTTAAGCACCTAGGAAAGAATAACCCAAACTAAGGTTACACGATGCAAGGTACAACATTAGGAACCACCATCCAGGAAAAATATTGAGGCATCATCGTGGATAACATGTTGAAATCCTCCACCCAGTGTGCAGCGGCGGCCAAGAAAGCAAATAAAATGCTATGAATCATAAGAAAAGGAATGGAAAATAAAACCAAGGATATTATAATGCCTCTGTATCTTCCATGATGTGATTTCACCTTGAATATTGTATGCAATTCTGGTCTCTGTATCTTAAAAAGGATGTAACGGAATTTGATAAGGTACAGAGAAGAGCCACCAAAGTACAGTAGTAAAGGGGATGGAAGGATACCCCTATGAGGAAAGGTTTAAAAGGTTAGGTCTCTTCAACTTGGAAAAGAGATTGCTGAGGGGAGAAATGATAGAGGTCTATAAATTAATGAATGGAGTGGAACGGGTAAACGTAGATTGATTGTTTATGCCATCAAAAAGTAGAAAAGACTAGGGGACACACAATGAAGCAACAATGTAACCCATACAAGACTAATAAGAGAAAATATTTTTTCACTCAATGTGTAAGCAAATTCTGGAATTCGTTACCGGAGGATGTAGTAAAAACTGTTAGTGTAGCTGGGTTTAAAAAAGGTTTGGACATGTTCCTGGAGAAAAGGTCCATAAAACATTATCAAAAAGGACCCGGGAAATCAACTGCTTGTCCCATGATGAGCATTGTGGAACTTATGTGCCTTTTTGAGAACCTACTAGGTACTTGTGAACTAGATTGGCCACTGTTAGAAACAGGATACTTGGCTTGATGGACCTTGGTCTGACCCAGAATGGCATATCTAATTTTCTTATCAACAGCTGCAAGTGAAATGGGGCCACTCATTACAGCTTGTTATTGTTATGCCATCTGCTTGTCCTATCACCATGGCTGTTGCTGCTCTCTGTGCCCCTGGAACCCACTCTTTGTCGCTTTTGTGCTGTGTGATGGACAGCTGCACACCACGAGCTTGGGCGGCTGCGCACTTGCATTTTGTCCTTACCTTGGTGCTCTTTCAACTCCCACCATGGCCTCTTTCTTCGAGTGGCCCTGAAAGCACATCTCGCAAGTTTCTGTAGTGTCTGAGGATGAGAGAGGTGTCATTAATGCTTCCCTGCTCTTTTATTTATTTAACTACTTTTATATACCGCTTTATCTGACAGTCAAAGCGGTTTACATGTCAATTGAAATTTTTAAATTTACATAATAATGTAAGGGCAGAAATACTATGTTTTAACTTTACATAATAACCCAGTGCAGAAGTAAGCAAAACAATGAAATGTGAACTAGAACTGAAAAATTGTGTAAGAAGCTTATATGGTCAAGAGATACTATGCTGTATTATGCGGTACTTGTATTGGGAGAGGCATGTTCAATCCTGTCTCCCGAACTGATCAAAGAAAAGCTATGTTTTCTGTTTTTTTTGAAAGTCTGTCAGATTGGGAATGGCACGTACATAAGAACATAAGAAATTACATACTGGATCAGACCAAGGTCCATCAAGCCCAGTATCTTGTTTCCAACAGTGGCCAATCCAAGTCACAAATACCTGGCAGGTTCTCAAAAAGGTATATAAGTTCCACAATGCTTGTCCTGGGGTAAGCAGTGGATTTCCTGGGTCCAATTTAATAATGATTTTTGGACCTTTCCTCCAGAAACCTGTCCAAACCTGTTTTAAACCCAGCTACACTAACAGCATTTGCTACATCCTCTGGTAACGAATTCCAGAGTTTCATTACCCATTGAGTGAAAAAAATATTTTCTTTTATTAGACTTAAATGGATTACATTGCACATATGCTCTCTGGGAGAGTGTTCTAAATGGACATTGCAAAGAGCAAAAAGGCTTTATTGGAAGTGATTTGTTTGCTCTTCACTTTTAGAGTGAGGATGATGAGTGTTCTCCATATTTGCTCTTCTAGGTCTGTTATTTGGTGTCCTGCATAGTAACAACTTTGAATAATTTTGTATCGTTTGCAAATTTGATCTCTTCACTCTATTCCTATTTCTAGGTCATTTTTGAATGTGTTAAAGTTTATATTAAGAACATTTGGTTGATTTTTAGGGGCATGTTTACTAAAGTGCTGCAGGCAGCATGGAATTTACATGCGGTTAGTGTACGTTTCTACCATAGCAGGGGCAGAACGGCCATGGTAAAAGCAGGGGACAAGGCCACGGTAGCGAAATAATGCTGTGCTAGGTGCTCATGTGCACTGTGAAGGCACGTGCTACATGCAGCCACATTTGTGTGCTAACACCAGTGCCCCCTCCCATCCCCAGACAGAAGTATGTCATTGGAGCCATATAACTGTGCTCTGTGAAGGGTAGGAGCACATGACCCCATGACCCAAAAACACAGCAATGCCACCCTGTCAACATGTGAAGAAGCTCCCACCATACC
This sequence comes from Ichthyophis bannanicus, assembly GCA_033557465.1. Taxonomy (NCBI): domain Eukaryota; kingdom Metazoa; phylum Chordata; class Amphibia; order Gymnophiona; family Ichthyophiidae; genus Ichthyophis; species Ichthyophis bannanicus. The sequence goes on along the minus strand of CM066048.1, from coordinate 41,872,778 downwards.
CCAGCAGAGAGAACAGACATCCCACCAACAGAGCACAATGCAAATGGCCAGTAAAGGATAAAGAAGGCTGACAAGGGAATATGTGCACTCTGCTGCACAGCACAGAAATATGGGACAAAATACAAAGGGGGAAGAGCGATGATGTTGAGTTTCTATTCTTTCATTCCTGCAAATTTCAACCCCTCCTTCTGCCTCAGTCCCACCCATCCCTTAACATATTGGGTGCACTGCAGTACAATCCACACACCACCATGGAGAAGGTCTCTGAGGGTGACCGCAATAAACCCCCCACACCACCATGGAGCAGAGTACCATTAATCTCTCCACAGCCCGCACATGCCAGTTTCAGGAAGTCCCCCTAAGTCTATGGAGCTCGCACATGCTTCCCAGATAGAAGGAACACCTCATCTTCTCTACAACATGCTGGGGGAGGAGGCACTAATGGAGCAAGTTCTCCTTTGGTGGATTAAGTGAAAGCCTGTGCTCTGAGCCAGTAAGCCTATGACATGCCCTCCTTTGGTCAGGGTGAGTGGCCATGTGCTCTGGAAACAAAACCTATGGCACCAGCATGGCCTCCCAGGTGCACATGTGCACAGATATGTGGTCCCCCCCCACACACACACCATGCAGGGGAGGTGGTAGTCGAGCTGCACATTACTGTGCCATATCAACATTTTGCTAGTAGTTGCAACATCTCATTTGCATGCCCTAACCCAAACTGTCTTCAGCCGACTCCAACCCTAACTGAGTGGCCCACTTAGGGTATTTGCTCCATAAATTTACCAATTTCCCAATCCCTCTGCAACTCATCAGAGCAGCTGCACTCTCACATCTTGCCAGTGCATATGCAGACCTGCACATCATAATTTCTCCAGGACCAAGCAGGAAGTCAGTCCTCACTTATGGGTGATGTCGGCGCCGACGGAGCCCTCGTGCGGAGCATTTCCCCAGCTTTCACAGAAAGCCTTTCGGAATTGCAGCGCGCATGCGCGGTCCCCTTCCCGCCCAAGGGTGCCATCTTGCTCAGTCTTCTTTTTTCCGCGGAGCCCGACGGATGTAGTTCGTTTTTCCCCGAGGAAAAAGTTGATTTTCTCTATTTTTCTATTTTTCCTCTGGTTCGATGCCAGATCCTTTTCCCGCTCGGACCGATACGCCGATATCGAGTCCTTTCTCTCTTTTTTCGGTTTTTGGCCTTTGTGACTGGCGTTCACGCCTTTTTTCTTTTTCCCTGGCAGACCGGTCTTTTGACCTAGCAGGGGCCCTTTTTCCCCCGATGGCTGCCAGCGGGTTTAAGAAATGTGATCGGTGTAAGAAACTTATGTCTCTTACCGACACACATGACTGCTGCCTCCGTTGCCTCGGACCCGATCATGACCCGATGATCTGTGGTCCGTGTGGCAAAATGTCCTCAAAGGCCTTGAGGAGTCGGCAGCACCAGAGGGATAGAATTTTTTCTGACTCCGCGTTCGGCCGGGCCCGGACCTCGTCAGAGGCCTCGACGTCTCGAGACTCCGGCCCCGAGCAGCGTCGGGGTTCCTCTGAGCGGGGGTCTCCTTCGCGGGAACATCGCAGGAAGAAGAAACCCGCAAGGGCGGCGTCGGTGGACGCTCCTGGTTCCTCGAGGGCCAGGTCGCATAGCCCCGATAGCCGTCCCGGGTCTTCTGAGTCAGAGAGGCCTCCGAAGCATCCTCGTGTCGAGATGGAGTCTCCTGGACACGTAAGTGCTGTTGTCCTCATTGACTCTCCTCCGAGGGAGCCGACGTCGGGTCCGATGCCATCGGGGCCCGAGTCGGGGGCTGCTGGGTCTCCTGAGCTCGGACTCAGGTTGACGGCCTTGGAGAGCAGCTTTGCTGCCTTCATGGAACAGCAGCAGGCATTGATCGCTGGTCTCACCGGTGCATCTGCCCCGACCGCCGGTACCTCGACGTCCAAGTCGACCCCGGAGGCCGAGCCAGTCCTCGTGTCCATGCGGGCTCGAGTCGATCCTCGGCCACGGTCTCCCTCGACCTCCCGTTCGGGGCCGAGGTCGTCGACGCCGACACCCTCAGCGTCGGGGCGGAGGGCATCGGTGCCCGCCCGACCGGAGCCGCTCGATTCCTCCTCCGAGGAGTCGGGCTGGGAGACGGAGGACGAAGAGTCACCCGACACCCATCGGACTCGGTGTGTCCCCTCGGACTCACCCGAGTCCGAACCTCGGAGACGGTCCCCACCGGAGGATACCCGGTTCTCGGACTTCATGCAGGATATGGCCAAGGCCTTGGCCTTCCCCGCGGATCCCGAGGAGGAGCCTCGAGCCGAAGAGCTGGAGGCCCTCCAGTATGACTCTCCCCCGAAGGAGGCCTTTACTGTTCCGGTTCCTCCGATGCTGGAGCGACTACTCTTCCGCATATGGGAGACCCCGGCTTCGACGCCGGTGTTAAGCAAGCGGGTCGATTCCATTTATCAAGTCCGCAAGAGCCCCGGGTTCCAAAAGGCACAATTACCGCACCACTCCATGGTTGTGGAATCGGCCATGCATCGACTGAAAAGTCAGAAGATGCACTCCTCGGTGCCTCCCGGCCGGGAGGCCCAGAACCTGGATGCCCTCGGTAGGAAGTGCTTCCAGGGCTCTATGCTTGCTTGCCGTGTCCAGACATACCAGCTCTACATGGGCATGTACCTCCGAGACCTGGCAAAGGAGATTGCCGGGTTCTCTGCTGGTCTCTCCGAGGAACCTTTGCAGAGGTTCCAGGCCTTGTCCACCGGTATTCGAGAGTGCTCGAGGTTTATCTCTCGAGCAGCCTACGATGGCTTCGAGGCTTCGATGCCCGCCGACAGGCTTGGCTACAGTCATCCGACCTCGAGCCATGGGTCCAGGACAAGTTGGTCGATGTCCCCTGCCGGGGTGAAAACCTCTTTGGCAAGCCTATGGCTGAAAAGGCTGCAGAACTTGAGACCGAGACTCTGACCCGGACTAGGCTTTCTAGGAAAACCTCTGCCCCTTCTCAGAAAAAGAAGGGCTCGGGAAAAAAGACCTTTTACCCGAGGAAGTCATCGGCCTACAAACAGTACCCTCATTATCAGGCCTCTGCAGCTCCCCATGGTGGTGGAATCGGCTATGCGCCAAATCAAAAGCTTGAAGATTCACTCCTCTAACCCTCTGGATAGGGAATCGAGAGCCCTCAATGCCTTTGGGCGTCTGTGTTTCCAAGCATAAATGCTCTCAGCTAGAATTAACTCCTATATACTCTATATGGGAATGTTCCTAAAGGAGGTTTCTAGGAATCTTGAAGCCTTTGCTCCTCTCCTCCTGGATAACAAACGGGCAAATTATCTCACCCTAATTAAGCATAGCCAAATGTATGGAAGTTGTTCAATAGAGCTACCTTTGATGCTTTTGAGTACACGAGCAGGGTCTCAACAATGCATCGGTGCACGTTGCATTGCATGGCTTCAGGCCTCAGATCTTGAACAGAGAATTCAAGATAAGCTGGGCAACATTCTCTGCACAGGGGAAAATCTCATTGGCAAAGACTGGCAAGATAAGGCCTTTCAATTACAGTTAGAAAGTACTACTCTAAAGAGACTGTCCAGAGTAACAGCTGGCCCTGCTAGTAAAAAGACTCCTGCAAAGAAGTCTTTCTACAATAAGAAGAGATTCTTCTCTTCCTATCCTCCCATTTCTCAGTATCAGGGTCATGCTCCACAGAAGAGGCAGCAACCTCCTAAACAAAAGAAGCCACAAGTGGCTAAATCTCAACCAGCTCCGCAGCCATAACCTGCACCTGGTTTTTTACTCTTTCCTAGAGAACGTTGCCTCCCTGCCCCTGGAGGGGCTCAAACCCCTCCATATTGCAGCAGACTGTTTCACTATGCCCTCAGATAGCACCTTATCACCTCAGAGCAGTGGACACTTACCATAGTTCAGGAGGGGTACAGCTTTCATCTGCAAACTCTGCCTCCCTCCACATTCAGGGGGGAATATCAAACGCAATCCCCATTCACTATTCTCCTACAAGATGAGGTATCCTCTCTTCTGTCTCAAGGTGCCATAGTATGGTAGGCTATGGCCTATATAATAGCCTGTACATGTATGAGAGGCCTGCAAGCTAGGCCTGAGTCCCCACCCCCACTTAGAAATAGTAGTGCTGAGAAAGATCAAAGTCAGTGAAGGTCTGAGGATCTGCCTTAAACCGCTCTAAACTGCTTTTGCTAAGTTTGTGTTAATCCTTTATTCAATTATTTTATGCTGATGATAGATATGTTCCAGTGTTTTGCATTCTCACATTCACTGAGCCTAGAAATGACCTTGTAGTAGAAATGTATTTATGTCTAGAAACTGAGCCTTTATTAAAATAGCCTGAGAAGGGGAAACAGGGTGTTAAGCCCAGAGAGGGTCCCCGATTGGATAGATGCAGGGGGCGTTGGAACCAATAGAAAGTCTGCATGTATCAAACTGAAGAGAAATGTATAAAATGAATATGTTTCTGTAAGAGCTTTGGTTCAGTCCTTTTTGAAGCTTGACTCTCTGAGCCTTGTGCACAATAAATTGGCTTGGATCCTTGAACTGACTCCTGGTATTATTTATTGCATGCTTATCAGCTGCTTTATGTTCTTGGTGCGTTGGCCGGAAAGGAGGGGGTAGTGTGATGGTATGCAAGTGAATATACCACGACTTCTCGCCTCAAAAGGTTTGGTCCGGCTGGAGCCGCGCCTGACTGATCGCAGGGGAGCCTCCGTCGCCACTGATCCTCTTGTATCGGGGAGGGCTTCTCCTTGCCTCCGCAGGTTGCTGGTTCTGGCTGGCCAACACCTCCGAACCAGAGGGGAGTCCAGGATCCAACCCATGTACTGGTTTGGTATCGGGAACCGGATCCGGTGAGTAGACATTTTCTGCTAATCAGTCAGTCTGTCAGCCAGTCGGGATTCTGGAATAAGCGCTTGAGAGTCTGATCACCTCTCGGGGCGGTCCTAGTAAGTCTCAGAAGTCTTAAAGGTATAAGCAGAGACTGAAACTACCAACCCCTCAGCCAGCCAGTCAGTCAGTCAGGTTTTTTGGGAATGTTGGGATTTTATTCTGTCTTGAATGTCTGCTTGTGTGAATGAGAGGTCTTGAATACAGACCAAGTGACAGCGGACTCCTGAGTAGCGCAGTTCCTGGCCAGGCGACTGCGCCCAGGTCGCGAAAAGGAGGAAGCGTTTGGTGTTTGTCTCCCCCATTGTTCCGTTGTCCTTTACTGTTTGTTGTTTGTATCTGATTTTTGTTATCTGTTGAAACCGCGGGTTTCCCTTCTGGTATAATGTAAGATTATTCTGTTGGGTAATTTGGGAGTCTCTTCTAAGTGCAGCTTTTAAGCTGTTTCAGGTTTTTCTTCAGCACAGCATGAGACTCTGGCAAGCAGAGAGAGACGGGGCATGTCTGTAGAAAGGAATGTTTAGTATCCTTTAACTCTTTGATGGTTTACTTTCAATTTATTCTACGTTCTGCAGCTGGGTTAATTTGTGCTTATTTCAGGAAAATTGTACCTGTTTTATTCAATATGTTCTAATAGTGATGTTCCTTCTGCCATGGTCATGTATTATATATATCATTTGATAGGAATGTTTAGTCAGAATTTTGGATCCCGACAGTTTTGGGCTCAGCCTGGAAAGGGTTAAGTTCTTATTAACCCCTTTTGATCTCCTCAACTGTTCTTGTTATATCTCTGCCCTACTTGTCTGTAATGGTCCAAACAGAAATGATAGAGAAATTAAGGAAACTGCTTTTGTTTTTCCTTTGACCTTCGAAGTAGAGGTTAAGAACCCTGACAGGACTATGAAGCATCCCGAGCCAGTAGTTACCAGATCGCGATTTGAAAGTGATTTAAATCCTGAGTGAATGAGGAGTTAATCATGCTTGTATTCTAATTCCTGATATACTGCGGCAAGCACCTCATAGAGGACATACTTATTGTTAATAAAAATAAAAAAGGAAGAAAAAGGGGTGTATATGTATTCCAGATATCCACCCACTTTATGAAAAAGTACCCGTTTCATGTCCTTTGAATATCTGCTTTCTAAACTGTAAGATTTAAAGTAATTTCTTTTGCAGAGACATTGTTCAGCTTAAGTGCTGATTACGGCAGGCAGTTAGTTTCAGGCCAAGTATTTTTATTCTAGTCATACGTAACAGATATGTGGCCGTCATGTTAGGAGCCATAGTTCTTTCTATTGGGATTGTTTGTTATAACATGTTGCAAAATAATAGTTTTACTTTAGGCTTATTACAACCAATCTAAGCTTATGTTTTCTGCCTACCCTTTGTTTAATATTGTTGTATAGTTTTGACTCATAGTCCTCAGGAAAATGCAGCCTGACTGCCCACCCCCTCTGTCTGTTGTCAAGTACGTCACCATGGGGGGGGGGGGGGTCGAAGTCCACGCAGATTCTGTTGAAATGTATGACTAGGAATTTTAGCAAGGGATTTGCTGAAGACTATGGAATAGAATGTCTCCGTCCCGATTAGAAATACTCTGTGAAAGGGAGTGGCCAGTGTTAGCTACTTCATGGCCTGTGAGGGCACCTGTGATATGAGTGTAGTTTCCCGTGTTTATCAGGTTGTACAGAAAATGTTACCTGATCAATTCCCCTATATAGATTCCTGATTAAGTATTTGTGAAGGAAAAAAAAAGCCCTCCTGGATAAAGCGTTGCTATGAGAAACAGTATAGGAGATTAGTAGCAACCACAAGGGAGGGGGGCCCGGAAGTCTGGCTCTTTAGAAACAAAAAACAAAGCTGCCCATTTATTCTGCCCCAGAATCTCCAGACATTCCACTCTGTCCATCCCATTATCTTTGTAGGCCAGTCCCCTCAGCTCTGCCACCACCCCAGGCAGAGCCTGGGGCAGAGGGGATACCTCCCTGCAGATGTACCCCAAGTAGTTCACCAGCCACCTCCGCAGCAGGAGGACGCGCATCCCCTTGACCAGAAGCCCCGGCTCAGTTCAGAGTGCCTCCGAGTGGGCCACAGTCCACTGATGACACTACAAGCAGGGATTCATTTGCCAGTTCAGGGTCACTCACAGCCAGTGCCCAAGAACATCAAGCGGAACCCAGACAGTCCCGATTGCCGTATACCTTCAGAAGTACAACTACCAGTAAAAGGGATGGTTACGTTATACCATTGCGCCAGGTCCAGGGCCTACCCACCCTTGATACCGAAGGCCAGGCCGACCAGCCTTGTTTACGTGCTTTTCTCCACCACTGATTTACTGAACTGAAAGATGCATTATGCCTCCTACACTGAGAAACCTTAGGATTTGATTGAACCAATGACCAGTATTATGCAGACCCATCAGCCTTGATGGCCCCAAGTGGGATCCAAATAGTGCAGACAGCCCTAAATCGGTTTCGCCAAGCCCTCATGCAAAGCCTAAAGAAGGGAGGCCAGAAAGCCATGAATATTGGAAAAGTATCTGAAGTTCTCCAACGACTAGATGAGAGCCCAGCAGCCTTCTATGAATGATTATCTGAAGTCTATAGATTATATACCCCATACGATCCAGCAGCTCAGGAGAATTTGCGCATGGTAAATGCAGCCTTTGTCAGTCAGTCCCAGAGAGACATAAAACGAAAATTACAGAAAATGGATGGATTTGCGGGCATGAATACAGCACAGTTAATGGAAGTTGCTCAGAAAGTGTTTGTGAATCGTGAAAATGAACGGAACAGAGAAAGTGAACGAAAGATGAAGAAGAAAGCAGATCTTCTTGCTGCTGCTTTAGTTGAACGACGTGGAGGAGGTTTTCCTAATCAAAGGAGCAGAGGACGTGGAAGGGGTCGCGAGAATAATTGGACCTCACTGGGTGCGAATCAGTGCGCCCATTGCAGAGAAGAAGGACATTGGAGAAGTGAATGCCCGCATCTGGACTCCACCCCCAGGAGGGGAGGAGGGAGTACTTGGAGAACAGGAGGTTGATTTCAGAGTTGTGGAAGAATAAACCGAGCACAGTTCCAGCGAGAAAGGGAAGAAGCTATTGAGGGAGTGGCAGTTGCGATAGGCTATGACGTGGATGAAGACTAGGCCAGACTGGACTCCAAGTTCACCCTGGGTCCCCAGGAGCCTATGGTCTGTTTGGAAATAGGGGACCAATATATGGACTTTATGGTAGATACAGGAGCTGAACATTCAGTGGTGGCAAAGCCAGTGGCTCCTTTTTTCTCTCGATCTGTCACCATTATTGGGGCCACTGGGAACAGGGCCACCAAACCATTCCTGCAGAACCGCATGTGTGAACTAGGGGGACAGAAAATAACGCACCAGTTCTTGTATATGCCTGAGTGCCCTATTCCACTTTTGGGCCGAGATATGCTTGCCAAGCTTCAGGCACAAATATCCTTGACTGTGAACCCAAAGCCTGCTGGATTGATGGTGCTAACTGTCCCCCGAGAAGAAGAATGGCGGTTCTATAGTGCATCTCCAACCAAGTCAGCTAGTTCCTGTATACCCACCAACCTTATAGCCACGCCTGAAGTATGGGCAGAAGATAATCCACCTGGCCTAGCGAAGAACATAGCCCCTGTCATTGTTGCCCTCAAGCCAGGAGCGGAACCAGTGCATGTGAAGCAATATCCTCTTCCTCGACCAACTATTGAAGGTATCCACTGCCATCTGATGAAACTATTGAAGTATGGACTTCTCAAGGTGTGCCAGTCACCTTGGAATAACCCCCTTCTCCCAGTTAAGAAACCTGGGACAGGGGATTACCGCCCAGTACAAGATCTGAGGCAGGTAAATGATGCAGCTGAAACTATACACCCAGTGGTACCAAAATCCTTTTACTCTCTTGGGACTGATCCCCGCTGAGGCTACTCATTTCACTGTCCTGGACCTGAAAGATGCCTTCTTCTGCATACGCCTAGCCCCCACCAGTCAACTTTTGTTCGCTTTTAAATGGCAAGAACCCACGACAGGAAGGCGGGGCCAACTTACCTGGACTAGATTACCCCAAGGATTTTAAGAATTCACCTACTCTCTTCAGTGCTGCTTTAAATCAGGATCTTTCAAGCTACTATGTGAACCCATGAGAAAGGGTTCTTCTTCAGTATGTGGACAACTTGCTCATAGCCACAAATTCAGAAAATGAATGTCTACAAGCCACCAGTGAACTCTTGCACCTTTTAAATGAGGCTGGATACAAAGTCTCAAGAGCCAAGGTGCAATTATGTCAAACAAGTTAAATATCTGGGATTCCAGTTGTCCAGCGGAATTCGACGCCTGGGACCAGAACGCAAAGAAGCTGTATGCGGTATTCCTACTCCAACCACCAGGAGGCAAGTGAGAGCCTTCTTGGGTGCTGCAGGATACTGTCGTATATGGATCCCCAATTTCGCTCTGCTGGCAAAACCATTGTATCAAGCTACCAAAGGAATGGAAAAGTCCCCACTGGAGTGGGGACCTGAACAGAATGCAGCACTCCAGTCTCTGAAAGCCGCTCTGATGTCATCACCAGCTCTGGGTCTACCAGATGTCCAGAAACCTTTCTGTCTCTATGTCCATGAGTTACAAGGAAATGCTTCAGGGGTACTGACTCAATCTCTTGGATCTTGGCAACGGCCGGTAGCCTACTTGTCAAAACAGTTGGATGTGGTAGCAAGAGGTTGGCCCCCTTGTTTGAGAGCTGTTGCAGCTACAGCCCTCCTAGTGAGCGAAGCAGACAAGCTCACTCTGGGACAGAATCTACAAGTTACTGTGCCACATTCTGTTCTGACCCTCATGGAACACAAAGGAAGTTTCTGGCTCACAAATTGACAAATGTTGAAGTATCAGAGTATGCTGTGTGAGAATCCTCGATTGAAATTGATGGTCAGTCAAGCTCTGAATCCTGCTACGTTGTTCCCAATTAGTCTTGACCCCCCTGATCATGACTGTTTAGAAATTATGGACACTGTATTCTCAAGTCACCCGGATTTGACTGATGTTCCTTTGGAGAACCCTGAATAGACTTTCTTTATGGATGGAAGCAGTCTTGCCATCAATGGGCATCATTGTGCCGGGTATGCAGTGGTGACCCTTGATCTGGTAGTTGAGTCCACAGCTCTGGCCCCAGGAACTTCAGCACAGAAAGCTGAATTGATAGCTCTCACTAGAGCATTGACAATAGGAAAAGGGCTCTGTCTAAATGTGTCCACAGATTCCAAGTATGCCCTTACAACCTTGCATGTACATGGGGCCCTGTACAAAGAATGAGGGTGGATAACCTCAGGAAGCAAGTCCATTAAGTATGGCCCCGAGATATTGACATTATCAGATGCGTACTGCCTATACACCTCAGAATTTAGGAAAAGTAGAACGTATGAATAGAACCCTGAAATCTCAGTTGTCTAAACTTTGCCAAGAAGCTCACCTGAAGTGGCCCCAGGTTCTTCCTAGCCCTTCTTAGGATATGCTTAGCCCCTACTAAGTCTTTAGGAGTTTCCCCTTTTGAGATTCTGTATGGGTGACCCCTGCCTATTGTACAAGGAATACAAGGAGATATGAAACAGAGCGGATCTGAAATTACTAGACAGGAACTATTGGCTTTAAGTTCTGTTTTGCAGAGTCTTCATATGTGGGTACAAGATCAGTTGCCCATCAACCTCTGCATCCTCTCAAGCCTGGAGTCTCAGTGTGGATCAAAGAGTGGAGAAAGACACCGTGGGCACCGCATTGGAAGGAACCTTATGTTGTCATCTTATTAACCCCAACAGCAGTTAAAGTTGCAGAGCTTGAACCCTGGATTCATCACAGTAGAATAAAGTCAGCAGCCGTTGATAGCACTGTAGAAAGGAAGGCAGCTACAAAAGTATTAGCTATGTGGCAATATTACCCTATACCCCAAGATGATGCTGTTACACGAGTATAATATGTGATTTAATTCCCACCCTTTCTAACTTGCGGGTGAGAATAATAAAAGGGGGGAATGTGGTAGGCTATGGCCTATATAATAACCTGTACATGTATGAGAGGCCTGCAAGCTAGGCCTGAGTCCCCACCCCCACTTAGAAATAGTAGTGCTGAGAAAGATCTAAGTCAGTGAAGGTCTGAGGATCTGCCTTAAACCGCTCTAAACTGCTTTTGCTAAGTTTGTGTTAATCCTTTATTCAATTCATTTATGCTGATGATAGATATGTTCCAGTGTTTTGCATTCTCACATTCTCTGAGCCTAGAAATGACCTTGTAGTAGGAATGTATTTATGTCTAGAAACTGAGCCTTTGTTAAAATAGCCTGAGAAGGGGGAACAGGGTGTTAGGCCCAGAGAGGGTCCCCGATTGGATAGATGCAGGGGGCGTTGGGACCAATAGAAAGTCTGCATGTATCAAACTGAAGAGAAATGTATAAAATGAATAAGTTTTTGTAAGAGCTTTGCTCAGTCCTTTTTGAAACTTGACTCTCTAAGCCTTGTGCACAATAAATTGGCTTGGATCCTTGAACTGACTCCTGGTATTATTTATTGCATGCTTATCAGCTGCTTCAATAGAAGATGTCCAAACATCTACTTTGATACAGTATGTTGATGATTTACTTATTTGTTCCCCTTGTTATGATGCTTGTGTTGCTGATACTATGTTAACTCTTGTACATATCTCTCATTTGGGATTGAAAGTTAATCAGTCTAAGTTACAATTTTCCCTTCCACAAGTAGTATTTCTTGGTGTATGTCTCTCCTCAGCTGGCCGCTCTATTACGGCCCAGCGAATTGATCCTATTATGTCTATGTCTTTTCCTGCTACTGTTCCTTATATACGCCGCTTTTTAGGTCTTTTAGTATTTTGCCACCAGTGGATCCCTGACTTTGCTGAGCTTGCTGCTCCACTGTATGCCCTTCTTGGCCATGAGGCTCCGGAGGGTATTATAGTTCCTACTGAAGCACAGCATAATGCTTTCCATTCCCTGCACCAAGCCCTACTGACTACACCCTGTCTTTCTTTCCCTGACTATGCTTTGCCCTTCTGTCTCTATGTGGCTACTTCCACCAGTGCCGCTGTCCAACGTTTCCCTATTGGACTAAAGCCCTTGAGCTATTTTTCCCAAGCTTTTGATCCTGTCGTCTCTGGCATGCCTCCATGCTTTCAATCTTTGGCTGCAGTAGCTTTTGCTATACAAACTACAGATTTTCATGTTCTCCAGCATGAATTGCATGTATATACTTCCCATTCAGTTGCTCATCTTTTACATTTAGCCAAAACTCAGCCCTCTCTCTAGCTCTCGGTTATTGCTGTTTGATTTAGCTATTTCCCAAGCACATGTCACTTTACATGAAGTTTCACTTTTACAACCTGCTCAAATCCTGGCTTCTCTTGATCCCCTTTTACACCTATCTGATCCCGATGGAACTCATGATTGTCTTTCCTCTGTAACGGCCTATTCAGAAGCTAGGCCTGATCTCTCCTCTGTCCCTTTGTCCAGCCCTGACTGGATTCTGTTTACTGATGGTTCTGCTTTTCGCAATGAACAAGGGGATTTACTTGTTGGCTATGCTGTTACCACTGTAATAGAGTCAGGCGCTTTTCCATTTGCTAGTGCCCAGTTAGCTGAAGTGTTTGTTCTCTTTCGGGCCCTGGAGATGTCTGCGCACTTGGTTGTAAATATCCATACTGATAGTGCTTATGCACTTGGGGTTCTCTGGGATTTTGGTAATATTTGGGCTCAACATGGATTTTTGACAGCTGCTCATAAGCCTATCAAGCATGCACGCTACATTGAACGTTTGCTTGCTGCAGTTCTTAAACCGGCTCAGGTGGCTGTGTTAAAATGTAAAGGATATGAGCTTACTGGTTCCGTAGTGTCACAAGACAATCAGTTTGTGGACCAAGCTGCTAAAGCTGCAGCGGCGGGGCCTGTGGTTCCGTCGCATCTGCTATTAACTCTTCGTTCACCTGCAGCTTCCACTTCTGCCTCATTATCATTGGACTTGATGCGTTCCCATCAGGATTTGGCGGACTTCACCGAAAAGCAGGAATGGTTGTCTTGGGGAGCATCGCCCGATGGTACTGGACTATGGAAAAAGGACCAATTGTTTATTTGTCCTAAATCATTACTTTATCCTGTTGCCCTGTTCTTACATCACAAGTTTCATTTAAGTGTTCCGGCTATGACTAATGCTTTTGCTCAGTTATGGTATAATCCTGCATTTGCTTCTGTTGCTCATGCTGTATATATTTCTTGTCTCCCGTGTTTACAAGCAGGAAAATCTGGATGCACCCTTCACACATTACCGTCTCCATCCTTGCCTAGGCCTCAAGGACCCTTCCTCTTCCTGCAAATGGATTTTACTGATCTGCCTTGTGCCAAGGGGGGAAAGAAACACCTTTTGTTTTTTACCTGTTTATACTCAGGATGGCCTGAAGCCTATCCAACCAATTTGTTATCTGCTGCTACAGTTTTGAACTGTTTGCTTACCCAGTTTATTCCTTTGTGGAGAATACCCCTGATTTTGTCTTCCAATCAAGGCCCAGCATTCACAGCAAAAGTCTGGAAAGGCATAACCGCATTTTTTGGCCTTCATCAGCAGCTTCATCCTCCATATCATCCGCAAAGCTCTGGCCAAGTGGAACGGATGAATCGGACGCTGAAGGCGCTCCTCTGTTCCCTAACTCATGATTGGAGTCGGGATTGGGTGGAAGCTCTGCCATTTGCTTTATTTTCGATCCGCAACTCTCCTAAAAGAACTCAACAGGGCCTTACCCCCTATGAAATTGTGACCGGACGTCCAGCAACAACCCCAGCCCATGTTAGAGTGGCACCAGATCAATTTCCCGATCCCCAACTGCTGCACAGCAACCTGTTACCAACGTTTGGTACAGATATTTACAGTAGGATATCTCCTTCCTTTTTGCAGCTTACGAAACAGGGGGCTTAGGCATCGCGACCACCTCCAGACATGGAGCCCGGAGATTGGGTGCTCATCAAGGATCCGGCGCTGAAGGCTGCTCTGGCAGTGAGGTTTCTGGGACCATTCCAAGTGTTGCTGGTGGGATATTCGGCATTGAAAGTGAAAGGACGGAAAACTTGGATACATTTGGACCAGTGCAAGACAGCACCGCTACCTGGATAAGACAACTTCCCTGTACACAGCCTAAGCCAGAACCAGAAGAATTTGAGATTGAACTGGAATCGCTTCCCCCGATTTTAATGCCGCTCAACCAAGAAAGTGGGTGTAAAGTCATAGGACAGTTACAATCCACCTCGGACTAGTCCTCACGGCATTGGCTGATATGTATGCTTTCAGTGGCATTGGCACTGTTCTTGTGTTTGTTAATCTGGTGTGTGGGATTTCTTTCCCAAGGGCGAATTTGAGAAGAACCTTGCTGCGGAAGAAAAAACGTGAAATAAAGACTTTTTCAAGTGCATTCATAGCAAAAAACCTGTGAGAGAGTCAGTTGGTCCATTAGATGATAGAGGGGTTAAAGGGGCACTAAGAGGCGACAAGGTGATAGCGGAGAGACTGAATGAATACTTTGCTTCGGTCTTTACTGAGGAAGATGTAGGGATGTTACCGATGGCTGAAGTGGTATTTAAAGATGCGGAAGAATTGAAGGAAATATCGATACATCAGGAAGATGTACTACAACTATTAGATAAACTGAAGAGTAGCAAATCACCTGGGCCGGATGATATACATCCAAGGGTGTTGAAAGAACTGAAATATGAGATTGCAGACCTGCTATTAGTAATCTGTGAACTATCATTAAAATCATCTCTAATGCCTGAAGATTGGAGGATCGCCAATGTAACACCAATTTTTGAAAAGGGTTCCAGGGGTGATCCGGAAACTACAGACTGGTGAGCCTGACGACAGTACCGGGAAAAATGGTAGAAACCATCATAAAAAATAAAATTACTCAGCATGTAGATAGTCATGGCCTAATGGGAGACAGCCAACATAGCTTTAGACAAGGAAGATCTTGTCTTACTAATCTGTTATGTTTTTTTGAAGCTGTGAATAAACAGGTGGACAAAGGTGAGTTGGTTGATATAGTGTATCTGGACTTTCAGAAAGCCTTTGACAAGGTCCCTCATCAGAGACTTTTGGAAAAACTAAAGGGTCATGGGATAGGAGTCAGTGTACTACTGTGGATCAGGAACTGGTTAAAAGATAGAAAGCAGAGGGTAGGGCTAAATGGCCAATTTTCCCAATGGAGAAAGGTGAATAGTGGTGTACCCCAGGGATCTGTGCTGGGTCCGCAGCTTTTTGACATATTCATAAATGACCTGGAAAGTGGAATAACGAGTGAGGTTATCAAATTTGCAGATGACAAAAACTATTTAAAGTTGTTAAAACCCAAGAGGATTGTAGAAAATTGCAAGAGGATCTTGATAAATTGGAAGACTGGGCATCAAAATGGCAGATGAAATTTAATGTGGACAAGTGCAAAGTTATGCACCTAGGGAAGAACAACCCAAACTATGGTTACACGATGCAAGATTCCACATTAGGAACCACCACCCAGGAAAAAGATTTAGGCATCATTGTGGATAACATGTAAAACCCTCGGCCCAGTGTGCAGCGGCAGCCAAGAGAGCAAATAGAATGCTAGGTATCATAAGGAAAGTAATGGAAAATAAAACAAAAGATATTATAATGCCTCTATATCGTTCCATGGTGAGACCATACCTTGAATATTGTGTGCAATTCTGGTCGCCGTATCTTAAAAAGGATATAGCGATATTAGAAAAGGTTCAGAGAAGAGCCACCAAAATGGTAAAGGGGATGGAAGGATACTCCTATGAAGAAAGGCTAAAAAGGTTAGGGCTCTTTAACCTGGAAAAGAGACGGCTGAGGGGAGATATGATAGAAGTCTATAAATTAATGAACGGAGTGGAACGGGTAAACGTAGATCGATTGTTTACGTTACCAGAATATAGAAAGACTAGGGGACATGCAATGAAGCTACAAGGTAAACTATTTAAGACTAATAAAAGAAAATATTTTTTCACTCAACATGTAATCAAACTCTGGAATTTGTTACCGGAGGATGTCGTAAAGGCTGCTAGTGTAGCTGGGTTTAAAAAAGGTTTGGACAAGTTCCTGGAGGAAAGGTCCATAAACCATTATTAAGAAGGGACCCAATCAATGCTTGGAGCAGAAGTTGCCACATCTGACCCAGTACAAGCATTGTTGAACCTGTGTCTTTTGGGGAAACTGCTAGGTATGTATGACCTAGATTGGCCACTGTTGGAAACAGGATACTGGGCTTGATGGACCTTGATCTGACCCAGTATGGCATATCTTATGTTCTTATGTTATGAGTAGGGAGTGTGGAGACTTGGATGAAAGAGATATTAGGGATATTTACACCAAGGCTAGGGCTTATTCATAAGGCAATAGGAGAATCGATTCTAGCCCTGGACCGAGCCCCTACACCCTCGTTGGTCCATGATCATGCGGTTCCTGCATATGATCGACATACTCCTTGGGTAAAACATGGTGTTTTTTATGATGTGTTTCATTCTCACATTTATTCCTTAATTCAGCATTTTAACATTTCCAATTGCGCTGTGTGTTTACCTCACCCAGCAGCTACGCAGTTTGGATTTTTGCCCCGACCTCGACCCATTTCTCTGCAAGAATTAAAGGAGTTGTCTGTGAATGAAACCTTATTCAATCTTACTGTAACATGGCCAGATGTGGCAACTTCTGCTCCAAGAGTTATCAGTCCTCAGCCAGTTACCAACCCCCCTATTTGTTTTCAGCGAGAGGGGACTTACCCTGTGGGGGAGACCCCTCTATCTAGTTGTCAGACCATTATGACTAACAATCATGTGTATTTGCTGATGGGCAATCCCACAGTGAGTTCTGTACAAGCCCATTCTAATCTGAGGGTTGTTAATGCTTTCACTGGTCCTAAAACCTGTCTTGACCAGGATGGGCTACCAATATATGGAAAATATAGATTGGAGAAAAGCAAAAATGGTTCAGGATATGGCTATGTTGATAACTATGTATATCCCTATTTAGGATACTATCACCCGTGGTTAAGGGATATTTGGCCTGGGACTGAGGTTCTGCTTACAGAACCTAAAGATTATAAAATTTTGCCTGATGGACTCCTTGCATTAGTGGGCCATTACTTTGTGTGTGGAACCCTAGCTTATGTTCGGTTGCCTGCTGATTGGTCCGGCAACTGCTACATAGCTACCCTTGACCTGCCATGGAAATTTGTCCCTTATGAGTCTTTGCTTGGGGTGTGCCCTAGCCATCAATGTAGAGCTGCGGATGACCACAGTGCAGATATAAGTGCAGCATGTAAGCTACTAGATGATACTACTATGCTTACCCAAAAAGAAGTAAACATCTTTACTGGAACAGTTTGGCTCAGTACCTTTGGTTCCATACGTCCTAAAGAACGTTATGGTGAACAAATATTTTTATTTATTTTATTTTATTTAGTATACATTTGTATACCGCTACTTCCAGCGATCAGCAGCGGTTTGATTACAGATTGGAAATTGTCAAATCATGACAGGAAATTTTTGAGGTATAAACACATTGATTAGACAGGAAAGCACAGCACACATCAGGTACCGTTGACAAACTAACCACTTACTCCGCCCAAAACCATATGGCCTTGGACTATTTATTAGCCAAGGAAGGAGGAGTTTGTGGTGTCGTCCACAATCACTGCTGTACGTTTATCAACTCCCAGAGAAAGGTGGTAACTAATATCCTAAATCAGGTAAGAAAGGAAACCCATTTTTCCAAAGATAATATTGAAGGTACTTCTGATTCCTTATGGCCCTGGTTTGAAAATATGTGGGGTGGCCTGTCAGGTCCCTTAAAGGCCTTACTGACGGGCCTTTTCGGCTTCCTAGTAGCCCTCCTGCTTCTAGGGATAGGCCTTGCCTGTTTTATGAAATGTTGTACTTCATATATGGCTAAGACCACAAACACTATTGCAGTCCTTAGGCTATGAAGTGTTCCCAGTTCTGGGGATTTACTCCGAGAATTGCCTTTTAATGTAGAATGTGGTTCTGAGCAGAACCAAAGGGAGGACTGTGAGAAAGGAAGGACTGACCAAGGCCCCCGAACAAGGTTAGAGACTATAGCAGAGACTGATGAGCTTTTGTGTGATAAGGCAACTTATACTAATATAAACCATCCTATCTATGGCAATCTTGATTTGGCTATGGATAGTGATGACCCAATTTATGGTACACTTGATATAGATACGGACAGTGATGTAAGCACAGATAATGATGAAGAAACAGGGCTGTGAAGGTGGCTATAGCCATATACCTTTACTCAGGTAAAAATATATGCTTATTGAAATGCTAGGCTGAACTACAAAATATATATTTTTAGATAGAAGCTTCTGTCTCTATAAGAATTGCTGACAGTTAATTGCAAAAGAGATTAACTAACAAATTGTGTACACAGCTACTGTGACCAAAGGTTAGCTTCCACAAATTTTGGGGACATTCTGCAATCCCTCCGCCCTTGTGGTAAATGATGGGTCAAATTGACCCATCAACTAATGTCAGCACTATTGCATGAGCTTTCCGAGAATCAGAGACCTTAGGTCAACATATAACTGGAAATCAAATAAAAGCTTGGGAAATTAGCAGAATTTAGAAAGAAATTATAAGTGTAACTAATCAACTCTTGTCTGATGACAGAATTGTTTTGTGATTATGGGCATGGCCTTGTAACTTCAGGGTTTTTTTTAATGATTTTTGCAAAGTATCAGCAGAAAAATGATCCTGTAAGCAGATTTTATTCTAGGCCTGTAATTTTGTAACATGAATATCATCCGATGTTAATCAAAAAATAACTATGTCAGCTGATACTACTTAATGAAAGGCAGATCTCTGGTGGAAGATTTTCAAAGATAGTTAGAGGAGGAGCCGTGATTTGCACCCCCTGACCATCTTCCTTCTAGAGCTCTGGAATTAATATAATTGATTTTCTGTGTATGTGTCTTATTTTTTTTCCTTCCTGTTAGAAGGGCCAGGTAAAGCCTAAGAATCCAGGTAGGAGGGCCTGCCCCGAGACGGGAGCAACAAGTAGCAAATCACCTGGACCAGATGGTATACATCCAAGGGTGTTGAAAGAACTGAAATATGAGAGTGCAGACCCACTATTAGTAATTTGTGAACTATCATTAAAATCATCTATAATACCTGAAGATTGGAGGATGGCCAATGTAAAACCAATTTTTTAAAAGCGTTCCAGGGGTGATCCAGGAAACTACAGACCAGTGAACCTGGCGTCCATACTGGGAAAAATGGTAGAAACCATTATAAATAACAAAATTACTGAACACATAGTCATGGCTTTGGATATAGCGCTATAGAAATGTTAAATAAATAAAATGGGAGTCAACATGGCTTTAGCCAAGGAGGGTCTTGTTTTACTAATCTGTTATGTTTTTTTGAAGGTGTGAACAAACAGGTAGACAAAGATGAGTTGGTTTATATAGTGTATCTGGATTTTCAGAAAGCCTTTGACAAGGTTCCTCACGAGAGACTCTTGGCAAAACTAAAGTCATGGGATAGGAGGCAGTGTACTAATGTGGATCAGGAACTGGTTAAAAGATAGAAAGCAGAGGGTAGGGCTAAATGACCAATTTTCCCAATGGAGAAAGGTGAATAGTGGAGTACCTCAGGGATCTGTACTAGGTCCACTGCTTTTTTTTTTTTTTTTTTATATGTAATAAATTTTATTGAGCAAAATGCAAGGACATACATTACAATATCATAAACACAACAATAGAATACATTCGCCATTCCTCTGGAACATGACTCACCAGTCGTCAATTAACAAGGTATGGTAACAAATTAGGTACATTAGACTGTTCAACTATCCGAACCCCAAAACCATATCAGTCATCATAAGTCCAAATTTAAAGTCAAACTTAAATTCAAATCCAAATTTAATTCAAATTCAAATCCAAGGTTGAACGAACCCAACCAACCCCCGTATATCGAAAAACTCTCCCCTCCCTTACCTTCCAAATCAGCACCAAGGTGGAGAGGGCACTACAATACAGAGTCAAAGAGAGGCCAATACAGAGGTATAATGACATACAACAAAACTATACAAAACATATCAAACAAATCAGAACAACTTGGGAAAAGGCAGAGCAAAACAGTCGTATGAGATATAAAACAGGCCACAGTGAATTCCCAGACTGTCCCATACTTAAAGTAGAAGAGTACCCATAATGCCTGCCGTAAATAGATCTGCAACTCTCTCACTGCTTGACTACACAATTCTCGCTGTCTGAACTAGCTCAACGCCCGAGAGGTTGGGAGCAGGATCTTTTTGTATCGCGAAAACTTCAGGCATTCATAGCCCGACTGTACCGCCATGTGATCCTTGATATTTCGGCCCCAATAACTCCGAAATTACCCCCCCAACGTTGGGAGATGACATTGCCGGGTAAGGAGCAGGAGTTTTGGCTGGACGTATACGCTTATACACACTCCTGTTCTATCTCTTTGGGGTTACTTCATACTCAACTTCGACTCCTTTAGCGCTTAAATATTACGCCGGTTGATCTGTTTCATTGGAAGAGAGCTGACGACCCACTATGCTGGAGATTGTGTGGTCGACTGGGTACTTTTGATCACATGTGGTGGTCGTGTCCGTACATTCAGGGGTATTGGAAGAGAGTGACGGGGCATATTGCGGTAAAACTGCAGGTGTCTCTCCCAGTTGAGATGGAATCTTGTTTATTAGGAATATGCCCCGAGTTTCCTTCTCAGCGTTCTCTCCGAAAACTGGTGCAGTCACTTTTGTTAGCGGCTCGGTCGGTGTTGGCTCGTTTCTGGAAACGTAGCCGAGTTCCCTCTCTCAGTGAATGGCGTACTAAATGCTGGGAAATGTATCGATTGGAAAAAATGACTGCTTACCTTCGGGGTCGTCCTTTCCTAGAAGAGAATCTCTGGAGCTTGGTGTTTCAAGAGGACTTATGATGGTTTGCGATCGGTTTTGATGGGAGACCTGGGGGGGTGTAACGTGTGGACGATGAAGGTGGTGGGACCTGGAGGTCCACTGCTTTTTAATATATTTGTAAATGACCTGGAAATGGGAATAATGAACGAGGTAATCAAATTGGCAGATGACAATAAATTATTCAAAGTTGTTAAAAGCCAAGAGGATTGTGGAAAATTGCAAGAGGACCTTGATAAATTGGAAGACTGGGTATCCAAATGGCAAATTAAATTTAATGTGGACAAGTGCAAAATTATGCACATAGGAAAGAACAACCCAAACTATGGTTACACGATGCAAGGCTCCACATTAGGAACCACCACCCAGGAAAAAGATTTAGGCGTCATCATGGATAACATGTTGAAACCTTCCCCCCACTGTGCAGCAGCGGCCAAGAAAGCAAGTAGAATGCTAGGAATCATAAGAAAAGGAATGGAGAATAAAACAAAGGATATTATAATGTCTTTGTGTCATTCCATGGTGTGATCACACCTTGAATATTGTGTGCAATTCTGGTCGCCGTATCTTAAAAAGGATATAGTGTTATTAGAAAAGGTACAGAGAAGAGTCACCAAAATGGGGATGAAAGGATACTCCTTTGAAGAGAGGCTAAAAAGGTTAGGGCAACCTGGAAAAAGGAGAGATATGATAGAGTCTATAAATGAATGAATGGAGTGGAACGGGTAAGCATAGATCGATTGTTTACACCTTCAAAATACATAAAGACTAGGGGACATGCAATGAAGCTACAGTGTAACCTATTTAAGATTAATAAGAGAAAATATTTTTTCACTTGACGTGTAATCAAATGGAATTCTTTACCGGAAGACACAGTAAAAGCTGTTAGTGTAGCTGGGTTTAAAAAAGGTTTGGACAAGTTCCTGGAGGAAAGGTCCATAAACCATTATTAAAAAGACCCCGGAAATCAACTGCTTGCCCCAGGACGAGCATTGTAGAACCTATGTGCCTTTTTGGGAACAAACTAGGTACTTGTGAACTAGATTGGCCTCTGTTGGAAACAGGATACTGGGCTTGATGGGCCTTGTTCTGACCCAGTATGGCATATCTTATTTTCTTATGTATGTTATTGTGGCCTACCACTCCGTGCGCCTACGCCCCCTAGGGCCGGCAAGGCAGATTGTTTCTGCTTTTGGACGCTTACTGTTGTATTTGTGAAGGCGCCCGCCTAATAGGACACGAAGATCACCTCTTTTAATGTAGTTGTGGTTTGCTTTTATTTAGCAGTCCGAATGGAAGAGGCACAGGGCAATTTGTACCATAAATTGCTTTTTATTTGTTTTTCTTCAAGTAAATCATTTGTGGCAAAAAGCTCAAGAAAAAGGCAAAATCACATTAACCAAAATAGGATTCTTCTCCAAAGAATGTCCAAGGTGAATTCTACAAATAAACTTCTTCACTCTTGGTAGTAGTACTTCTATTATTTACAGATACAGCAAAGATACCATTTGTGCATCCTTCACAAACTTAGAAATAGTGGAGCTTTACTTTCTCTGCTGGCATAAGTTCAAGACATCAATCAGAGTGCCACCTCTCAGTTTAAAACCGTTAGCTTATTTAGCTGAGGTTACAGCAGCAATAGAACCAGCTACTTTTACACATGAGGGTTTGGTTATCTTCCTGTCTGTTTTTCAAGCATACAGTGATTCTAGCACTTCTGTTGCCTTCTTACTTCTTTCACACAGCATTTAGTAAAAGCATTATATATTAGTCACACACAGACTGCAATCCATTGATTCGGCTGAGGACACGGAATTATTAGAGAAACAGTCCACATCCATTTCTGCTGGGGAATTATATGGCTCTGTGCTTGGGGTAACCTCTGGCTCAACCTGTTGTACGTTCTTCAACAGCTTTAAAAGTTTTCCCCACTTTAGCTTCTGGTTCCCCTTTATAACCGGGTTGGAAACTCTTGCCTTTCTCCCTCTTAATAAATCCTCTTCAGGAAATGCATAAGCTTTTGGGCTGGCAGTGACTCTCCTTCTAACAGGCTTTTTACATTGTCTGTATAGAGGCTCAGGGCTAGAGCTGCTATAATCTGACTCAGAAGTAAAGTCCTGAATTCTCTCCCAGCTCTTTCTATGCCCACACCCTTTACACTTGCCTTGTAAGTGTTGACCAGTCCTCCTGGACCCACCAGAAGACACAGCCTTGAAGTGCTGCTTCCTCTCCCGGTCTCTTGGCCTTCTCACTTGGCTCCTAGCCTGCAGCCTGTCCTGCCTTTGAGCAGTCCTTCTCTGCAGTCTCTCTGGTGTATGAGCAGATCCTGTTTGATCAGTGTCTGAGTCCTCTGTTAGCTCAGCTGATCTTCTAGAGAGACTCCGTCCTCGGGAGTCTGCCAGTTTCTCCTTAGTATTGCACTTGCCTCTGCACTGTCCTGTGCATGGTCCTCGTGTGTGCTGAACTCTAGAATCAACTCCCAGCTGATCCTCCAGTTTCCCCTCACTTCCTGTGTGACGCAGTTTATATGTTCTGTGAATTGTTTGCTTCCCTGGCCCCACCCTCTCTCTGCTTGCAGCTGCCCTAGAGGCTGGGTGTGGCTTCAAGGTAACCCTGCTTCTGTGTGCCTTAGTTTCACTCTCTATGTGGGAATTGTGTTTCAGTGAGCCCATCCCCCGCTTATGGGAACAAATTTCAGTGTTTTTTCTAGTTTTAAAGGGCTCTGCAGCATGCACATCATCACATTATGTTTTTATGTTCTCTACGACTGGGATATGTACTGGATCTCCTCTCCCAGGGCAACGTCTCACTACTCCAACTCAATCCACAGTCTCTCCGCCTCACAGCTTGGCTGCTGAGAGCATAGCTTTACAAGGCTTTGACCTTACCCAAGAGGTTGAGATCCTTTTGGCTTCTTGAAAGCCCTCCACCAGACATTCATACGCTTTTAAGTGGCATAGATTATCTGTTTGGTACTCCCAGAAAGATCTCAATTCCTTTTCTGTTGCAGTGGAGTCACTCCTTCAATATATCCTCCGCCTGTCCTCGACAGGACCAAAGACAAACTCGGTGTGAGTCCACCTTGGTGTCATTACAGCCTCTTATCATCTGCTTGATGGACAGCCCGTCTCCTCACACTGCTAGTAGCACGTTTCATGAGAGGTCTTCTGCTGTCCAA
This sequence comes from Ichthyophis bannanicus, assembly GCA_033557465.1. Classification (NCBI taxonomy): domain Eukaryota; kingdom Metazoa; phylum Chordata; class Amphibia; order Gymnophiona; family Ichthyophiidae; genus Ichthyophis; species Ichthyophis bannanicus. Next base: position 41,848,705 of record CM066048.1, on the reverse strand, counting down.
ACCACCTATTAAGCCACCTCCGGTAGCATGGGACCTCAATGTCATTCTAGCGCAGCTCCTCAAGCCACCCTTTGAACAATTAGTCACGACCTCACTTAAATTTCTCTCATGGAAAGTGATCTTCCTTATTGCCCTCACTTCAGCTAGACGCATTAGTGAGCTTCAGACTCACCCACTCTTTAATCCAAAGGTGGTATCTCCCTTCCATCTAAACCAGTCAATTTACCTTCCAGTTTTTTTTCCTAAGCCGCATGCATCTAGAGCAGAAGCAACTCTGCACACTCTTGACTGTAAGTGTGTGTTGGCTTTTTACCTCCAACGGCCTCAAGGTCATCATAAAGCCCACAGTTGTTCATCTAATTTGATCCCAGTCACCTGGGATTACTTGTCTCTAAGTGTACACTCCTCAGGGGGATAGCAGACTGCATTTCATTTGCCTATGACAAAGCAGGGCTCTCCTTGGAGAGGCATGCCACTGCTCACAAATTCTTGCCATGGTCATCTCGATGGCAAACTTACGCTCAGCAGACATCAACAAAACTTGCAAAGCAGCAACTTGGTCTTCTGTCCATAATTTTGCTGCCTATTATTGTTTGGATAAGGACTCCCTTCGGGATGCCATGTTTGGTCAAGCTGTACTCCAGCACCTCTTTCAGACTTAGATCTTTATTTTTATTTGCATTATTTGATATACCGCCTTTACCAAGGTGTCGTGGCGGTGTACAATAAAAAAAAATCAAAACTGCTAGAAACAAAAGATGAAAAGGAACGCCAACAAGTCGATAGAAAAGCAAATAGAAAAGGCAGAGAGAAAGATAGCAAAGGACAGCAATGGACAAAAAAACCACCATGAATATTAGAAACAACAAGGGACCGATGGTGGGAGGGGGCGGGGAGCTGTGGTGATTGTGAACAACGTTGCAACTCCTACCCTCCGTCCTGGATTTTGAAGATACCAGAAATCCATTTGGGATCCATGACCTCATAATGCCTACTCCGAGGCGAACCTCCACCAGTTTTGAGGTCACTTTATCTGGCATCTGGGAGTTAGGGAGTCCCATATGTGAAGACTACATTCCTGCTTGTTCCTGGGGATAGCGTAGTTACTCACTTCTAACAGGTGATCTCTGGGAACAGCAGGAATTTAGACTTCACATATAGGTGACAGGTACCAATGGAGTCCGCTACCAATAGGAAAGCCTTTGGGAACACTCCACTGCATCTGGGCCTCTGCCTTCCCACTCTTTCAACTCCCTCTCTTCAGTTGAATTTGTAGCTGAATAAAAGGAGTGAACAAAATGAAAAAACAAACAAAAAAAAAACAAAAAACTTTACAACTCCAAGGGGAGGAGGAGGGTTGTGAAGACTAAATTCCTGCTGTTCCCAGAGATCACCTGTTACAGGTGAGTAACAGTGCTTTTTCTCATAGCAGTAACCTCTGCCCGTAGGATCAGTGAACTGCAAGCTTTGGTGGACTATGCTCCATATACTACATTCCACCCAACAAGGTGGTTGTTCGGACACATCCTAAATTCTTACCTAAGGTCATCACCTCCTTCCACCTGAACCAAGCCATCTCACTCCCAGCTACTAGTTTTCAAAAGAACAATTTCTAACTGGCTAGCAGACTGCATATCTTTCACTTACATGCAAGCTCTTCTGTCTCTTCAGCACCATCTCACTGCCCATAATATCCGGGCCATGGCTATCACTGTAGCTAACCTCAGTTCTGAAATCTGCTAAGCAGCTATCTGGTCTTCACTTCATACCTTTGCAACAGATTATTGCCTGGACAAGGACTCCAGAAGTGATGCTCAATTCAGTCAATCTTTTCTACGTAATCGTTTTCAAAATTTAGACAACTTGTCATCCGCCCACTGGACTACCTCGCGAGGAGTGCTCTGCACAAGCTGAGTCTGTTCGATCCTTGCTGCAAACTCTGGTTGTGCCAGGACTCTTCTCTCGCTCGGCAGTCAGTGGCTAGGGAGTCCCATATGTGAAGACTGACTTCCTGCTTGTTCCTGGAAACAGCATAGTTTCTCACCTGTAATGGGTGATCTCTGGGAACAGCAAGAATCAGTCTTCACAAACCACCCATCTCCCCTTCATGTTGTCCCAATTTTTCTTTTCTATCTCAGTTCGTTTCTGCTATACACCTGACTGAGGAGATCAGGATCGAAAGCAGAAAGGCAGCCACGTATGCGTGGAGGAACGATCCCAAAGCTTTCCTATTGGATGCTGGCGAGTGTTCCCGCGCCAGGCTCTGTTGGTGAAAACTGATTCCTACTGTTCCCGGAGATCACTCATTACAGGTGAATAACTGTTCTTTCTCTGTGCTGCTTTACATCTGCTTGATCTTAGCAATTGAGAGCAACTTATTAGCTTAAATTGGTGCTCCGCTAAGTTGGCTGTTTGGGTCCCATCCATTGGATGTTGCTATAATATTAATCACAGATTGTTAAAATTCAATAATGATGGTGCTGGGGTTGTATTAAATCAGAGGAAGGTGGCTTCATTCAGCCTGCAAGTTTGTCTGTCCTTTCTATGTATACTCTCCCCTTCCCCCCCCCCAAAGGGCTCAGGGACTGCTGTTTATTTCTCACCCCATATCCCTCTACAACCCTGTATCCCAAAATAGTGCGATGTCTGCACCAAAAGCGACAGTGACATGAGACTGAAAGACCTAAATATGTATACCCTAAGGGAGAGGACAGACAGGGGGGTATGTGAGAGAAACATTTAAATAAGATGGAAAAAAATGCTCTAACATAAGATGTAAAGGCCTGAGGTCAGAAGCGGAAGGATTTGGGGTGCATAGTGCAGCCTTCCCACAATGGAACATGTGTCTCACTCATTCTTGGTCTATGGAAGCCCAATAAGAGAAGTGTGGAATGCCAGTAATAGATGCAGTAGTAGATACATAGAAACATAGAAATATGACGACAGAAAAAGACCACATGGCCTATCTAGTCTGTCCTTCCATAACAACTACAACAGTCCAATAGAAACATAGAAATATGACGACAGAAAAAGACCACATGACGACAGAAAAAGACCACAAGACCATGAATGTGATAGCAACTACACAGATTCTAATCAGCCAGTTTGAAAAAGTAGCTGCTATAATATGCGCAGGTACCATTTTTATATAAGTGAAAAATGTAATATTTTTAAAAGCTAACAATAACAGCCAATTTCCTTAATTTTGTCATCTTGTTACGATTATGATTTTTAATCAAGCTTACGCTGCACACAGTTACTCAGATTTGGTCGGTTTAGTTTACTTCAGTTTCGATATACTGCAAAAAATATCAATTTGGTTTACAATAAAATCATAAATACAGATAAACGAAACAGAATTTACAATAACAAAATAAATATATATAAAGAAGATAGGCCATGTTCACAATATTAGTTATAGATACAAACAATGAAGACAGCCCAAGCAAGTGCTTTATAAATGTTTAATAGTAGTGGTAGTAGTAAAGGAATAAAACTAAAAAATATATAAAGACACAAGTACTATAAAAACTCATAAAAAAACTAAATACAAAGACTAAGGGGCATGTTTACTTAACACACATAAATCTTTAGTAAAGTTTACATGCGTTAAGTGCTACCATTGCCCATACATTTCCATGGGTCAGTGCAGCACTTAATGTGTTAACCTTTAGTAAACATGCCCCTAAGATTTTGCACACAAGGCACCGATCCTTAGAATGAACATTGATCCTCACCATCTTAATTTGTAGAATGCTTTACTATTTATTAGTCTATTTAATTTACACACAGGACTTGTACAAGGGTGTTGGGCACCCTATTCAGATCTTCAGCCATATGCTCCCATTGCCAAGATTTTGATAATTGAATGCAACAATCATAATCTTTAAAACACCACCCCTCCCACTCCTGTAAAAATGCATAACTGGACAACATATTTTTAAATATTAAACTTTGGGGGCAGTGTCTCCAAATGGATTGGTTTTGTGCATACCATGACAGTCATGAACCTCACTTCTAAGCTAGGGTATGTGGAGTATGATCTCAGTCTCAAATTTACTGCTAATGCTTGGCGTAATACTAAACTTTGCTTTGTGCCTGCTGTCCCTGCAAGTAAAAGACAAGTGCTGATGGGTCATTGAGTTTGGCTGTCAGGATCTATTATTTTTGCATTGATTTCTGCTGCCCTAGGTAACCACCTAGTCTTACCTAGTGATTGGGATGGCCCTGTTAATATATTGGTATATTGGAGGAGGGGGGGAGGCAAAAGAGGACTCAACATCTTAGAATATTTGAATATGTGCATATTTTACATTTTCTAGACACTCTGTGTCCTTTCTGATTCATAAGTTGTTTGTCTTGAATAGATTGTAAGCTCTATTGAGAAGGGATTATCTCTTACATGTATATGTAGTCTTAGCAGCCAAAACTACTCAAATGCATTGTGTGGTATTCTCATCTTAAGTATACAGAATATGCCTCTTCTATTTTAAGGAAAAATCAATTAACTATATACAGTATATAATCATTATTCTCCAGGAATAAGCAGGAAGTCACTCCTCACATAAGGGTAACGTTGGCGCCAACAGAGCCATCGCAAAACATTTCCCCAGCTTTCACAGAAAGCCTTTGGGAATGCTACCATGCATGCATGGTCCCCTTCCCACCCAAGGGTGCCATCTTGCTCAGTCTCCTTTTTTCCACGGAGCCCAATGGACGCTTGTCATACTTCCCCAGAAAAATCCTCTAAAAATTATCCTTAAAAGTTGTTTTCTTCCTGGTTTGCATACTGGCTCCTCTTCCCACCTCGAGTTGGCGCCGTTCTTGGCTCTCCCTTCTTTTTTGATGAGGCTTGCCTTGACCAGAATTTGTGCTATTTTTCGCCCGGGGTTGTTGACCCTGGTCGGGTGTTTCCCACCATGTCTCCTGGTGGGTTCAAAAAGTGTGACCGCTGCAGTCAAACCATGTCTGTTACAGATACCGATGACTGCTGCTTGTGCTGCCTCGGCCCGGACCACGATAGTACCACCTGCGACCTGTGCCAGACCATGACTCTGAAAACCAACAAGAAAAGGTCGGAGTTGCAGGAGAGGATGTTCCTGTGGTCTGACTCAGCCCCGGCTTCCCCGATGCTGAGCCTCAAGCTGAGCACCTCCCGTGAGGCCCGAGCGTCTTCGGAGTCCCACAGTGGCAGCTCCTCTGTAAAGACCCTGGAAGAAAAAGAAAAAATACTCGAGACTAGTTGAGATTCCACCAGTGAAACCTGGTAAGGTCCTGCTGCACGACTCGGGCGACTTCAAACAGCGCCCCCTTAAGGTCTCTAAGAAGGAGTCCTCAGCCAGCAGCGACTGTGCAAGGCTCCTCGAGGCCATGTTCCTCGTCAAGGATGCATTTGTGAGAGTGCTGGCGTCGAGCCCAAGGCCCTTGGTGTCCACACCGTCAGCTGCAGAGCCTTCTGGCATCGAATCCAGAATGGTGGCCCTGGGAGCAGAATATCTCTGCCATCCTGGCCTTGCAGCAGGCAATGATGTCTGGTCTGTCCACATCATCATCTGTCCTGACAACTGGCCCCCTGACTGCGGGGGGAGTCCCCAGGCATCGAGCCAGATCTCAAGCGCCATCAGCCTCGGGCAAGCTCTTGGCACCGATTGAGGTCCCAGTCCCGATCCTTGGGTGTCTGGTCCTCCATGGCCAGTTTCCGGGAGTCTGATCCGAGACCCACTGGGGGACCCTGGTTCCTCGGGGCTGGCCTCAAGGCATAGGAGACCCGAGCCTCAGAGTCCGAGACGCCCTCCGACTCCAACTGGAAGACCAACGTCAAGGCCTCCCTCGAGACCTCCCTTTGGAGCCATCTCCCCCGGAGCCCCGGCAACATTCCCTGCCAGAGGACATTGCCTTCCACGACTTCATCCGGGACATGGCCTGGGCCCTCTTGGTCCTGACTTACGCACCGAAGAACTGGAGATCCTCCAGTATGAGTCCCCACCAAAGGAGACTCTTAATGGTGCCAGTACAGCCCATCCTTAAGCAACTGCTCCTGTGGATGTGGGAGACCCTGGCCTCAGTGCCGGTAGTCATCCAACATCATCTATCGCATCAAAAAGGGCTCGGGTTTCCAAAAGTCCCAACTCCTGCATAACTCCATGGTTGTGGAGTCTTCTATGGAAAAGCTTAAAAGCCCGAATTACTCTTCAGTTCGCCTGGGCAGAGAGACCCGAGCCCTCGATGCCCTCAGGCGCAAGTGCTTCCAGGGGTCCATACTGGGATGTCGGATACAGGCCTAATGAGTTATACACAGGCATGTACCTCAAGGACCTCATTCATGAGCTGGAGGGCTTCTCTGCAAGCCTCGCCGGGGAACCCCTCCAGAGGTTCCAGGCCCTGACAGCTGGGATGCGGGACTGTTCAAAAGTTCCTATCCTATGATGGCTTTGAATCAGCAGCCTGGGTAATATCAGTGGGCACTGGGGCCTGGTGCCAAGACTGGTTGCAGACCCTCCAACCTCGAGCAATGGGTGCAAGAAAAATTGCACGACGTCCCCTGCACGGGGGAAAACTTGTTTGGCAAGCCCGCAGCTGACAAGGCGGCCGAGATTGAGGCAAATGTTGTAACCAGGCAGAGGCTCTCGAAGAAGACCTCGCCCCTTCCCCGAAAGAAACCATCCGGGAAAAGACCACCTTTCCCGAGGAAAAAGGGGTCTTTTCACCAGGGCCATTACCAACCCTTCTTGGGACAACAGCAACAGGGCCCCCAGCCCAAGAACCAGGGCCATGGGCAGAGGAAGCCAAAGATCCAGAAACCTTAGCCACCAGCTCCCACCCAGCTTGGGGGGAGCTTGTGACTCCCCGGGTGGGGCCTCCTCTCCCCCAGGAGACCCTCCCCAGCCGACAGGGGGCTGCCTTGTGTTCTTTGCACACAGGGTCCTACAAGTGGTGAAGGAGGGCTATCTCCTCAGGTTCCAGCAAAATCCCTCAGGGTTCTTTCCAGGAGAGTCGGTGCGGCCTCTTCCTCACCATACCTTGCTCATCTCAGAGCTCACAGGCTTGCTCAAGGATGGAGCAGTAGAACCTGTACCCAAGCATTTGTGGGGACAGGGTTTCTACTCCAGGTATTTCCTTGTTCCCAAAAGAACTAGGGGCCTCAAGCCTATACTGCATCTGTGAAACCTGAACAAGTTTCTGGTGAGGGAGAAGTTCAAAATGCTCTCCCTTGGAACTCTGCTGCCCTACCTCCACCAGGGAGATTGGATGTTCTCCTTAGACCTAAAGGATGCATTCACCCACATCCTGATCTACCCCTCCCACAGACAGTACCTAAGGTTTGTGGTCGGAGGAGAGCATTACCAGTACAGGATACTTTCATTCGACCTGGCTTCTTCACCAAGTGTCTTTACAATGTGCCTGGTGGTCGTGGCCGCCTACAAGGGGCCTTCATCTTCCCCTGTCTGGCAACTGGCTCATCAGAAGCAGCATGGCCCCTGAGGCCAGCCAGGCCGCAGGGCGAAAATCTGCCTCTTGCAGCACCTAGGATTCATCATCAACAACCCCAAGTCCCACCTATCTCCAGCCCAAAACCTGGAATTCATAGATGCCCAGCTGGACATGTTGCAGGTCAAGGCCTTCCTCCCAAAGGAAAGGGCACTTTGCCTTGTACAGCTGGCAGGAGAGGTGCAAAAGCACTGGTCAGTACCGGCTAGCCTCCTTCTCTGCCTACTGGGTCATATGGCCTCAGTCCACGTCACGCCCCCAGCCCATTTGCACATGCAGGCAGCCCAGTGGTGCCTCCGCTCCCAGTGGACTCAGGCCATGGGCAGGTTGTGGGACAGGGTCAGGGTCGCCTGCCAATTGGCGGACTCCCTCAACTGGTGGTAGTCCCTATGCCACTTCCGAGCAGGGATGCCATTCCAGGTGCCTGCACCACAGAGGGTCCTGACCACGGAAGCCTCCCTCCTGGGTTGGGGGCACACTGCAGAGTCCTCAGCACTCAAGGCAGCTGGTTGCAGGAGGAAGGCTCCCTCCTGCACCCCAGTCTGGGGTCTCTAGCTTTGATGGCGTGGCTGCTGAAAGGGTAGTGTTGGCTCCTTTCAGTCTCTCGGGGGAAGTCGAGGACATCCTGCTGGCCTCCTGAAAACCCTCGATCAGATGGCCATACGCCTTCAAATGGAGAAAATTCTCCATCTGGTGTGCAGAAAGAGAGGAAAACCTTTTTCTCCTGCCACGTGCAAACAGTGCTACAGTACTTACTGCACCTCTTGCACGCCGGCCTGAAGTTGAACTCGGTAAGGGTCCACCTGAGTGTCACAGCCGCTCACCATCACCGTATAGAGGGTAAATCCCTCTCAAACCAGCACCTGGTCTCCAGGTTCCTCCTAGGCCTCTTGATATCGAAGCCCCCTCTCCGCCCTTCTGCGGCAGAATGGGACCTTAATGTGGTGCTCTCCCAACTCACCAGACCACTGTTCGAGCCCCTGGCCACTTGCTATTTGCGATACCTATCCTGGAAAATTGTTTTTCTGGTGGCCATCACGTCCGCTTGGAGAGTGAGTGAACTCCAGGCCTTGGTGGCAGATCTGCCATATACAAGAACAGGATAGTGCTCTGTGCACACCCCAAATTCCTCCCCAAGGTGGTATCTCCCTTTCACCTCAATCAGGAGGCGGTCCTTCCCACCCTTTTCCCACGGCCCCACACCGGCAGGGAGGAACTCATATTGCATATGCTAGACTGTAAGCGGGCCCCGTCCTTTTATCTGCAGAAGACTCAGGCCCATTGCAAAGTTCTTCAGCTCTTTGTGTCATATGACCCCAGTAGACTGTGGCTTCAGGTTACGAAGCAAACTCTGTCCACTTGGGTGGCGGACTGCATCACCCTTGCCTATGAGTGAGCAGGCCTCTCCTTTGAGCACCGGATCACTGCACATTGCGTGCGGGCTATGATCATGTTGGTAGCAACCATATGCTCAGTGCCGGTGACGGAAATCTGTAGGACTGCCACTTGGTCTTTGATTCATACGTTTGTAGCTCATTACTGCCTGGAGAGCGAGTACAGTGCCTTCGGGCAGGCAGTACTCCATAATATTTTTTGGGATGTAGGCAAACTCCTACCTTCCGACCCTTCTGTGTTCAGTCTACCAGAGTGAGGTTGTCGCTGCACTTGCAGGTCTTGCAGAGCCTCTCTATTGGGACTCACCTTCTGCAACTTATGGCTCCCCAAAGGGTCGCTAGTACTGCTGTCGTGGTTCGGTCCTCGGCAGCCTGGAGCTAGGGAGTCCCACATGTGAGGACTGACTTTCTGCTTGTTCCTGGAGAAAGTGTAGTTACTCAGCAGGAATCAGTCCTCACAACCCCTCTGGGACACTTGGGCAGGAAGGGGACTACGCATGTGTGGTAGCATTCCCAAAGGCTTTCTGTGAAAGCTGGAGAAATGCACTGCACAGGCTCCATCGGCGCTGACATCACCCATATGTGATAACTGATTCCTGTTGTCCCTGGAGAACATCTGTTACAGGTGAGTAGCAAAGCTTTTTCTGGGATTTAACTGAATTAAAGTTATCATAGAAATCTTTACACATGCACTTATTACATTTGCTGGATATTAATCACTTAATAGTTTCATATTCCTGGAAAATTCTCACAAGCTGAGGCTAGGTTAGGTTAGCAATACCCTTAAGGTCAACAGCTTTAGGTAGAGGGTGATATTTAACGCAGTACACTATTTTCATAGCTAAAAATGTACTCAAGGGCTCTTAAAGTTCTTTTCCAATTTTGAAAGCAGTGCTCCTTAGTGTCCTTGTGATTTAGGATGATTTCTCTGTCTCTTACATGTTATTCTGAACTTTGACATGTTAGGAACAGCTGTAAATTGATCCAAACCCTAGGTCCAGGACAGTCATTCTCTAAGGCGAACTGCTGTTCAGTGCACATCGCTTTGGAGCATCTCCATGTACAGCATTAGCAAAGTCTAGAAAATCCAAGCACAAGTTTCCTTGTGGGAGGTCAAGGCGTAAGGAACTGTTTGGAATAACTCCTTTGTTTTGTTGACTTGTACCACTGTGGCTTTGAAAATCTGTGACAAATGATCTACTGCATTCTCAGAATAGTTCATTGTCTGCCTACATCATGAAGAATGTGCACGATGGTTCACTTAGTGACACTTTCTTTTCAAGTACCAAAGAGGACAGTAACTTAATCTTGTTTACTGGTTTGTTGATTAATCTTTTAGAAAAGAACCGTAGCTGCATCAGTAGATAGATGTGCTACAATGTCATAAAGCATGCACAAAAAAATGAAAACGAGGGGCATTAATTGCTTGGGTGTTGGGATGGCAGGTAAGATTCATATGATATGCATTAACCAAAATCCATGACACCTGCAGAATTAAAAACATGCCCATTTTTAAGTTACAATAATTATATGAAATGATTAGTTACTATCATAAAACTGTAGACCTGGTTGCAATTATTAGTTAAAACAGAGCCACAGCAGCATGCTTACAAAAATGTAAATTTGATAGTGACTGTTTTTACCAAATAACTGTTGCGATAAACACCTCAAAATTATATATATAGAAACCCCAAGAATACCACATATACTTTTTATTAGTACTAATCCTATTTTTTGATGTTAAAAAGCCAACACGCTATGAAGCATTGTCACATTTTTTAAGCGATATATAATAAAGTATTTAATATTCTCTCTTGTAAGTCTAGACTGACTAACCTAGAGCTAGTTATTTATTTAACATTTTTTATATACTGCCTTTCAGAGTCTCAAAGAGGTTTACAATGTTTTATCAGTAACATTTTGCAGAATAGTTAACAATGATACAATCTTACAACATTTGTAACTATTTACAGAGGATATATTCTCCTGAGTTTTCTGATATATTTTCTGAGTTTCCTCCCCTCCCCCAAGACACAGATGTGTATGTTAACTAAAGGATGTGCCAGTAGCACATGACTCTGACCCAGTATAAGCGCAGAAACCTTTGGTAGTTTGTGGGCGTGTGCTTCCATCCCACATGCAGATAGCTTTTGCAATTGTGTGACACTGTGCTAACCGGCATGCAGGTGCAGTTAACACCACCCACTAAAGTGGTGATAGGTGCACCTATGTTAATAGAAACATGCATGGTTAGCATACGCCCATAAGGCCTATGCTAACTGTAATACACCATCGCTGCCCATGTTACGCCCCATTTGCCCTGTATATACCCACTAAATGTGCTAGATGGTTAGCATGGGGTCAGCAGCACAATGCCCCATGTTAATGTCAGCTTGGTGCAGTTAGCACATGTTGAACTCCGTAGTACCCGGTAGCACATTGTAGTATACATGTCCTAGAATGAGAGAAGCCTTAGATGGTTTCTCTCCATAGTCTGTGTTTTATTTTATTTATTTAATGTCTTTTCTATACCATTTTTCTACTAGTGAAAACGGTTTACAGTGTACTCAAGTGTGCATAACATAATGTGCAAGCATAACCAAAAGTGCAGGCAAACGTGGTTTACATAGAACAATAATAAACAGTGAAATAGTAAATTGGAGTGGAGGAGTAGCCTAATGGTTAGAGACCAGGGATTCGATGTCATTGGCGGTATATCAAATCTTGTGATTAACTAAGCACTCCTTGTGGCCTTGGGCAAGTCACTTAACCCTGCATTGCCTCAGAAAAATTCAAGTTATCAATGTCCCTGTTTAATGTACATTGCTAAATTTAAACTTACAATGTAAACCGCTTTGACTGAAATGATAAAATGGTATAAAAAAACCCCCTGTTAAATAAATATACAAACATAAATAAAAGGGTGCCATGATGGCTGAGGCAATTTGGACAGGTTAAAAAGTTTAACATATGTACAATTTATCAGGTATGTAATAAAAATCAAGTTGAAGGAGGGGGTTAGTGATACATGTATGTAATAGCCAGGTATGGTAGAGCAGACTGCAGGGTGTGATTGAATAGTTTACACTGTTGTGTATTGAGGGGAGATGAGTGTTGACTGCATGGCTTGTTGAATGTTCAAGCTTATGTTACACAAATCCAGTCCAAAAGACAACACAACAGCAGTATACCATAAGCGATACATTATATTTATTTATTTATTGTATTTATTTGTGAGTTTTTTATACTGCTATTTCAGGTAATCATAGTGATTTACAATTGGAACAAATACATTGAACATTTAACAGAATAACTGGTGCAGAAATAAAAAATGTACATAATTTGAGAGATAATTTACTTACAATTCTAATGACAGGAGATGTCATTAATAATTCAGGAGAGGTTCAGGGGGCATGAGAGAGAGAAGTAACTACAGGGTGGCCCAAAAAAAGTGAGAACATCTCGTAAATTAAAAGCTTAAATAGTTTACCTATTTACCTTTTTTACCTATATAAGGTCTTTATTTCGACAATTTCCGGTCACCATCTTTTTTTAGGAAAATGTTTTTTTTTATTATTTCCAACAGAACGCAAGCAGTCATATACCAACAACTGAACAAAGTACAGAAAATACATGATAGACAACTTCCACAACTGCACCTGGTACATAAGATACATGATACCCAACATACACAATAAGCTTCCCCACCCATCTCCTCAGTGCGACTCCCCACAGATAACACCTATAAACAAATACAACCAACCAAATACAACCAAACAATTCAACTTAACACAATGCGTTATAGACACTCAGATGTCTATACCAAACATACATCTATACAGATACATATAGAAAGATATAGACATTCTTAAACATGTAAAAGTATCAACCCCCCAAAGCTCCTAAGACCCCCTTAACTCCCATCCTAGAAACCTAAACATCCAGTACAGCAGTGCTGAAGCTACTCCCTCCCCTCCCACCCAAACTGAACTCCCCCTTCCCCCATCCACATCCCCACTCCCTCCCCCCATCCCACCTAGCAGTCTACTCCAATAGAAAAGAAGTGAAAGTGTGTGTTGTATATGTGTGTGTACAGATGTGTGTGTGCGCGCGTTGTAAAAAGGGGGTGCTTGTTATGAAGGTACCACCATCTTGGCAAGTATGCAAATTAACTGTCTTGCAAAGGATTGTGGTTATTGAAGTCCATTCACACAAAGCTTGCCTTTTTAAAATAATGAAAACTCTTGTAGTTGGTCGAGTGTAAGGCAAAATTAGAGTTTATTTATGGGGTGATTATTCCACACACAGATATGCTTGGTAACACCATCCAGATAACTTCTCCAGGGTTTATTTAACATAAATAAGGCAACTGAAAAACTTATGCAAATAAGGATCAAAGTCCTTTATGGAACAGAAAGGCTTTCTTACAGCCACTGCTAATAAACTCCTTAGCAGTGCTGAGATGAAACAAATCAAAGAGGAAAACTTCTTACAAAAACATAGCTCATTTTCTCCATACAGAAAAGAACTTTTAAAACCCACGTGTGCACGACTTGTGCTGGGCTCTCCTGTACCAACAGGTGACAATTAACTGCAATCAGTAGCTTGATTTCAGCACACGTGCAAAACTTTCCCAAAAAGTTTTTTCTTTTCACCAAAACTTTATAGGAAGCCAATACTTAGAATGTTTCCTTTTGATGTTTGCTCTTATATTTAGGATTTTCCTAAAATAACAACCTACTCAAAGAACAGTCCATATAATCATCCTCTGTATCAGATATTAAACCTTGCTCTTGAAGTTGCATAGATTCAGATTCTCCATCTGACTCAGAGGGCTTTAGGAACTGACCTCTATACGGAGAGAAACTGTTTCCCTGCTGTTTGCACTGCTCAATGCTAGAGAAACATTCACAGTTCCTACCTGAATCCAGGCAAGCGTCAGGCTGCTTCTTCTGGTATTCTGGCCAGTATGCAATAGAGCTTCTGTGTCCTGTCCTCCAGTTGGTATCTCTGGACCTCAGGATCTTTTCTCCAGACGTCCTCCAAGAGGTATTTGGGCTCCTTTGCTCCTTAGCTGCAACAGACCTCTTCCTAGGCGTTGCTTGAGGGTCCCTGGCTGTGGATCTACAGACCTCTGGCTTTCTCCAGTCTTCTGATAATTTTTTCCCCGGGTATCTCTCCAGGCATAGGTACTTCTCTAAGCTCCTCTTTTGGACCATCTGCTTCCTTGTCCTTGTTCCTTCAGTTTCCGGTTGTTCTTCCTTCTGTTCTCATTCTTCTTCTGATTCCCCTTCTCTGTCTGTTTTCCTGAACATTCCCCTCTAGTTTTAAAGGCTTAGATTGCAACTTCTCCCTTGCACTCTTCAGGTGTTTTGGATTAAGCACTCTCCTAGGGGCTGTTTGATTAGGGATGACATAATGCTTTCTCTGATTAGACTCATGCTTTTCCACTCTAGCTCCCCTAGGGACTTTCTCCATACAAGTGCATTCTGGAACATGCAGTCTTTTAGGGAAACAAGCTGTCTTATTTCTATAACCTGCCAGCACAGGTCCCTTGATCAGAGTAAATTCTCCTCTATTGTCATTACTCCCTGAGCTTTGATAAGCTTCCCTATTACAGCGTGTGTGTGCAAAATCCCAGCATACCACCCACTAAATGACTATAGTCACCTACTACACATGACTTATCCAACCCCCTCCCAAATGGCTTCTGCTTCTTCCACCTTCCACCCTCCCAAAAGAGTGGCCGTCATCCGCTCCATACCCTGTAACTCCATCATACCCCAAACCCAACGACAAACCGTCGGGGAATTGACATCCATCCAATGTCTTAAAATACATTGCTTCGCTACTAAAAAACCCCGCTCATACAAGTTCCTACAACCTTTATCCAGCTGGGTTGTCCCTTGATAGACCCCAAAAAGGCACCACTCTAGTGAGGGCTGTCCCCCCTGTGGCCTCCAACCCACCAGTCTAGCGACCACCGCGGCCCAGAAACTTCGGATTTTGCTACATTGCCAAAATCGATGTAACAACGTTCCTCTTTCCACAGAGCACAACCCACAGACATCCGTCGAGGCAAGTCCCATCTTAGCCACCTGCACATTAGAAACATAAGCTCTCCATAAAAATTTGTACTGAAGCTCCTGCAGCCTTATAGACTCTGAACTATGCTTAACCCGAGAGAACACCTTCCGAAGCAGCTCCACTGTTATCTGCGGCAGACCATCGCGGGCCCATCGCTGAGTTAACCCCTCAAACATTCCCATTTCCCCCTCTGGCCAGAGCCCTTGTCTAATTCCCCGCAGCAACATATTATCCCCTAACGATTCCAGAACCTCCCTGCCCCAACTGTAATCCCATTACCCTCTGCAGTCTGCGAACATAATGACGGGACTGCAGATAAAGATAGAAGGTTTTAGGCTCTAAATTATATCTCCGAGATAAAGACTGGAAAGAGTCCAATTCCCCAGCTCCTGCCATCCGCAATTGCCCAAGATAGACTAACCCTGCCCTTGCCCAAGCGCTTACAACAGGCCCTGGCCTGCCTGGTTCAAAGTCTGCATTCCCCCCTAGAGGTAGACAGTCTGTACACGTCCAGTTCACACCCCGCAGTTGGCACAACACCTTCCATGCCTGCCTAAGTGCTGCCATGTAAATTGACTCCCTCCAAGCTCTTTTTTTTAAATTTGTCAATCATTTACGTCTCTTTTTGAATTTTTAAATAACTTATATGCTATTGACTCCCTCCAAGCATCTTTTTTTAAAATTTGTCAATCATTTACATCTGTCTTTTTGAATTTTTAAATAACTTATATGCTACGAGATGTTCTCACTTTTTTTGGGCCACCCTGTATATAAAGAGATTTGTTAGTTTAGATGCAGGAGAGGAGTGGTTATCTATGTGAGGTCTGTATCAGATGAGGGTATGTTGGGACCAAAATGTTCAATGAAGAGGTGAATTTTGAAGGAGCGAAAAGATAATAGGTCTGTAATGTTTCGAAGGCTAGCTGATAATGAGTTCCAGAGCATTGGGGAAATATATTCAAATGCTCTGTTGCTAGTGCATTGTTTGGTTTTACGGAATTCTGATGGGGTAACAAGTGTGTTGTTCAATTGACCTCTTCTTTACCGGTCATTGGATACAGCTTTGATTAAATGGGGGAGGAGCTATTTTTCTGATAATTTTGAAGGTAGTCATCAATAATTTGTATTTTATACGGCTTTGGATGAGTAACCAAAGTAAGTTGTATAAGATCGGTGTTACATAAGAACATAAGATATGCCATACTGGGTCAGACCAAGGTCCATCAAGCCCAGTATTCTGTTTCCAACAGTGGCCAATCTAGGTCACACGTACCTAGCAGTTTCCCCAAGAGATACAAGTTCCACAATGCTTGTACTGGGTCTAGCATTGATATCTTCGGTCACTTCTTAATAATGGTTTATGGACCTTTCCTCCAGGAACTTGTCCAAACCTTTTTTAAACCCAGCTACACTAACAGCCTTTACTACATCCTCCGGTAACAAATTCCAGAGTTTGATTACACGTTGAGTGAAAAAATATTTTCTTTTATTAGTCTTAAATAGTTTACCCTGTAGCTTCATTGCATGTCCCCTAGTCTTTCTATATTCTGATAAGGTAAACAATTGATCTACATTTACCCGTTCCACTCCGTTCATTAATTTATAGACTTCTATCATATCTCCCCTCAGCCGTCTCTTTTCCAGGTTAAAGAGCCCTAACCTTTTTAGCCTTTCTTCATAGGAGTATCCTTCCATCCCCTTTACCATTTTGGTGGCTCTTCTCTGTACCTTTTCTAAAATCGCTATATCCTTTTTAAGATACGGCGACCAGAATTGCACACAATATTCAAGGTGCGGTCTCACCATGGAACGATATAGAGGCATTATAATATCTTTTGTTTTATTTTCCATTCCTTTCCTTATCATACCTAGCATTCTATTTTCTCTCTTGGCCGCCGCTGCACACTGGGCCGAGGGTTTTAACATGGTATCCACAATGACGCCTAAATCTTTTTCCTGGATGGTGGTTCCTAATGTGGAACCTTGCATCGTGTAACCATAGTTTGGGTTGTTCTTCCCTAGGTGCATAACCTTGCATTTGTCCACATTAAATTTCATCTGCCATTTTGATGCCCAGTCTTCCAATTTATCAAGATCCTCTTGCAATTTTTCACAATCCTCTTGGGTTTTAACAACTTTAAATAGTTTTGTGTCATCTGCAAATTTGATAACCTCACTCGTTATTCCACTTTCCAGGTCATTTATGAATATGTCAAAAAGCAGCGGACCCAGCACAGATCCCTGGGGTACACCACTATTCACCTTTCTCCATTGGGAAAATTGGCCATTTAGCCCTACCCTCTGCTTTCTATCTTTTAACCAGTTCCTGATCCACAATAGTACACTGCCTCCTATCCTATGACTCTTTAGTTTTGCCAAAAGTCTCTGATGACGGACCTTGTCAAAGGCTTTCTGAAAGTCCAGATACACAATATCAACCGACTCACCTTTGTCCACCTGTTTATTCACTCCTTCAAAAAAACATAACAGATTAGTAAGACAAGATCTTCCTTGTCTAAAGCCATGTTGGCTGTCTCCCATTAGGTTGTGACTATCTACATGCTGAGTAATTTTATTCTTTATGATGGTTTCTACCATTTTTCCCGGTACTGACGTCAGGCTCACCGGTCTGTAGTTTCCCGGATCACCCCTGGAACCCTTTTTAAAAATTGGTGTTACATTGGCGATCCTCCAATCTTCAGGTATTAGAGATGATTTTAATGATAGTTCACAGATTACGGATAGCAGTTCTGCAATCTCATATTTCAGTTCTTTCAACACCCTTGGATGTATACCATCCGGCCCAGGTGATTTGCTACTCTTCAGTTTATCTAATAGTTGTAAGACATCTTCCCGATGTATCGATATTTCCTTCAATTCTTCCGCACCTTTAAATACCACTTCAGTCATGGGTAACATCCCTACATCTTCCTCAGTAAAGACCGAAGCAAAGAATTCATTCAGTCTCTCCGCTATCGCCTTGTCGCCTCTTAGTGCTCCTTTAACCCCTTTATCATCTAATGGACCAACTGACTCTCTCACAGGTTTTTTGCTACGAATGTACTTGAAAAGGTCTTTATTTCGCATTTTTGCTTCCGCAGCAAGCTTCTTCTCAAATTCTCTCTTTGCCTGCCTTATCAATGCCTTGCATTTGACTTGCCAGTGCTTGTGCTGTTTCCAGGTTTCGTCGTTTGGCTCTTTTTTCCATTTCCTGAAAGATGCTTTTTTGGCAACAACAGCCTCTCTGACCTCACCTTTAAACCATGCTGGCAGTTTTTTGGACTTCCTTCCACCTTTCTTAAAGCGTGGAATACACTAGATATTAGGGGAAATTAGTGTTATATGGTCAGTACGACGTAGGTTGTGAATGATTCGTGCAGCTGTATGTTGTGCTATCATGAGCGGGTGAAGGGATATTTTTGGTAGACCATGTAGAAGACTATTACAATAGTTTATATGTGGGGTTATCATTGCTTGCATTATAGTTCTAGTCTGAAAGCTGAAGTAGGGATTTTATAGGTTGCAGGAGTCGAATATTGTTTTAGTTGTGTTTTTGATGTGGGTCTGGAAAGATAGTTGTCTAATGTCACTCCTAAGTATTTTACCTCATCCTTGACTTCCAGTAAGACATCATCAACTGGTATGGTTTGTAGTGGGATGTAGGTGTGATTCCTGGTGATTATTAACACTTTGTTTTTTTTTGTAGTTGATGTTTAGGCCAAATTTCTTAAGCCAGTTTGCAATTTCCTTGAAGCAGGTTGTTATAGGGTCGAAGTCGGGTGCAGTTATGTTGAAGGGCATGAACAGCATTATGTCATCTGCATAGATGGCATAATCAATCTGGACTTGCCTTATATGATGACAAACTGGTTGAATATAAATATTAAATAGAAGTGCTGAGAGCGTAGATCCTTGAGGAAGGTCTATGGTTTGAGGGAAGGTGTTAGAGAATGTGTGACCAATGCTTACCTGTTGGGATCTTTCAGAGAGATAGGATATGAACCATTTAAGTGTGGTATTGCATAAACCAATGTTTTATTCATTGAATTTGAAGAGAATGGATGACAGAATCAAACACAGCAGCTATATCAAGGAAACTTAATATGTAGGATTGGTTATTGCAATCAGTTCCCTTAATGATTTTGTTATAAAGGACTAGCATCAATGTCTCAACACTGTGGAAAGGTCTGAACCCAAATTGATTGTCGTCAAGTAGTGCGTAAAGGTCAATGTGGTCTTGCAGTTGAATGTAGATGTATTTTTCTATTATTTTAGCGAGGACTGGAGTTGGGTCAGTAGGAGGATGGGCATGTTTTGTCAAGGGCTTTGTTTTTAAGATTGGACATATATTAGCTTTTTTAAGCTCCAGAGGCATGTAACCTTGTGATAGTGATTTGTTGACAATTGCTAGTATAGGCACTCCATGTGGCCTTGGGCAAGCCACTTAACCAAGATTCAACAAAGATGACCTAAAAATGCTGGCAAATGCCTGTAGCATGGCACCGAAAACCTCTGTGAGCTGAAATAGGATACAGGCTGCAAGTGATACTGTTTATCTATTCCTGCTCTGGGGCATGGAGGGCAACTTTTTCACAGAGATAACAATAAACAGATCTTGTTTCCTTGCAGTCCTGAGCTAGCTAGGGAATCTCTAGGCCTGAACATTTATCTTTCTTTTAAAAAATAAATAACTTTATTATAAACCTCTAATCCTATGGGATAAACCCACAAGGTGTTTCTGTAAAGTTTGGAGGCTCAGGCCTGGCTTCTGCTAAGAGCATCCTTTGCCATCTAAAAGAGATGACATCTATTTTAAATGTATTTATTTAGTTTGGACTTAAATTTATGTAATTTCTTAAGTAGTTACTGGTTACATTCCCTTGTCCCCAAAGGGCTCACAATCTACATATGTACCTGAGGCAACGGAGGGTTAAGTGGCTTGCCCAAGACCACAAGGAGTAGGACTAGAAACCCTGGCCCCTTAGCTTGAGATACTTTATCCTCCTACTCTTGCACCTTTTCAGTAGTGGATCAGCCCATGTTACATTCGGGTACAGTATTTACTTACGCTTATTGTTATACTGCCTTTCAAAGCGGTTTAGAGTTTAACAACAGATTAACATTACCATAAGGTACGATGTTTTACAAAGAACTTGACAATTGAACTGTGTAACATTATGTCCCTGTGCCCAGAGGGGCAATAGAGAGTAAAGTGATTCGCTTACTATTTTGGCATTGTTTGGACCTGGGGAAGGAGGGTGGGGATTAGCTCCCGCCAATTAATGCAATACAAAAGCATTAGCATATATTTTGTTTGTGTATCTTAATGTTTACTTCTGAACGTTACATAAACGCCCATTCCTAAGGCTGTTAGTCAAGGAGGCGGTGCGTCCCTAGCCCCATCGCTACTCTTCCCATTACTTCGTTTCCCCGCCTCCCTCCATTCCAGGTGCCGAGCTCACCGATTACTCTTATAACCGTTACCACCTGGAACGTCGTGAGATTCCCTTCCCTGAAATAAGAAGGCGGCACGAGGACACCCCGCGAGCAGGGAAAGGAACGTTAAGGCGTTCCGGCGGACCTAGAGGAAGTGAGTCAAGCGCGAGACCAACTCGCAACCGCAGAGGCAGGGAAGAGAGCGCGAGACCAGCATCCGGCTTAAAAAGAGAAGGGTGCTGCGACACCGTCAGGTCCCGCAAGGACTCCCTCCCCAGACTGAGTCTGCAACCGCGACCCGAAAGAGCACAAGGACGCGCAATCCTTCATTCAACGACCGACGTGAAGCGAGAGCGAGCCTCCGTCACTGTGTCGTGCAGTGATGTGCGTGTGTTGTTAGTGTCTCTCTTTATCTGCCCCCACCATCTCGCGACCGTTCCGGCCCTGCATGCAGTGTGTGGGGGAAGCTTGTTTCCAGCCGGAGCGTAGAAGCCCGTGGAGAGCAGCGACGACGACGACGAGCTGCTGCCTCTAAGGACTGAAGTGGTCGGAGCATAAAGAAAACAAACAACCGCATATAGCTTTATCAATCAATTTACCTTTTCATTCATTTACTTAAGATTTATTTAAATCTTTTTACGCGGGGAGAGGGGACTAAATGAAACATCTTAGGAGTTGAGGAGGCTTCCTGTATCGAAGGACGAGCTAACAAATAAGCCTCCAAGAATAACAACAGAAACATTCTCCACAAACCCGAGAGGAAATAAGAAAAGGAGCAAACCCCTAAATTCAGCCGCTTTCTGGCGGAGCAACCTAGAGAAAACGAGGAAGCGAAACGTTTTCAAATCTCCCACAACATTTTTGTTAAATCGGGAGTCGGGCCCGGAGGAGAGGGGAAGCAACTAGGAAGCATCCGTCGGCAGTCCGACAGCCATGACCTCTGCGGGCCGCGGGAGAGACACAGGAGGGCGGCGGCAACTACTCGGTTAAATCCCCAGCAGAGGAAGATCAGAGAGGCCCGCAGCGTTGCCCACAAGATGGTATCGAAAGGTAATAACCTTTTTATTTTCAATTATCCTGTATTCCCCTCCTTGCTTACAGTCTGCTCCTGGCTTGATGTTCATGATTATTATTATTGCTATTCCTATGTTATCACTGTGCGCGCACGCATACACAAAATTATCTCTTTATTTCATCGAATACTGGTGTAGAATATCATTGAAGAAAAGAGATCCCTTATTTCCCGTTGATTTGGAGTGGAATTAAGGACGGTTGGGGGGGACGGGGACGCAAGATCATGTGGCTGTATAGAAGGGATTCGTCCTTCTCAGGAAGGCTCAACCCCTTTTCTGGTATACTAGAGTTGGCTTAGCCTTTGTTCTTGTCAGATTCTTCGGAGCCAAGATGGTGAAAAAAAAGTGTAACTAAAAAGTCGGCACAGTAGCTTGTTGGGATCATCTTAAAAATGTATGCAAACCTTTGGGCCTACTAACATGGCTTCATTCCTAAGTTGTGAACTCTAATAAAAATAAACTAAATCAAAAGTAACTCGAGCAAGTCACTGTTTTTCACATTTACTAATGGTGATTTCTAGTCTAGTAGGCCAAATCCTGTTCCTATTTATTTGTTATTGCCTTCTGTTTAGATGTTAGAGATTGGCTGGTTACTGTTAGCCCCTCAGTCTAGCTACAGGCACTTTCTAAACAGACTAAATGCAAGTGCACCTAGTCTTTAAATTGTAACAGTAATTATGGTAAACAAGTAATTTGAAATATTCAGTTTCATTTATAAAACATTCTGGAGCTGATGCATTAGGCTGTGTTATCATTAATGCAGTGGCTTACTCTTGTTTGTTTTTTTCCCATGCTAATCTTACTCCCTAGGCAGGAATAAAGATCAGCATAAAACCGCTGCGCTTAAAGAAAGGTCTTGACAAATTTTCTTGGAATCTAGGAGCCAAATGCTAGGTCACAGTGCATTGCCTCCCCACCAAGGTGTATTGCAGTTTCTTTTTAGGGCCTAGTTTACTGTTTTCTAATTTTTCTTTTGGAACAGGAAGTTTTAATCAGGTTCTTAAGTTGCCGCTGCACTATGTCAACAGAGAGCAGTGGTCTGACTCCTTCCCTTCCCACCACTACCTAGGACACTTTAGATCTGTACCCGAGGCAGTTCCTTTTTTGCTTCACATATCATTATGGCCTAGTGATAGGTGAAGCAAAAAAAAAAGTATGCTTCTCCTCCCACCTTGCCTTCGCTCATTCTTTGTCTCTCCTCCTTCATATGACTCTACTCCAGTCTCATATGGCTCACGCACACTAGGCGTCATCCAGTCCTCCATGCTCATTGAGTTCTTGTGCCTGGCTGCAGCTCCTGAAAACACCCAGCACTTCCCCACTGTGATTAGCTCCCTGTATGATTGAGCCTCACAGTGGAGGAAGTTTGGGCTGATCTGGTGGTTTCAATTCTCATATGAGTCTTGAAACCACTAGATCATTCCAAATTTCCATAGCATGGCTCAACCACGCAGAGACCTGATTATGGAGGGTGAAGTCTGAAATGCTGCATTTTTCAGGAGCTGCAGCCAAAAACAAAATAATGGGCCTGATATCCTGGGCACCAGGGTGCAATTTCTAGGCAACCTGGCGACTGGGACTTATTGTGCTATGGCTTAAAGGTAGTGCATTGAGCATGCAAAATGCATATAAATCTCTGCATGAAAAATTGCTCCCAATGTAAACAAACTGTGCTTAAAATCTAGTACATTTTTTGACACTTTGTGGTGCTGAGTCTTTTTGCTTGCTCAAGCTGGCATGGAGATGCAGTGTGGGAACAGGGTGATCAGAGGTGAAGTATGGGCTTCACCTCAGATCCCTGGTGGCCCTAGTGGGCTTCTCTTGAACTTCCCAAACCTCCCCCTCCCCCACTCATTCTTGCCTCAGTGCCACTATCTTGAAAAGTCTGGTCATGAAAGCTTATGTATGATGCTCATGTTCAGTAAATGTCCTGCAGGAACAGGCTAGTGGTGTAGCAAGATTTTAATAAACATATCAGTAAGTTGTTAAAATAAATGCACTCAGGTTCTATGCAAAACTTTTTCATTTTTTAATTTTATTTTGGTCATTGTTTTGACCAGCTGGAATAAGCAAAATGTTTAACATTTGGAAACACAAACGTATGGCAGGCAGAAAAATGACCATTGCTTGACCAGTCTGCCCATCCATACCAAATACAAAGCTCTACAATCCTTTCCTCTCCCTTCGAGATCCTCCTGTGCTTGTCTCATGCATGCTTGAATCCAGTTAGTGATCATAACATTATCACATTGGATTTAATAAATGGAGGGGGAATAGCAAAGGAAATACAGTGCACTAGTATTTAACTCTCAAAAAGGAGATGATAAAATGAGGAGAACAGGTTAAGAAAAAAATAAAAGGAACACCTGCAAAGATTTAAGAGTTTACATCAGGTCTGGGTGTTTTTAAAAATACTGTCTTGGAATCCTAGACCAGATATATTCCATGCTTTAAGAAAGATGGAAGGGAGACCAAATGACATCTGGCATGATTTAAAGGCAAGGCCAGAGAGGCTGATATAGCCAAAAAAGCATCATTAAAAAAAATGGGGAAAAAAAGGGGCCACATGATAACTGCAAATTAAATAAAAACTGGCATGTTGAATGCAATGTACTGATAAGGCAGCCAAAAAGTTTGAAAAGTAGTTTGCCATGGAAGCAAAAAAGCATAATGTTTTTCAAGTACATTCATAGCAAAAAAATCCAACCTGTGAGTCAGTTGGACCATTGGATGATAGAGGTAAAAGGGCCCTAAGAGATAAGGTCATAACAGAGACAGAATATAATCTTTGCTTCAGTCTTCACTGAAGATGATGTAGGAAAGATACCCATGCCAGAACTGATATTCAAAGGTGATATCGGAGAAAGTGAAGCAAATCTTGATAAATCGGGAAGATGTAATTTCATAAACTAAAGAGTAGCAAATCACCTGGACCGGTTGGTGTATCTTGCAGGATGCTGAAAGAACTCAAACAAATTTCAAGCCTACTATTAGAAATGGATAAAGTATCATTAAAATAATCCATAGTACCTGAAAATTGAAGAGTGGCCAACATAATGCCAGTTTTTTTAAAAGGGTGAACAGGGAAACTACAGATTGGCGAGTCAGACATCAGTGCTGTGCAAAATGGTAGAAAGTGCTTTAAAGAACAAAATTACTGAACATATAGCTTTGTTCCATTAAACCATGACTAACATGGATTTAGCCAAGGGGAAGTCATGTCTTACACGTTTGACGCCTTCAAAAAATATAATAGATTAGTATGTGGTTTTTGAGAGAGCTTTTGACAAGGTCCCTCATGAGAGACTTATGGGGAAATAGTCATGGGATAGAAGTAATGTACTATTGTGGCTTAGGAACTGGTTAAAAGATAGACAACAGTAGTGTTAAACAGCCAATTTTCTCAGTGGAGAAAGGTGCGTCTATTCACTATAGTGGAGGGTACCCCAGGGATCTGTCCTGGGCCCTCTGCTTTTTAATATATTTATAAATAACCTGGAAATGGAAGTAAGGAGTGAGGTGGTCAAATTTTCAGAGGACACAAAATTATTCAAAGTTGTTAAAACACAAGAGGTTTGTTAAAAAATGCAAAATGGCCTTGAAATTGGGAGATCAGATTTAATGTGGGCAAGTGCAAAGTACTTAGGGAGGAAGAAACCAAATTATAGTTACATGTGAGGTTCCACATTAGGAAATGCCACCCAGGAAAAAAATCTAGGCATCATGGATAATACCTTAAAACCCTCTGCCTTATGTGTAGTGTCGTCCAAGAAAGCAAATAGAATGCTAGGAACCATAAGGAAAGGCATGGTGAATAAAAGTGTATTATAATGTCTCTGTATCGCTCTATGGTGTGACCACACCTTGGATATTGTGTGCGGTTCTGGTTGCTATATCTAAAAAGATATTATGGAAGTAGAAGAGCTACAGAGAAGAGTGACCAAAATAATAAAGCGCACCACAGATACCCTCACGAGGAAAGGCTTAGAACATTAGGGTTCTTCAGCTTGAAAAAAGATGGCTGAGGGGAGATATGATAGAGGTCTATAAAACAGTGAGTGGAGTGTAATGTGTAAATGTACATTGGTTCACTCCTTCAAAAAGTAGAACGATTCGGGGATGTGGATTGTAACACATTTAAATCTAATCCCAGAAAATATTTTCTTACTCGAAGCGTAATCAAATGCTGGAATTCGTTGCTGGAGGATGTAGTAAAAGCTGTTAGTGTAGCTGGGTTTAGAGGAGGATTGGATAAGTTCCTAGATGGAAAGTCTATAAACCATTATTAAAGTGGACTGGTAAATCTCCTAGGTCAGGATAAACATCATGGAATCTGTCTAACGTTTGGGAACCTGATAGATACGTGTGACCTGGATTGGCTACTGTTGAAAACAGATACTGGACTTCTATGGACTTTTCACCTGACCCAGTATGGCATTTATTTTGTTCTTTTCTACCACCTCCAATGGAAGGCTATTCCCATGCAGCACCCTTTCTGTAAAAATATATATTTCCTTAGATTACATCCGAGTCTATTCCCTTTCAGCCTCATCCTCTCTTCCTTTGTTCCAGAGCTTCCTTTCAAATCAGAGATCTGCCCCCTGTGCATTTTAAGCCATGGAGAGATTTAAATTTCTTTGCCATTTCTTCATTTCCTTTTCGTATCCTCCAGTCCATTCCCTACATGGATGGGTAGTCACATCAGCAGCTTGGAGATTGGGCATGTCAGAATTCTGACCCCTGCATCCTTGGGTAGCTGGAAGCTCCTCTCAGCCCCCTGTATTCAGTCTCCAAGCAGCTGGAGAGATGTCTCCCCTTTGGGTGGACACTTTAGTCTGAGCTTTAGGCTTTGTTTTTGTTTTCTCCTTGCCTCAGCAGCACCAGTGTTACGAGGAAGGGAGAAGCCCTGAAGGAGGGACCCTTCCTCAGGCAGCCTTTTCATCTTAGGTGATTAGTGTTTTTTCTTACCGGTGAGGAGAGGGTCCTCCAGGAGGAGCGTGGGAACACAAGACTTGGGGCCTGCCGGGAGAGGAATAGTGCTGTCTGATCCCCCTCGCTGTTGTCGGGAGCCGTCTCCACCAAAGCTGGTTGACTTTTTTTTTTTTTCCCTCCCACTCGGCAGCGGCACGGCTGCTGAAGCCACAGGGCAGGCTGAGCAGCGCATGCTGGCACAAGGCAGAAGGATCAGCTGTTTTCTCTGGGGAATTCTGCAGCCACCGAAGCACTCCAAGGGCTGAGCGGCAGGCAGAACAAGAGCATATATCTTCTGTGCCCTTTCTTGGTTAGGTCCTTCCTGGGATAAAGAAAATCGGCACTGTTTTCATTGAGTGTTCCCTTTTTGGGCTGGAAGACTTGAAGGAGGCCATTTGCTTTCTTACTTCCTCACTGGGCTCTGAGACCAATTTCCTCAAGGGTCCTGCACAGGAGGGGTTTTGACTGTCTCCTGTTTCTGAGTTGATTTTTGCTGCTGGTAAGTGATGTGGGGGGGGGGGGAGAATTTAATTATTAAGATGCCTGCCAGACCAACTTGTTTGGTCTGTGGATCCAGGAGGGGGCCTGTGTCAAAAGAGGGCTTCTGCAGAGGCTGAGTCGGAAGCTTGATGTCTGGATGACAATCTGCAAGACAGGTCAGGGACCTCGGAAGAGTTGGGGGGGGGGGTGCTTGGGGGATAGGCAAGTTCCTTGGGTCTCTACCTCCCAAAGACATCCCTGTAGAAGATTTTATAGGAGTTTTCTCTCCGGAGTGCATCCTCCTTATGCACAAAGCCTACTGCATTAGGCAAAAGGGCTCAGGGGCCTTGACAGTAGTAGGAGCCCATAAGAGGCTCTCTACTGAAGTGGAACAGGCTGCTAGCTTGCAAGTGGGTCCCCCTGCCAAAGCCAAGCGCAGGTCGGAGGCCTAGGATGACTTTGCTTCAATGCTATCAGAGGAACCAGAGGCGCAGGATGAAGAGGAAACACCACAGGAGGATGAGCTGGAGGAGGGCGAGATCCCACATGAGGGAAGAGGCATTGTGAGGGTTGTCTTTAGAGATGAATTGCCTCTGATCTCGCATTCATTGAAGACCCTCAATATGACCCTAGAGTTGCAAGTGGAGGAGGATCCTTTGGAAGATCCTTTGTTTCAGGTGGTCAGAAAGCCACACAGTGTTCCAGTGCATCGGGTCATCAAACTGATGATAAATGGGAAATTCCGGAGGTGGGGTTGAGAGGGGCATGGACCATGTCGTGCCTCTACCCAATTCCCAAGCAAGAAAAGGATTTGTTTTGCTCCCTGTCAGTAGTAACCCAGAAGACCACCATGCCAGTGGAAGGCAGCTCTGCCCTTAAGGATGTCCAGGACAGGAAACTGGAGACCTTATTGAAACAGGCCTTTGATATTAACACATCTTCCCTGTAGGCCTAACTGTGTGGCGTGGTCATGGCTCGGGCCTGTCTGCGCTGGGCTCAAGGCCTCCAAGAGGAATCAGAAGGCGGTGATCCGGCACAATCTGCCAAGCTGGAGTCTGGGGTGGCCTATCTGGCGGATAACTGATTAGGTTGTAAAAGGTATCAAGCCCATGTGGTTTCGGAATTGGTCGGCAGACAGGTCCTCCAAATTTCGCTTGATCAGACTCTCATTCAAGGGGAAGCTCTTATTTGGTGAGGCTCTCGAAATTGGTTAAGGACTTGGGAGACTCCAAAGGTGGTAGGCTTCTGGAGGACAAGCAGAAGCCAGGATGTGTACTGGCACAGGGACGAGAACAATCACAGAACTTCTGCCGTTGCATGTTTGCCCAATTTGCTCCCTACCAGACATCAGCCCTTTTTGGGTTTCTGAGGATCAGGGAGGGGTTTCTTCCTTTCCACCTCCACCTCTAACAAGAAGCGACAATGAAGCGAGGGGGTGGGGTCCAGGTGGAATTGGTTCCCATAGGGGGACAACTGCGAGAATTGTATTCCACCTGGGCTCATATCACCTCCAACCAGTGGGTCCTGGAGGTCACCAAGGAAGAGTATGCCCTCAAGTTTGCTTGCCCCCCCCCCCTCCAGGAGAGGCTCGTGAGCTCCCCTAGCAGAGCACTGCACAAGTTTTAGGCAGTACAAAACACCCTGTAAAGTTTGGTACAGTTGCAGGTGGTGGTGGAGGTTCCATGCAGTCAATGTGGATCCGGTCGATACTCCATATATTTCATGGTCCCCAAAAAGGAGGACTCCTTTTGACCCATCCTGGACCTCAAGCATGTGACTTGGTGCCTTTGGGTTCTGTATTTTCACATGGAAACCCTGAGGTTTGTAATTGTTGCTTTCAGGGAAGGAGAGTTTCTTACGTCTCTGGATCTCACGGAAGCCTATCAACATATTCCTTTCCGGAGGGGATATCAGCAGTTCCTAAGATTCCAGGTGCCCATGGGTTACTTTCAATTTGCCGCTTCACCATTTGGCCTAGCAATGGCACCCAGGACCTTCACCAAGGTCATGGTGGTTGCAGTGGCGGCACTGCAAAAGGAAGGAATACTGGTACACCCATACCTTGATTGGCTGATATGGGCAAAGTACAGGGAGGAAAGTGTAAAGGCTACCGCTCGGGTGGTCGAATTCCTTCAGAGCCTAGGCTGGGTGATCAATGCAGCCAAGAACAACACAAACCCGGCTTAGGAGTTGATTTACCTGGGAGCTCCCTTCTGGACACAAGTGGGCAAGGTCTTCTTACCCTTAGAGCAGATGAACAAGTTACATTTGCAGGTCAGGTTCTTCCTATGGACTGTGGCTCCAATGGCCTGGCATTACCTGCAACTTCTGGGTTCGATGGCGGCAACAATAGAGCTGGTGCATTGGGCGCAGGCACACATGAGACCCCTCCAGAGGGCCCTTCTGAAGAGATGGTCAGCCCAACGTCACCGGTTAGAGAAGCATCTACCCTGCCTGATGGAAGGCAAGACTGAATTTCAGTGGTGGCTGAGATCGAACAAACTGTTAGCGGGGATGCCTCTGGAGCCACCGAGGTGGATCGCCTTAACAACGGATGACAGACTGGGGGGCGCACTGCCAGGCACATGTCACAGGGCAGCTGGTTGGTAGAGGAAGCTGCTTGGGCCATAAAGAGACTTGAGTTGCAGGCGTTTTCCTTGGCCCTCCAGAGTTTTACTGATCTACTTCGAGGGAAGGCAGTGAGTGTTCTCGGACAATGCTGCCAAGGTGGCATACATCAACAGACAAGGACATGGGCTGCATCCATTTGGAAAACGAGGTGGTTCCCCTGCTGGCATGGGCAGAGGACAATCTGCAGGCTTTGTCGGCGGCTCACGTGCCAGAAGAACAAACGTGGTAGCCGATTACCTCAGCAGAGTAAGAATGGGTCCTAGTGAATAGACGTGGCGCAGCTGGTTTGTCGCTGGGACCCTCCAGTTATGGACCTCATGGCAGCCCTGGTGTCTGCAAAGGCGAACCTTTTCTACAGAAGAGAGAGAACTGATGTCAGAGGGCCTTGATGCAACCGTGGCTGGAAGCAGAACTGCTCTGTTTCCGCCCTGGGTCCTGATAGGATGGGTAGTGCAGCAGATCAAGGCGCACAGGGAGATGGTCATCCTAATTGCACCGGATTGGCTACGCAGACCGTGGCATGCTGGCGGCCCCCAGGAATGACCTGCTGATGCAGGGTCTGGTTCTGATGTCTCAGGTGGATCGGTTCTCGCTTATGGCATGGGTCTTGAGAGGGCACGGCTTGTTAAGCGAGATTATTCAGGCGCAGTTATTTCAACCTTTTTGAAAGTGCATAAGTCTTCTACCTCATTAGCCTACATTTAGGATCTGGAGGATTTTTGAGAGCTGGTTTGTAGACATGGAACTGAGACCTTTGAAGGCTCCCCTCCTGGCGCTGCTGGCTTTTCTTCAGGGGGGTTTGGAAAAAAGGCCTGGCATGCAGCTCTCTACGGGTGCAGGTGGCAGCACTGGCATGTTACAGGGGTAACGTGCAGGGTAAGATGCTAGTGACCCATTCGAACGTGGTGTGTGTGTTCCGGGCTGTAAAGCAAGTTCGTCCTCCTTTTACAGTCCATAGTTCTTGCATGAGACCTTAACTTGGTACTTTTGGCCCAACCATGGCACCTTTCAAACTGCTGGCCGAGTGCTCCTTGAAGGTCTTAACATTGAAGATGTTTTTCCTGGTGTCTTTGTTTGACCATGAGAATTTCGGAGTTGCAAGCCTTATCATGTCTAATACCTTTTCCTTCCATCTCTAAGGCGAAGGTGGTACTGCGTCCATTTTCTTCCTTCCTGCCAAAGGTAACTTCCGCTTTTCTTGTCAATCAACCATTTTTTTTGTTTTTTTTTCTCGGGTGAGGGAGGATCCCAGTTGGATCTGTTACGGCTCCTGGATGTCTGTTGCATCCTTTGCTGTTATTTGAAAACCATAGGTTGTGTTTTGTTTTGGAGGGCCCCCCCCCCCTGCAAGGAAGAGGTGGCTTCTAAGGCTTCCATTTCTCAGTGGGTGAGAGAGTCGATAGTCTGCTTGAGCGTAAGGTGGTGCCAATGGGATTGCGAGCCCACTTGACAAGGGCACAGGTGGCTTTCTGGGCGGAATCCAGTCTGATTCCGCCAGCAGATATTTGCAGGGCCATCACATGGACGTCCCTGCATACCTTTTTGTAAAGCACTATCGTTTGGATGTACAAGCAATGAGGGATGCAAGTTTTGGAGCAGTGGTCATTCAGACCGGACTCGCTGGTCCCTCCCAGAGCTAGTACTACTATGTTACATCCCATCCATGTAGGGACTGGACTGGAGGATATGAAAAGGAAGGTGAAAGTAGGCCTTACCTGCTAATTCTTTTCTCGAGTATCTCCAGTCCCACAGCTAAACTGCACATTGATTGCTTTCTTTTGTTGCCAGTTCAGACAGTGATCCCAGACCTCAGAAGTATGTTGCTGACATTTTGCAGGTTGATGCAAGGTGGACCGAGGTAAGTGGGTCTAGTTTAAAAAAAAAAAAAAAAAAAGTGGATCCTGGGTTCCCCAAGAATGTCCTTGTGGCGAAGGTAGGTCGGGGTCTTGGGGCACTCTTGCTCACCTTGGAGCCTACCCTGTTTTTCCTCGCAGGAGTTTCCTTTTCATTCTGCTTAAGAAAAGGTTGTGATGACACTGGTTCCTTCCTTTGTACCCACAGTGGGTCTTCCATTTTCAACTGAACCAAACTGTCTCCCTTCCGTGGTGTGTGGGGGGTTTTTTTTTTTTTTTTTCCTCATCTGAGGGACTCTGAGGAGGATTGGCAACTACACTTGCTTGACTTGTGGAGAGTTTTCTATCATTCTCCGACCGCATGGAACATGCCGAAACCTGCATCTCGGAGGTGGAGGACACCCAACAATCCCTGCAGTCTAAGGTGCAAGCTTTGGAATCGCTGGTAAAGCAACAAGGGGATAAGTTGGACGATCTTGAGAACCGGGGGCGTCGAAAGAACCTCCGGTTTATAGGGATCCCGGAGAGTGTGGGGGACGCGGCCCTAGCTGACTACCTGCAAACCTGGATCGCAGAGCTTCTGTCCGGTAATGGTGCTGGCCCGGTGAGGCTGGAGAGGGTTCATCGCCTTGGTCCCCGGCGGGAGCTAGCGCAGAGGCCCCGGGCAGTGATCGCACGTTTCCTTGACTTCCGTCAGAAGGAGGAGGTCTTGCGGGCGGCACGGGGCCGTAAGTTGCGGAGTGGAGAGCGCGAACATCTCCTGGTGTTCCAGGACTACTCAGCCCTCGTGAGTCAGCAGAGGAGGGCTTTCTCCCCGATCTGCGCCCAACTACTAAATAAGGGTATCCGTTTTGCTCTACTCTATCCGGCCCGCCTACGGGTGGACATCCACGGCCAGTCCCGCATCCTGTTATCTCCTGGGGAGGCACAGAAGCTCGTGGATGACACAGTGGCCCCGACACAGGGAGAAAGTGCCGAGTCTCGGCGGTGAAGAGCTCGATCCATATCGCTGGGTGCATCCTGATAGAACTTCGGGGGAGCCAGTGACTGAAATTTGGACTGGGCCTCTTTACATGTGACGGGGTTGCCGGGGGTTTGGTAGGCCCCCAGTTCTGGTTTCTTTGCTGCCTGAGCTCACAGGGGCGGACGGCGCTCTATGGAGCTCGGGATAAATGGCGGGAGGGAGGTTGTCTGGTTACAATATCTGGTTACAATGTATGTTGCCAAGCTAAGTAGCCTGTTACTATGTTTCTCTCCCTTTCCCCCTTGGATACATTGCTGGAGTGTTACTGTTTCTGTTGGGGCTCTTGCACTGTATTGGGGTTTTTCCTCTGTTTTTCCCGTTTTCCTTTCCCTCCCTTATATCACCCGGGCGGTTTTACAGTCTCTGGGCCCTGATGCTGGCTAGGGGGGGTGGTTCCCCGAGAGTGCTCGGGGCGGGCTTGGGAAGACAGTAGGGGGGGTGGTACGGACTGACTCAAGGGGGGCGGTATGGGTTGCAAGGCAGTGCCTTTATTAGGTTACCAATTTCTTGGGATTTGTAAGGGTTGGGGAGGTATGCTATGACTCTGCTCCCCGGGGAATTGGTAGGGAATATCAGAAGGCTTGGGTTGGTTGGGGCCTTGTCCTGGCGGCACCATAAGATCTAAGCTGCTGGGCTTCATAAAGGGTAGGCTCAGGGGGAGGGTTCTTTATATCACTATACTCTATCCCCGATATCTTACAGGGGTCGGACCCGATTGCCAGAGGAAGTCGGCCTGGCCGGGAGGGCGGGCATGGAGGGTGCATACTTGGAGGGGGGGCAGGGGAAGGGAGGGGGGGCGGTGGGTGGGAAAGGTTATTATGCTCGGGGGTTAGTGTTTATGTATGCCGGATTTGTTGCTTTGGGGTGTTTGAATGCAGGTGTGGTGAGAGGGGAGGGGCCCTTGGCTGGGGGGGTCTTTGCCCTGAGAGGTGTGTTAGTTCTTGTCTTATGGCACCGATGGTTTCCCCGGGGCTATGAGTAAGGGATTCAAAGTAGCCTCCTGGAACGTATGCGGCCTGGGTTCCCCGGTTAAGCGCTATAAAGTGCTCCAGCATTTGAGGCGTCAGCGGTGTGGGATTGTGATGTTGCAGGAGACCCATCAAACAGCCGCAGAGCATGCTAAGTTGGGCAAAGGGTCCATTGCTCATGTTTATGGGGCTCCGGCCGTTGGGAAGAAAAGGGGGGTGGTCATTCTGATTTCCAAATCGGTTGCCTGGCAGGAAGAGCGAGTGGTCTCTGATGTGGATGGGAGATATGTGTGTGTATGGGGGTTGTTGGAAGGTAGGAAGGTTGTCCTGTGCTCATTGTATGGGCCCAATGGCTATGAGGCCCGCTTCTATCGTGGCCTCACGCGAATCCTTGCAGATACCAGGGTAATCAGGTCATCATGGGTGGCGACTTCAATGAAGTCCTAGATGTAGACTTAGACCGCTCGGGCTCGGCTATGAGTGGCAGTAAGCGGGGCCGCCGGCGCCTGTGGGGCATTTGTGAAGCACACAAGCTTCTGGATATTTGGAGACTCCTCCATCCTGGGGAAAGGGATTACACGCACATGTCTCGAGCTCACGGAACGTGGTCCCGCATTGATTTTTTCTTACTCTCCGACTCGCTATTTCGCTGTGTTTTGAAGGCAGAGATCGGATCCTCTGTCCTTTCTGACCACGCACTGGTCACTATGGAATTGCATGGTAGCAGTTCCCCTCGGAGTCGGCCTTGGAGATACCCCCTAGACCTCTGTGGCGATGTACATTTTGAAGCGTACCTGCGGGGCCGCTGGAGGGAGTATCTGGCCTTTAATGACCGGCCTGGCATATCTCCCGCCTTACTATGGGAAGCTGGGAAGGCTGTCTTGCGCGGAGACATCATTAGCTACCATACTCTTCGGCGGAAGCGGCTGAATCAACGGATTCTCCTATTAGAACGGGACTTGGGTAGGGCGCGGAGGGCGGTGGCCGCCTGCCGCACGGCGCTCAATCAGCGCAGGCTGAAGGAACTCCAGGCTGAGCTGGAAATGCTTCTTCACCAGCGGGCTCAAAAATCTATGCTGTACTATAGATACAAATTGTACCAACACGGCAACAAGGCAGGGAAGCTGATGTCTTCTTTGTTACAGCCTGCAGGAGGCTCGCGGCAAATTGGCGCCATCAGGCATGCGGATGGGACCATCCGACGGGACGCAGGGGATATTGAGTCCGTTTTTACGGAATTCTTTCAGGCGCTTTATGCCAGTGATGGCAATACAGTTCTGGAGGCGCGTCAATTTCTCGATGGCTGTACCCTGCCACGGCTTAATGCGGAGCACTTGGAGGCCCTCAATCAGCCTATTTCGGGACGGGAAGTCCAGTTAGGGATTCGGAACCTTAAGAATGGGCGGGCCCCGGGGATTGATGGCTACCGTAGTGAATTCTATAAGATCCTGGGAGACGCCGTTGTGCTCCCTTTGGTGGGGTATTTTGAAGATCTCGTAAAGAGGGGCAATTTCCCGTTTGAGGCGAATAAGGCCCTGGTTACTATTCTACCTAAATCGGGGAGGGACCCCCTACTACCGGGCTCGTATCGCCCTATTTCGCTCCTTAATGTGGATATCAAGCTGTTAGCTAAAATTATGGCGGATCGGCTAGCCATCTACTTGCCGCTACTTGTTCATCGCGACCAGGTGGGCTTTGTGCGCGGGCGCCACGCAGCGCTTAACTTGCAACGTATTCTGCTATCCATTAACGCGGGACGTCTGGCAGGGACACAGTCCCTCCTCATCAGCTTTGACGCCGAAAAAGCATTTGACCGTGTCAACTGGGACTTCATGTATCAGGTCTTAGAGGCGATGGGGCTTACCGGTTTTTTTGTGGACGTGATCCATTTGTTATATGCCGACCCTATAGGGGCTGTCTTGGTTAATGGGGTTATGTCCGCGGAGTTTAACATCCAGAAGGGTACTCGTCAGGGTTGCCCGCTGTCCCCACTTTTATTTGTTCTGACGTTGGAACCTCTCTTGATCCAGATCCGGGCCGCCTCCCAATTCTGTGGCATTCGGATAGGGCGGGAGGAGTTTCGGGTGGCCGCTTTCGCTGATGATCTGCTGGTGCATCTGGGGGACCCCAGCGTGGGGCTGCCTAGACTGTTGCAGCTAATCTCTGACTATGGCGGACCGTCCGGATTTCGGCTCAACCTTGATAAGTCGGAGGCGCTGCTTGTGGGGCCCGAAGGGCTACCTGGTTGGCAGGGACCCTTCCCTCTGAGATGGGCGGCGGGGCATTTTAAATATCTGGGTGTCTTCTTGCCGGCGCGCTTGGGGGACCTTTATCACCTTAATGTCTCCCATATTCTCAGTACAGTGGTGGTCTGTGTTGATAAATGGTGCGGTTTGCCCCTATCACTCGGGGGTCGGGTGGCCCTCTGCAAGATGGCCATCTTCCCCAAGATTTTATACCCGCTTCAGATTCTCCCGCTGCTCCTGAAACGATCGGACCTTCGCCAATTGACACGCCTGTTTAATCGGTTTCTATGGTGTGACTGTAGGCCCCGGGTGCGTCTGGAGATTCTCCAACAGCCCCGGGCGATGGGTGGGTTGGGCTTCCCAGATATTCAGAAATACAATGTTGCCTGCTTGCTGAGATGGGTCCGGGACTGGCTTTGGGACTTGGAAGATTGTTCCCCTCTGGGATTACTCCGAAACGCGGTGTGTCCACTGCACTTGCGGTATCTCTTGCATGCCGGGCGTGTTGAGGGGTCTTCTGGAGATATCCGAGAGATCTTATTGGATCCAATACGTAAGGCGTGGAGATATTTCTGCTCGGGGCGTCAGATTTCAGCTTCTTGTACGCCTTATCTTCCTCTTCGGGGAAACGCGGAGTTTGCGCCAGGCCTCGGGCGGTCCCGCTTTGATGACTGGGAGAAGATGGGAGTGGTCAACCTGGAACATGTGTTGACGTTAGATGGAGGGAGGGTGGCGTTTTCCGTGCTTTGTCAACAGTACCCCTTGCAGGACAACGATTTCTTTTCGTACCTGCAACTCAGTAGTTACATACGAAGGCTTCCCCCGGCGGCCCTGCGGGGGGAGGTGTGTTCCACAGTAGAGTTGGCACTTTGGGGGGGAGACTCTGGGGCGCGCGTGTCGGGGCTCTACCGAATGCTGTGGGGTGAGGTAGCTCCCCTTGGTGTGGATGAGTTGGCGGCGGCTTGGGCCTTGGACCTTGGTGAGGGGCTCACGGGTGCGGAGCTCGTCGGTGGTTTGGCTACCATTCCATCCCTCAGTCAGCTGGTACTCCACCGAGATACTCAGTACAAGATAACGCGTCGATTATATTTCGCCCCCCTTAGAGCGTGGCGTGCGGGGGTGGGGGATAGCCACTGTTGTCCACGGTGTGGGGAACCGAGGGCCACCTTGGGACATATGTTCTGGCACTGTACGAGAGCTCAAGGGTATTGGGGGAGCGTCTTGACATACTTGTCCACCTGTCTGCAGCAGCCTCTGTCTTTGAATGCCAAGCATCTTGTGCTGGATTTGTGGGAGGATGCATGGGGTGATAGATTGGGGATGGTGGGCCTGGGCTGGGTGCGGTTAGCTTTGGTGACTGCGCGTATGATTGTCTTGCAAAACTGGCTGGATGCTCGGGGACCTACATACGGGGCCTGGCGGGTGCAGCTACACAGGATTCTGATTTTGGAACGGATGCGTGCCTGCGGGAGGGAGCGGGACTGGCTGCGATTTCTGGAGGCATGGGGACCGCATCTGCACTTATTAACCTGGAGAGCCCGTAGCCGAATCCTGAGGGGGCAATGACAGCGTTGAATTAGTTTCCTTTCTTTCCTTATTTCTTATCTCCTCTGTTTTCTCGGCTGTTTTCGGGGATGGCGGCAATCCGGCATGTTTGTAGGATGTGTGCCTGGGGGGGAGGGGGGGTTAGGGATTGGGGAGTTAAGGGGGTCTGGTGGGCACCCTATAGCGGATAGGCCATTCCACAGTTGGGTGGACCTGGGGGAAGTCAACCTCGGGCCTGCTCCCTAATCTGAGTCTCAAAATTCTTGTGCAGCTTTAGGGGGCCAAATCCGTTATTGGGAATGGGTAGGGGTGGGTTGGGGGGATGGGAGGGGGAGGGCTGGGGGGGGATACCCTATTATTATTATCGTTGTTCTTGTCTTTACTTCTGTTGCACAAATATTTATTATCATATACTTAATGTCACGGAGGCCGTTCCTAGCATTGTATACTACCCTGTTTGTTCCTGGAGACCATTGTTCTGTGTTGCCTTTTGTGGGTTTGAACTCGGTACTTAGTGTTTGACACAATGCTTTCACGTATGGAGCTGGGTGTATTCTTTGTATTTCGATTATTACCTCTTTGACTGTTTGAATAAAAAAGATTTAAACATAAAAGGGACATCTTAACCATTATTAAGAAGGGACCCAGGATATCAATGCTTGACCCAGTACAATCATTGCAGAACCTGTGTCTTTTGGGGAAACTGCTAGGTACGTATGACCTAGATTGGCCACTGTTGGAAACGGGATACTGGGCTTGATGGACCTTGGTCTGACCCAGTATGGCATATCTTTATGTTCTTATCTTGAGTTTTTTTTTCCCTTTGTTCCTGAAGTGAAATATACAGGGTGGCCCAAAAAAGTGAGAACATCTCATAAATTAAAAGCTTAAATAGTTTACTTATTTACCTTTTTTAGCTATATAACGTCTTTATTTTGACAATTTCCGGTTGCCATCTATTTTTTTTAAATTTGTCAATCGTTTACATCTGTCTTTTTGAATTTTTAAATAACTTATGCTACGAGATGTTCTCACTTTTTTTGTGCCACCCTGTATATCTTATTGAAAACATATAGCCTCTTGAAAATTGTATTAGTTTTTTCCTGGTGATTTTATTTTTTGATTACTTTTGCGCATACCATGGCAGTCATGATCTGTCTCAAATTTATTACTAATGCTCGCAGCAGTACTTGCACTGTGCCAAAGAGAGCTTCCTTCTGGAGTTCATAAAATGTAATATGTATGGGTAGTTTTTTGTCAAGATGTGACTGGAAGTTCTTCATCAGGCTTGTGGCTCCCAATACAGAAATATTTCCCATTGTATCTTTCTGCCACATTTTCATTATTTCTAACTGCATTTCTGGGTACTTGAAGATCTTTTCCCTCTCAATACGATTCACAGACTAGTCGCTTGGGACTGACACCTCGATAATGCCATTCTGGTGTTCTCCTTTACCACTATATCCAACTTCCTTGCATCCATCCTTTTTTTATCAGTCGAATTAGGAGTTTCCCAAGTAATCATAACCTCTTCCTTCTCTGTAATTCTCATAGGATCATGATTTCAGTGCTTTTCAGGGACAATGATGTTGTAGTGTTTAGAATTTCCAATTTGAGGCGTGTATAAAAAAAAATTTCTGCCATGAGAACTTCACAGACAGCTATGAAGTGAGTCACTATTTCCAGCTCTTTCTTACGGAATCGACATAAGGTTTTTTACATAGTATATGATGACAGATAAAGACCAGCATGTTCCATACAATCTGCTCTAGTAAGGTGGGTGGCTAGAGGATTTGCAATTGCAGATCAACCTCCCCACCAACCCCCATCTCTGTGTTTAGGGCCGTACCTGCTGCTCCATGCAGCTCAGCCCCCCTCCTATTAAAAGATATTTAAGTTTGCTTTGATTTCATCCTCTTGCTATAAAGGGATCCACTGTGTGTGTCCTATGCCATTTTGAGTTCCGTTGCTGTATTTGCCCCCACCACCTCCATCAGGAGGACATTCTATGCATTTACCACCCTTTTTAGTGAAAAAGTATTTCCTGATGTTGCTGTTAAGTTTACTGCCTTGCAGCTTCATTGGCTTTATTGTATGCCCTCTGGTCTTACAACTTCCCCTTCTTTGAAAAAGGTTGGTTTGTTCATTGATACAGACTTTTAAATACCTAAAGAGTATCATATCTCCTCTGTTCCTCCTCTCCTTCTAGGGTATATATAAATATATAGGTCTTCAAGTCTCTTCTCATGTCTTCTGGTACAGGCTCCAAATCATTTTGGTTGCCTTCCTCTGAACCTTCAAGTCTTTTTATGTCCTTTTATGAGATATGGTCT
This sequence comes from Ichthyophis bannanicus, assembly GCA_033557465.1. Classification (NCBI taxonomy): domain Eukaryota; kingdom Metazoa; phylum Chordata; class Amphibia; order Gymnophiona; family Ichthyophiidae; genus Ichthyophis; species Ichthyophis bannanicus. The sequence continues at coordinate 41,809,176 of CM066048.1, read as the reverse complement.
CCAAAACTGAACACAATATTCAAAGTGAGGCCTCACCAACGACTCGTACAGGGGCATTAATACCTCCTCCTTTCTTCTGGTTATTCTTCTCTATATGCAGCCCAGTATCCTTCTGGCTTTAGCTACCGCCTTGTCACATTGTTTTTCCACGTTGAGATCCTCCAACAGTAGTACTTCGAGGTCCCTCTTCTGGTCCGTGCACACCCACCTCTGTCCCCCTATCACATACATTTCCTTTGGATTTCTGCATCCCAAGTGCATGACTCAATGTTTTTGCATTAAATCTTAACTGCCAAGCATTAGACCATTTGCCCAGTGTTTTTAGATCTTTCCTCATGAAATGTCCACTCCCTCAGTGTCCACTCTGTTGCAAATTGTCATCTGCAAAAAGGCAAACTCTTTTCAATTCGGTCCTTCCTCAATGTCATTCACAAATATATTGAATGGTATTGGTCCCAGGACTGATCCCTGAGGCATGCTGCTGTGCACCTTCCTTTCTTCTGAGTGAGTTAATTTATCACTACCTTCTGTCATCTCAGTCAACCAATTTCTGATCAGTTCACCACCTTGGGACCTATCCCTAGGTGTTTCTTTACAGACACGATGGTTTACAGTGAGCACTGAAATCCTGCTATCTTGGGCTGCAACTATCAATCTCTCATCCTTTGGTTTTGGTTCACCTCTCCTTAATCATTCATGTGTCTGTTTTTGATCCACAAAGGGCTCCTTGGAGTAACACTTTGTATTTCCCACAGTATTTGTGCATTTGCAACTTGCTTTTGCTTGTTTGCTGGGGTCCTGGATGCTAAATTCATATATGCTGCCATTTGGTCCCCCTGCCATTCAAATTTGTTCAGTGACTGTATTTTTGCTGCTGCTCTTTCTTTCGCTTCAAAGTCCATGCAAACAAATTTACAATGTCCTCAGCAGGTTACCTTTAGCAGTACACAGAGCCCTATATGCCATGTCCAGTGTAATCTTATTAGGTGGATCAGGGGCTCCGTCTCTGCTCAAAATCTCAGCTTTTTTGCAGTCTGAATTCTGGTTCCTCAGGCACTCCATGAATTCTGAAGTTGTTCCTTCGAGAGCTGTTTTCAAGATCCTCTAGTTTAGTTTAAGCAGAATTTGTTCTTTCTCTGTCTCTCAGGCTGCAAACTTAATCTCAGCATTGGTAGCTGCCCATCCCAAAACCTGCAGTCCCCCCTCATGTTCGTCCATTTTGTAGCCCAGCTCAGCTGACTCTCTGCCACCGTGCCTCCCAACTCTACTTGGCCGCCAACACTTCTTCCTTTAATTGCAGGAACCAACCTTTCAGCTCCGCTTTAGCTATTTGGTTTACTGTTGGTGCGCCTGCTGCTTGCCTGCCACTATTCTCCCCATCTACCATATCACTGGCGTGCAGCTGCCATTTTGCCTTCCATACAGCCCTCCTGCAGAATGCCTACATACATGAACTCTGTGTGTGTTTTCCTTTTTTTGCTGGGTTGCCATCTTGTTTATACTGCTGCCTTCCTGTAAGAACATAAGATATGCCATACTGGGTCAGACCAAGGTCCATCAAGCCCAGCATTCTGTTTCCAACAGTGGCCAATCTAGGTCATACGTACCTAGCAGTTTCCCCAAGGGACACAGGTTCCACAATGCTTGTACTGGTTCAAGCATTGATATCCTGGGTCCCTTCTTAATAATGGTTTATGGACCTTTCCTCCCAGGAACTTGTCCAAACCTTTTTTAAACCCAGCTACACTGTACCAGTTCACCATTGGTCTGCACACCTTAACCCTTTGAAGGCCTAATTTAAAATATTAACCACATTCTGCAGCAGGGTTAATTTTTGCATATTCAGGAAAACTGTACCCGTCTTATTCAATATGTTCTAATAGTGATTGTCCTTCTGCTATGGTCATGTATTATATACCATTTGATAGGAATATTTAGTCAGAATTTTGGATCCCGAGAGTTTTGGGCTCGGCCTGGAAAGGGTTTTAAACACCCCAATGGGTAGTTAACACATCAAAATGGGGAGTGAGTGCTGGAGCCCATTTATCAGGCTGCCATTCGGTGAGATGATGTCATTTTCCCCACCTCTGGTTCAAGGTCCCCCTCAGGAGGCCACTAGTCAAGTATTTGAAGGCCAGAGCAATCTGTCTGTCCCTAGTGCAGCTTCATCCTTGCTAGAGGGCAAGGCAGTCTGTGTGTTCTTGGATAATGTCATGGCAGTTAAACTCTGGGATGGTGCCCGAGGTGGCTGCCCTGTGCACTGGGTGCAGAGGAACACCTGGTCGCCCTGTTGGTAGCCCACATAGCAGGTGTTGACAACATTCAGGGTTACATTTTGAGCCAGAACATGGTAGATCCCAGAGAATGGTAACTAAGGATCCGATTATTCAGCGGGTGTGATTTTTACAGCAGCTAGTCATCGCCACTGAACCTGGATATTCAAGGCCGGTGCCATATCTGGCCACTGGCATTGACTATCCGGATCAGCCAGTGAAGCAGGAAGCTAGCTGGCAGTGGTGATATTAAGCTGCTGCCTGGTTAGCTTCAGTGGCAAAAGTTAGAACAGCCTTTTTTGTGCTTAATATTTGCCGCCGAGGGATAACCGGACAGCAGCCAAATAGCCCTGTGTGCTGCCCCTGGAATGCCCTGTTGCTAACCACTTGGCATTGGGGCTGTTGCTGCTGAATATCCTGTTTAGTGGCATTTATATGGTGTGCAAACTGTGTAAATGCCTTTGAATATTGGACCCTAAGTCGTCATGCTAGTGTGGAAGAGGGGCTTTTTGCTATTTGATCTGATAATGATGCTTGAGAATACCAAGGTGGGGGGGGAAACTTTTTTTTTTTTTTTCCCCCCAGCTGCAGGGGGGATCTGCATACTTGGAAACCATGCTTGGATGCCCTTTATTCAGGTGTAGCCCCAGAAAGGGCTCCTGTATATCTTTCCCTCCTACTCTTTGCCCTTGGAGAGCCATCACCTACACAAAATTCATTCTCATCCGGGCTTGATTGATTCTTATATCCCTGGACTTGTGCACAGGCCATGGTACGTGGATATAAAGGGTCTGTTGGTGCAGTCCCCCACCTTTGTTACCTCAGAAGGGCCTTCTTTGGCAAGGACCTTTTGGTGATGGAGGAGCCCATTTCCTTCTTGCTTATGCCTTGGCCCTTTAAAGACATCAGCTGACTGGCAGGTCAAAAGGCCATTTTGAAAGACTCCTTCTATCCAAGCAAGGACTGTTAATTATCCAGGAAGTTGGTCATAGCTTACCTCAGCAGCACAGGCATAAATAGCTCAACCACAGCTTTGTGATCCTCAGTCTTGAAGGACTAGAAAAGGGGACTGTTACTTCTGGAGAGAGATCTGCAATTGTGAGTATATACTTCTGGGAATTTTCTGAAAGTAATTAGCTTTAATAGAAAGAATTCATCTGTGAACCCACTATTTTTTGTTAAATCAGTCAGGGCCTAGTAGCAGCAGTTTAAGTTTAAATTTAAAATGCAGAAGAGAACTTCCTGGTTACATTTCATACCCAGCAGGGAGCTTGTAGTTTAAATTTAATAGTCATTCAGGGCCTAGCATCAGCATAGTACTTTTAGTTTAAATTTAAAACACAGAAGAGAGCTTTCTGGTTAAATTTAGAACCTAGCAGAGAGCTTGTAGTTTAAATTTCATAATAAGTTAGAGCCTAGTAGCAGCTGCAAAGAACTATAATTTAAATCAAATAAGATTATAGCTTACCTCAGCAGCACAGGACAGGGTACTGTGTAGCAGCCTTCTTTTAATAAGTGTTATTTCCCTCCCTCCCCACCCCTGGGATAATCGTAGCTTTATAGGTACTTACACATCTTAAAAGACAGGAGGTGCTCTCAGGTGAAGCTCGTTACCCAAATCAGTCATACACTAAGGACCTGAGATTAATTAAGCTTCAGGTGAACAAGGTATACTAAACGTATTAGGTACAGTTTTATTGGTATAAATATCCATAGCAACTCTTAGTAAGTAAAGAACTTAAACAAAAACTTAAAACTAAGATGCAGACAGCAGTCCAGCAGTGAGATGGGGGCTTTCCAGTCTTTTGCATTGAGTGTCACATGTATGATTTTCTCCCAGTTGGTGAAAGGTCTTATGTGTGCACTAGGTGCAAGGAGCTCTTTGCTCTCGGAACGAGTCCGTTCTCTAGAGGCTAGAGTAGCAGACTTGGAAAACATAAGAAAGACAGAGAGGTACATAGACGAGACCTACAGGGATATAGTCCTGAAGTCCCACCTCCAGTCTGGCAGCATCCCTGTTGCCATGGAGGAGAGAGGTCACGTGACAGGAGCGCATCACCCTGGTGTGGCAGGAAGTGATCCTGTAACTAGGACCTGTCCTCCAGGTGATGTAAAACCCTCTCGCACCGGGGAAGTTTCTCCAGGGCCATGTGCCCATGAGGGAAGGGTTAGGACAGCCATTATAGTTGGTGATTCGATCATTAGGCATGCAGATAGCTGGGTGGCTGGTGGACGTGAGGATCGCCTGGTGCGAAGGTAGCGGACCTCACGCGCCACCTAGATAAGGTCTTAGATAGTGCTGGGGAGGAGTCTGTCTTGGTACATGTCGGTACCAATGACATAGGAAAATGTGGTAGGGAGGTTCTGGAGGCTAAATTTAGGCTTTTAGGTAGGAAGTTGAAATCCAGAACTTCCAGGGTAGCGTCCTCTGAAATGCTTCCTGTTCCACGTGCAGGACCCAAAAGGCAGGCAGAGCTCCGGAGTCTCAATGCGTGGATGAGACAATTGTGCAGAGATGAGGGTTTTGGATTTGTTAGGAACTGGGGAACATTCTGGGGAAAGGAGGGGCTCTTCCGAAGGGATGGGCTTCACCTTAACCGGGATGGAACCAGGCTGCTGGCATTAACCTTTTAAAAGGAGATACAGCAGCTTTTAAACTAGATAATAGGGGAAAGCCGACAGTCGCCCAAGAGCGGATGGTTCGGAAGAATGTGTCCTTGAAGGATACTACCAAAAAGCAGAGGTTCCAAAAAAGACTAAAGTAGCCCAAATGCCCTCGAGTATGGAGCAGACAGAGCTTAAAAATCCCAAATTACTCATGTCTACCAATAGCCAAATTAATATGAATAAAATAGTCTCTAAAATGCTTGTATGCAAATGCTAGAAGTCTAAAAAAATAAGATGGGAGAGTTAGAATATATAGCACTAAATGAGAAGTTAGATATGATTGGAATATCAGAGACTTGGTGGAAGGAGGACAACCAGTGGGACACTGATACCTGGGTACAAACTATATCGTAATGATAGAGCTGATCAAATTGGTGGCGGGGTTACGCTCTGTTAGAGGGCATTGAGTCAGAAAGGATTAAAGTTTTTTACAGGAAACAAAATTTGCTGTAGAATCTCTATGGATTGAAGTTCCATGTAAAAAGGGGAAGGCGATGGCAGTGGGGGTGTACTATCTACCGCCTGGCCAGAATGAACAAATGGATGATGAAATGCTCAAAGAAATCAAGGAAGATAACGAAAGTTACAGCGCAGTAATAATGGGTGATTTCAATTACCCGGTATCGACTGGGTCAGTGTCACGGCAGGACATGCTAGGGAGATAGTTCCTAGATGACATAAATGACTGCTTCTTGGAGCAGCTGGTTCATGAACCGACCAGAGGGGAAGCCATATTAGACCTAGTCCTTAGTGGAACACCAGATCTAGTGCATGAGATAAGGGTGTTGGGGCCACTTAGCAATAGTGATCATAGCATGATCGTCTTTGATTTAATTAGTGGAGGAGGGATAGTAAGGAAATCCACAGTACTACTTTTTTTTTTTTTTTTTATTAGAAGGCAGCAAACAAGTACAACAAATAACAACCAAATCGGCTGCATACAGCATACATATACAAAAGAACATCTGCATTGAACCAAGAATGAAATAAAAAAAAAATTTAAAAATAATGAGGCCCTGTTCATCTTCTCCCTCCCCCTTTGTTCTCATTATCCCCCTTACACCCATCCCCTCCCACTCCTATTACCCACAAGACTCCGAATTAAAGAAAAACTCCTGTCCTGTTCCCTCCAACCCCCCCTCCCCTTCCCCTTCCCCTTCCCCCTCAGGACCCCTCTACCCCCCCATCCCCTACCGCCACCCCCTGCTTCTAACAACCCCAAAAGTATCCATGTTACCCACAAGGAGTGTGTGAGGCACCACCGCAACACAGTACTACCTTTTAACTTTCGAAAGGGAGACTATGATGAAAATGAGGAAAACAGTTAAGAAAAAACTAAAAGGAGCAGTTGCAAAGGTTAGACTTACATCAAGCTTGGGTGTTGCTGAAAAATACTATCTTGGAAGCCCAGACCAGCTGTATTCCACACTTTAAGAAAAGTGGAAGGAAGTCCAAAAAACTGCCAGCATGGTTTAAAGGTGATGTCAGAGAGGCTGTTGCCAAAAGCATATTTCAGGAAATGGGGGGAAAAAAGAGCCAAAAGACGAAACCTGGAAACAGCACAAGCACTGGGAAATCAAATGCAAGGCATTGAAAAAGCAGGCAAAGGGAGAATTTGAGAAGCTTGCTGCGGAAGCAAAAACGCGGAATAAAGATTTTTTTCAAGTACATTCATAGCAAAAAACCTGTGAGAGTCAGTTGGTCCATTAGATGATAGAGGAGTTAAAGGGGTACTAAGAGGCGGCACGGCGATAGCAGAGAGACTGAATGAATTCTTTGCTTCGGTCTTTACTGAGGAAGATGTAGGGATGTTACCCATGACTGAAGTGGTATTTAAAGGTGTGGAAGAATTGAAGGAAATATCGATACATCGGGAAGATGTATTACAACTATCAGATAAACTGAAGAGTAGCAAATCACCTGGGCCGGATGGTATACATCCAAGGGTGTTGAAGAACTGAAATATGAGATTACTAATAGCAGGTCTGCAATCTGTGAACTATCATTGGCAATCCTCCAATCTTCAGGTATTGGAGATGATTTTAATGTAACACCAATTTTTAAAAAGGGTTCCAGGGGTGATCCGGGAAACTACAGACTGGTGAGCCTCACGTCAGTACTGGGAAAAATGGTAGAAACCATCATAAAGAATAAAATTACTCAGCATGTAGATAGTCATGGCCTAATGGGAGACAGTCAACATGGCTTTAGACAAGGAAGATCTTGTCTTACTAATCTGTTATGTTTTTTTGAAAGTGTGAATAAACAGGTGGACAAAGGTGAGTCGGTTGATATAGTGTATCTGGACTTTCAGAAAGCCTTTGACAAGGTCCCTCATCAGAGACTTTTGGCAAAACTAAAGAGTCATGGGATAGGAGTCAGTGTACTACTGTGGATCAAGAACTGGTTAAAAGATAGAAAGCAGAGGGTTGGGCTAAATGGCCAATTTTCCCAATGGAGAAAGGTGAGTAGTGGTGTACCCCAGGGATCTGTGCTGGGTCCGCTGCTTTTTTGACATATTCATAAATGACCTGGAAAGTGGAATAACGAGTGAGGTTATCAAATTTGCAGATGACACAAAACTATTTAAAGTTGTTAAAACCCAAGAGGATTGTGGAAAATTGCAAGAGGATCTTGATAAATTGGAAGACTGGGCATCAAAATGGTAGATGAAATTTAATGTGGACAAGTGCAAAGTTATGCACCTAGGGAAGAACAATCCAAACTATGGTTACACGATGCAAGGTTCCACATTAGGAACCACCACCCAGGAAAAAGATTTAGGCGTCTTTGTGGATAACATGTTAAAACCCTCGGCCCAGTGTGCAGCAGCGGCCAAGAGTCAAATAGAATGCTAGGTATCATAAGGAAAGAATGGAAAATAAAACAAAAGATATTATAATGCCTCTATATCGTTCCATGGTGAGACCGTACCTTGAATATTGTGTGCAATTCTGGTCGCCGTATCTTAAAAAGGATATAGCGTTATTAGAAAAGGTTCAGAGAAGAGCCACCAAAATGGTAAAGGGGATGGAAGGATACTCCTATGAAGAAAGGCTAAAAAGGTTAGGGCTCTTTAACCTGGAAAAGAGACGGCTGAGGGGAAATATGATAGAAGTCTATAAATGAATGAACGGAGTGGAACGGGTAAACGTAGATCTATTGTTTACGTTATCAGAATATAGAAAGACTAGGGGACATGCAATGAAGCTACAGTGTAAACTATTTAAGACTAATAAAAGAAAATATTTTTTCACTCAACGTGTAATCAAACTCTGGAATTTGTTACCGGAGGATGTAGTAAAGGCTGTTAGTGTAGCTGGGCTTAAAAAAAAGGTTTGGACAAGTTCCTGGAGGAAAGGTCCATAAGCCATTATTAAGAAGGGACCCAGGATATCAATGCTTGACCCAGTACAAGCATTGTGGAACCTGTGTTTTTTGGGTAACGGCTAGGTATGTATGACGTAGATTGGCCACTGTTGGAAACAGGATACTGGGCTTGATGGACCTTGGTCTGACCCAGTATGCATATCTTATGTTCTTATGGCTGAGAGGTCCTAGACCACCTCAGATTACACAGGTACACTAAAAAAATTTTTTTTTAAACTGCCTCTAATGTTTCGATTGATTTTTACGTTTTTTGGTGCGCTGAATCCAAATCTGGTAACCAATTTGCTCCATCACGTACAGATTTTTTGCTACATTGGGTTAGCAGTTTGAGGTGAATGTTTCAGATTGAGTGCGATCGAGATAAAAGTTTCTTGGATGAATTCTTTATACTAATTGTTTAGTAGTTATTCAAATAAGAATAAAGAAAATTGTAACAAGGCAGCACATAAGAATAGAGTAATGTCAACAAAACACACTGTGATGGTAGCAAAATTGTCTGCACTTAAAACAGCCACATACATGTGCACAAACATTGAGCATATAAGAGCGAGGTTAGACACAAAGCAAAGCAAAGAAATGTGCAAAAAATGTTGTACAGGTATGTATGTAAGAATAGAAAACGCAAACCGCACCATTGCAATACATGAAGACAAACACCCGATGGTGTGAAAATAAAATTCTAATAAATGAGATCTGACACTGTGGTAATAACTAGCAAATTTTTATTTCAAAGTTTAGTAAAAACACGATATTTGTCAACACAGTTTAGATTTTAAAGTCATTCTTGGGTCAATCAATCTCCTGGTGGGCCCGTTTCTTCTTCCCCCGAATGCTTCTCTTGGTGCGCTGCTTGACGTATTTTTCATCTGGGGTTTCCCGCAGCAGCAACCAGCAGAAATCAGCCATCATAGTGGTGTTCCATCTTCCTTGGTACCTTCTCTCTGCGTCCTTGATGTCCTGGTGAAACCTTTCACCTTGTTCTTCACTGTACGCCCCCAAGTTTTCGGGAAAGTAGTTCACATGGGAGTGCAAGAAATGGACTTTCAGGCTCATGTTACAGCCTTGTTCTTTGAAGGCATTGAGCATCCTGGCAACAATATCCTTATAGTTCTCATCCCGCCTGTTCCCCAAGAATTTGAGAACAACATCCTTGAAGGAATCCCAGGCTTCTTTTTCCTTCTCAGACATCGTTTCAGCGAATGCTCCATCTGAAATGAGTTTCCTTATATCAGGGCCAACAAACACTCCTTCCTTTAGCTTTGCTTCAGAAAGTCGGAGGAACTTTGAGCAAAGGTACCGAAAGCACTCACCATCTTTTGGAAGGGACGAATTGCTTAATGAGACCCAACAATGTGGAGAGGTGGTAATAGAATTTTATCACGAGGTACCAAGCTCTCATGAAGAACATTTTTCTCACCGGGTCTCAAATACTCCCGAATTGGCCAGTCTTTTTTCCCCCAGTGTAGGTCGCGGGCCCGGCTATCCCACAAGCAAAGGAAGCAGGGATATTTGGTGAAACCGGATTGCTGCCCTAATAGCATGGATAGAATTTTAAAGTCTCCACAAATCATCCACTTATGCTCATCATAACGAATCTTCTGAAGAATCAGGGCCAAATTCTCGTATTTTTCTTGGAGAATAACAGAGTGAGCAATAGGAACTGAAGCAAATGTGTTGCCATTATGAAGAAGAACACCTTTTATGCTGTCTTTTGACGAATCAATGAACAGCCGCCATTCAGCAGGATCATACTTGAGTTTAAACTTTTCCATCACTCCGTATATATCGTTGCAAAATACCAAATCTTCCTCTTTGCTGAAATACTTCAAAAATTGTGTCTCGTGGTTGCGGTACCAATAAAAAGTTGTTCCTGGTGGCAATAGATTTTTCTGTTTAAGCCGAGAACCTAGCAGTTGGGCAGCATCTTTTGGGAGTCCTAAATCCCGGACTAAATCATTCAATTCAGCTTGAGAGAAGTTCAGGTTTCGGATCTGGTTCAGTTTCAAACTCGGAAGTACTGGACTCATCGGGAAAAGCCATCTGATGAGTCTCATCATGATCAGAACCGTCCACACAAATATGATCCAAAGATTTTGGTGGTTCAGGCACAGGTAACTTCGTTGCTATGAGGCATAGGCCTAATTGCTGAGGGAAGGTTGGGGTAACTTATTACGTTCTTATTTTTTAAGTTGTATCCCTTCACAATGCAAGAGCAAAAATAGCAGTCACTGCTGTGGTCTCTTTGTTCACGCCACATCATAGGTATTCCGAAACGAAATGCTTGTTTTTTACCTTTCATCCATAAGCGTAGATCTTCCTCACATGTCTTGCACACTTTGTGAGGAGCCCACGGTTTGTCTTGATCGCCTAACTTCAAACCGAAATAGGCGAAATATACTTTTTTAATAAATGCAGAAATGTTCCTCTGCCGCTTTTTCACGGTATATTCTCCACAAATAAAACAAAAACTGTCCGGAGAGTTGACGCAACCTCTGGCTCTGTGAGCCATCACAAATACACAGCACTGCAAACTACAACTGTAGTGAACCACTTCGGAATAAAGCTGGATTACGACTGAGCAAACAAAAGGTAATAATGAACTTGCAAGAAACTGAAATTTGACAGGAACGTTCATGTCGCAACCACCGTGTTTGAGCGAGCGAACGAGGCGAACAGGAAAGAACATGCGCCAGCGCGAGTACTGGATTTAGCCCCCCGCCTCCCAATTGTCCTGTTAATGTATAAAATGAATACAAAACACTCTAAAATATCATGAGGGAGTGTTTCTAGTTAGTTAACCATTACAACCTCTATTTTGGGCCAAGAAAATAAACTGCAGTCGGCTAAAAAGAAATTATGTGAACATTCCTTATATGGGTAAGAAATCTAATTTTGCAAGAAAACGTGACGTGATGGAACATTTTGGCTATTTTTCCTGGATTCAGCACCCCAAAATCTATAGGAATCAGTTGCAAAACTGGAGGCTGTTTTTTGGTAGTGTACCTGTGTTATCTGAGAGTTTGGCAGGTATTTGAGAGATGGTGTTTCTTTCAAGTTCTGGAGGCTGGGAAGGTGGACATAAAGAGCCGTTTTGTTCATTTTGCAGTCAGGCATCGACGAAGAGTTGATTCAGAGCACTTCAGTTGGTGGCCCTGGCATGTTACCAGGAGCATATCCAAGGTTTGTTCTTAGCAGTTTCTCCAAATGGGTTATTTTTGCACATACCATGACGGTCATGGGCCTCACTTCTAAGCCCAGGGTATGTGGCGTATGATCTTTGTCTCAAATTTATTGCTAATGCTCGGCGTAGTACTTGCATCATGCCAAAGTTTCCTTCTGTAGTTCATAAGATGTAACAGGTATGGGTTAATTTTGTCAAGATGTGCTTGGAAATTCTTCTTTATCAAGCCTGTGGCTGCCAATACAATGGGAAATATTTCTGAATCTTTCTACATTTTCTTGGTCTGACTGCATTTCGTGATACTTCTTCTGTCTCCACATGATTCACAGAATAATCACTTGGAACCGACCTCTCTATTATCCATGCCATTCTGCTTTTTTTGCATCTCTAGTTTCATATCAAAGTCAATGGAGGATGAAAATTACTTGTCTAGCCCTTCTCCTACCCTTCTTCGTTCAACTATACACTAAATGCAAGGAGGTCATCAGAAGGCCCAACTTCCTCTGACTCCTTCCTCCCTCCCTCCCTCCACCCACCCCCTCGAGTTGTTTATTTGGGGATCCTTGGTCAAATTAAAGTCCCTTTCCATCGGGATTAGGGAGGCTGGCCTTGTCAACAGGCATTCCCCCATCTTATTGAAAAAAGGCTCCTTGTGCTTTGGGAGCGTAGATACTGGCCAATACAATTGCTCTCCCATCTAAGCTAAGCTCCATTCCTTATCGTCACTCCAGTCCAGTCCCTTTACTTCTGGGTTGCGTAACCCTTCCAGCAGCTTGGAGGCTGAGCCCATCCTTTTTTAGGTTGGTGCGGTATAAATACGACTGGCACCACCCACAGATCCCAGTATTCTCAGCCTCCAAGCAGCTGGAGGGTTCCATAAGCCAAGAGCTTACTGGAGTCTCCTGTTTTTTAATTTCCCTGTTAATTTTAGTTTAATTTCAATTTATTTTTATTTTTAACTTTGCCTTCTTACATTTCATTTGGCTATCCTTAGGCTACTGCACCTTTTAAATTTCTTTCCCTCCCCCCTTCCCCCCCCCCCCCCCCCTTCCCGGTCCGTTGCAAGGCACCACAGAGGAGGAGGTTTACCGGCAGCAAAGAGGAGGATCGCGAAGGCTCCTCTCTCCTCCAGGTCGGCCGGCTCCCCGCTGACCTTTCTTCTGGCCTGCCCTGCCTCGCGCCGAAGCCCTCTGGTGGCTGAGCGCTTGAGGCAGCAACACGTGGCTCCCCCGCATCCTCCGCCGTCGCGGATCAGCACCGGAAGCCTCAGGGGTGTTGAAGCCTGCTCCGGAGCCCGGTCCCTAAGTCGATCAGGACTCAGCAGGATGAGCTTGTTTGGTGGTGAGAGCAGAGCTGCCGACCGCCGGATAGGACTCCACGTGGCTGCGGCCTACCACGTGTGAGCCTCCGGAGTGCTTCTCTTTCCGCGGTGCATCGCAGTGCAGGAGCAGCAAACCGCAAGTATTGGGAAGCGATTTGGGGCCTGATTTCTTCCAATTTGGACATTTGCCTTTTAATTTCTTCTTTTTCTTTATTTCTATATTTCCTGGCCGGGTTAGTTTAATAGTTTAGGGAGTTGGTGAGGGCCCCATTGGGTTTACTGCCTAGAGGCTTCTCTATTGAGATTGAAGACATCTTTGAAAGTATATTATTTTATTATAAGTTGCATACTGTTTATCAGGCGGAAAAACTTGTCTTTAAAGTCATGACTGGTAAACCACGGTGCCCGTCTTGTGGCACTCGTAGAGGCACTGACTCCGAATCGGGAATCTGCAGGAGTTGTGCTGCAGAAGCTGCTTCGGCGGAACAAGGTATTCAATTGCCCATGTCCCAATCTACTCAGGGGTCAGGGGACCTTTTGGAGGGGGTAAGGGTCTCCCATCCTCTCTCCTCTCCTTCCACAGTTTTGCTGGGCTCTTCTCACCCCCCCCCCCCCCCCCCCACTGCAGTGGAGGAGGGTGGTACCGGGGACCCCTTCTCCCCCGAATTTGTTCTTTTGCTGCACAAGGCCTATTGTTTGCGCAAGCAGGGCCTCGAAGCGGGCGAGTTGGGGGTGGTGAAGGGGATCGAGGGGTCCCTACCTTGGAAGACAAGCTCCCAGGACTCAGGTTTCCCTCCCAAGCGCGCAAGGCTGGTGAGTGAGGAGCCTCTCTCATCCTTTTCACAGGATACTCCGGAGGAGGAGGCCTCGGACAAGGATTTAGGTGAGGATGGGGAGGAGCTTGAAGAGGGAGAGATTCCAGAGGAGGATCAATCCCGCATAGTACGCGTTTTTAGGCGTGAGGAGCTCCCGGCGCTGATTAATGAGTCCCTCAAGGTACTCAACGTGACTTTGGACGTTCCAATAGAGGAGGAAGCGTTGGAAGATCCTTTAATCCAAGCTGTGAGGAGGTCTCAAAAGGTATTTCCGGTTCACAGGGTAGTGCGTCAGATGATCCAGGAGGAATGGGATCAACCAGAATCAAGCTTGAGAGGAGTACGTTCTGTCACGGCTGTACCCTTTGCCAGAACTGGATAAAGAACTGCTGAGGTCTTCCAGGGTGGATGCAGCAGTATCCGCAGTGACAAAGACGACGACCATTCCGGTCGAGGGTAGCGCGGCTTTGAGAGACTCTCTCAAGATAGGAAATTGGGGACACTACTGAAGCAAGCCTTTGATATTAGTGCTCTTGCCTTACAGGCCTCAGTTTCTGAAGCTTGGGTGGCTCGGGCCTGTTTGAGGTGGTCTCAGCAACTTCAACTAGAGGAGGCTCCCTCAGGTGACGCCCAATCTATTTCAGCTAGGTTGGAGTCTGGGGCATCCTACTTGGCGGATAGCCAGTACGACCTCATCAGGAGCCTAGCTAAGAACATGGCCTCGGTAGTAGCGGCTAGGCGATATTTATGGCTTCGTAATTGGGCAGCAGACGCCTCTTCGAAGGTGCGCCTGAGTTGTCTCCCCTTTAAGGGGAAGCTACTGTTTGGTGAAGACCTAGATAAGTTGGTAAAAGACCTTGGCGAATCTAAGGGAGGCAGACTCCCGGAGGACAGACCAAAACAAGTTCGCTCTCTAGCTCCAGTCCGCAATCAGCCAAGGGATCCCTGGAAATTTCGTCCAGCCAGATCGAACCCCTTCCCTAGAAGCCGTTTCCCTTTGAGGGGTCAACCTCAGAGGGTTTCGGGGGGCAGAGAGAGGCTTTGGGACCTCCTCCTCCGCGGGACCTAGAAAACCTCAATGACAAACCCGGGGGTCCAGGAGGGTGGACTGCTGGTGGGGAGCTGTTTAAGGCAGTTCCTTCCCGCCTGGTCCCGGGTCACATCCAATCAATGGGTCCTGGAGGTGATCTGAGAAGGTTACGCTCTCAAATTTGCAAAGCAAATACTTCCAGCCTTCATTCAGTCTCCCTGCGGTTCTCCAATAAAGGGGGTGGCGAGACAACTCTTTCACGACTCATAGCACTCGGAGCTGTGGTCCCTGTTCCGCCAGATCAATGCGGTTCCGGTCGATACTCTATTTATTTTGTGGTGCCAAAGAAGGAAGGCTCCTATCGCCCGATCCTGGATCTAAAGCAAGTCAATCGCTGTCTCAAAGTGCCTCATTTCCGGATGGAAACTCTAAGATCAGTCATCGTGGCCGTAAGGAGCGGGGAGTTCCTGACGTCATTGGATTTGACAGAAGCCTATTTGTATATACCGGTCAAAGTCCCATCAACAGTTCCTGAGGTTCACGGTGCCCAGAGGTCATTTTAAATTCCAGGCTCTGCCCTTCGGTCTAGCTACGGCTCCAAGAACCTTCACCAAGGTGATGGTGGTGGTGGCTGCGGCCCTACGAAGAGAAGGAATTCTAGTACATCCCTTTCTGGACGATTGGCTGATACGGGCAAAGTCAGAAGAGGAAAGTCGCTCGGCCACTGCCAGAGTGGTGGAAGTTCTGGAAGAATTAGGGTGGGTCATCAATCGGTTAAAGAGCAGGTTGTTGCCTTCCCAGGAGCTCGAGTATCTCGGAGCGAGGTTCGACACCAACAGGGGCAGGGTGTTTCTGTCCAAGTCAAGATCAAGAGACCTAAGGATCCTGGTCACGCAATTTCTGAGCAGGCGAAGTCCTACGGCGTGGCATTACCTTCAATTGCTGGGTACCATGGCTGCAGCAATAGAGGTAGTACCGTGGGCCAGGGCTCACATGCGGCCCTTGCAGCGGGCCCTGTTGCATCGTTGGTCCCATCAGCATCATCCTTTTGTCCATGCAGTTGCCCTGCGCTCCTTGAACCAAGAAGGCCCTCCAGTGGTGGCGGTCCCCAAGGAATCTGGATTGCGGGATGCCTCTCGAGCCTCCACAATGGTTACTGTTGACAACGGATGCCAGTCTAACAGGCTGGGGAGCTCATTGCGAGGACCGGTTCGTCCAGGGATGCTGGACGTCGTTGGAGTCACAATGGTCCATCAACAGACTGGAATTACGGGCAGTAGCCCTTGCGCTCAGGGCACTCGAGTCCTTAGTGCTACGAAGAGCATTTCGCATCCTCTCCGACAATGTCACCGTGGTGGCTTACATCAACCGCCAGGGCGGCACAAGCAGTCCCGCCTTGGAGAAGGAAGCGGACGGCCTATTCCAATGGGCCGAGGTCCGCTTGGAGGCTCTTTCAGCTCAGCACGTGGCCAGCACGGACAACACTATGGACGATTACCTCAGCAGGTTCAAGATAGACCACGGGGAGTGGGAGCTGGACCAGGAGGTCTTCGACCAGATAGTAGCCCTTTGGGGGTCCACCAGTCATGGATCTCATGGCACGGTATTCTTCCGCCAAGGCAAGCTGATTTTTCAGTCGAAGGAAGGAAAGGATGTCCGAAGGCTTAGATGCTCTGGCCCAGAAGTGGCCTTCGGAGGGTCTCCTATATGTGTTCCCCCCCATGGGCTTTCATCGGAAAGGTTCTTCAGCGGGTGGAGGCTCACCAAGGGTTGATAATCCTCATAGCTCTGGATTGGCCCCGCCACCCTTGGTATGCGGAGCTGGTGAGGTTGATCGCCGACCGGCCTTGGCGGCTGCCCTGCAGAAGGGATCTGCTGAGGCAGGGTCCGGTTCAGATGCCTCACGTGGCTCGATTCTCGCTTACGGCCTGGCTATTGAAAGGGCGCGGCTCCTGAAGCGGGGTTATTCAGGATCGGTAATCTCGACTCTTGAGTGCTCGAAAGCGCTCGACCTGTCTCTCCTATGTAAGAGTGTGGCGCATCTTTGAAGCATGGTGTGCAGAGCACTGGAGGAAACCTCTGGCGGCCTCTATCCCGGAGGTTCTGGAGTTCTTTCAAGCGGGTTTTGACAAAGGCCTAGCGCACAGTTCCTTAAGAGTCCAGTTGGCAGCCATCTCTTGCTATAGAGGTAAGATCCACGGAAAGTCATTAGGGGCCCACGCGGACGTGTCCAGGTTCCTAAGAGCGGTCAGGCGTCTTCGTCCTCAGCAGAGATCGGTCATCCCCCCTTGGGATCTCAACCTGGTACTAAATGCCTTGACCAAGGAACCTTTTGAGCCGGCAAAGGAAGCCTCTCTAAAGGATTTGACACTGAAGACGGTGTTTCTGGTCGCTATTTGCTCGGCCAGACGTGTCTCCGAACTTCAAGCGCTGTCCTCCCAGCCTCCCTTTCTTTCATTCTTCAAGGATAAAGTCGTCTTTCGGACGGTACCTTCTTTCCTGCCCAAGGTCATCTCCCCCTTTCATGTGAACCAGACAGTTACGCTCCTGTCGTTTTCGGCGGAGGGGCAAGAGGGGAGGGACAGGAAGCTGCACCTCCTGGATGTTTGGAGAGCCTTGAAGTGTTACCTCTCCCGCACTGCGCTTTTTCGAAAGTCCGACCGTCTATTCATTCAGTTTGGAGGGCCGCACAAGGGGGAGGCGGCGGCCAAGGCTTCCATCTCCAGGTGGATCAGGGAAGCTATTGCTTCCGCCTATATCCTCAAGGGGAAGCAGGTTCCGGGGGGGCTGCGCGCTCATTCAACGCGGGCGCAGGCTACCTCTTGGGCAGAATATAGCTTAGTTCCGCCACTGGACATCTGTAGGGCGGATATGTGGTCCTCGCTCCATACCTTTACCAGACACTACAGACTGGACGTCCAGAGTTCAGCTGACTCTCGGTTTGGGCACGCAATACTTTGGTCCGGGTTATCGGATCCCACCCAAGCTTGAACTGCTCTGTTATATCCCAGAAGTAAAGGGACTGGACTGGAGTGACGATAAGGAAAAAGTAATTAGACCTTACCTGCTAATTAATGTTCCTGAAGGAACGACAGTCCAGTCCCTGATCCCACCTGGTTCCTCAATTGGCGTAATGTCCTAGTGGATATGTGAGGATCAGCGGACCGAATTCAGGACCAGGACAAAGTGGAAGGGTCCTTTGTGGCAGGTCCGGCGGCCGGGGTGAAGGATGGCTCGGTCAGACTCGGGTAAACCTCCTCCTTCCCTCCCCCTCCCTCTCCCTCTTTTCCTCCTTGACCCTTTAAAAAGAGGAAAATATTGGGAGAGTTAGGTGTGTGTTTTGGTTTGTTTTTATATAGGCTATGAATTGAATTTCGTTAAGTCTGCTTTTTCATTAGATTACTGGGATCTGTGGGTGGTGCCAGTGGTATTTATACCGCACCATCCTCAAAGGATGGGCTCGGCCTCCAAGCTGCTGGAAGGGTTACGCAACCCAGAAGTAAAGGGACTGGACTGTCGTTCCTTCAGGAACATTAATTAGCAGGTAAGGTCACTCGCGGAGGGGCGGTTTCCAAGGCAGGCATGTGCAGAGGCTGTGCTGCGGAAGCAGCCTCTTTAGAAATGGAGATCCAGGTGGGGACAGCACCAGATCCTTCACCCTCCACTTCACAGGCCTCGGAAGCTCCTGCGCAGGTGTCCCGGCCGGAGTCTCCCACCTTGTCTCTGGTTCAGTCTGCCCTGGCTCAGCCTCAGCCCGGCTCCTCTGCCTGGAATGGAAAGTGAGTTGGGGAGTGAATTTTCCCCTGAATTCGTATTGCTCCTGCATAAGGCCTTTTGCCTGCGAAAGCAGGGTCTACATGGACAAGGGTCAGCATAGGGAGGTACTAAGACTCAGCTGCCCGAATCTAAGGAGCAGGAGGAAGCCGAGCCCCCTTCGAAGCGGGCACGGCTCTCACCAGAGGAGGTTCTTCGCTCCCCTCGGTCAGAACCCTTGGAAGGGGATCTATTTGACAGGGAGGGGGAGGATGAAGAGGAACTCGAAGGCGAGATCCCTGAGGAACAAGCCAAGATTGTTAGTCCTCCGCCGGGAGGAGTTGCCAGCTCTCATCGGAAGTGCTGAAGGTGCTGAACATGTCGGCAGGGTTCCAGCGGAAGAAGAGGTGCTAGAGGACCCATTGATTCAAGCGGTTAGGAAATTGCAAAGGGTTTTCCCGGTGCATCAAGTGGTGCGGCAGATGATCCAGGAGGAGTGGGATCAGCTGGAATCCACTTTGCGTGGAGTATGTTCTATGTCAAGGCTGTATCCTTTACTGGAGGGAGAAAAGGAGCTGCTTCACTCGCCTAGAGTGGACGCTGCAGTGTCGGCGGTCACTAAAAAGACCACGATTCCAGTTGAAGGCAGCGCCACCCTTAAGGATTCCTAGGATAGAAAGTTGGACACCCTGTTGAAGCAGGCATTCGATGTTAGCACCTTAGCACTACAGGCTTCGGTCTGTGGGGCATGGGTGGCCCGAGCTTGCCTGCACTGGTCCCAACAGATTCAGCTGGCAGGGGATACCCCTAGTGAAGGTTCTCAGGAGGCCTCAAGAATTGAGTCAGGCGCAGCGTACTTAGCTGACAGTCAGTACAATCTCAGAAGTCTAGCAAAGAACATGGCTTCGGTGGTGGTGGCCCGACATTACCTCTGGCTCCGCAATTGGTTGGTGGACAGTTCTAAATCCCAAGTCCCAACTCAGCAGGCTCCCCTTTTTAAGGATAAGCTGCTCTTTGGGGAGGACCTGGATAAGCTTGTAAAGGAGCTGGGGGAGTCTAAAGGAGGTAGGCTCCCTGAAGACAGGCCAAATCAGAATCGGGGCCCCATTCCTGGTTGGACTCAACCTCGAAGTTCAAGGTTTCGGACGAACCGGTCTTCGTCCTTTCAGAGAGGGCGTTTTCCCTCTAGGGGACAGGGCTTCAGGGGGTTTCGAGGGGCAGGAAGAGGTTTTGGAGCCTCTTCCTCCGTCTCGAGCTCTAGGCAGCCCCAATGAATCTACGGGGCCCGAGGAGGAGACCTGCTGGTGGGAGGCCGTCTTTGGCAGTTCCTCTTGGCCTGGGCCTGGGCCTGGGCCTGGGTCACAACAGACCAGTGGGTCTTGGAGGTAATATGAGAGGGTTATGCTCTCGCATTTGCAAGACAGTCTTTCCTTCCTTCATTCAGCCCCCATGCAGGTCACCTGCCAAGCTGGCTGCGGTGGAAGCGATGCTCAGAAGGCTGAGGGAGCTGGGGGTGGTGGTTCCCATTCCCTCAGGCCAGCGTGGAAGTGGTTGATACTCCATCTATTTTGTGGTACCCAAAAAGGAGGGCTCATTCCATCCAATTCTCGACCTGAAGGGGGGTCAACTGGTGCCTCCGGGTCTCTCATTTTCGAATGGAAACTGAGGTCAGTGCTGGTAGTAGTAAGGCAAGGGGAGATTTTTGACTTCCCTCGACCTCACAGAGGCATACTTGCACATTTCCATCCGAGTCCCATCAACAGTTCCTGAGGTTCGCGATTCCACAGGGACATTTCCAGTTTCAGGTGATGCCATTCGGCTTGGCGATGGCACCGTGCACCTTCACAAAGGTTATGGTGGTGGTAGCAGCAGCTCTCCGCAAGGAAGGGATCCTAGTCCACCCGTATCTCGATGATTGGCTGATTCGGGCGAAGTACGAACGAGAGAGTCGAGAGGCCACGTCCAGAGTGGTCAACTTACTAGGGAGTCTATGATGGGTTATCAATGTAACAAAGAGCAAGTTAGTTCCCTCCCTGGAAATTGAGTATCTGGGGGCAAGGTTCAACACAGGCAGAGTATTCTTGCCAGATCGGAGGGTAGGGATGCTCCGGGACCTGTTCTGCCAGTTCCTGGGCATGAAGGCACTATCTCCAGGTGTTGAATCATGGCAGCGACCATAGAGCTTGTTCTTTGGGCCAGGGCTCACATGCACCCTCTTCAGTGGTCCCTGCTTTGACGTTGGCCCCACCAATGGCAGCCCATGTCAGTGACTCTTCCCTGCCCGGAGGCGGTCAAGGAGTCCTTAGAGTGGTGGCTCTGTCCAGGCCCTCTGGAGCACGGCATGCCCCTTGAGCCGCCGGATTGGTTGCAACTGATGACTGATGCCAGTCTCGCCGGCTGGGGGGCCCACTGCGAAGGACGGATTGCTCAAGGACTTTGGAATGTGCAGGAGGCACAATGGTCTATCAACAGGCTAGAGCTGAGGGCGGTCGCCCTTGCCCTCCAGAGCATTTGAAAACTGGATGGGTCGGAGGGTGGTGTGGGTGCGTTCTGACATGACTACGGTAGCATACATCAACCGTCAAGGCGGAACGAGCAGCCCTTCCCTGGAGGAGGAAGCGGAAGCGCTGATGTTATGGGCCGAAGCCCATCTAGTGGCTCTGTCGGCACAACACGTGGCAGGAGTAGAAAACATAACGGCAGATTTCTTGAGTCATCACAGGGTGGATCACAGAGTGGCAGCTCTCTCAGGAGGTGTAACAGGATTGTGCACAGATGGGGGGCCTCCCATCATGGATCTGATGGTGACTTGGGAGTTGGCCAAGGCAAACCGTTTCTTCAGCTAGAGAAAGGGGAGGATGTCGGAAGGCTTGGATGCCCTAGTTCAAAGGTGGCTGACCGGCGATCTCTCTTCTATGTGCTTCCTCCGTGGGCGCTCATAGGCAGGATCAGCCAACAGAGTCATACCCAGGTCTGGTGGTCCTGATTGCCCCAGACTGGCCACACAGTCTGTGGTATGCCGACCTCATGCGCCTTCTAGTTGATCAGCCATGGTGCTTGCCAGTGAAGGATGATCTCCTGGTCCAGGGTTCAGTGCGCATGCTGCAGGTGGATTGGTTCTTGCTTATGGCCTGGCTATTGAGAAGGCTCGGCTCCGAAAGCAAGGTTACTTGGGATCAGTGATTTCCACTCTGCTAAATTCCCGCAAGTAATGTAAGGGTCTGGCATATATTTGAAGGGTGGTGTATGGTGAATTGGAAGAAGGCTCTTACGGTGTCGGTCCCAGAGGTTCTAGATTTCTTGCAGGCAGGATTGGAGAAAGGCCTGGCGGCCAGCTCGTTGAGAGTTCAGTTGGCGGCTATTTCCTGTTACAGGGGCAAGATCCAGAGCAAGTCCTTAGCCTCCATACTGCCTTCATAAACCGCCCAACGTCTGCATGCTCGGCTTCGGGCTCAGCAGAGATTGCTGGTTCCACCTTGGGACCTCAACCTAGTGTTAGATTTCCTGACCACCGAACCCTTTGAGCCGATGCAGGTGTCTCTCAAAGACCTTACTCTTATGACTGTTTCTGGTGGCCATTTGTTCGGCCAGACGTATCGCGGAGTTGCAGGCCTTGTCCTGCCGTCCCCCATTTCTCGCATTTTTCAAAGAGGGTGGTTCTCTGGACGGTTCCATCTTTCTTGCCCAAGGTAATCTCGACTTTCCATTTGAATCAGTTTCCCATCCTTCGTTTCCTGGGCCTCGGATGGGGGACGATGTACGCCTGCGTCATTTAGACATACGCAGAGCCCTGAAGCGTTTCCTGGATCGCACGGAGCCTTTTTGTAAGTCGGAGCGATTGTTTGTTTGTTCTGTTCGGCAGGCCGTGTAAAGGTGAGGCGGCAGCTAAGACTTCGATTTCCAGATGGATCAGAGAGGCCATTGCTGCGGCTTATATGTTGAAGGGAAGACAGGCTCTGGTTGGACTCCGAGCTCATTCTACTCAAGCTCAGGCGGCCTCGTGAGGGGAATTTAGTTTGGTTCCGCCGCTGGACATCTGCAGAGCAGCGGCCTGGTCGTCCCTGCACACCTTTGCTAAGCATTATTGGTTGGAGGAAGCGAGGTTTAGTGGAGTGGTTCTTCGGTCCGGCCTTGCTGGGCCTGACAAAGTTTGAACTGCTCTGGTACATCCCAGTGGAGAGGGACTGGACTGATGAGACGCTAAGGAAGGAATAATTAGACCTTACCTGCTAATTAGTGTTCCTGAAGGAACGCCAGTCCAGTCCCTGTTTCCACCCGGGTTTGTCTTTTTACAGGCATTCTTTTTACAGTCATTGCTGGCCCGAAGTGCTTAGCAAAGATAAGGGTAGGAGGAATCTCTGCTGAGGTCCTCGATGGTGGGGCGAGTTGGACGGTTCAGGTGCCTCGACGACAAGTTGCCGGTTCAGGTAAGCCCCTTCTTCTCCGGGACGGTGGGACGTTCTCCTGGGGGAGGGAGGCTCCTTTGGTTGAGAATTGTTGTTATAGTTCAGTATTTACTTGTCTCTCTCTGTTAAGTCTGCTTTGCCAATAGGTTACTGGAGCTGGTGGGATGTGCCAGGTCTACTTATACCCCAGGGTCATCAAAAGGGTGACATGCTCAGTCCACATGCTGCTGGAAGGGGGGCACAACCCATTGGCGAGGGACTGGAGTTCCTTCAGGAACACTAATTAGCAGTAAGGTCTAATTATTCCTTACTCTGTGGAGGACTTGGAGAAGTTGCTGAAAGACCTTAGTGAAGCTTGCCCATGTGGAGACTTCCAGAAGATAGGCCAAGGTACTCGGAGTGCCCTCGTAGTCTCCATGTAGAGCCCTATCTCAGACTGCAAGGAGTAAGGGTAGAGGCGTGTTCCTCTTAAGAGTCTAAGACTAAGAAGGTCAGCCCTTTTGGAGTTCTTGGAGTTCGCAAGGCTCAGCTGCAACTCCCTCTGGAGTCGGTCAGCCCCTGCAGTGAGATTGTTAGGTCCCTTCTGAGGTACAATCGATCAGGAGTGGCTCCGGCTGTTTCTCTCAGAATGAGCCCATTATATCAGACCAGTGGGTACTTGAAATGCTAGAGTTTGCAGAGCCTTTTTGGAGTACATTGGTGGAGCCTCCCTGTGGTTCTGCTCAAGCAGATGGAAATAGAAGCAACTCTACAGTTCCTTCTGCAGTTGCAGGCTATTCTACCCAGCCCCTCTGTAGAACAGGGTCAGGGATCTTATTCCATCTACTTCATGGTACCTAAGAAAGGATGATCCTTACGGCCCATTCTGGGCTTGGAGGCTATGAATACCTAGCTTCTACATAGAGACAATTGGGTTAGTTATTGCATTAGTATGGGAAGGGAAACATAGAAACATAAGCTGTATGGTCTTTTTTTCTGCTGCTGTGTTTCTATCTAGTCTGTCCTTCCATATCATCTACTATAGTCGTGTGTGGTTGGGTTTTTTTTTTTTTTTTTTCCCCCCCCCCTTCTGTGTTTGTCCTATGCTTTCTTGAATTCAGATACTATCTTTGTCTTTACTACACCCACTGGGAGACTGTTCCACTCTTTCCATAAAGAAATATATTTTTACTTACTTGTGCTTATTTACCGCCTTTCGTGAATCAAAGCGGTTTACATAGAACTTAAAACGGTAACTATTACATTAAACGTTATCAGAATTAACAGAATTAATCATTATACAATTTAACGTGAAATAATTGATAACATAAGAGTAATAAGGGTTAAAAAGAAACACTTAAACAGCAACTGTTATTTTCCTCTAGTAACTATAAGAGAGCAGCAGTGTTATTGGTGATAATATGAATTTAGTAGCCATCCTGTAATGAGTATGATTTTGTTTTGGTTAAGTAACTTGTAAGCCTATTCTGTAGGGGTTTCCTTTTTAAGTAATACGTTTGCCAAAATGTTTGTTGAATGAATGTTTTTAGATGCTTACGGAAGGCTACTGGATCCTTGGTGGCTTTTACGTTTTCAGGAAGAGAATTCCATAATTGTGGTGCATATAGCGAAAATGCTGTCTTGGATGTAGTGGATTTGCAGTTCTTAAATTCAGAAGGTACTGTGAGGAGGTCTTTATTGTTACTACTTCTTGGTCTGTTTTCCGGAGTGAATGTAATCAGTGTTTTCAGATAGGTGGGAGAATAGGCTTGGAGGGATTTTAATATTGTGTGAATTGCCTTGAACTTTGTTCTGCTCTCTATTGGCAGCCAATGAAGATTCTTTAATACTGGTGTGTGATTTGTTCTTTGATTGGTACTTGAGTGATTACTCTAGTTGCTGTATTTTGAGCTAGCTGTAGTTGTCTAATTACTTGCTTTGGGAGACCCATTAGTAAGGCATTGAAGAAATCCTGGGTGCAGGAAAATCATTG
This sequence comes from Ichthyophis bannanicus, assembly GCA_033557465.1. NCBI lineage: Eukaryota > Metazoa > Chordata > Amphibia > Gymnophiona > Ichthyophiidae > Ichthyophis > Ichthyophis bannanicus. The sequence continues at coordinate 41,784,368 of CM066048.1, read as the reverse complement.
GTGTTCTGAAGTCGCTTGTGGAGAGGAGAGGTCTTAAATGCTGCAGCATTTTTAGCTTATATATGGCCTTAGTTATGTTGCTCACATGCTTGTTGAAACTGAGCTGGTGATCAAGTGTAATGCCCAGGTATCTTACCATGTGTGGTGGTGTGTGGTTTTTTAAATTTTGATGTTTGTATCCTTTAGCATGATTGATTCTGGTGGTATGAATGTGGTGTCTTGTAATAGAGCTTATGTTTAAATTAAAAAATAATAATTTGAGGTTGTGATCTGCCGACCAGATGGTGGGGTTGTGGAAACATTCCTCTATTTTTTGTAAGCATGGCTGTTTGGTGTTGAATTGAGTGTATAACAATATCATAGGCATATATGTGATATGTCATGTTCTTTGATTAAGCTGCAGATAGGTTGGATGTAGATTGAAGAGAAGTGAAGATAAGGCGGATCCTTGAGGTATGCCTGACCTTTGGTGGAATGGGGTTGAAATGTTGCCCATTTTTACTTGAATGCTTATGTTTGTAAGGTAAAATTTAAACCATGACAAAACTTGGTCTTTAAGGCCAATTTCTTGTAATCTATATGTGAGATAATCGTGCATTATGGAGTCATAAGCTGCTGAAATATCTAAGAATATTAAAATGAAGCTGACATTAGGCTTTTCTGTGCCTTTTATCAGTTTGTCTGTTAAGGCCATGAGAAGGGTTTCCACTCCGTGTCCTACTCTGAACCCGTGTTGAGGGTCAAGCAGAGCAAAAACTGTCAACATGATTTTGAAGTTGAATTTGTGCTGTCCTTTCTAGGATTTTTGTCATAAATGGCAAGTTTGATATGGGTCTGTAAGAGCTTGGTTTAATTTGTCCAATCCCTGCCTTTAAAGATGGGGCGAATAAAGGCATTTTTTAGGTCCGCTGGGATGTACCCTTGATCTAAGGATGAGTTGATTTAGATACCGTATATGAAGCGATAGACGGTCGCGAGTCAATCTAATCCAAGTTGCTGGGTAAGGGTCTGGTACTGATGTTGTGTTTAACGACTTGATTATATCATCTAGCTGCCTTTCTGTGATTAAGGTGAATTTTTTCCAAGTCTGGTTTGTGGGGGAGATTGTTGACTTAAGTTGGTAATAAGGTATTGCTATCTTTCCCACCTTTTCTTCGTAATAGCTGGCCATTTTGGCTTAGTACTCCTGAGTCCTCTTTCACCTTCATCCTATGCTTCCTCAGTGCAGAGTTTTCTTCCAATTGAAAGAGGCTCTCATGTTCATTTAGGTCACTGAGGTATTTAAACATCTCTAATTGAAGACATACGCAGCATTGCCAGGAAAGGGGAAGTGCTACTGATAGGGGATTTCAGTATGCCAGATGTTGATTGGAACATTCCTGCTGCAGTATTAATCTAGAAGCAAGGAGATCCTGGATTCTCTACAGGGAGAACTATTCAGGTAACTGGTAACAGAACCCACACGTGAAGGGGCCATACTGGACTTGGTGCTTACCAATGGTGACAGTATTTCTGATGTTATAGTGGGAGATAATTTTGCATCCAGTGATCACCAGATGGTGTGGTTCAGGGGGCTGTTGAAATCCATTCAAAAGCGAGGGTCTTACTTTAGGAAAATTAACTTTGCCAAGATGGGCCAATACCTCATGGAGTCATTAGCCGGATGGGAACAGCTGAGGATGTAGAAAAACAGTGGGCAAAACTGAAAGGGGATATTTTAAGGGCAACCAACCTTTTTGTTAAAATGGTAAATAAAGGTAAAATTGAAAAGGAGACTGCTATGATTTTTGAAAGAAGTAGCTGAAAAAGTGAAGAAAAAGAGGGAGGTCTTCATGAAATACAAAAGATCACAAAGAGGAAGACAGGCATCTATATTTGGAAAAACTTAGAGAAGCTAGCAAAATAGTCAGGAAAGCAAAGATTCATAAAGAGGAGGAAATAGCCAATGCAATAAAATGGGGGGGGGATAAGACATTTTTCAGATATGTTAGTGAGACAAGGAAGGGCAAAAGTGGTATTGTCAGACTCAAGGGTGAAGGGGAGGAATATGTAGAAGCTGATGAGGATAAAGCGGAATTGCTTAACAAATATTTCTGTTCTGTGTTCATAGACGAAGAACCAAGAGCAGGATCTCAAAACACCCACAAACGGGAACAAAAGCAAGGGGCATCTTGAACAGTTTTCAGAAGACTGGGTTCGTGAGAAACTAGCTAAACTTTAAAGTAAACAAAGTGATGGGACCAGATGGATACACCCTAGAATACTGTGGGAACTTGGGGACGTTCTAGCAGTTCCACTGACTGCCTCGAATCTGGAGTGATGCCAAAGGACTGAAGAGAGGCACATGTGGTCCTTTTACACAAAAGTGGAAGTAAGGATGTGATTGAAAACTACAGACCGGTTAGTTTAACTCTGGTGGTGAGTAAATTATTGGAAGCGATGCTGAAAGAGAAAATAGTGAGGTTTCTGGAGTCCAGTGGATTACAGGGTCCAAGGCAGCATGGCTTCATCACAGGCGGGTCATGTCAGACAAATCTGATTTCTTTGACTGGGTGACCAGGGAGTTAGACCGAGGGTGATTCCTAGATGTGGTGTATTTAGATTTCAGTAAAGCCTTTGACACCGTTCCTCACAGGCGACTTATAAACAAACTGAGCACCCTAGGTATCAACCCTAAAGTTACTGCTTGGGTTAGAAATTGGTTGAGTGGGAGGCAACAAAAGGTATACAGGTAAATGGAGCTCATTCTGAGGCAAAGGTGGTTACCAGTGGTGTGCCCCAGGGATCTGTCCTTGGTCCGATTCTTTTTTAACATTTTTGTTAGTGATATAGCGGAAGGGCTATCGGGTAAGGTTTGCCTCTTTTGCGGGTGATACCAAAATCTGCAATAGAGTAGACACCCAGGAAGGGGTAGATAATGAGGAGGGATCTAGCTAAGCTTTAAGAATGGTCTAGAATTTTGCAGCTGAGATTTAATGTTAAAAAATTCAAGGTTATGCATTTGGGCTGCAGCAATCCAAGGGAGCAATATTAGTATAGGGGGTGAGGTACATTTTTCTACAAAAGAAAAGCGGGACCTAGGCATGATTGTGTCTGATCTTAAAGTAGCTATATAGGTAGAAAAGGCGACAGCAAAAGTTAGGATACTTGGGTGCATAGGGAGAGGAATGGCCAGCAGAAGGAAGGAGGTGATAGTGCCTCTGTATAAGAGGCTACTTGGTCATCTCTGAGCACCTTTGTGAAGCACTGCAGGTTGCACTTGGCAGTTGGAGCAGATGGTGCCTTTAGGAGTGACGATCTGTCCACAGTGTCACCTTCTTCTCACTCTGGGTCCTGACTGCTTGGATACATCCTCACTTATTTGGACTGGTCTAGTAGAATAAGACAGAAAAAAATTAACATACCAAATTTTATTTTCCTTGAATCCTGCTAGGCAAGTCTGGAACCTACCTTGGAAGACACTTCCTACAGGTTTAGGAGCCCTGCTACCTCTTGATTGACTTGTCAGTATCAGAGTTTGACTGTCAGCTGTGGTAAGAGCCAAATGTTTGTTCCAAGTTATGTCTGTTTGTTAATTTTCATAATTATTTTTTAAATAAGATCTTTCTTTTTTCCAATCTTTTTACTGCTTGGGAAGTGTCATACTGGCTTCTTAACAGTGCTGTGCTAGCAGATGTACCAAGTGCTGACATCACTGAAAGTTGCTCTAGTCTCCCTTCATCTGCTGGTTTGGGGGGGGGTGTATAATCCACTCATCTGGACTGATTTAGCAGGATTTGAGGGAAGAAAATTCAGGTATGTAACTTTCTCTTTTTACTATGTTTGTATCTATGGGCTTCCATTTTTTAGGTCCTAAGACTCAAGTCACTTCATTCCTAATTGTCTCTTCAGGCCAGTCCAGGTATGTATGGGTAGTTGCCATCCTCCAGCAGCTGATAACTGAGCATGACAGATTCTTTCCTTGATGCAGTATAAGAGCTCTGGCTATCAGTCTGTTCTCAGCAGCTGAGAAAGGTGTCCCTATGTTGTGGACTTGGTGACAGAAGAAAAAGCAAAACAAAAAGAAAAGAAATATTAAGATTGTTGAGCTTTGCTTAAAAAAAACAAAAAACCCAAACAAGCAAGGCAAGAGAGAAAACAGACTTGTGCTGGGGATAGGAATTGGTGGGGCAGAGCCTGCCTGGTATCCAGATCCTTTAAGGCTCCCATGGCTGTACTAGAACCTCTGCACCAGGGGATATATCTGGGAGCCCCAGATCTTTCTCCTTCCCCAGACTGACTCCACAAACCTGTAAGCTGCAGGTCCCTGCGGCCTCCCAAATCCTCTGGGTGAGTGTTTGACTTCCTTCCTGCTGGCATGGTCTTTCTTTAACTCCAGAGACATGTGGTGAGTCTGAGCAGGGGAGAGGGAAACTCTGGGGGATAGAGCAAGGCTTGAGTGTAGTTCAGTCAGCAGTTCGTGTCTGTCTCTCTCTCTCTCTCTATCTCCCTCTATCATCTATCCTCTAATCTCTAATCTCGGTTTCTCGGGCTGGCCTTCGAGGCGGGTGTTGAAGCGATTGGGGAGGGGGGCGCTGCGGGAGCTGTATACTTGCCCTGCCGGCATGCTTGGAGTGTGCAGGCAGCTGTGTTTTTTTGGCAGTGGGGTTCTGCTGTTTTTGCCTGCGACAGGAAAGAGCAGTGCACAGAGATTCTTCTGATTGGAGAGATGGAATGGACAGTGAGCAGCACTTGACAGAGGCGCCATTATCAGGGAGTGCTGAGTTTTTGGCAGGAAAGGTGGCCATTACAGAGCTGGCTGCACAGGAGAGCAAAGCCAAATGCTGGGGAATGCAGGGCCAAGGCTGAACGTAAGGCAGATGGGCCCTTGGACAGGCCTGAATTACGGTCTGAAGGGGGTAATTAGCAATGACTCATTGGAGGCTATTTTGTCAGCAGATTTTATACTCGCTCTTCATAAGGCCTACTGTCTAAAAAAGCAGCATGCAGTAAATTTGGTTGGCCTGTATCAGGTTTACTCTTCCTTAGCGGGGGAATCCATACCAGTCTGATGCAGCTGACGGGGCTCCTCCCAGGAAAGTGTTGCAGTAAGCCGGATCCCTGGTAGGGGCAAGACACACCACATTCTCATAAGAACATAAGATATGCCATACTGGGTCAGACCAAGGTCCATCAAGCCCAGTATCCTGTTTCCAACAGTGGCCAATCTAGATCATAAGTAATCAAGCAGTTTCCCCAAAAGACACAGGTTTCACACTGCTTGTATTGGGTCAAGCAGTGATATCCTGGGTCCCTTTTTAATAATGGTTTATGGACCTTTTCTGCAGGATCTTGTCCAAACCTTTTTTTTTTAAACCCAGCTACACTAACAGCTTTTATTACATTCTCCGGTAACAAATTCCAGAGTTTGATTACACGTTGAGTGAAAAAAAAATATTTTCTGTTGTTAGCCTTAAATAGGTTACCCTGTAGCTTCATTGCATGTCCCCTAATCTTTCTATATTCTGATGACGTAAACAATCGATCTACGTTTACCCATTCCACTCCATTCATTAATTTATAGGCCTCTCGTATCTCCCCTTAGCCGTCTCTTTTTCAGGTTGAACAGCCCTAACATTTTTAGCCTCTCTTCATAGGGGGTATGCTTTCATCCCCTTTACCATTTTGGTGGCTCTTCTGTATACCTTTTCTAATAATGCCATATCCTTTTTAAGATACGGCGACCAGAATTGCACACAATATTCAAGGTGCGGTCGCACCATGGAACTATACAGAGGCATTATATTATCCTTTGTTTTATTTTCCATTCCTTTCCTTATGATACCTAGCATTCTATTTCCTTATCGTCACTCCAGTCCAGTCCCTTACTTCTGGGTTGCGTAACCCTTCCAGCAGCTTGGAGGCTGAGCCCAACCTTTTTGGGGATGGAGCGGTATAAATACCACTGGGACCACCCCCTAACTCCAGTATTGCTCAGCCTCCAAGCAGCTGGAGGGTTCCGTAAGCCTAGGGCTTACTGGAGTCCTGCCTTCTCTTAATTAATGTTATTTAATTTTATTTAATTGCTGAATTCTTTAATTATTTTCTTTCTTTAGTCAAGGTGCTCATTTTTCCTTTAGTGCCTGTACCTTTAAGTTCTGCAATCTCTCTGCTTCTCCCTCCCCCTCCTCCCTCCCTTTCCGACCGGGCCGGAGACCGGAGGGGACACCGGAGCTGCCTGCTGCAGGGGGATAAAAGATCTCCCTCTTCCTCGGCTGGGGGGATTTCTTGTTTTTCAGCACCCTCGAGGAGCAGCCCTGCCTCGCGCCGAAGCCCCAAAGGCGGCTGAGCGCTAGAGGCAGAGACACGAGCGGGACATTGACCCCCCCCCTCCCCCTCCCCCCCCCCCCCCCCCTGGAGCAGCGGGGTGCGGCGGCGATTCACGGGGCCGGCAGCTGAAGCCTCTCTCCTCTGGAGGAATTTCTAGCGGCGGCAGCCCTTGCAGTCGGCGACGCGGAGAACGCTCCCTCCTAGCAGGCCTGCATAACAGGGCAGCGTGCAGAAGCGCGATCCTCCGTTCCGGACTCCACGTGGCCGCGGCCTAACACGTGTAGAGCCAACGGAGTGGAATCGCGGCTTTCTCGGTTCAACAAACAGCAAGTATTAACATTGTCGGTTTTACTTTACCTTTATTTAGTTTAAAGTTATTTTTATGCTATTCTTATGTTATTTTTAGGTTATTTTAAATTAAATAGCTCGCTGTGGATCACGTTGGTTTTAATCGTCTAGGCATCTCTTCAACGAAATTACTGACCTTTCTTAGGACAGAGGAAGGCTCAGGAGTTAACTAGTTTCTTCCCACAGCAATTCCCTGGAGTGGGACCCCTGATTTGCCCTCAGTTTTTGCTTTGGGTTTTGATTTTCAGTTTTTCTCTCATACAGCCAATTGCTTAGTCCTGCCACAAAGCACAGCCTTCGGAGCCGACTGGAAAGCATGGCTACCAAGGCAAAGTGCCCATCCTGTGGCACACGGAGGGGCACCCCCACTGAGACGGGAATCTGCAGGCCATGTGCGGCAGCGTCTACCTCTGTAGAGCAGGAAATCAGTTTGACCATGTCCCAAACACCTCAGGTGCCTGGGGAATCCCTGGTAGCGGAAGGGGGGGGTCAGTTACCTCCGGCTACTAGCACAGAGGTTCCCTCACCCCCTCTATCCCGTGCCACGCTGGAGGAAGGGGTCGGAGAGCTCTTCTCCCCAGACTTCATCCTTTTGCTTCACCAAGCTTACTGCAGGCGCAGGCAGGGGCTTGGCCCAGGCGATACAGGTCCGCCAGCAGAAGCCAGATTAGACAAACCTAGGAGAGCGAGCGGTCAGGACTCAGGGATACCCCACAAGCGCACCAGGCTAATAAGTGAAGAGATCCTCCCTCCCCTGTCTCAGGGCACTCCAGAGGAGGAGGGTTCCGAAAGGGACTTAGAGGAGGAAGACGAGGAAGACGAGGAGCTGGAAGAAGGGGAGATCCCGGAAGAGGACCATGCTCGCATTGTCAGGGTGTTCCGCCGTGAAGAGCTCTCTTCTCTAATCAATGAGTCCCTAAAGGCCCTCAATGTTACCTCTGATTCCCCAACAGAGGAGGAGGCTCTAGAGCTGGGGTCACCAACCTCCAGAGGGCCGCGGGCTGCACAGCCGACTACCGGGAGCCTCGCAGGCCGCACCCCCCTTCTCCCCGCCCTCGCGAAAAAAAACAACAAATGCAAAATTATGAAAACAATGGCTGATCACCTTTATTGAATTTAATGAGATGGCTGATGATTCATGCTAGCAGACAAACGCTTAAAGTCCGGCTTCACAGATGACACTGACAGGAGAAGGGACGCTTGCAGGTGGTCGTCGGTGAGCTGCGAGCGCGTGGATGACTTTATCAATTTCATTCGGCTGAACAGCTGTTCGCAGCAGTAGGTTGAGCCGAAGAGAGCAGCGACCTTGCGTGCGTTGGCGGCCATGGACTGGTGGGTGGCTGCCTGTGTCTTCCAAAATGCGACAGGGCCCATAGCCATGAAGCGCGACTTCTGTGCGTCGTCACACTGCAGTTCGATCAAGTCCATTTGAAGGTCAGAGGGCACGTCGGAGGGGTTCATCTCGAAGGGGGCACTGAAGAGGGCAAAGTCTTGCGAGTGCTTGGTGAAGTCTTATTGCTGATTGGTCCTCTAATTTGCGTGCTGCTCTTGGGAAACCGGTCACGTGCCGTTGAACCCGCCGAGCATGCCGTGGGCCGCAGATACAATGGCGGGAATCCTTGGCGGGCCGCACGTAATGTTAACCGGGGTAGAGCCTCGCGGGCCGCACGAAGGGACCTCGTGGGCCGCAGGTTGGTGACCCCTGCTCTAGAGGATCCCCTGATTCAGGCCGTCAGAAGGTCCCAGAAAGTCTTCCCTGTCCACAGAGTGGTACGTCAGATGATACAAGAGGAATGGGATCAACCAGAATCAGGCTTGCGAGGGGTACGAACCATGTCTCGCCTCTACCCTCTCCCTGAGTCAGATAAAGAACTGCTGAAGTCCCCCAGAGTAGATGCGGCGGTATCAGTAGTCACCAAGAAGACCACTATCCCAGTGGAGGGAGCCACGGCTCTAAGGGATGCTCAAGACAGGAAACTGGATACGCTCCTGAAACAAGCTTTTGACATCAGCGCCCTTGCCTTGCAGGCCTCAGTATCAGGAGCCTGGGTGGCTCGGGCCTGCTTAAGGTGGGCACAACAGATCCAGTCAACAGAGGGATCAACGGCCGAAGCGCAAGCCAACTCGGCTAAGGTGGAATCTGGAGCAGCCTATTTGGCGGATAGCCAGTATGATCTCATCAGAAGCCTAGCCAAGAACATGGCCTCGGTGGTGGCGGCTAGACGCTATCTTTGGCTACGGAATTGGGCAGCAGATGCTTCCTCTAAGGCGCGCCTGAGCCGACTTCCTTTTAAGGGCAAACTGTTGTTTGGCGAAGATTTGGAAAAGCTAGTTAAGGACCTGGGGGAGTCAAAGGGAGGCAGGCTCCCAGAAGACAGACAAAAACAGGGGCGCTCCCTTACCCCCCTTACGTACCCAGCCTAGGGAACCACGGAGGCTTCGTCCAGCCAGGTCAGCTCCCTTTTCCAAGACACGTTTTCCCCCAAGGGGACAAGGTTTCCAAGGGTTCCGGGGAGCTGGCCGAGGTTTCGGAACAGCCTCTTCCTCCTTCTCGGGTTCCAGAAAACAATGAGAGGCCGGGGGCCCAGGAGGGAAGGCACCCGATTGGAGGCTGCCTGAGGCTCTTCCTTCCCGCCTGGTCCCGAGTCACGTCCGATCAATGGGTCCTAGAAGTGATCAGAGAGGGCTATGCTCTCGAATTCGCAGAACAAATCCCCTCGGCCTTTGTCCGCTCTCCCTGCGGCTCTGCTCCAAAGAGGGCGGCGGTGGAGGCGACTCTCGCCCGCCTATTAGCTCTCGGGGCAGTAATCCCCGTTCCACCAAACCAGCGAGGATCGGGTCGGTACTCAATTTATTTTGTGGTACCAAAGAAGGAAGACTCCCTTCGACTGATCCTGGATCTAAAACAGGTAAATCGCTGCCTCAGGGTACCCCACTTCCGGATGGAGACTCTACGTTCTGTCATAGCAGCCGTAAGGGAAGGGGAGTTCCTAACATCCCTCGACTTGACAGAAGCCTACCTGCACATCCCAATCAGGAAGTCCCATCAGCAGTTCCTGAGATTCGCGTCGGTACCAGGAGGCCACTTTCAATTCCAGGCCCTTCCATTCGGCCTAGCTACGGCTCCCAGAACATTCACCAAGGTAATGGTAGTGGTAGCGGCCTTCCTTCGGAAGGAGGGCATATTAGTTCATCCTTACTTGGACGATTGGCTAATCCGGGCAAAATCCGAAGAAGAAAGTCTCTCGACAACGGCCAGAGTAATCCAGGTTTTAGAGGACTTGGGTTGGGTCATCAATCGTACAAAGAGCAGACTGACTCCCTCCCAGGAACTCGAGTACCTCGGGGCAAGATTCGACACCAACAGCGGAAGAGTTTTCTTGTCACGAACGAGATCAAGGGATTTAAGGCTCCTAGTCTCTCAGTTTCTAGCCAGAAGAAGCCCCTCGGCGTGGCATTATCTTCAGCTTCTGGGAACAATGGCGGCGGCAATAGAAGTAGTACCATGGGCCAGGGCCCACATGCGCCCATTGCAGCGTTCTCTGTTGCGTCGGTGGTCCCCCCAGCATCATCCTCTCTCTCGACAGTTACCGTGCGCTCTGCGGACCAAACAGGCACTTTACTGGTGGAAAAACCCAAGGAACCTGGACCGCGGGATGCCTCTCGAACCCCCTCGGTGGTTACTGTTGACGACGGATGCCAGCCTATCGGGCTGGGGGGCACACTGCCAAGATTAGTTCGCCCAGGGTCGCTGGACACCGTTGAAATCGCAGTGGCCCATCAACAGACTGGAGTTGCGGGCCGTCACCCTGGCGCTCAAAGCTCTCGAGACATTAGTTCAAGGAAGAGCAATTCGCGTCCTCTCCGACAATGTCACCGCGGTGGCCTACATCAATCACCAGGGAGGCACCAGCAGCCCCGCTCTCGAAAAGGAGGCGGACACCCTCTTACAGTGGGCGGAGATCCATCTGCAGGCGCTATCAGCACAGCACGTGGCCGGAACGGACAACGTCACGGCCGATTTCCTCAGCAGATGCAAGATAGACCACGGGGAGTGGGAACTGGAACAGGAGACCTTCAACCAAATAGAAGCTCGGTGGGGAGTGCCAGTCATGGACCTCATGGCACGGTTCTCGTCAGCCAAGGTGGACAGATTCTTCAGTCGGCGGAGGGAAAGAATGTCCGAGGGCTTGGATGCCCTGTCCCAGAAGTGGCCTTCGGAGGGTCTTCTCTATGTATTCCCGCCGTGGGCTCTGATCGGAAAAGTGCTCCAGCGGATAGAGTCTCACCAGGGATTGGTAATCCTCATAGCCCCAGACTGGCCTCGCCGACCCTGGTATGCGGATCTGGTGAGGATGATCGCCGACCAGCTGTGGCGCCTCCTTGCAAAAGGGATCTACTAAGGCAAGGCCCGGTACTGATGCCACACGTGGATCGGTTCTCGCTTACAGCCTGGCTATTGAAAGGGCACGGCTCCTGAAAAGAGGTTACTCAGGGGCAGTAGTCTCAACTCTGCTGCAGGCCAAGAAGCGCTCGACCTGTCTTTCCTACGTGAGAGTCTGGCGCATCTTCGAATCCTGGTGTGCGGAGCGCCGAAAGAAACCACTCTCGGCCTCTGTTCCGGAGGTCCTGGAATTCCTGCAGGCAGGGTTTGACAAGGGTCTGGCCCACAGTTCCTTAAGGGTCCAGCTTGCGGCCATCGCTTGCTACAGGGGCAAGGTCCGAGGCAAACCCCTAGGGGCCCACGCAGACGTCGCAAGGTTCTTAAGGGCAGTTAGATGGCTACGACCACAACGAAGGTCAGTCATCCCCCCTTGGGACCTTAACCTTGTGCTAAATGCGTTGATAGGGAATCCCTTTGAGCCATTAAAGAATGCCTCCCTAAAGGATTTAACCCTGAAGACAGTTTTCCTTATAGCCATCTGCTCGGCCAGAAGAATCTCGGAACTACAAGCTCTATCCTCGCAGCCCCCCCTTTCTGTCCTTCCTCAGGGATAAAGTGGTGCTGCGCACGGTTCCATCCTTCTTGCCCAAAGTCTCCTCCCCTTTCCATGTGAACCAGACAATTACCCTCCCGGCCTTCGCAACGGAAGGGCAGGAAAGTGGGGCTGACAAGCTTCACCTACTAGACATTCGCAGGACCCTGAAGCGATACCTCTCCCGCACAGCGCCCTTCAGAAAATCCGAGCGACTATTCATGCAGTTCGGGGGTCCGCACAAAGGGGAGGCGGCGGCCAAGGCCTCCATCTCTAGGTGGATCAGGGAGGCAATCGCCTCCGCCTATATCCTGAAGGGGAAGCAAGTTCCCATGGGCCTGCGGGCACATTCCACGAGGGCTCAGGCTACCTCTTGGGCGGAGTTCAGCCTAGTTCCTCCACTGGATATCTGTAGGGCGGCGACTTGGTCCTCCCTCCACACCTTCACCAAGCACTACAGGTTGGACATCCAGAGTGCAGCGGACGCTCGGTTTGGCCTGGCGGTTCTTCGTTCCGGTATGCCGGATCCCACCCAGCTTTGAACTGCTCTGGTACATCCCAGAAGTAAGGGACTGGACTGGAGTGACGATAAGGAAATGGTAATTAGGCCTTACCTGCTAATTGCTGTTCCTGAAGGAACGACAGTCCAGTCCCTGATCCCTCCCGTTTCCGGCTGAAGTTAAGAGTATTGTTTAGTCTGAAGCATCGGAACGAACCCAGGCCAGGGGCGGCTAGCCCCGGCAAACCCCCTCCGTCCAGGGCCATCCCTCCCATCCTCCCTATGCTATTCCGAAAAAAAAGAAAAAAAAAAGAAAAAAGAGTTTTAGTTATGGTCAATTTTTCTTTAGATCTTTTAGCTATATAGTGTGTTACGAAAGTTTGTTAGGTCTGCTTTTTCATTCGAATACTGGAGTTAGGGGGTGGTTCCAGTGGTATTTATACCGCTCCATCCCCAAAAAGGTTGGGCTCAGCCTCCAAGCTGCTGGAAGGGTTACGCAACCCAGAAGTAAGGGACTGGACTGTCGTTCCTTCAGGAACAGCAATTAGCAGGTAAGGCCTAATTACCATTTGCTCTCTTGGCTGTCGCTGCACACTGGGCAGTGGGTTTTAACGTTATCCACGATGACGCCTAAATCTCTTTCCTGGGTGGTGGTTCCTAATGTGGAATCTTGCATCCTGTAACCTCTGAGGAGCTGGGGGAGGGCCCCTTGGACTTCTGGGGGGATTGGACCAGGCAAGTGCTAGAAGACAGGGAGATTCCCTCTGGGGAGGACCCTAATGTTTTTAGAGTGCTGGCAGTACTTATTAATCATTCACTGGCAGCCTTGAACGTGGCACCTTCTTCGACATTTATTTATTTATTACAATTTCTTATATACCGCACTATTGTCAGCGTGGTTTACATACAACAAAATGACCATAACAAACTGTTTGGCTTCACATAGAACAGGAGAAAACAACTTGGATAACATGCTTATGCTTTACATAGAATAGGAGTAATAACTTGGCAGAAGACCCCCTGGAGGACCCTTTGTTGCAAGGGTTTAAGGGGATGCAGGCTCGTTTCCCATTCCATCGGATAATCCGCAAGATGATTGATGCGGAATGGGAATATCCGTAGGCAACCTTAAGAGGTAATCGTTCTACCCTATTCCACAGGAGGATCTGGACCTCTTGAAGATGGTTTTGGCTGTAACCAAAAAGACCACTATTCCGGTTGAAGGGGGGGCAGTGCTCAGGGACTTTCAGGACCGGAAGATGGAAACAACGTTGAAGCAAACATTTGGCACTACAGCCATGACCCTGCAGGCCTCTATTTGTGGGGCCTATATATCAAGAGCGTTCATTAGATGGATCCAAGGTTTCATCAGTTTAAGGCTGAAGGGTCAGGAGCCGTCGAAGGGTTTGCGGCTGAAGTTGGTGGTGGCGGCATATCTGGCAGACACCTTCTATATCATCGTCCGGCTGTCTTCAAAGACTACAGCTTCTATTATAGCAGGCTGCAGATTCCTTCCACTGCATAACTGGTCAACGGACGCCTCATCCAAAGCCCAGCTTAGCAAGCTACCCTACAAGGGCAAGTTGTTTGACACACTTGAAAAGATTATTAAGGATTTAGAGGACTCCAAAGGGGGTTGCTTGCCAGAGGACAGACCTAAGGTGCAAAAGGGATTGGCATCCCAGCAAGGACAGGCCAGAGATTTTCAGAGGCCTAGAGCGACACAGTTCACACCGTACCAGTGAGGACAGTATGTCCCAAAGGGGCAGTCCTTTCGGGGTTTCAGAGGGGCAAGTCGGGCCCTAGAAAAAGGCCCCAGTGAAGCCAGAGGGGGGGGGGGGCAAGGTAGGGGGACAGTTACATCAGTTTTTCTTTGCCTGGGTCCACATTTGGTAGGGGTATGTGCTGGAATTCATACACTCCTTTCTGAGGCCTTCGTTTGTTCGCCGTGCGAAGGTTGACAAGACGCAGGCGGTCAGGAGACATTGAAGCTTCTGATCCGTTTGGAGGCGGTAGCCCTGGTGCCATCAGCAGAATGCAGCAGGGGCCAGCATTCCATATATTTCATGGTTCCCAAGAAAGAGGGGTCATTCCTTAGCATCCCTCTAGTCCAGTCCCGGAACCATAGAGTTGTCAACCTCCTCCAGCAGCCTTGGAGACTGAAATACATCATCGCTTTGCTGGCACCAGTATAAGTAGGCAAGGACCGCCCCCTCTTACCAGTACTTTCAGTCTCCAAGCAGCTTGGAGGTTCTGAGCCCAGGGCTGGGCTCAGTGAGAACAAATAAGCAGAGCTTGGGTTTTTGAAATTTACTCCTTTTGGTTTATTTTCCCTGTTTGATTTGGTTACTTCGTTTTCTTTTATGTCAGATCTGCTGCTGCTTTAAGGGTTCCTGTGTCTGTGGACCTTTATTTTTTGTTTCTAAAGGATCAGGGAGTTCTTCCCCCTCCCTCTCTGCATTGCCCCAGTGTCTAAACGAGCACAGGGGAGACAGTGCTGATCCGTGGCCTCCCTGCTCCCGAACCCGCGTTGAAGGGGTGAGGAGCAGGTGGAAGGCGGGCAGTTGCAGTAGCAGCGATACAGGGGCTGAAAAGCCTGAGAAGGTTGTGCCCAGATCAATCGGAGCTGAAGCCGTTAAAAAGGCTGTGCTCCGGTGTCCTGTTGGCTCCTTTCCCTCACTCCCCTCCCCCTCCCCTTCCCCTCCGGGATCGGTGGCGGTGGTAAGTACCCACGCAGATCTGCTTTGGGGAGCTGGTTTAAACTGGGAGGGGAGGCTTCGCGGCGGCTCCTGGGGTTGCAGGGTGCTCGGGGCCTTGCCGCGGGAGGGTGAGAGAGTGTGCTTTTTTGAGCGGGAATGCTGGCAGTGGCCATTTTGAGGGCCGCGTTTTCACCGGCAGGATTTATTTGTTTTGGTAGACAGCCTTGCTCCTGAGCTCCCTTGGGGGGAGCGGATAAGGAGCATTTAGTGTGCGAATTCTAGTCTGATTTTGATTTTTGCTTTTAATTTACTTTAACTTTATTTTTGATTCAGTTGCCTTTGATTAATTGGCAACCGGGGATTAGTTCCTTTTGGTTAGGAGCAAATATCCTTATTTACAGTGGTTTTAAATTTGAGCCGGCCTCTTTAAGTTTGTAGCAGCTCTCACCTTCCCTCCTCAATTATTTTTTGCTTGATGCAGGCCTTTGCTGGTGCGGATCTCTCTCCCTTGACTACGGGAGAAAGCTCCGGGACCCGTACATCCACACTGCAGCTGTGTGAGACAGAGCCTCTCCGTTGCTGCGGGATTTAATTTGCACGGTGGAACCGGCTGAGCGATCCTCTCGGAGCACTTTAAGGTGGTAGGAGCTGGCAGGGTGGCTTTCTGCCCTGCAGGTAAGGCCTTCGGGCTCTGTCGGTCTGCTGAGGCCTCCTTTTTTGGGGCCCTTTTCTTTCTGGGTGTTTGGACCACATGGTGGGAGTTGCAGTGAGAGGCCTGTGTGAGGAAGACAAGCTGAGTAGCTAGTTTTTTGGGCCTAGTGTTTTAGATCTCTTTATTTTTGAGTTTGTTCTTAGTTTATAGGACAGCAGTTGTGGCATTGATTCCACATGTTCTTTCCCTTCTAATCATGTCTCTGAGGAGCATCTGTTAAGTCCCAGGATGTTAGGCAAATTGCCAGATTTATGTTCCAGAGCAGGTATTTGTAAGGGTCCGGCTGGAAATGGGCCTTTGTGTATTCTATACTGACAGTTGCCCAAAGGCCTGTCTTTCACAGGGACAGGTTTAGGAATCCTTAGGATATACAGAAGTATATAGGAGTTACCTGTCAATCAAGGAGTGCCTGGGCTAAGGTCTATGGCCACCAGAGGGCAGCGGATGCACTCAATGGGGCCTTTCTCTGTCTGTGTATGCAGCAGTTGATTGCTTATTCTCTGTAATGCTGCAGCTCCTGTTTGTATAACCAAGATTGCAGCTCTTAAATTCTGTATGGTTTGTTGGTCTCTTGTCCTAACAGCCACAGCTGCTCATGACTCGCATGTGGTATTCAGGGCCCCCATCCCTGGGGGAGGGGAGTGGTAAAATAAGAAATTGTGTTACTCCTTAGGTTCACACAGGCAGCCACCTCTTTGCCAGGTGCCTGGGTGTTTCCTAGCTTAAGGGGGGATCACTTATCGTGCCCTTCCCCGGCAGTTCTCATCTATTTCTAGAGCAGGATTTCAAAAGGAACAAGAAACTCTCTAGTGAGAGAGAGCCTTGTTCATTTTGAGCGACCACGGTTGATTTATTCGGGGGCTTTTGGTGCCCTGAACCCCACGAGCTGGACGCTATTTGTTTACTTCTAGGAGTTCTGCTCTCTCTTTCGCTCTTCAGCTCCCTGGCAGACGTAGCAGGCTGGCAGGGGGGGAGTAACGCCTCCGGCAACGGTGAATCCCTCAGGATAAGGGGGGAAGGAAAGCAAGGTGCAGTGGGACCTGGTAGCTTTTGCAAGGCTATAACAGCAGTTCGGGTAATGTTAGCTGATCTGCTTTGATTTCATTGGAGGTGGCCGAAGCTTTCCCGGCTGTGCCCAAAACTCTCGGGATCCCAACTTCTGACTACATATTCCTCTCCAATGGTAGTTAGTAAGTGAACATGGCAGATGGAAAATCACTATTAGAACAGAGTGCATAGGATGGGTGCAGTTTCCTGAAATGTGCAAAAATAAAATAAAATACAATACATAAATAAATTAACCCAGCTGCATAGTATGGATTACACTTTTTCAGTAGGCCTTCAAAGGTTGTTAAAAAAAAAGGGCCTAGCTATGTTGGTTTACAAGAATTTCCTTCCGCTGTCCATAGCAGGTCCTATAAGGCGTTAGTCGGTTGCTATGGCAGGGTAATATTTGAGGTTAGCTGTTGTGATATAGCGCTATGATCCGCTGTACACATATTCAAGTCAAAAGGAATTATGGTGGTAGCTCTCTTGGACAGTTCTAAAAGGTGCTTGGCTGAGTGCCTTGGCCAGGCTCCAGGTGTGGAATGCTCTGCCATACGCATTATGTTCTGAGAGGGATTTTATAGTTCTGTGGTTTCTTGATGGACAATATTCCCGTTTAGTTTGGCTTTGTCCGATTTATAAGGTTTGGTGGTAGATTTGTAATGTCTTCATTTTGGCTATATGGGGTTCCTTTTCCTTTTGTAAAAGGCGGCTCAGTGAGAGGTCGCTGAATAGGACTCTGGCCTTTGAGGCTATTTTGGCTCCAGTACGGAGAGTATCTGCTAGTGTTCAGCGCCTGTCTTACTGGGGGCCGGATGCGCGCAGCCCGGCTCGTTCTCTCACAGCACTAGCAGCAGCTCAGATTCTGGAAGGCATACATCATATGCTGTGTTTGCGGGATGGCTTGCACGCTGCTTGGCGTCAGCCTGGGAGCTCCATCGGCTCGTATTAGCTTCCTTTGTCCAATCCTTCTGCAGAGCTCCGCAAAAGTTTCAGGCGGTTGCAGGAACGCTCCAGCGGCTGCTTCAACTTAAAGCGGTGGTGCTGGTGCCGGCAGCCCAATACGGTTGATACTCCCTCTACTTTGTGGTTCCAAAGAAGGAAGGCTCGTTTCGCCCGATTCTGAATTTTCAGAGGGTGAATCGGTGTCTGCCCAAAGAATTCTCCCGGAGCATTCCTTCAATCCCGAAAGAAACCGTAGTGACACACATAAGTTCGATCAGCTAGTGGCAGGACACAATGCACTCTTGCATGCTTTTTGCTTCATGGGTCTAGAAGTGTAGTCTTTACCAGGTGGTATAATGGGAACTTTGCTGCGGGTTCTCGGCTTCTTCTTTGCTGACTCAATTGCCACTGTGGAATGGGAAAGCTATATTTTCTAACACCAGGGGCTAGTTGACCTTTAAAAAGCAAAAAAAAAAAAAAAAAGGAATGTCCAGCTTGGTGCAGGCAGACGGAATGGGGCGTTCCTCTAGCGGGAAGGCTGTGGACTTCTATGCCTGTCATAGGGAGTTCTTTCTGCTGCATTGTGTTGGCGCGGAAATAGCTTCGGCTGAAGGAATTTTTGGTTAAGAGATGTCTTTGTACAAAAACAAAAACAAAAAAAACAAACCACAACGTATTCAGCTGTCCTGAATTGGCCTGTTCTTGATTGACATTTTGAGACTAGGCAGGCGCAGGCCTCGGTACTACGTTTGTGGGTGCACACCTTGCACTTCCAGGAGGTGTGGACTCACTGTCTGGAGGAGAGCCCTAGCGATCTTTTTTAGCGTGCGATAGGAGCGTAGGTGGTTCACCGAATCGATCGTTGGGGGCACTGCTCTGTCCTTGCAGGCTCCCATTGGGGGTGTCTGGGGGAACGAGAGCATGCTTCCGGTGGTCGCAGTATTTACGGCAGTCTACTCGCCTGGAACAGGAAAGGTTCAGGGAGTTGACGTGACTAGAGTCTGATTTGCCTTATGTGGCAAAGGTGTGATTGGAGTGCTGGCGGAAGTGCAGGGTCAGCCTCTCGGGGTCCACGCGGATGTCCGCCGGTTTTGGAGGGCGGTGTTGCTCATGCGGCCGCCTCGGCGCTGTGCTGTTCCTCTGTGGGATTTGAATTTGGTGTTGGAAGCCTTGCTGGCTCCTCCGTTTGAGCCGTTGTCCACTGCTTCGCTAAAAGATCTCACATTGAAGACAGTTTTCTTGGTGGCGATTTGTTCGGCTAGGAGGATCTCGGAGCTACAGGCCTTGTCTTGTAGGGAGCCCTATCTCTCTTTTACCGACCACAAGGTGGTTCCCCGTACCGTTCCGGCGTTCTTACCCAAGGTGGTGTCCGCTTTTCATGTTAACCAAGTGGTCTCTCTTCTGGTGTTCTCCGACCGCGATGGGGCCGGATCTAGGGGTCAGTTGCGGCTGTTGGACGCCCGCAGGGTTCTCAAGGACGGCGTCCTTTAGGCGGTCGGATCGACTTTTTGTGGCGTTCGGGGGACCGCGTAAGGGAGAAGCGGCGGCGAAGTCGTCTATTTCCCGCTGGTATTGCATCGGCCTACATCTTGAAAGGCAAGGTGGTTCCGCAGAGTCTTCGGGCTCATTCCACTCGGGCGCAGGCGGCGTCTTGGGCAGAGTTCAGTCTGGTCCCAGTGGGCGACATCTGTAGGGCGGCGACTTGGTCATCCTTGCATTCCTTTGCCAAGCAATACCGCTTGGATGTTTTGTCCGCGGAGGATGGGCGTTTCGGCTCAGTGGTGCTTCAGGCTGGGCTGGCTTGTCCCTCCCATTGATGATCACTGCTCTGTTACATCCTCTATGGTTCTGGGACTGGACTAGAGGGCCGCTAAGGAAGGGTAAATTAGACTTACCTGCTAATTGTTGTTCCTTGCGGAACTCTAGTCCAGTCCCGGATCCCTCCCTTGGTTTGAAGAGTTGCCAGCCTGATTGTTTCGGCTCCCGCGGGTGCTCTGTGTTGTCTTTGCTCCCAGGTGGCGCGGGATGAAGCCATTGGAGGACCCTCTTGCGTAGCGCTCTTGCCTGTCCATCCTCTTAGGAGGTGGTGTGGTACGGCGCTTCTGTGTTGTCAGACGATATTCTTATTCAGACACAGTCGATGAATGCAATTTGTTAAAGAAACAAATAAAAAAAAAAATAAATAAAAAATAATAATGAAAAATAAAAAATAATTACTTGAAGTGGAACATGAAATATTCTGTTCCGTATATATATATATTGCTATGTTGAATGTATTCTGATTAATTCTCCTTATTTGTTGTTCTGCTTAGTGTGCTTTGTCAATAGGTACTGGTGAGAGGGGGCGGTCCTTGCCTACTTATTATACTGGTGCCAGCAAAGCGATTATGTATTTCAGTCTCCAAGGCTGCTGGAGGAGGTTGACAACTCTATGGTTCTGGGACTGGACTAGAGTTCCGCAAGGAACAACAATTAGCAGGTAAGTCTAATTTACCCTTTCAGCCCATTCTGGACCTCAAGTACGTAAATCGAGCTCTCTGAATATTGCATTTCCGAATGGAAACCTTACGATCGGTCCTTCTCACAGTAAGGACAGGAGAGGTTTTTGATAGCTCTAGATGCCACAGAGGCATATCTACATATTCCAATAAGGCCAAAACATCAACAGTTTCTCTGCTTTGCAGTGCTTATGGGCTGCTTTCTGTTCATGGCACTACCATTCGGCCTTGCGGATATTCACAAAGATCATGGTGGTGGTTGTGGTGGCATTGTGAAAAGCAGGCAGATTGGTGTATCCGTATTTGGACAATTGGCTCATCCAAGTGAAGTCGGAAGCCAAGTCACTGTCTGCCACAAGCAGAGTGGTCGATTTTTCTGCAGAATTCGAGATGGGTCGTCAATTGGGACAAAAGCCAGTTGCAACCCACCCAGCGGTTGGTCTACTTGGGAGCTCAGACACCAAGGCAGGGATCGTCTTTGCCAGCAGAATGCATGCAGAAGTTGCAGGGGCAGAAACGGCGGTTCCCAAGGATGTTGCAGCCAGCAACCTGGTCTATCTGCAGATCCTCTCTTCCATGGCGGCAGCACTAGACAACGTAGTGTCGTGAGCACGAGCTCATATACAGCCCCTGCAACATGCACCGCTGACGCGCTGGTCTCCCCTTTGCCACATGATGTTGCAGTGGCTGCCATGCCTGGATGGCATCCGTTCGCGTCACAGCTGGTGGCTGTAGCAGAGTCATCTAGCAGCAGGCGTGCTGTGGAACAACCTCAATGGGTCCTGGCCACGACTGATGCCAGTCTCATAGGTTGGGGGGGGGGGGCACACTGCCAGTCACAGGTGATGCAAGGAAAGTGGATGGCAAAGAGCGCCTGGTCCAACTGCCTGGAGATGAGCGGTGCTCCTAGCTCTGCAGGCCTTTTGACCAGATGTGCAAGTGCAGTCCGGGTGCGTTCCAACAATCCGACCAAGGTGGCATACATTAACAGGCAGGGGGGCACAGGCAGAGGAGAATCAGGCCCTCCTGTGCTGGGCGGAGGAGCATCTCACGACGTTGTCAACAACTTACATAGAAACATAGAAATATGATGACAGAAAAAGACCACTTGGCCTACCTAGTCTGTCCTTCCATAACAGCTACAACGGTCCCCTTTTTACCTTTAGAGATCCTCTGTGTTTGTCCTATGCTTTTTTGAATTCATTTACTGTCCTCATCTCTACCACCTCCACTGGGAGACTATTCCATGGATCCCCTACTCTTTGCGTAAAGAAATATTTCCGCATATCACTCCTGAATCTATCTCCCTTCACCCTCATCCCATGTCCCCTCATAGCAGAACTTGCTTTCAATTGAAAGAGGCTCTCTCCCTGAACATTTATGCCACGGAGGTATTTAAACATCTCAATCATATCACCTCTATCCCACCTTTCCTCTAAGGTGTACATATTAAGATCCTTCAGCCTGTCCTCATATGCTTTATAATGAAGACCACTAATCATTGTAGTAGCCACCCTCGGCACCGACTCCATCCTGTTGATGATGAGAAAAGAGAATGTTCAGGCGGACTTCCTAAATCGACATCGGTTGGATCTGGGTGAGTGGGAGTTCATTGCAGCAGAGTTTCATGACCTTGTCCAGTTATGGGGACAGTCAGTTACGGACCTGATGTCCACAATGGGCAATGCCAAGGCGAGCCATTTCTTCAGTTAGCGCAGGGATCACATGTCAGAAGTTATCGATGCGCTGGCTCAGGCTTGGTCGACAGAGGGACTCCTGTATGTATTCCCGCCGTGGGCAATGATTGGGTGATTGCTATGGAGGATAGAGGGGCAAAAAGGCCCAGTGATTCTCATAGCACCAGATTGGCCCTGCAGACCATGGTATGCGGATCTCATGCTGCTATTTGTTCCTCCGGTTCGGCTGCCAGATGGGATCAATCTACTGTATCAGGGACCAGTCCTAATGCCCCAGGTGGAAGGTTTTTTGCTTACAGCCTGGCTCTTGAGTGGGCAAGGTTAAGGTTAAGGCGGCGGGTTTATGCCTCAGAAGTCATAGCTACGTTGAACGCTCGAAAGAGGTCCACCATGGTGGCTTACGTTAGAGTGTGGTGGATATTTGAAGACTGAACATAAGAGATGCCATACTGGGTCAGACCAAGGTCCATCAAGCCCAGTATCTTGTTTCCAACAGTGGCCAATCTAGGTCATAAGTACCTAGAAGTTTCCCCAAAAGACATAGGTTCCACAATGCTTGTATTGGGTCAAGCAGTGATATCCCAGGTCCCTTTTTATTTCAAGTCATTTTTATTAATTTTTGATAGTAATGTATCAACATCAAACAAGCACACATAAGATAACAACACTACCACTACTTACAAAAAAACATCTACATGAGGGACAGTGCCAATCATCAGTAATACAATAAGAAAGAAAAGTACTATAATAAGAAAAATACTATAATAGGTCAGTACATGCAATAAATACAATATACCGAAAGCGGGAAACAGTGGTTACACCCCCGCTAACAGAAAACCATAGCGAATCAGTTTGCATAAACAAAGTGCATTTCTCTATAGGAAAGATACTGTATAATGCATACATATATCTGGGGAGAGCAACGGGACACTGCGTTAAGTCATGCAAAATAAACTCCCGAGCTGCATTTCCCGTAGTCTGTCCACATGATGACATCCCCCTCGTCGATCCTCCCCCCTTCCTTTCTTCCCATCCCCCCTCCCAACAGCCCTCCCTCCCAAGCACTTGTAATACATATAGAGCCCCGCCATATATCAGGTGCACTGAGTCATTCGTCATCCACCAGCAGCGTTGAACCTCGAGTGTCTCTAAACATGACATTCTCCAAGGATCACACAGCCCACTTCCCATGAAGCATTCAACTGCATAAGCGCCTTCACTTAAACATTCAAAACCAATGCCCGCTCCCTAGGTGATAGGTGGGAAATCATGGGTGACTATAATGCCATAAAGGTCTCCCAACTCTTACCTCCCCTTTGCTTTGCTGACATTTTTTCCATACATAGTAATTCAAACATGAAATTGTCCCAAAGCATGATACCAGGTGGAGAGGCTTCGATCCAGCGATGTAGCAATGACTTCTTTACCACCAGGAAGCCGTGCTCTAGTAGCGCTCGCTGCCCGGTAGCAAGCCAGTCAGAGCTCAGCTCCCAACTGTGGAATAGACCTCTCTATGGGCAAGGAAATCGACACCCAACCACCCCGCAAGTTTCCGCGAGACTTGTTCCCAGAGAACCCGAACTAAGTGGCAATCCCAGAATTTATGTAAGAGGGTGCCAGGCTCACAACCACACCAGCCGCATAGGCCAGAGTTCCTAATCCCTATCTTAAAAGCCCACTTGTCATTAGTGTAAGCGCGCCACAAAAATTTATATTGAAGCTCCTGCAGGTATACCCATTCCGCCCCCTCACAATTTTCTGAAAAGCTGCTCGCAACATTTCCGCGGTCAGGGTGTCCACTCCGTCCCTACGCCACTGCATAGTCAATTCCAAGAGAAAAGTATCCCCCCTACTTGGCCGAATCAACATCCGACAAGCCTCTACGCCCCGTTGGTTTTCAACTAAGTTCTCCAGAGTCAAGCGAGGGGTGCCGTTCTCTACCTGGGTTTGTTGTGTCAAATTCAGGCTTCGCACATAGTGGCGCACTTGTAGGTAGCCATAAAAATCCCATTTAGGGATAGAGTATCGCCGCTGCAGATTCTGAAAGCTATCCATAGCCTTGCCATCCGCCATTAATAGATCTCCTAAACCATCTCCTTCTCTACCCAGCCATGAAAGATATTAACTCTGGAGAAGCCAGGGACAAAATCAGGGTTCCCCACCAATGGAAGCAATGCAGAACCTCTCCAATTCCAACCAAAGCGTAAGCAGAGCAAACGCCATGCAGACCGCAGGGCCTCCATATATCTACCCCCCACCCCCTCCCGAATGGTCAGGGGCAATTTGCCCATCTGTAAGACGTATAGGCGGTGGTAAGGATCTAACACTTCCTCGAGTTGTCTCACTGGAGCATAACCCCCAGTCCCCCCCCAAAAGAGCGCCAATATGCTTAGTTAAATAACGAAGATTATAATTGCGCACCGAGGGCATCTCCAATCCACCTTCATCCCTCCTACTCATAAGGGCCTGTAATGGGATTCTAGCACGCTTACCCCTCCACAAAAAACCCCCGCAAACCTGCTTCAAAGCGCTTCCAGTCCCCATTCGAAACCCATATCGGTAACATACGTAGTACGTAAAGCCATCTCGGAAATTCAACCATAACATAAAGAGCAATCCGTCCCCGGAGAGACAGGGGTAAATCCTGCCAGCCCTGGAAAGTTTGCAGACTTCTGGTTAAAAGACCCGGGATATTCGCTTGATAGATATCCTCAGGCCGATCAGGTAACTGTATCCCAAGATATTTAATGACCCCGTTTGCCCAGACCAACGGAAATTCTCCCTCCCATGTTGGCTTCACCTTGCTGCCAACATCCAAGACAACCGACTTCAGGGTATTAATTTTCAGGCCGGAAAAACTACCGTATGCTGAAATCAACTGGAGAAGATGTTGTAGTGAGGCAGGCGGGTTCGTTAAGCATATTAACATATCGTCAGCAAATGCACTAATTTTCATGTCCTCCCATCTGTATTCCCGCTATCCCCCCATGTTGCTGAATAGCTTGGAGTAGCGGCTCCAGCGCAAGAACAAACAGCAGAGGGGACATTGGGCAACCCTGTCGGGTGCCCCTCTCCAGCACAAACGGTTCAGAGAAGATCCCATTGACCCCCACTCTGGCCGCAGGCTGCGCGTAGAGCGCTCTTATCCATTGTACAAAGTTCCCATGTAAACCAAAACCAGACAGCACATCCCATAGATATTTCCAAGCCATCCTATCAAAAGCTTTTTCCGCGTCCAGGCTCACCAGCAAGAGTGCTTCATCCTTCCTTAAGCAGTACTCCATACCCAACAGCAGTTTAGTAATATTTAGAGACGCCTCTCTGCCCTGCACAAATCCCACTTGCCGTGTGTCAATAAGCCGTGGTAAAAGCGGATTAAGCCTTGCCGCCAGGATCGATGCTAAGATTTTCATATCACAATTAATGAGGGAAATGGGCCTATAAGAGGCCGGATCCAGCGTGTCTTTTCCCGGTTTCGGAATTACTGTGATATCTGCACAATGCATGTCCCTAGGGAAAAGACCTGCTACACGTGCATCATCATACATCACCACCATTGATGGGGCCAATCGGGTTGCTAACATCTTATAGTATTCAATGCTAAACCCATCAGGGCCTGGAGCCCTATGAGACTTGCCTTTCTTAATTCCCTGAAGAACCTCCTTTACTGTCAACGGCGCGTTCAAAATTTGCAAGTCCTCCTCAGTCACTTTGGGCAATGATAGCATATTCAGAAATTCAACTCCCTTTGCATAGTCCCGCTCCTCCTCACTGTACACCTGAGCGTAAAATGTACGAAAGATCTCTGCTATTTGGGCCGGCTGATGATGAATGTTACCAGATTCCTCTCAGAGCACCGGAATAAAGCGGGCTCCTCGGGGATCCCGGACAAGCTTCGCTAGTAACGTTCCCAAGCGATTTCCATAGTGATAAAGGCGATGTTTATAATACTGCATCGACAAACTGGCTCGACTCCTGATCATCTCATTTAATGCCGCCTGCGATCGGGTATATTCCCGCTGCAGCGTCTTATCTCGTCTTTTACCCAGCTTACATTGGAGGTCGCGCAGATTGCGTTCCAAGACAAGTAAACTACGATCAAGATGTCGGCGCCGCGCAGTGACATATGAAATAATAGCACCTCTCAGCACCACCTTACTGGCCTCCCAGAAGAGAAGCGGAGAGCATTGTGGAATATCGTTAAACCGGGTATACTCATCCCATTGTTTTTCAAGAAACGCCCGAAAGGCTTCATCTGCCACGAGATAGGCAGGGAACCTCCACCCCACCCCTGAGGGTCCCTGGGACTCCCAGATGATCCAAGTCGGCCCATGATCTGAGACAACTATAGGGTCTATGCCCGCCTGTAATACCTTTGGTAGCCCCCTTTCGCTGACCAATATGTAATCTATGCGAGACCATGTGTGATGCGCGCGTGATTGGTGTGTGTACTCACGCATCCCCGGGTGTAAGACCCTCCAAACGTCAATAAGTGCTCCCATTCTACACAAGTATCCTACTCCTTTTCGCGCCCAGGAGCCCGACCCACCTGGTTGGGAGTTATCCAAGCAAGGGTTGTGCGGACAATTAAAATCTCCAGCTACAATTAAGGTATTCCTGCCCGGGTTAGCCAACAGCCTCAAAATGCTTTTAAAGAACTCATGGTCGTAAACATTTGGTGCATACACATTCACCAACCACATTGGCTCGTTGTATAACTTAGCATGTAATGAAATGTACCGGCCGTGAGGGTCAGCCTGTATCTGGCTCACTTCAAGGGGCACGCCCTTCTTTACTAAGATCACTACTCCCGCCTTTTTGGTGCCCGAGGCCGCCCCATGAACAGTCACCACCCAATCTTTGGCTAATTTGCAATGTTCCAAGGCACTCAAATGAGTCTCCTGAAGCATGGCTATGTGCACACCCTTTCTCTTCAACGTCTGTAAATTTTTGTGCGTTTAATCGGAGATCCTATCCCTCCCACATTCCACGATACTATCTTAACCCTGGGCATGGCCCCAGTGCATAGGAGAATGGAGCAGTTTAATCATCTTTAAAAGCTCCCAAGGGCGCCCAGCCTCACCCCCGGAACCAACATTTCACGCCACTTCCAGATTATAGAACCTAAAAGTCCATATCATACTCAGTGCCACCCTGCTGAGGCTCCTTGAATTCGTGCTATCCCTCCTAGAAGAGTCCCTCCCCCCCCCTGCCCCTCTCCCATAACTGCTCTCCCCCCACACCACCATCCCGCCCTATTCTCATCACCCTCTTTCCCCGGCCCTCATCCCCCCTATACAGCACTCCCCCCCCCCCCCCCCCATAAGTACAGTTTCCCCAGCCAACAGAAGCCATACCCCCCCTAAGTCACGCACTCCAGTCCACCGCCTACAGGCCTCATACATCCCCCCCCATTCACACTCATACTAACATAAATGCCAATATACAAAAGAGCAATAGTAGCAAAAGAATCAAAATTCCCTCCCCTTCCCCTTATCCCCCCAATACACATCATCCCCTAGGTCTCGTAAATCAAGACCCTCCCAAACGGGAGTCAGATCACTGTCCAATGCACCTCCGGGCCACCTTCATACCAAGGAAGCCATCGGAGGCTATGTGTATTGTCTTAGAATGGGGCATACAGAGCCCAGTGTCTAGGCATGTCCACGTGCCCACGATCAAACTCCGCCGATGTCAGGTCACAGCTATGTGATTACCACTCTTCACTCCTGAACAGTACCGCTGTAAGTCCCCTAGGCATCCCGGACTGTAGGTTCCCCTCACTTGTCCATATCCACTGGCAGAGTTGGCGTCAGCTTGGCCATGAATTTTCAGGCATCCTCTGGCTTCTCAAAAGTGTGAGCTGCGCCCTTGTGGAAAATTTTTAGCATTGCTGGGTAAAGTAGGGCAAACCGAATGCCCTTTTGCACCAACGTGCTACAGACGGGAGAGAAGTCCTTGCGTTTAGCAGCAAGTGATGCCGAAAGTCCTGGAACAGGAGTATGGCTACATTGTCTAGCTTCAGATCTCGTTGCTTACGATATGCTTGTAGCAGAGCCACTTTATGTTGAAAGGTTCAGTAAGCGCACCAACACTGGCCGGGGTCTGTCTCGGTTTTCGATCCGCTGCCCGAGTCGGTGGGCCCTCTCCACCTTTATCTGGCCCACCAGATCCACAAGCCCGAGCTCCTTGGGCAGCCATTCCTCAAAGAGTTGAACAAGTTGGTGGTCAGTCCACACTTCGGGTACTCCCACCATTCTTAAGTTGTTTCTTCGGGAGCGGTTTTCGAGGTTATCCACTTTTTGGAGCAGAGACTCGATCTGTTGTTGCTGCTTATTACTGCTCCGCTCTAAGGCCAGCTCACCCTCCTCCAACACATTCACACGCTGTTCCACTTCTTCTACTCTCCGTGTGAGATCTGCAAAGGTTTCTCCCATCTCCAAGTTTTTTGAGTACATTGTCGAATTTAGGCTCAAGCAGCTTCACCACTTCGTGTGCTACCTCCTCCGGGCTAGATTCTCCACCATCATTGCTCGGGGATCCCGGCATACTCCCAGAGTGGGCCGCAGCCGCCATCTTGGTTTCCCTCGTGTTCGGGGGTTTCTCTTTCTTTGACGCCGCTCTCATAGCTTTCCCTGAACGTTGTAATCCGCCGGAATAAAGCAGCACCCGGGATTGGCAACTAGCGCTCTAGGTCCAGTGGGCTATACCCCTCGCTTATCGGTATAGGCCGATTTAATAGCAAGTTTCTTTAGGCGGCCCGGGAGCGCGACGAGGACTGCTCCTCACCCGCTCATGTGCTCACGTGATCTCCCAGGTCCCTTTTTAATAATGGTTTATGGACCTTTCTTCCAGGAACTTGTACAAATCTTTTTTAAACCCAGCTACACTAACAGCTTTTACTACATCCTCCGATTCCAGAGTTTGGTTACACGTTAAGGGAAAATATTTTTTTCACTCATTAGTCCTGGTGTGGATCTCGGAGCATTCAGCCCTTGCCTGTTAGTTACCAGCTATCTTGCTGTTCTTGCAGAGCAGAATGGATAAATGACTGGCACCTAACTCCTTAAAGGTTCAGGTGGCGACTCTTTCGTGTTGCTGGGGCCGAATGCAAGGACAGTCCTTGGCGTTGCACCCTGATGTCGTGAGGTTTCTTAGGGTGGTCAAACAGGTGTGTCCGCCCAGGCTTTCACTGATACCCCTATGGGATCTGAATTTGGTGTTGGGAGCCTTGACGGAGGTGCCTTTCAAGCTCTGGTTACAGCATCATTGCAGTCTGTTCGGCGCATCACATTTCAGAGCTTCGGGCGCTTTCCTTCTGGGAGCCCTTTTTGATTCTCTCTAAGGAGTAAGTGGTTTTGCGACCGGTACCACCTTAACTGTTGAAGGTAGTTTCTAGTTTTCACCTGAATCAAATGGTTTCCTTGCCAGTTTCCCGAGCGGGGAAATTCGAAGGAAGAGCGCTTGCTGCATTTGTTGGTATCATAGCACTCTATGCAAGTCCTATCTGGAAATAATGGCATTGATGCAACGTTCTGGTCGTCTTGTGCAATTTGGTGGTCCTCTTAAGGGGGAGGCGGCCTCCAAAGTCTCATTTGCTCATTGGTTAAAACAGGCCATAGGAGTGGCCTACATAGCATGTGGCAAGCTGCTGCCACAAGGACTAGAGGCACACTCGACATAAGCTACTTCCTGGACAGAATGCTCTTTGGTGCAGCCAGTGGAGATTTGCAGGGTGGCGACATGGTCCTCTCTCCATATTTCGAGGCATTATCGGTTGGATATTCAGGCGTCCGGAGATGCGAGATTTGCGGCTTCGGTGCTTTAAACCAGAATCATGGGTCCCTCCCATAAGTAAGCACTGCTTTGGTACTTCCCATATGTACTTGGCCTTGCCTGGAGAGATGATTAGGAAGGAGAAATTAGACTTTACATGCTAATTTGTTTTTCTTTAACTATCTCCAGGCCAGTCCAGGGCCTATCCTGTGATTGACACGCATCCGGCCGGGCATAGGGATCTCTTGAGGGGGAGTTCAGTGTAGTGGTGCAAGGACCTGTCCTTGATTAGGAGCCTTTTTAATGTTGGCAAGAAAGTATTTGGTTACTGGCTCAGCACTGCCGCTCAGCCAATAGTCATAGGAGTTTACAAAAATTAGCATTAAGTTTCTTTAGTTCCTTTCATTAGGGGGATTTCTTTCTTATAGGGTGATGAATACTTCAGTTCTGGAGTCTGGAGGTCTGCTTGGCAAGAGGAGACTGATAGCTGGAGCTGAATGGAGAACTTAGATTCTTTCCATGATGCAATAAAAATCATGCTTAGTTCTCAGCTGCTGGAGGATGGTGACTACCCATATGAACCTGGACTGCCCTGGAGATACTCAAGGAAAGCCAATTAGCAGGTAAGGTCTAATTTCTCCTTAGTGGCTAGCGAAATTTGCTTTGAAAAAAGGGGTCAATATAAGCAGCTTAAGTATATTTCCAGTAACATGAACCATAGAGTAGTTTTCTCCTCCAAAGCACAGTCAAAACCATAGAGGGGCATCAGGCTCCACTCCGTTTCACCCCACTGTCCTGGAGTAGTTCCCCTTTGCCTTGGGGGCTAATTGCTACATAGTAGTAGTAGATAATCGGTGGGAATATCCTGGACACTATCATCGACCAGCTTGAATGACAAACTGGTTCCTTAACCTTTGTTAGTATGAGAGGTCCCCAAACCTGGCTTTTTTTTCCACTTGGTTAGAGCCCAGGAAAGATCCCCCCCTTCCCCCCCCCCCCAATCTGGAGCAATCTGGACATGTCAATCTCCATCTTGGTGTTTAAATGAGCAAGCTTCAGAAAGGTATGAGTTTGTTTTCCCTGTGAGCATCTGTGATTGGGAAGCTACTCAATGTAATCACATCATGCAGGGAATGAGAGGGGAAGGAGTGTAAAAGAGTGACGAACTTACAGGAAATGAGCAGCATTTTTCTGGCTTGTTCGGTTTATTTTTCAGCACCATGTGAGATCATACATAGAAACACAACGACAGAAAAAGACCACATGGCCTATCTAGTCTGTCCTTCCATATCGACCACCACAACATTCCCCTTTTTTCCTTTAGAGATCCTCTCTGTTTATCCCATGCTTCTTTAAATTCAGATATTGTCCTCATCTCTACCACCTCCACTGGAAGACTATTCCACAGATCCACCACTCTTTCCGTAAAGAAATATTTCTGCATTTCGCTCCTGAATCTGTCCCCTTTCACCCTCATCCCATGTCCCCTCATAGCAGAACTTGCTTTTCATATGCTTTATAATGAAGACCATTAACCATTTTAGTGCCAGTTCTGGTTACAGTAGCTTATGTGCACCAGCAAGATGGTTCAGTTCCTAGGTTGCTCTGAGAAATCTCCAGCATTATACTGGGTAGAAAAACACTTGAAAAGCTTGTCTTTGATTCATATAGCTGGTTTCTGAATGTTTAGGTGGAACAACAGAGCAGAGTCTCTTCAGTGGTAGCAGAATGTGAACTGAAATTGAAACGTTTCAAAGTTTTTTTGTTTTTTGCTTTTTGTGAGTGACCATTCATGGGCCTGATGTTCTCCGGGTTCAAGAAGAAACTCCAGAAGTACTGCAGTTTTTGGCCGACCAAGCAATAGCTGAGATACACAGCTGTTTACTTTTGAGCTATTTTCCCTCTTTGATAGAGAAAAATATTGGTTCAAACTCTGACCAAGATGAGAAATGAAGCAGAGGGTTTCTGGTGGTCTTGTACTGGACCAAGAGACTGTGGTTTGCAAATTTGATGTTTTCCTTATCCTGCTAGATCAGTTCAGACCAGTAGGTTATGTCCCTTGCCAGTAGATGGAGGCAGACTTGAGCAACTTTCAGTAATGTCATCACCTGGTATATCCTCTGGAATAGCTGTCAGAGAAGCCAGTATGGCCTGCCTCCAGCAGGTGGCAAGGTGCGTGGACTGGTGCAGCAGTGAAGATAGATCTGACTTTCCTCACTGCGGTGCTGAGCCTTGGATTGAGTCCTGAAAGGCCCAGTGGCTTGGAGTGTGGGTTACACCCATGTCTCCTGGATCAGACAGCCACCCTGTGCCCACGCTGTTTCTTTGGGTGCTAGTGTTGGTGGGCAAGAAGAGGAGCAGGAGGACCCCATGGGGCCACTGAGGGTATCAGTAAGTTGGGTCCAGGTCCCCCTTGCCTCTTGCTGTCCTTATCTGATCTTTTGAGCCCCCCCCCCCAAGTCTTTTT
Source organism: Ichthyophis bannanicus (assembly GCA_033557465.1). Taxonomy (NCBI): domain Eukaryota; kingdom Metazoa; phylum Chordata; class Amphibia; order Gymnophiona; family Ichthyophiidae; genus Ichthyophis; species Ichthyophis bannanicus. The sequence goes on along the minus strand of CM066048.1, from coordinate 41,752,395 downwards.
CCCCCATTAGTTTCAATGGGGAAGTTTCCACATGGATTTCAGTGGGAACTCAGTTGTCTCTCAGCTGCTTTTGAATAAAGCAGCTTCAATTAAAAAGAGACCTTCCTCAGCTGGGCCTCCCCAGGCCTCTGTGAGCATTTGGGGCTTCCCTAATAGGGTTTCTCCGGTCTACACGACAGGCCTCGGGATACCCTCTTTGGGACTCCTGTTTTGCAGCAGCTGTATATGGCTTTTTTTTACCTGTGATTATTTCACGTGTTTTATTTTGATGACATGTGTTTTTTTCAGCCCGATACTGCCATGATTCCTAGGATATAAAAATGCATCTTTGATCATTTCCACAGTATTTCGCAGAAGTTATGCTTTACATATCTTAGATGTAATTATTAAGGCCTTGATAGGAATATGTAATGCACTTGAAAATACAGTAACAAAGGATTTAAGTATTTGGTGGTCTTGATAGTCTTGGTGAACTCTATTTTTTTTCTTAGTGCATTACATTTTGATGAGGCATTGACATTCTTCAGCAAGAGGGAGGTTTTCTGAGCAATTGAAAATGCCAAGATAAATGGGTGTAAGCTGTTATGCTTGCCTTTTTTTTTTCCCCATTTCAGAAAGCTAAAACTGATCCATTAAGTTATTGTGCAGATGTCCATGAAAAGTAATAGGTGCCCAAGATAGTTTCTGACCAGCATGGCATTTTATAAAACCTTGCATAGCAAACTTGCAGACAGAAGATGATCTTAAATAGGGTATTGGTTTAATCTACCGACATTGGTCATCAGTATTGAATATCACTATTCACTTCAACTTGGAGAAATCTGTGATCCAGAAGATTTTAAAAACCAGAACGTTGTATGTAAACAGTATTTGGAGAAAGCAACTCTTATTCTGATTTAGCTCATGCCTTTTCATTAGTCATTCAAGGTCAGATACAATAGATATTTACCTGTTTCTTGAGGGATTACAATGTGAGTTTGCACCTGAGGCAGCAAATGGCGAGTTAACTTGTCCAAGGTTACAAGAGTGTTGTCGGAATTTGATGTAGTCTAATGCTCACTTGTAAACAAGTATTATTCACAAGTGATGCAATGGCATTCTTCCCCCCCTCCCCCCTTTTTTTTGCCCAAAGTGTGCCAGAAGCACATCGCCTAAAGCAAAATGGCTTTCATGTTAAAGATACTTTTATCTAAGCTTCAGCAGCCATTTAACAAGATGGTGATATGAGCAGGGATTTTATTTTTGTTTGAAACTTGAACCCTGATCTTACTTTAGAATTTGCTAATGTCTGTTTCAAAATGTTTGATATATATTGTATGTAGAATGAATGGCAGTTCCTAAGCGTCTCTCTCCAGTCTAGTCCCTTTCTTCTGGGTTGTGCTCCTCTTCTAGCAGCATTGGAGACTAAGTACGTCATTCTTTGATCCCTTAGGATATATAACCACTGGCACCACCCACCAGCTTCAGTATACTCGGTCTCCAAGCAGCTAGAAGGAGCATTAAGCCAGGGAAGGCTTACTGGAGGGTTTGGTTAGTGTGTGTTGCCCTTTTCTTTTTGGTCTGGCTTGATTTACCTTTATTTCTTTATTTTTCTTTGGTTGGCTGAAGCCTGGGAGATGGCTGAGCATGAGGGCGGGAAGGCATTAGGGCAGGAAGGCTTACTGGAGCATGAGGGCGGGAAGGCTTACTGGAGGCTTTGGTTAGTGTGTGTGTTGCCCTTTTCTTTTTGGTTTGGCTTGATTTGCCTTTCATTATTTTTCTTTGGTTGGCTGAAGCCTGGGAGATGGCTGAGCATGAGGGCGGGAAGGCATTAGGCCTCCGCTTGGTCTTCCGGCACACCTCGGAGTGGCAGGGAGGTAAGCGGAGACAACCGTGAGGTAGAGGGGCTGGTTCAGAGGCGGACAGTAAAGCCTCGTGCGCAGGCAGCAGACCGCGGCGGCGGGGCCCAGAAAAGCAAGTCCAGGCCACTTCCATTCACGCGCTTTGAGCACTGGGGGAAGGGGGGGCAGGGGCCGAGCAGCTCATGGAGAGTGTAGCCAACGGCAGCAGCTTCCCAGCGCAGGAGTTTTTGTGTGTAGGCTCTGGATAATTTTGGTTAGTTGGGGGTGTGTCTGTGTATATATAGATATAGAGAGAGAGAACCTAGGGATAGATGGTGAAATTAGGCCTTACCTGCTAATTAGGAGACTGAGCATGTCACAACTTTGACATCGGGATTCTTAGGCAGCTGGCACCATCCCCAGCCCTCCAGTAACCTATTGACAAAGCGGACTTGCAGGAGCAACAAATAAGTAACCTTCAGAAAAACCAATCCTGCTCTATTCTACTTCTATTCCCCTCTTCCATTTATTCAATTAATATTAATCCGTTTATTTATAACTTCATTTCTCTTTTTCTGTCAACCATGCAGGGTAAAAAACAACCCCCCCCCCACCAACTTCCGAACAACAAAACACCATAAACCCCCACTATACCCAGCACTCGCCGATGGTAGGAAAAAAACACAAGAAAAACAGACCCCGCTCCTATATCACAATAACACTTCCTTAAGGACTGGGATCGCTAACTCAGAGCTACAGAACCACAGGAGGGAGGGTTCCGGGACTAGACTGGAGTTCCTTAAGGAAAGCCAATTAGCAGGTAAGGCCTAATTTTACCTTCCTTATCTTCCCTCCAGTCGAGTCCCGTGCTATAGGGATGTAACAGAGCCCCCTAATTACAGGAGGGACCTGCGAGCCCGGCCTGAATAACCACTGAGCCAAACTTCGCATCCTTCCTCGCCTACACATCCAACCAATAATGCTTCACAAAAGTATTCAACAAGGACCAGGTGGCCGCCTTACAAATATCCCCTGGCGCCACCAAACTGCATTCTGCCCACGAAGCCGCTTGAGCCCTAGTGGAATGAGCCCGCAAGCCCTGTGGAACCTGCTTCCCTTTCAGCAAATACGCCGAAGTGATCGCCTCCTTAATCCACCTGGAAATGGATGACTTGGCCGCTGCCTCGCCCTTGCGAGGTCCCCCAAACAAAATGAACAAATGCTCCGACTTGCGAAAAGAAGCTGTCCTCTTCAAATAGCGCTTCAAAAGCTGCCTGAGATCTAGAAATCAAAGCTGTGGCTCTGCTGTCAAGCCTGTTAGCACTGGCAACACAACCGGCTGACTCAAGTGAAAAGGTGAAAGCACCTTAGGCAAAAAGGATGAAACCGTCCGCAAAACTACTTTCTCCTTAGAAAAAAATAGAAAAGGTTCCTTACACGATAAAGCCTGCAGCTCAGAAATCCTCCTTGCCGAACAAATCGCCACCAGAAACACCGTTTTCAGTGACAAATCCTTTAGGGTACAAGAAGCCAATGGCTCAAAAGGATCCCCCACGAGCGCCGAAAGAACGACATTGAGATCCCAAGGAGGAACCAAATGCCTACGAGGAGGGCGTAACTGCTTTACCGCCCTCAGGAATCGTAGCACCTCCGGCTGCTTCCCCAAGGAGTCTCCGTGAATCCTGCCCCAATAACAGGCCGAGGCCGCCACCTGAGCCCTCGGGGAATTCCACGCTAAACCTTTTTCCAGGCCCGCCTGTAAGAAATCTAGCATAACGGGCCCTGAGGCCGATATAGAGGACAACACTCCCTCTGACCACACCAGCCCTCAAAAATTCACCACACCCGAATATATGCCAGCGAGGTAGACCTTCTACAGGCCCTCAGAAGCGTGGAGATCCCCTGTGCAGAGAAACCCCGTTTTCTCAACCTTGCCCTTTCAATAGCCATGCCGTAAGTGAGAACCGATCCACCTGCGGCATCAGAATCGGTCCCTGCAGCAACAGGTCTTGTCGGATGGGCAGCTTCCATGGTTCAGCCACTGAGACGTACGAGATCCACATACCATGGCCTCCGAGGCCAATCCGGGGCAATGAGAATCACCAGTCCCCTGTGCACCGCCACCCGTTGAATCACCCGACCGATGAGTGCCCATGGAGGAAAGACATATAGGAGACTGTTTTTCGGCCACTGCTGAACTAACGCTTCCAGTCCCTCTGACATTTTTTCCCTTCGACTGAAAAAACGATTGGCCTTTGCCGACACAAAGGTCACCATCATATCCATTACTGGCTCCCCCCAGCGGCGCACAATCTGCACGAAAACCTCAGCGTTCAACTACCACTCGCCCGGGTCCAAACGCACTCGACTGAGAAAATCGTCCGCCAAGTTCTTTGTTCCGGCCACGTGCGCAACCGAAATTGCTGGGAGATGCAGCTCGGCCCAAGACATCAGCAGCTCTGCCTCTTCTTCCAAACTGGTACTTCCTGTGCCGCCCTGTTGATGCCACCTTGGTGGTGGTGTTGGAAAAAATCCGCACCGCACGAGCAGCAAAAATTTCTGTAGGGCTCTCCAGACCGCCCTCATTTCCATGCGATTTATGGACCACAATTGCTCTTCCGTTGTCTAGGAACCCTGTACTACTTGCCCCTCGCAGTGGGCCCCCCAGCCGGACAGGCTGGCGTCCGTCGTCAGAGGCACCCAGTCTGGAGATTCCTGGGGAACCCCGACCGCCAGGTTCGCTTCGCTCAGCCACCACCGGAGCGTCTTCCTACCTCCCTGGGGCAGACTAGTCGGTGACCTAGAGACTGATGTTGATGGGACCACCTGCGCAGCAGAGACCTCTGTAAGGGTCTCATGTGCACCCTTGCCCAGGGAACCAGATCGATTGTTGCCGCCATGGTGCCCAAAAGCTGTAGGTAATGCCAAGCCGTTGGCTTCGTCATGTGTAGAAACTGTCTTACCAATCGCCAAAGAGCTAACACTCTCTCCTCCGAGGAAGAAACACCCGAGACGCCCGGGTGTCGAATCGCACCCCCAGGTGCTCGAGATCCTGGGAAGGTGTCAGGTGACTCTTGCCTTCATTGATCACCCAGCCTAACTCGGACAGGAAGTCCACTACACGTTTTGTTACTTGGATACTTTCTGCCTTGGACTTTGCTCGGATAAGCCAATCATCCAACAAGAATACCCTCGCGCCTCAACGCAGTCGCCACCACCACCATTACCTTGGTGAAAACACGCGGAGCTGTCGCAAAACTGAAAGTGACCCATTGGGACTGCAAATCTCAGAAACTGATGGTAATCCGGATGAATAGGGATGTGAAGGTATGCCTTGATGAGGTCCAGGGAGGTCAAAAACTCTCCTGCTCTGACCGTCACCATCACCGACCGAAGTGTCTCCATATGAAAACGACGAATGCACAGACCCCTGTTTACCCATTTGAGATCGAGAATAGGCCGAAAGGAACTCTTTCTTTGGCACAATGAAGTATATGGAGTATCGACCTGCACCACAGTGGTCTGCAGGTACTGGGACTACGGCCCTCAATCGTAAAAGGCGTTTTAGCGTTAAGTGTACATCCTCCTCCTTGGCCCTCGCCCAATATGGGGACCGAATGAAGGCCGGCGCCAGAGGCTTGGCGATCTCGAGCACGTAGCCCTCTCGAATTACTCGCAGAACCCACTGATCCATTGTGACTCGGACCCAGGCATGGTAAAACTCCCTTAATCGCCCTCCTACGGGAGGCACCCCTGCCTGGGTCCCCCTCACTTCATTGTTGCTTTCGCTGATTTGGGGCAGAGGCAGCGGTTCCGTAATATCCTCTGCCCGTGCCCCGAAACCCCCAAAAGGGCTGATTTCTAGAAGTAAAACGGCCCCTCTGGAACAGTGAAAACCTCACGGACCGAAAAATGCCTGAACTCCTGGGACTGACCCCCTCATAGGCCCGAGAACTCTACCCTGCTTTGGCTTATCCTCCGGGAGTCGACCCCCTTTGGACTCCCCCAAGTCCTTAACAAAGTTTATCGAGATCCTCTCCGAATAACTGCTTTCCTTTGAAGGGCAACTTACTCAACCGGGTCTTAGAGGATACGTCCACCAACCAATTCTGGAGCCAGAGATAACAGCGCGCTGCCACAATCGACCCCATGGCGTTCGAAAGCATCCGTACCAAATCATAAAGTGTCCGCCAGGTAAGCCGTGCCCGATTCCAGTCTAGCCGCTGCTTCCACAGTCTTACCCGGTTCCGCCGCATCTGGTAGACCCTGCGCCCAGTGCAAGGATGCACGCGCCACCAAGGCCGCACAAGCCGAGGCCTGGAGCGATAGCGCACTGACATCAAAAGCTTGCTTCAATAGGATATCAAACTTCCTATCCTGAACATCTTTAAGAGCAGCACTATCCTCCACTGGGATAGTGGTTGTCTTCGTCACCGCCGACACCACCGCATCCACTCTCGGTGAGCAGAACATGTCCTTATCGTGTTCCACCAACGGGTATAACCGAGACATGATATGAGACCCCCTGAGCCCTGCTTCAGGAAGTTCCCATTCGTCCAGGATCATCTGCTTAACTCTGTGCAAAGGGAAAACCACCTGGGGTTTCCACACCACCTGAAGAATAGGATCCTCCAATGCCGCCTCTTCCATTGTCCCTGCCGGTACCATATTAAGCATCTTAAGGGATTCCGAAATGAACCCTGCCAGTTCCTCCCTACGGAAAACCCTGATGATTCTAGAGGCCTCTTCCGGAGGCAGCGTATCTTCCTCCACGTCCTGTTCCTCCAGGTCCAGTTCTCGCTCTGAGGAACCAGAGCCCACTTCAGCAGCTAACTGGTCCTGCCGCCGAGACTTAATGACCGGCTGAGAAGTACCCGGTTGTTCTAAAACGTCCTCTAAAGCTCTTTTCTTAGCAGGGGTAGGGGCCTTAGCCTTCCCCCTGTCTCAGACAAAAAGCTTTATGCATCAATAAAAACAAATTCAGGGGAAAAACCACCTGGGGCCACCTGCGCAGCTCCCTGCACCGAGGAAGCCTCTGGCAGAGCTTCCTGGGAGGCAAGACCCCCCGCCTCTGCGACAAAACTCCAGGTCCCTACTCCCTTGAGCTAGTGTCTGAAACAGCATCATCCAGAACACACTGCTCTGCAGGGCGAGTCTCCGCGGTACACCCTTTGCAGACCCCTCCGCTGAAAGAGCTGCTGCATTGCCCACAAACCCCACATTGTTTTAGCAGGCATAGTCACTCAACCTTACTTCAGTCTTTTTTTTTTTTTACACCCCACGGTTAGAAACGACAAAAAAAATTGACTGCAGAGCCCAGAATGAGAAAAACCCTTGAGGTACTTTCAAAAACTAACCGCCGAAAACTAGCGTTCTTCAGACACAGGGCTTCCCAAACATCACCCTGCTGCTGCGGCTCCACTTCCCGCGCAAACAAAATAGCAGCAGAAACAGAAAAAAACACGGAACCTCACTGCCTCTGGCTGTACACGCGGCCTGAACAACCCCGTGAATCCAGCCAAGGAGCCGCACTAAAGCTGACAAAGTAAATTGCTGACAGCAGTCCCACTGACGCCAACCCCCCCCCCCCCCCCCCATTGCCGGAGACTTATCGCTACTGATAGCACCCCGCTGCATCAAACACTCTTGCCGTGCTCGACGCTCCTCACCCACACAGGAGGGTTCAGGAGCAGAGCCAGACCCTGATTGACTAGCTGGCACTACCTCAGCCCCTGCAATCCAGTCTGCTCACCTGAACACCGTTGCTCTTTGGCCTTGCTATCTCGCTCTTTCTCCTCTTTGTGTGGGTTTTTTTTGGGTTTTCTTTTTTTTTTTAACTTTACCGGCAAGAGCAAACAAACTCCTAAAATTTAAAGGAACAAAACCCCTAATAATACTTGATGCCAATAAACCTCCAAAATTTTGCTAAACTCTTCCTAACTGTTCCTTCAGTGAGTTTCACTGATAAAACACCTGCTCCAGTTGCTAGGAGGCTGAGCTTACTGGAGGGCTGGGGGTGTTTCCAGCTGCCTAAGTATCCTGATGTTGTCAAAGTTGTGACATGCTCAGTCTCCCAAGCTGCTGGAAGAGGTGCACATGTCCTATGGTACGGAACTAGACTGGAGGGACGATAAGGAAACTTTTTTTTTAACAGAAAACTAGAGAACTGCTTTATTTTTACTGGAGCAAGATGCCAGCCAGGCCTCTGCTTTGTGGAGCCCGCAAAAGTTTGGTTTCCGAAGCAGGAGTCTGTAGGGGCTGCGCCATGGAGGCAGCCTCAGCTGAGCAGGGGCTTCAGACTGGCGGCTCTCCAGATCCGGGGCTGTGGTTTCTCAGGTGTCTGTGGAACCCCTGGAAGGACTCCTGGGGGAAGGTTCTGCCCTCCTCTTTGAATTTGGAGCAGCAAGTGGTGTCTCAGCCACAACTGGGGACCTCCTCGGGAGAGGTAAGCCTGGGGGAAGGTTTTTCCCCAGAGTTTTTGTTGCATAAAGCATTTTGTTTGCGTCAGCAGGGAGTTCGAGGACGCACTCGAAAGCATGAGGCACAGCCCAAGCCGCTGGTGGAGACGGTGGTTCCATCCAAGCGAGCCAGAACCCTGGAGGAGGTAGACTCTTGTTCCCCTGATTTGGAAACTCTGGAAAGGGAGACTTCCGAACAAGAGCTGGGGGAGGAGGAAGAAGAGCTCAAGGAGGGGGGGAGATCCCTGAGGAGCAGGAAAGAATTGTATGGGTCTTCCGGCGAGAAGAGCTGCTAGCCTTAATTGGAGAGTCCCTGAAGGTGCTTAACATGGCGGGGGTGCCTGATCAGGAAGAGGAATTGGAAGATCCCTTAATCCAGGCTGTAAGGAAATCCCAGAGGGTATTTCATGTCCATAAGGTGGTGCGGCAAATGATCCAGGAAGAGTGTGATCAGCTGGAGGTAGGTTTGAGGGGTGTGCAGTTGATGTTGCACTTGTACCCTCTGCCCGAAGCAGAGAAGGAATTGTTTAAATCACTGAGAGTGGGTGCGGCAGTATCTGCAGTAACCAAGAAGACTACGATACTGGTAGAAGGCAGTACAGCCTTAAAAGATGCCCAAGACGAAGCTGGATGCTTTGTTGAAACAAGCCTTTGACATTAGTGCTTTGGTGCTTCAAACGTCAGTATGTGGGGCCTGGGTGGCCCGGGCTTGCCTGAGGTGGTCTCAACAGCTGAGGATGGCGGAGGAGCCTTCGACTGGACTACAGGGAGAGGCTGCTAAAATAGTCCGGAGCGGCCTATCTGGCGGATCTTATTAGGAGCCTGTCCAAAAATATGTCATTTGTGGTGGCGGCTCGGAGGTACCTTTTGGCTTCGCAATTGGGCGATGGAAGGTTCGTCCAAAGCCCGGCTTGGTAAACTCTCTTTTAGGGGTAAATTTCTGTTTGGAGAAGAGTTGGACAAGTTGGTGAAGTTAGGAGAGTCAAAAGGAGGCAGACTGCCAGAGGATAGGCCTAAGCAGGGTTGCTTTGCGAGCCCGGGAAGTCCATCCTTACCTGGACAATTGGTTGATCAGGGCCAAGTCCAAGGACAAGATTTTGAAGGCGTTGGCCAGAGTGGTCGCATTCCTCCGAAGCTTGGGGTGGGTAATCAATCTGTCAAAGAGCAGGTTGGTTCCTACTCAGGTACTCGAGTATCTAGGAGCAAGATTTGACACGGTGGCAGGCAAAGTCGTCTTGCCAGCTCAGAGTGGAAGGCCTGCGTCAGCTGATAAAGAGTTTGTGGATCGGAAGGTGCCGTCGGCATGGCACTACCTGCAGGTGCTGGGAACTATGGCGGCGACATTAGATATGGTTCCCTGGGCCAGAGCCCATATGCGTCCTTTACAGAGGTCACTTCTACGATGTTGGTTGCATCAGCCTTTGTCAGTGATGCTTCCATGTTCCTTAGAAACCAAGGAGACTCTTCAGTGGTGGCTTGACTCGGGGGCTCTAGAGAGCAGAATTCCCCTCGAACCCCTGCAGTGGGTTCAGGTAACGATGGATGTGAGTCTGTCCGGCTGGGAAACCCACTGTGAGGGGCGATTTGCCCAGGGTCTCTGGAGTGCTCGGGAATCCTTTGGGCCCATCAACAGGTTAGAGTTGAGGGCGGTGACCTTAGCTCTCAAAGCGTTCCAGTTTTGGATTCACGGAAGGGCAGTCAGTTCTTTCAGACAACGTGACGGCGGTGGCTTACATCAGCAGGCAGGGAGGCACCAGCAGCCCGTTGTTGGAAGAAGAAGCAGGAATCCTCTTAGAATGGACCGAGGCTCATCTGTTGATCCTGTCAGCTCAACATGTGGCAGGAGTGGAAAACGTTACAGCCGACTACCTCAGCAGGCACAAGGTGGATCATGGTGAGTGGGTACTCTGCCAGGAAGTCTTCCATCAGCTGGAACGCAGGTAGGGACAGCCATTCATGGACCTGATGGCACGCTGGGAGTTGGCCAAAGCCAGCTGATTCTTCAGCAGATGGAAGGAGAGAATGTCAGAGGGTCTGGACGCCCTAGTTCAAAGGTGGCCCGCAGAGGAGTTGCTGTATGTGTTTCCTCCGTGGGCGCTCATAGGCAGAGTTCTGCAAAGGATAGAGGCACATCAAGGCTTGGTGGTACTGATAGCTCCGGATTGACCAAGGAGACTGTGGTATGCCGACCTAATGCGTCTGTTGGCAGACAGGCCGTGGCGGCTTCCAGTAAGGGAGGATCTTCTCACTCAGGGTCCGGTGAGAATGCCGCAGGTGGATCGGTTCTTGCTTACGGCCTGGCTATTGAAAGGGCAAGGCTGCGCAAGGGAGGACATTCCGGGGGACTGATCTCGACCTTGCTGAAGGTGCGCAAGCACTCAACCTGTCTAGTGTATGTGAGAGTTTGGTGAATTTTTGAGAATTGGTGTGAGGGGCGACAGATGAGGCCATTTAAAAGCTTCCGTCCCTGAGGTATTGGAGTTTTTACAGGATGGTTTTCAGAAAGGTCTGGCTGCCAGTTCCTTGCGAGTTCAGCTCGCAGCTATTTCCTCTTAGAGGTAAGGTTTTGGGAAAGCTGTTAGGCGAGCATCCGGATGTGGTCAGTTTCCTAAAGGCAGTGAGACATTTGAGGCCACAAAGAAGGATGATCGTCCCACCTTGGGATCTTAACCTGGTCTTGAATTCCCTGGCGGGAGAACCTTATGAGCCAGTGCATCTTGCTTCATTAAAAGATTTGACTCTCACGACGTTTTTTTCTGGTGGCCATCTTTTTGGCCAGATGAGTATCGGAGATGCAAGCTTTGTTCTGTTCTCTGCCCTTCCTTGTTTTCTTCAAAGTTTTGAGAACGGTTCCTTTGTTCTTGCCCGAGGTGGTTTCCCCATTCCATGTGAATCAATCTGTTTTTCTTCCGTCCTTTGGCAGGGTAGGGCAAGAAGAGGAGAGTGACGCCCGTCTACGGAGGTTGGATGTGCGAAGGATTTTGAGGCGTTACCTGAAGCGTACGGAGGCATTCCACAAGTCTCAAAGGTTGTTTGTGCTTTTTGGGGAACCACGCAGAGGAGAAGCGGCAGCCAAAGCTTCAATTTCAAGGTGGATCAGGGAGGCCATTGCTTCTGCATATCTCTTGAGAGGTCGGCAGATTCTACTGGGGTTCCGGGCTCATTCCACTCGAGCTCAGGCTACCTCTTAGGCAGAGTATAGTTTGGTTCATCCTTCGGAAATATGTAGGGCGGCTACGTGGTCCTCCCAGCGATTCCAAACCCCTCATGGAGTGCTCGAAGTACATGTCTTGAGCCACCTATGATGGCTTTGAGTCCAGTACGAGGGTGGCCGCAGCAGGCATCGGTGCCAGACACTAGGCCTGGCTCCAGGCATCGGACCTCGAGCAGTGGGTCCAGGAGAAGCTCCTCGATGTCCTCTGTCTCTGTGAAAATCTCTTCAGCAAACTGATGGAGTATAAGGCAGCGGAGATCGAGACGGAGTTAGTCACGAGGACTCTGCTCTCCAGGAAGACCTCCATCCTTTCCAAGAAGAAACCATCAGGGAAGAGGTCCCCTCTTCATAGAAAAGGTCAACCTTACCGAGGCTATCCCCAATACCAGGCCCCCCCAGATCCCGCAGCAGGGTCACCAGGGCAAAGGAGTGGGCCAAGGCCAATGCAAACCTAAGGGCTCTAAGCCCCAAACACTGGCTCCTGCCCAGACTGGTTCGAGGTTTTGACTTCTTGAGCATAGCCTCTCCTCCCAGGGAGGGGGTGGGGAACAACTGCTAACAGGGGAGCGTCTGACCCACTTTGCCCATCATGGCTGGCCAAAACCACCGACACCTGGGCCCTCCAGGTGTTGAGGGAAGGCTACCTCCTTCACTTGAACCAGATGCATCCCCCTTTCTTTCCAGGACTCCCCTGCACCAGGGCCTGCTACTGCAGGAACTTGCAGGCCTCATCAGGGATGGAACCGTGGAACCAGTACCACTCCACCTCAGGGGCAAGGGGTTCTACTCCCATTACTTTCTGGTCCCAAATAGAACAGGGGGCGTAAGGTCCATTTTGGACTTACGAAACCTGAACAAGTTCCTGGTACGGGAGAAGTTCAAGATGCTCTCCCTTGGAACATTTTTGCCCTGTCTCCAGCAGGGAGACTGGCTATGCTCCTTGGACCTAAAGGATGCTTACACCAAATCCTTATTCATCCCAGTCACAGGCAGTACTTATAGTTCATGGTTGGGGGTGACCACTACTAGTATAGGGTACTACCCTTCAGTCTAGCTTCTGCACAGTCTTCAACAAATGCCTAGCAGTGATGGCCGCCTACCTCAGTCTCCCAGGAGACTTTGTCTTCCCATACCTGGACGATTTGCTCGTAAAGGGGGACACTGCCACCGAGGTGCAACAGGTCATGGCCCGCACCGTCAAGGTCCTGCAGTACTTGGGGTTCGTGATAAACCACCCCAAGTCTCACCTCACTCCAACACAGAACTTGGTGTTCATAGGAGCTCGACTGGACACTCTATCCAGGCCAGGGCCTTTTTTCCCTTGGACAGGAAAGATCACATGAGGGCCCTGGCCACTGAGGTGCAACGCCATCACACAGTGTCGGCGAGATCCATGCTCTGCCTACTGGGCCACATGGCATCCACAGTTCATGTGGTTTCCAAAGCCCGATTCCACATGCAGGTGGCTCAGCGATGTCTCTGCTCACAGTGGACTCAAGCCACAGGCTCCGACTCCAGGTCCTAGGGTCCTGTCAGCTAGTGAAAGTCGCTCGACTGGTGGCAGGGCACACAGCACCAACAGGAGGTCCTGCCCTTCCAGTTCCCTTATCCCCTAGTAGGCTGGGATGTCCACTGCAAGGAACTGCACACGCAGGGCAACTGGTCCATGGCAGAGAGCCAGCAACAGATCAACCTGCTGGAGCTCAAGGCCATTTTTCTAGCAATCAAGGCCTTCCACCACCGCCTGCGGAACCAGTTGGTGCTAGTCCAAACCAGATCACAATGTTCTACCTGAACAAGCAAGGGGGCACATGGTCTCAGCGCTTCTGCCAGGGGGCTGTAGCCCTCTGCTCATACGCAATCAGACAGAGAATGCTTCTCAGGGTGGTCTACCTAGGACAATGCCCTAGCAGACTGGCCGAGTGTGGTACTCCAGCTGTATGAATGGTGACTAAACCCCCCCAGGGTGGCACAGCGGCTCTTCAGACTTTGGGGAACCCCAAGTCTGGATCTCTTCACCAGCCTGACTAATGCTCAACTGCCCCACTTCTGCTGTCCCCAACTGCATCCGTCCCGAGTAGTGGCAGATGTCTTCCTCATCTTGTGGTCGGAGGGTCTTCTGTATGCCTTCCCTCCCACTCCATTAATCGCCTGAATCCTCTTCAAGGTCCTGTGGGACAAAGCCTCCATAATCCTGTTTTCTCCTATTGCTCTGCCTCTTGACGGAGTTCCCGGTCCCTCTGGGGAACACCCAGGGACTACTGACCCAGGAGGAGGGCTCCCTTTTTCACCCCAACCTGGGGGTCCCTGTCATTAGCCTTAGCACCCTTCAACCTCCCATGGGAAGTCAAAGTCCTCCTGGCCTCTTATAAGAACTCCACGAGACAGGCCTACACCTTCAAGTGACGTAGATTCTCAGTATGGTATATAGAGCAATGGGTTGACCCATTCTCTTGTGAGGTGCACACGGTGCTACAATATTTGCTTCACCTTTTGCAAACCAGACTAGAGTCCAACTCCTTCAGAGTACACCTGAGCGTGCTCTCGCGCACCATCATTCCATAGAGGGCAAACATCTTTCTGCGCAGCCCCTCATTATCCAATCTATGCGGGGCCTTGAACTATGTAAGCCTCCCATTTGCCAGCCCCCGGCGGAATGGGACTTCAGTGTTCTGACGCAGCTCACCAAGCTGCCTTTTTTAACCTCTTCTAGACTAGTCCACCCTGGAAGACTTTTTGCAGATTGAAAAGCCTGCTATCTTTTGGTTGCATTAGTGATATCACTGCCTGGGAGACTTTCATCAGATTTGGGGGGGTGGGGGGGCTCCATTTACCTGTACCCTTTGTCGCCTCCCAGTCAGTCAATTTAGGATCCATTCCTAGGGTGCTCAATTTATTTACAAGTCGCCTGTGCGGAATGGTGTCAAAGGCTTTACTAAAATCTAAGTACACCACATCTAGGGCTCTCCCTCAGTCCAACTTTGCCCAGAAAAAGAAATTAGATTTCTCTGACACAACCTACCTCCTAGTAAAAACATGCTGCCTCTGATCCTGCAATCCATTGGAGTCCAGAAATCTCATTATCTTCTATTTCAGCAGTGTTTCCATTAATTTACACACCACAGAGGTCAGACTAACTTCCCTGTAGTTCTCAGCCACATTCTTACTTCTGCTTTTGTGTAAAGGGACCACCTTAGTCCTCTGGGATCACTCCTGACTCTAAAGAATCATTGAAAAGGTCAGACAGTGGAGCCACTAGAACTTCCTTAAGTAACTTCAATGTTCTTGGTTGTATCCCATCCGGCCCCATTTCTTTGTCTACTTTTTAGTTTAGCTAATTCCTTATAAACACAGTCTTCTGAAAATCGCTCATGATCCCCTTCACTTCTGTTACTATTTGTGGGTGTTTTCTGAGGCCTGCTCCTGGCCCTTCATCTGTGAACACAAAACAAATATTTGAGCAATTCCGCTTTATCCTCATCAGCTTCCACATATTCCTCTCTTTCAGGTTTTTTCAAGCTTGAGCCACACTATGCAGGAAGTTTTGGACTGGTCTCGCTGTTTTGAGACCTTCCCCTCCTTAATTTCATTGGAGACATTTGAGAGGAGTGGAGGGAGGAAGAAAAGTGAGAGGTCCGTTTCTGGCTCCCTCCTAGATTCAGCGACAAATTTGTTGAGGCTTGGTTATCAAAGTATATACCTGAGTATATTTCCTCCCTCCCTTCCCCCCCCCCATAACTATTTCAGAATTTACAATTTAGCTTGTGATGAATGGATTTTGAGCAGGACTTCTCAACCCAGTCCACAGGACACAGCTAGCCAGTCAAGTTTTCAGGATAGCCATAATTATTTTATTTGTTATTGAGGGAGGAGTGTCTCAGTGGTTGGGACAGGTTACCTCAAGCCGGAGGGTTGGGGGTTCAATTCCTGCATGGGGACAAGCAACCTCAGGCTGGAGGGACTGGGGTCTCTAGTCCCATGGCCACTCCTTGTGGCCTTGGGCAAGCCATTTAACCCTCCATTGCCTCAGGTACACTTAGATTGTGAGCCCTCCCCGCGGGGACAAGGGAATAAAAAGTGCCTGTTAGTATACATGTAAACCGCACTGATTCTAAAGAGTGAGGTATAAAAAAGAAATAAATTATACATTTCTATACCACCCCTTCCAGAGAGTGTTTTAATCTCTTTTCTAAGTACTTTGGAGGTCCTTTAGTGAACGAATTGAGTTGGGCAGGGAGTTCCATAAACTGGGGGCAGTATAAGTGAATGCTCTAGCGCTTGTGATCTGTTTTAGTCTTTCGAATAGAGGGAGGAATTGTAAGGGTGTGCTGGGTGTTTACTCTTCTGGATCTGGTTTCCGTTGGGATGTGTAATAGTTGATCAACTTGAATGTGGTCAGGGTTTTATATTATATTTGGCTAGTAATTGGAAGACACTGGAGATTGTATAAAATTGGTGTAATATGATCTTTGAGTTGGGCCTTGCAGATGATTCTTGCTGTGAAATCCTGGGCCTTCTGGGGGATGTTCAGATTCTTTTTGATGGTACCCTGCAACCAAGCTGTAGTTGAAGTGAGGAGTTATAAGAGCTCGTACTATGGATCTGAAGTCTTGAGTGTCAAAGGGGTCTAAGATGTTGAATGATCTTGAGTTTGAAATAAATGGTTCTGGTTATTTGCTTGATTTGAGATAGCATGTCGAGAGATGTGTCAAATATTATTCCCAGATATTTGACCTCCTGTCTTACTGGGAGTACAATGTGTATGGAGAGTGTTTTGGGAGGGATGAAGTTACTATTTCTAGAAGTGTATAATACTTCCATTTTCTTGAAATTAATGCTGAGGTGGTTTGCTTTTAGCCAGGATTCTGCTTTTTTGATGCAGTCTGCCAGAATGTGGTAGGTGGGGTTCGATATGTTAATAGGAAGGTATAAGATGATGTCGTCTGCATATATGAAATATCCAATGTTAAATTTTCTGAAGATGTTCGTGATAGGTTGAAGATAGAGGTTGAATAATAGGGCAGAGCCTTGGGGGGGGGGGGGTCTACCTTGTTCCTATGGGAAGGCAGCAGATGTTTCTTGACCTACTTGTACTTGCAGCATCCAGCTAGAGATGTAGGCGTTAAACCATTGAAGAATTGTTCCACTTATTTCGGTTTGGGCCAGTCTGGAGAGTAGAATATTATAGCTAACGTCAAAAGCAGAGGCAATGTCTATGAAGACTAGAATGAAGACCTGTTTTTTACATCTTTCAGTCCATGGATGGAGGGTGTCATTTAGGGCTATTAAAGTTTCAACACCGTGATATGGGCGGAATCTATTTTGGTGGATGTCAAGGGGAGCATTTATAGCAATGAAATCTTGAAGTTGTAATTGCATAACCTTTTCAATAACTTTTGATAGAAAAGGAATACTGGTTATGGGCCTATTAGAGCTTGGGTCGTCCTTGTTGAGGATTTTGTTCTTTAGTATGAGCCTAAATGGTTGAGAGTTTAAGGTCTTTTGGCATAATTCCTTGGGGGAGGGATTGGTTTACTATATGAAGGAGGTGTGGCGCTAATTCAGTTTTTGTTGCCTTAATCCAGGCGACGGGGCAGGGGTTTAGAGGGAAGGTTGTAGTGTTGATCTTATGATGTTTAGCAAAGGTTTTTGGTCTACAAGGTGGAATGTGTGCCATGAGTTGCGGTTATAGGAGGGTCTGAGGGGAGGGAAGTGAAGGTAGAATTCGTTCATTTTAGTTTGACTGAGTAGACTGCTAATGTTTGGGGGTTGATGGATTTTTTTTTTATCAGATTTAGTTTAGGGTGGTTTGGGTTAACAGTTTGATAATTTCAAACAGTTCTCTTGGGCAGATGATGGCTTGATTTAGGATCTTTAGTATGGTAGTCTTTCTTTGCTTTGTTAATTGCATCCTTGTATGCGTTGAGAGAAAATAGACAACTTTTACCTGTAGTTTTTGTGGCTCTCCATTTATGTTCGAGTTATCTGAGCTCCTTTTTTAGTACTGCTAGTTCATAAGAGTACCATTTTTCTGACACTCTCAGGGTCTTGGATGAACCTTTACAGGAGTTTCAGCTTTTAATATCGTGGTGTTACAGCTACTCATTGAGGCGTTGATGTCTGAAAGATACGTTACAATCTGGGGTAATTTTTTTTTCTAAGTTGTCTTTATTGAAGTGATTGAAACGTCTGTGTTGGGGTATAACTACTGGTGAATGCGTGGTGGAGGGGAGTATTGGGATGTTATATATCATCAGGTAGTGGTCGGACCAAGAGATGTAGTGTATTGGGGGAGGGGGCATAAAGTGGGTAGTTCAGATGGGGAAGAATACAAGATTGAGAGAATTTTCCTTTGTATGTGTGGGTGATGTCAGCCAGCCAAAGAAAGGGGTGGCAGGGGCTGTGTGGAGAAGAGGGTCTCCTAATATGATGTGGGGTTTCCTTAGGAAGGAAGAGCAGGCTGATTCTAGGATAGGAGTTAAGTTGACAAGATTAGGTGACATGATTAGGTGAGGGGGGTCTATAGATGAGGTATAGCGCCATGCATTTGTTTTCAATTTTAAGCATTTCTATCCCGTCTAAATTGTTGAAGGGGGTGGAGGTAAATCTAAGTTCTGCTTTATTTAAGATGAGGATGCCGCCACCTCTTTGTGTGTCTGGGGTAATTGTTGAGATTGAAACAATTTGTTTAATTGGTTCGATAATACATTTTCTGTGGGTGATAGCCAGGACTCAGTGATGTAGAGGATGTCCGGCTTTTCATCTTTGGTCAAATCTATGATCACTGGGATTTTATTTCTTATAGATCTTGCATTTATGAGGATGCATTTTAATGGTGTTGGAGCGCTTATTGATGGCTGAGGGGAGATATGATAGAGGTCTATAAATTAATGAATGGAGTGGAACGAGTAAACGTAGATCAATTGTTTACGTCATCAGAATATAAAGACTAGGGGGACATGCAATGAAGCTACAGGGTAACCTATTTAAGACTAATAAGAGAAAATATTTTTTCTCTCAACGTGTAATCAAACTCTGGAATTTGTTACCGGAGGATGTAGTAAAAGCTGTTAATGTAGCTGGGTTTAAAAAAGGGTTGGACAAGTTCCTGGAGGAAAGGTCCATATACCATTATTAAAAGGGACACGGGGTATCACTGCTTGACCCAATACAAGCATTGAGGAACCAGTGTCTTTTGGGGAAACTTCTAGGTACTTTGGCCACTTTTGGAAACAGGATACTGGGCTTGATGGACCTTGGTCTGACCCAGTATGGCATATCTTATGATCTTATGTTCTTTTGGGCAGGTTATCGGTAAGGGGTTAATGTGGATTAGTCTGGCAGTTCCTTTATTGGCCCATATGGGGTCCTTTAGAAAAAGTATTTAAAAGGTGATGCCGCAGAAGAATTGAAAGAAATAGATTCACCTGGAAGGTTGTATTACAACTATTCGATAAATTGAAGAGTAGCAAATCACTTGGACCGGATGGTATACATCCAAGGATGTTGAAAGAACTTAAATATGATATTGCAGATGATGGAGAATTTAGCAGTTAAGATTTAATGCTAAAAAATGCAAGGTAAGGCATTTGGGCTGCAAAATTCCAAGGGAGTGGTACAGTATGTATTTAACATTTTTTATATACCGTTTTTCTCCAATTCAAAACGGTTTACAGTGAGCAAAAATAAGTGTATACAGCTGTTTTACATAGAACAAAAACAGCTTTAACAATGGTTAAACATTTAACATTTAAACAGAACTATTTACATTAAGATATGGAAGTTAGGAGGGGTATGTAGGAAGGGGGGGATGGAGGGGAGAGGAGGGGGTTATGGTGTTTACAGGGGAGTGGATAGTATTTGGAAAAGAGGAATTTTTTTTTTTTCTCCTCAGCATTTTTCGGAATTCTGAATGGTCATTGCAGCCTCTTAGACCAGGAGGAGGGGGGGGGGGGGATTCCGCATAGAGGGGCAGGCATGATTTGCATGTGGATTGAAACATAGAAACAGAAATATGATGACAGAAAAATACCACATGGCCTATCTAGTCTGTCCTTCCATAACAACTACAACAGTCCCCTTTTTACCTTTAGAGATCCTCTGTGTTTGTCCCATGCTTTTTTGAATTCAGTTACTGTCCTAATCTCTACCACCTCCACTGGAAGACTATTCCACAGATCCACTACTCTTTGCGTAAAGAAATATTTCCGCATATCACTCCTGAATCTCTCTCCCTTCACCCTCATCCCATGTCCCCTCGTATTAGAACTTGCTTTCAATTGAAAGAGGCTCTCTCCCTGAACATTTATGCCACGGAGGTATTTAAACATCTCAATCATATCACCTCTATCCCGCCTTTCCTCTAAGGTGTACATATTAAGATCCTTCAGTCTGTCCTCATATGCTTTATAATGAAGACCACTAATCATTTTAGTAGCCACCCTCTGCACAGACTCCATCCTGTTCACATTCTTTTGAAGGTGCGGTCTCCAGAATTGCACACTATACTCCAAATGAGGTCGCACCAAAGACTTGCACAGAGGCATTATAACCTCCTTTTTTTCTGCTAGCCATTCCTCTCCATATGCACCCAAGCATCCTTCTAGCTTTTGCCGTCGCCTTTTCTACCTGTTTAGCTACTTTAAGATCATAAGACACAACCACGCCTAGGTCCCGCTCTTCTTTAGTGGACAAAAGTACTTCACCCCTTATACTATATTGCTCCCTTGGATTGCTGCAGCCCAAATGCATGACCTTACATTTTTTAACATTAAATCCCAGCTGCCAAATTCTAGACCATTCTTCAAGCTTAGCTAGATCCCTCCTCATGTTATCTACCCCTTCCTGGGTGTCTACTCTATTGCAGATTTTGGTATCATCCGCAAAGAGGCAAACCTTACCTGAAAGCCCTTCCGCTATATCACTAACAAAGATGTTAAAAAGAATCGGACCAAGGACAGATCCCTGGGGCACACCACTGATAACATCCTTCTCCTCAGAGTGAGCTCACTCCATTTACTTGTACTCTTTGTCGCCTCCCACCCAACCAATTTCTAACCCAAGCAGTAACTTTAGGGTCCATCCCTAGGGTGCTCAGTTTGTTTGAGTGCATTTTTTCTTTTGTGCTGGGATGCTTAGGATGTTTATTGTGTTGGATCTACGTGGTCTGGTAGAGTAATTTTGAAAGGAATGATAGTAAGCATGAAGCAGATTCGTTGTGTAGAACTTTGTGGATTAAGAAGGTGATTTTTGAATTTTATCTTAGCTTGTATGGGGAACCAGTGCAGGTCCCTTAGAAAGGGGGTGATGTGTGCTTGTTGTGGTGAGTGTGTTAGACGTGCCAGAATATTTTGCGCCATCTGGAGGGGGTGGAGGGAGTGCTTTTGGGAGACCATGGTATATAAGGTTATAGTAGTCAAGGGGTATAAGGAGTGAGTTGAGGTTGTAAGGGCCTGGTAGACGGTTCAAAAGGAGTCTGGATTTAGTAATGGACGGAGGTTCCTTAGTGTTCATATCTTGAAGTAGATGGAATTGGTTGTTCGTTTTTATCTGTTCCTGAAAAGTAAGATTTTGATCTATTATTATGCTTAGGTATTTGGCTTGTGTCTTTACTATGATTGTGAGGTCTCCAAGGAGAATGGAGGGTGGGGGAACAAAGGATGGGTTGGAGGAGATTTGGATGGCTTCTGTTTTGGATTGATTATAAGGTTGTGGTGGAGGAGCCACTGTCTTATTTTGGAGAAGCAATTGCTAATGTTGGTGAGGTTTGGCTTAGATATGTTAAAGGGGGCAAAGAACATTATATCGTCTGCATATAGTTTGATACCGTATGTGGTATTCTTGAAATATTTTGCATATAGGTTGGAGAAAGATGTTGATGAGGAGTGCTGAGATTACACTAATAGCTGGTCAGTTACTGAACGATGCACAATCAGCTCTATATCAAAACAATCGTTCACGTGTGAAATAGGCAAAAATATTTTATCCAATCTTCTCAAAATTAATCTCATATAATTAGAGGTCTCAGACTTAATCGGTTCTGCCACCGGGACTGACGTCCGTTATCACAGCAGAAACCTCATTCGCATCAATGACCTCTGGAGCTAGTTGAACAACGCTTTTATAATATAAAAAGTCCAATCATTAAAGAAAGAAAAGCTGTAAACAATCCTTATCTGCGTCTTCAACACCACCCCATGGAGTGCTGAGAGGCTGAAGCCTTGGGGGTCTCCTTGAAGAGTGGTTGGAAGGATTTGTTGCCAATTCGTACTTGTTGCATTCTGTTTTCAAGGTATGAGGTGAACCAGTTTAGTGTTGTCTCTAAGGCCTATATCAGAGTCTGTCGAGGCGCTGTCTGTAGGGGAGCAAGTCAAAGGCTGAGGCTATGTCAAGGAAGATTAGTGTACATCCTTGTTCGGGAGATTGGGTGTAAGTAATTGAGTCGAGGAGGGACGTGATCAGGGTTTCCACAACATGATTCCTTTTAGAACCATGTTGGAAGGGATCGAGGCGGGAGTGGTCATCGATGTAGTTTTCGAACTGGTTTTGTACAGATTTTTCGGTTATTTTTGCTAATAGGGGGATATTTGAGATCAGCCTGTAGGATGCTGGTGATGTAGGGTCGAGCTTGTTTCCTTTCAGGATGGGGGCAGATGGAGCTATTTTTTTAGTGGGGTAGGCATAATACCAGTTTTAAGGGAGCTTGTAACCATGGATTGAATGAAGGGGCTTAGTGTTTTTGTATTTTTAATCCATGTGACTGGACATGGGTCTAGAGCAGAGGTGGTGGTGGTAAGGTTTTTGATATCTTTTATGTTTTTAAGGGATGGAGGATTGAACTGTTTCCATATTATTGTGGGGGTTGACTTGGAGGTTTGGGCATATGTATGGGTGCTAGTTTTAGATGAGGGTGAGGTGTATTTAGAACAGAGAGTCTGCTATGGATTTTATCTCCCAGTTCTTGGTTTGGTGTGTCTTTTAGAAGGGCTTTGGCAATGGAGAATAGTTCTCTAGGTTTATTTATGGATCGTAGGGTTATGTTCTCGTTATTCTTTTCTGTTTTAGAGTTTCATTGCAGTAGGTATGGAGCTTTTTGGAGTAGGAGGTGAGATTGGATGGGGCACGTTGGCGACAGGGAGGATGGTCTAAGGTGTTACTCTTGTGGGTAGGTGAACTGAGGATCTGGATAAAGTGTAAGGTTTCCATGGCTTCCAAGAAGGAAGCAGCATATTTTTGTGAGGTTGACGGAAGATTGAAATTGCCTAGGATGATGAGGGGTGTGTAGTGGTTTGTGGGGTGCAGGCTGATTTGAGTATTGAGGCGAGGTCTAAGCCTTCTGATTGAGGTGCTCTATATATTAGGCATAAAGTGAGTAAGTCAGAGCTACTCAAAGCCGGTCCTGGAGGTCCGCAACCCTGCAGGTTTTTTGGGGTAGATAGAATGTGTCGCATTCCTCCATCTACCTTTTTGATGTCTAGGACATCTGTACCTTGCCCACTCACAATCTTAAATGACAGAGGTGTAAGGCAGGGGTCTCCAAATCCAGCCCTGGAGGGCCACAAACCAGTCAGGTTGGCAGGCTATCTCTAATGCATATATATCTCATGCATATTCATTAGGGTTATCCCAAAAACCTGCAGGGTTGCGGACCTCCAGGACCGGATTTGAGTAGCTCTGGAGTAAGTTGTTAGTTTGAGCAGATCTATGCCTTGCGTTGAGGTGAATTCAATGGTGGAGAACTTTAGTTCTTTCTTTGCTAGTATTGAGACTCCGCCACTTCTGCTGGTGGTTCTTATACTATTGTAGATTGAGTGGGTCGGGGGACAGAGCTGATTTATAAGGACGGGTCTGTTTCATGGAACCAGGTCTCTGTGATAGAGTATGTCAAGGTTGTGATCAGTTACGAGATTTGTAATTAGTGGGATTTTATTCCTGCCTGAGCGTGCATTGATCAGGGCGGATCTGTGTGTTGCATAAGAGTGGTGGTTCCTGGGCTGATATGAGTGAGTCTACATTTTTGGTGAGCTTGATGTGGGTGGAGACGTAGTGCAAGGAGTTGAAACTGAGATGTGTTCTATGTGAGTGATTGGTATGTGATTTGTTATGTTCTGTTTCACTTCAAGGGCATTTGATAGGAGGGCAGAGATTATGTAGAGAGTTAGAATGTGGGTCCATAGGGTTGTGGGTTTTATGGTGTGGATCTCCATGCTGGGAGAGTTGGGTGGGCAACCGGAATAGTAGATCAGTCAGGCTTCCGCCCTCCTGGATGCTATTGAAGATCTAGGATACAAGCAAATAATCAAAGAATCCACGCATATAAAGGGAAATATTCTCGACATGGTGTTTGCTCCACAGTCTGTCCTTGAACAAAGCCACGACCTTGTGATGTATTTTTTTTTTTTTTTTTGAAAACTTTATTTAGTAATCATCATAACCACAGCAAGTAATACAATGCAGACAAAGCCCCCGCAGAGTGTACTCTTATCTCCGCGTATAGGCTAACACCACATAGAATTACAGAACAACAGCCAACAGAAAGTACAGGGTAGACAATTACATCATTTTACATATATATTATACCACCCCCCACCCCCCGCCCTCCCACCCTCCCCTCCCCGGCGTCGCAGCCAGTAGGATAGAGTTACCTAAGTACGCATAATCCATCCCCAATCCTCTCTCGACAAAGCTCCGCGAGGTGCCTTAGTAACCCACATTTACTATTTCATTGCGGCAGCGGGGGCCAAGGCTCTGGATGTACGGCTCCCATATAAGCATGAAGGTGGACCACTTTTTCACCCTACCCCGGGCTCCCCAACGCTCCGCCAGCATCAACTGGTGAAAATTATTGCGCCACTCCAAATACGTTGGCGGATCGCGGTCCCTCCAATGATGTAAAATAGGACCCTTACCCACCAGACAGGCCTTACGCACCAGAAGCCGCTCCCATCGTCCCACTGGGAGAGTCTGATGTAACAAATCTAGTGTGACCAGAACTCCGGTCCAAGGAAAGCGTTGTTGCAATATTCTCATTAGGTACTTATGAATACCGGACCAGTATGGGAGAAGGCGCCTGCACTGCCACCACATGTGAGTTAAGGTAGCTAGGGGTGTGGAGCATCTAGGGCAAGACCCATCCTGAGTAATTCGACTCCGCAGGGCACGCCGTGGGGAGAAATGCACCCGCGTCAAAGCTTTATATTGTACCTCCCTCCATCTGGCACCCTCCACCAGCCCCCCTATGCGCCCCAAAGCCTGACGGATAGCGTCAGGTATTACCTCACGCCCTAACTCCAACCCCCAAGCCTGCTCAGCCTTCCTAAAATCCGGCTGCGCCCTAAAACATTCCAACCTAGTTTTCAATCCCGCTATCTTCGGGGGAGTCTCCCCTCCAATCTCGAAAAAGGCAAGGAGTTGCGCCGACCTATCAACACTAAGTTCTTCTCTGGGCAGCGTAGCCACATAATGAGCAAGTTGTATATACGCAAAGTGCTGAGATGGAGGTAAGCCGAACTCGGCACACAGCTCCTGGAACGATTTACAGTGACCCGTGAGGCCCACTACATGCCCCACGTAGTCGACACCCTGGGCCTGCCACAGCTTGAAGGCCCGAGATTCAGACCCTGGTGTGAAATGTACATTTCCACGGATGGGCAGCCAGCTCGATACCTGCCAGTTCCGGCGCCAAAGACTGTTTAACTGACGCCAGGTTCGTCTCATAGAGCTAAACAGCCCGCTATGGGTAATATGCCGTGGCAGCTGTACCCCTTCTACATGCAGAACTCCCATCAGAGAGACCGGGGCCGCCACTGCCGCCTCTAATTCCCGAGGTGTGTAGGTGTCCGTCCCGCCCAACCAGTCCCCCAGATGCCGCGCCTGGCATGCTAATGCATAGGTCCCCAAGTCCGGGAGACCCAGGCCTCCGGTCTTCCATTTTCCAACCATACGGGACAGAGGGATACGCGCCCGGGCTCCTTTCCATAGGAACCCCTGAATCTCCTTTTCTAAGCTAAGTAA
The DNA here is from genome assembly GCA_033557465.1 of Ichthyophis bannanicus. Classification (NCBI taxonomy): domain Eukaryota; kingdom Metazoa; phylum Chordata; class Amphibia; order Gymnophiona; family Ichthyophiidae; genus Ichthyophis; species Ichthyophis bannanicus. The sequence continues at coordinate 41,726,890 of CM066048.1, read as the reverse complement.
ATCCCGGCGCATCAACCACACTGGCAGGGTCTGCAGCCAGTATAAGATACGGGGCAGGACCACCATCTGTATCGCCGCTACCCTTCCCAGGAGCGACAGCGGCAGGGGGTTCCAGGCTCTCAGCTGAGTCCGCATCCCTGACAAAACCTTCTCGAAATTAGTCCGATACAGATCGTGAGGTAGTCGAGGTAAGACAATACCTAGGTATTTAAACTGATGTTCGGCCCATTTCAAAGGGAAATCTCCCCCCCAATGACCCCTCAGGCAGCCGGACACATCCAGGGCCTCCGATTTAGCTTCGTTTATCCGCAGTCCAGCAAAACTACCAAACAGCTGAAAGGCCATCATCAGTCGAGGGAGGGAGTCCCGGGGGGTCAGCAAATGTACCAGCAGGTCATCGGCAAACGCCGACACTTTGAACCCCTGTGTACCCATCACTACCCCACCAATGCGGTTATCGGCTTCTATACGCCGTATCAACGGGTCTAGAGACAAGACGAATAATAGAGGGGATAGTGGGCATCCCTGCCGGGTACCACGATACAAGGAGAAAGAATCAGATAAAACGCCATTACACAGCACCCGGGCAGTCGGGTTAACATACAGACTATGTACCATGTCACAGAAGGATTGCCCGAGGCCGTATAGGGGAAGTAGATGAAACAAATATTCCCAATTTACCCTATCAAACGCTTTTTCAGCGTCAAAGCTCACCAAGAGAGATTGCAACTGCTGATTGTGTACCCATTCTAGGGACGCCAGGATTTTACGTAGATTGCGTACCGCATAGCGTCCCCGCACGAATCCCACCTGTGACTCGTGTATTAGGTCCCCGAGGATGCCCCCCAGGCGCTCAGCCAAAATTTTCGCTAACAACTTCATATCAAAGTTTAGTAAAGAGATCGGCCTGTATGAAGCTGCCTGTAACGGGTCCTTGCCGGGTTTGGGAATAAGCGTGATATGGGCCTGATTGTCACCCCACCGCCGGCCCGTTCCGACCGCTCTACAGCGAAAAGTCTCCACAAGGAGGGGGCTCACCCCGTTGGACAGAAGCTTATAGAATTCTGCCCCATATCCGTCCGGGCCAGGGGCCTTATAACAACTGGCTGTAAAAATGGCCCGCTGGACCTCCTGCAAAGTTACTGGTTGTCCTAGGCTGCTACGTTGCTCCTCGGACACCGTTGGTAGGGGCAAGCCCTGGAGATACTCTGTCATATTCGTTGGGGACGTCTCCCCCGCCTCGTACAGTTTCTGAAAGAAATCTGTAAAGATTGCACTAATCGTCCCCCGGTTCTGCTGAAGTCTTCCATGATCATCGCGAAGTGCCGCCACCGTCTGAGCACCTCTCTGTCCCTTAAGACATCTCCCCAGTAGTCTTCCCGGTTTGTCGCCAAAGCGATAAAGCCTGTATTTATAATACATTAATGATTTTTTAGCTCTCTGGTGAATCAGTTCGTTTAAAGCAGCCTGTAATTCCCACAACCGCTTCCTATGGGCCACCGTAGGGGCTCGGCCATTAAGCATCCGTGCCTGTTTCACTTGTTGCTCTAGCCGAATAATCTGGGCAGCCATTAGTCGCCGCTTCCTAACCACGTACCCGATGATATCCCCCCGTAACACTACCTTGGCGGTTTCCCATACCAGCTCCGGATCGTCCCCATGGGACTGGTGGTTGAATTCGAATTCCCGCCAGCGTTGACCAAGGAAGTGCTGGAAGTGATTATCCCTATAGAGATCGATGGGGAACCGCCAGATACGAGACTGTCCCGCACTGCTCCCCCAGTGCAACTCAGTCCAGACCATTGCATGGTCGGAGATCTCAAGAGGGCCTATCTGTGTGTCTCCTACATAGGTAAATAGAGGGGCCGAGAGTAAGAGGTAATCGATGCGTGCGCTTGTACCGTGTGCCCGTGAGACGTGAGTGAAATCTTTTTCAGTAGGGTGCAATAATCTCCAAGGGTCCACCAAGTCTAAGCGCGTTTTGAATCGTTGCAACAACCGAGATGTAAGTGTTCTCTCTCGGGTGCCCATAGCACTCGACGTATCAAGGCCTATCTCAAAGACCCCATTAAGGTCCCCCCCCAGAAGCAGTGGTACCTCTGGCAATTGCTCCACTCGGGCCGCAAAACGGTCAAAAAAGCCGGGGTCTGGCAGGTTGGGGCCATACACGTTTCCCAGGATTAAGTCCCGGTCCTCCAAGGACCCGTGCAACAGCAGGAACCTCCCCGTCGGGTCTGCTACTTGGTGATGCAGTGTGAATCGTACTCTTTTGTGAATAAGAATGGCCACTCCACCCTTTTTCCCCAGTGCAGGCGCTCCCCACACCTGTCCTACCCAGTCACGGCATAATTTGGCATGTTCCTCGGCTGTCTGGTGGGTCTCTTGCAACAGCGCGACGTCGCACCGCTGTCTAGCCAGCGCTTTTAAGACTTTATATCGTTTTTTATCGGGCTACCAAGGCCACACACGTTCCAGGAAATTACCCGCAGGTAGATAGTAGCCTCTGAGGCCCCCGCTGCCAGCAATGCGTGAGAAGGGAAACCCCCCCAGCCTGGGGTCCCCCCTTAAAGCTCTGTAACTGGATGACCTGGGAGGTATGCTCCAGCATTGGATTGCGACGCCTCTTTCCCCTCCCACCCTGCCTACCCCCTACCCCCCCCTTTCTCACCCTCCCCTCCCCACCACCCCCCCGCATCCCCTCCCTCCTCTCCCCCCCCCTCCCGCAAACCATTCCTCCCCCACTCATATCCTCCTTCAACCTCCCGACCCCGCTAGATGTGTCCAGGCCTCCCGTCCCCATGGCAGATGGTACCCCCCTATATCCTCACCTCATATCAGATCTATCCCCCCCGATTTGAGCCCGCTCTTGTCCCCTGTACTAGACTTCCCTCATAGGCAGGCACACTGCAAGGAAAACAATCCCCTGTTAGTATAACACTGCCTTCCTCTCGGCCTTTAGAGCAGTCCCCATAGCAGGGAACAACCCCAAACGAACCGAGAGGCTGACCGCAACATGGCAACTTAACACAGTCCAGGGAAGGTAAACAGGGGAACAAAGCACACATGTTCAAACATCATTATCATATGAAAACAGATCATATGAGAAAAAAAGAAAAAATACAACAGGTCTGAAAACCAGCACCTCAAGGCTATATAGCCCGAGTTAGACCGCAGGCTATTAGGTTGCTGAGTCCCGAGAGTTAACCGCCAAGTTGGGCCGCCGTATGTCCGACTCCCAGTATATCACTCACCAGCTCTCCACTGGCATCAGCTGGAGCAGGACTGTCCCCTGGCATCTGCAGCCACTGCTGGGTCCGAAGTCTCCAACTGTATGAGATATGCCGCCACAGCCTCCGGGGAGTCAAAAACTCTGTGCTGACCCTGGTGCACCACGTGTAAACGGGCCGGGTACTGCATGGTGAACTTGATCCGGGCCAAAATCAGCTTCTGGCAGACAGCAGCAAAGGCCTTCCGGCGCTGGCTGAGGGCCGCCGAATAGTCCTGCGCAATCCGGATTTTGACGTTGTCTGCTTCAATAGTCCCAGCTTTTCGAGCCTCTTTTAGAACGGCGTCTTTTTGCTGATACTGCAGGAATTTGGCCAGCACAATTCGGGGTCGCATATCCCGCGTGTTCTTGGGGCCTACTCTATGCGCCCTCTCTAGAATAATCCGGGTCTGCTCTCCAGCCCCCCCCAGCAGCTTTGTACATAAGGTTTCCACGTACGGCAGTAGAGCAGCATCGCCCACTGATTCTGGGATCCCCAGCATGCGAAGGTTGCTCTGTCTCGATCGATTTTCTAAATCATCGATCTTGTCGCCTTGGGCCTGGAGGGTGGTTTTTGCCTGTTTCAGCTCCCGCTTCAAACCCTCCACCTCCTCCTCCGTCCGCCCGATTCGCTCTTCCGCCTGTTGCATGCGGGTTCCAATGGCATCAATAGACATTTGTACAGCGTCCAGCTTTCCTCGTATCTCCTCGAATTGAGCTGCCAATGCCGTGGAGACCGCCGCTGATATCTCCTCCGACAGCGCTCCGGGGACCGCCGGGGGGGGCAGACCACTCTTCGGGGGCGAGTCAGCCATTTTCTGCGACCCCAGGCCCCGCTCTTTGTCCCGCCGGTTTGCCTTAGCCGCCGCAGCCATTCCAGCTGTTTCAAGGCTGAGGCGTTGGGGGAGTCGATGACCGATTCAGCGGTAGAGGAAGAACCACTCTGCCAATATTAATTAAACGGCTCTGTTGACCGGCATGGGGACGGAAGCCCGGAGCTCAAGCAGAAGCGTCCACCCAAGCTCACCACATCACGTGGTCCTCCTTGTGATGTCTTTTACCTCTGTACCTTGGTCAGACCACAAGCTAATCAACTTCCGGATACCCATTAACAAGCAACCACAGGACAACAGAAGATTGAACAGCACCTCAAGATCGTCAACAAGAAGTTTTCGACCGTTCATCAGAGAGCTCATCCTGTCTGAGACCCACCCAGTCCTCAACGACACAACTCTCAACCTCGAAGATTTGATCTCCTCCTGGAACAGCAACCTTGGCGCCATTGCACAACAACCGCACCCTAATAACACCCCAAGGAAAAGAAACTCTGCTCCATGGTACTCCCCTGAGCTGCGGTCTTCTCTTACACATTTGAGAAGACTTGAAAGACTATGGTGCTGATCATCCTCCATAGAGGATCAGACAGCTTACAAACTCCACTTATCAATTAATCGAAAGACAATCGCGGCCAAAATGAAGCAATTTCACACTGACACCCTCAAAAGATCACTGAACAAACCACGTGATCTGTTCAATTTAGTCAAAACCCTATCGAAGGAACCATCTCCTGAGCAGCATGATGAGATTCACCCGCAAAAGTTTGCCGACTACCTGCAGTCTAAACTACTACAGACAGATAAGGTCTCAGCAACCACCGCACAAGAGTCAACCTGCCTAATGTCCCTATCTATGTTCTCCACACCATCTGCAAAATACATTGAGGACACAATCACATCTCTCAATACCACCACGGCTCAAACTGATCCTTGCCCAGCCTTTTGTATAAAGGAGCTACACAGTGAGTTCAGTCCTTTCATTACAAGACTTATGAACCTATCATTCACACCCGGATCTTTCCCCACAGCACTCAAACATACATCTATTAGACCTCTCTTAAACTCCAAACTAGACCCCCAGAGGGTCGACTCATGCAGACCCATAGCTAGTATACCTCTCCTAGCTAAGATAATTGAGAAAGAGGTACAAAGGCAAATCCAAGATCACATAGACTCCGCGGCCCCCCTAGACCAGTGCCAACACTGGTTCAGAGAGTCTCATGGCGTGGAAACCCTCCTTACCACCCTCTTCAATAATATAATCACAGGCATCGACAACATCCGTCAAGGTTTTGTGCTTATATTCTTAGACATCGCTGCAGCATTCAACTCAGTAAGTCATGACCTTCTCCTGGGACAACTGAAAGAGAAGGGCATCTGCGGCACTGCACTCGAATGGTGTAAATCATATCTGGCTGGAAGATTGCAACATGTAAAATCCGGAGTTGTAGAATCAAAACCTTTTCCTTCAAAGACAAGGTGTACCACAAGGTTCCTCTCTATCACTCATGTTCAACATATACATGCAGCCGATCTGCAATATCATCAGATCTTTCAATGTGAACTGTTTGATATATGCAGATGATATACTGCTCTAGTGGAGTGGAGGAGTAGCCTAGTGGTTAGAACACTGGCTTGGTAACCAAGCAACCAGGGTTCGATTCCCACTAGTACTCCTTGTGGCCTTGGGCAAGTCACTTAACCCTCCATTGCCTCGGAAGAAAGGCCTGGCAATCTACTTCCGGTGACACTGCCAAGAAAACCCAGGAGCTTTTGGGTCACCAGGAGTCAGGACTGACTCGAAGGCACACATTGCATTTGCATACTGCTCTACATGCCATTCTCTACGGATCAAATGTTTCGACGCAGTTTCAGATTGGCTCCAATCTCAAAACCTCCGTATTCAACACAAGAAAACTGAGGTGCTCTTCATCACGAGGGACCACAATTTCACTCCACCACCCCAAGTAAGAGTTAAGGAAGCAGATCTGCAAACAAAAGCCACAATAAGATACCTTGGGGTCACGTTGGACCAACTTCTTGATATGAAGGTACACATAGGTAACATAGTAAGAGCAATATACTTCAAGATCCGAACACTCAGGCACCTGCGTTCCTTATTAGATCCAGACGACTTCCGGACTATATACCAAGCACTAATCTTACCTCACTTCGACTATGCTAACACCATTTTACAAGGCCTCCCACAATCTACCTTGAACCCACTACAACTTGCCATGAATGCCGCAGCAAGAGTCCTCCATGGGGCCTCTAGGAGCGACCATGTGACGCCTATCCTGAAGCAGCTTCACTGGCTCCCCATACATGGAAGGCTTGTTTTCAAGACCTTACTACTGACTTTCAAGGCCGTCAATGGTCGGTCTTCCTCCTCACTTAAAGAACTCATTCACACCGTTCCACCGAACAGATCCAGAAGAACTACATCAATAAACTCTCTATCAATTCTGAAGGCCTTGACAAAATGCACCCTGACAAGGGCAAACGGAGCTTTCAAATTTTGTGCCCCAAGATGCTGGAATGCCCTACCATCGAACATTCGTGCTATTGTTGACTTAGCCCAGTTCAGGAAGGCACTCAAATATCACCTGTTCCTCAAGTACTACCCAGTCAGCAATGACGCCTAGCTAACCCCACCAAAGAAAGTAACTACATGATACTTCTAGAGCTTTGTCATAACAGCTATTTGTAGATATTTCATGTAAATAGTTCACCCATGTTATCCAAGTTTGTACGCCTTGTTATCTGTAAAACCGGACAGCGTGTTCTGGTCTTTTGTTTTAATGTAAACCGCGCTGATGGCAAATAGTGCGGTATATAAGAAATTGTAATAAATAAATAAATAATAAATGAGGGGAATTGGCTTGTCAGTGTGGGGTTTAGTGTTTGGTGTGTTCCTGCAGTGTCTAATACTGTGAGACAAGATCAGTACAGTTTGATGGGTACAATGTAGCAATGTACAATGTATACATTTAGCATATTTGTTGCACTATCTTGTAACAATATTGTAGCATTATTGCAATTCTGAACACTGGTAATAGCTTTGGTATTGGAGAATAAGGAGTGAAGTAATTCAGGGCACAAAAGAAAAGTGGGACTAAGGCTGATCGTATCAGGAGATCTTTAGTGGAGAAACAGGTAGAAAAGGTGATAGTAAAAGCCAGCAAGCTGCATAGGTACACAGGGAGAGGAATGGCCAACAGGAAAAAGCCTTTGTATAAATCTCCAGTAAGACTTCATTTGGAATACTTCGTATAGTTCTGGAGGCCAAACTTTCAAAAGTATATAAACAGGATGGAGTCAGTCCAGAGCTTGGTTACTAAAATGATCAGTGGCCTTCATCCTAAGGCATATGGAGATAGGTTTAAGGATTTCAATATACAGGGTGGCCCAAAAAAGTGAGAACATCTCGTAGCATATAAGTTATTTAAAATCAAAGGCAGATGTAAACGATTGACAAATTAAAAAAACAAAGATGGCGACTGGAAATTGTTGAAATAAAGACGTTATATAGCTAAAAAAAGGTAAATAAGTAAACTAAGCTTTTAATTTACGAGATGTTCTCGCACTTTTTTTGGGCCACCCTGTATATTTTCTAGAGGAAAGGCAGGAGAGCGGTGATAGACATTTAAATACCTCCAGGGTATAAATATATAGGAGACAGAGCCCTCTTCTGGTTGAAAGGAAGCTCTGGAATGAGGGAGTCATAGAATGAAGGTGAAAGGGGATAGACTCTGGAGTAATCTGAGGAAATGTCAACTGCTTTGACCAGGTGAAAAGTGGTATATAAACCTTGCTAAATGGGGGGTGGTTTTGTGGAACAGCTCCCAGTGGAGGTGGTCGAGACGAGAACTATATCTGAATTCAAAAACATAGTACAGGTACAGAGGATCTCGAAGGGAAGAGATTGAAGAACTTAATTTTCCATGGATGAGCAAACTGGATATGGTCTTTCTGTCAACATTTTCTATGTCTCTTTGATTAGAGGTACTGAAGGGAGGAGCGTGGTAAGTGATGTTTTTATAAGAGGTGGTTTGTGGGGAAAGAATCACAAGATCGTAAGGGATTTGGAAGGGTAAAGTGTAAGTAAAGAGGTCAGAGGTGCTGTTGATGTGTGAGTGGCAAGTGAGAGAATCGGAGGGGCAATGGGTATGATACAAGATCCCTTACTCTCATTCCATGTTCCTTTGTTCTTCTGCCCCTCCTACCTGAAATTATTTTTCTTTCTCTGCTCTGATATCCTCCCTCCCTCCACCCATTTCTCCAGTTCTCTTCCCTTTCCTCTATTCTGTATCCCTTCTTCCTTTCCAATTCCAATCATGGTTTATCAACTTGACATACTGCCTTAACAAAATAGACATTAATTTCCTTTCTTTTCCCAGTGTGGCCTGACACTGAAACAAACTTTGCAATGCAATGTGTGCCTTTTTTGAGTCAGTCCTGACTCCTGGCGACCCAGAAGCTCCTGGGTTTTCTTGGCAGTGTCACCGGAAGTAGATTGCCAGGCCTTTCTTCCGAGGCAATGGAGGGTTAAGTGACTTGCCCAAGGCCACAAGGAGTGCTAGTGGGAATTGAACCCTGGTTGCTTGGTTACCAAGCCAGTGTTCTAACCACTAGGCTACTCCTCCACTGAAACAAACTTTATGCCTCTATTTTAGCCAGTTACTAGTCCACAATAGGATATCGCCTCTTATTTTTTGTTAAATTTCTTGAGGAGTTTCTCAGGAGGGACTTTGACAAATACCTTCTGAGACCCCAGATAACACTTATCAACCAGCTCACCCTGACCCCATTTTTATACCTTCAAAGAATTCTCATAACTTGGTAAGGCAAAAGCTCCCTTTTCTAAATCCATGCTGGCTCTTTCCCGATAAACCCTGCTACCCATATAGCCAGTAACTTTGTAAGGATAGTGCCTACTATTTTGGCCTACGTTTACTGGATAACCTCAGAAGGGTGAGCGTGAGCTGTTATTGGTAATTTAAACTACCAACACTCCTAAGGTTAGATTATTTGGCTACTGATTTTTTTAAGTGCCCCTGGGCTTTCTTAACAAGGTATGACTGAGGCATTGGAGGGTAAAGTGCCATGCCCAAGGTCACAGGGAGTGCCAGTGGGAATTGATCCATGATCTCTTGTATACTACTAGGTTGTTGCTGTAATCACTAGGCCACTCCTCCATTCCATCCATTAATCTATAGATAGATATATTTAATTTGTGATTTTTTTTAAGTTCACTGCTATAACTCCTAGATCATATTTCCTGTATTTAACTGGGATTATCAGCTTTGGGTATGGTAGACCCATGAGCTGGTCCTCAGTGTGAGTGGTGTGTTGTGCCATTAGATGCAACAAGAAAACTTAGCCTACAGGGACTTGCCAGGCTCTCCCCTAATCAAGTTTAGTAATATCTGTCATTGTCTCCTGCTTTGGCAGTTTCAAGAAACTGAAACAAGTTATGTTGTTCAAAAATTCCACTATACAATGAAACTATTTTTTCCTAATTGTGTAGGAGAGCTTTTTGAAATTAGAGCCGTTTGTACAGATCTTTCAGCTAGATATGTTCAAGATTTAAAACAAAGTACTGTAGTTGCAATGTTGGCCTATTTGAATGCCTAGAAATAAAGGCTAATGAACTAGTTGTAGGCAGTGCCGTACTTAGGCCTGTGGAAGAGGTGCAACCATACAGGGTGCAAAAAAAAATAGGTATGCATTTAAGGGTGCCAGCCTCTGCTGCTCCCCATGCTGCCTGCCCTTGCCCTGCTGCCTCTTCCTTGGCAGCAGTGGACCTCCAATTAAAAACAAAAAACGCAGGTCTTTACAATTCCTCTTGCATGTCTGATCTGGTCCCTCCCTCCTCTGATGAGCATACATTAGAGGAGGGAGATATCAGACCAGTCATGCAAGCACCTGTGCTTTTTAATTGGAGGTCGCTGCTGTCAAGGGAATAGGAAAAGCGACATGGGGGGGGGGGGGGAGCTAGCTGGACATGAGGAGGTGGGGTAAGATGGGGAGATGCTGGACTGGGTTGGGTAGAGGCAGAAGGGCTATGCTGCGGCACGGGGGGGGGGGGGAGAGTGATGTGGTAAATGAGTCTGTCATGGGGGGGGGGTTGACGGCACCAGGTTTGCAAGTTGCACAAGGCGCGTTTATGGCTTAATACAGCCCTAGTTGTAGGTAATACAAAAATTATTGGGCTAACTTCATACATCAACTGTTTTGGGAGCTCTGCTCTCATCAGGTATGTGCAGAATGAGCGAAAGATAATGATGCCTGAATAAAGAGTGATTCCATGGCGTCCATGTATGTTCAGTGTATAGTTAAACATTTAAAGAGGGAATATTAGAAACCTTTTTCACACACAAAATGGTTTTTATAAAATTAGGTCACACCTAAAAGCACATGCAGTGCTAGTAGGAGCATATCCAGGGGCGGAAATGCCTGTTTCTCATCAGCGCCGGCGGGCTCTGTTTTAACAGAGCCGCGAGGAAGGGAAACGCTCTCCCTTTGCACGACTCTGCAAAGTTGAGCCAGCGCAGAGGGGAAACGCTGGGCTCTTCCGGGGAGGCGAGGGGGGGGGGCGCGCAGCAGCTTCTGCAGACAGGTTGGTTTGTTTGTTAAATTTCCCTGGGCAGATTGGGGGGGGGGGGGTTAGGACTGGAAATGGGCTGTTCCTTATCATCCCTCCGGCCTGGTCCTGCGCCTCTGGGTAGTGTACCTCTTCCAGCAGCTTGGAGGCTGAGCCTGCCATCTTTTTGATGACACTAGTGTACACATGTGGAGGGGTAGCATAGTGGTTAGAGCAACTGCCTCATACCCAGAAGATCAAGGGTTTGATTCCCACTGGCACTCCTTGTGACCTTGGGCAAGTCACTTTACCCTTCATTGCCTCAGAAGAAAAGGCTGACAATCTACTTCATGATACATTGCCAAGAAAACCCAGAGGTAGCTGGGTCGCTATGAGTCAACACAGACTTGATGGCACTTAAAAAAAAAAAAAAAAAAAAAAAAAAAAATGGCACCGCCCACCAACCCCAGTATGCTCGGCCTCCAAGCAGCTGGAGGAGTTTGGGAGCCAGGGTGATGGACTCACAGAAAGGCCAACTAAGGAGAGAGGTTTAGTTAGTTTGCTTTTATTTCCCTGGTGAAGGTGCAGGTTTCTTCTGTTCCTTTTGTTTTTGAAGGCAGAAGTAAAAAAAAATAAACAGAGACAACAGGGCTGAGGGGAGGATATTCCTTCTTCCCCCTCTCCCCCCAGGATTTCGGGGGGAGGGTTCTGTGGGGGCCTTCCTCAGTCTGGCTGCTCCCGAACCTGTTATTGGGTGAGGAGCTGCTGCAGGGGCTGCAGTTGCTTGACTGGAGTGAAAGCTGGTAGCCCCGAGTCACCCCCCCCCCCTCAGCGCCAAAGCCAGGAAGAAAGGCTGAGCGTGAGTTGTAGAAAAGCCATGCGGCAAAGATGCTCCAAGGTAAGAGTGGTGGGGGGGGAGGACAGCAGAAACCTCTAGCAACCACCAGAACATGAGACAGAGCGGCCTGCAGCAGTGTGGGAAACTCCCCCAACTGCATTTAGGCGTGATTTCTTCTTATTCAGGCCCACATGTGTTTAATCCCCTGCTGTGTTTTGGGTGCCTGGGAAAGGCAGCCACCGGAGAATAAAGCAGGACAGAGCAGCCTCTTCCTAGGGGGCCATTTGCAGTTTCTTTTTCATTTCAGTTTCAGTTAATTAGATTTTATTTTAGTTCAAGTGCTCTGTGCCTGAGCCTGTGGAGGTGCACTGTGCTGGAGATCCTGTTACATACCCAGGTACAGATTGAGGGTGTTCCTGGGGAGTGCCCCCAGCCCTTCCCACCATGCCGGCCAGACCGCGGTGCCTGGTATAGGATGGTATTAAGGGGTGTGAACCCCACTTAATCTTTAAGCATTTCTTGTGGTGTTCAGTGCACTCAACTTTGAGGGCACGAACTACAGTCTCCAGATACCGCATTTTCACAGTAGTAATGGCGGTAGGAAACAGAGATTTTTGGTGACTCTCAATCTCACAGAAGCGTATCTGCATGTTCCCTTCCATCCAGAACATCAGCAGTTTCTCCGCTTTGCGGTGCCAAGGGGCCATTTCCAGTTTTGAGCGTTGCCCTTTGGTCTGGTGACACCCCCCTCCCCCCCACACCCTTCACCAAGGTCATGGTGCTGATGGCGGCAGCCCTCCACAAGGAAGGTTTGTAGACTCCATTGCTGCTGCAGCAATTCACCCTGTTTAGCCTGTAGTTCTACCACCTCACTGCCTAAACTCTTGCTGCACTGACTCTTGACCTCATTGCTGCTTGTAACAATTTACCCATTGCTACCATGCTGCTTGCAAAGACCATCTGCTACTATTTTGCTACCTCATTGCCTGCAATTAACTTTGCTGCACAGCCTACTGACTCCACTGCTAACTCATTGTTTGTAATTATCATATTGTGCTTGTAATTTATATTGCATATCATGTAGTCCTCTACCACATATATTGCATAGCGTGTACTCCCCTCTACCTCATTGCTTGCAAGCTAACATATTGTGCATAGCTTGTAGTCCCCACTACCTCATTGCCTCTACCTCATCGCTTGTAATTTAACATATATTGTATAGCGCATAGAACCCAGTGCCACCTCATTACCATCCCATCGCCACTAAATTTCAGATACTACATAGCCTCACCATTCCTCCCCATATCCCTACATCACATTGTCCTTCTTTCTTCATACTCCCCAACTGCTTCCTCTCCTACCAGCCACCCTCCTTCGTTCCCCCTCCCCATTCATCCTTTACCTTCCTCACTTCTCCCTCCATTCTGTCTTCTAACCTATCATCAGCTCTCGAGCTTCACCTCTCTCCCCCTCATCCAACCATCCCCTCTCTCTAAAGCAACCCCACCCTCGGTTCCACCGTACTACCTCCTCCTTACCCCGCTCCCTATTACTCCTTCTCCTCTCATCAGGTAATATCAACCCCAACCCAGACCCCCCTCAATTCCTATCCCACTCTAAGAAGAGTTCCTCTCGTACCTTGTCTAATCTCATCCACATTCCTCTCCTTTTCCCTTCCACTCTCCCCCCCCCACATGTGCCACACACTTACTCAGAGAAATCAACCCCCACCCCTGACCCCCCCTCGATCTCTATCTCGCTCTGAGAAGAGCTCCTCATGCTTCTTAACCCTCCCCCCCACTCTCCCCCCCCATGTGCATTATGGAACGCACACTCATCCAGTGATATCAACCCCAGCCCTGCACCCTTATCAGAGATATCAACCCCAACCCTGGCCCCTCAAGATCCTTGTCTCACTCTGGAAAGAGACCCTCGCACAACAGCCCCCCTCGATCTCTGGAAAGCAATCTTCACGTAACTTGTCTAATCTCATCCATATCCTTCTCCTCTCCCCTTCCACTTTCCCCTTCTCATGTGCCTTGTGGAATGTGCAATCACTCTCTAATAAACTTGCTTTAACCCATGATCTCTTTATCTTGAATGCTCTACATCTTCTTGCCCTAACAGACCTGGCTCCCCCAGACGATACCGCATCCACTGCTGCTCTGTCACAGGGGCTATCAATTCTCCCATACACCTCGTTTCACTGGCCACTGGTGATGTTGGGCTTCTACTTTCTCCCGCTTGCCAATACCAACCCCTCCTACTGCCTCGATCCCACTCCATTCGCCTCTTCACACCACTTTCTCTCCGAGTAGCTGTTATCTACCACCCTCCTGACAAGTCTGCCTCTACCTTCCTTACAGACTTTGACTCCTGGCTTTCCGTCTTTCTGGATCCCTCTTCCCCCCTCTCTTATTCTTGGGGATTTTAACATCCACGTCGATAACCCCTCCGATCCCCATGCATTAAAACTCCTCACCCTTACCTCCTCATTTGACCTCCAACTTTGTTCCACTGCCTTGACCTGATACTCTTCTCTACGTCCTCTCCATCAAACTTCCATAACTCAATTCTTCCTGTATCAGACCACCACCTGTTCCTGTTCGGTAATCCAGTTTAGTCCTCCAACATCGGGTAGTGCCCCTCCTCCTGCAGCCGGGAGACTGGACCAATCAAATCTTCTGTAGTATATATGCAGCAGGAGCTCCCAGAAGTCCCCAGTGTGTCCAGTCTCCCTGCAGCTGGAAGACTTCTGTGCCCTTGCTGGGCACGCTAAGTGACATTTGAAGGAGCAACACTAGTTAGTTCTTTTGGGGTTTATTTCTGGTCCTTTATATTCTATTTCTTTTGCTAGGTAGCTGTATCTTTAAAAAAGAAAAAGACACAGGAGACTTTCTGTGGAAAGCCAGACCTGCCTTGGGCTCCTGCCTTTCTGCCTGGGAATCTCTGAAGCCTGGGTTGAGCTCTCCCCAAGGCTGTTCGGGGAAGAGCCATACCGGCTGCAACATTGCCTGTCACTTGGAGAAGTGGGCTGAGTTCCTTGCTGTTCCCAGAGCTGGTAGGAATTTTCCTTGTTTTAAGCTCTCTGTTCTTTGCTTGGGCAGAGGCTCTGTCGGCTCCCCTGGCTTCCAAATTGCACTCTTTCCTGCTTTTTTTTCGCTTGCCCTGTATTAGAGGGTCGTTTTCTTTCTTTTCCATATTATTTGGGTACCTTTGTATTTTCGCGCCGTTTTTTACCGAGGGTGAAAAAGTGCGGCGGCCATTTTGGATTTCTAAAGTGTGCTTTTTAAGGGCACTTTTTAACACTTGCGCACGGGTTCCCCTGGTGTTTTTGGGGTTTCTTTTGCTGGCGATTTTGCTCAGGGCACCCCTAGGATTCTGGGGAGTATTTTGTTTACTGTAAAAAAAAAAAAAAAAAAAAAAAAAAAAAAAAAAAAAAGGTTTTAAATTTAATACTGTGCTGAATTGAATAAGGTTAGTCCCCTTGGTGTGGGCTTCCCTGTTCCTGTTGCCTTATTTTTCCCTGAGAGCAGGTGGCCTTGGCATGGCTGCCAAACCTCAGTGTGTAATTTGTGGCTCCCGCAGAGGTACAATGACTGACTCTGGAATCTGTAAGAGCTGTGCTGCAGTTTCTTCAGAACTGGAGCTGCCTATTGAAATTAAGGAACAGCATGTGCCCGGGGACCCTTCCCTTTCGGGGGACAGTGTCCCTTCACCGAGCATCCTTCCTTCTGGTCTGGTCCCTGAGCTCCAGCAGGCGGCTATGGTAGCGTCGCCTATAGACTTTTCCCCGGATTTTGTTCTTCTCATGCATCAGGCCTTCTGCTTAAGCCGGTCTGGTCATTTGCTGGAGGCTTGGCCCGCCTCTCTCCCCCCAGCATCCGTGGGGGGGGGTTCAGCAGTCTTCCCAACCCGCGGTCAAGCGGCCCAGGTTGGGGGACCAGGGTCAGGACGCCCTTTGCCTCCCGGATTCCGAGACTGAGGGGGATCCGGATATTGAGGCGGAGGAGTTAGACGGAGAGCTTCCAGAACTGGAAGATCAGGCTCGCATCATTCGGGTGTTTCGAAGGGACGAGCTGGTACCTTTGGTCACGGAGTCTCTCCAAGCACTTAACCTCTCTGCGGTGCGGCCGCTGGAGGAGGAGGGTCTCGAGGATCCTCTCATTCAGACGGTCAGGGATGCCCAGGTAGTTTTTCCTGTGCACCGAGTAGTTGAGCAGATGATCCATGCGGAATGGGAGCAACCGGAATCCGCTTTGAAAGGGATTCGGACCATGAATCGTCTTTACCCCCTTGCAGACAAGGACAGGGACTTGTTTAATTCTCCACGGGTGGATGCTGCCGTTTCGGCAGTGACTAAGAAAACCACCATCCCGGTTGAAGGGGCCGCGGCCCTGAGGGATGTTCAGGACAAAAAGGTTGATAATTTGTTGAAGCAAGCCTTCGAGACCAACGCCTTATCGTTACAAGCTTCTATTTGTGGGGCGTGGGTAGCTCGAGCTTGTTTGCGATGGTCGCAGCACCTGCGCTCGGGGTCCGGTATGGACCAACAGGGGCTGTTGGACGTTACCCGCGTGGAGTCAGGATCGGCCTACTTGGCGGATCTGTGTTATGATTTAATACGCTCCCTAGCTAATAGCATGGCCTCCATGGTAGCGGCACAACGGTCCATCTGGTTGCGCAATTGGGCGGCTGACGGTTCTTCCAAGTCTCGCCTCAGTAAACTACCCTTTAAGGGCAGGTTGTTGTTTGGTGAGGCTCTGGATAAGTTGGTGAAGGATCTCGGTGAGTCTAAGGGTGGTCGGCTTCCAGAGGATAAGCCTAAGCTTAATAGGTCGTCCACCTCAGCGCGCGGCCAGTTTCGGGATGCGTGCAGATTTCGTTCTTCCCGGCTGTGGACTTCGCAGCGCGGTCGTTTTGGAACCCGTCATCAAGGGTTTCGTGGTTTCAGAGGAGCGGGAAGGGGCTTCTCCGGAGCCGCCTCTTCCTCGGCCTCTTCCTTTAATCGCAAGCCACAATGAAACGAGGCGGGCTCTAGAGGAAGACCCGGTCATCGGGGGTCGTTTGCGCGACTTTCTTCCTTCTTGGGCCCAAATTACGTCAGATCGGTGGGTGCTGCAGATTATAGAAGAAGGTTATGCCCTAGAGTTTGCGCACCCACTTCCGGATTCGTTTGTTCTGTCTCCCAGCAAGGGAGCTCAAAAGGCGCGGGACATCCGCGTGACCCTGGATCGGCTTCCCTCTCTGGGGGCCATGGTTCCGGTCCCGCCCTTGGAAAGAGGCGCAGGTCGCTACTCCATCTATTTTGTGGTTCCCAAAAAGGGCGGTTCCCTTCGTCCGATCTTGGATCTCAAAGGCGTGAATCGCGCTCTCAGAGTACCGCACTTTCGCATGGAGACCCTGCGGTCAGTCATCGTAGCGGTGCGTCAAGGGGAATTTTTGACATCCCTCGATCTTACAGAGGCCTATTTACACATTCCCATCCGGCCCTCCCATCAACGGTTTCTCCGCTTTGCGCTCCCGTGGGGCCATTTTCAATTCCGGGCCATGCCGTTCGGACTCGCCACGGCTCCCCGCACCTTCACAAAGGTAATGGTTGTAGTCGCGGCGGCGTTGCGCAAGGAGGGCATCCTGGTCCATCCATATCTCGGCGACTGGTTGATTCGAGCGAAGTCCAGTCGGGAGTGTGTGCAAGTCACGAGCAGGGTGGTGGATCTCCTTCGGTCCCTCGGATGGGTGGTGAACGAATGCAAGAGTTGTCTGTCTCCGTCACAGGATCTCGAGTATCTGGGAGTCCGCTTCGACACAGCAAGGGGCTTGGTGTGCCTTCCGGAGCGACGCGTGCTGGAGTTGCGGGCTCTGGTCCGTCTCTTCCGGGGGATGCCAGCTCCGTCGGTGTGGTGGTACCTGCGGCTCCTCGGCACGATGGCGGCGACCTTGGAGGTGGTGCCTTGGGCGCGCTTCCACATGCGTCCGCTGCAGAGTGCTCTTCTGCGACGTTGGTCCAACCAGTTCGACTCGCTGAACAAGAGATTGCCTTGCCCAAAGACGGTTCGCCGATCCCTCCGGTGGTGGCTCTCCGCCAAGAACCTGTCGCGAGGGATTCCCTTGGAGCCTCCTCTGTGGGTTCCGTTCACGACGGATGCGAGCTTAACCGGCTGGGGGGCTCACTGCGAGTCCCGCTTTGCTCAGGGGGAATGGTCTCCCCTGGAGGCCTCTTGGTCGATCAACCGTCTCGAATTGCGGGCAGTCCGGCTAGCCCTGGTGGACCTGGAGGACCCTGGTTCTCGGACGGCCGGTGAGAGTCCTGTCGGACAATGCGTCCACTGTAGCTTACATCAATCGCCAAGGGGGTACCGGCAGCGTGGCCCTGGAGGCAGAAGCGGCGGCCTTGTTCAACTGGGTGCAAACTCGCCTTCCAGCAATCTCGGCGGCTCACATTGCGGGCGTAGACAATGTCCAGGCCGATTTTCTCAGCAGAGTGCGGGTGGACCCCGGAGAATGGGAGCTAAACCCACAGGTTTACGCACAAATCGTCCGGCGGTGGGGTCCACCCATCATGGATCTCATGGCGACCTTTCAATCAGCCAAGACAGGGCGCTTCTTCAGCAGGCGAAGGGAGCGCATGTCCGAGGGGCTCGACGCTCTCATTCAGCCGTGGCCAACGTCCGGTTTTCTTTATGTCTTTCCTCCGTGGGCTCTGATCGGCCGGGTCGTACAACGTATCGAGAGCCACCGGGGTCGCGTGTTACTGGTGGCCCGGATTGGCCCCGGAGGCCCTGGTATGCCGATCTGGTCCGGTTGAGCGACGGCGTTCCTTGGCTCCTGCCCGCTCTACCGGATCTTCTTCTTCAGGGTCCCTTGCGGATGCCCCAAGTGGATCGATTCTCGCTTACGGTTTGGCCATTGAGAGGGCTCGGCTGAAAAGGAAGGGCTACTCCCCCGCGGTGATTTCTACCCTTCTGCGGGCGAGGAAAACGTCCACTTCTTTTACTTACGTTCGGATTTGGAGGATTTTTGAAGACTGGTGCTCCCGGCGGGGAGTCCGGGCGGCGACGGTTTCAGTGCCCGTTGTTTTAAGTTTTCTTCAGGATGGTTTCGATAAGGGCCTTGCGGCTAGTTCCCTAAAAGTCCAGCTGGCGGCTATCTCGTGTTACCGCGGCAAGGTTTTGGGTCGTCTGCTCGGGGCTCATCCGGATGTACGCTGATTCCTTACGGCTGTTTTTCATTTGCGGCCCTCCCGCAGAGTTTTCGTTCCTCCTTGGGACTTGAATTTAGTTCTGAGGGCCCTGGTTCGTGAACCTTTTGAGCCCCTGCGCAGGGCGTCTCTGAAAGATCTCACGCTGAAGGCGGTTTTTCTTGTAGCCATCTGTTCGGCACGGCGCATTTCAGATCTGCATGCATTGTCCTGTCGAGAGCCTTTCTTGTCTTTTTCCGCGGCTCGGATCGTTCTCCGTCCGGTTCCTTCCTTTCTGCCAAAGGTGGTGTCTCCCTTTCACATGAATCAGGCAGTGTTTCTTCCAGTGCTTTCTTCGCAATCTGTCGGGTCAACGGACAAAGGTCTTCTCCGGCTCGATGTGGGTCGTACGCTCCATCGTTATTTAAAGGTTACCGAGTCTTTTCGGAAATCTGACCGGCTTTTCGTGCTCTTCGGGGGTGCGCGTAAAGGGGAAGCGGCGGCTAAAGCCTCCATTGCTAGATGGCTCAAAGAGGCGATCGCATCCGCGTATCTGTTGCAACAGCGGTCTGTTCCGGAGGGTCTGAGGGCTCATTCTACTAGGGCTCAGGCGACCTCTTGGGCGGAGTATAGCCTGGTTCCGCCGGCAGATATCTGTAGGGCGGCCACTTGGTCGTCTCTGCATGCTTTCAGTAGACACTATCGCTTAGATGTGTCAGCGGCTCGGGATTCCTGTTTTGGTTCGGCGGTTCTGCGCGCCGGATGGCAAGGTCCCGCCCGGTCTTAACTGCTCTGTTACATCCCGATGTTGGAGGACTAAACTGGATTACCGAACAGGAAATGGAAATTACACTAACCTGGTAATTGTAGTTCCTGGAGGGTCCAGTTTAGTCCTCCTTCCCTCCCGACTATCTGCTAATGTGGTGCGGCGCGCCTTTCCGAACGGTTGATATTAAGACGGTTCCTCTTGCCGTTTGGTCCCTCTGTGGCAGCCGCGTTTTTTGCAGAGGCTCTTCCCTGTCTCGGGGGTTCAGGCAGCTCCTGAACTTCTGGTGGGGAGCGGTGTTTTGATTCCTGAGGCGTCGGTGCCGGCGCAATGCAGTGTTCTGACTTCCTCATTTGGGGAGGGGGTTGGATATTCCTTGGGGGGGAACAAATTGTTCTTTAATTAGGTCATTTTGTATATTAATCAAATGTGTTGCTTCGTTAAGTATGCTTTGTTACTAGTACACTGGGGACTTCTGGGAGCTCCTGCTGCATATATATACTACAGAAGATTTGATTGGTCCAGTCTCCCGGCTGCAGGAGGAGGGGCACTACCCGATGTTGGAGGACTAAACTGGACCCTCCAGGAACTACAATTACCAGGTTAGTGTAATTTCCATTTAAGCTTTAATCTTCAACTCCCACTGCCTCAACTTCGTCCTGTCTCCTCCAAACTATTTAGAAACCTTCATACCATTGACCCCCCCCTTAACTCTCTCCTCCACAATTTCTCCATCTTTCTCACATTATATCTTCCAAATCCGTCAACGAGGCAGTAACCTCCTATAATACTGCACGTTCCTTGGATCTGGATGCTCTTGCCCCACTCACCCTGAGACGTTCCACACCCCAGCCCTGGCTCTCATCCACCACCGGCTATCTACACACTTGTACCCGCTCTGCTGGACATGCTTGGCTCAAACACCGCTCCCTCGAAGACTTTCTACACTTCAAATTCATGCTCGGCTCCTTCCAATCAGCCATAGCTCTTGCCAAACAAGAATACTGCATCCATCTGACCAACTCTTGCCTCTAATCCTCGCCGTCTCTTTAATACCCTCAGTTCTCTCCTCAAAGTGCCCCCACCCATGGTCCCGCCCTCCCTTACTGCCCAAACCCTGGCAAACTACTTCCATGACAAAATCCACAAGATCACCCTCCAATTCCCCACTTCTTCATCTACCTCCCCTCCTCTCCAATTCTCCCCCCCCACCCCTGCTACCTCCACCACCATCTCTTCCTTCCCTGTGATCACTGAAGAGGAAACCACACTCCTCTCTTCCTCCAAACCCCCACCACCTGTTCCTCTGATCCTGTCCCCATCCACCTCCTAAGCCCCATCTTCCCCACCATTTTCCCTTACATCTCTCATATTCTGAATCTATCGCTCACCACTGCAACTGTCCCCGCAGACTTCAAACATGCTGTGGTCACACCTCTCCTTAAACCCTCACTCGACCCCACCCGTCCTAACTATCGACCCATCTCCCTCCTTCCTTTCATATCTAAACTACTTGAACATGCAGTTCACCACTACTGTCTCGACTTCCTCTTCTCCTATGCCCTCATGGATCCTTTACAGTCCGGCTTCCGTCCCTTACATTCTTCTGAAACAGCTCTTACCAGTGTCTCCATTGACTTGTTCCTAGCTAAATCTAATGGCCACTACTTTGTCCTCATCCTGTTCGACCTCTCTGCTGCTTTTGACACTGTTGACCACAACCTTCTCCTCAGTACCCTCTCCTCGCTTGGTTTTAGGGGCTCGATACTATCCTGGTTCTCCTCATACCTCTCCCATTGCTCCTTCAGTGTATGCTCTGGTGGCTCCTCCTCTTCTCCTACCCCTTTTCCAGTTGGCGTACCTCAGGGATCTGTCCTGGGTCCACTCCTTTTCTCTCTATATTCAATCACTTGGTGTGCTTATCTCTGCCCATGGTTTCCAGTACCATTTCTATGCCGATGACTCCCATATCTACCTCTACACCTAAAATCTCTCCGGCAATCCAGACCAAGATCTTTGCCTGCCTTTTGGACGTCGCTGCCCGGATTTCTCACTGCCGCTTGAAACTGAACATGGCCAAGACTGAACTCCTTATCTTTCCCCCTAACACCTCCCCTCCTCTCCCTCCTTTCTTGGGGTCTGTCGATAACCCCCAGATTGCGGGCTGAGGAAACGGGGAGTATTGTAGAGTTATCTTTAACTCCTCTCTCTCCTTCTCTACACACATCCAGCTCGTAGCTAAGACCTGCCACTTTTTTCTCTACATTAGCAAAATCCGCTCCTCCTTTCTGAACACACTACTAAAACTCTCATCCACTCCTTAATTACCTCTCGCCTTGACTACTGCAACCTCCTTCTTGCTGGTCTCCCTATGTCCCATCTCTTTCCCCTTCAATCTATTCAAAATGCTGCCGCTCGACTAATCTTCCGCCAG
This sequence comes from Ichthyophis bannanicus, assembly GCA_033557465.1. Lineage (NCBI taxonomy): Eukaryota > Metazoa > Chordata > Amphibia > Gymnophiona > Ichthyophiidae > Ichthyophis > Ichthyophis bannanicus. The sequence continues at coordinate 41,704,985 of CM066048.1, read as the reverse complement.
CCTCACCATGCCCACATTACTCCTCTCCTCAAGTCACTTCACTGGCTCCCTATCCGTTTCTGCATCCAGTTAGAACTTCTCCTCCTGACCTATAAATGCATTCTTCTGCGGCCCCTCAATACCTTTCAACTCTCATCTCTCCTCACAATCCCCCTCGTGAACTTCGCTCTTCTAACAAACTACTTCTATTCAGGCCCTTCACTTGCACCCCTAATTCCAGACTTCACTCATTTCACCTTGCAGCACCCTATGCCTGGAACAACCTACCTGTGTCTATACACCAGGCACCCTCCCTAGCCCTCTTCAAATCCAGGTTGAAAACCCACCTCTTCACTGTCACTTTCAGATCTTGACTTCCATCCCTTGTCTACCACAACTGTAAATGCCATGCTTGTTTGTCCTTTGTTTGCCCAACTGTAATTGCCATGCCTCGTACTTCTTGTCCTGAATAGACTATTGATTGATGATCTGTTTGTTTTGTCTTGACTAGATTGTAAGCTCTAACGAGAGTAGGCACCGTCTCATACTTATCTGTACAGCGCTGCGTGCGACTAGTAGCGCTTTAGAAATGCTTAGTAGTAGTAAGGGATTCTCATCCACCTGTACCTAGACGATTGGCTGATCTAGGTGAAGTCCAGGGATGGTAATGAAAAGAGCAACAGTGCAGATGGGAGAGTTCCTTCAGTCTCAGTTGGGGTCAACCTGGCCAAGAACCAGTTATGGCCAGCCCAGGAGCTAGAGTATTTGAGAGCGTGCTTTGATACTTGCCTGGGCAGGAATTTCCTGCCGGTTCGCCGGACGTAGGAGCTACGACAGTTGATACCGCAGGTCCTGAAGAGGGCAAGACCATCAGCGTGGCATTATCTGCAGGTTCTGGGGACTATGGTGGCCACTCTCGAGCTAGTCCCATGGGCAAGGGCGCATATGCAATTGCTGTAGAGGGCTCTGCTCTGTCGATAGTCCCATCAGGGTCAACCCCTGTCTCAAGTACTCTCCTGCCCACAGAGCACCAGGAGAGCCCTCAGTTGGTGGCTGCATGTGGAAGGAGTCCTTGGTGTGGGTTCCTCGGATGACCAGCCTGTCAGGTTGGAAAGCCCATTGCGAAGGACACTTTGTTCAGGGACAAGAGTCTGCAGTAGGCCCTGTGATCGATCAACAGGCTCAAGATGCGAGCGGTGACCTTGGCGCTAGAAAGTTTTGAGCCATGGTTGCAGGGGAAGGTGGTTTAAGTTCTCTCCAACAATGTGACCACGGTGGCTTACATCAACCGGCAAGGAAGCATGGGCAGTGCAGCCCTGGAGGAGGAGGCTGAAGGTCTGTTCGGATGGGCAGCGATTCGTCTCCAGGCATTATCAGCGGCACATGTAGCAGGAGTTGACAGCATGATGGCAGACTACCTCAGTCGAGTGTGCATGGATCCCAGAGAGTGGCAGCTCAATCAGGAGGAGTTCGAGCAGGTGGTCTGCCGATGGGGCACACTGGTCATGGACCTAGTGGCAATGTTCAAGTCGGCCAAGGCCTGCCGGTTTTTCAGTAGAAGAGAAGTCCAAGGGCCTGGATGCTCTAATTCAGCAGTGGCTCAAAGAGGGTCTTCTGTTTTTCCCCGTGGACGCTCATAGGCCGGTTAATGCAGTGGCTAGAGGCACACCAGGGATTTGTGATTCTGGTGGCACCAAACTGGCTGAGGTGCCCGTGGTATGCTGACCTAATTTGGATACTGACGGATTGACTGTGATGGCTTCCAGTTCAGAAGGACCTCTTGATGCAGGAGCCGCTTCACGTGCCCCAGGAGGATCAATTCTCGCTTACGGCATGGCTCATAAAAGGGCGAGGTTGAAGAAAGGATAATCGGGCTCAGGGATAGCGACCTTGCTACAGGCCCAGAGGTGGTCTACAAACCTGTCATGCATCTGCGTAGGATGCATCTTTGAATCATGGTGCGGAGAGAGGCAGCCACGCCCTTCCACACTGCCTCTGTCCCGGACATCTTGGCATGCTTGCAATCCGGTTTTGATAAGGGTCTAGTTGCCAATTCCTTGAGGATGCAACTAGTGGCGTTTTTCCGATTATTGTGGGAAAGTCCATGGGGTGCTGTTGTGTACACACCCAGATGTGCTGAGCTTTCTAGGGGGGATGACCCACCTCCATCTGCCAAAGAGGGCAGTGGTACCTTGGAATCTCAATCTGGTGCTGTCTGGGGAACCCGTTGAGCCATTGAATCAAGCTTTCCTGCAGGATTTGGCTCTGAAAATGGTATTCCTGGCTGCGAGTTGCTCGGCACGCAGGATTTCGGAGCTTCGGACTCTGTCATGCCAGGAGCCATTCCTTTCCTTCTCCAAGGAGAAAGTGGTCCGGCGCCAAGCTTGGCCTCCAGTCTTCGGATTTAGAGTAGTGGGTGCAGGAGAAGCTCCTGGATGTGCCCTGTCTCGGTGAACAGCTTTTTGGTAAGCCGATGGAGGAGAAGGCTGTGGAGATCGAGGAGTACGTCACTAGGACCAGTCTCTCCTGCAAAACTTATACGCTGCCTCGGAAGCAGCCAACCAAGAAGCCCTTCTTCCCTAGAAAGGGTTTCCAGTATTGGGGCTATCCTCCATATCCAGCTACCCCCACGCCGACCACTCCGGCGCAGGAAAAGTCTGGCCAGGGGCATCGTAAGCCAAAGGCCCAATCGCCGGCTCCCCTGTAACTTGCTCAGGGCTTTTGACGCCATCGGCATAGCCCCTTGCCTTCCGGCGATGCAGCAGCCAGTGGGGGGATGCCTGTCCCACTTCGCCCCATCGTGGGCTCCCATTACCTCGGACACTTGGGTCTTCCAAGTTGTCTGGGACGGCTGCCGCCTTCACTTCAACAAGCTTCCACCTCCTTTCTCCCCGGTGGAGCCTCCTCGACTCCCTGCGCACCAGATTTTGCTGCAGCGGGAATTACACTCCCTCCTTGCCCAACGGGCAGTCGAAGGTCCCTCCCCACTTTCGAGGTCGGTGCTTTTATTCCTGGTACTTCCTTGTCCTGAAAAAGGCGGGGTTCTTCGGCCCATCCTCAACCTCCACAAGCTGAACAAGTTTCTGATGTGGGAGAAATTCAAGATGCTATCTCTTGGCGTGCTGCTTCCCTTCCTCCTTCAGAAGGACTGGCTATGTTCCTTGGATCTGAAGGACGCTTGCACCCATATCTTGATTCTTGATCTACCCCCAACACAGGCAGTACCTGCATTTCAGGGTGCTCCCCGTCGGCCTTGCATCTGCCCCATGGGTCTTCACAAAGTGCCTCGTGGCCGCCGCTCACCTTCGGTGCTGGGGTGTGACGGTGTTTCCCTACCTTGATGACTGGCTCGTTCTCCAGGACCAAGCAGGAAGTCAGCCCTCACATATGGGTGTCATCGGCGCCGATGAAGCCCCAGCGGAGCATTTCCCCAGCTTTCCATGAAAGCCTTTGGGAATGCTGGCACGCATGCGCGGTTCCCTTCCCGCCTAAAGGTGCCATCTTACCTCAGTCTCTTTTTTTCCGAGAAGCCCATCGGACGTGTGTCCTGTTCTCCCAGATAAAAGTGATTTTTTTTCCTTCGGCGATTTTTGCTATTTTTTCTCCAGTTCGATGCTGGTTCCCCTCCCGCCGGTTCCCCTCCCACCGGGTTCGGTACACCAGTATCGAGCCCGTTTTTCTTCATTTTTCGGTTTTTGCCCTTCGTGGCTGGCGTTCGCGCCCTTTTTTCCTTTTTCACTGGAAGGCCGGTCTTTTGACCTTGCTGGGGCTATTTTTTTCCCCGATGGCTTCCAGTGGTTTCAAAAAGTGTGATCAGTGTAAGAAAATTGTCTCTCACCGACACACACGACTGCTGCCTTTGGTACCTTGGCCCTGACCACGACCCCAGGTCGTGTGGGCCATGTGGGAAGATGTCTTCCAAGGCACTAAAGAGTCGACAGCATCAAAAGGAAAGGTTTTTCTCGGACTCTGCCTCCCAGCTGGGCCCGGACCTCGTCTGAGGCCTCAACATCTCGGGATTCCGATCCCGAGCGCCGTCGAAGCTGCTCAGACAGGGGGTCCCCCGACCGGGAACGTAAGAGGAATAAGCGGCTCGCAAGGGCGGCGTCGGAAGAGGTCCCTGGTCCCTCGAGGGCCAGGTCTAAGACCCCTGACTGTCGCCCCGGGCCTGTGGACCAAGAGAAGCCTGCCAAAGTTCCTCGCGTGGAGCCGGAGTCTGCTGGACACATAAGCCCCGTAGTCCTCGTGGATTCTCCTCCCAGAGAGCCGACGTCAGGCCCGGTGCTGCCGGGGCCCGAGTCGGTGACTGCTGCGTCTCCCGAGCTGAGTCTCAGGATGACAGCCTTGGAGTGCAGACTGTCTGCCTTCATGGAGCAGCAGCGGGCACTGATGGCCAGCCTGTCTGATGCATCTGCCCCGACCACCAGGACGTTGACTTCGAAGTCAACCCTGGAGACCGAGTCGATACTCGAGACCCTCGCAGCTCGAAGTCGTCCTCGGTTGAGGTCTCCCTCGACCTCCAGTTCGGGACCGAGGGTGTCGATGCCAGTGCCTCGGGGCCCTGCGGGGTCGGACCCTGACTCCTCCTCGGACGAATCCGCCTGGGAGACGGTGGACGAGGAGTCTCCTGATACCTTTAAGACTCTGTGCGTCCCATCGGACTCACCGCAGTCTGATCCCCGGAGTAGATCCCCTCCGGAGGACACTAGGTTCTCGGAGTTTGTCCGGGATATGGCCGCTGCCTTGGCTATCCCTGCCGATCCCGAGGAAGAGCCTCGAGCCGAGGAGCTCGATGCTGTACAGTATGACTCCTCCGAAGGAGGCCTTTACTGTCCCGGTTCCTCCGATGCTGGAGCGGCTCCTCTTCCGTATGTGGGAGGCCCCAGCCCCGGCGCCGGTTCTAAGCAAGCGAGTCGATTCCATTTATCGACTGTGCAAAAGCCATGGTTTCCAGAAAGCACAGCTACCACACCATTCCATGGTTGTGGAATCGGCCATGCATCGTCTGAAGAGCCAGAAGATGCACTCCGCGGTGCCCCCTGGCAGGGAGGCCCGCAACCTCGATGGCGTCGGTAGGAAGTGCTTCCAGGGGTCTATGCTTGCTTGCCGTGTCCAGTCTTACCAGCTGTACATGAGCATGTACTTGCGAGACCTGACCAAGGAGTTGGCCGGATTCTCTGCTGGTCTCTCCAGGGAACCCTTGCAGAGATTTCAGACCTTGTCCTCGGGGATTCGGGAATGCTCCAAGTTCATTTCCCGTGCCGCCTACGATGGCTTCGAGGCTTCGGCCCGAGTTGCGGCTGCCGGCATCGCGGCTCGACGCCAGGCGTGGCTGCAGTCATCGGACCTCGAGCCACGGGTTCAAGACAAGTTGGTCAATGTCCCCTGTCGAGGTGAGAACCTTTTTGGCAAACCCGTGACTGAGAAGGCCGCTCAGCTCGAGACCGAGCACCTTACCCGGTCAAGGCTGTCGAGGAAGACCTCTGCCCCTTCACATAAGAAGGGCTCGGGTAAAAAGTCCTTTTACCCGAGGAAGGGCACTGCCTACAAACAGTACCCTCAGTATCAGGCTGCCCAAGCTGCCCCCCAGGGTCAGCAAGCCAAGGGCCAGGGTAATGGGCCACGTAGGCAGAGAACCCCCAAGCCTCAGGCCCCTGCTACCACTCAGCAGGGTGGGGGTGTTTGACTCCTTGAGCGTAGCCACTCCGTCCCTGCTTTCCCAGCCCTGCACAGGCGGTCGCCTTGTACTCTTTGCCCACCAGTGGCCTCTCATTACCACCGACAGTTGGGTGCTGGACATAGTCCAAAAGGGCTATGCCCTGCATTTTCATCAACTGCCTCCTCCTTACTTCCCAGGGGAGCCCTTGAGGCCTCCCCTGCACACAGACCTTCTCCTTCGAGAGCTCCAAGCTCTGTTGGTGGACAGGGCGGTGGAGCCTGTGCCTCCCCACTTGCTAGGTCACGGATTCTACTCCAGGTATTTCCTGGTACCCAAAAGGACCAGTGGCCTTCAACCCATTCTGGACCTCAGGAACCTCAACAAGTTCCTAGAGAAAGAAAAGTTCAAGATGCTTACTCTTGGAACACTTCTGCCCTACCTCCAGCAGGGAGATAGGCTATGCTCCTTAGATCTAAAGGATGCGTACACTCACATCCTCATTCATCCAGACCACAGAAAGTACCTCAGATTCATTGTGGGAGGAAACCATTATCAGTACAGTGTCCTGCCTTTTGGCCTCACCTCCGCTCCCAGGGTCCTTACCAAATGCCTGGCAGTGGTGGCGGCCTACCTGAGAAATCAGGGAATCTTTGTCTTCCCCTATCTGGATGACTGGCTCTTCAGGGGTCAAACGTGCCAGGAGGCCAAACAAGCCACCCTCAGAACCATTGCTCTGCTTCAAAACGTGGACTTTGTCATAAACTTCGCAAAGTCCACTTTGCTCCCCTCCCAGAACTTGGAGTTCATAGGGGCAAGATTGGATTCTCAACTGGCAAAGGCATTCTTGCCAGAAGACAGGGCCAACTGATGGATGTGGCCAAACAGTTCCTCAACAGATCACTGGTCTCCGCCAGACTCTGCCTCAGACATCTGGGCCTCATGGCTTCGACAGTGCATGTGACTCCCAATGCAAGGCTCCATATGAGGCCTGTGCAGTGGTGCCTTCGGACTCAGTGGTCTCAAGCCACAGGCCGCCTAAGAGACAGGATAAAGGTGTCAAGACCCCTTTTGACCTCCCTCAGCTGGTGGCTACATCCACCCAATCTGCTGCAGGGGATGCCCTTCCAAATGCCAGAATACTCGGTGGTCCTCACCACCGACGCCTCTCTGAAGGGCTGGGATGCTCATTGTCTAGACAAGTGCACTCAGGGCCTCTGGTCTCCCTGGGAGGCAGCCCAACAAATCAATCTCCTGGAACTTCGAGCTGTCCGCTTAGCTCTCAAAGTTTTTTCTCCGGCCCTGGCTCACCGCTCAGTCTTGATTCAAACAGACAACCAGGTTGCCATGTTTTATGTGAACAAACAGGGTGGAACTGTGTCCAAGCTCCTTTGTTGAGAGACTCAGGACCTTTGTTCCTTTGCCCTGCAGCACAACATGCTTCTCAAGGCGGTGTACCTTCCAGGCCAGGAGAACTGCCTGGCTGACTGGTTGAGAAGAATTCTGCAGCCCCACGAGTGGCAGCTGCATCCCTTGGTCGTTAAGAAGATCTTCCTGAAGTGGGGTCTCCCTTGGATAGATCTCTTTGCCAGTCCTCTGAACAAGCAACTGCCCAAGTTCTGCTCTAGGCAGCCGCATCCTTTGAGGATAGCACCAGATGCTTTCCTGATGTCCTGGTCTCAGGGCCTCCTGTATGCGTTTCCTCCCACGCCCTTGGTGGCCCGAACTCTTTTCAAGACTCTTCAGGACAAGGCCTCGGTCCTGCTGGTAGCCCCCAGATGGCCGAGGCAGCCTTGGTTTCCACTTCTGCTGCAGCTGGCAGTGGACTCCCCACTACCTCTGGGGTTACAACCTGACCTTCTCTCACAGGAGCAGGGTTCCCTTCTGCACCCCAATCTCAAAGCTCCCAATTTTATGGCCTGGAGGCTGCAAGGGTAGTTTTGGCTCCCTGGGGCCTACCTCAGGAAGTTGAAGAGGTTGTCCTAGCCTCTAGGAAACAGTCCACTAGGAAAACCTATGCCCTCAAATGGAAGAGGTTTTCTGTGTGGTGTCAGCTACGTACAGAGGATCCTTTCTCCTGTACTGTGCCAGTAGTGCTTCAGTACTTACTGCACTTGTCCATTCAGGGACTTGAGTCCAATTCTGTTCGGGTCCACCTCTCAGCTCTAGCAGCTCACCACTCACTGGTGGAGGGACATTCTCTGTCCAGTCACCCTTTGGTGTCCCGCTTTCTCAGGGGCTTGCTTTTGCTCAAGCCCCCCATCTGTCCCCCTGCTCTTGAGTGGGAGCTGAATGTGGTCTTGCAGCAACTGCCTCGCCCACCCTTTGAGCCGATGGCTACTTGCCCTCTACGCTTCCTCTCCTGGAAGACTCTCTTCCTGATAGCCCTCACCTCGGCTAGGTGAGTGAGTGAGCTTCAGGCCCTGGTCTGTGATAGACCTTATACCAGGATTTATAGGAACAGGGTAGTCCTCAGGACTCATCCCAATTTCCTTCCTAAGGTTGTCTCCTCTTTCCACCTCAATCAGGAGGTGGTTCTTCCAACATTCTTTCCTAGGCCTCATGATAGCCAGGCTGAAGCAGTCCTGCATACCCTGGACTGTAGGAGGGCCTTATCCTTCTACCTTGACCGTATGCAGGGGCATAGAAGGGCTACTCAGCTCTTCGTCTCCTTTGACCCCAAATAAATTGGGGTTGGCTGTGTCCAAGCGTACCTTGTCCATCTGGGTGGCTGACTGTATCCCCTGGACTTACAAGGCGGCTGACCTTCCTTTGCAGGGTATGGTCACGGCCCATCGTGTCAGGGCAATGGCTGCCTTAGTGGCTCATCTCCGCTCTGTGCCCTTGGTAGACATCTGCAGGGCTGCAACTTGGTCTTCAAGCCAGACTTTTGCGGCCCATTACTGTCTGGAGAGGGAGTCCCATAGGGACAGTGCTTTTGGCCAAGCAGTACTCCGGAATCTCTTTGAGGTTTAGGCAACTCCTGCCCTCCTGCCCTCTGTTGGGCTACCGGTGGAGGTTGTGTCCTTGAAAAGCCTTTGCTGCTGGGACTAGAGGGAGTTCTCTTGTTGATCCTGGGTTCCTCGGTAGCCCAGAGCTAGGGAGTCACCCATATGTGAGGACTGACTTCCTGCTTGGTCCTGGAGAAAGAGTAGTTACTCACCTGTAACAGGTGTTCTCCAGGAGCAGCAGGAATCAGTCCTCACAACCCTCCCTCCTCCCCTTGGAGTTGCAGTTGTACATAGTTTGTTTTTACATTTTTGTGTGCTGTTCTTAGCTGCGTCATTTGACTGAGGTAAGATGGCACCTTTAGGCGGGAAGGGAACCGCGCATGCGTGCCAGCATTCCCAAAGGCTTTCATGGAAAGTTGGGGAAATGCTCCACTGGGGCTTCATCGGCGCCGATGACACCCATATGTGAGGACTGATTCCTGCTGCTCCTGGAGAACACCTATTACAGGTGAGTAACTACTCTTTACAGGCTCCTCCATCGAGGAGGGCCGGCAAACAATGTCGCACACTGTCCTCCTCTTGGAGAGCTTGGGGTTCTTGGTCAAGTACCCAAAGTCTCAACTTGAGCTGACACAGGCTCTCGAGTTTATCGGGGCATGCTTTGACACTCTGCAGGCCATTGCCTTCTTGCCGATGGATCGCTCCAACTGCCTCCGAGCTCTGGCAGCTCGCGTCCATAGTGCCCACCAGGTCACCGCTTGGTCCATGCTGCGTCTCTTGGGCCACATGGCCTCGACTGTGCATGTGGTTCCTCACTTCCGCCTGCACATGCGAATAGCCCAGTGGTGTCTCAGTTCTCAATGGAGTCAATGCCTCGGACACCTCAGGGACCCCGTCAGGGTTCTTCCCGATCTTCGGTTCTTGTCCCTGAACTGGTTGAAAAACCCCCACAACCTCCTGCGGGGATCACCCTTCCAGGCCCCACAGCACGAGGTAGTGCTGACCACGGACACTTCCCTGTTAGGGTGGGGAGCCCATTGCGGGTGTCTCTGCACACAGGGGCAATGGTCACCCATGAAGGCTCAGTTGCAGATAAACCTGCTCAAGCTCTGGGCCATCCGTTGGGCCCTGAAGGCCTTTGAGGGTCTCCTCACTGGGAAGTCTATATTCTGATTTATTTTATTTAGCCAGTTTTATATACCACCTTATCGGGCCCCAGACCGACAACCGGATAAGGATGTTCTACATCAACAAAGAGGGGGGCATGGGGTTGCGCTCTCTCTGCAGGGAAGCAGTCTTCATCTGCTATTTTGCCGCCTGGCGGAGTATGTCCCTCAGAGCGACATAACTCCCGGGCCAGGAGAATGGCCTGGTGGACAGACTCAGCAGAATCCTCCGCCCCCATGACTGGCACCTAGATCCCAGAGTGGCGGGCTGGCTGTTCCTATGCTGGGGCACTCCAGTGATGGACCTCTTCACCAGCCCCCAGAACACACAACTCCCTCGCTTCTGCGGCCCAGTGCCGCACCTGGGCAGGGAGGGCCCCAATGCATTTCTCCTGGATTGGTCCTCCAGTCTCGTATATGCATTTCCCTCCTTTCCCCTTATTGCGAGGACACTGTTCAAGGTTCAGCGGGATGGGGCATCGCTGATTCTCATGGCCCCCTCGTGGCCTCGGCAGCCTTGGTTTCTGCTCCTGCTTTGACTGTCCAGTTCCCCTGGGCTCTACCAGGGACTTGCTAACGCAGGAGGAGGGTCGGGTACTACACCCAAACCTATTCTCCCTATCCCTCAGGCCTGGCGGCTGAATGGGTCTCTCTAACCTCTCTGGCCCTTCCAGAGGAGGTTGAGGAAATCCTCCTGGCCTCGAGGAAGGACTCCACTAGGTGGGTCTACGCCTTTAAGTGGAAATGCTTCTCCATCTGGTGCTTGGAACACCAGATCGACACCCTTCTCATGCCTGGTTCGGTGGGTCCTCCAGTACCTCCAACTCTCGAGGGAAGGGCTGAAGTCTAACTCTGGAGTTCATTTGAGCACCATATCGGCTAATCTCCCTATCGATGGAAAGCCTCTCTCGGGGCAGCCACTGGTCTCCCACTTCATGCAGGGCCTTCTGTTATCCAAGCCGCTCATCTGTCCCCCTCCGGCGGATCGGGACTTGATTGTGGTGCTCACGCAGCTCACCCGTCCACCTTTCGAGCCGATGGTGACGTGTTCGCTTTGGCATTTGTCCTGAAAGGTAGCCTTCCTGGTGGCGCTGACCTCTGCTTGCTGAGTCAGTGAGCTTCAGGCTCTCTTGGCTGGTGCCCCTTACTCCAGATTTTATCGGAACAGGGTGGTCCTCCGGACCCATCCTAAATTTTTGCCTAAGGTCATATCGACTTTCCATATCAACCAGGAGATAGTGCTTCCGACCTTCCCGAGGCCCCATGCCAACCAGGCTTCGGTGGCTCTTCACACCCTCCACTGCAAGCGGGCCCTTGCCTTCTATTTGTAGCGAACCCAGACTCGCCGCAAGTTTGACTGCCTTTTTGTGACCTCCGATCCCAATAGGTAGGGGCAAGCGGACACCAAGTGCACCCTCTCTATTTGGGTGGTGGACTGCATCGCGTTCGCCCATGCAAAGGTGGGCGTCCCTCTGGATCGTTGGGTCACTGCACATGGGGTCCAAGCCAAAGCAGCCTCGGTGGCCTTGCTGCGCTCCGTGCCCATGATGGACGTCTGCCAAGTGGCATCCTGGTCTTCTATGAATACCTTCACTGCCCACTACTGCCTGGAGAGGGAGTCGTGTCGGGACAGTGCCTTTGGCCAGGCTGTACTCCGTTATCTGTTCGGGGTATAAGCAACTCCTGCCCTCCGACACTTCTTCACGGCTACCGAAGGTTTTGCCCCGGGGACCCGAAGGCTTGGGCTCCTTCGGACTTCGGCTTCTGCTTGCAGCCTCGCGGAGGAGTTTTTTCTTTTGGTTACAGGTTTGGTAGCCTGTAGCTAGGGAGTCCCATAATTGAGGACTGACTTCCTGCTTGTTCCTGGAGAGAGTAGTTACTCACCTGGAACAGGTGTTATCCAGGGACAGCAGGAATCAGTCCTCACTACCCTCCCGTTGCTGTATTTTTGTCCTTCCCTTGGCATCTGCTTAGTAGGTCTTGAGCTAAGGGACCTGACTGAGCAAGGTGGCACCCTTGGGCGGGAAGAGGACCACGCATGCGTGGTAGCAATCCCAAAGGCTTTCTTTGAAAACTGCGGAGTTGCTCCGCACGGGCTCCGTCGGTGCCGACATCACCCATAAGCGAGGACTGATTCCTGCTGTCCCTGGAGAACACCTGTTACAGGTGAGTAACTACGCTTCCAGGGCCCACTGTAGTATTACAGTGACACTTTTTTTGGATGGGCTCCTTATGTGAGTTTTGGAAGTTTGTGCTGATATGGTATGGTAGGTTTGCTCTTTGTTGTAGGGTTTTTTATTAGTTCACAATATGCCTGGTACTGGAGAATAGTGGTGGAGGTTGCTAGTGAGATTATCAATTAGATTTCTTTCTTTTTTTTTTTTTTTTTTAAATATTGAGTTCTGTGGGTGAATGTCCTGGTTCTGCTCTGCACCTACTGTGGATGCAAAATATGTTGAAAAAGAAAAAACAAGAACCATAACGCAGTTTATAACAAAATTAAAAATGAGTTATAATTCAGTTTTATAAACTGTGCTGTTGGTTCTTGCTGTCTTTTAGTTCCTTGGTGTGCAGACAGGACTGTACCTAGGCCTGTGCAAGCAGTGCAGCTGCACAGGGCGCAAAGGCTTGGGTGGCGCATTTTGATGGTCTGTTGCCCTGCCGCCGCTGGCAAGACAATAGCAGGCATCCGAAATGCACCCCCAAGCCTCTTCGCAGAACTTTAAGCAGGTCTGGTACCTCCCTCCTCCGACACGATGACAGAGCAGGGAGGGACAGATCTGCTTAAAGTGCCAGCGCCTTTCAGATCAGGCGCATGCTCCCCCTCCTCCTCCCCATATCTCTGTCCAGCGCTGCCTGCTCTTTACCTACTGCCGGCACCGCCGTGAAAAAAAACGAGGACGGCAGCAGCAGGGAAAGAGCAGGCAGCACTGGACGGAGGTATGGGGATGGGGGGGGAGAGGGGTGGTGTGCGCCTGAGCTGCAAGTCGCACAGGGCGCGATTGCAGCTCGATATGGCCCTGTGTGCAAACATCTTGCATTTCCTCCATATGATCTAATCGACTTTTTGGTTTGGTTGTCGGATTGGATTTCTGAAAAAGTCCCGCCCCCCTCTAAGGTGGGGGGAGGGGGCGCCATCTCATTCTTAGCCTCAGGCAGCAGATTGCCTTGAGCCGCCCCTGAGCATATCTGTTTAGTTTATTTAGCCTGAAAGCATACTGATATGAGTATTAAAGTATGCTGTTTTTATATTTGTTGTTGTAGAATGCAGTGAACTCATTTGTATGAAGTAGTATGTAATTAAGTAAATTATTTATCTTCTATCAAGCAGGGGGAGGAGTTTGGCTGAAGCATGGATAGAGTTGTGATTTATGCATATACTTTACAGGATAACATTTATGCTGGCTCCTGAGCAGGCACACATGTTCACACCTTTTATGTAGGCACAATTTCTTCAGGACACACGAGCACCAATTAGTCTTCATAAGTGGGCAGGAAGAGGCCTATTTTAACTTAAGCAACCCTTTATGAAATTATCCTCCACAACCTTTGGTCTTACCTCTTAATTTCTATTGCTTTATTCCTTAGCCTACTATACCAGTCCAGGCAAGTGGATTATGCTTACCTGCCAGCAGGAGAAGGCAGATCAGAGCAGCCTTTAATGACATTGCTGGTACATATGCTTGTGCAGTACTGAGAGAAGCTAGTCTTGTTTGCCTCCAGCAGATGTTGAGATGTGTTGACTGTGTAGCAGTGCAGCTAGGCCGGTCTCCCCTGGCCCAGACCATAGTCTTTGTGACATAAGAACAAAAGATATGCCATACTGGGTCAGACCAAGGTCCATCAAGCCCAGAATCCCGTTTCCAACAGTGCCAATCTAGGTCTTCTGAGACTGAGCCCTGTAGGCCCAATATTTGCTCAGAGCATGGGTGTGCCCTTGTCTCATCAAGCTGATAGCTGCACTGTGTCCAGTGCTGTTGGGCCAGAGAGCTCCTGAGAGGGGTTGGTAAGTCTGGGCCCTCCCTTCCCTCTTTGTCCTCTGACTGCAAGCTTTGCTTTTTCTTTGCACTTTTTTTTTCCTATGTTTTGAATTGGCTCTGTTTTGCTGCTTGAATAATGCAGCCTTAAAAAAAAAAAAAAAAAAAGAAGCCCTCTAGGGCAGTCAGGCTTTCCCAGGCCTGTGTAGGTGTCTGGGAGGGTCCTTCTCAGATTTCTTCCACTGATCTCACGGCTGCTGGGATTCCCTCAACAGTAGTTTCCTTTTTGACACTTTTTTTTGGGGGGGGGGGGGGGGGGAGGTTTCTTAGCTTCTGTTTCGGTACTGCAGTGTAAGCCATGTGGCTCAATGTGTCCTGCGGCTCCCTGCTCCCCCCCCCCCAAGCTGGTGTGTTTTGCCCCGAGAATGTGTCTCGGGGCACTTTTTTTTTTTTTTTAAGCATGTTCAGGATTCCCCACAGGGGCCCGAAGCCCAATGCCAACTTTTGACACTTCTGCCACATTTACCCTGATATTTTTCCCACCCCACCCTGTGGAGGGGGGGGGGGGGGGGGGCATGGTAGTGAGGCTGCAACTTCAAGCTCTGAGGGACCTCTGGGACCTTTAGTCAGCCAGCCTTGAGCAGCAGCTCCTAAAACCGCTCAGGCCCCACTAAGCCCTTATCTTCTCTATGGGGAACTCGGGGGGGGGGGGGTCTTATGGTGTCTCCCCATCTGGCTTCCCAAAATGCTAAGGTAAAAAAACAGGAAGCCACTAAATAAATATCCTCCAGACACACTAAGGTGGAAACAGCCCATAAAGAGGCTCGTATCCTAGTGATGTGAACTCTGAGCCCCACCAGCATATCTGCCAAAACCCCCCAAAGCTAGTGGCAGTTGGATTCCTGGCGCTGTCTGATATGTTCTCAGACCATGGGAGAGGGCCAAGGTCCAGCTAATGGGAATAATTGGTAATCTCCAGGAACAAGCAGGAATGTAGTCTTCACATATGGGTATCGTCGGTACCGACAGAGCCTGCGCGGGAACGCTCCCCAGCGTCCAATTCGAAAGCTTTTGGGAGCATCCCACAGTGCCTGCGTGCTGCCTTCCCGCCTTTCCCAACTGCCTCTCTCCAGTTCTTTGTTTTCCGTGGAGCCAGCAGGTCGTTGTTCCTGTCAACCGCAGAAAATTTCCCTTATTACCTTTCTTTTTTGTGGTCACGTCTGCCTTCCTCGACGCTCTACCGGTACCGCCGTTTTTTCTTTCTTTCTTTCTTTTCTAAAAAAAAAAAAAAATACTTACTACTTTTTTCCATGTGCACGCGCCTTTTGGGGCCTTAGGCCCAAAAATTCCTCCACAATGGAAAAGCCCTCTTCGGGTTTCAAAAATTGCACCAAGTGTGGCGGTACCATCTCCGTCACCGACACCCATGAATGGTGTCTCAAATGTTTAGGTCCTGACCACTCCATCACGGAACGTATATCCTGTGCCATGATGTCTAAGAGGTCGGCAGAACCGAGCTGCTAAGCTCAGTACCTTGTTTCCCTCTGATGCAGCCTCGGTGGCATCGACGTCTTCCAGGGCTTCCTCTTCCTCCCGTGGATCTCAGCTAACTAAACACAAGTTTAGCCGGTCCTCAAAGGGTAGATCTCCTTCTAAGCTTCGAGATGCCCCTGGCGTTGCCCTTGAGGATTCTGCACTGGCAAAATTGCCCCGGCAGGAGGCTTCGGCTTCCAAAGCGTTATCGGGGCTCCAGGACGTTATCAAGGCCTCAACCTCGGCAGAACTACTGGTGCTATGCTCTGGGGTACCGGCTGTCTTCTCCGGTACTGACATCCAGGCATCGGCAGCGTCGATAGACCAGAGATTCCTGGCTATTGAACGCAGTCTGGCGGCTCTCCTTGCGGCATCGATACCCTCGGAACCGTGTCAGACAGTTGTACCGGCACCGACTCCGGCACCGGTATTGGTACCGGTACCGATAGCATTGACATCGGTGTCCGCTTTGTCGGCACCCAGTCATCCGATGCCCTCTGGTACCGATACTCCGGTACCGATTTACTCCCGGTACCGACTTTGGTCGGTACGGGTATCGGGCTCTTCAAGAGCATCCAGACAGACGGTATTTCAAGTCTTCAGAAGAATCTGAGGATTCTGACAGTTCTGTCGATGCAGGAATGCTTCTCCCAGAGGAGCCTTCCTCCCCTAAGCGCAGAATGCCTCCTCCAGAGGATATTTCCTTTCAGGACTTCATCAGGGAGGTGGCTCGAGGTCTGTCCATTACTGTGGCTCCTGAATCAGAGCCCAGAGCAAATGAGTTGGAACTTTTACAATATCCCAAAGCTCCTAAAGAGGCAGCTACTCTACCCATCCATTAGATCTTGCATGATCTCATGCTAAGAATGTGGGAGACGCCTCTTACCACCTCTCCTCACTCGCGTAGACTGGATACTATGTACCGAGTCCCTCCTTGTCCTGGTTTCCAGAAGACTCGGCTTCCTCACCACTCTATGGTAGTGAAATCAGCCATGAGAAGGATTAGGAGTGCAAAGAGACATGCCTCTAATTCTCGAGGATGCGAGTGCAGATCTTTGGATGCTTTTGGACGTCGTACTTTCCAAGCTTCCATGTTTTCTGCCAGGATCAGTTCCTGTATTTTATATATGGGAATGTTCCTGAAGGAAATTACTGGGGATTTAGAGGTTTTGAGCCCTCTTCTTCCTGAGGATAAAAGACAGGATTTTCTCACATTGGTCAAACATGCCCAGGATGTTTCCATATTTGTCAATCGTGCAGCTTTTGACTGTTTTGAGTGCATAAGCAGAACCTCTGCCATTGCCATAGGTGCACGAAGAATTGCCTGGCTCCAGGCATCTGATTTGGAGCTCTGGGTACGAGACAAACTGGGCAATATTCCTTGTACTGGTGAGAACCTGTTTGGCCTTTTCTTGCCAATCTTTACCAATGAGTTGGATGCTGACAACTCCACTTTGGATAGGCTATCCAAAGCCACTGCTGATCCTACGAGAAAGGCTTCTTGAAAGATTTTTCTTCTAAAAAAAAAAGAGGTTTTATCCCTCTTATTCCCAGCAGGGACGTTCTACAGGTCAGCCTACCCGGAAGGGTCAGCAACCACCCAAACAAAAGAAAGCAAAGACTGCTAAGTCTCAACTGTCTCAGCAGTCTCAGCCTCCACAAGGCCTTTGACTTTCATCTAGAGAACTTAGCCTTACTGGCCCTGAATGGACCAGAGCCTTCCACCATTCCAGGAAGGTTATGTCACTTTGCCCCCAGGTGGGAGCAGATCACAGCAGAGCAGTGGACACTCCATCATAAGAGAGAGGGGTACAAGCTGCACTTCCTGTGCATGCCCCCTTCCATCATGGTAAGACAGTTCAATTCTCAGACCTCTCTCATCAGCCTGTTAGATCAAGAGGTCACTATGCTTCTTGCCCAAGGGGCAATAGAAGAAGTACCCATTCAACAACATGGTACGGGGTTTTACTCCCCCTATTTTCTTGTTCCAAAGAAAACAGGGGGATGCAGACTTATTTTGGACCTCAGAAAATTGAACAAATTCCTGTTCAAAGAAAAATTCAAGATGATTTCTTTAGGAGCTCTGCTGCCATACCTTCAGAGTCAGGACTGGCTTTGTTCTCTAGATCTCAAGGATGCGTACACTCATATTCTCCTCCACCCAACTCACAGGAAATTCCTTTGGTTCCTTTTTCAAGGAAAGCACTACCAATACAGGGTGCTTCCTTTTGTCCTGGCCTCAGCACCAAGAGTGTTCACGAAATGCATGGCTGTGGTAGCAGCATTTCTCTGCACTCTAGGGATATTAGTCTTCCCCTACTTAGACGACTGGCTCATTCGAGCCCCATCAGAGTCAGAAGCCAGGACCTCCCTATCTTGCACAATGTGTATCCTTCAGTATTTGGGTCTTGTCATAAACGTCCCAAAATCCAGTCTAACTCCCACTCAATTTCTAGAATTCATAGGAGCTTTGCTGGATACCAAAAGGGCAAGGGCCTATCTTCCCCAGGCCCGTTGCCTTCGCATGGTCCAGTTAGCTTCTCAAGCAGTGCTAAAACCTCTCCTCACTGTCCGAGAAATGCTACAACTACTAGGCCACATGGCATCTACCGTGCATGTGGTTCCTTATGCTCACTTCCATATGAGAGCAGCCCAGTGGAATTTATCCACTCAGTGGACCCAGGCATTAGGGTGCCTGTCAGACAAAATAGCAAGCACAAGTTGCCTCATTTTGTCCCTCCAATGGTGGCAGTCCACTCAGAACCTGTTGTTGGGGTCCCCATTTCAACAACCCTTACCCCAGGCAACTCTCAACAGATGCTTCACCAATGGGTTGGGGGGCTCATTTACAAGACCTCTCCACCCAAGGCACTTGGACTCCACAGGAGAGTCATCTACATATCAATCTCTTGGAGCTCAGAGCAATCTTCCTTGCTCTTCGAGTGTTCCACACCCTGCTCAGCTACAAGACTGTCCATATGAATGAGGACTATCAAGTAGCCATGTTCTATGTGAACAAACAGGGGGGAACAGGCTCTCTGTCGCTTTGCAACGAAGCTTTGCGACTACGGGCCCTCGCCTGAGAGCATCAGATTCATCTCCTGGCAGTGTATCTTCCAGGCATACAAAACTCTTGGGCAGACAGACTCAGTCGGGTTCTGCTTCCACACGAATGGTCTCTCCATGTAGACCAGGTCACCAAGATTTTTCAAATTTGGGGAACCCTGGACATAGACCTCTTTGCAAGTCCGTTGAATGCCAGACTTCCCCGGTTCTGTTCCAGAATCCCGGCTCAGGGCTCTCAGGCCAAGGATGCTTTCCTCCTTCACTGGGGCCAAGACTTCCTTTATGCCTTTCCACCCATTCCCCTAATTCCCAAGACGCTATAGAAGCTTCAGAGAGACAGAGGGCGTATGATTCTCATAGCGCCACATTGGCCTCGGCAGGTGTGGTACCCTCTGCTTCTACATCTCTCTCAAGCTCCCTCCCTGGAGTTAGGGTCTGCTCCAGATCTCCTATCTCAAGAGAACGGAATGTTATGGCATCCCAATCCCCAGTCTCTGCATCTCAGGGCTTGGTTGCTGAAGGCCTAGTTCTCCATGATCTTAACCTCCCTCAGCACGTAAAGGATATCCTTTATGCTTCCAGGAAGCCTTCCACAAGACGCTCTTATGCTTTCAAGTGGAAAAGGTTTACCATATGGTGTTCGCAGAAAGGTCTTAACCCCCTTGCTATACCTCTGGAATCATTACTGGAGTATCTCCTTCATTTATCCAATGCAGGACTTAAGACTGACTCAGTGAGAGTCCATTTGAGTGCTATTGCAGCTTCCTTTAAGCCTCTAAATGGACAACCTATTTCCTCCCATCCTCTTATAGCAAGATTTATGAGAGGCCTTCTTCTAACTAAGCCTCCCATTAGGCCACCACCTGTGGCATGGGATTTAAACTTTGTTCTTGGTCAGCTCATGAAGCTACCTTTCAAACCCTTAGCCACTACCTCCTTGAAATTCCTTTCTTGGAAGGTTATCTATCTCATTACAATCACATCAGCACGTCGCATCAGTGAGTTGCAAGCACTAGTGACTGATCCACCTTATACAAGGTTCCATCATGACAAGGTAGTCCTTAGAACTCATCCACACTTTATGCGAAAGCTGGTCTCGCCTTTTCATCTAAACCAAGCGGTCTACCTACCTGTGTTCTTTCCAAGGCCTCATGCATCAAATGCAGAAAGGAATCTTCATACTTTGGACTGTAAAAGAGCTTTAGCCTTTTACTTACAAAGAACACAGCAACATAGAAAGTCCTCTCAACTTTTTGTTGCTTTTGATCCTTCTCATTTGGGACTTCCAGTCTCCAAGAGAACACTGTCTATCTCCTTTGCCTATCAGAGTAAGAACCTTCCTCTGGAGGGCCATGTCACAGCTCACAATGTGAGAGCCATGGCAGCTTCAATGGCTCATCTGCACTCTGTGTCTATCGACGACATCTTTATCTTTATTTAAAACTTATTATACTGCCTAAACCAAGAGGCATGCGGCGATTCTGTCGAGCAGCCACCTGGGCCTTGGTTCATACCTTCACAGCCCATTACTGCTTAGACAAGGACTCCCGCCAGGATGCCTTGTTTGGTCAGGCTGTTCTCCAACACCTGTTCCATACCTAATCAACTCCTACCCACCATCCCTGGTTGGATGCCAGAGATCAATGGGGGGAAGTGGAGCCCTTTCTCAGGCACACACAGCTTCTGGGGTCTCTCCCTGGCATCTAAAGCTAGGGAGTCCCCATATGCGAACACTACATTCCTGCTTGTTCCTGGAGATAGCATAGTTACTCACCTGTAACAGGTGATCTCCGGGAACAGCAGGAATTTAGTCTTCACAACCCACCCACCTCCCCTAGGAGTTGTATCTCTCTATCTCTTTCCTTTCCCTCTCTCTCTCTTTGTCTCAGCTTTAAAACTCAACTGGAGAGAGGCAGTTGGGAAAGGCGGGAAGGCAGCACGCAGGCGCTGTGGGATGCTCCTAAAAGCTTTGATTGGACGCTGTGGAGCTTTCCCGCGCAGGTTCCGTCTGTACCGATGATACCCATATGTGAAGACTAAATTCCTGGTGTTCCCGGAGATCACCTGTTACAGGTGAGTAACTATGCCATCTCTGATACGTCCAGTGCCCTCCTTGTATCCAGCCAATGCGGCGAGGGATCTGACCAAAGGTCCTCATCAATAGAGCAGGACAGGGATGGATGCTGAAAGGGAAGGAAGGAAGACAGAACTCTCTGGAGAAAAAGGAGGCACTTCCCAGAGAGACAAGTGCTGCTGACATGACTAAAATGTTCAACAGGGCAAGGCCTTGTAGCTATGCATTGGTTTTAATAATAAGATAAATTAGTTTTGAGGAGGGATCTGTCTACTTACCATGATGTATAAGCATGTATGACCAGATGGAGACATGGATTAATACAAATCAAGGACATTTTAGTCCACAATCTGATTTTAGTGATCTGATTAGTTGGACCCTGTTCCTTACATTATAGGTTACCTTTCAGCAGCATATGAAAGGAAGGCTGTTCCACAAATTGGATGTGTGTGTGGGGTGGGGGGAGGGGGACCAAATATAAATATATGGTAACTATGTTTAAAGTGGATGTCACTAAGGGGCATATGTACTAAAATGTGCTAACGGTCAGTGCAGGGTTTAGCGTGTGGTAAATGGTTACGTGGAACCATGGTAACCATTACAGCATGCTAAAAATGCCAGCTGCTTGTTAATCTCATACTAAGTGCTTAGCACACAAATGGGCTGGTTTAACACAGGTAGGTGCTTCTCACAGCACCAACTGTATGGGATCTTGTTGGGAACACCTCCAACAGTTAGCATGGGTTGGCCACACCACCTGTGTTAATTTTTGACACTAAATACACTTTAAGATGCTTATTCTAATACTGTTCAGTAAACATGCCCCTATATAATTTCAAAAGGCTTTTTTGTATTTCAAGAGCCATTGGAGTAGAAAAAAAATGATTTCTTCCATAGTGTCCCTCCAGTCTGGTCCAGACTACCGGGTGTTTGCCTCATTCCAGCAGATGGAGCCTGAGAATTCCAGGCTTTTGGTGATGTCATCCCACCAAGCCAGTATCCTCATTCTCGAAGCAGATGGGGTGAGCTCCATATAGCTCATTGTGGACTGGTGGGGGTGGGGGAGAAAAAGAAAGATAAGCACTTAGCAGACGATCAGGCAAGCAGTATTGCAGGATAAAGAGCTTGCACAGACTGGTCTGTTTACCTTGTAGCCTACAGTTTGGGGGCCTGCCTCACAGCTGCGGGGAGAGTCCAGCCACATGGAGTCTGAGTATTCGGTCAGGGGAGGGTGGTGGTCCAAGTGCATACCTGGGAGGGACCCAAGTCAGTTTGTTCAATGTAAACTGCCTTGATATCATGAAAGGCGGTATATAAGAAATGTTAAATAAGTCTCTGCTCTTCTGTGCTGCAACATGTGGTTACCTGTCCAGTGGTGAGTGGCATGGGAACCGGCAGCAGGAAGAAAAATGGTTTCATTTTATTTAGCCAAGTAGATAAACATTCTCCAGGAACAAGCAGAAAGTTGGTCCTCACATATATGGGTGATGTCTGTGCCACCGGAGCCCGCGTGGAGCATTTCCTCAGCTTACAAAGAAAGCCTTTGGGACATACTATCGCGCATGCATGGTCCAAGGGTGCATCTTGCTCAGTCTCCTTTTCTGCGGAGCCCAGCGAATGTCTCTCCTGTTTCCCCAGAAAAAAATCCTGCTAAATCCTTAAAAGTTAGCTTTTCCCAGTTTGCGTACCAGTTCCTCTTCCCGCCTCAAGCTGGTGCCAGACTCAACACTGTTCTTGGCTCTTCTCTCCTTTTTTTCAATCAAGGCTTGCCTCAACCGGCATTCATGCCTTTTTTTGGCCCGGCAGTCTTCTACCTCAGCAGTCTTCTACCTCGGCCGGATGTTTCCCACCTTGTCTCCTGATGTGTTCAAGAAATGTGACTGCTGCAATCAAACCATGTCAGTATCCGACACCCATGACTGCTGTCTACGCTGTCTGGGACCAGACCATGACAGCATTTCCTGTGACCTGTGCAAGGCCATGACTCCTAAGACCAATAAAGAGATTGGAGTTGCAGGAAAAACTGTTCCCAAGGTCCAACTCGGCACCAGCCTCCCCAATACCGAGCTCCAAACCCAGCAATCTCCAGGAACAAGCAGGAATGAGTCTTCACATATGGGTACGTCGGTACCGACGGAGCCGGCACGGGCATGCTCCACAGCATCCAATCAGAAAGCTTTTGGGAGCATCCCTCGCGCCTGCGCGATGACTTCCCGCCTTTCCCACTGCCTCTCTTCAGTTTTTGTTTTTCCGCGGAGCCAACAGGACGTCTTCCTGTCACCGCAGAAACGTTTTTCTTTTAAAAATCCTTATTTTCTTATTTTCTTGTGGTCGCGGCTGTTTTTCCCGTCGATACCGGTACCGCCGGTGCTTAGAGAAATATTTCTCCTCAGTTTTTTGTTTAACTTTTTTGGGCCTACCAGGCCTTTTCCAACATGGAGCCGCCTTCTAAGAAGTGCCTTCACTGTGGAAAATTAGTTTTCTTTGTAGACTCCAATGCTTGGTGTCTAACCTGTTTGGGTCCTGACCCCTTTTCCCCTGATACCTCAGGCTATTTTATTGGGAGAAGACCTTCCCTTTTTCGAGTTTCCCTCAATGCCGTTTTTCCTCCTGAGGTGAGGACACCGGTTTATTCTTCTCTCCAGGATCAGGTAACCCACAAACAGTCTGTTCAGACTAGCCAATTCTTGAAGGGTAAGTCTCATGCCCAGCATGATGACGGCTCCGGCCTTACTCTCAAGACCTCATTGGCAATAAAACCTCGGCGGGAGTCTTCGGGCTCCAAAGCATTTACGGGGTTTCAGGTTGTTCCTGGGGCTCACCCCTCACAGAACATACCTGAGCCGTGCTAGGGGGTGGCATCCGCTTCGAGCGGTACCGATAACCCGGCATCGGTGTCGAGTGCTGCACTCTTCACCAGGGATCGTCATCGAGCATCCTCGCTACCTTCGGGTCTGAGCGATACGACTCAAATTGACTTTCCTGCATGTCAGCCGTGCTTGGGGGTGGTATCCGCTTCGAGCTGTACCAATCCCCCGGCATCGGCACTGGTGTCGAGTGTTCCACTCTTCACCTGGGATCGTCATCTGGTATCCTCGGTACCTTTGGGGCCGATCGATACGTCCCAGATTGACTGTCCTGTATCTTCGCCATGCTCGGGATTGGTATCGGCTTCGAGCGATACCGATACCCTGACATTGGCACCAGGATCGAGAGTTCCTCCCTTCACCGGGCATTGTTTTCGGACGTCCTCGCTACCTTCAGTACAGATCAATGCGACTCCGATTAACCTTCCTGTATCGGCATTGCCGATACCACAAACAACGTCGGTACTTTCTAGACATGTATCGATGGACTCGCTCGCTTCGATCCCGAGTCTGGAATCGATATCCAGTCTAGATGATTTGATACCGACGTGCTTCGGAACCGATCCATATCGTTTCCGGCTTCGCAGTACCGAGGATATTCATCAAGGCTCTTGGCTTACCTCTGTACCGCTTCAGCAGCCCCCGAATACTGCTTCGATGACATTATTGTCCCTGATACCGGTGTCGGGGTCGATTCCTGCAGTTCCATCGGTGCCATCGATCCTTTCTATGCCTAGTTTGGAATCGATACCAGGCACTCACGATGCAGTACTAACTGCTTCAAATCAGAACTCTCAGGATCACTGTCCATCGAGCAGGATTCTTTTTCTGCACCAGTCCAGTATCTCTTCTGGTGCTCAAGCTGCTCCTTCAACCTCAGCTTGCCCAGGATTAGTTCCTATTGGAAATCCTTCTTTTCAGGAGTTTCTCCTTGACATGGCAACCTTTCTTGCCATTCCTATTCCTGGTTTTTTTCTTGACCAAGCTCCTGTAGAAAAGGAAAATATAATGCTTCCTTTACATCATTCTTTACAGGATCTTCTTCTGAGGATATGGGAATCACCTTTGAGGGTTCCCTTGCCTTCTACAGCCATGGACATTCTGTATCAGGTACCTCCCTCTCCAGGGTTTCAGAAAAACCAACTTCCACATCATTCCATGGTAGTGGAATCAGCATTGAGAAAGGTAGGAAGTAAGAAGAAGCATTCTTCTTATCCGCCAGGTTGTGCATCTAAAGCACTTGATACCTTTGGACGTCAAACCTTCCAAACTTCTATGCTGGCTTCAAGAATTATTTCATATATTTTCTATATGAGTCTGACACTTCAGGAGGTCACAGAAAAATTATCTCTTGTCTCCTTTTCTGTCAGATCCTAAGGCCTCTGACTATTCCTTGCTTCTTAATCATAGCAGGAATATCTCTTGGTTCCTTTCTCGTGCTTCTCTAGACTCTTTTGAGTCTGTCAGCAGATCCTCTGCTATTGCCATTGGAGCTCGTCGTACGGCCTGGCTGCAAGCTTCTGACTTGAGCAGATGGGCACAACATACACTGGGTAATTCTCCTTGTACTGGAGAAATTTTCTTCAATAAAGAGGCTTTACGGCAGGTTGCTCATTGCTCCACTGACTTTCCTAGTTCTGGAAACCGTCCTAAGCCTTCTTTTTCCCCAGGACGTAGGAAATGTCCTACCAAACCTTCTTTCCCTAAGAAAAGAAAGTTTCACCCTTCTTCTGCCCATCCTCTTGATGTACCCAAGCAAGGGACATCTCATCCTAGTCTGAAGTCTCCAGACTCTAACCAGGCTAATCATAGCCAGCAACCATAGGTTCCTGTATGTTACCTACACTGGTTTTTCTTTTCAGTATGCTAAGCTGTTAGGATATTTTTGTCCATGGGTTACAGAATTCTCCCTTTCTTTTTATCATAAAGGGAGATTACAATTATCCCATGATAGTTTCTGTCCCCACATGGACATTTTTCCTTCAGCTGACTTACCATATGGTACGTCACCTACCAACCCCCACTCTTCCAGGGTTTCCCCTGCTCGAGTTGGTACCATACTGAAACACTTCTCTTCTTTCCAGTGTAGATTTTCTACTATCCTTCAATGCATGCTCTGAACAACTCATCAGACAGGGACGGAAATATCCCCGCTCCCTCTGTCTGTTTTTCTCCCTGTTTTTATACAGGGGGCTCCCCTTTTTTCTTTGTTCAGTTGCTGCACATACAGAAGTTCCAGTGCTTACTTTAAAGTTTCTTGCAAGCTACTTTCATTATCTTGCATAATACTACTCATTGCAGGTTATCTTCTTCTAGCCATATCCTTACCTAGGATGTAGCAGCACTTCTGACTGCTGTCAGTTATCTCATAATTTTCCTGCACAATGCTCTCTGCAATCTTCAGAGAAGCTTTCTACTATGGGCCCTTGCTGTAGAGCATTCATCTTTGTCTCTGAGGGTTTTTTCCATATAATAGAAAAAGCTTATATAGTCATTCCATGGCTATGTAGGTTCTTTCTACCCTCTTGTCTCCTATTGTGATACAGAAGACAAGTGTTTTCTGCGTGAATGTCCATGGAGTTCCCAATCTGGCAGGAATTTACCCCTTTTTTCCTTGCAGCTTGGTATTTTTTCTACTCCACTTGGACAACGCATACTCTTTTACTATACATGATACCTCTGAGTCCCTTAACTGGGTCATCCAGGTATCTTAGTCCATGCGTTTCCTTGTCCTTTGGACATGTCAGAGTCCTCCAGTACTCCTAACATGCTCTTACCAGACTGCTATTATCCTCTGTTTTTCACGCAACCATACTGGTTATCCACTAAAACGCATTCCTGCACCACGGAAATAGATTCTCTATATATCTTCAGGTGGTTTTTACCCCCTTATTAGATGAATCTTTTCCCTTCACATTCCCCATGTGAATGCTTTTTTGGGGCTCAATTGCAGGCATATATCCTCAGACTTATAACCATACATATGTTTATAATCTGTGGGGGCATATATCTATCTATCTCTCACATATTGGACACACACACACACACACACACACACACACACACACACACACACACACACACATATATATATATATATATACGTACCTATTGGGAGATGTCCATAGGATGCTAAGTATTACCGTCTACCTCCCTAACTGTCTGTGCTATAAAGCTTTTACCTTCTTAAGGGTCCAGACAGTCAACTTGCCGCCTTTCGTATGGCTCAGTAACTGGGAGCGGTTATACACACAATTGCTGCTGTGATGTTAACAGCTTCTAGTTTTGTTATAGATCTCCCTATCTATGAAGTATCAAACTTCTATGTCTTCCTAGCTCTTACCAGCTAGGAAAGACAGTGTACATCTTCAGTATTTGAGTACACTTCTGTTTTCCTTGGGAATAGGGGTTTTTTCCATACCCTCTCTTCCTTTCCGGACTGGGCTAATTCTCCAGATCGGTCAGTCGTCTTCTTTTAGTCCTCAATGATAATAACTCTGTACCTAAAAAAGTTCTCAGCTTTTTCCCATAAAGCTCTCCATTGAAGACCTGCCATTCTTCTCCTGCCCCAGTTGACACCTGGGTCACATGCCCATCCCAGATTTGGAACTTCATCCTCACTGCTGTGAAGTTACCTTGAAGATTCCGCTACTGCATCTACAGTACACTCCATCACAGTTCTACTTCCTACAATCCAGTAGGTAAGTCCTATGTTGTACTGGTTCATTAAATATTTTAATGATACTTGACATACATTCTAAAGACTCATCTCTCCTGTAGTCTTTAGATTTGCTGTTCCTTGCAGCTCTTCTCTATTCAACTCCTAACCCCCATCCCTCAGGGGATGCAGGGGATCCAGGTTTGGAAAATGCCGTCCTGTCCAGGGATACGCATTTTAGGGATTCTCCCCTGGCACCCACAGCTAGGGAGTCCCCCATATGTGAAGACTCATTCCTGCTTGTTCCTGGAGATAGCACAGTTACTTACCTGTAACAGGTGATCTCTGGGAACAGCAGGAATTAGTCTTCACAACCCACCCACCTCCCCTAGGAGTTGTATCTATCTATTTCCTTTCCTTTGTCTCTCCTTTCTGTCTCAGCTATTAAACTCAACTGAAGAGAGGCAGTGGGAAAGGCAGGAAGTCACCGCGCAGGCGCGAGGGATGCTCCCAAAAGCTTTCTGATTGGATGCTGGGGAGCATTCCCGTGCAGGCTCCGTCGGTACCGACGTACCCATATGTGAAGACTAATTCCTGCTGTTCCCAGAGATCACCTGTTACAGGTAAGTAACTGTGCTTTTCCTGTGAGGCCCAAGTGTCCTCTGAGTCCCACAGCAGTGGCTCCTCC
This sequence comes from Ichthyophis bannanicus, assembly GCA_033557465.1. NCBI lineage: Eukaryota > Metazoa > Chordata > Amphibia > Gymnophiona > Ichthyophiidae > Ichthyophis > Ichthyophis bannanicus. Next base: position 41,677,370 of record CM066048.1, on the reverse strand, counting down.
AAGAAGACCTCGGAACCCAAGAGAAAGAAGAAACAATCTTCAAAGTCCATCCAGGTTCCACCGGAGAAACCTGGTAAAACCCCTTGGAGGGACTTGGTAGGGCACTTCTCAGAGCAGCCCAAGGTCCTCAAAAAGGTTTCCTTGGCCGGCGGAGACTGAGGTTCCTCGAGACCATGGTCCTCATCGAGGATGCACTCGCGAGAGTGCCGGCGCTGGGCTCAAGATACTCTGTGCCTGTGCCGAAAGCTGCGGAGCCTTCTGGCTTGGAAAACAGAATGGTGGCCCTGGAGCAGAACATCCCTGCTATCCTGGCCCTGCAGCAGGCAATGATGGCTGGTTTGTTCGCATTATCTGCCCTGATGACCAGCTCCCTGACTGGAAGGGGGGGGGTCCCCCCCCCCAGTCGTTGGGCCAAGCTCAGAGCACCACCGGCCTCAGTAAGTCCTCGGCACCAGTTAAGGTCCTGGTCCTGTTTTTTGGGAATCCGATCCTCCCCGGCAAGTTTCTGCAACTTGGACACCAGGTCCTCCAGAGGCCCCAGGCCCCTTGGCACTGGCCTCGAGGCAAGGAGTTGCAGGGCCTCGGATTTGTCGTCAGCCCTTGACTCAGAGTGGGAGAGCGACCAGGCATCCCTGGAAACCAGACGGCACAGACATCCTCTCAGATCTGGTGCTCCGGCAACATTCTTCTCCAGAGGATGTGGTCTTCCACAACTTTGTCAGGAATATGGCCAGAGCCCCCTCAGCGCAAACCAAGACGGAGGACCCATGCACTGGGAGCTGGAGATCCTCCAGTATAAGTCTCCACCCAAGGAAACTCTCAGTGCCGGTGTAGCTGATCTTCAGGCGGCTGCTGTTGAGAATGTGGAGACCCCAGTGTCTGTACTGGTGGTCAGCCAGTGTCTTGATGCCATGTACCGCGTCAGGAAGGGGCCCGGGTTCCAAAAACACCAACTCCCACATAACTCCATGGTTGTCGAGTCAACCATGCAAAACCCCAACAGCCAGAAAACCCATTCTTCTGTTCCCCCTGGTAGGGATGCTGGAGCCTTCGATGCCCTTGGGCGCAAGTGCTACTAGGGCTTGATGCTGAGGTGCCTGATCCAGGTCTGAGTTTTATACATAGGCATATACCTCAAGGCCTTAACCCAGGAGTTGTCTGGGTTTTCAGCAGGGCTTACTGGGGAACCCCTTCAACAGTATCAATCCCTGACCTCCGGCATCAAGGGCTGCTCTAAGTTCCTTTCCCGGGCAGCCTATGATGACTTTAAGTCTGCGGCTCAGGTAGCAGTGGCCAGCATCGGCACCTGACTCCAAGCTTGGCTGCAGTCTTTGGACCTCAAGCAGTGGGTCCAAGACAAACTGCTTGATGTCCCCTGTACCGGGGCGAACCCTGTTTGGCAAACCTATGGCCGACAGGGCGGCCGAGATAGAGGCCGACATGGTGACTTGACAGACTCTCCAAGAAGACCTCGTCCTTCCCCTGTAAGAAACCATTGGGGAGAAGACCCCCCTTCCCAAGGAAAAAAGGAGCCTTTTTAATCTGAGTCAACACTACCAGCCATTCTCAGGCCAGCAGCAGGGTTCTCACCCCAAAAGACAAAACCATGGGGCCCAGAAGCCAAAGGCACAGAAGTTCTAGCTCCCACCCAACCCGGGGAGCTTTTGATTCCCAGGGCAGGGCCTCCCCTCCCCCGGGAGACCTTCACCAGCCCATAGGGGGCTACCTGGCACGCTTTGTTCACAGATGGGCCAGTGTAACCTCAGACCAGTGGGTACTGCAGGTGGTAAGGGAGAGATACCTCCTCCACTTACAGCAGGTACCACCCAGGTTTTTTCTAGGAGAGCCAGTGCGACCTCTCCTTCACCATACCCTTCTGCTCTCAGAGCTCGCAGGTCTGCTCAGGGACAACGTAGTAGAGCCTGTACTTGAAAATCTATGGGGAAAAGGCTTCTAACTCAAGATACTTCCTTGTCACAAAGAGAACTGGGGGCCTCAGGCCCATGCTAGACCTGAGAAATTTAAACAAGTTTCTGGTGAGGGAGAAGTTGAAGATGCTCTCCCTTGGAACATTGCTGCCTTACTTCCACCAGGGAGATTGGCTGTGCTCCTTGGACCTAAAAGATGCATGCATGCAAATCCTTATCCATCCCTCCCACAGGCAGTACCTACGGTTCGTGGTGAGAAGGGCACTACCAGTACAAGGTGCTACTCTTCAGCCTAGCCTCCTCACCAAGGGTTTTTACCAAATGCCTGGTGGTGGTAGCCACCTACCTGTGCCTACAAGGGGCTTTCGTCTTCCCCTACCTGGATGACTGGCTCATCAAAGGAGGTATAACCTCAGAAGTCAATCAGGCCACAGAATGTGCAACCTTGCTTTTACAGAACCTGGGGTTCGTCAACTACCCCAAATCTCATCTCTCTCCAGCCCAGAGTCCGGAGTTTATAGGTGCCCAGTTGGACACATTACAGGCCAAGGCCATCCTCCGAAGAGAGGGCAAATGCCTCAGGCAACTGGTAGGAGAGATACAATGCTGCCAGTCAGGTGCATCTCGCCGCCTCCTGTGTCTACTGGGCCATATGGCCTCAATGGTCCATGTCACACCTTCAGCCCACTTACAAATGTGGACAGCCCAGTGGTGTCTATGTTCGCAGTGGACTCAGGCCATGGGCAAGCTATGGGACAGGGTCAGGGTTACCCACCAACTGGCAAGCCGCCTCAACTAGTGATAAAGCCTGCACCACCTCTAGGCAGGAATTCTCTTCCAGGCACCCATGCCACAGAGGACCCTGACCACAGATGCCTCTCTCCTGGATTGAGGGGTACATTGTGGAGACTGCCGCGTGCAGGGCAGCTGGTCTCAGGAGGAGTTGCTCCTCCAGATCAATCTCCTGGAGCTCAGGGCACTTTTCTTGGTTCTACGAGCTTTCTGCCACCGCCTGCAGCACTGACCTGTACTGATCCAGATGGACAACCAGGTCGCCATGTTTCTTATCTCCAGGAACAAGCAGGAATGTAGTCTTCACATATGGGTATCGTCGGTACCGACGGAGCCTGCGCGGGAACGCTCCCCAGCGTCCAATTCGAAAGCTTTTGGGAGCATCCCACAGCGCCTGCGTGCTGCCTTCCCGCCTTTCCCAACTGCCTCTCTCCAGTTCTTCTTTTTCCGCGGAGCCAGCAGGTCGTTGTTCCTGTCACCGCAGAAATTTTTCCCTATTCTCCTTCTTTTTTGTGGTCGCGTCTGCCTTCCCTCAATACTATACCGGTACCTTCGGTTCTTTCTGTCTGGAAAAAAAAATTTATATATATATATTTTTTTGTTTTTTAATCTTTTCTTCCTCAGGTGCACACGCCATTTTGGGCCTTAGGCCCAAAACTTCCTTTACTATGGAAAAACCCGCTTCGGGTTTTAAGAAGTGCACCAAGTGTGGCGGTACCATCTCCGTCACCGACACCCATGAGTGGTGCCTTAAATGTTTAGGTCCTGACCACTCCATCTCAGAGTGTATGGCCTGTGCCATGATGCCCAAGAGGGGGTCAACAAAACCGAGCTGCTAAGCTCAGCACCCTGTTTCCCTCCGATGCAGCCTCTGTGGCATTGACGTCGTCCAGGGCTTCGTCTTCCTCCCATGGATCTCGGGTAACTAAACATAAGTCTGGCCGGTCCTCAAAGGATAGATCTCCTTCCAAGCATCGAGATGCCTCTGGCGTTGCCCTTGAGGGTTCTGTACCGGCAAAATTGCCCCGGCGGGAGGCTTTGGCTTCCAAAGCATTATCGGGGCTCCAGGATGTTCTCGAGGCCTCAACCTCTGCAGAATTACTGGTGCCATGCTCTGGGGTACCGGCTGCTTTCTATGGTACCGATACACAGGCATCGGCAGCGTCGATGGACCAGAGGTTCCTGGCTATTGAATGCAGTCTGGCGGCTCTCCTTGCGGCATCGACACCCTCGGAACCACGTCAGACAGTTCAACCGGTACCGGCACCGACTCCAGCACTGGTACTGACAGCATCGGCATCGACATCGGTGTCTGCATTGCCGGCACCCAGTCATGCCATGCCTTCCGGTACCGATACACTGGTACCAATTCCCCCTGGCACCGACTTTAGTCGGTATGGGTATCGTGCTCTACAAAAGCATCCGGACAGAAGGTACTTCGAATCTTCGGAGGAGTCTGAGGATTCTAATAGCTCTGTTGGTGCCGGAGTACTTCTCCCGGAGGAGCCTTCCTCTCCTAAACGCAGGATGTCTCCTCCAGAAGATATCTCCTTTTAGGACTTTATCAGGGAGGTGGCTCGGTCTTTCCATTACTGTGGCTCCTGAAACAGAACCCAGGGCAAAGGAGTTGGAAATTTTGCAATATCCCAAAGCTCCTAAGGAGGCAGCTACTTTGCCTATCCATGAGATCTTACATGATCTCATGTTGAGAATGTGGGAGACAACTCTTATCACCTCTCCTCACTCTTGTAGACTGGATACCATGTATCGAGTACCTCCGTGTCCTGGCTTCCAGAAAACTCCGCTTCCTCACCACTCTATTGTAGTGGAATCAGCTATGAGAAGGATCAGAAGTGCAAAAAGGCATGCCTCTAATCTTCTAGGACGTGAGTGTCGAACTTTGGATGCCTTTGGACGTCGTACTTTCCAGGCTTCCATGCTTTCTGCCAGGATCAGTTCCTATATTTTATATATGGGAATGTTCCTTAAGGAAGTCACAGGAGATTTAGAGGTGTTGAACCCTCTTCTTCCTGATAAGAGGCAGGATTTTCTCACACTGGTTAAACATGCATAGGATGTTTCTAAGTTTGTCAGTCATGCAGCTTTTATTTTATTTGTGTGTTTTATTTATACCGCCCCTTCCAGAGATCAGGAGCGGTTTACAGAGAATATGTCAAAAAATTAACATTAACATTACATGGAACATTAACAGTGGAAAATTTGTTACATAGGAACCTAAAATATAATTATAAACGTATTAACTATTTACATTGCTTGAGAGAGATTTTGACTGTTTTGAGTGCATAAGCAGAACCTCTGCCATTGCCATAGGTGCACGTAGAGTTGCCTGGCTCCAGGCATCCGATTTGGAGCTCTGGGTGCAGGACAAACTGGGCAATATCCCTTGTACAGGTGAGAATCTATTCGGCAAGAATTGGCAAGAGAAGGCCAATGAATTGGATGCTGACAACTCTACTTTGGATAGACTGTCAAGCCACAGCTGATCTTGCAAGGAGAAAATCTTTCAAGAAACCATTCTTCTCCAAGAAGAAGTTTTATCCTTCTTATTCCCAGCAGGCATGTTCTGCAGGTCAACCTGCCCGAAAGAGTCAGCAACCACCTAAACAGAGGAAAGCGAAGACTGCTAAGCCTCAACCGTCTCAGCAGTCTCAGCCTCCACAAGACCTTTGACTTCCATCTAGAGAACTTAGCCTTCCTGGCTCTCAATGGTCCTGAGCCTTCCACCATTCCAGGAAGGTTGTGTCACTTTGCCCCCAGATGGGGGCAGATAACAGCAGAGCATTGGACTTTCTCCATTGTAAGAGAGGGGTACAAGCTTCACTTTCTCTGCATGCCCCCTCCCACAGTAGTAAGACAGTTCAATTCTCAGACCTCTCTCATCAATCTGTTAGATCAAGAGGTCACTATCCTTCTTGCCCAAGGGGCAATAGAAGAGGTACCCATTTCTCAACAGGGTACAGGGTTTTACTCCCCCTATTTCCTTATCCCAAAGAAAACAAGGGCACAGACCTATTCTAAATCTCAGAGAATTGAACAAATTCCTGTTCAAAGAGAAATTCAAGATGATTTCTCTAAGAACTCTGCTGTCATACCTTCAGTGTCAGGATTGGCTTTGTTCTCTAGATCTCAAGGATGCGTACACTCATGTTCTCATCCATCCAACTCACAGAAAGTTCCATTGGTTCCTTTTTCAAGGAACGCACTACCAATACAGGGTGCTTCCTTTCGGCCTGGCCTCAGCACCAAGGGTGTTTACGAAATGCATGGCTGTGGTAGCAGCATATTTCCAGGAACAAGCAGGAATGAGTCTTCACATATGGGTACGTCGGTACTGACGGAGCCTGCGCGGGAACGCTCCCCAGCGTCCAATCAGAAAGCTTTTGGGAGCATCCCTCAGCACCTGCGTGCTGCCTTCCCGCCTTTCCAACTGTCTCTCCTCAGTTTTTGTTTTTCCGCGGAGCTGGCAGGATGTCCTCCTGTCACCGCAGACAATTTTTTCTTTAATTCTTTAATTCTTGTGGTCGCGGCTGTTTCCCCACCTCCACCGGTACCGCTGGTGGGTTTTTTTCTTTTCTTTTTCTCAAACTCAGGGAGTTTTTTTCCCTCAGTTTCTGTCTTACATTTTTGGGCCTGTAAGGCCTCTCCATCATGGAGCCTTCTTCTCCTAAGAAGTGCCTTAACTGTGGAAATACAGTTTTCTTTTTAGACTCCAATAACTGGTGTCTAACCTGTTTGGGTTCTGACCCTTTTCCTCCGGAGCCATTAGGCTACAATTTTATGAGAAGAGATTTTCCATTTCGAGTTTCCCTTGATACCGAGTTCCCTTCCAGTGTCAGGGCACCGACCATTTCTTCTCTACAGGATCAGGTAACCCACAAACAGTCTGTTAAGACTAGCCAATCCTTGAGTGGTAGGTCTCATGCCAAGCATGATGACGGCTCCGGCCTTGCCCTCAAGACCCTATTGGCTTCAAAACCCTGGCGGGAGTCTTCGGTCTCCAAAGCCTTTCAGGGGTTTCAGGTTGTTCCTGGGGCTCGCCCCTCACAGAACATACCTGAGCCATGCTCGGTGGTGGCATCCGCTTCGAGCGGTACCGATACCCTGGCATTGGCACTGGTGTTGAGTGATTCACTCTTCACCAGGGATCGTCATCTGGCGTTCTCGGTACCTTCGGGACTGATCGATACGTCCCAGATTGACTTTCCAGTATCGGCAGCATTGCCGATACGACCACCGACGTCGGTACCCTCTAGACATGCATCGATAGACTCGCTTCCTTCGATGCCGAGTCTGGAATCGATATCTAGTCTGGAAGACCGGGTACCGACGCGTCTCGGAACAGACACTTACCGATTCCGGATGCGTGGTACCGAGGATTCTTACCAAGGGTTTTTGGTTGCCTCGGTACCGCTTGAGCAGCCTCCGATGACTGCTTCGATGTTGGTATCGCCTCTGATTCCGGCACAGCTACAGGTATCGGTATCGATGCTGGTTCCTGCAGTAACATCGGGACCAGCTACTTCCATGCCTTTTTCACCAGGATCGCTCCTTTCTATACCTAGTTTGGAGTCGATACCTGGCATGGACGATGCAGTACTGACTGTCTCAAGTCATAACCGCCAGTACCAGTATCCATCCATTAGGGCTCCTTTTCTGCACCGGACCAGTACATCCTCCAGTGCCCAGGCTAGTTTTTCAACTTTAGCCTGTCCAGGGATGGTTCCCAATGGAGATCCTTCTTTTCAGAAATTTCTCCTTGACATGGCAACATTCCTTGCTATTCCTATCCCTGGCTATGATCCTACATAAGGCTCTTCTGGGGAAAAGGAAAATATAATGCTTCCTTTACATCATTCTTTGCAGGATCTTTTTCTGAGAATATGGGAAACACCTTTAAGGGTTTCCTCACCTTCTACAGCAACTGATCTTCTGTATCAGGTGCCCCCCTCTCCAGGGTTTCAAAAGACTCAACTTCCCCATCATTCCATTGTAGTGGAATCAGCAATGAGGAAGGTAAAAAGCAAGAAGAAGCATTCTTCTTATCCGCCAAGTCGTGAATCTAGCACACTGGATGCCTTTGGACGTCAAACCTTCCAAACATCTATGCTGGCAACAAGGCTTTTGACTCCTTTTCTATCAGAGCCAAAGGCTGCAGACTATTCCTTACTTCTTAGTCATAGCCAAAATATCTCTTGGTTTCTTTCTCGTGCTTCCCTGGACTCTTTTGAGTCTGTTAGCAGAACCTCTGCTATAGCCATAGGAGCACGACGTAGAGCCTGGCTCCAAGCTTCAGACTTGAACAGATGGGCACAACAAAGAATGGGTAATACTCCTTATACTGGAGAAAATCTCTTCAATAGGGAGTCTACGTCAGGTTGCTCATTGCTCCACTGACTTCCCTGTTTCTGAGGGCTATCCTAAGCCTTCTCCTTCCCCAGTAGGTAGGAAATGCCCTACCAAACCTTCTTTCCCTGAAAAAAAGGTTTTATTCTTCTCCTGCCCATCATACAGATGTTCCCAAACAAGGGAAACCTCGCTCTGATCTGAAGAATCCAAACTCAAGCCAGAAAAATTAACCCTCAATAGGGTTCTAATTTTTTTATAACCTACAGTTCACTTCTTCTCAGCAGAAGTTTTTTCACTGTTTTTTTTCATTTAAAACTCTACACATGGATTCCTGTTTTCCAGGACATCCACTTGCTCTTAGGTAGGCTGAGCTGTCAGGAGATTCATGTCTATGGGTCACAGGGTTTTCCTCCTCTTTCTACCATGAACAGAGGTTTGCCAACTATCTCATGATAGTTTTCTCCTGTACCACCATGAACTTTTTCCTTCTGCAGACTTACCATATGGCAAGTCTCCCTTCAGCTCCTATTTTTCTTTACCCTCTTTTTCAGGGCCTCCCCTGTAAGAGTGCCACCATACCACTGGAAGGCTTTCTTAGCCTTTCTAGTCTTCCTGTCCTTTCTAGTGTAGAGTTTTCTCTGGAGTAACCTCCCTGCTTTCATTGGCAGCTCATCAGACATGATCAGGATTTTCTCCTCCTTGTTCTGTCTGTTCTCTCTGCTGTTCTAGTCAGCAGCTGCCCATGCAGGAGTTCCAGTGATTGGACTACTGGTACTTTTCTACGAGTTCCAGTCTTGTCTTCCACTACTTTTTCTCTGGCCTTAGTAGTGCTCCAAGAAAGTGCTCATCTATCTTGGATAATCCTTATCGCTTCTTTTCTGTCATCTCCAAATCTCTGGAGTTGGCAGCATAACTGAAGTGGCAGCTGGTTTTCTCCAACAGCCACTTTTATTTCCCAATTCTCCTGCATAGTGCTCTCTGCAATCCTACTGAGAAGCTTTCCACTATGGGCCCTTGCTAGAGAGCATGGGGATTTTTTCTCTAATTACTATCCTATATGGTTGAAAAAGGCTTCCTCAGTCATTCCTCATGACTGTAGGGGTTCTTTACACCCTTCTATTTCCTTTTAATAAAGGACATAAGCCTTCTCTATGTGACAGTCTAAAGAGTTACCCAGTTTCTACAGGAAATATGCTCTTTTTCCTTGCATCTTGTCGTCATGGTATCCTAATCCTTCATGGACAGCACATATTTAATTAAACAACGCATGATACCCCCCCTTGTCCCTCAAGTGGGTCAACCTGGTATCTCATCCTCTGCGTTTTCTGTCCATTCACCATGTTAGTTCTACCGGACTCAGGACTTGCTGTTTACAGACTGATATTATCCTCTGTTTTTTCCACGCAACCATCCTGGTTATTCCACTGGATAGTATTCCTGCTCCATCTTAACCAGGGGGAACAGATTCTCTATCTTCTCAAGTAAACCCCAAAAACCCCAAGCTTGACCCGCAAAAGGCCGATTCATATAGGCCAATAGCCAGTATTCCTCTCCTAGCCAAGATAACTGAGAAAGAGGTACAACGGCAAATTCAAAATCACATAGATTCCGTAGCTCCCCTAGATCACTGCCAACATGGGTTTAGAGAATACCATGGAGTCGAGACCCTTCTTACTAGCCTATTCAACGTTATAATCACAGGCATAGACAACATCCATAAAGGTTTTGTGCTCATCTTCTTGGACATTGCCGCTGCGTTCGACTCGGTGAGTCACGAAATTCTCCTGGGAAGGTTGAAAGAGAAGGGCATCTGCAACAATGCACTAGGGTGGTGTAAATCCTATCTGGAAGCAAGATGGCAATACGTGAAGTCTGGATCAGAGGAATCAAAACACTTCCATCAAAAACAAGGTGTACCTCAAGGCTCCTCCTTGTCCTCCCTACTATTCAATATTTACATGCAGCCCATCTGCAACATCATAAGATCATTTAACGTGAGCTGTTTGATATATGCAGATGACATTCTTTTATACATGCCGTTCTCCACAGCCCAAATGGACCTAGCACCACTAATAGACTGTTTCAATGCTGTCTCAGCGTGGCTCCAATCACAGAATCTACGCATTCAACATAAAAAGACGGAGGTTCTTTTCATCTCCAGAGACCCCGACTTTACTCCTCCATCCCATGTCAGTGTTAAGGAAGCGGACTTACTAACCAAAGAAACAATAAGATACCTTGGAGTTACGTTGGACCAACGCCTGGATATGAAACACCACATAAACAACATTGTCAAAGCTGTATACTACAAAATCCGCACACTCAGACATCTGCGCTCCCTGCTGGACCCAGATGACTTCCGGACCATATACCAAGCACTAATCCTGCCTCACTTCGACTTTGCACACTAGCCCCATTACAGCTGGCCATGAATGCTGCAGCAAGGGTCCTACACGGAGCCGCCAGAACCGACCACGTGACCCCCATTCTCAAACAACTTCACTGATTACCTATCCATGGGAGAATCATCTTTAAAACCCTACTCCTAGCATTCAAGGCAATCAAAGGTATTTCATCCCTTTCACTCACAGATCTTATTCACATGTTGCCCCCCAACAGATCTAGAAGAGCAATAGCCATAAACCAACTAGTATTACCAAAGGAATCGTCAAAGTGCAACATATCAACCACAAACAGGGCGTTCAGTTACTATGTACCTAAATGCTGGAATGCTCTACCCCCTGACATTAGGGCTATTGCCGACCTATCGCAGTTCAGGAAGGCACTCAAATACCATCTTTTCCTCCAATGCTACCCAACCACCAATGGCACCTAGGCATCCCCTCTGAAGAAATGACCCACGTTCACTATGATAATTTTACTCATTACCATGTAAATATCTCATGTATATTATAATTGACCCCTGTTATCCAAGTTACTCCTCACCATGTAAATATCTCATGTATATAGTTACCCCTGTTATCCAAGTTTGGTCCCCTGTTCGATGTAAAACCAAACAGCATGTTATGGTCGTTGTGTTATAATGTAAACCGCGCTGATGCCAAATAGCGCGGTATATAAGAGATTGTAATAAATAAATAAAGTAGGTTCCACCTTCTTGTTAGATGAATCTTTCCTTTTCACATCTCCCATGTGAATGTTCTTATGGGCATATCTCTATCTGCTTAATTGCAGACATTTATCTTTAGACATATATATTCATGTATGTATATATCTCTATATACTTCTCTATAGATACATATGTCTGTAAGCTGCGTGTGCATATGTTATGCCCCTCCAGATCTCACTATAGATATAGATATAGATATAGATATAGATATAGATATAGATAGATATATACCCATATACATATATCTATCTATTGAGATGCGTCCTTATAGGTAGATATGTATTTACATACTTATCTCTCTAACTGTCTGTGCTTATAAAGGTTTTACCTTCCTATAGGTTCCAGACAGTGGGCTTGCATATGTTCATACTGTCCCACAGTATGTCTGGGGTATTATGCACACAACCACTGCTGTGGTACTGACAGCTCCTACCTTAACCCTAGGTTTAGGTATCCCTGAAGCTCCATGCTCCAATATCTTTCCTTTCTCTCGTCAGTTAGGAAAGACAGGGTGGATCTTCAGTAGATCTGAGGTTCAACCCTTCAGACATCTGATCTTGGGAATACGGGCTTTTTTCCCATAACCCTTCTTCCCTCCAGGACTGGGCTAGTTTGTCCAAATCAGTCAGTCTTCCTCTTTTGCTCCTAACTGTGAGTAACTCTGTAGCCAAAAGAGTTCCCAGCTTTTTCCATAAAGCTTTCCTATAGACCTACCGTTTTTGTACTACCCCATTTGACACCTGGGTCACCTGTCACTTCCAGATTTGGACCTTCACCTTCACTTCAGTGAGGTCACCTTGAAGATTCCTCTACTGGATCCCCAGTAGACTCCATCAGCCTCTCTACTTCCTGCAATCCAGTAGGTGAGGTCCATATTGTGATTGTTCATTTCAATATTTTTCATGATAATTATCATACATACAAGGACTCCTTACCTGTAGTCCTATTTTAGGTTAGCTGTTTTTCCTACAGCTCCTCTCTTTTCAACTCCTACCCTCCATCCTCAGGATGCCTGGCCATATGAGGTGTAGCATGTTCCAATCCCCACCATGCAGGGCTCCAGGCATCTTAGCTTGGGAGTCCCCATATGTGAAGACTCATTCCTGCTTGTTCCTGGAGATAGCACAGTTACTTACCTGTAACAGGTGATCTCTGGGAACAGCAGGAATAAGTCTTCACAACCCACCCACCTCCCCTAGGAGTTGTATCTCTCTATCTTCCTTTCCTCTTTCTCTCTCTTTGTCTCAGCTATAAAACTCAACTGAGGAGAGACAGTTGGAAAGGCGGGAAGGCAGCACGCAGGCGCTGAGGGATGCTCCCAAAAGCTTTCTGATTGGATGCTGGGGAGCGTACCCGCGCAGGCTCCGTCGGTACCGATGTACCCATATGTGAAGACTTATTCCTGCTGTTCCCAGAGATCACCTGTTACAGGTAAGTAACTGTGCTTTCTTCGCACTCTAGGAATATTCGTCTTCCCCTACTTAGACGACTGGCTCATTCGTGCCCCATCAGAGTCAGAGGCCAGGATTTCTCTATCTTGCACAATGCGTAGCCTTCAGTATTTGGGTCTGGTCATAAACATCCCAAAATCCAGCCTAACTCCCACTCAGTCTCTAGAGTTCATAGGAGCTTTGCTGGATACCAGGAAAGCAAGGGCCTATCTTCCTCAGACCCGTTGCCTTCGCATGGTGCAGTTAGCTTCTCAAGCAGTGCTAAAGCCTCATCTCACTACTCAAGAAATGTTACAACTACTAGGCCACATGGCATCTACCGTGCATGTGGTTCCTTATGCTCGCCTCTATATGAGAACAGCCCAGTAGAATTTATCCACTCAATGGACCCAGGCATCAGAGTGCCTGTCGGACAAAATAGCGAACACAAATCGCCTTAATTTGTCCCTCCAATGGTGGCAGTCCACTCAAAACCTGTTGGTGGGGTCCCCATTTCAACAGCCTTTACCCCAGGCAACTTTCACAACAGATGCTTCACCAATAGGTTGGGGAGCTCATCTGCAGGACATCTCCACCCAAGGCACTTGGACTCCACGGGAGACTCATCTACACATCAGTCTCTTAGAGCTCAGAGCAGTCTTCCTTGCTCTGCGAGTGTTCCACAACCTGCTCAGCTACAAGATAGTCCTCATTCATATGGACAATCAAGTAGCCATGATCTCCAGGAACAAGCAGGAATGAGTCTTCACATATGGGTATGTCGGTACCGACGGAGCCTGCGCGGGAACGCTCCCCAGCATCCAATCAGAAAGCTTTTGGGAGCATCCCTCAGCGCCTGCGTGCTGCCTTCCCGCCCTTCCAACTGTCTCTCTTCAGTTTTTGTTTTTCTGCGGAGCCGGCAGGACGTCCTCCTGTCACCGCAGAAACCTTTTTCTTTAATTTTTTAATTTTTGTTTTCTTTTTCTCAAACTGAGGGAGAGTTTTCCCTCAGTTTCTGTCTTACAATTTTTTGGGCCTATAAGGCCTCTCCATCATGGAGCCGCCTTCTCCTAAGAAGTGCCTTCACTGTGGAAATACTGTTTTCTTTATAGACTCCAATGACTGGTGTCTAACCTGTTTGGGTCCTGACCCTTTTTCCCCTGAATACAATTCTGTGAGAAGAGATTCTCTTTCGAGTTTCCCTCGATACCGTTTTCCCTCCCTATGGCAGGGCACCGGCCATTTCTTCTCTACAGGATCAGGTAACCCACAAACAGTCTGTTAAGACTAGCCAATCCTTGAGTGGTAAGTCTCATGCTAAGCATGCTGACGGCCCCGGCCTTGCCCTCAAGACCCCATTGGCATTAAAACCCCGGCGGGAGTCTTTGGGCTCCAAAGCAATTCAGGGGTTTCAGGTTGTTCCTGGGGCTCACCCCTCAGAACATACCTGAGCCATGCTTGGTGGTGGCATCCGCTTCGAGCGGTACCGATACCCTGGCATCGGCACCGGTGTTGAGTGATCCACTCTAAACCAGGAATCGTCATCTGGCGTTCTCGGTACCTTCGGGACCGATCGAAACGTCCCAGATTGACTTTCCAGAATCAGCAGTACTGCCGATACCACCACCGACGTCGGTACCCTCTAGGCATACATCGATAGACTCGCTTCCTTCGATGCCGAGTCTGGAATCGATTTCTAGTCTAGAGGACTGGGTACCGGTGCGTTTCGGAACCTATGTTCACCGATTCCGCATGCACGGTACCGAGGATAATCACCAGGGGTTTTTAGTTACCTCGGTACCGCTTGAGCAGCCTCCGATGACTGCTTCGGTGTCGGTTTCGCATTCGATTCCAGCACAACTACCGATATCGGTATCGATACCGGTACCTGCAGTATCATCGGAACCAGCTCCTTCCATGCCTTTTTTCACCTGGATCGCTCCTCTCTATACCTAGTTTGGAATTGATACCTGGCATGGATGATGCACTACTGACTGTCAACTTATAACGGCCAGTTCCAGTGTCCATCCATTACAAATCCTGTTCTGCACCGGTCAGGTACATCTTCCGGTGCCCAGGCTACCTTTTCAAATTTAGCCTGTCCAGGGATGGTTCCCATCGGAGATCCTTCTTTTCAGAAATTTCTCCTTGACATGGCAGCCTTCCTTAATATTCCTATCCCTGGCTATGAGTCTTCTCAGGGTTTTTCTGCAGAAAAGTAAAATATAATGCTTCCTTTACATCACTCTTTGCAGAATCTTCTTCTGAGAGTATGGGAAAAACCTTTAACGGTTTCTTCACCTCCTACAGCAACTGATCTTCTGTATCAGGTGCCCCCCTCTCCAGGTTTTCAAAAGCCTCAACTTCCCCATCATTCCATTGTAGTGGAATCTGCAATGAGGAAGGTAAAATGCAAGAAGAAACATTCTTCTTTCCCGCCAGGGCGTGCATCTAGAACACTGGATGCCTTTGGACGTCAAACCTTCCAAACATCTATGCTGGCAAAAAGGATTATCTCATATATTTTCTATATGAGTCTGTCCCTTCAGGAGATCACAAAGAAATTATCTCTTTTGACTCCTTTACTTTCAGAGCCCAAGGCTGCAGACTATTCCTTACTACTTTGTCATAGCCATAATATCTCTTGGTTTCTTTCTCGTGCTTCCCTAGGCTCTTTTGAGTCTGTTTGCAGAACTTCTGCTGTAGCCATAGGAGCACGTCGTAAAGCCTGGCTCCAAGCATCAGACTTGAGTAGATGGGCACAACAAAGATTGAGTAATACTCCTTGTACTGGAGAAAATCTCTTCAATAAGGAGTCCTTACGTCAGGTTGCTCATTGCTCCACTGACTTTCCTGTTTCTGAGGGCCATCCTAAGCCCTCTCCTTCCTCAGCAGGTAGGAAATGCCCTACCAAACCTTCTTTCCCTAAAAGAAAGCAGTTTTCCTCTTCTCCTGCCCATCATTCGTATATGCCCATCATTCTGAATAATCCAAACTCTAGCCAGGCTGAATAAACACAGTAACCATAGGTTTCTGATTAATCTTTTTATAACTACAGTTAACTTCAGCAGAAGTTTTTCACTGTTTTTTCCATTCAAAACTCTGCTCAGGGATTCCTATCCTCAGGAAATCCATTTACTCTTCAATATGCTGAACTGTCAGGATATTCATATCTATAAACTACAGGGTTTTCCACCTCTTTCTGACTAGAACAGAGGTTAGCAACTATCGCATGATAGTTTCCCTGTACCACCATGAATTTTGCGTTCCAAGGACTTGCCATGTGGTAAGTCCTTTTTCAGCTTCTATCTCTACCCCCTTCGCCAGGGTTTTTCCCTGTAAGAGTGCTACCATACCATTGAAAGACTTTTCTTGTCTTTCTTTTCACTGTAGAGTTTCTTCTCCTGAGTAAACTCCCTTCTTTATCTGGGGAGCTCTGCAGACAGAGACAGCTTCCTTTCTTTGTTCAGTCTGTTCTCTCTGTTTGACACAGACCGACTCTCTCTGTTGTCCTATTCAGTAGCTGCCCATGCAGGAGTTCCAGTAATTGCCTACTGGTACTTTTCCACAAGTCCCAGTCTTGTCTTCCACCACTCCTGTCTGGCCTTAGTCTCCAATCTCTGGGTTTGGCAAATTAGTGGACGTGGCTGTCGGTTTTCTCCATCAGTCAGTTCTGCATCCCAGTTCTCCTGCATAATGCTCTCTGCAATCCTACTGAGAAGCTTTCCACTATGGGCCCTTGCTAGAGAGCATAGATTTTCTCTAATGGCTATCCATCATGGTTGAAAAAGGCTTCCTCAGTCATCCCCTATGACTGTGAGGGTTCCTCACACCCTACTATCTTCCTTTTTTTTTTTTTTTTTTTTTTAAGAAGGGGGAAAAGGACACCAGCCTTCTCCACGTGAAAGTCTAAGAGTTATTCCATTCCTTTAGGGAATATACTCTTTTATCTCCAGGAACAAGCAGGAATGAGTCTTCACATATGGGTACGTCGGTACCGACGGAGCCTGCGCGGGAACGCTCCCCAGCTTCCCAAAAAGGAAAGCTTTTGGGAGCATCCCACAGCACCTGCGCGCTGCCTTCCCGCCTTTCCTAACCAACTCTCCTCAGTTCTTCTTTGCCGCGGAGCCAGCAGGTCGAGCCCTGTCACCGCTGAAGAAGTTCTTTATTTTATTTGACCCAGTATGGCATATCTTATGTTCTTATTTTATTTCTTTGGTCGCGTGTCTGCCTTCCCCGACTCCAGACCGGTACCGACGGTCATTTTCTTTCTTTCTTTAAAAAAAAAAAAAAAAAAATCTATTTTTTCCTCACTTGGTGTATTTTTCTTCCTAAGGCCTCAGGGCCCACAAGAAAATTTCCCTCATGGAAAAACCAACCTCCGGGTTCAAAAAATGCGGTAAGTGTAGCGGTACTGTTTCTGTTACAGATACCCATGAATGGTGTCTTAAATGTTTGGGTCCTGAACACTCCATTCCGGATTGTCCGTCCTGCTCCCTAATGTCTAAACGGGGGTTACAGAACCGAGCAGCTAAGCTCCATGTACTGTTTCCCGCTGAGGCACCGGCAGTAGCATCGACATCTTCCAGGACTTCTTCTCCTGAAGGATCTCAGGTAACCAAACATAAACCTAGCAGGTCCTCGAAGGGTAGATCTCCTTCTAAGCATCGAGATGCCTCCGGGCTTGCCCTCGAGGATCCTGCACCAGCCAAACAACCCCAGCGGGAAGCTCCGGCTTCCAAAGCTCCTCCTATGGGGTTACAGGTTGACATCGATGGCACGGCCTCGACCGATCACCTGTTAGAATGCTCTGGGGTACTGGCACAATCTACTGGTACCGATCTCCAGGCATTCATGGCGTCGATGGATCAGAATGTTCTGTCCATGCAGCAGGCTATTTCAGCCTTCATTCAAGCTGCGTCGCCGGCGGTACCGCAACGAGCTCCGTTGTCGGTATCGGTTCCGGTACCGACACCAGCGCTGATGCCGGTACCGACTGCATCGACATCGACCAGGATACCAACTGCTGCGGTTCCTTGTCCAGGGCTACTTCTCGGTACCGATCCGGTACCGGGGACGCCCGATGTCGATACCGCTCGATATGCGTATCGAGCGTTAGAAGAGCACCCTGACAGGCGATACTTTGATTCCTCTGATTCTGATACATCAGATGAGTCTCCTGAAGTATCCATAGCCCTTCCTGAAGAGCCTTCTTCTCCAAAAAGAAGAATGTCTCCTCCAGAGGACTTGTCCTTTCAAGACTTCATAAGAGAAGTAGCTAAAGGACTCTCTATTTCAGTAGCCTCTGAATCAGAGCCTAGAGCAAAAAAATTAGATATTTTAGGATACTCTAACGCTCATAAAGAGGCAGTCACCTTACCAATTCATGAGATTCTTCATGAACACATGATTAATTTATGGGAGACTCCTCTCACTCTCTCTCCTCATTCTCGCAGGTTAGACACTATGTATCGTATCCCTCCTTGTCCTGGGTTCCAGAAAACTCAGCTTCCTCACCATTCCATTGTGGTGCAGTCAGCTAGGAAGAGGATAAAGAGTACAAAGAGACACTCTTCTACGCCTCCAGGAAGAGAATGCAGGACCTTGGATGCTTTTGGTAGGAAAATCTTCCAGGCCAATATGCTTATTGCCAGAATCAACTCATATAGCCTTTATATGGGTATGTTTCTGAAAGAAGTGGCAGAAAAGCTGCACACTTTCCTCCTTTTTATTCCAGAAGATAAAAGGGAAGAATTCCGCATGTGGCTTAAGCATACTCAAGACATCTCCAAGTTTTCAAACAGGGCAGCCTTTGACTCTTTTGAAGGTGCCAGTAGAGCCTCAGGCATTGCCATAGCTGCTCGCAGAATTGCTTGACTCCAGGCTTCTGATTTAGAGCTCTGGGTTCAAGATGGCTTAGGAAATCTGCCCTGTACAGGTGAAAATCTGTTTGGCAGAGAGTGGCAAATTAAAGCCACTCAAATGGATGCAGAGAATTCTGCTCTGGATAGACTTTCAAGGTCTACCTCCATTCCTGCCAAGAAAAAGACTTTTAAAAAGTCTTTTTTCAAGGGCAGGTTTCCTTCCACTTCTGGCCAACAATCTTCTACAAGTCGCTTTACCGCTAAGCGTCAGCAACCTAAGCAGGCCAGGCCTAAGTCTACAGGGGCTGCTGTAACCCAGCAGTCCCAACCCCCTCAGGGTTTTTGACTTGATGCTAGAGAACTTGCCAGAACCTCTCACCATTCCAGGAAGGTTAGCTCATTTTGCTCCCAGATGGGAGCAAATCACATCAGAGCAGTGGACCCTCTCCATCATAACAGAGGGCTACAAACTTCATTTCTCAGACCTTCCTCCCCACACCATGGTGAGACACTTCAATTCTCCCACTTCTCTTCTCGACCTTTTAGGTCAGGAGATAACTACCCTTCTTGCCCAAGGGGCAATAGAAGAAGTTCCTCTTCTTCAACAAGGGTCAGGGTTCTACTCCCCCTATTTTCTCATTCCAAAGAAGACAGAGGGATACAGACCTATTCTAGATCTCAGAGAATTGAACAAATTTCTATGCAAGGAGAAGTTCAAGATGCTTTCTCTGGGCACTCTCCTTCCATACCTTCAAAGTCAGGATTGGCTTTGTTCTCTAGATCTCAAGGATGCGTACACACATCCATTCATCTCACAGAAAATTCCTACGTTTTCTTTTCCAAGGAAAACATTACCAATACAGAGTCCTTCCTTTTGGTCTGGCCTCTGCTCCGAGAGTGTTCACCAAATGCATGGCAATAGTTGCTGCATTTCTACGCACTCTGGGAATATTTGTCTTCCCATACCTGGACGACTGGCTCATCCGAGCTCCATGTCAGTCAGAGGCCCAGATTTCCCTGGACCGCACAAGGCGCATTCTGTAGTATCTGGGACTGGTAGTAAATCTTCCAAAGTTCCAGCTCATCCCTACTCAGTCCCTGGAATTCATAGGGGCCTGGTTGGATACCACCACTGCAAGGGCCTACCTTCCTCAGGCCCGTTGCCAACGTCTAGTGCAGCTAGCCTCTCAGATTCAGTCAAAGAGCCACTTAACTGCCAGGGAGATGCTACAACTGCTGGGCCACATGGCTTCCACAGTACATATGGTACCCTATGCTCGCCTACACATGAGAGCAGCTCAATGGACTTTGTCCACCCAGTGGACTCAAGCTTCAGGAGCTCTCTCAGACCAAATAGCAGCCTCCAAACGTCTTTTGGTCTCTCCAATGGTGGATGTCCACTCAAAATCTGTTGCTGGGGTCCCCCTTCCAACAGTTGTTGCCCCAAGCAACCTCACAACAGATGCCTCCCAAACAGGTTGGGGAGCTCATCTACAAGACCTCTCCACCCAAGGCACTTGGTCCCCACAGGAGACCTCTCTTCATATCAACCACTTGGAACTTCGAGCAGTGTTTCTAGCTCTCAAGGTCTTTCATACCCTCCTCAACTACAAGACAGTCCTTATTCATACGGACAATCAGGTAGCCATGTTTTACATAAACAAGCAAGGAGGAACTGGCTCTCTGTCGCTTTGCAACGAAGCTCTAAGATTATGGGCCTTCGCCAGAGAGCATCAAATCCATCTCCTGGCAGTATATCTCCCAGGAATCCAAAACTCTTGGGCAGACACTCAGTCGAGTTCTGCTTCCACACGAATGGTCCCTGCACATGGATCAGGTACTCAGAATCTTTCAAGAATGGGGAAACCCGGACATAGATCTCTTTGCAAGTCCGTGGAATGCCAAACTTCCCCGGTTCTGTTCCAGAATTCCGTGTCAGGGTGTTCAGGCCAAGGATGCCTTCCTCCTTCATTGTGGTCAGGGCTTCCTGTATGCCTTTCCACACATTCCCTTGATTCCCAAGACTCTGTTCAAACTCCAGAGGGATCAAGGATCTATGATCCTCATAGCTCCACGCTGGGCACGCCAAGTGTGGTACCCTCTACTTCTGCATCTCTCCCAAGCCCCCTCCCTGCACGTGGGAGCTGCTCCAGACCTTCTGTCCCAGGAGGAAGGGACTTTGTGGCACCCAAACCCCAAGTCCCTTAACCTCAGAGCTTGGTTACTGAAGGCCTAGACCTTCAAGACTTGAATCTTTCTCAGCAGGTGAAGGATATCCTCCATGCTTCCAGGAAACCTTCCACCAGGCGTTCCTATGCTTTTAAGTGGAAAAGATTTTCCCTTAGGTGTGCTGAAAAGGGTCTTGACCCTCTGGCACTACCTTTAACTTCTTTGATAGACTATCTCCTGCATCTCTCCAATGCAGGACTCAAGACAAATTCAGTAAGAGTCCATTTGAGTGCTATTGTAGCATCTCTTAAGCCCATCAATGGACAACCTATCTCCTCTCATCCTCTTATTTCAAGATTCATGAGAGGCCTAACTTTAACTAAACCTCCCATTAGGCCTCCTCCGGTGGCATGGGACTTAAATTTGGTTCTTGGTCAGCTTATGAAGCCACCTTTTGAACCCTTAGCCACTACCTCCTTGAAATTTCTTTCCTGGAAGGTTATTTTCCTCATTGCAGTCACTTCTGCTCGCCGCATCAGTGAACTGCAGGCCTTAGTGGCTAATCCACCTTATACAAGGTTCCATCATGACAAGGTAGTCCTTAGGACAAATCCACACTTTATGCCTAAAGTGGTCTCACCTTTTCATCTTAATCAAGAGGTATATAGACCTGTCTTTTTTCCAGCTCCTCATGCATCCAGTGCAGAGAGGAATCTTCATACTCTGGATTGTAAAAGAGCTCTTGCTTTTTACTTACATAGGACACAGCAACATAGAAAGTCTTCCCAGCTTTTTGTTGCTTTTGATCCTTCTCATTTGGGACTTCCAGTCTCTAAGAGAACATTGTCCAATTGGATTGCTCAGTGTATTTCTTTCGCCTACCAGAGTAAGAACCTTTCTCTGGAGAGCCATGTCACAGCTCATAATGTGAGGGCCATGGCCACCTCTATGGCTCATCTAAATTCTGTGTCCATCGACCAGATCTGTCAAGCAGCCACCTGGGCCTCTGTTCATACCTTCACAGCCCATTACTGCTTGGACAAGGATTCCCGCCGGGATGCCTTGTTTGGTCAGGCTGTCCTCAGACACCTGTTCCATTCTTAAACAACTCCTGCCCTCCTTCCCTGGATGGATGCCTGAGATCCATAGGAGGACGCAGACCCCTTTCAGGGTCTCATATCCTTGGGGATCTCCCAGGCATCTCAGCTAGGGAGTCCCCATATGTGAAGACTCATTCCTGCTTGTTCCTGGAGATAGCACAGTTACTTACCTGTAACAAGTGATCTCTGGGAACAGCAGGAATAAGTCTTCACAACCCACCCACCTCCCCTTGGAGTTGTATCTCTTTTCTATCTTTCCTTTCCTCTCTCTCTATTGTCTCAGCTTTAAACTCGAACTGAGGAGAGTTGGTTAGGAAAGGCGGGAAGGCAGCGCGCAGGTGCTGTGGGATGCTCCCAAAAGCTTTCCTTTTTGGGAAGCTGGGGAGCGTTCCCGCGCAGGCTCCGTCGGTACCGACGTACCCATATGTGAAGACTTATTCCTGCTGTTCCCAGAGATCACCTGTTACAGGTAAGTAACTGTGCTTTCTTGCAGCTTGTCCTCATGGTATCCTAGTACTTCAAGGACAGCACATATGAATCTGGAAAACGCCTGATACCTCCTTTGTCCCTCACGTACGTCAAACTGGTATCTCATTCTATTCGTTTCTGTCCTTTTTACCATGCTGGAGTTCCACAGGACTCCGGACTTGCTGTTTACAGACTGATATTATCCTCTGTTTTTTCGCGTAACCATCCTGGTTATTCACTGGATAGCATTCCTTTACCATCATCTCTGGATGAACAGATTCTCTATATATCTTAAGTAGGTTTCACCTACTTGTTCTTAGATGAATCTTTTCCCTTCACATCTCCATGTGAATGTCCTGGTATGCATAGCTCTGTCTGCTTAGTTGCAGGCATCTATCTTTAGACCTATATTTTCAGGTATATATCATATCTATCTATCTATATATACCTATATACATCTCTGTAGATGTATCTGTCAGCTAAGTGTGCATATGCTATGGCCTTTGGATCTCATTATAAATATAAAATATATCTATATACCCATATATCTATATACCCATATATCTATATACCCATATATACGATGGGGTACCCAAAAAAACCAGGAATTATTTTTTAAAAGCTATTTATTTCAAATTCTTTACAAAACAACCTTATCCCCTTCAAAATACTCTCCATTACAACTGATACATTTGTCCCACTGGTGCTTCTACTGTTCGAAACATTTTTTGTAGTCATCTTTAGAAACGGCTGACAGCTCCTCCCTCTTTTTTTTTCTTGACTTCTTCAATGTTGTCAAATCGGTGTACTTTCATGCCCCTTTTCATGCGTGGAAATAAGAAAAAGTTGCACGGAGCCTGGTCAGGCGAGTAAGGTGCGTGGGGCAGCGGAACCATGCCATTTTTAGCCAAAAACTGTCTAACAGAGATGGCTGTGTGTGCAGGTACGTTGTCATGGTGGAAGAACCAGTCTCCTGTCTGCCACAAATCGGGTCTTTTTTTGACGAACCCTGTTGCGCAATCTTCTTAAAACTTCCAAATAAAAGGTTTGATTGACGGTCTGACCTGGAGGAACAAACTCTGAATGAACTACCCTCCTTGGCATCAAAAAAGCAAATCAGCATTGTTTTGATGTTTGATTTGACTTGACGCCTTTTTTTTGGACGGGGTGACGATGACATCTTCCATTGGCTTGACTGTTGCTTTGTTTCTGGGTCGTAACCATAGCACCATGACTCATAACCTGTAATGACCTTTGACAGAAAATCTGGATCCGTTTCAAGCTGTTTCAAAACAGGACATGTTTCAACTCGATGTTCCTTTTGATTGTCAGTCAGAACCCGAGGAACAAACTTGGCAGCAACCCTTTTCATTCCCAAATCTTCCGTTAAAATTCGCTGAACTGAGCTCCAAGATAACCCACTAATCTCTGACAGTTGATCAATTGTCTGTTGATGGTCTGTGAGCACAAGCTCTCTAATATTTTCAATATTTTCATCGATTCGGGCAGTTGATGGACGCCCAGAACGAAGTTTGTCATCAATCGACATGTCACCATTTTTAAACCGAGCAAACCACTGGTACACTTGACTTTTTCCCATAGCGTCATCTTGATAAGCTGTTTTCAACATTAAAACAGTTTCAGCAGCATTTTTACCGAGTAGAAAATAAAATTTCACAGCTGCACGTTGTTCACTTAAACTTGTCATCATAAAAAAAAAAACAAGAACAAAACAGCGCTAGCAAAAACAATCACTGCAGATGAACAGAACAAGCCAGGTCAACAACACAGGCGGCACTGAACTGACAATGAGTTGCACTATACACGCCTAGCGGCAGAAGTGCATACTACACAAGCTCCGCCCACGTCAATGTTATTCCTGTTTTTTTTTGGGTACCCCCTCATATCTAGATATCGAGATATCGAGATATATATATATATATATATATATGTATCTATCCAGATACTTATTATAGGTATATATGTATTTCCATACTTATCTCTCTGTCTATGCTCATAAAGGTTTTTACCTTCCTGTATGTTTCTAACAGTGGGCTTGCACAGCTTCATACTGTTCCACAGTATGTTTCGGATATTATGCACACAACCACTGCTGTGGTACTGACAGCCCTACCGTATCCTAGGTTTACGTATCCCTGAAGCTCCATGCCCCAATGTCTTCCTACCTCTCACCAGTTCGGAAAGACATGGTGGATCGTCAGTGGATTTCAAATTCAATTCATCAAACATCTGTCCTTTCTTGGCAGTATGGGGTTCTCCTCATACCTTTTCCTCCCTCATGGACTAGGTCTGTTTGTCCAGATCGGTCAGTCTTCCTCTTTTGCTCCTACCTCTGAATACCTCTGTAGCCAAAAGAGTTTTCAGCTTTCCATGAAGCTTCCCACTGAAGACCTGCCGTGTTTGTGCTATCCCAATTGAATCCTGAGGTCACCTCTCACTTCCAGATGTTGACCTCCACCTTCGCTCCAGTGAAGTTACCTTGAACATTATTCTACTGGATTCCCAGTAGACTCCATCAGCCTCTCTACTTCCTGCAATCCAGTAGGTGAGTGTCATATGGTGATTGTTCATTTCAATATATCTTTTGATAATGATCATACATACAAGGACTCCTTGTGCGTAGTCCTTTCTTAGGTTAGCTGTTTTTTCTGCAGCTCCTCTTTTCAACTCCTGCCCTCCATCCTCAGGATGCCTGGCCATATGAGGTGTAGCATGTTTTCAATTTTCAACATGTTAGGGCTCCGGGCATCTTAGCTTGGGAGTCCCCATATGTGAAGACTCATTCCTGCTTGTTCCTGGAGATAGCACAGTTACTTACCTGTAACAGGTGATCTCTGGGAACAGCAGGAATAAGTCTTCACAACCCACCCACCTCCCCTAGGAGTTGTATTTCTATGTCTATCTTTCCTTTCCTCTTTCTCTCTCTCTTTCTCTTCAGTTGAGTTTCATAGCTGAGACAGACAGTTGGAAGGGCGGGAAGGCAGCACGCAGGCGCTGAGGGATGCTCCCAAAAGCTTTCTGATTGGACGCTGGGGAGCGTTCCTGCGCAGGCTCCGTCGGTACCGACCTACACATATGTGAAGACTTATTCCTGCTGTTCCCAGAGATCACCTGTTACAGGTAAGTAACTGTGCTTTCTACGTGAACAAGCAGGAGGAACAGGCTCTCTGTCGCTTTGCAACGAAGCTTTACGACTATGGGCCCTCGCCAGAGAGCATCAGATTCATCTCCTGGCAGTGTATCTTCCAGGTATCCAAAACTCTTGGGCAGACAGTCGAGTTCTGTTTCCACACGAATGCTCTCTACCTGCAGACCAGGCGGCCAAGATTTTTCAAATTTGGGGAACCCCAGACTTAGTCCTCTTTGCAAGTCCGTTGAATGCCAAACTTCCCCAGTTCTGTTCCAGAATTCTGGCTCACGGCTCTCAGGCCAGGGATGCTTTCCTCCTTCATTGGGGTCAAGACTTCCTTTATACTTTTCCACCCATTCCCCTGATTCCCAAAACCCTATTCAAGTTTCAGAGAGACAGAGGCCGTATGATTCTCATAGCTCCACATTGGCCATGACAAGTGTGTGGTACCCTCTGCTTCTACATCTCTGTCAAGCTCCCTCTCTGGAGTTAGGGTCTGCTCCAGATCTCCTGTCTCAGGAGAATGGAATGTTATGGCATACCAATCCCCAGTCTCTGCATCTCAGGGCTTGGTTGCTGAAGGCCTAGATCTTCATGATATTAACCTTTCTCAGCAAGTAAAGGATATCCTTTATGCTTCTAGAAAAACTTCCACAAGACGCTCTTATGCTTTCAAGTGGAAAAGGTTTACCATATGGTGCTCGCAGAAGGGTCTTAGCCCCCTTGCGATACCTCTGGAATCATTACTGGAGTATCTCCTTCATTTATCCAATGCAGGACTTAAAACTAACTCAGTCAATTTGAGTGCTATTGCAGCTTCTTTCAAGCTTTTAAATGGACAACCTATTTCCTCCCATTCTCTTATAGCAAGATTTATGAGAGGCCTTCTAACTAAGCCTCCCATTAGGCCACCACCGGTGGCATGGGACGTAAACCTGGTTCCTGGCCAGCTCATGAAGCCACCTTTCGAACCCTTAGCTACTACCTCGTTGAAATTCCTTTCTTGGAAAGTTATCTTTCTCATTGCAATCACATCAGCATGTCACATCAGTGAGTTGCAGGCACTAGTGGCTGATCCTCCTTATGCAAGGTTCCATCATGACAAGGTAGTCCTTAGGACTCATCCACACTTTATGCCAAAGGTGGTCTCACCTTTTCATTTGAACAATCTTCATGCCTGTGTTTTTTCCGAGGCCTCATGCATCAAATGCAGAAAGGAATCTTCATACCTTGGACTGTAAAAGAGCTTTAGCTTTTTACTTAGAGAACCCAGCAACATAGAAAGTCCTCTCAACTCTTTGTTGCTTTTGATCCTTCTCATCTGGGACTTCCAGTCTCTAAGAGAACACTGTCCAACTGGATTGCATAGTGTATTTCCTTTGCTTATCAGAGTAAGAATCTTCCTCTGGAGGGCCATGTCACAGCTCACAATGTGAGAGCCATGGCAGCTTCAATGGCTCATCTGCACTCTGTGTCTGTCGACAACATCTGTCAAGCAGCCACTTGGGCCTCGGTTCATACCTTCACAGCCCATTACTGCTTGGACAAGGACGCCCACCGGGATGCCTTGTTTGGTCAGGCTGTTCTCCAACACCTGTTCCATACCTAATCAACTCCTACCCACCATCCCTGGTAGGATGCCAGAGATCCATGGGGGGATGTGGAGCCCTTTCACAGGGACTCACAACTTCTGGGGTCTCTCCCTGGCATCTAAAGCTAGGGATTCCCCATATGTGAAGACTACATTCCTGCTTGTTCCTGGAGATAGCATAGTTACTCACCTGTAACAGGTGATCTCCGGGAACAGCAGGAATTTAGTCTTCACAACCCACCCACCTCTCCTAGGAGTTGTATCTCTTTTTTTTTTTCTTTCCTTTCCCTCTCTCTCTCTTTGTCTCAGCTTTAAACTCAACTGGAGAGAGGCCGTTGGGAAAGGAGGGAAGGCAGCACGCAGGCACTGTGGGATATTCCCAAAAGCTTTCTAATTGGACGCTGGGGAGCGTTCTCGTGCAGGCTCCGACGGTACCCATATGTGAAGACTAAATTCCTGCTGTTCCCGGAGATCACCTGTTACAGGTGAGTAAGTATGCTATATCAACAAGTGGGGGGGGGGGGGGGGGCATGGGCACGTACTCGTACTCCCTCTGCCAGGCGGTGGCCTCTTCATCACAGCATGCAACATGCTCCTGTGAGCAGTGTACATCCTGGGTCAGGACAACTGCCTAGCGGACAAGCTGAGCAGAGTCCTTCACCCACACGAGTGGCGCTTAAACCCCAGAGTAACAAAGCAGCTCTTCCACATTTGGGGCAGGCCCATAATGGACCTATTTGCCTCTCCGGGCAACACGCAGCTACCCCGCTTCTGCTCCTGTCAGCCACACCCGGAGAGAGTAGGGCAGTTGCCTTCCTGATCTTGTGGTCCGTGTGCCTACTGTATGCGTTCCCACAGACACCGCCCCCCCCCTGCTCTCAATCACCAGGACCCTCTTCTTTTAAACATTTTTGTTAGTGATATAGCAGAAGGGCTGTCAGGTTAAGTTTTCCTCTTTGTGGATGATACCAAAATCTGCAATAGAGTAGACACCCAGGAAGGTGTAGATAACATGAGGAGGGATCTAGCTAAGCTTGAAGAATGGTCTAGAATTTGGCAGCTGAGATTTAATGTTAAAAAATGCAAGGTTATACATTTTGGGCTGCAGCAATCCAAGGGAGCAATATAGTTTAGTGGACAAAAGTACTTCACCCGCTAAAGAAGAGCAGGACCTAGGTATGATTGTATCTGATGATCTTAAAGTAGCTAAACAGGTAGAAAAGGCGACAGCAAAAGCTAGAAGGATGCTTGGGTGCATAGGGAGAAGAATGGCCAGCAGAAGAATGGAGGTGATAGTGCCTCTGTATAAGTCTTTGGTGCAACCTCATTTATAGTACTGTGTGCAGTTCTGGAGACTGCACCTTCAAAAGGATATAAACAGCTGGAGTCAGTACAGAGGGTGGCTACTAAAATGATTAGTGGTCTTAATTATAAAGCATATGAGGACAGACTTAAGAATCTTAATATGTACACCTTAGAGGAAAGGCGTGATAGAGGTGATATGATTGAGATGTTTAAATACTTCTGTTGCATAAATGCACAGGAGGAGAGCCTCTTTTGATTGAAAGCAAGCCCTGCTACGAGGGGACATGGGATGAGGGTGAAGGGGGATAGTTTCCGGAGTGATATGCGGAAATATTTCTTTACGGAAAGAGTGGTGGATCCATGGAATAGTCTCCCAATGGAGGTGGTAGAGATGATGACAGTATCTGAATTCAAAGAAGCATGGGACAAACACAGGATCTCTAAAGGAAAAAAGGGGATTGTTGTAGTGGTTGATATGGAAGGATAGACTAGGCCATGTGGTCTTTTTCTGTTGTCATGTTTCTATGTTTGTTTCTTCAAGGTTCAGAGCGAGATGGCATCAGTCATACTGATTTGCCCCGAGGTGGCCCAGATAACCTTGGTTCCCTCTGCTCCTTTCCATGTCTGTGGCACTCAGTCTCTCTGGGCCGAGCCCTGGACCTCCTATCCCTGGAGGAGGGTTCTCTTCTGCACCCCAATCTGGAGTCGTGAACACTAGCAGTGTGGCTGCGAAAAGAGTAGTGTTGGCCCCTTTCAGTCTTATAGGAGAAGTTGAGGAGATCCTCCTGGCCTCCCGAAAACCCTCCACCACCTGGTATGCGGAAAAAAGAGAAATCCCTTCTGTCAGGTGCAACTAGTACTGCAGTACCTACTGCACCTGTCGCACCCTGGACTGAAATCTAACTTGATGAGGGTGCATCTGAGTGCCATAGCCGCTCACCACCACCCTATCAAGATAAAACCCCTCTTAAGCCAGCCCCTTTTCTCCAGGTTCCTCCGGGGCCTCCTGTTATTCAAACCCCCTCTCTGCCCTCTGGTGGCAGAGTGGGACCTCCAATGTGGTGCTCTCCCAGCTCACCAAACCGCTGTTTGAGCCCCTGGTCACTTGCCACCTGTGGTACCTGTCTTGGAAAATGGCCTTTCTGGTGGCCCTTACATCTGTTCGAAGAGTGTGCGAACTCCAGGCCCTGTTGGCAGATCCACCATATACAGGGGTCTACAAGAACAGGGTAGTGCTCTGCATATGCCCTAAATTCCTCCCAAAGGTGGTGTCTCCTTTCCACCTCAACCAGGAGGTAGTCCTCACCCTCTTTCCACAGCTTCACGCCAGTAAGGAGGAACTAGTACTACACATTAGATTGCAAGCGGGCCCTGTTCTTCTACTTACAGCTGTCCCAGGGCCATCAAAGTTCCTTGGCTTTGCGTGTCTTATGATCCCAGCAGACTGGGGCTTCCCGTGACTAAGCAAACTCTGTCCACTTGGATTGCAGACACTATCTCCCTTATGAGCGATCTGGCCTCTCCCTCAAGCCCCATAGTAACATAGTAACATAGTAAATGACGGCAGATAAAGACCAGCATGGTCCATCTAGTCTGCCCAGCAAGACGGCAAGAGTAGGTGCACCTGTCGCTCTGTGCAGGCCACCCCTCCCCATGTCTTTGTTTAGGGGTAAACCCACCACTCCTTGTAGGGCACCCCTATTTGTTGAGATGTTATATGGTTCAGAAGTTAGATGGTACCTTTTTTATCTTGTTTTTATCCTATTGCTGTAAAGGGATCCACTGTGTTTGTCCCATGCCTTTTTGAATTCCGTCACCGTGTTTGCCCCCACCACTTCCATCGGGAGGGCATTCCAAGCATCCACCACCCTTTCAGTGAAAAAATATTTCCTGACATTGCCTTTCAATTTACCACCTTGCAGCTTCATGTTATGTCTTCTAGTTTTACAGCTTCCCCGTCTTTGGAAGAGGTTGGTTTGTTCATCATTTCTCTAAGTATTTAAAGGTCTGAATCATATCTCCTCTGTCCCTCCTCTCCTCCAAAGTGTACATATTTAGGTCTTCAAGTCTCTTCTCATAAGGCTTCTGACGCAGGCTCCAAATCATTTGGGTCGCTTTCCTCTGAACAGTTTCCAGTCTTTTTACATCTTTTGCAAGATACGGTCTCCAAAACTGAACACAGTATTCCAAGTGAGGCCTCACCAGTGACTCATACAGTGGCATTAGTACCTCTTCCTTTCTGCTGGTAATCCCTCTTTGTATGCAGCCCAACATTCTTTCCTGGCTTTTGCCACCGCCTTGTCGCACTGTTTTGCCACCTTGAGATCATCAGAGATAATCACACCAAGGTCTTTCTCCTGAACCGTGCATACCAACCTCTCGCCCCCTATCGCATACATTTCCCTTGGATTTCTGCTACCCAAGTGCATGACACTGCACTTTTTCACATTTAAATCGTAGTTGCCAAGCATTAGACCAGTCTTCCAGCTTTTGTAGATCTTTCCTCATGTTAACCACTCCCTCGGGGGAGTCCACTCTGTTGCAAATTTTTGTGTCTACAAAAAGACTTTTCCATTCAGTCCTTCAGCAATATCACTCACAAATACATTGAACAGTGCCGGGCCCAGGACCGAACCCTGGGGCACCCTGCTAATCACCTTCCCCTCATCCGAGTGAGCTCCATGTACAATCACCTTCTGTCATCTGTCAGTCAACCAATTTCTAATCCAGTTTACCATCTTGGGACCCATCCCCAAGCTACTGAGTTTGTTGACAAGCCTCCTGTGAGGAACAGTATCAAAGGCTTTGCTGAAATCCAGGTAGATGACATCCATCGCATGCACCTGATCTAGTTCCTTGGTCACCCAGTCAAAGAACTCAATCAGATTTGTTTGGCAAGACCGTCCTTCAGTAAAACCATGTTGCCTCGGATCTTGCATCCTATTGGTTTTGAGAAAGTTCACTATTCGCTCTTTCAGGAGCGCCTCCATTACTTTTCCCGCCACTGAGGTAAGGCTCACAGGCCTGTAGTTTGACACTTCTTCCCTGTTACCACTTTTGTGTAGAGGTACGACATCAGCCATTCTCTAGTCCTGAGGAAGCTCGCCTGTTTCCAAGGATCTGTTGAAGACATCCTTTAACGGTCCTGCAAGAACCTCTCTGAGCGCTTTTAGTATCCTGGGATGTATCCCATCCGGTCCCATGACTTTGTCCACTTTCAGTTTAGCAAGTTGTTCTAACACCTCGTCTTCTGTGAATGGTGTGGTATCTGCTTCATTCCCATTTTTATATTTGGGAGTCACAGCTGGTCCATCTCCAGGATCTTCTTTAGTAAAAACAGAGCAGAAGTATTTGTTTAGCAATTTCGCTTTTTCAGTGTCACTTTCCACAAGTCCTTTCCCAACACTTGAGTCCTGCAATTCCAACTCTGATCTTCCTTTCCCAAATATACCTGAAGAAAGTTTTGTTGCTACCCTTAACATCTTTAGCCATCCTTTCCTCTGCCTTTGATTTTGCTATCCTTATTACTCTTTTAGACTCTGAGTTGGATCCTGTATTCATTTCTGTGTTCTTCTGTTTGCAAGCTTTTGAATTTTGCGAAAGTTGTGTTTTTTTGCCTTTATTTGAGCAGCCACCTTTTTGGAAAACCAAATAGGTTTCCTTCTCTTCTTGTTTTTATTTACTTTTCTTACATATTTATCTGTTGCCCCTTTTATTGCCTTCTTTAGTTTAACCCATTGCAATTCCACTTCCTTTATCTCCTTCCAACCCGTCATCTCCTCCTTTAACTACTCTGCCATTTTATTGAAGTCAGTGTATTTGAAGTTTAGGACTTGAGCTTGCTATGATTGGCCTGTACCATGGCTTTTATCTCAAACCACACCATGTGATGGTCGCTGTTGCTCACAGTGGCACTCACGCAGACATTCGACACACTATCACCGTTGGTGAGCACTACATCCAGTGTTGAGCTTTCCCTGGTTGGTTCCATCACCATTTGTCTAAATAATGCATCTTGGAGAGCATCCACAATTTTTTTGCTTCTTTCCAGATGTGCAGAAGGAGTAATCCAATCCACATCAGGTAGATTAAAGTCACCCAAAATGATTGCTTCCCTCTTTGTTGCTATCTTGGCAATATCTTTAATCAATTCGTTATCTCTCTCTTCAATTTGAGTCTGAGGTCTGTAGACTACAGCAATATGGATGACAGTGCCATATCCTCTTTCCAACGCAATCCAGAGCGCTTCTTCTTTTCCCCATGTCCCCTGCATTTCAGTAGCTTTAATATTGCTTTTCACAATATAACAATGGTCACTTGAACGATAATAGACACAATGTTGTATAAAAAATACCGTTCCTCTTTTAAAGTAGGAGATTCTTCAGCACTTTAGGTCTCAGTTTAAAATGACACTGCTGGTTTAAAGGTTTTACCCTTATATTAGCAATCGTGTTTTTTTACATCAATGACCTTGTGCCTATTACTTATAAAAATCAATGTGTGATAAACCTTGGGATTTATATTTGCTCAATACTGCAACCATGTACTCAACTTAATGAACTGATGAAGCCCCGTGGTTTGTTCACACTCCTGTTCACAATCCCGACAGTCAATCCCGGTACCAGCTGATGTTTCAAACTTTTCATCAGGGGACTGGTTTTTTACTGTGATGCTGCCCACGTTTTCTGAGGATCCCAACCGTAAGTGACCGGACAACACTCATCCAATACAAAACGCCGCGCAACCCTTCCTCTCTCCCTCTCCTACCCTCCCCTCCCCTGGGAGGTGTCTCCATACCTTGTTTTAGTTTTTCTCCGGGAACAAGCAGGAAGTCGGCCCTCACATATGGGTGATGTTGGCGCCGATGGAGCCCTCACAGAAGCATCCCCCCAGCTTTCAAAGAAAATCTTTGGGAGATGCCACCATGCATGTGTGGTCCCCTTCCCACCCAAGGGTGCCATCCTGCTCAGTCTCCTTTTTTCCGTGGAGCCCTTCAGACATTCGTCTAGCTTGTTCCCGGAAAAAGTTGATTTTTCTCTGAGTTTCATACTCCTCTGGTATCACACTGGTACTCTTCCCGCCACCTGACATCGTTGCCTCAGTGTCGAGTTCAGGTATATTTTTGTAATTTTTTGTTCTTTTCTGGCATCTGTGCCTTTTTTCCAACTGGCAGCCTGGAGAGTCTGACTTTGCAGGGGTACATTTTTCCCCCATGGCTACCAGTGGCTTTAAGAAGTGTGATCAGTGCTCTAAAATTATGCCTTTGATTGACACACACGTCTGCTCTCTCGGCTGTCTTGGGCCAGACCATGACCTGGCAGCCTGCAGTCTCTGCAAAAGGATGTCCAGTAAGGCCCTCAGCATCATGTTAAATTTTTCCCCAAGTCCTCGGTGCCTCTGAAGGCCAGGGCCTCATCTGAGGCCTTGACACCTCAGGCAGAACCTTCCGAACCCAAGCCCTGTCGTGGGTCCTCAGAAAGGGGGTCTCCCTCAAGGGAACCCAGGAAGAAGAAGAAATCCTCAAAGGCAGTGTCCTTGGATTCCGAATGGCCGGGTGCCGCCCGGTCCTGCAGTCCGAGACGCTTGTCTGAGGCTTCGGAGAAGGAGCGGCCTGTAAAGGTCCACCAAAAGGATTCAACCTCAGACCAGCTTCAGTCCCCAGACACTGCGTAGCCTTCTGGCCTGGAGTCCAGAATGGCGGCCCTGGAGCGCAGTTTGTCTGCCTTCATGGACCTGCAGTAGGCGCTGTCTGGCACAACCAGTTCATCCACCCTGACCACCGGGCCCTTGATGTCCAAGATGTCACTGGAGGCCGAGCCGATCCTCAAGGTCCTTTGGCCTCGAGTTGATCCTTTGCCAAGTTTGCGATCCGAGTCCCACTCGACGGGACTGCAATCATTCCCGGCAAGTATGCCAGGCGCTAGTCGCAGAGCTTCGGGAGCCCCGAGGCCTGCAGAGCAGCCCTCCTACGAGTCCTTGATGGACTACTTTGGAGACAGAGGATAAGGAGTCCCCCCGACATCCATCGCAATCGCAACATCCCATCTGACTCTCCTGTCTCAGAGCCTTGACGGCAGTCCCCGCCGGAGGATATGGGCTTCCTTGATTTTGACAAGGATATGTCAATAGCCCTGGCGTTCACTATTGAGTCAGAGGAGGACTCTCGGGTGGATGAGTTGGAAATCCTACAGTACGAGGCTCCCCCGCGGGAATCGATCGCGGTGCCCATTCCTTCCATCCTGGAATGACTGATGCTCCGGATGTGGGAGACACTGGCGTCTGTACCAGTGGTGAGCAAACGGCTCGACTCGATGTATCGAGTCCGCCGGAGTCCGGGCTTCCAAAAGTCACAGCTGCTGCATAGCTACGTGGTGGTAGTCGGCGATGTATCAACTGAAAAACCAGAAGATGCACTCCTCGGTGCCTTTTGGTATGGAGGCCTGCACCCTGGGCGCACTCTGCAGAAAGTGTTACCAGGGCTCAATGCTTATTGGCTGCATCCAAGCCTACCAGCTGTACATGGGCAGCATGTACCTGAGACCTGGCGAAGGAATTCGCCGGGTTGTCAGCTGGTCTCTGAGGGACCCTTGCAGCGGTTCAAGAACCTGGCCAAGGCAGTCTGAGTGCTCCAAATTCATGTCTAGAGTGGCCTGTGACTGGTTTGAGTCGGTGCTCGAGTAGTGGCGGCGGGCATCGGCGAATGGCGCCAAGCTTGGCTACAGTCGTCCGAACGCAAGCCCATGGGACATTGACCCAAATTGGTCAATATCCCATGCCAAGGAGAGAATCTTTTTGGCAAACCCATGACCAACAAGGCTGCCGAACTGGAGACTGAGTTCATGATGAGGACCAGGCTCTCAAAAAAGACCGCTGCCCCTCCCCGATGGTAGGGCTCGGGTAAAATGTCCTTATACCCGAGGAAAGGCACTGCTTACAGAAACTACCAACCTTTTCAGGCCTCCACAGCAGGGTCAGCAGGCCAAGGGACATGGGCATGGACCTCATAAGCAGAAGGCTCCAAAACCCCATGCACCAGCTCCGGCACAGCCAGGGGACAGTTTTTGACTCCTTGAGCATAGTCAGTCTACCCTAAGGAGATCAGCAGCCCACAGGGGGACATCTGGCCCACTATGCCCAGAGGTGGTTGACCATCTGACTCGCACTTCCCTCTTATTTCCCGAGAGAGCCCTTTGGGTCTCCCTTTCACCGGGACTTTCTACTGAAGGAGTTGGCAGGTCTTCTCGTGGACAAAGCATTGGAACTGGTGCCCCACCATCTCAGGGCAAGGGGTTCTACTCCAGGTACGTCCTCGTGCCAAAAAGGACAGGGGTCATAAGGCCTATCCTAGAGCTGCGCAACCTCAACTAATATCTCCAGGAACAAGCAGGAATGAGTCTTCACATATGGGTACATCGGTACCGATGGAGTCTGTGCGGGAACGCTTCCCAGCGTCCAATCAGAACGCTTTTGGAAGCATCCCAACACGCCTGCGTGCTGCCTTCCCGCCTTTACCAACTGCCTCTCCTCAGTTTTTGTTTTTCCGCGGAGCCGGCAGGATGTCCTCCTGTCACCGCAGAAAATTCTTCTTTTATTTTTTTGTTTTCTTGTGGTCGCGGCTGCCTTCCCCGACGCCACCAGTACCGCCGGTGTTTCTCTTCTCTTTTCTTGTAAAATTTTCCTTTTTAAGGAATACTTTTTCCTTGTTAGTGCCTCACGGTTTTTTTAGGCCTGCCAGGCCTACTCACTTTCCTTCATGGAACCGCCAGCCACTATTCCCAAGAAATGCACAAACTGTGGCGGTACAAAATTAATTTTAGACACTCATAATTGGTGTCTAACCTGTTTGGGTCCTGACCATTTTCTTCCGGAGTGTCCCTCCTGCAATAGTATTGTGGGAAGAAGTCTTCAGCATCGCGTTTCCCTCGATACGCGGTCCCCATCCAACTTCAGGGCACTGACCACTTCTTCTACACGGGATCAGGTAACCCAAAAACAGTCTTTTTTAAGACTAGCCAGTCCCCGAGTGGTAGATCTCATGCACAGCATAGAGATGCCTCTGGCCTTGCCCTCAAACACACTGGCTTTAAAACCCCGGTGGGAGTCTTCGGCCTCCAAAGCCTGTGTGGGGTTTCAGGTTGTTCCTGAGGTTCACCCCTCACAGAACATACCTGAGCCATGCTCGGTGGTGGCATCCGCTTCGAGTGGTACCAATACCCTGGCATCGGCAATGGTGTTGGATGAAACATTCTTCACCAAGGATCATAGTCTGACATCCTCGGTACCTACGGGACCGTTGGATACGCTGTAGTAGACCGACCTTCCAGTATCGGTATCGATCCTGGTACCGATACTAGTACCGACGTCTGTACCCTCCAGATGTGCATCGATAGACTTGCTTCCTTCGATGCCGAGTCTGGAATTGATCTCCATTCTGGAGGACTGGGTACCGACTTGTCTTGGTACCGACACCAGACGGTACCGAAGGCACGGTTCCGATGATCCATGTCCGGCACTCTCGGTTTCTTCGATACCGTTAGAGTTGTCACTGGCTGGCCTTCATCCACTGGTATCGGATACGGTGCCGGAGTTGGTACCGGTATCCACATTACCATTGCTGTCGGTGCCTTCCATGCTTCTCTATCAGGCTCGCTTCCCTCGATCCCTAGTACGGATGATGTGCTACCAACTGTTATTGGTCCCGACCTCCTGCGGTACCGGCGACCATCCTCTAAGGATCCCATACTCCACCATTCAGTATCTTATATTCCTATAAAGTTGGATAGATCCCTCGGTGCCAATGCTAGTTCTTCAGCAGATCTAGCCTGTCCAAAAGAATTTCCCTCTGGGGATTTTTCTTTTCAAGCTTTTCTCCTGGATATGGCAAAATCACTTTACATTTCTATACCTGGACAGGATCCTACACAAGGGAATACAGAATCCCCGTATATTCCTGGGAGAGCAAAGGAGAACATCATGCTTCCTTTGCATCATTCCTTGCAGGATCTCCTTCTATGAATGTGGGAAGCTCCTTTAATGGTACCCCCACCTTCTAGGGCAACTGATCTTCTATATCAGGTGCCCCCTTCTCCAGGTTTTCAGAGGACTCCACTTCCTCATCATTCCATTGTTGTAGAATCAGCAATGAGGCGGGTGAAGAGTACTAAAAAGCACTCTTATCCGCCAGGTCTTGAGCCTAAGACTTTAGATGCCTTTGGATGCCAAACCTTCCAGGCATCCATGCTTTCAGCAAGAATTCTCTCATATATTTTCTATATGGGTTTATCTCTTGAAGAGGTCACAAAGAAATTACTGTTTTTGACTCCTTTTCTTCAAGAGCCCAAAAGTGCAGACTATTCCTCACTGGTTAGTCATGCTCAAAATATCTCTAAGTTCCTTACTCGTGCTTCCCTAGACCCCTTTGAGTCTGTTAGCAGAACTTCTGCTATAGCTACAGGGGCACGACGTAAAGCCTGGCTCCAGGCTTCAGACTTGGACAAATGGGCACAAGAAAAACTGGGAAATACTCCTTGCACGGGAGAAAATCTCTTTAACAAGGAGTCTTTACTCCAAGTTGCTCAGTTAACCACTGACATTCCTGTTTCCAGAGGCTGTTCTACACCTTCCTCTTTCCAGTTGGTAGGAAATGTCCTAACAAACTTTCTTCCCCTAGGGGGAAAAAGTTTTATCCATCTTCTGCCCATCATACAGATGTTCCCAAACAGGGGAAACATCGCCCTGGTCTGAAGAAACCACAACCTCAACAGGGTCACCAAACCCAGCAGTCGCAGGGTTTCAAATAGATCATTATTTCCCCTTTTGGTTGGTGGTTAGAGTGGCAGTCTGCTTCTTTTCACTTGAAGTATCTGCACTAATTTTATCCTAACCTTTTCTAGATATCTCTTGATGAGACATCTTTTCTTTTACTCTTAAGAGTCTTTATGATGATCATGCCCATACTTAACAGGTTTCTCTTCCTCTTTGGGGGAAAAGAGAAGTGACAACTATCAATAAGACCGTTTTTCCCTGTACTGGCATGTATCATCTTACTTTTCAGAGACTCTGCATAGTCAGTCTCTTTCAACTCTGTCTTACCTCCCTCTTACTACAACATTCGGTTTGTAAGAGTGGCTCTTTTATACTGGTAAGCCCCTATGGTCCTCTACCTATTCCACAGGGGGATTCTCCCTTCCAGAGTGGTCTCCCCCTATCTCCAGGAACAAGCAGGAATGAGTCTTCACATATGGGTACGTCGGTACCGACGGAGCCTGCACGGGAATGCTCCCCAGCATCCAATCAGAAAGCTTTTGGGAGCATCCCTCGCGCCTGCGCGCTGACTTCCCGCCTTTCCCACTGCCTCTCCTCAGTTTTCGTTTTTCCGCGTAGCCGACAGGACGTCGTCCTGTCACCGCAGAAACATTTTTCTTTGTTTTCTTGTGGTCGCGGCTGTCTTTCCCGCTGATACCGGTACCACCGTTGCTTTATTCTTTTCTTTTCTAAAATTAGAGATTTTTTCTCCTCAGTTTTTGTCTTAACGTTTTGGGCCTACCAGGCCTCTCCAACATGGAGCCTTCTTCCCCTAAGAAGTGCCTTCACTGTGGAAACAGTTTTCTTTTTAGACTCCAATGCTTGGTGTCTAACCTGTTTGGGTCCTGACCCTTGTTTCCCTGATCCATCAGGCTGTATTATTGGGAGAAGACCTTCCCTTTTTCGAGTTTCCCTCGATGCCGTTTTTCCTCCTGAGGTGAGGACACCGGTTTATTCTTCTCTCCAGGATCAGGTAACCCACAAACAGTCTGTTAAGACTAGCCAATTCTTGAAGGGTAAGTCTCATGCCCAGCATGATGACGGTTCCGGCCTTGCCCTCAAGACCCCATTGGCAGTAAAACCCCGGCGGGAGTCTTCGGGCTCCAAAGCATTTACGGGGTTTCAGGTTGTTCCTGGGGCTCACCCCTCACAGAACATACCTGAACCATGCTCGGGGGTGGTATCCGCTTCGAGCGGTACCGATCCCCCGGCATCGGCACGGGTGTCGAGTGTGCCACTCTTCACCTGGGATCGTCATCTGGTGTCTTCGGTACCTTTGGGGCCGATCGATACGACCCAGATTGACTTTCCTGTATCTCCGCCATGCTCGGGGTTGGTATCGGCTTTGAGCGGTACCGATACCCCGACATCGGCGCTGGTGTCGAGTGTTCCACTCTTCACCAGGCATCATCTTTGGACGTCCTCGGTACCTTCGGAACCGATCGATACGACTCCGAATGACTTTCTTGTATCGGCATCGCCGATACCACCACCAACGTCGGTACCTTCTAGACATGCATCGATAGACTCGCTCCCTTCGATGCCGAGTCTAGAATCGATATCCAGTCTAGATGACTTGGTACTGACACGTTTCGGAACCGATCCATATCGTTTCCGACTACGCAGTACCGAGGATATTCACCAAGGCTCTCTGGCTACCTCGGTACTGCTTCAGCAGCCCTCGATTACTGCTTCGATGACATTACCGTCTCCGATACTGGTATCGGTATCGATGTTGATTCCTGCAGTTCCATCGGTGCCATCGATCCTTTCTATGCCTAGCTTGGAATCGATACCAGTATCACTGTCCATCTAGCAGGATTCTTTTTCTGCACCAGTCCAGTATGTCTTCTGGTGCTCAAGCTGCTTCTTCCACCTCAGCTTACCCAGGAATAGTTCCCATTGGAGATCCTTCTTTTCAGAAATTTCTCCTTGACATGGCAACCTTTCTTGCCATTCCTATTCCTGGCTCTACTCTTAACCAAGATCCTGCAGAAAAGGAAAATATAATGCTTCCTTTACATCATTCTTTGCAGGATGATCTTCTGAGGATGTGGGAATCACCTTTAAAGGTTCCTTCGCCTTCTACAGCCACTAATGTTCTGTATCAGGTGCCTCCCTCTCCGGGGTTTCAAAAAAACCAACTTCCACATCATTCCATTGTAGTGGAATCAGCAATGAGGAAGGTAAGAAGCAAGAAGAAGCATTCTTCTTATCCGCCAGGTCGTGCATCTAAAGCACTTGATACCTTTGGACGTCAAACCTTCCAAACTTCTATGCTGGCTTCAAGAATTATTTCATATATTTTTTATGAGTCTGACACTCCAGGAGGTCACAGAGAAATTATCTCTTTTGTCCCCTTTTTTGTCAGAACCTAAGTCCTCTGACTATTCCTTGCTTCTTAATCATAGCAGGAATATCTCTTGGTTTCTTTCTCGTGCTTCTCTAGACTCTTTTGAGTCTGTTAGCAGATCCTCTGCTATTGCCATTGGAGCACGTCGTAAAGCCTGGCTGCAAGCCTCAGACTTGAGCAGATGGGCACAACATACACTGGGTAATTCTCCTTGTACTGGAGAAAATCTCTTCAATAGAGAGGCTTTATGTCAGGTTGCTCATTGCTCCACTGACGTCCCTGGTTCTGGAAACCATCCTAAGCCTTCTTTTTCCCCAGGACGTAGGAAATGTCCTACCAAACCTTCTTTCCCTAAGAAAAGAAGGTTTCACCCGTCTCCTGCCCATCCTCCAGATGTACCCAAGCAAGGGACATCTCATCCTAGTCTGAGGTCTCCAGACTCTAACCAGTCTAATCATAACCAGCAACCATAGGTTCCTGTATGTTGCAATCTACAGGTAACTTCTTAGCAGAGGTTTATTCTTCAAACTCTACACTGTTTTTTTCTTTTTCAGTATGCTAAGCTGTTAGGATACTTTTGTCCATGGGTTACAGAATTCTCCCCTTCTTACTACTACGAAGGGAGGTTACAACTATCCCATGATAGTTTCTGTCCCCACATGGACATCTTTTCCTTCAGCTGACTTACCATATGGTAAGTCACCTTCCAACCCCCTCTCTTCCAGGGTTTTCCCCTGCTTGAGTTGGTACCATACTGAAACACTTCTCTTTCTTTCCAGTGTAGACTTTTTGTTATCCTTCAATGCATGCTCTTAACAACTCATCAGACAGGGACGGGAATATCTCCGCTCCCTTTGTCTGTTTTCTCTCTGTTTTTATACAGGAGAATCCCCTCTATTTTGTTCAGTTGCTGTGCATGCAGGAGTTCCAGTGATTACTTTAGTGCTCATTGCAAGCTACTTTCAACTATCTTGCATAATACTACTCACTGCAGGTTATCTTCTTCTAGCCATATCCTTTCCTAGGATGTGGCAACACACCTGACTTTAGTCTTAATTCTCCTGCACAATGCTCTCTGCAATCTTCAGAGAAGCTTTCTACTAAGGGCCCTTGCTACAGAGCATTGAACTTTGTCTCTGAGGGTTTTTCCACATAGTAGAAAAAGCTTATATAATCATTTCATGGCTATATGGGTTCTTTATACCCTCTTGTCTCCTGTTGTGATACAGAAGACAAGCTTTTTCTGCGTGAATGTCCAAGGAGTTTCCAATCTTGCAGGAATCTACCCCTTTTTTCCTTACAGCTTGGCATTATGCTTTTCTGCTCCACTTGGACAACGCATACTCTTTTACTATACATGATACCCCTGTGTCCCTTGGCTGGGTCATCCTGGTATCTTAGTCTATGCGTTTTTTTGTCCTTTGGACATGTCAGAGTCCTAAAGTACTCCTGACGTGCTCTTGCCAGACTGCTATTATCCTCTGTTTTTTCACGCAACCATACTGGTTATTTCACTGAACTACATTCCTGCACCGCAGAAATAGATTCTCTATATATCTTCAGGTGGTTTCCACCCCCTTATTAGATGAATCTTTTCCCATCACATTCCCCATGTGAATGGTTTTGTGGGGCTCAGTTGCAGGCATGTATCCTCAGGCTTATGTTCATGTATGTATATGTCCTATACATACATATTTCTGTAAGCTGTGTGGGCATAAGTCATGCCCATCTATATATCTATATATATCACACATATCTAGACATATATGTGTGTGTATATATATATATATATATATATATATATATATATATATATATATGTGTATGTGTGTATATGTGTGTGTATATACATATACATATACATATACACATATATACATATATACATATACATATACATATACATATACATATACATATACATATACATATATATATATGTATGTGTATATATATGTATGTGTATGTGTATGTATGTGTATGTGTATATGTATGTGTATGTGTATGTATGTGTATGTGTATATATGTGTATGTGTATATATGTGTATGTGTATATATATGTATGTGTATATATATGTATGTGTATGTGTATGTATGTGTATGTGTGTGTATGTGTATGTGTGTGTATATATACACATTGGGAGATGTCCATAGGCCGCTATGTATTACCTACTATCTCCCTAACTGTCTGTGCTATAAAACTTTTACCACCTTAAGGGGTCCAGACAGTCAGCTTGCCTATTCTCATACGGCTCAGTAAGTGGGAGCGGTTG
Source organism: Ichthyophis bannanicus (assembly GCA_033557465.1). Lineage (NCBI taxonomy): Eukaryota > Metazoa > Chordata > Amphibia > Gymnophiona > Ichthyophiidae > Ichthyophis > Ichthyophis bannanicus. Next base: position 41,634,645 of record CM066048.1, on the reverse strand, counting down.
TACACACAATTACTGCTGTGATGTCAACAGCTTCTATTTTTGTTATAGATCTCCCTGTCTATGAAGTATCAAACTTCAATGTCTTCCTATCTCTTACCAGCTAGGAAAGACAGTGTACATCTTCAGTATTTCTGAGTACACTCCTGTTCTCCTTGAATAGGGGCTTTTTTCCATACCCCCTCTTCCCTTCAGGACTGGGCTAATTCTCCAGATCGGTCAGTCTTCTTTTAGTCCTCAATGTTAATAACTCTGTACCTAAAAGTTTTCAGCTTTTTCCCATAAAGCTTTGCATTGAAGACCTGCCGTTCTTCTCCTACCCCAGTTGACACCTTGGTCACCTGCCCATTCCAGGTTTGGAACTTCATCCTCACTGCTGTGAAGTTACCTTGAAGATTCCGCTACTGCATCTGCAGTACACTCCATCACAGTTCTACTTCCTACAATCCAGTAGGTAAGCTCTATATTGTACTAGTTCATTAAATATTTTAATGATACTTGACATACATTCTAAAGACTCATTTTTTCTGTAGTCTTTAGATTCGCTGTTCCTCTACAGCTCTTCTCTATTCAACTCCTACCCCCCATCCGTCAGGGGATGCCGGGGATCCAGGTTTGGGAAATACTGTCCTGTTCCAGGGATACGCGTTTTATGGGATGTCCCCTGGCACCCACAGCTAGGGAGTCCCCATATGTGAAGACTCATTCCTGCTTGTTCCTGGAGATAGCACAGTTACTTACCTGTAACAGGTGATCTCTGGGAAGAGCAGGAATTAGTCTTCACAACCCACCCACCTCCCCTAGGAGTTGTATCTATCCCCTTTCCTCTTTCTCTCCTTCTGTCTCAGCTATGAAACTCAGCTGAGGAGAGGCAGTGGGAAAGGCGGGAAGTCAGCGCGCAGGTGCGAGGGATGCTCCCAAAAGCTTTCTGATTGGATGCTGGGGAGCATTCCCGTGCAGGCTCCGTCGGTACCGACGTACCCATATGTGAAGACTAATTCCTGCTGTTCCCAGAGATCACCTGTTACAGGTAAGTAACTGTGCTTTATTACCTTAGGGCAGCTCATCAGACAATAGGAAGTCCTACCATGTCTGTTTCTTTGCCCAATCTAAAAAAGGAGGAGAAAAGAAATTTTCTTCCACTGCCCTGGTAGTTGCTGCAGATATAGCAATTCCTAGTGGTTAAGCCACTGGTTCTGTTCACCACACAACCAGGGTTTCCCCCTCCACTAGCAATCCTTCTAGCCTCAGTGCTAAACCCCAAACAGGTTATTAACCTTGTTTTGGAAACCCTATTATCACAGACTGGTTGGTTGACTTCTATTCTCTGCCCTTCTCCTTGGCGGAATAGTCAAGTTACCCACTGGCTTAAAACAGTCAGTTTTTTCTTCTAACCAACCTACAGTATACTCTCTGCAAATCTACAGAGTAGCTTTGCACTATGGGCCCTTGCTAGAGAGCATGAGTATTCTGCCTAGCAGATGACCCTAGATGGTTAGGAGGGGTTCCCCCAGTCATGTTCTCATGGCTGGAAAGTGTTCCCTACCCTTACCATCTCATCTAAAATCTCTTTTGAGACATAGGACACAGGCCTTTCATCACATGAAAACCTAAAGAATGGCCAATTCCTTGGCTTGGCCCATATCTCCTTTGGACTCTCGCCAGAGATACTTTTCTTTCAGTGGCAGCTCAAGGACGCCTGATACCCATCTTGCCCTTTTAGGCAGGTCACTATGGTATCTTATTCCACTGGCGCCCTCCATCCAATCACCATACTGCAGTTCTGGAGAGATCTGGACTTGCTGCCTGCAGACTGAAGTTATCCTCTGCATTTTTCACGTAGGCCATCCTGGTTATTCAGGAGCTCGAATTCTTATAGGAATCTAGACTCCTTGTCAGGGAAACCATTCCTCTGACTCTGTCAGTCATAACCAGGGAAAGAAGATTCTCTATGCATCTATTCAAGCAGGTATCACCCTTCTTGCTATTAGATGAATCTTTCTCTCTCCCCATATTCCTAGGGGGATCTAGTTCTATAGGCATCTCTCCATCCACGTACCTGGAGACATGTGTCTATATGCCTACATATTCATATATAGATATATAGATAGAGATATATATATAGGCAGAAGATATCTATCGATCTTCTGCCCATACATATCTCTATCTCTCTCATGTATATGTGTATATCCATAGAGATGTATATAGTGAGATATATCTTTTAGGTAGATAAGTATGAGGATACCTATCTGTTTGTTTAGGTTCAGATATCCATACATTCTCCAGGACCAAGCATGAAGTCGGTCCTCACATATGGGTGTCATCGATGCCGATGAAGCCCCCAGCAGAGCATTTCCCCAGCTTTCTATGAAAGCCTTTGGGAATGCAGGCACGCATGCGCGGTTCCCTTCCCGCCTAAAGGTGCCATCTTACCTCAGTCTCTCTTTTTCCGAGAAGCCCACCGGACGTGTGTCCTGTCATCCTGGAAATGCTCCGCTGGGGGCTTCATCGGCGTCGATGACACCCATATGTGAGGACTGATTCCTGCTGCTCCTGGAGAACACCTGTTACAGGTGAGTAACTACTCTTTCCTATATGATCCTGACAGATGGGCACTACCCCTATCAATGCTGTGCCAGCATACTTGGGGTTCTACACATATGACCACTTTCTGTGGTAATTAACAAACTTTTTCCTTACCATAACCTTTCAGGGTTAGGTACCTCTGAAGCTTTCCATGTACCTTTTTCTTTCCTAATTGACCCCATTTAGGGAAAGACATTGCGGAACTTCAGTTAATCTAAATCTTAGCGCTTCCTAAGTCTGTCCTTACTTTCTTATCAGATACAGGGGTCTCCATACCCTTTCTCTCCTACATGGACTAATTCCATTGCCAGTCCAGGAAAGTCAGACTCATTTTTCTTTTGGTCCTAGCATTGTACTACTTTTGGACCAAAACAGCTTAAGCTTTGTCTAATAGTACCTTCTGCATCTCTGCTGAAGCCCTACTTCTTATACTACCCCAGCTCCCCTGGGGCTGTTCTCACCCTGAAGGGTTCTGACCTACACTTGTTTTTTCTACTTTTATTACCTCTACTTCCCAGTGAGGTACTCCTTGAGGTTTTTCACTGGCTCTTCTAGCAGATCCATATGAACCTCAGTAGACTTTTGCAATGCCAACAAGGGAAGCCCATATTACAATATTTTACTACTAAATGCCCTCTATACAGGGTCTTCCTCTATAGAAGTCGTGTTCTAGTCCAGCTGTTCCACAGCACCTTTTCTGTATTCAACTCCTACCCTCCATCCCCAGGATGCCTGAGGTTCTGAGGAGTAGTATGGCTCTTTCTATATTCGCAACATGCTAGGACTCCCTCTGGGCATCTCAGCTTGGGAGTCCCCATATGTGAAGACTCATTCCTGCTTGTTTCTGGAGATAGCACAGTTACCTGTAACAGGTGATCTCTGGGAACAGCAGGAATAAGTCTTCACAACCCACCCACCTCCCCTAGTAGTTGCATTTCTCTATCTCTATCTTTCCTTTCCGTGCTCTCTTTGCCTCAGCTTTAAAACTTAACTGAGGAGAGGCAGTTGGGAAAGGCTGGAAGGCAGCACACAGGCCTGTTGGGATGCTTCCAAAAGCGTTCTGATTGGACGCTGGGAAGTGTTCCCGCGCAGACTCCGTCGGTACCGACGTACCCATATGTGAAGACTTATTCCTGCTGTTCCCAGAGATCACCTGTTACAGGTAAGTAACTGTGCTTTCTGGTGAGGGAGAAGTTCAAGATGCTCTCCCTTGGAACATTGCTGCCATACCTCCAGCAGGGAGATTGGCTATGCTCCTTACATCTCAAGGATGCCTATACCCACATCCTAATTCACCCCAATCACAGGCAGTACCTGCGGTTCATCGTGGGGGGGGGGGGGGCAGGTATTTTCAGTACAGGGTACTCCCTTTCTGCTTGGCCTCTGCTCCAAGAGTCTTTACAAAATGCTTGGCAGTCGTGGCTGCCTTCCTCCGTCTCCAGGGGGTCTTTGTCTTCCCCTACCTGAACGACTGGCTAATAAAGGGAGGCACGGCCTCAGAGGTGCAGCAGGCCACTGCACGCACCATCCAGGTTCTGCAGTACTTTGGTTTTGTCATAAACTACCCCAAGTCTCACCTCCTACCGGCACAGTGTCTGGAGTTCATCGGGCAAAGCTCAACACTCTCCAGTCGAAGGCCTTCTTGCCCAGGGACCGAGCCTACTGATTCAGGACTCTGGCACGGGACATACAGTACCGTCCCTCGGTGCCCGCTCGGCTTCTTCTGCGCCTCCTCGGGCACATGGCCTCCACTGTCTACGTCACCCCAGATACTCGCCTCCACATGAGGGCAGCGCAGTGGTGTCTCTGGGACCAGTGGTCTTGGGCCACGGGATGCCTCCAAGACAGTCTGTCACCCGGAAACCTGCAGACTCCCTGGTCTGGTGGCAATCTCTCCAGCATCTCGAGGTGGGCATGCTTTTTCAGGCTCTGAGCCCCTCAAGGGGCCTCACCACAGAAGCTTTCCTGCTCAGCTGGGGAGCTCTGCACCCACGGCAACTGGTCACCAGACGAGAGCACCCAGCAGATCAACCTCCTGGAGCTGCGGGCCATATATTTAGCTTTGCGAGTATTCTGCGACTACCTGCGTCACCAGCCGGTGCAGGTCCAGACAGACAACCAGGTGGCGATGTTCTATGTGAGCAAACAGGGGGGCATGGGGTCCTTTGCCCTCTGTCAGGAGGCATTGGTCCTCTGCTCGTATGCACTCCAACAAGGTATCCTCCTATGGGCAGTATACCTACCAGGCCAGGACAACCTTCTGGCCGACAGGCTGAGCAGATTCCTCTAGCCACAAGAGTGGCAGCTGAACCCCAGGGTAGCCAATCGGCTTTTCCAGATCTGGGGGAACCTGTGATGGACCTGCTCGCAGGTCCGGACAACTTCCAGTTCCCCACTTCTGTTCCTGATAGGCCCACCCCTCAAGAATGGAAGCTGATGCGTTCCTTGTCTCATGGTCGGAAGGCATCATGTATGCCTTCCCTCCCATGCCGCTGATCACCAAAACTTTGTTCAGGACCCTCTGCGACAGGGCCTTGCTTATCCTAATAGCCCTTTGGTGGCGCAGGCAACCGTGGTTCCCATTGCTCCTCCGGTTGACTGCGGAGACCCCCATCCCCTTGGGGACTTCTCTGGGACTCCTGTCTCATGAGAGGGTCTCTGTCTTCTGCACCCCAACCTGGGGTCCCTGTCGCTGACAATGAGGCTGCTGAGAGGGGTACTCTGGCCCCTTTCAATCTTTCGGTTGAGGTGGGAGAGATTCTGTTGGCCTCTTGCAAGACCTCTACTAGGAAGGCTTATGCCCTTAAATGGTGCAGGTTTTCAGCTTGGTGCACTGAGCACAGGGCTGACCCGTTCTCTTGCCCAGTGGGACTGGTGTTACAGTACCTTCTCCACCTCTCGCAATCTGGGCTCAAGTCTAATTCTGTCCGGGTGCACCTTAGTGCTCTGGCGGTACACCACCACCCGGTGGATGGCAAGCCCTTCTTAATCCAGCCTTTGGTGACCCGTTTTCTTCAGGGCCTGCTCCTATTGAAGCCTCTGGTTCACCCTCCGGAGACCGAATGGGACCTCAAAGTAGTGTTGGGTAAGCTCACTCGCCCACCCTTTGAGCCTCTGGCTACCTGCCACCTTTGCTACCTTTCTTGAAAGGTGGCATTCCTGGTTGCGCTCACCTCTGCTCGCAGAGTTAGCAAACTTCAGGCCTTTGTGGCAGAGGCACCTTATACCAGGTTCTACAAAAATAGTGGTGCGTCACATGCACCCCAGATTCTTCCCAAAGGTAGTATCGCCCTGCCATCTCAACCAGGAAGTAGTGCTCCCTGTCTTCTTTCCAAGACCTCACTCCAGTCGGACGGAGACAGTCCTTCACACCTTGGACTGTAAGAGAGCTTTGTTTTTCTATATCCAACGCACTCGGAGCCACCACAAAGCTTTTCGTCTCCTTCGACCTCAGTAGCCTGGGGCAGGTGGTGACCAAGCGCTGTCCACCTGGGTGGCGGACTATATCGCCCTCGCTTGAGCAGGCAGGGCTCACACTGGAAGGCCATGTCATGGCGCACTGTGTCAGGGCCATGGCGGCCACAGTGGCAAACTTGTGCTCTTTCCTGTTGGACATCTGCCAGACCACCACCTGGTTTTCAGTCCATACTTTTGCAGCCCCTTACTGCCTGGAAAGAGTCTCGACAGGACAGTGCCTTCGGCCAGGCTGTGCTCCGTAACCTTTTTGGGGTTTAGGCAACTCCTACACTCCGACCCTTCTGTGTTCAGGCTATTGGAGTGCTGGTTTCATCGGACACAGTGGTCCTATTGTGGTTACAGGCTGAATTGCTGCTGCTTGCGGTTCCCTGTGAGGGAGCCCCTGCTTTTTGCTATGGGCTTTCGGTAGCTTGTAGCTGGAGAGTCCCATATGTGAGGACTGACTTCCTGCTTGTTCCCAGAGAAATGTAGTTACTCATCTGTAACAGGTGTTCTCCGGGGACAGCAGTAATCTGTCCTCACAACCCTCCCCCCTCCCCTTGGAGTTGCTCCTTTGCCATCTTTTATTTTTTTTGCTGTCTTTTAGCTATGTCATCTGACTGAGCAAGATGGCACCTCTGGGCAGGAAGTGGACCACGCATGCATGGTGGCATCTCCCAAAGACTAGATAGGCTATGTGGTCTTTTTCTGTCATCATATTTCTGTTTCTATGTTTCTACGTTTCATTCTTTAAAAGCTGGGGGGATGCTTCCACGAGGGCTTCAGTGCCGACGTCACCCAAAATGTGAGGACTGATTCCTGCTGTCCCCGGAGAACACCTGTTATCGGTGAGTAACTATACTTTACTGCTGTCCTAGCTATGTCACCTGACTGAGCAAGATGGCACCTTTGGGCAGGAAGGGGTCCACGCATGCGTGGTAGCATGTCCTAAATGAAAGCTGGGGAAATGCTCCATGCGGGCTCTGTCGACGCTGACATCACCCATATGTGAGGAGTGATTTCTGCTGTCCCTGGAACTGTTACAGGTGAGTAACTACGTTATCTTGCTCATCTGAATTTGGCAGATAACCAAGAATGACAAGCACAGACCTTGCAGCCTTACATTGTAATATCATTTGGTCTCCTATTTTGTGCTTGTCCGAGAAAATGGTATGGAATCCTTTAAGTGTACTTTAATAAAGCAGGTGTTCAGTCCAGCTAAACCTTTTGTTTATGGAAAGTAAAATGGCTTAGAACATAGTATGGGCACTTGAAAAGGCAAAACACAATATTGTAGGATGGCTTCCTTCAAAGATTCATTTAATTTTTCTGTTTTTCAAAAATCTGCTGTCCTTGATGGTCTAATTGGTGCAATATGTTTCATACTAGGCAAGAACTGGGATGTAAATGCAGCACTAAGTGATTTTGAGCAACTTCGACAAGCGAATGCTGGGAGTCTGTCCCATTCCTTCAACGAAGGGCGGAACTTCAAGGTTCCTGAAAAAGAGGCAATGCGATCCATGCGACCAGTGTTGCAGCGGCAGGATGATATTGTACAAGGTAATGTCAATAGCAGTGTCTAAATTTTGCCTATAGATATTATACAAAACTGTCAATTTAAGGGAGCAGTTTCTATCTTTTTCTTGTCATCCCTCCAGTCCAGTCCTGCAATTCTGGGTAGTGCACCTCTTCTAGCAGCTTGGATACTGAGCATGTCATCTTTTTGATGACCTCTGGATCCATATACAGCTAGCACCTCCCAATAGCTCCAGTATGCTCGGACTCCAAGCAGCTGGAGGAAGCAGTGAGCCAGAGTTCTGGGTTCAGTGGAGAGACAACTAAAGAGTTAGGGTTTTTCTTTTAACTTTGTTTCCCTATTGTGTTTTATTTAATTTTGTCATGGCTGGTGAGCTTTTGGGTGGCTTTAGCAGAGCCAGGTAACTAAAAGGGAAAGAGCTGCAATGTGATTGCTGGCCGGAGGTCCCTTCCCCCTCCCCCCTTGCCTTCAGGACCGGGAACCAGCGGTGGCTTCAGAGCAGGCTTGAAAGAGGCAGCAAGGTAAGTATAGGTAGCCAGTTCTCTAACCCATCACTGGGTGAGGGGCCGCATGCCCAGGGAACCAAGGGCAGCCATTGGAAGCCGGTGCTCAGAAGGGCCTCAGACAGCGCTCCGTTCCCGCCTTGACGTCGAAGCCCTGCAAGCACGGCTGAGCGCAAGAGTGGGAAAACGATAGTGAACTCGATTTCCAGCCCTGGGGCAGTTTTCAGAGGCGCTCTTATGCATAGCTGCTGACCACGTGGGGAGAGCGGCCTAGCAGCTGACAGCAGGTAATTCAGGGTTGAATGTGGTGCACAGATCCCGTGGAGGCAAAGCAGGGGGAAAAAGGACGCCATTTCTCAGGTAGTTCTTGACCTTCGGGCTTCATCTTTGCAGCGGTTCTCCTCACTGCCCAGCCCTGGTTTAAAGGAGACTTTTCCTTGGGGGCCCCCTGAAAACAAAGGAGTAAAAAAAAAAAAAAAGGAAAAAAGAGCAGAGAAAGTTAAACACCTGTTTTGGTTTTGTTCTGTTTAATTTCTTCTGTTTTTCACTATTTTGGGTCAGTTAGGGGAGCTTCCTTTTCTCCTCCTCTTTGAGTTGGTTCCGGGATCTTTTGAGGAAAGGCACTCTGGCATAGCACCATGCTGTCGAGGCCTCAGTGCCTAGTTTGCAGTACCCGGCGGGGGACAGTTTCAGAAATGGGCGCTTGCTGCGGCTGCGCGAATGAAGCCATGCCAGTTGGGGCCAAGAAGGGAGTCCTGCCCTGTCTCAGGAGCTTAAGGGCACCCCAAAGCTGGAAGTTAGGGGGTCAGGCCCCGTGTCTCCCTTTCTGGAACTACCGGCCAGTCCCCAGCCTCTCCCTAAGCCCTCTTCAGGGTCAAGGAGGGGGCTGGAGAGACTTCTTGCCAGAGTTCGTCCTGCTATTGCATAAGCTGTTCTGCCTGCACCAGCAGTGTTCAGGGCCGTCCACAACAGGACAGAGGCATGTGACGAAGTGGCCCCAAGGGAGCCTGGGACATTGGTGGAAATTCGAAGAGGGTGGGAATCTCAGACAACTGGGGAGATCAATCTCCATGGTCCGAAGGCCTAGACGGGACGGACCTGGACACTGAGCTGGACGCGCCAGATAAGGAGTTAGAAGAAAGTGAGATTAAGGAGCAGGAGAAACAGGTGCGGAATGTTCATGTGTTTTGCCTGGATGAGTTGCTGGCTCTTATTGTCGAGCCCTTAAAGGCCTACAGACCTCCAGACCTCCAGACCTCCAGGCAGAGGAAGAGGCACTGGAAGACCCCCTACTTCAGATAGTGCAAAAGACGCAGAAGGTTTTCTCAGTCCATCGAATGGTCAAGCAAGATGATCCACGATGAGTGGGAACTGCTGGAGGAGGGGGGGGGGGGGTGGTATTGACCATGTCACGCCTGTACCTGTTGCCGGAACAGAGGAGAGAATTGCTCTAGTTTCCGAAGGTGGATGCAGCAGTGTCGGCAGTGACCAAGAAGACTAAAATCCTGGTGGAAGGCAGTGCGGCACTTAAGGATTCCCAAGATAGAAAGTTGGACACCTTACTAAAGCAAGCCTTGAATATCAATGCCCTTGTGCTTTAGGCGTCAGTTTGCAGAGCCTGGGTGTCTAGGGCTTGCCTCGATTGGTCGTGGAGTAGTCAGCAGGGGAAGGTAGCATGGCTGGAGTCAGGAGCGGCTTACCTCAAACACCCACTATGATCTATATATATATTTCTTTTTTGTATTTTTATTTTTAAAAATATTGCACACACCAATTTGCTTTGACAAAAAAACAACCACACTATTCAAACCTGGTCATAAGAGTCACCTCTTACACGTATGTAATACAGTCATTCCAATCCTAAACAAACTAAAATTATCTAACCAATTATTAGGTTTTTCTTTAAGCCACTAGGGCACCATAAACGGTCCCCAACCCCCCACCTACACTCCCCCTTCCCATTCCACCCCTCCCTCAATCCAAAACCCCACTCAAAAAGTTTAGTCCCCCTTGCCCTCCTCCCTCCCCTGTCACTTCTCACTATTCCCCTCCCCCGCCCTCCCTCCCCTAGGATACGCCAGAGAGTCCCCCACTGACCCATAAATTTATCCACCCTCTCCCGCCGCACTGCGGTCAACTTTTCCATTAAAATAATATGCCTAATCTCCAGGAACAAGTACCGACGGAGCCAGCGCGGGAACGCTCCCCAGCGTCCAATAAGAAAGCTTTCCCAACCGCCTCTCTCCAGTTTTTCTTTTCCGCGGAGCCAGCAGGTCATGTTCCTGTCACCGCAGAAGACATTCTTTATTTTTTTTTATTTTTTTTTCTGTGTAGTGTCTGCCTTCTTTGACGTCAGACCAGTACCGCCGGTCTTTTCTTTCTTCAAAAAAAAAAACCCAAAAAACTTTTCTTTCTTCAACTGTGCATTTTCAGTTTGGGCCTTAGGCCTGAATATTTTTCTTCTCATGGAGAAGCCCGCTTCTGGGTTCAAAAAGTGCACAAAATGTGGTGGTACTATTTCTGTCACCGGCACCCATGATTGGTGTCTAAAATGTTTGGGTCCTGACCATTCCATCACGGATTGTGTGTCCTGTATCATAATGTCTAAAAGAGGTCGGCAGAACTGAGCAGCCAAGCTCAGTACCCTGTTTCCCTCTGATGCAGCCTCGGTGGCATCGACATCTTCCAGGGCTGCTTCTTCCTCCCATGGATCTCAGGTATCCAAACATAAATCTAGCCGGTCCTCGAAGGGCAAATTTCCCTCTAAGCATCGAAATGCCTCCGGGCTTGTCCTCGAGGTTTCCGCACAGGCAAAATTACCCCGGCAGGAAGTTCTGGCTTCCAAAGCATTGTCTATGGGGTCACAGGTTGACATCAATGGCTTGGCCTCGACCGATCACCTGTTGCCGTATTCTGGGGTACCGGTGGCCTCCACTGGTACCAACATCCAGACTCTGGTGGAGTCAATGGATCAGAAGATTCTGTCCATGCTGCGCACCCTAACGGCATTTATGCAGGCTGCGACGCCTCTGGTACCGCAACAATCTCCGTTGCCGGCACCGGCATCGTTCCCGGTGCCGGTACCGATTGCATCGACATCGGCTTCAGTGTCGACTGCAACGGTACCCTGTCCTATGATGCCCATCGGTACTGAACCGGTACCGCTTACTCCCGATGTCGCTCCCACTCGGTACGCATATCGGGCTTTACAAGAGCATCCAGACAGGCGATACTTCGATTCCTCCGAAGACTCTGACGAGTCGGAGGCTTCTGTCGAGGCATCGGTACTTCTTCCTCAGGAGGAGTCTTCTCCAAAATGAAGAATGTCTCCTCCAGAAGACTTGTCTTTTCAAGACTTCATTAGGGAAGTGGCTAGGGGCCTCTCCATTACTGTGGCCCCTGAGTCAGAGCCTAGAGCCAAGCAATTAGATATTTTGCAATATCCTAAGGCTCCTAAAGAGGCAGCTACCTTACCTATTCATGAGATTCTCTATGATCTCATGTTGAGCATGTGGGAGACTCCTCTCACCACCTCTCCTCATTCTCGTAGGTTAGACACCATGTACCGTGTCCCTCCTTGTCCTGGCTTTCATAAGTCTCAGCTTCCTCACCACTCTATTGTGGTAGAGTCTGCCATGAGGAAAATAAGAGTGCAAAGAGACACTCATCTAATCCTCCAGGACGTGAATGCAGGACCCTAGATGCTTTTGGCCGAAGGGTTTTCCAAGCTAATATGCTTGCTGCCAGAATCAACTTCTATAGTCTCTATATGGGGATGTTTCTAAAAAGTCACAGATCATCTGCAGACTTCAGCTCCTTTTATTTCAGAAGATAAAAGGCAGGAATTTCTCACTTGGCTCAAACATGCCCAAGATGTTTCCAAATTTTCCAACCGTGCAGCCTTTGACTCTTGTGAGTGTGTAAGCAGAGCCTCGGCTATTGCCATAGGTGCATGCAGAATTGCTTGGTTACAAGCCTCTGATTTGGAACTCTGGGTCCAAGATGAATTGGGAAATCTTCCTTGTACAGGTGAAAACCTTTTTGGCAAGGATTGGCAAGCAAAGGCCACTCAGATGGATGCTGAGAACTCTGCTTTGGATCGACTTTCAAAGTCTACCTCTGCTCCTGTTAAGAAAAGATTTGTTCAAAAAGACATCTTTTTCTAAAAAGGGAAGATTATTATCCTGCTTATGGTCAGCAGGCATCTTCTGCAGGTCGTTTTGCTGCAAAGCGTCAGCAACCACTTAAACAGGCCAAGTCAAAGGCTGCCAGGCCTCCCACGGCCCAGCAGTCTCAGCCTCCTCAGGGCCTTTGACTTGCAACTAGAGAACTTAGCCTTTCTAGCTCTGGAAGAACCAGAGCCCCTCACCATTCCAGGCAGGTTGACTTATTTTGCTCCCAGATGGGAGCAAATCACAGCAGAGCAATGGACCCTCTCCATCATAAGGGAAGGGTACAAGCTTCATTTCTTAAGCCTTCCTCCTCACACCATGGTGAAACAGTTCAATTCTCCAACATCTCTCCTCAAACTTCTGGGTCAGGAGATTGCTACCCTTCTTGCCCAAGGGGCAGTAGAAGAAGTACCTCTTCTTCAACAGGGCTCAGGGTTCTACTCCCCTTATTTTCTTATTCCAAAGAAAACAGGGGGCTACAGACCCATATTAGATCTCAGAGAATTGAACAAGTTTCTATTCAAGGAGAAATTCAAGATGATTTCTCTAGGTGCTCTGCTTCCATACCTTCAGAGTCAGGACTGGCTTTGTTCTGTAGATCTCAAGGATGCGTACACCCATGTCCTCATCCATCCAACACACAGAAGGTTCCTTCGGTTCCTTTTTCAAGGAAAGCACTACCAATACAGGGTGCTTCCTTTCGGTCTGGCCTCTGCACCAAGGGTGATCACGAAATGCATGGCAGTGGTAGCTGCATTTCTGCGCACTCTAGGAATATTTGTATTCCCATATCTGGACGACTGGTTCATTCAAGCTCCATCCCAGTCAGAGGCCCAGACATGTCTAACCTGCACAGTGCGTGCCCTTCAGTATTTGGGACTGGTAATAAACATCCCAAAATCCAATCTCACCCCTACTCAGTCTCTGGAGTTTATAGGGGCCTTGCTGGATACCACAACTGCAAGGGCCTATCTTCCTCAGGCCCGTTGCCTACGCTTGGTGCAGTTAGCCTCCCAGATACAGTTAAAGTCCCATTTAACTGCTCGAGAGATGTTACAACTATTAGGCCACATGGCATCCACCGTGCATGTTGTTCCATATGCTTGTCTTCACATGAGGGCAGCTCAATGGACTTTGTCCACCCAATGGACTCAGGCATCAGGTTGCCTGTCAGACAAAATAGCAAACTCCAGTCGCCTTTTTTGGTCTCTCCAGTGGTGGAAGTCTTCTCCAAATCTGTTACTGGGGTCCCCTTTTCAGCAGTCACTACCCCAAGCAACTCTTACAACAGATGCTTCTCCAATGGTTTGGGGAGCTCATCTTCAGGATCTCTCCACCCAGGACATCTGGTCTCCACAGGAGACTTCTCTGCATACCAATCTATTGGAACTCAGAGCAATATTCTTAGCTCTCAGAGTGTTCCTTTCCCTGCTCAGCTACAGGACAGTCCTCATCCATATGGACAACCAAGTAGCCATGTTCTATGTAAACAAGCAGGGCTGGACTGGCTCTGTCACTTTGCAACGAAGCTTTGCGACTGTGGGCCTTTGCCAGAGAGCATCACATCCATTTTCTGGCAGTATATCTTCCAGGCGTTCAAAACTCTTGGGCGGACAGACTCAGTCGAGTTCTGCTTCCACACGAGTGGTCCCTCCACATGGACCAGGTAGCCAGGATTTTTCGAATTTGGGGAACCCCGGACATAGACCTCTTTGCAAGTCCGTGGAATGCCAAACTTCCCCGGTCATGTTCCAGAATTCCGTGTCAGGGAGTTCAGGCCAAGGATGCCTTCCTCCTTCACTGGGGTCAAAACTTCCTTTATGCCTTTCCACCAATTCCCCTAATTCCCAAAACACTATTCAAGCTTCAGAGAGATCGAGGGACCATGATCCTCATAGCACCACATTGGCCACGCCAAGTGTGGTACCCTCTACTTCTGCATCTCTCTCAAGCTCCTTCCCTGGACTTGGGCTCTGCACCAGACCTATCCCAGGAAGAAGGAACATTGTGGCACCCAAACCCCCAGTCTCTCCATCTCAGGGCTTGGTTGCTGAAGGCCTAGACCTTCAAGATTTTCATCTCAGCAAGTCAGAGATGTTGTTCATGCCTCTAGAAAGCCTTCTACTAGACGTTCCTATGCTTTCAAGTGGAAAAGATTTACCATTTGGTGTTCAGGGAAGGGTCTAAACCAGGGGTCTCAAACTCAAATTGCTTTGAGGGCCAAATGAGGACTTGTAAAGTAACCCGGGGGCCGCACAAGACGCAGGCCTCATTTGCATAAGGGCATCATTTGCATAAATATTTGCATAATGTTACCATACACTAACTTTGAGTAAACATGCCTCTTAATGAGTGTATGGATAAAGAAAGACTAAAAGATTTCTACATTACTATAAACCAGTGCCAACCGCCAGGCACATTAGGAACTACTAGAAACACTGCTCATTTAGAACCCATAGCAAACCTGCCATGTCCTAACAGCACTACCAGGACTCACAAAGCACCATACCCTAACTATCAAAAGGCAACACTGCAAATATTAAATCAACACATTTCAGAGAATAACAATACATGACCTACTCGGGAAAGAGAACAAGTGGCAATGTCAAATAGGAATTACATAAACAGAATACCTCAGCTCAGTTACACATGCAGAACATACACCATCACCAAACAAGGAATCACAATTTAGAAACAGGAAGACAATTAAACTGGGAACCCCAAAAGCCAAACTTAGAATGTACAACACTGTAGAATAAAACTATACATTGATTTCCTCTTGTATTAAATAAAGTGCAGACGTTAAAGATGCACATTTCCAAGAGCTGATATATTTCAGTTAATAAATTCAAAATAAAGAGATATTTTTCTACCTTTTGTGCATTTTTTTTCAGTTGCAATTGTTCCAGCCACTTTCTTCTGGTTTCTTTGTGTCTTCTGCTAACTCTCCATCGTCTGCTGTCCATTTGTCCTTTCTTCTTTCCCAGTTTTTTTCCATTCTCTCTACATCTGCTTTAACATACTAATCATTCTCCTTTTGCTCTTTCCTCATTCCTATTTCATCCACTCCAATTTTACACCTCCATCCCTCAATCCCCACTTACTCTCCCAATACCCGGCCAATTGTAGATTTTTCTTCCCTCCCACACAAAATATATTTCCCCTCTCCATTTCACTCTCCCAGCCCCATCCCATTCTAATCGTCCCCCAACATCAACTCCCTTCTAGCTCCTGCCCCACCCAGCATCCGCTCCCTTCTAGTCCCGCATCATCAGCCCATTTCCAGTCCTAGCTCCCTCCCCTCACAGCCCATTTCCTTTCCAAGACCCCCTCCCCATCAGCCCATTTCCATTCCAAGCCCCCTTCCACTCAGCCCATTACCATTCCAAGACCCTGTCCCCATCAGCTATTTGCAGTTCAAGCTCCCCCTTCTACTCGGCCCATTTCCAGTCATAGCACCCCCCCCAGTCCATTACCAGTTCTAGCCCCACCCCCCCATAGCCCATTATCGGTCCTAAGCCCTCCAACAGCCCACTTCCAGGCCTAACCCTTCCATCGCCCCATCTTCATTCTTAGCCCCCCAATCAGACCACCTCCAGTCCTAACCCCCATCTGTCCATTACCAGTACTATCCCCCCATCACCCCATTTCCAGTCCTACCCCCCCAGCAGCCCACATCAAGTCCTGCTCCCCCCCAGCAGCCCACATCAATCCTGCTCCCCCCCCCCAGCAGCCCACATCAATCCTGCTCCCCCCCCCCAGCAGCCCACATCATTCCTGCTCCCCCCCCACCAGCAGCCCATATCAATCCTGCTCCCCCCCCCCACCAGCAGCCCATATCAAGTCCTGCTCCCCCCCCCAGCAGCCCACATCAGTCCTGCTCCCCCCCCCTTCAGCCCACATCTATCCTTCTCCCCCCCCCCCAGCAGCCCACCTCATTCCTGCTCCCCCCCCCCAGCTGCCCACATCAATCCTGCTCCCCCCCCCCCAGCAGCCCACATCAATCCTGCTCCCCCCCCCCCGGGGAACTTAAACTTTAGAAAACAGCTGGCTGCTGCTCCTGCCGCGGCGGTAGCAGCAATACCGCATGTCCCGCGGCCCCCCCCCCTGTCAGTTCTTCTCTGCTTCGGCTTTCAGAGCCGCAAAGGGAGAGCTTCTCCCTCGTGACTGTTAAGCCCGCTGGGGCTTATGGGAAATTTCCCATCTGCCCCGGCGAGCTTAACAGAGTCGCGAGGGAGAAGTTCTCCCTTCGCGGCTCTGAAAGCCAAAGCAGAGAAGAACTGACAGGCAAGCAGGAAGGGATCGGGGGGCCGCGGGACATGCGGTATTGCCGCTATTGCCGGGCAGATGGGAAGGGGCCGCGGGACAGTTGATTCTGCCGCTGCCACGGCAGCGACAGCAGAAGCCGGGTTTTTTTTTCCCCTGTGTATCGCGGGCCGCACAAAGGTCTCTCGCGGGCCGCATGCGGCCCGCGGGCCGCGTGTTTGAGACCCCTGGTCTAAACCCTCTTGCAATACCTCCTGAATTCTCTACTAGAGTATCTCCTTCATCTATCCCATGCAGGTCTGAAAACGAATTCAGTAAGAGTCCATTTGAGTGCTATTGCAGCGTCCCTCAAGCCTCTCAATGGACAACCTATTTCCTCTCATCCTCTTATAGCAAGATTCATGAGAGGCCTTCTTTTAACTAAACCTCCCATTAGACCACTTCCAGTGACATGGGATTTAAACCTGGTTCTTGGCCAGCTTATGAAGCCACCCTTTGAACCTTTAGCCACCACCTCCTTGAAATTTCTTTCTTGGAAAGTTATTTTTCTCATTGCAGTCACCTCAGCACGCCGCATCAGTGAGTTGCAAGCTTTGGTGGCTAATCCACTTTATACAAGGTTCCATCATACGGTAGTCCTCAGGACCAATCCACACTTTATGCCTAAAGTGGTCTCGCCTTTTCATCTGAACCAAGAGGTATATTTTATTTATTTTATTTATTTTTATTTCTTATATACCGCACTCTTTTAATCAGTGCGGTTTACAAATGAACAAAATGTAAACACAATGACACAGTCAGCATTGTTTTTTTTTACAATGAACAGGGAACACAAACTTGGCGGAAAAACAGGGTTCCTGTGCGGATATCCAGTTTAGTCCTCCACAATCGGGTACTGCCCCTCTCACTGCAGCCTGTAGACTGGACCAATCAAATCTTCTGTAGTACATATCCAGCAGGAGCTCCCAGAAGCCCCCCAGTGTGTCCAGTCTCGTTGCAGTGTGTAGACGTAAAAGTGTGTCCTCTGGGCACACTTAGTGACCTTTGCAGGAGCAACACTAGTTAGTTGTTTTTAGGGTTTGTTTTGGGGCATTTCTCTACTATTTTTGTTTTTGGTAGCTAGCTGTGCCTTTAAAAAAGAAAGACAAAAGAAGCCTGTCTCCCTGGAGCTGTGCCACAGGAGACTAGGAGAAAGTCAGACCTGCTGGCTGCTGTTGCCTGCCTAGCACATTTTATCAGCCCTGGGTGAGCTTCCCCTAGACAGGACGGGGAATTGCCATACCTATAAGGCAGTGCCTGGTACTGGGAGATTGTGGCTGAATCTTCTGTTCCTGAGCTGGTAGGAGTTTGCATTTCATTTTTTCTTTCTTGTGTGCAATGCTCTGTCTGGGATGCCAGCGTTTCTGTAGGCTCTCCTGAGCCCATTTGGCAGTTTTTATTCAAACTGCTCGTTGTGCCCTGTGTTAGAGGGTCGTTTTATTTGTTTTCCATATTATTTGGTGGTTTTTATATTTTCGCGCCGTTTTTTACCGCGGGTGAAAAAGTGCGGCGGCCATTTTGGATTTTAAAAGTGCTTTTCCAGGCATTTTTGATCGCTGTGCACAGGTTCCCCTAGCGTTTTTGGGGTTCCTCTTTCTGGCGATTTTGCTCAGGGCACCCCAGGGATCCTGGGATAACTTTTTTTTTTTTTTTTTTTTTACAAGAAACAAAATATAAGTTACTTTTAAATCGGGGCTGATTTGCATAGGATTGCCCAGGTGGTGTGGGCTTTCCTGTGGCTGTCTTATTCTATTCCCCTGGGCAGAGGTGGCCTTGGAATGGCTTCCAAGCCCCAGTGTGTGATTTGTGGGTCCCGCAGGACGGCAGGGACTGACTCTGGCATCTGCAGGGGCTGTGCTGCAGTGCCCTCTGAGTTAGAGCAATCTGTGAATGTTCAGGAACAGGCTACCCCTGGGGATGCTTCTACTTCCGGGGACAGCGTTCTTTCTCCAAGCATCCCTCAGTCTGGCTCGGTTCCTCCGGCCAGCGGTTCAGTGGCTGCGCTCCAGCAGGCGTCTGTTGCTGCCTCAACTATGGACTTCTCCCCTGATTTTGTACTCCTCATGCATCAGGCATTTCGCCTGAGCAGGTCCGGACAGTTGCCGGCTGTCTGGCCCCCCTCCCTCCCCTCGGGGTCCCTGGGGCGGCTCAGTGTCCCTCATCGCCCGGGGGCAAGCGGCTTCGGTTGGGGGGACAAGAGCAGGACGCCCTGGGTCTCCTGGATTCCGAGGCAGAGGGCGACCCTGAGACTGAAGCGGAGGATTTGGAGGATGGGGAGATCCCTGGGCCGGAAGATCAGGCTCGGGTCATTCGAGTGTTCCGTAGGGACGAGCTGGTTCCTCTGGTCACGGAGTCCCTTCAGGCGCTAAACCTTTCGGGCGGAGCGGCCCCTGGAGGAGGAGGGTCTTGAGGATCCTCTGATTCAAGCAGTCAGGGATGCCCAGGTGGTTTTTTCCCGTCCACCGCGTGGTGGATCAGATGATCCAGGCGGAGTGGGAGCACCCGGAATCCGGTTTGAAGGGGATTCGGACCATGAATCGGCTTTATCCTCTTGCTGACAAGGACAGGGACTTGTTCAGGTCCCCCGGGTGGATGCTGCGGTCTCCGCAGTGACCAAGAAAACCACCATCCCGGGTGAGGGGGGCGGGGCGGCGGCCCTCAAGGACGGGCAGGATCAGAAGGTTGATAACTTGCTCAAGCAAACCTTCGATACGGATGCCGTGTCATTGCAGGCCTCTATCTGTGGGGCTTGGGTGGCTCGGTCGTGTCTGCGGTGGTCACAGCAACTGCGCTCGAGCCCCGGACTAGACCAGCAGGGTCTGGTGGAGGTGACCCGGCTGGAGTCCGGCTCGGCTTACCTGGCGGATCTGTTTTATGATTTGATCCGCGCGTTGGCTAACAGTATGGCATCCGCGGTAGCAGCGCGCCGGTCCCTCTGGTTGCGCAGCTGGGCGGCGGACAGTTCTTCTAAGGCCCGCCTCAGTAAGCTGCCGTTTAAGGGCAGATTATTATTTGGGGAGGCTCTCGAGAAATTGGTAAAGGATCTCGGTGAGTCCAAAGGGGGCCGGCTTCCGGAGGATAAACCAAGGTCCAACCGGTCCACCTCGTCGGCGCGGGGATCCTTTCGGGATCAGCGCAGGTTTCGGCCCTCCCGCCAGTGGTCCTCGCAGCGTGGCCGGTTTGGAGCCCGTAGCCAAGGATTTCGGGCTTTCAGGGGAGCCGGCAGAGGCTTCTCCGCAGCCGGCTCTTCTTCGGGTTCTTCCTTTGGACGCAAGCCACAATGACGCCAGGCAGGCTCTGGAGGGAGGACCGCTTGTCGGCGGTCGCTTGCGCGACTTTCTTTCCTCTTGGGCCCAAATAACGTCGGATCGCTGGGTGCTACAAATTATAGAGGAGGGTTACGCTCTGGAATTTGCGTTCCCACTTCCAGATTCCTTTGTTCTGTCTCCCAGCAGGGGCGAGCAAAAGACGAGGGACATCCGCGTGACCCTGGCTCGTTTGTTAGCGCTGGGAGCGGTGGTTCCAGTGCCTCCCTTGGAAAGAGGCGCTGGTCGCTACTCCATCTATTTTGTGGTACCCAAAAAGGGCGACTCTCTGCGTCCGATTTTGGATCTCAAAGGCGTGAATCGCGCGCTCAGAGTGCCGCATTTCCGCATGGAAACCCTGCGGTCAGTCATTGTAGCGGTGCGAAAGGGGGAGTTTTTGACGTCCCTCGATCTTACCGAGGCCTATCTGCACATTCCGATACACCCAGCCCATCAGCGGTTTCTCCGCCGCTTTCGCGTTACCCGTGGGGCCACTTTCAGTTCCGGGCCATGCCGTTCGGCTTGGCTACGGCCCCGCGCACTTTCACAAAGGTGATGGTGGTGGTTGCGGCGGCCTTGCGCAAGGAGGGCATTTTGGTCCATCCTTACCTGGACGACTGGTTGATACGAGCAAAATCCGGTCGAGAGTGCCTGCGGGTCACGAGCAGGGTGGTAGCTCTGCTGCGATCCCTCGGCTGGGTGGTGAACGAAAGAAAGAGTTGTCTGCGGCCCTCGCAGGACCTGGAGTATCTGGGGGTGCGCTTCGACACTGCTCGGGGGCTGGTGTGCCTTCCCGAGCGCCGCGTCCTGACGTTGCGGGCTCTTGTCCGACTATTTCGGGGGATGCCCGCTCCGTCGGCGTGGTGGTACCTACGGCTTCTCGGAACGATGGCGGCGACCTTAGAGGTGGTTCCGTGGGCGCGGTTCCACATGCGCCCGCTACAGAGGGTGCTCCTTCGTCGCTGGTCCAACCAGTGCGTTTCCTTGCACAAGAGACTGCCCTGCCCGAAGGCAGTGCGGCGGTCGCTTCGGTGGTGGCTCTCCTCCGAGAACCTGACGCGGGGGATTCCCTTGGAGCCTCCTCTGTGGGTCCCCCTCACTACGGATGCGAGCCTAGTCGGCTGGGGAGCACACTGCGAGACCCGCTTCACGCAGGGGGTGTGGTCCTCGCAGGAAGCGTCTTGGTCGATCAACCGCCTCGAGCTTCGGGCGGTCCGACTAGCCCTGATGGCCCTGGAACCTCTGCTCCTGGGCCGGGCGGTCCGAGTCTGGTCGGACAATGCGACCACGGTGGCGTACATCAATCGCCAAGGGGGCACAGGGAGTGTGGCCCTGGAAACAGAAGCGACGGCCTTGTTCAGCTGGGTGCAGACTCGGCTGCCGGCGATCTCGGCGGCGCACATTGCAGGCGCCGACAATGTCCAGGCCGACTTTCTCAGCAGAGTGCGGGTGGACCCCGGAGAGTGGGAGTTAAATCCTCAGGTATATGCGCAGATAGTTCGGCGGTGGGGTCCGCCCATCATGGATCTCATGGCGACCTTCCAGTCGGCCAAGACAAGTCGCTTCTTCAGCAGACGGCGGGAGCGGAGCGGATGTCCGAAGGACTCGACGCTCTCATTCAGCCGTGGCCGACGTCCGGGATGCTGTACGTTTTCCCCCCGTGGGCCCTGATCGGTCGGGTCGTCCAGCGCATCGAGGGCCATCAGGGCCGGGTGCTGCTGGTGGCTCCGGATTGGCCCCGGAGGCCCTGGTATGCCGACCTCGTTCGGCTTCGAGACGGCGTGCCGTGGCGCCTTCCGGCGCTACCGGATCTTCTTCTTCAGGGCCCCTTGCGGATGCCCCAGGTGGCTCGGTTTCTCGCTTACGGTTTGGCCATTGAGAGGGCTCGGCTGAAAAAGAAGGGTTATTCGCCCGCGGTGATTTCCACCTTACTGCGGGCAAGAAAGTCGTCCACTTCTCTTACTTATGTTCGAATTTGGAGAATTTTTGAGGACTGGTGCTCCCGGCGTGGAGTTTCGGGCGGCGACGGTCTCGGTGCCCGTCGTGCTCAGCTTTCTGCAGGATGGCTTCGAGAAGGGTCTCGCGGCCAGTTCCCTGAAGGTCCAGTTGGCCGCGCTCTCTTGCTATAGAGGCAAGGTCTTGGGCCGCCTTCTTGGCGCTCATGCGGATGTGCGGCGTTTCTTGACCGCCGTGTTTCATTTGCGGCCTTCCCGCAGGGCGGTGATTCCTCCGTGGGATTTGAATTTAGTTCTGCGGGCCCTGGCTCGGGAACCCTTTGAGCCCTTGCGGAGGGCATCCTTGAAGGATCTCACGTTGAAGACGGTTTTCTGGTAGCCATTTGCTCGGCACGGCGCATCTCGGATCTACAGGCCCTTGTCATGCCGAGAACCTTTCTTGTCTTTTTCTGCGGAGCGGGTTGTGCTCCGTCCGGTTCCCTCCTTCCTGCCAAAGGTGGTGTCTCCTTTTCACCTGAATCAGGCAGTATTTCTACCAGTGATTTCGGCGGCCTCGGTCGAGTCGGTGGACAAGGGCTTCACCGGCTTGATGTGGGCCGCACGCTGCGTCGGTATTTACAGTCTACCGAGTCATTTCGGAAGACTGATCGGCTTTTTGTGCTCTTTGGGGTGCACGGAAAGGGGAGGCGGCGGCTAAGGCCTCCATTGCTCGATGGCTTAAAGAAGCGATCGCCTCCGCGTATCTGTTGCAGCGGCGGCCGGTTCCGGAGGGGCTCCGGGCTCATTCTACTAGGGCTCAGGCGGCCTCTTGGGCGGAGCATGGTCTGGTTCCACCAGCGGAGATCTGTAGGGCGGCCACTTGGTCGTCTCTGCATGCTTTCAGCAGGCACTATCGCTTGGATGTGTCAGCGGCTCGGGATTCCTGTTTTGGTTCGGCGGTTTTGCGCGCCGGCCTACAAGGTCCCGCCCGGTCTTAACTGCTCTGTTACATCCCGATTGTGGAGGACTAAACTGGATATCCGCACAGGAAATGGAAATTACACTAACCTGGTAATTGTAGTTCCTGTAGGATCCAGTTTAGTCCTCCTTCCCTCCCGAATATCTGCATGATCTTGCGGCGCGCTATCCCGAGCGGGAGATTCTAAGATAGTTTTGCGTCCCGTTCGGACCTTAGCGGCAGTCGTCGTGCTTATAGCTATGGCTCTTCCCTTTCTTTTGGGGTTCCGTAAGCTCCTTAGTACCTGGGGGGAGCTCTGTGTCAATTTAGGGGCGTCGATTCCGGCGCCGTGCAGTGTTCTGACTTCCTCGTTTGGGGAGGGAGTTGGTTATTCCAGGGGGGGAAGTACAAGGTTTAATGTTAATCTGATAATAATCTGATGTGTTGCTTCGTTCAGTATGCTTTGTTACTAGTACACTGGGGGGCTTCTGGGAGCTCCTGCTGGATATGTACTACAGAAGATTTGATTGGTCCAGTCTACAGGCTGCAGTGAGAGGGGCAGTACCCGATTGTGGAGGACTAAACTGGATCCTACAGGAACTACAATTACCAGGTTAGTGTAATTTCCATTTAACTATATACAGACAAGAGGCATAAAATAGAGTAAACTATGTACATGGCATTTTGGTTGATTAACATGGTAGTGGTAAATAGCTACAATTAAAAATACAGTATAATTACAGTATGGATGGTGAGGACAGGTATGAGTTATCATGATTAGCCCTTTTCCACCGGGGACAGGTGGGAAAGACTAACATGAGGGCTAGGATCAATCGTAGTCGCTTCCCCGGTAGTAAAGTAGGAACAAGTGATATTTTAAGGCCTTTCTGAATGCCATGAGACGTGTGATGGCTCTAATTTCCGGTGGGAGGGCATTCCAGGCTCTGGGCGCAAACAGTGAGAAGGCTCTAGAGGCTGTTGATTTAGAGCATTTCGTAAGGAGTTTCGGAAGGTCTATGGAGTTTAATGCAGCCGATCTCCTGGATCTGTTAGTTGGAGTGACATGAATCAAGTTGCTGATAGGTGATAGAGATGGGCTCTTTGCAGCTTTAAAAGTCATGACAAGGGTTTTATATAGGGTTCTGGCCTGGAGGGGTAACCAGTGTAAACTCATCAATATTGGAGTTGTATACTCTGAGCGTGGAGCACCTTTGAGAATTCTCGCGGCCGCATTCATGGCCAGACGGAGGGGATTTAGAGTAGATTGTGGGAGACCGTGTAGTATAATATTGGCAAAATCCAAATGTGGTAGTACCAAGGCTTGGAAGATAGTGCGAAAGTCGGAGTAATCAAGAAGAGGATGGAGATTCTGAAGGGATCGAATCTTTTGGTAAATTGTGTTTGTTGCTTTCTTGATGTGTGCTGACATATCAAGCCGCTGATCTAATGTAATCCCTAGGTATCGGATTGTTGGTTGTGCCTTCAACTCAATGTTGTTTACTTGTAATGAGGTGGGGGGTATGAATGTTGGATTCCGTGTAACGAATAGGACTTCTGTTTTGTTGTGATTTATACATAGATTCTGTTTGAGCCAGTTAGATACAGCTTCGAAGCAATGAACTATTGATGTAAAGTCTGTTTACATCAATATTTACCTGTCTTTTTTTTCCAGGACCTCATGCATCAAGTGCAGAGAGGAATCTTCATACCTTGGATTGTAAGAGAGCTCTCGCTTTTTATTTACAAAGAACACAGCAACATAGAAAGTCTTCCCAACTCTGTTTCTTTTGATCCTTCTCATTTAGGACTTCCAGTCTCTAAGAGAACACTGTCCAACTGGATTGCTCAGTGTATTTCTTTCGCCTACCAGAGTAGGAACATTTCTCTGGAGGGCCATGTCACAGCTCACAATGTGTGAGAGCCATGTTAGCCTCAATGGCTCATCTAAACTCTGTGTCCATCGACCAAATCTGTCGATCGGCCACCTGGGCCTCGGTTCATACCTTCACAGCCCATTACTGTTTGGACAAGGACTCCCGCCGCGATGCCTCGTTTGGTCAGGCTGTTCTCAAACACCTGTTCCATTCCTAATCAACGCCTACCCACCTACCCTGGTCGGATGCCAGAGATCCATGGGGGGAGGTAGTCTTTTTTCAAGGACACACAACCTGGGGTTTCTCCCTGGCATCTGCAGCTAGGGAGTCCCCATATGTGAAGACTCATTCCTGCTTGTTCCTGGAGATAGCACAGTTACTTACCTGTAACAGGTGATCTCTGGGAACAGCAGGAATAAGTCTTCACAACCTACCCACCTCCCCTAGGAGTTGTATCTCTCTGTCTATCTTTCCTTTCCTCTCTCTCTCTTTGTCTCAGCTTTAAAACTCGAACTGGAGAGAGGCGGTTGGGAAAGGCGGGAAGGCAGCACGCAGGCGCTGTGGGATGCTCCCAAAAGCTTGCTTATTGGACGCTGGGGACCGTTCCCACGCAGGCTCCGTCGGTACCGACGATACCCATATGTGAAGACTTATTCCTGCTGTTCCCAGAGATCACCTGTTACAGGTAAGTAACTGCTATCCTCCCTTCCCTCAAATTTCCCTACCGTTGGCACTTCCAACCGTTTCCATGCTGCTGCCAATTCATATCTTGCTGCACTCACAGGCTCGCACCATTGGACCCCCCCTTCCCTTTGCCCTTCCGCCCCCACCACGAGAGCAAACAGACCCCTAGATCCCTCTCCACCTCCACCCCCAGATGCTGATGCACCCATCTCAGAACCCTATCCCAGTATGTTTGAACCTTACTACATCCCCACCAAATATGCCAAAAAGAGCCCACTTCCCCACACTCTTTCCAGCAGCCTGCCTCAACCCCTGGAAAAAAATCTTGTGAAG
This sequence comes from Ichthyophis bannanicus, assembly GCA_033557465.1. Taxonomy (NCBI): domain Eukaryota; kingdom Metazoa; phylum Chordata; class Amphibia; order Gymnophiona; family Ichthyophiidae; genus Ichthyophis; species Ichthyophis bannanicus. The sequence goes on along the minus strand of CM066048.1, from coordinate 41,609,001 downwards.
CCTCACCAGCGTATAATACCATGGAACAAAATTTTATACCAGTTTTCTCTAATACTACTCGCCCAAGGTAGCCCCCTCACCCGATCCCAAATCTGCTTCCACGCCACCTGTGTCAATGCCCCTCCCAACTCCTTCTCCCACTCCTCCATATACCGGAACGTTGCCCCCTCAAACTCCCTCACCCCTTTATATAACCTCGATATCATCCTCCTCATCCCAAATTTCCCGTACCATAGAGCCTCTATCTCAGTCACTTCCCTCCACTCCCCTGCAAAAAAGATCTCACCTGGATGTATGGGAACCTATCCTGGTCCTCTAACCCAAATCCTTCCATAACCTCCTCAAAGGACTTCACCTCCCCCCTCTTCCAGTAATTGGTGAAAACACTCCAACCCCTTCGCTGTCCACTTGTCAAATCTCCGCCCATCCCACCCCGGTTTAAAGGGTCTCCATCCCCTCCACGGCATCATCAGTGAAAATTGCTGTCTTCTCCAGGACCAAGCAGGAAGTCAGTCCTCACATATGGGTGACGTCGGCGCCGACGGAGCCCTCGCGGAGCAATTTTCCCCAGCTTTCAAAGAAAGCCTTTGGGAATTGCAGCGCGCATGCGCGGTCCCCTCCCCGCCCAAGGGTGCCATCTTAGCCAGTCTTCTTTTTTCCGCGGAGCCCTACAGACGTGGTCTTCCAGTCCCCGCAGAAAAAGTTGATTTTCTTCATTTATTTTCCTTTTTTTCTTCGGTTCGACGCCGGTCTCTTTCCTGCCCGGACTCGCGACGCCGTTGCGAGTCCGTCTCTTATTTTTCGGGCTGAAAGGGTAGTCCTTGCTCCCCTTCTACTGCCGGCAGAGGTGGAAGAGGTCGTCCTAGCTTCCCGGCGACCTTCTACCCGCAAATGCTACGCCCTTAAATGGCGTCATTTTTCCGTTTGGTGTACCCAGCAGTCTCTGGATCCCTTCTCCTGCTTGGTGTCGGTGGTCTTGCAGTACTTGCTCTACCTCTCTAATCTTGGACTTAAGTCCAACTCCGTCAAGGTTCACCTCAGTGCTCTTTCAGCACATCATGTGCCAGTGGACGGCAGACCTCTTTCCAACGACCCTCTCGTGGCAAGGTTTTCCTCCGAGGTCTCCTTCTCCTTAAACCACCTCTGCGCCCGCCAGCGCCTGACTGGGATCTGAATGTGGTTTTGCAGCGGATCACCTGTCCGCCTTTTGAACCTATGGCTACCTGTCCTCTCCGTTTTCTTTCTTGGAAAACCTTATTCTTGATAGCCCTCACTTCCGCTAGACGCGTAAGTGAACTACAGGCCCTCGTGTCTGATCCCCCTTACACTCGGTTCTACAAAAATAGGGTAGTCCTACGGACTCACCCTAAATTTCTTCCAAAAGTGGTCTCCCCTTTTCACATCAATCAGGAGGTGGTACTTCCGACCTTCTTTCCCAGGCCACACTCCAGCCGAGCTGAAATGGTCCTGCATACCCTGGACTGTAGAAGGGCGTTGAACTTCTACCTTGACCGTACGCGGGAGCACCGCAAAGCTGCTCAGCTCTTCGTGTCTTTTGACCCCAATAAATTGGGGCTCCCTGTCTCCAAGCGTACTCTGTCCATCTGGGATGCTGACTGTATCGCTTGGGCTTATGGAGCAGCCGGACTCTCGTTATAAAGTCGGGTCACGGCTCATTGTGTTCTGGCGAAGGCTACGTCAGTGGCTTACCTCCGCTCTGTTCCATTGGCAGACATCTGCCGGGCCGCTACTTGGTCTTCGAGCCAGACTTTTGCGGTCCATTACTGCCTCGAGAGGGAGTCCCGCAGGGACAGTGCTTTCGGACAGGCAGTCCTCCGAAATCTCTTCGAGGTTTGAGCATCTCCTACCCTCCATCCCGGATGTTGGGCTACCAGTGGGTAATAATTCAGTGAAGATTCCTTCCTTCTGTGCTGCTGAGCTAGAGGGAGCTCATTTTTGTGCTTAGGGTCTCCGGTAGCCTTAAGCTTGGGAGTCCCATATGTGAGGACTGACTTCCTGCTTGGTCCTGGAGAAAGCGTAGTTACTCACCTGTAACAGGTGTTCTCCAGGAGCAGCAGGAATCAGTCCTCACAACCCTCCCTCCTCCCCTTGGAGTTGCAATCATCTGCTTTAGTTTTTGCAAAATTTTTATGCTGTCTTTTAGCTATGTCATCTGACTGGCTAAGATGGCACCCTTGGGCAGGAAGGGGACCGCGCATGCGCGCTGCAATTCCCAAAGGCTTTCTTTGAAAGCTGGGGAAATTTGCTCCGCGAGGGCTCCGTCGGCGCCGACGTCACCCATATGTGAGGACTGATTCCTGCTGCTCCTGGAGAATACCTGTTACAGGTGAGTAACTACGCTTTCCCCCTGCCCCCACTTTCCCGCACCCCATCCCAAACCCCCACTACCTGCTGCATTGCCGGTGAACCACCTCCCAGTTCTCTACGGACCTGCCCCCCCGCCCACAGCCAAGCCTCTAGTCTACCCCCCTTTACCAACGTCCGCTCCAGTGCCACCCAGGGCTTTTGGCCCCCTCCTTCTCCAGTACATTATATGGCGTAACTGCGCCGCTCGATAATAGTCCTTTTATATTGGGCACCCCCAACCCCCCTTCTGCCTTCGGAGCGTACATCACCTCCCTGGCTATCCTCGGTGGTTTCTTTTTCCAAATATACTGGAAAACTTTCCTTTGCACTCTCCTCAGCATCTCATCTGGCACCCTCACCGGCAATACCTGGAACAAATACAACAACCTCGGTAACGCATTCATTTTAACCCCCACTATTCTGCCTAACCATAACACCACCTGCTGCATCCACCCATCTAGATCCCGCTCCAGATCCCTCAACACCCCCCGGATAGTTGGTTCGATAGATATCCCCATACTTTGCCGGGAGTTGTACCCCCAAATATTTCATTGAATGCTTAACCCACCGCAGAGGGTAGAGACCCTTCAACTGCCCCTCCACCCTCGGGGTTACCCGCACCTGCAGTACCTCCGTTTTGTCCAAATTCATTCTGAACCGCGACACCTCCCCAAATCTCTCTACTTCCTCCAGTACCTCCGGCAGGGATCCCTGTGGGATGACTAAGATATAAAAGAATATCATCCGCATACAGGGAGATTTTATGGCTTATGCCTCCTCTTTCCAGCCCCTTAATCTTATCATTAGTCTTAATTTTCTGCGCTAATGGCTCCACACTCATCGCAAATAGCAGCGGTGATAAAGGGCACCCCTGCCTTGTTCCCCTCCCAAGACTAAAGTCCCTCGAGTAACTCCCATTTACTTTTACCCTCGCCCTTGGCCCTGCATATAACCCCCTTATCCATTTCCCCAAATTCACACCCACCCCCATTTTCCGCGTAACCTCCATCAAAAAATCCCAATTTACCCTGTCAAACGCCTTCTCCGCATCAATGGACAGTAGGATAAATTCCTCCTGACCCTGCCTTGCTTCCCATGCACCACCCTCTTAATGTTATCCGCGGCCTGCCGTCCTGGGATAAACCCTGTCTGATCATCCTTTATCACCTCCGGCAACCAGGGCGCCAGTCTCCCTGCTAGCACCTTTACATCTACATTAAGAAGGGAAATGGGCCTATAAGAACCACACTCTTTCGGGTCCTTCCCGCCCTTCGGCAGTACCGATATCCCCGCCGTTAACATTCCCGCTGTCAATTCCCCCCCCTTCCTCCAGCATCCCATTATATACCTGGCTCCTTATATCTCCAATCTCCTCACTAAATATTTTATAAAAGGTGCTCGGAAGCCCGTCTAACCCCGGAGCTTTCCCCCTTGCATCCCTTTAATAACCCTAGCCACTTCCTCTCTCGTAATTGGTGCTTCCAGCCCCTCCTGCATTTCCTCCGGTAACGTTTGAAGCTCTGTCTCCTCTAGTTATCTGGATATCTGCCCCTCCTCCATCCCCTCTTCTCGTATATAGCTCTTGATAAAACTGTCAACGTTTCCTGAATCTCCTCCTCCCTATAATATACCTCCCCCCCTTCCCCTTAATCTGATATACTGTGGAAGCCACAGTCCATCTCTGAAGCCGCTGCACCAACATGCTCCCCGCCTTATTACCAAATTCATAATATCTCTGGTTTACCAGAGACAATTCAAATGCCACCTTCTCCACCTGCAACCCCTGCAGTTCCCCTCTTATCTTCTCCATCGAGTCTCTGTCCCGCTTACTCCCTGACCTCCTATATACCTCCTCCGCCTCCTTCAAAGCCTTACCCAGCACCACTTCCCTACCATATCTCTCCCTCTTCTTTCTTGCCCCCCACATGATAAACTTCCCCCTGATAACCGCCTTCAACCCCTCCCAGACCAATGCCTCTGTAACCTCCCCATTATCATTAAGTGACAGGTACTCCTTGATTTCTCCCCCCTCCCCCCAGATATCTTGCACCACCTCAAGACATTTCAGCAGGCCCTCATTAAGACGCCAGAATTTCAACCTCTCCCCGTCTCTGTCCTTTCAACAATATCTCTACCGCCCCATGGTCTGACCAGGCTATCGGAATTATCCCCCCCTCCTTCGCCCCCAACATTCACTCCCGATCCACCAATACCATGTCTGTTCTGCTCCAGCTATTATGAGGTACTGAGTAATAAGTATATTCCCGTTTCTGAGGGTTCATCACTCTCCATGAATCCACCAAATTCAATTGTTTCATCGGCAATTCTAACCCCCTTCTATTTCGCCCTCCCTCCTCCGCTCGCCCCGGCTCCCTATCCAACCTAGGTTGCAACACCACATTAAAATCCCCTCCCACCACCCACTTCCCCACCCCCTTACCTCTCCAGCAATTTTCTCAACCTTCTCCAAAAACTTACCTGTTTCCCGTTAGGCCCGTATACTGACACGACAATCCCCTCCCCATCCCACTTCCATGTCCTCGAAGCTACTCTCTATCTGAATCCCTCAGCACCGCTACCCCCCTTCTTCCCCCCTCCCGGTTACAGGAATAATATTCTGCAAATCGGGCATTCCTCATCAATCCTACATCCCTCTGACGCAAATGCGTCTCTTGTACCATAACCACGTCCCACTCATTCTTCACCACCTCCCTAAACAGCAACCGCCTCTTAGTAGGCGAATTCAGACCCTTCACACTAACAGTTCCCACCCGCAGCATCATTCCCGCTGTAGCACTCTTCTCCCCCGTCCGTGTCCATCTTCCCTCGCCCCAGCTCAAATCCCTCCCCCCCCCAGCTCAAATCCCTTCCCCCCTCTGCTACTCGCCCTCCCATTTACCTCCCTGCTCCCACCTTTCCATCCTTCTGTGTGTCGTGTCTCACCTCCTTTCAACACCTCTCCCGTCTCCCCCTGCGCCTTCCTGTTTACCCTTAGCCCCCCCCCCCCCCCCCCGAGGAATCAAGGCATCCTCTCTCTTTACCACCCCAGGTTTCTCAACCCTACCCCTCTCCCGCACAGGCAACAATATACCATATACATCCTACCCACCATCCTATGCCCTCACCTCCCTCCCCTTCCCCCATGCCCTAAGCGTCCAGTGACCATCTGGGCCTACCGCTCTATGCTCTCTGGCATCACACGAGTTCTCCATCCTCCTGTGGCAGCCTTCAGTCCTTTGTCGCTGTCTTCCCTGCTCCATGTTCCTCAGATCTCCTCTGCAATCGTCGTCCTTTCGCTACCACCCTTTGCCATCTGGAGCCCTCCTGCCTCTGCTCCACAATCCTTCTGGGGTGCATAACCATCTTCTTTTCCAGGCCCTTTGGCAACTAGTCCTATTGGCACTCCTTGTGGTCTTGGGCAAGCCACTTAACCCTCCATTGCCCATGTTCCCTGTAAGTATTAGCATATGTGTCTCATATCCCCTCGTGTTAAATGTATCCCCCAATTGACAGCTTTGACCCGGTGAAAAGCGGGATATAAATACAGCTAAATAAAATAAACTGTTCGCAGCCCAGCTCCTGCAACACTACCCATGCTGCTTCCACCACTTTCACTTTCTGGGACACCCCATTCACAGTCACAAGCAATTCAAAGGGAAACATCCACCTGTATCTCATATTTTCCCACGCAGATATGCAGTGACCTCTCTCAGCCCCCGTCGTCTGTCCAGGGTTCCCTTAGACAAATCATTAAAAATGTCCACCTCATTGCCATCCCAGGCAATCCGGCCATACTTCCGTGCTATCTGCAGGATCTTCATCGGAAAGCTACTCATACAATGTCCCTGGGCTGCTTGTCTCTCCGCGGTCCCAAGCTGCGGTGTGCCCGTTCCACTCCAATCCTGCTCTCGTCCTCTTCTCCTCCCCCTTCCAAGGCAAGCATATGAGAGCAGAGCTTTCGCACCACCTTCATGCAGTCTTTAAATGCCTCAGTATCTCCAATCCCTTTCAATCGCAAATTATTCCGGCGCGCCCGGTCCCCAATCTCCTCCAGCTTCTTAGTAATCTCTTGCTGTCTTTGCAGTTTGCTCTGCTCCGCCGCCAACTCCTGCAGCTCCACCGTGCATTCCTCCACATGGTCCTCCAACTCAGCCACGCGGTCTCCCAGGCCATTCAAATCCTGCTGTATGCTCACCAGAGATTCCTTTATTTCCCTCCGCATCTCTGCCAGCTCAGCATGTAAGTCTTTCTTAAAGGCCTTCAACCAGGAGCGTATCAGCATTTCCTCCCCTCCTTGCTGCTCTCTCACCCTCCTCCTCCGAGCTCGCCATTGTTCCGGGCTCCTCCGTGCCACCTGCCTCATGCTTCTCCATCTCTTCCCTCTGCACATACGAGGACCGGAACCCCGCCAGCTTCTTGCATGCTACCAGGGCCATTCCAGCTGCCGTCTCCAAAGTCTCCACCGGCACCGGGTTTGGCTAGTCTTCCTTTATTTAGTGGGACACCGACAGAGCTTGGCTACACTGCAGCCATTCGCTCCGTGACGTCACCGGAAGTCCCCCCACTATGATCTTATTAGGAATCTTTCTAAGAGCATGGCTTCAATGGTGGCAGCACGCCGCTACCTCTGGCTCTGGAATTGGGCAGCTGACAGTTCTTCCAAGTTCTGGCTCAGCAAGCTCCCCTTTAAGGGGAAGCTGCTGTTTGGAGAGGAGTTAGACAAGCTGGTAAAGGAATTGGAGTTCAAGGGTGGCTGCCTTCCTGAGGATAAACAGAAGCAGACCTGCAGTAGTCCTCTTATGCGAATGCAACCATGGGATTTTAGGAGGTTTCAGGCAACCCGCTCTGCACCCTATCAGAGGGGCAATTTCCCCTCGAGAGGGTAGGGGTTTTGTGGAGCCGGGAGGGGTTTTAGTGCCTCCACCTCCTCGGGACCTAAGAAGACACAATGAAGCGAGGGGGGGCCCAGGCGGTTATGCAGCCCATGAGGGGTCAGTTGTGAGAGTTTTACCCTGCCTGGGCCCGAATCATGTCCAACCAGTGGGTCCTGGAGGTCATTCAGGAGGGCTATGCTCTCGGCACATCCGATAGGCCAGTCCTTCGTTCACTCCCCCGTTCATTCCCCCTGCTGGTCCCAAGCCAAGGCCGCAGCGGTAAAGGACACCCTGACTCAGCTCCTTCAGTTAGGGGCGGTAGTCCCTATCCCCGAAGACCAGTATGGCTGCGGTCTGTACTCCGTGATTTCATGTTACCAATAAAGGGCTCCTCCTTTCGGCTAATCCTCTATCTCAAGCACGTGAATTGGTGCCTTTGGGTGCCTCTATTCCACATGGAGATGCTGCGGTCCATTATAGTTGCAGTCCAAAAGGGGGGAGTACTTTAACGTCTCTTGACCTCACGAGGGCATAGCTATACATTCCCATCTGACCGGCGCATCAACAGTACCTCCATTTCACGGTCCCGTAGGGGCACCTCCAGTTCCGTGCATTGCCATTCAGTCTCACAACAGCCCCGTCACCTTCACCAAGATCATGGTTGTGGTGGCAGAGGCTTTCTGAAAGGAGGGAGTTCTCATACACCCATACCTCGACGACTAACTGATTTGGGCAAAGTCCAAGGAAGAGAGCAAGCGGGCAATGACCAGAGTGGTGGAATTCCTGTGCAGCCTCAGTTGGGTGATCAACCAGGCCAAGAGCAACTTAGCCCCGTCCCAGGAGTTCGAGTATCTGGGAGTGCACTTCGACACGTGCAGGGACAAGGTGGTCTTGCCAGGGCACCGGGCTCAGGGCCTACGGTGTCTGGTGCGCCAGTTCTTACAGATGGGAGAACCATCGGCCTGGCATTATCTCCAGGTTCTCGGGACGATGGCAGCAACACAAGAGCTGGTCCCCTGAGCGAGAGCCCACATGAGACTATTGCAGAGGGTCCTGCTCCGTTGCTGGTCCCACTAATGTTATCCACTGTCTCATAGGCTCCCTTGCCTGAGGGCAACCAGAAGAGCACTCAAGTGGTGGCTTTGCTCAGTGAACCTGGCGGAGGGCATGCCCCTCGACTTCTCTGTAGGGTCCCTCTGACAACCGATGCCAGCTTGTCAGACTAGGGGTCCACTGCAAAGGATGCATTGCCTATTGCCCAGAGGTGCTGGAGCCCACAGGAAGCCCTTTGGTCCATCAACAGGCTGGAGATGAAGGCGGTGGCCCTGGTGCTCCATAACTTTCTTCTGTGGCTGCAGAGGAAGGCGGTACGGGTCTTCTCGGACAACGCGACCATGGTAGCCTACATCAATCGCCAAGGAAGCACAGGCAGCACCTCCTCGGAGGAAGAAGCAGAAAGCCTAATGGAGTGGGCAGAGGGCCATGTCCAAGCATTGTCGGCAGCTCATGTAGCAGGAGTTGAAAAAGTAACTGCGGATTACCTAAGCTGGTTCCAGGTGGATCAAGGCAAATGGGAACTCTGCCTGGAGGTCTTCTCACAAGTGGTGAGCAGATGGGGCACCCCAATTATGGATCTCATGGCAAGGTGGAGCTTGGCCAAGGTGAGATGTTTCTTCAGCAGGAAGCAAGAAAGCATGTCGGAGGGTGTGGACGCTGATAGGCAGAGTCGTTCAGAGAATCGAGGCTCACCAGGGGTTGGTAATCCTTATCGCCCCAGACTGGCTGAGCTGCCCTTGGTACACCGACCTGATGAGGCTCCTTACGGATCAGCCATGGTGGCTCGCAAGGCAGGAAGATCTGGATGGATGCTGCAGGTGGATCAGTTCTCACTTACGGCATCACTCTTGAAAGGGCAAGGTGGTTGAAAAGGGGCTACTTGGGTCTGGTGATTGCAACCATGCTGAAGGCCCAGAAGAGGTCCACTTGCCTTTCTTATGTTAGGGTGTGGCTCATCTTTAAGGATTGGTGTGCAGTCTGGCAGTGCCGTCCCTTCTGCTGTGTCCATCCCGGCTATTTTAAAGTTTTTGCAGGCGGGCTTCGAAAAGGGCTTAGCTGTCATGGAAGGGTACAAGAAGTATTGTTGGGGATGCGCCCAGATGAGGTATGATTCCTGAAAACAGTGGGGCACCTCCGCCCTCCATGAAGGACAGTGGTCCTGCCCTGGGATCTTTATTTGGTGCTAGCAGCACTTTTGGGGGAGCCCTTTGAGCCGTTGGGCTGGGCTTACCTAAAGGACGATGCTTAAGACAGTGTTTCTGGTGGCGATTTACTCCGCAAGAAGGATCTCTGAGCTGCAGGCCCTTTCCTGCCAGCCACCATTTAGAAACATAGAAAAATGACGACAGAAAAAGATCACATGGCCTATCTAGTCTGTTCTTCCATATCAACAACTACTCTTACAAAAATTACTATTACTCTACATCAAATATACCCAAAGCAAAAATAGAGTAGACCTGAAAAAAGTGAGCAAACCGTGTGTGTAAGTATGTTAATGTCGGAATGTATGCTGTGAGGATACAACTACCTCTTGAGGCTAAACTTCCATTTTACTCAAATTAAAAAGCCACAATCAGAGCTTTCAAAATGTAGGCAAAAACACCATAAGTTAGTGAGACCTACACCATAATGTATTAAAAAAAATCTTACTTCCCCTTGTATTCCATGTTTAATGACGTGATCCAAACAGACTGCCAAAAAGCCACTTATCTTGTCTGTTGTCCCGACAACTCTGAGTCTTGATAATTTCCAAACTCAGATTTAACCCACTGGAGTCAGCAACTTTTAACCTAAACTCACAGGAGTCCAGCAGCAGTTTTTTGAAGACACAGCACTGCATGTCGGGCAAATAAAATTGTGATGCCCTGTTTCAACGCTCAATTCTACTGCAAACAAATATTCGGCTTCCCCATCTCTGAGACACCAGCGCATGATTGACAATGAGCATGCGCTGGCGTCTCTGAGAGATCCTGTAATCCGCTGGACTCAAGAAACTTCACTATTTTCTTTCAGCAGCGTTTCCAATAATTTGAACAGGAATTTGTTCAATTCTCTGAGGTCTAAAATGGGTCTGTGTCCTCCTGTTTTCTTTGGAGTAAGGAAATAGGGGGAGTGAAACCCTGTACCCCGTTGGGGAATGGGTACCTCTTCTATTGCCCCTTGAGCAAGGAGCACAGTGACCTCTTGACCTAACCGTCGTTGAGAGAGGTCTGAGAATTGAACTGTCTTACCATTGTAGGAGTGGGCATGCTGAGGAAATGAAGCTTGTACCCCTCTTACAATAGACAGAGTCCAATTTTCTGCTGTTATCTGACCCCATCTGGGGGCAAAATGACATAACCTTCCTGGGATGGTGGAGGGTTCTGGGCCATTCAGGGCCAGGAAGGCAAAGTTCTCTAGATAGGAGTCAAAGCCCCTGTGGAGGCTGAGTCTGCTGAGCCGGTTGAGGCTTAGCTGCTTTTGTCTTTCTTTGCATAGGTTGTTGCTGCTGTCCCTTTTGGGCAGACCGACCTAAACGATGTCCCTGCTTAGAATAGGAGGGATAACTTTTTTTTTTTTCTTGCTGAAGAATGGTTTCTTAGAGGATCTTTTCCTCGCAGGATCAGCTGTAGATTTAGATAATCTATCCTGCATGGGAACGCTCCCCAGCGTCCAATTCGAAAGCTATAACCTTAAGATATGGCGACCAGAATTGCACACACTATTCAAGGTTCGGACGCACCATGGAACGATAGAGAGGCATTATAATATCCTTTGGTTTTATTCTGCATTCTATTTGCTTTCTTGTCTGCTGCTGCACCCTGGGTGGAAGGTTTCAACGTGATCTCCAGGAACAAGCAGGAATGAGTCTTCACATATGGGTACGTCGGTACCGACGGAGTCTGCGTGGGAACGCTTCCCAGCGTCCAATCAGAAAGCCTTTAGAAGCATCCCACCATGCCTGCGTGCTGCCTTCCCGCCTTCCCAACTGTCTCTCCTCAGTTTTCGTTTTTCCGCAGAGCCGGCAGGACGTCCTCCTGTCACCGCAGAAAATTCTTCTTTTATTTTTTAGTCTTCTTGTGGTCGCGGCTGCCTTCTCCGACGCTGCTGGTGCCGCCGGTGTTTTTTTTCTTTTCTTGTAAAATTTTTCCTTTTTAAGGAATATTTTTCCTCCTTAATGTCTCATGGTTTCTCAGGCCTCTTAGGCCTCTCCATTTTCCTTCATGGAACCGCCAGCCACTCTTCCCAAGAAATGTACAAACTGGTGGTACAACCTTATTTTTAGACATTCACAATTGGTGTCTAACCTGCTTGGGTCCTGACCATTTTCCTCCGGAGCCCTCGGGCAATAGTATTGTGGGAAGAAGTTCTCAACATCGAGTTCCCCTCGACACGCGGTCCCCATCCAACTTCAGGGTACCGACCATATCTTCTACACAGGATCAGGTAACCCAAAAACAGTCTGTTAAGACTAGCCAGTCCTTGAGCGGCAGTTCTCATGCACAACATAGAGATGCCAACGGCCTTGCCCTCGAGAATCCACTGGCTTCAAACCCCCGGTGGGAGTCTTCGGCCTCCAAAGCCTGTGTGGGGTTTCAGGTTGTTCCTGAGGTTCACCCCTCACAAAACATACCTAAGCCATGCCCGGTGGTGGCATCCGCTTCGAGCGGTACCGATACCCCAGCATCGGCAATGGTGTTGGATGAAACATTCCTCACCAAGGATCGTCGTCTGGCGTCCTCGGTACCTACGGGGCCGGTGGATACGCTCCAGACTGACCTTCCAGTATCTGTACCGGCATCGATACTAGTACCGACGTTGGTACCCTCCAGACATGCATCGATAGACTCGCTTCCTTTGATGCCGAGTCTGGAATCGATCTCCAGTCTGGAGGACTGGGTACCGACTTGCCTTGGTACCGACACCTGTCTGTACCAAAGGCTCGGTTCCGATAATTCGGATCCACAACTCTCAGTTCCTTCGATACCGTTAGAGTTGCCACCGGCTGGCCTTCATCCACCGGTATCGGATACGGTACCGAAGTCGGTACCGATATCCACATTACCATTGCTGTCGGTGCCTTCCATGCTTCTCTCGTCAGGCTCGCTTCCCTCGATACTGAGTTTGGAATCGATCCCTAGCATGGTCGATCTGCTACCGACTGCCGCTGGTCCCATCATTCCACAGTACCAGCAACCATCCTATAAGGATTCCATACTGCACCATCCAGGATCTTCTATTCCTAAAAGCTTGGATAGATCCCTCGGTGCCAATGCTAGTTCTTCATCAGCTCTAGCCTATCCAACGGAAGTTCCCTCTGTGGATCCTTCTTTTCAGGTTTTCATCCTGGATATGGCAAAATCCCTTGCCGTTTCTGTTCCTGGACAGGGTCCTACACAAGGCAATACAGGATCCCTCTATATTCCTGAGAGAGCAAAGGAAAACATCATGCTACCTTTGCATCATTCCTTGCAGGACCTCCTCCTTCGAATGTGGGAAGCTCCTTTAAAGGTACCCAAACTTTCCAGAGCAACTGATCTTCTATATCAGGTGCCCCCTTTTCCAGGATTTCAAAAGACTCAACTTCCTCATCATTCCATTGCTGTAGAATCAGCAATGAGGCGGGTGAAGAGTATTAAAAAGCACTCTTCTTATCCGCCAGGTCGTGAGCCTAAGACTTTAGATGCCTTTGGACGTCAAACTTTCCAGGCATCCATGCTTTCAGCAAGAATTCTCTTATATTTTTTATATGGGTTTATCTCTTGAGGAGGTCACCAAGAAATTACATCTTTTGACTCCTTTTCTTCAAGAGCCCAAGAGTGCAGACTATTCCTCACTGGTTAGTCATGCTCAGAATATCTCTAGGTTTCTTATCGTGCTTCCCTAGACTCCTTTGAGTCTGTTAGCAGGACTTCTGCTATAGCTATAGGAGCACGACGTAAAGCCTGGCTCCAAGCTTCAGACTTGGACAAATGGGCACAAGTTAGACTTGGAAATACTCCTTGCACTGGAGAAAATCTCTTTAACAAGGAGTCTTTATTCCAGGTTGCTCAGTTGACAACTGACTGTCCTGTTTCCAGGGGCTGTTCTACGCCTTCTCCTTTCCCAGTTAGTAGGAAAGGTCCTGCCAGAAATTCTTCCCCCAGGGGAAGAAAATTTTATCCATCTTCTGCCCATCATACAGATGTTCTCAAATAGGGGAAACATCACCCTGGTCTGATGAATCCACAACCTCAGCAGGGTCAACAAACCCAGCAGTTGCAGGGTTTCAAATAGTTCATCATTGCCTTCTTGGTTGGGGGTTAGAGTAGCAGTCTGCTTCTTTTCATTTGCAGTGTCTGCACTAACTTTATTCTAACCTTCCTAGATATCTCTTGTTGAGACATCCTTTCTTCAACTTTAAGAGTCTTTATGATGATCATGCCCATACTTAACAGGGTTTTCCTCTTCCTCTTGGAGGAAAGAGAACTTAACCTATTAATAGTTGTTTTCCCTGTACTGGCATGTATCATCTCACCTGTCAGAGACTTCCTCCATTGTCAGTCTCTTTTAACTCTCTTACCTCCCTCTTACTATACCATTTGGTTTGTAAGAGGGACCCCTCTTACACTGGTAAGCTCCTATAGTCCTCTACTTCTACAGAGGGATCCTCCCTTCTGGAGTTGTCTCCCCCCCTTGTTACCTTTAGGGCAGCCCATCAGACAATAGGAAATCCTACTAGGTCTGTTTTTTTCCACATCTAAAAGAGGGAGAGGAAAGAGAAGTGTTCTCCGCTGCCCTAGTACGTTGCTGCAGATTCAGCAATTCCTAGTGTTAAGCCACTGGTTCTGTCCACCACACAACCAGGGATTCTCCTCCACTAGCAATCCTTCTAGCCTCACTGCTAGGTCCCAAACAGGTCATCAACCTTGTTTGGGAAACCCTCTTATAACAGCCTGGTTGGTTAACTTCTATTCTTCGCCCCCTTGTCCTTGGCAGAATAGTTGCCTGCTGGCTTCCCACAGCCACTTTTTCTTCTAACCAACCTGCAGCATGCTCTCTGCAACTCTACAGTGTAGCTTTGCACTATGGGCCTTTGCTAGAGAGCATTAGTATCTGGCCTAACAGATAACCCCAGATGGTTAACAGGGTTCCCCCAGTCATGTTTCCATGACTGGTAGGTATTTCCTTCCCTTACCATCTCATCTTAAATCTCTTTTGAGACATTAGTCTCAGGCCTTTCATTACGTGAAAACCTAAAGAAGGGCCAATTCCCTGGCCATATCTCCTTTGGTCTTCTCGTCAGAGATAATCGTCTTCACTGGCAGTTAGGGAACGCCCAATACCCTTCTTGCCCTCATTGGCAAGTCACTAGGGTATCTTCCTCCAGTGGCGTCCTCTATCCATTCTCCATATGGCAATTCTGGAGACATCTGGCCTTCCTGCCTACAGACTGAAGTTATCCTCTGCCTTTTTCACGTAGGCCACCTGGTTATTCAAAGGCTCACATTCTAAAGAGAATCCAGACGACTTCTTGTCAGGGAGACCTCTCCTCTGACTCTGCCAATCATAACCAGGAAAAGAGAATTCTTTGTATATCTATTCAAGCAGGTATTAACCACCTTGCTGCTAGATGAATCTTCCTCCTAGGGGGGATCAGCTTCTATAGACCTCTCTCCTTCCACGTACCTGGAGATATGTGTCTGTAGGTCCTCATATTCACATATATATATATATATATATATATATATATATATATATATATATATATATATAATATATATATATATATATATATATATATCTATATATAATGTGTGTGTGTGTGTCTTCTGCCCATACATATCTCCTGTAGATATATGCATATATACCCTATATGTGTATATATTCAATATATATATGTATATATACATAGATATATTTATACATCTACTGAGATAAGTATATGGATACATATCTATCTAAAAATATATCTGTTCTGTTAGGTTCAAATGTCCTTACATTCCTATATGATCCTGACAGAAGGGCACTACCCCTATCAATGCTATGCCAGCATACTTAGGGGTCTACACTTATAACCACTTCCTGTGGTAGTTAACACCTACCATGTAGGTTAGGTACTCCTGAAGCTCTCCATGTACCACCTTCTTTCCTAATTGACCCCATTTAGGAAAGACATTGTGGAGCTTCAGTCAATCTAAAGCTTAGTGCTCCTGAGTCTGTCCTTACTTTCTTATCAGATACAAGGGTCTCCATACCCTTTTCTCACTACATGGACTGATTCCATTCCCAGTCCAGTTAGATCAGACTCAATTTTCCTGTTGGTGCTAAATTTATACTGTTTTGGACCTGATCAGCTTAAGATTTCTGTCATGCTACCTTCTGCGTCTCCGCTGAAGCTCTACCTTTTATACTACCCCAGTCTTTCCCCTGGGGCTATTTCTCACCCTGAAGGATTCTGACCTCCACTGTTTTTCTCTATTTTTACTACCTCTACTTCTCAGTGAGGTACCCTTTTAGCACATTCACTGGTTCTTCTAACAGATCCATATGTATCTTGGTGAACTTGTGCAAGATCAACAAGGGAGGCCCAGATTACAAAATACCCTCTATACAGGGTCTTTCTCTTTAGAAACCCTGTTCTAGCAGCTGTTCCACAGCTCCTCTTCTGTTTTCAACTCCTACCCTCCATCCCTAGGATGCCTGAGGTCTTAAGCAATAGCATGGCTCATTCTAGACTTGCAACATGCTAGGACTCCCTCTGGGCATCTGAGCTTGGGAGTCCCCATATGTGAAGACTCATTCCTGCTTGTTCCTGGAGATAGCACAGTTACTTACCTGTAACAGGTGATCTCTGGGAACAGCAGGAATAAGTCTTCACAACCCACCCACCTCCCCTAGGAGTTGCATTTTCTCTATCTCTATCTTTCCCTTCCTTGCTCTCTCTCTCTTTGTCTCAGCTTTCAATCTTAACTGAGGAGAGACAGGCGGGAAGGCAGCACGCAGGCGTGGTGGGATGCTTCCAAAGGCTTTCTGATTGGACGCTGGGAAGCGTTCCCGCGCAGACTCCGTTGGTACCGACGTACCCATATGTGAAGACTTATTCCTGCTGTTCCCAGAGATCACCTGTTACAGGTAAGTAACTGTGCTTTATCCATGGAAGTGGTAGTGGATCCTAATGCAGAACCTTGCATCATATAACCACAGTTTGGGTTGTTCTTTCCTACGTGCATAATTTTTGCACTTGTCCACATTAAATTGCATCTGGCATTTGAACGCCAACTCTTCCTATTTATCAAAGTCCTCTTGCAATTTTTCACAATCCTCTGAATAATTTTATGTCATATGCAGATTTGATCACCTCACTCGTTTTTCCGATTTCCAGGTAATTTATGAATATGTTAAAGCAGTGGGCCCAGCACAGATCCCTGCGGCACTCCACTATTCACCTTTCTCCAATGAGAAAATTGGCCATTTAGCCCTACCGTCTGCTTTCTGTCTTTGAACCAGTACCTGATCCAAAATAGTACACTGCCTTCTATCCCATGCTTTTTAATTTTGCCAAGAGTCTCTCGTGAGGGACCTTGCCAAAGGCTTTCAGAAAATCCAGATGCACTATATCAACTTGCTCACTGTTTATTCACATCTTGAAAACAATATAACAGATTTGTAAGACAAGACTTTCCTTGGCTAATTCCATGTTGACCTTTTCCAATTAAACTATGACTATTTACATGTTCATCATTTTGCCCGTTACCGATGTCAGGCTCACCGGTCTGCAGTTTCCCAGATCAACCCTGGAACTCTTTTTAAAATTTGGCGTTACATTTATTTATCCAGATTTGTATTCTACTTTCTCCTTCAAAGTGGTGGGTGACACTATGTACATAAAATGTTGGACAATACGTACATAAAAGGTTAGAAGTAGGTTATCATATTCATGCGCAGTTAGTGGGTCCTTTGTCTGATTGGCTGTAGTAATCTCTGAATAGGAAGGTCTTAAGAGATTTGGCAGAAGTCCTTTAGGTCATTTATCTCCCTCATTTCATCCAGGATTGGCCATTCTCCAAACTTCAGGTACTATAGATGTTTTTAATGATAGTTTGCAGACCTACTATTAGTAATCTGTAATCTCATCTTTCAGTTCTTTTTTTTTTTTTTTATTGAAAGGCAACACAAAATTACAAAGAAAAACAGCAATAGCATGAGTTGCAAGCAAGAAATAATCACATGCAGAACAATTGAGAACTCAAAGGCAAAATTCTCACGGCCTTTTTTTTTTTTTTTTTTTCTTATTATACTTAACCCCCTATTCCCCCTATTCCCTGCTGGTCGCCCTGTGGCACCCCCAAACCATCCTACCTACCTACCCATATTACCCCCCGAAACTCACCTCCCCCCTCCCCTCATCACCCCCCCGCCCACCTCCAATACTCTCCCTGCCTATGAAGATTGGTGAGAGAACATTAGCATACCAAAGCACACGGAATGGGAAAGGAGCCAGGAGACAACACCTCCCGTGATTGTGTGTAACCAGCACAGCCAGGGAATATAAAGGACCCCTAATCATTCATGAACCATACTTCAAAACAAAGGCTTCCCACACTTGATCAAGCTGGGGGAGGCGAAGCTTTCCAGCCACCACCCAACATTCCATGGTGTACGTGTCCCACATCCGCTCCAACCATTGAGAAAAGGAGGGTGCCAAGGCCTGTTTCCAAGCACCCGCCAGTGCCAGCCGAGCAGCGTTCAAACCATGTCTGATCAGGGCAAGCTGGGGGGCTCTGGCGCCCGGGACATTTACACTAAAAAGAAAGATGCCTGGATCCCAGGGGATGTGCAGCCCCACCAATTGTTTTAAACGATACTGGATCCCCCTCCAGAAGATACTAATACGAGGACAAAGCCACCAAACGTGCGCCAAGGTACCCCTCAGTCCACAATTCCGCCAGCATAAGGCTGAAGCCCCCCGGATATGCACGTGCAATCCGGTCAAGCGTCATGTACCACCGATAAAGGATTTTATAGTTAGTTTCGCGGGCATTAATTGCCATCAAGCTTTTCCACAGTCTATCTTCCACTTGTTCCCATCGGTGGTCCGAATAATGAAGCGTCAGATCGCGATTCCACTGCTCCCTATGCTTACCGAGTCCCGAGTGCCGCCCCTGCAACTGGGCATATAAAGCAGCAATAAGACCTCTCGTGGTGGTACTCCCCTCGCAAAGGCGCTCAACATCCGACAAGTCACGGGCAACCTTAGATCGTATCGCCCGAGTCCGCACCCAGTGCACCACCTGCGTATACTGAAAAACGTGACTGTCAGGCAGATCAAAGTCCTCCTGCAGCGCTCGAAAAGAAAGTAGCTGCCCCTCATCAAACAATTGTCCGGCTCGGCTAAGCCCCTTATGTCCCCACATTCGGAACACCTGATCGCTCATCCCTGGAGGAAACAGTGTTATCCACAATGGGCGCCAGGGGGGTCAAGTCCGTACCCTGAGGTCGAAAGGCCCTGTCCCAGCATTGGAGAGTATGTTGGATATAGGGGTTGCTGGGTCGCATGCCCCCTCGCAAACGAGAGCCAAGCCACAGCCTATCCCCCAATCCCGCCCCCCCGAGAGATACTGCTCCAGCTGAACCCAGCGTTTGGGGCTGTCAGTGTTCATCCATTCCACTGCCGCTCGACACTGTGCCGCCTGATAGTACCACTGGAGTTTGGGCGCCCCCATACCGCCGCGGCGGGTCTGCATATATAGTGTTTGACGTGCTATGCAGGGCCGACGAGAGCGCCATATAAACTTCATAAGCATTGCTTGCCATTTTACCAAAACTCCCCGTGGGAGCGGAATAGGGAGTACCTGAAAAAGGTATAAGAACTTCGGAAGAACCACCATTTTGACCACCGCTATACGTCCGAACCAGGACAACATCAGACTCGTCCACGACTCAGTCCTGCCTAACCTGCTGAAGAAGCGGATTATAATTTTCTTTATAAAGTGCCACACGCTCCACCAACAAATTAACTCCTAGGTAGCATAGGGTCCCGGATACCCACCGAAAGGGATAGGTGCTCTTCAATTGCGAGCAAACTGCTTTTGGGACCCCAACATTTAGAATCTCAGACTTACTGTAGTTGATCTGGAACCCCGAAACCTGCGAAAAGGCAGTAAAAAGTTGCATAGCAGCGGGAAGAGACTCAGCCGGATCTACTAGGGATAAGATGATATCGTCCGCAAAAAGTGCTATTCGATAATCTTCCGGGCCCACCCGAACACCCGTTATGTCTAAATGATCTGAAACGCTGTGC
Organism: Ichthyophis bannanicus; assembly: GCA_033557465.1. Classification (NCBI taxonomy): domain Eukaryota; kingdom Metazoa; phylum Chordata; class Amphibia; order Gymnophiona; family Ichthyophiidae; genus Ichthyophis; species Ichthyophis bannanicus. Next base: position 41,589,441 of record CM066048.1, on the reverse strand, counting down.
CAGGGGTTCCATCACCAGTGCAAACAGCAGCGGCGATAGAGGACACCCCTGCCGTGTGCCCCTCTCCAACGCAAAACTCACAGATTGTCCCCCATTAACGCGAACACGAGCCCTAGGTTCTTGATAAAGGCAACGCACCCAACGCTGGAAATTAGGACTAAACCCCTTTGCGTCCAACACACTCCACAGGAAATCCCAGTTAACGCGATCGAAAGCTTTCTCAGTATCAACTCCCACCAAAAGCACCGGTTGCGGGTCCTGCCTAGCAACATGGATTACCTGTAGCATTCGCCGAATATTGTCCGCCGCGTGGCGGCCCGGCACAAACCCTACTTGATCGGAGTGTACTAAGGCTGGCAGAATCCGGTTCAGTCGGGCAGCCAATACTGATGCAAAATTTTTACGTCCGTGTTTAGCAAGGAGATTGGGCGATAAGACGCTGCCTCCTGTTGGGGTTTACCTGGCTTAGGTATCATAGCAATAAGGGCTTCGCATTGGGACGGGGGTAGCGCTACCCCACGCAACACTTCATTAAAGAGCACCATCAAGGTCGGCGCCAGCTGCGCTCTAAATTTTTTATAGTACTCAGCGGGGAAGCCATCTGTGCCCGGAGCCCCCCCCGGGTTTCAATCGCCGGATGGCAGTTTCTACCTCATCCACGGTGAGTTCAGCATCTAATTGAGCGACATCCGACTCGCTCATCTGCGGCAGCGTGACCGACCGCAAATACTCCTGCACCTGATGCAGATCAACCGACTCCACTTGGTACAACCGTTCCAAAAATTTAGCAAAGACCTCGCGTATCTCCCTGGATGTCACCCTCTTATGCCCCCGAGAATCCCGAATTTCACGAACTACTCTCGAGGTATGCTGCTGCCGGAGTCGTAAAGCTAGGTACCGACCAGCTTTATTCCCCCGTTCGTAAAAAGTTTGGTGCATTTTCCATCTGTTACCCAAGCTACGTTGCCGGCAGGCCTCCAACTTGGCCTGCACCGCCCACCATTGACTAAAATGCATTTAGAGCCTGTCCGAGCATGCTCCAATTGAAAGCGCCGAGACTCTTCCTCTAATTGATAAGATTCTTGCTTCCAAGCCCGCCGTGTACGGGCTGCTTCCGCCATCAGACGGCCCCGCGTGGTAGCCTTAAAGGCTTCCCAAACCGTCGGCAAGGGCACCTCTCTGGTGTCGTTTAGTTCAAAAAATTCGTTTAGGAAATGGCCGTGATCCTGAACAGCATGCTGTCGCCGCAAAAAACGAGTAAACACCAGAGCCGGTGTTGTTCACCGTAGAAATCCGCAGGCAGAGTGATCCAGCACGGAGCATGGTCCGACCGCATCAGCGCCCCGTGCCCGGCTTCAATTTTCTCGTCCAACAAACACTGATCTAATAGCAAATAGTCAATACAGGTATGTACTTGATGGATGGGTGAGTAGTAAGTAAAACATTTTTCCCCTTCATGGGTATCTCTCCATACATCACGTAAGCCTAAGTCGTGCATGAAATTCCACAGCGCCTTACTAGGCCCCCGAGCCACCCCCCCAACTTTGCTCGTCGAATCCAAATGAGGGATCAGATGAACCTTACAATCCCTGCCCAGTATGACAGGGCCGGTTGCAAATTCAGCCAGCTGGGCTTTAAGCTGCGCAAAACACGTCGCCTGACCTGTGTTGGGGGCGTACACGTTAGCCAACGTCAACAAGCGGCCTTCCAAGCGAAAGTTCAAGAAGAGCCACCTCCCCAAATTATCCTTCTTACCGTTTTCTACCTTAAGGGATAAGGATTGGTGAAAGAGCAAGGCCACGCCACACTTCTTTCGTCCATTGGTATCCGAAGCTACCCATACCTCATGATATGGTTTGCGTTTTAACCACCCTTGCTTACTTGAACGGAGGTGTGTCTCCTGCAAAAATACTATATCCGCTCTCCAGGATCTCAATTCCGCAAACAGCAAAGAACGTTTTCTTGGAGAATTGAGACCCTTTACATTCAGGGAAATTACTTTCAACATGGTTAATCAAATGGCCGTACCTCCATAGCCCCTCCTCCCCGTATAGTCATTAATTTGATACGATATAAACATCCTCTCACCTGCCCTTTGCTTTGCAGTACTCAGAGGTGTTCCCCCCCACCCCCCCCCCACCCACCTCCCTCCCTCTAAGGGTAGGACCCCCCTCCCTTCCCCCCAATTCAATCCTATCTGAACTTCACCCTCAGCCCACCCCTCCTCCCCTCCCAGCTGTACCACCTGCCTGCCAAACGGACAGGGCACGGTAAAGCCAACCCCTAAACCCTCTCCACCCGGTTCCCCGTGCAAAAAAACTATTAACATGTACTGTGATGTTGTGCCCCCCCCTTGTGTAGTGTAGAAGCATGTAAAGGTGCGGTTCACCCCCTATTCCCATGCCCAATTACTATTTCCTCCTCCCCCAACTGTAACAGTGAACAATTTTCTGAAGCCCCATAGTAACATAAAACCCTTTAGCACATTAACAACCAGCATGATAGAAAAACTGGCTTATGCAATGATGTGCTAGTGAACGCTTTGCAAGATCAAAAAAAGTCAGTGAATGCTCCCTCGATGCCTGGGAGACGTTTTCTGATGATCCAGGAAATCTCAGGTTGGTCTTCCCACCCGAGTCCATTTAGGGCGCTGGGGTCTGGGGGTCGGAGGTTCTGGCAGTGCAGTATCGTCCACCATGCCTGCCTGCCGCAACGCCCTCCATGCCTCTGTATGATCTTTGGCTGAAATTTTTTTTATTTCCCACGAGAAAGTTCATCCGAAAGGGGAAAGACCAGGAATAACGAATCCCGTAATTATTCAGCACTGCAGTAATTGGTTTCATCTCTCTCCGGCGAGCCAGGGTGAAGGCCGATAGGTCTAGGTACACATGTACTGCAGCCTCCTGAAAGTGGATCACTTTTTTTTCTCGGCCCCTCCGTAAGAGAAGCTCTGCGTCCGTGTACCTCAGAAATCTGGCAATAACATCCCGGATTGGTTGTTTGGTGGCTTTCCCAGGGCACGGTGAGCCCTCTCGATCTCCATCCCAGGACCCCAGGCTGCAAGTTCCTCAGGTGTAAGTAATTGCTCTATCAAAATCTTGAGCACTACCTGTAAATCTTCAGCTCCCCCCACCGCTTCCGGAATGCTGCGGAAGCGCACGTTGTTGCGTCTCTATATCATCAATTTTGTAGGTCAGTTCCATTGTTTGCGAACTTTGTCTATCAAGTGCACACTGCAAATCCACCAGAGTGCCATCATAGTCCGCCATTTTTGTCTCGACCTCTTCCACTCGCGTGCCCAAGTCTTTTATGTCAGCTCTGAGTTCTGCCACGGAGCTCATCACATCCTCCCGCATGGAGCGGAATTCAGTCGCTAGATCTTCAAAGCCCCTACGAAGTTCCCTCTGCAAAAGAGCATGTGACGCTGAAGCTGCTGAGTCTAGATCAAGCTCGCTCATGGTTTCATCTCCAGATCCGTCTGACAGCGTCTTTCAGGGCGGGGAGTTCTGTGCGCCATTCTTGCCCTGCAGGTGCTGAGGCCCGCACACCATCTCGGGACTCAGGCCCCCTGGCTTTAGCAGCCATGAAGCCCACCACTCGCGGCTTCAGAGCAGTGAAAGGTGAAGATTAGGGGCAAATGCAAAGAAAATAAAGGAAAGTCCCACTCTTGACCAGTAGATGGCACTCCAGTCAAGAAAGAAATAAGTCGCAAGGCTCAGTGGATGCAGGGGAGCCCTACAGGCACTTCAAGTGCTATACTTTCGGCTACTCGCATATGAACTGCTATCAAAACTGAATCAGAAATCAGGAGGCATAAAGGGGAGTTCCGCTCGCATATCAGTGCTCTCCATGCCAGGTAAAGGTGTCAGGCTGAGGTTTCGGCACGATTCTGGGCCCCTGGTGTCTTCTGTTCCCGCCAAAAGTGCTTGGAACGCAAAAATGCTTGTGCGTTCCAGAAGCACGCGGTAATGGCCGCCTGCCCACTCCAGCAGGTCACCGTGGTTCAGAGCGCTTCAGCTTGAGAGGCCCGGGACAGCACTCACCTCCTCCAGGCATACTTCCTGCCTTTCTGCCCAATTGGATGCCAGGGGGAATTGCCAGGATGCAGTTGGCTGCGTTAGGATCGCGGAGGGTGCTTGGATCCATTTCTCCTGTGACCAGGCCCGCAGTCTATCCCTCGCTGCAGAGTTCCGTACATCCGCCGGTCCGCCAGCTCTTGTCCGCGCCCCCCCTAGATTCCTGGGGAAGGGTGGCCCAGTCCGAATCGCTACCGCCGATGGTTGCGGAGACGCGGCTCCAGCCGCGGGTATCCGCGATCACTTCGCCGGCGCCCAGAGCAACTGCGGTCAGCTTGCGAGAGCGGCTCACATCTCGGCAGAGCTCACCTCCTCTTGTAGCTCAGCAGAATCACCGCTGATAGATCACTCCGGGACCTGGGAGGCTCCGTCTGCAGTCACCAACCGGGGAGAGGCACGGAGGGGGGATAATGCTGATATTTTGCGGTTGTTAGCTCATTATAGGGGAGTCTCGGGACGGAGCTACTCTAACGTGCGACCATTCTCTTTTGGGCTCACTCCATCTTTCGGTTCTTTTAACACCTTTGGATGTATACCATCAGGTCCATGTGATCTACTTCTCTTCAGTTTATCAAATACTTGTAATCTTCCCAATTTTTCTCAATATTTCTTTCAATTCTTCCACTATATCACCTTTAAGTACCATTTCTAAATTTAAACCTCTATAATGCTGAATTTTAAATGAGGGCAGCTCATACTGCATGTTTATATTTAGAAGTGGATGATATAAGTGGAGATTAACTATAGAAATGGAACAGAAAGAAAGATTAGGAAGTGTACACTTATCCCTCCAGTCCAGTCTAGACTCGCAAGTTATGTCCCTCACCAGCAGATAGAGACTGAAAAAACACTACTGAGCTAAAGCAGCCCATAAGGAGCTTGTGCACTTTCACTTCGCCAGTATTTTCTCAGTCTCAGCAGATAGTGTATGTGCATAGTCTGTGCTCTGTTCTGGGCTGGTTATTCATTGCTGGGCCCATGTTTGTTTTGCCTGTTACCGTGTAAGGGGTGCAGAACCCAGTGGTCCATGTCCCTCCCCCTATTCTCCCCCAGCCACACTCAAGGCTCCTAAGTTACCTTTCCCTTACACATGGGAGAAGTCCTTGAGTGGATTCTCTCGCTGCTGATCGAGTTTAAAAAAAAAAAAAAAAAAAAAAAAAGCAAAGAGAGCCAGAGACAAAACCAATCAGGAGGCTTCGAGGTGAAGTGGCGTGGTGTTCCCGTAAGGGCCAAGGCCATTGGTAATGGTGGGAGAGTGCCGTGCACCACTGGCATCGCACATGGCCGATACAGTGGTTCGCAGCCAGTGTATGATCTGTGGCACCGGCACTGAATATCTGAGTTTAAAGTTCAGTTCTAGCTGCTTTAGCAATGCTAGCCACTGGCACTGAATATCGGTCCATTTGTGTGTGTGTGGTGGGGGGAGGTTTGGAGGGAAGGAGGTGAATGCAAAGGAGAAAAGGAGAGAAAGTCTAGGAAGGGAAACAGAGATGGAGGTTGGGGAGGGACAGCAGGAGAGGGGTTGGAGAGTGGAAGAGAATAGTGCAAGTGGTTGGAGAATGACAAAATGAATGCATGGGACGTAAAGGGCACAATCTGTGCAAAAGGTGCACCCCTTTTCCACCACACACATGCAGGCACCGGTGCGCACCTCCAATCCCCCCCCCTCCCCCAACGGGCACCCCATCTCTTCACTCCCCCCCACACACACCTACACAGGTGTAGCTTAAAGGGTCAGTGGAGGTGGTGGAGAGGGAGGTGAATAGGGGTCATTGCCTTCTATTGTCACTGTGCAAGAGCCTGATTTATTAAGCTTTTTTCCCGTAGAAAATGGGAAAACAACAAATCGGGCCTCAAACCTAAAGTAATGGCAATACACCTTTTTGGGGGATTGGGGGCATGCACTGTGACCTAGAGTTTGGCAGCCAGGTCCTAGAACTTTAGGCTGGCTCCTAAATTCCAAGAAAATTTGTCAAGGTCTGGACCTAGAGTATGGTAAGAAACATAAGTGCTGAATAATATGTGCACCCAGGCCCCTGTGCACCTGATCGGAATTGGGACGCACAGAGGTAGACCCGATTCCGATCCCGTGGGGACTGGATGTGCCCCACGGGATCAGAATCTGGTTTAGTCTGTACGTGCAGGCCGGGACCCAACTCTGATCGGTCTGCACGTACAGACCCATGGCCGGCTAACTCATTCAAGCTCCTGAATGGAGCCACGGTGCCTTGGTGTTCTGTTGCCATGGCATTGCGGCTCCATTCAGGAGCCGTGATCCCTGGCCGCCGACCACACTTTCCTTTCCCCGCAGCCTGACCCCTCCTCCCCTCAATCTGGCCTTCCGTGGTCGGGGTTGGACTGCAGGGAGCCCACCACCCCCTCACCTCACTGGCGCTGCCCAGGCCTGCCATCCCCTGATGTCCAGGAGATCTTATTCTACCTCTGAGGTGGAATTAGTTCCCCATCCAGTCTGCCGACCCCGGACATACAGGGCCTACTTCAGAATTATTCCTGTAGGTCTGGATTGTGGACTGCCCATGCCCTGCCCTCGCTCTGCCTCTGGAATGCCCCCTCCGCCCTCAACTAAGCCTCTCCATACAAACTCATTGTTCGTATGTGGAGGCTTCTGCCAGAGTTGGGAGGTGAGTGAATAGCGAAGACGTTCCTCCCTGCAATTTGCATTACAGAATAGACCCCATGATCAGTAATTTTATTCTTAATGGTTTCTACCATTTTGCCCAATAATGATGTCAGACTCGCAGGTCTGTAGTTTCCTGTATCACCCCTGGAACCCTTTTTAAATATTGGCATTACACTGGCCATTCTCCACTCTTCAGGTACTGCAGTTGATGTTAACGATAGTTCACAGATTACTAATAGTAGATCAGCAGTCTCATATTTTAGTTCCTTCAGTACCCTTGGATGTATACCATCCGGTCAAGATGATTTGGTACTCTTCAGTTTATCAAATAGTTGTAATACATCTTCCCATTTTATCGATATTTCTTTCAATTCTTCCGATACATCACCTTTATATACCATTTCAGGCATGGGTAACTTCCCTACATCATCTTCAGTAAAGACCGAAGCAAAGAATTCATTCAGTCTCTCCGCTATGGTCTTGTCTTCACTTAGCGTCCCTTTTACACCTCTATCATCCAATGGTCCAACTGACTGTCTCTCAGGTTTTTTTGTTACAAATGTACTTGAAAAAGTTTTTATTATGCATTTTATTATGGAGAAAAATTTGGAATGGTTTCTCTAGGCACCTTTCTATCTTCTTCAGAAAGGGATTGGCTATCTTCTCTAGATCGAAGGGATGCTTACACCCACATTCATTATGCATCTACAATTCATTTATCAGGAAACTTTACTTCCAATACCGCATATTGCTTTTTTGGCCTTGCGTCCACTCGCATATTCACCAAGGGCCAGATATTCAGTGCTGGCGGCTAGCACTGCTAATGCGATGAGCTACTGGCACTGAACAGTAAACCCAGATATTCAATGCTGGGGTCATATCTGGTTCCGGCATTGAATATCTGGGTTAGCCACTTTTGCCGATTGGTGCTGTCTCCATTCTGTCCCTGAATGCCCCTAATGCTAAGCGGTTAGCATCGGGGCATGTAAAGCTTGGAGCTGTGGATATTCTGCAGCACTAACCTTATTGGTGCCACTGAATAATTCCGTTCACCATGATTAACGCAGTTAGTAGCTCTGCTAACTTAGTTAATTGCTTTGAATATCTGGCTCAAAATGCCTTGTGGTTATAGCAGTGTTTCTATGCAGACTGGGAGTGTGCATATTTCCTTATGTAGACTATTTGCTGCTCAAGAGCAACTCCCAAGAGGGAGATTGAGCATCAGTTTGCATCACCACCCCGGTGATGGAGCTGCTAGGATTCGTCATCGGTTATCCCCAATCCAACTTAGGCCAGTCACAATTGGAATTCATTGGAGCTCTGCTAGTCATATCTCTAGCAAAAGCTTTTCTTCCACATGATGGACTCGCCCATTTCGTGGCAATAATTCAGGACATACAAATGAGTCAACATACACTAGCATGATCCATGTTGAAAATGTTGGCCACATGGCTTGAAGTCATGCCCTTGGCACATCTTTGCACGAGACAATCTCTTTTGGACTCTGAGCACAGAGAATGCAGGCCGCTGGCAGGCTCAGTGAGATTATCTGTCACTCTTCTTCTCCAGGACTCCCTGTCTTGGTGGATAGATCATTTCAGTCTGGTCCAAGGGTCTCCCTTTTCCAATTTCACCCTACCAAAAGTTGTTCACGACAAATGCGTCAAAGCTAGGTTGGGGAGCTCATATTGATGAGTTTCACACTGGGGAAGGGGGGGGGGGAACATGGTCTGTCCAAGAGTCTTCATCAGACCAGTTTCTTGGAACTGAGCAATAGCAGACACTCTCTCTAAGGACTTCTAGAGATCAGGTAGTAGACCAAATTGTCATGATTCAAAGAGACAACTAAGTAATCATATTTTACATCAACAAGCAAGGAGGAACTTGCTCATGCCTTTTGTTTTGGGAGATGGTCAGGATGTGGAACTTTGCCATCTCTCATGGGATTAAGCTAAAGGTCACATATATCTGCCTGGTGAGAAAAATATCTTGTCAGGCAGACTGAGCCAAGTCCTTCAGCCTCACAAATGGACCCTAGATCAGAGGGTGGCCTTCTCCATCTTTTGAAAGTGGGGCACCCCCTTGATAGATCTCTTGGCCACTCCTCAGAACTTTAGATGCTTCTGTTCTGCTCCAGGGTGAGGACACTGCAAACTAGCCTCTGATGCTTTTCTCTTATATTGGAGGATGCACATACACAAGTCCCTCTCCCCAAGCCCTCTCATTGTAAAAACCCTCCTGAAACTCAAGAGTGGTGGAGGCACAATGATTCTCATTGCTTCTTATTGGCCTTGGCAGCAGTGATTTCCTCTCCTTTTCGAATTGTTCATCTAGGTTTTGGTTTGCCTGAACTACACACCAGCTCTCGTTTTGCACGATCTGGGCACAATGCTTCATTACAGCATAAAGTCCTCTAGCCGTCACAACTGGGATATTGAGAGGTCGAATTTGTCTTCACATAAACTGCCAGTTGGTGTTGCTGAAGGCTTCCAAAAGGGATTCCACTTGGAGGTCTTGTGCATTCAAGTGGAAGAGGTTTGCCATCTAGTGTGAAGGAATTACCTTAGATCCTTTCTCATGTCCCACCCAAAAACTTGGATACCAACTTTCCTTGTCAGTCTGGCTTGAAGCCCAACTCCTTGAGGGTTCACCTCAGTATAATTGGAACTTACCACTGTCACATAGAAGGTAAGCACATCTTTCTACTGCCCTTAGTTTGATTTATGCAAGGCTTGCTTCTAAAACCTCTTCTGAAAACCCCCTGTGATATGGGGACCTTAGTGTGGCCTTCTCAGTTGATGAAAGCTCCCTTTGAGCTGCTCAATGCCTGTGCTCTGAAGTTTAACCTGGAAGGCTTTGTTTTTATAGGTGATCATGTCAGCATGCCCTAGTAGCTGATCCACCCTTCACAAAGATTTCAGTAGTAGGACGGCATAGCAAATGCATCCTAAATTCCTTCCAAAGGTGGTGTTGGACTTCCATCTTAATCAATAGTCTTGTCACGCACAAGGGTCTGGGGATGCGCTGTGTAGAGTGCATCATCCACAGGCATGGCAATAATCTGTTCCTTTGCGTCCCTCTAGTCCAGTCCCAGAAACTGAGAATTCTGTACCTCCTCCAGTAGCTATGGAGACTGACATACGTCATCGTTTTCATGACACCGGTATAAGTAGGCAAGGACCGCCTCTCCCCACTAGTTTGTGTCTCCATAGCAGCTGGAGAAGGTGCTGAGCCTAGGGACTGGGCTCAGATGGTACCAAATAAGCAGAGTTTAAATTTAAAATTTGGATTTTATTACCTGAGTAGTAGACAGGGGTTAGCAAAGAAGCAGGTCTGCAAAGGCTGGTTCCTTTTCGTCCCTCTAGTCCAGTCCCGGAACCATAGAGTTTAGAATCTCCTCCAGCAGCCTTGGAGACTGAATGACATCACAGCTCTTCTCTCTCTGGTATAAATAGGCAAGGACCACCCCCTTCCACCAGTCTCCAAGCAGCTGAGGAGGTTCTGGGCCTAGGGATAGGCCCAGCACAAATAGTCAGAGCTAGGAATTTTTTCTTTGTTTTCCTTTTCTAATTCTTGATGTTTTTTGTTTGGTTGCCTTTCTAAAATAAATAGCCACTTTTTTCTTCCCTCTGGCTCCAGTCCTGCTTCCTCCTTTCTCCCTCAATTTTCCCTCTCGTGGGGGGGGGGGGGGGAAGGGGGGGGGGGGGGCTGCCCCTTGGTGAGAAGGAGCAGCTTTACAGAGCAGAAGAAGTAGCTTCCCTGCTCCCGAGCCCGCAAGCAAGGGTGAGGAGCAGGTGGAAGGCTTAGCCCCAGCCATCTCTAAGGGACAGTGAGATTGGTGGTGGGAGCACCGTCGGAGCCGAAGCCACGAGCAGGCTGAGCTCCGGCGTGTGTCTGCCTCATTGCAGCACCTCAGGTTGAAGCAGGGAACTCTAAGTAGGTCTCGCCGACTTTAACGGCGTTTTTTTTTTCTTTCTTTTTGAATTTTCTTTTACTTGTTTCTTGGAGGGGAGTTGAGAGAAGTCCCTGCCTCAGCGGGGGATCTCATAAAGGAGTTCTTTGCCCTCTGGACACTTTTTTGCTGCGCGGGAAAAGTCCTGGTGGCCATTTTGAAAACCACGTTTTTTTAATAGTGGCTTTTTGGAAGCGCTTTAAGCCTCGTTTGCTACAGACCTGCTATAGGCTCATCAGGCGCTTACAGAGCGTTGGCCTGTTAGGGGGGGGGGGGGAAAGAGAAGTTCAAAGGGAAACGAGCTATGCTGTACTTTTCCCTTATTGAAATATTGAGCAGGTGTATCTAGGCTGTTTTTTGCAGGGCTCCAATCCGGAGAGAGCCCTTCCTTCCGGGGCTGGCGGTCAGGGCCAGCGGGGGGGAGGGGGAGTTCCCGGGGTGGTTTAGAGCAGTTCTTTGAGGCGGCTGCTATGCCTGCAATTCCACGCTGTCTAGTGTGCGGCAGGAGGAAACGTTCAGTGCTGGAATCAGGAGTCTGTGCCCCTTGCTCCCTAGAGGCGCAGCATATGGACGGAGAGCTGGGACAGCCCCTAGCAGGCCGGAAGGCTATTCGTACAGGCGCTGTGGCACTGTTATCTCTGTCTCTAGATCCTGAGGAGCCGGGGCCCTCCTCGGGCGGTGGCTCCGCCGAGTCACAGGAGCAGGGACAGGCGGGGGAGGCGACCGGGATTCCACCGAACTTCGTTGCCTGGAGGCAGCAGGCTTTTGCCTTCCTTCAGCCCGCGAGGTCGGCTCTTCCTCACCGACCCCAGAGTCAGAAGCGCTCGGCCTCTTTGGTCGGTTCGGGGAACGGTGCTCAGGTGGCTAAAAGGTGTAGGGACACTTCGGGGGGTCCCGCGCCTTACCTCACTGATGACCTGAGCGAGGGGAACGCCAAAGAGGGAAGAGTTCTCGGAAGATGAGCTGGAAGATGGAGAGTTGCCTGACTCGGAGCAGCAGTGCTGGGTAGTGTCACACCCCCAGGGGCCCTATCGGTGGGGTCAGGTATTGCCTGATGATTCCTCCTCTTGGCTCTGTCAGTACTGCAGGCAGCCTTGCCTGGCCCTCTGAGAGTGGTAGTTGTACCTTCTGTTATATGAACCACATAACACACTTCAATTCCAAATCAGGGCTTTATTCCCCGTCCACGAGGTTTTTATCCTTCTTGGCAAAACAGATAACAGACCACTTCGGGCATATAACATAAATTAAATGTATAACAAAAATAGCTTACTTCAGCTTTTAAATACAAACAAAAGAAAAGAATTAAACAGCCTCACTGTTCCTACTACAGCCTTTTCTTTTGTTGCTACAGCACAGCTCACTTCTACTGCTTTAAACTCTGGTTATCTTCAACCATTTACCTTAGAGAGAACTCTGGGTCAATCACAGATAATGAACAGTCCATTGGTTCAGGAACAACTGGTATATCTGAATTCTCACATTCAATTAATTCATATTCATCTGAACCCTTAATTCTAGGATCAGCTGTTTCACAGGGATAAGGCTGGTTTGCTCCGTCAAACAGGAAGTTGCTCTGTCCCTCTGCACAAATGCCTTGTTGGGAAATACCATAAGGTTTTGAATGGGGCTCATAGGAGCTCTGCCCCTGTTGGTAACCAAAAGGATATTTCAAACCTTCACTAGCTCTGCTACTAGAGCATTTGTGGTATGTTCTGAGCTTGCTCGGGTCTAGCCCTTGCAACACAGCTGCCCTGGATTGCACTGCTCGAGACGGGACCTTATCACAGGTTGGGAGTTTAAACTTGCTAGCAAAATCACAAGCTTCTTCAGGTAAGAAAACTTCTCTTCTTTTAAAGCTTCTAGCACAAGGGAAGAAGTTATTCTCTGTTTCTCTTAAGCTTGTTTTATGTTGGCTTTTCCTGTTACTTCGGGGTTTTACCCACTCAGGTAGGAAACAGCCTCTATTAGCAAGCTTAAGAGAAACAGAGAATAACTTTTTCCCTTGTGCTAGAAGCTTTAAAAGAAGAGAAGTTTTCTTACCTGAAGAAGCTTGTGATTTTGCTAGCAAGTTTAAACTCCCAACCTGTGATAAGGTCCCGTCTCGAGCAGTGCAATCCAGGGCAGCTGTGTTGCAAGGGCTAGACCCGAGCAAGCTCAGAACATACCACAAATGCTCTAGTAGCAGAGCTAGTGAAGGTTTGAAATATCCTTTTGGTTACCAACAGGGGCAGAGCTCCTATGAGCCCCATTCAAAACCTTATGGTATTTCCCAGCAAGGCATTTGTGCAGAGGGACAGAGCAACTTCCTGTTTGACGGAGCAATCCAGCCTTATCCCTGTGAAACAGCTGATCCTAGAATTAAGGGTTCAGATGAATATGAATTAATGGAATGTGAGAATTCAGATATACCAGTTGTTCCTGAACCAATGGACTGTTCATTATCTGTGATTGACCCAGAGTTCTCTCTAAGGTAAATGGTTGAAGATAACCAGAGTTTAAAGCAGTAGAAGTGAGCTGTGCTGTAGCAACAAAAGAAAAGGCTGTAGTAGGAACAGTGAGGCTGTTTAATTCTTTTCTTTTGTTTGTATTTAAAAGCTGAAGTAAGCTATTTTTGTTATACATTTAATTTATGTTATATGCCCGAAGTGGTCTGTTATCTGTTTTGCCAAGAAGGATAAAAACCTCGTGGACAGGGAATAAAGCCCTGATTTGGAATTGAAGTGTGTTATGTGGTTCATATAACAGAAGGTACAACTACCACTCTGAGGGCCAGGCAAGGCTGCCTGCAGTACTGACAGCCAAGAGGAGGAATCATCAGGCAATACCTGACCCCACCGATAGGGCCCCTGGGGGTGTGACAAATGGCGTAGTATTGAGGATTTTTTTTTTCCTGTGGCATAAGCTAATTTTCCTGAAGCAGAGGAAAAAGGACATTGCTGAGAAGCAAGGAGAATATCCGGATACAGAGCACTGTCGGAGGAAGATTCGACTGGCAGGTCGGCCAGGGGACGAATAAAAAGACCTTTTTCTCACATGCTGAAGTCTACCAGGAGACTAAGGTACTAGTAGCCTGGGTGGACGGGTACGGGATACCCTAGTGAGAAAAAGAGGGCGCTATAACTGGGATAAAATTCCTGTAGAAAGTACCGCACTTGGTGGGTCTTTCTTTTCTTTTCCTTGCAAGTGCAGAATCCGAAGAAGACGATGGATCCACAGGACATGCTAGCCTGGATGAATGAACAATGGGAAAAACAAGCGAAGATGGTGCAACATCTGCAGGAGCAGTATATGACCGCCATAAGAGAACAGCAACGACCATTGCTGGAGGCAGTCAGCGCACTATTAAACAAGTCCCATGGAGAAGCAGCATGTACCACAATACCACAAGTAGAACTGAACACTAGTTTTGCTCTGTCGTTAAGACATTTAAAACAGGAGGACAATCCTGACGATTTCATTGAGGCATTTGAGCGCATACACACAGTATCTGGCTGCTGATTTCCACACTTCTCACACAGGTCTAGGGACTCACTCAGACCTTCGCGTTGGTTCTTCTGCTGATCCAATAGTTCATTCTCTCTTTCTCTCTCTTTCATTCCAGTTCCATTCTTTCCACAGCTTCTGCTGCCCTTGCCACGGTCTCTCTTGCTGTGACCCTCGTTGGCTCACCTCCTCTCCCTCTCTATTTGTGAGCGTGTTTTATATCTGTCTTTGGGCTCCACCTCCACCCAGCTGATTCCTATCAGGCAATGCAAACTCCCTTTGCTCGCTATCTGGGTGTGTCTTCCTAGCCCTTATCCACGTGTGCCCTGGTTGTCTATAGCAACCATCTGACAGTTTTCTGTTTACACTGTCATCTCTTCCCTGATCATCCCTGCTGATCTCCATTTTCTCAGGCTCCGATAGGTCCACCTTGTGACAGTAGTCAGAGTCTTTCAGTGTGAAGGGCTTCCAGCTCTGGTTTCGGAGATGCTATAGACACTAAACCTGCCTTCCAGCGAGGAAGCAGCGGAAGAGACATTAGAAGATCCGCTGTTACAGGCCGTGCGGACATCCCAGAGAGTGTTTCCCCTCCATAGGGTATTTCGGAATATGATACAGGAAGAATGGGATTTGCCAGAGGCGGCCCTGAAGGGGGCTAGAGCGTTGGCTTGCCTTTATCCGCTCGCGAACCGTGGTAGGGAGCTGTTTCGTTCTCCAAAGGTAGTTGCGGCGGTATCGGCGGTCACTCAGAAAATCACAATTCCCGTGGAGGGGAACCGCAGCGCTGAAGGATGTTCAGGACAGGAGGTTAGACACTCTGTTGAAGCAGGTGTTCGATGTTTGCGCGCTGTCCATGCAGACCAGCTTCAGTGGCACGTGGCTGTTTGAGGTGGTCCCAAAGGTTGCAGGAGACCATCTGGAAGGGCAGCTTGAAGATGCCACGCGACTGGAGTTGGGAACCGCGTTCTTGGCGGATTTTCATTCTGATCTCCTCCGTGGCTTGGCTAAGGGGATGGTCTCCGTAGTAGCAGCTCGGAGGTATCTCTGATTGAGAACCTGGTCGGCGGATAGTTCGTCTAAGGCTCGGCTTAGCAAGTTACCCTTTGGGGGTACGCTTTTATTTGGAGAGGATTTAGATAAATTGGTCCAGGACCTCGGGGAGTCCCAGGGAGGACGTCTCCCAGAGGACAAGCCGAAGCAGGGCCGCAGTTCTGCGGGATTCAGGGAGGTCCCGAGAGACTTTCGTAGTTTTCGTTCTCCCCGTTATGGACAGTCCCAGCGGGGGAAGTTCCCGCTTAGGGGTCAGGGGTTTCGAGGATTCAGGGGAGCAGGCCGGGGGTTCGCTCCTTTCCAGTCCTTGGCCACAAAACAGACACAATGAGATAAGGCGGGCTCAGGAGAGGGTAGCTCCCAGGGGAGGTCGGTTGCGGGAGTTTTACCCTGCCTGGGTCCGAATTAAGTCAGATTAGTAGGTCGTGGAGGTCATGCGAGAGGGGTACGTATTAGAACTCCATCGACCCATCGTAGGTTCTTTTGTCCGTTCTCCCTGCTCAGCCCTGGGCACAGGCAGGCGGTCCAGGACACGCTACAGCGGCTGCTGCAGCTTGAGACGGTGCTGCCGGTGCCCGCGGAGCAGTGCGGTTCCGGTCGCTACTCCATCTATTTCGTAGTGCCAAAGGAGGGCACATTTCCGCCCGATCCTGGCTCTGACAAGGGTGACCCGTTGTCTCCGGATTACCCATTTTCGGATGGAGATTTTGCGTTCCGTGCTGGCAGCGGTCCGGACCGGGGAGTTCCTGACATCGTTAGATCTCACGGATGCTTACCTGCGCATCCCGATTCGGCAAGAGCATCAGAAGTGGCTGAGATTTGCGGTACCCATGGGACATTTCCAATTTCAAGCGCTGCCCTTTGGGCTGGCAATGGCGCCACGGACGTTTCCCAAGGTCATGGTGGTGGTGGCGCTCCGCAAAGAGGGAATACTGGTGCACCCATATTTGGACGATTGGTTGATCCGAGCAAAGTCGAGAGAGGATAGCTTGGCAGCGACGGCCCGGGTGGTCCAGATGTTCGAAGGCCTGGGCTGGGTAGTCAACTTTGCAAAGAGCAGGTTGGTACCATCGCAATCCCTGCAGTACCTTGTGGTGCGCTTCAAAACAAAGCAGGGGAAGGTGTTCCTGCCCAGGGCCCAGGCTCTAGGTCTGCAACAATTCGTCAGGCGTTTCTTTTCGAGTCCGGCTCCAACAGCATGGCAGCACCTGCAGTTGTTGGGAACAATGGCAACCACGATAGAAGTGGTTCTGTGGGCCCGAGCGCACGTGCGGCCATTACAGGCGGCGCTTCTCCGTCGTTGGTTGCATCAGTCGGATGTCCTATTGCAGAGGTTAGTTTGCCCTCAGAATGTGCGTCACGAGCTGCGATGGTGGTTGAGAACGGAGAATATGGAAGACGGCATGCCACTGGACCGCCGTCCTGGGGACTGCTCACGACAAATGCGAGCCTCCTGGGTTTGGGGGGGGGGGCTCATTGCGAAGGCAGGTTTGCCCAGGGTCGTTGGTCTCAGGAGGAGACGTCTCGGTCTATCCACAAGTTGGAGATGAGAGCGGTGTTTCTGGCGCTACCAGAGTTTCAGGACACTCTTGGTCGGGAGGCAGTCCGAGTCTTGTCAGACAATGCGACAACAGTGGCCTACATCAATCGGCAGGGGGGCACAGGAAGTGCTACACTGGAAGCCGAAGCGGGTCAGCTGTGGGTGTGGGCCGCACACAATCTCCAGGCTCTCGCGGCTCAACATGTGGCCAGCATAGACAATCTCGAAGCGGATTTCCTCTGTCGTCGCAGAGTAGACCCCGAGGAGTGGGTGCTACATCCGGGGGTGTTTGCTCTTCTGGTGAGGCGCTGGGGAGTTCCGGTAATGGCTCTCATGGCGAGCTTCGAGTCAGCGCAGGTAGCAAGGTTTTTCAGCAGGCGCTGGGAACGGATGTCAGAGGGGCTAGATGCATTAGCGAAAAGGTGGCCAGAGGGAGTTCTCCTTTATGTTTTTTCCACCTTGGGCCCTCGTGGGCAAGGTGGTGCAGCGCGTTGGGAGACATCGCGGTCGGGTGATTCTGATCGTGCCCGATTGGCCCTGAAGGCCATGGTATGCAGATTTGGTACGGCTGTTGGTGGACGATCCGTGGTAGTTACCGCAGCGGGAGGAGCTCCTACGGCAGGGTCCGTTGCGCATGCCTTAGGTGAGTCTGTTCTCGCTTACGGCTTGGCTCTTGAACGGGCTAGGATGACAGCTAAGGGTTATTCGGCGGCGGTCATTTCTACCTTGCTAAAGGCACGCAGGCGTTCCACCTCTCTGGCGTATGTCCGGGTCTGGAGGATCTTTGCAGCTTGGTGTGTGGAGCGTAATATTCAGCCGTTGTGGGCTTCGATTTCACAGGTCCTTTCCTTTTTGCAGGATGGAGTGCGGAAGGGATTGGCGGCCAGTTCCTTGCGAGTGCAGTGGGCGGCGATTTCCTGCTATAGGGGGAAAGTGCTCGGTCAGCCGGTAGGATCTCAGTGACATTAGGCTTTTTCTGAAAGCTGTCTTGCTTCTTCGTCCGTTTGGTACGCTGTTTGGTGCCGACATGGAAGCTGAATCTGGTATTGGAGGCTTTGCTTGAGCTACCGTTTGAGCCACTAAGCATCGCCACCCTGAAGGATCTCGCGTTAAAGAAGGTATTTCTGGTAGCTATTTGTTCCGCAAGGAGGATTTCGGAGTTACAGGCTTTTTCCTGTAGGGCACCTTATTTGTCTTTCTTCCATGATAAGGTCATGCTACGCTCAGTGCCGGACTTTCAGCCGAAGGTGGTCTCGGCCTTTCATGTCAATCATGTGGTGTCGCTTCCAGTATTCTCTAAGCAGCAAAAGGAGAAATCTGAAGGCAGGTTACATCCCCTAGATGTTCGTCGGGTTCTTCGGAAGTATCTTTGGCAGACGCAGCCGTTTCGGAAGACTGACAGATTGTTTGTGGCTTTCGGGGGGCTGCGGAAGGGTGAAGCGGCAGCAAAAGCGTCCATTTCTAGATGGTTAAAGGCGGCTATTGCGTCGGCTTACCTTTTGAAAGGTAGCATAGTTCCAGAAGGTCTCAGAGCGCACTTGACCAGGGCGCAAGCGGCGTCGTGGGCGGAGTACAGTTCGGTTTCGGTCGCGGACATTGGTAGAGCGGCGACTTCATCATCGTTGCATTCATTCTCGAAGCACTATCGGTTAGATGTGCAGGCGGTGGAGGACTTCGTTTTGGCTCAGCGGTGCTTCAGGCTGGGTTTTCTGGTCCCTCCCGTTGATGTGCACTGCTCTGTTACATCCTCTATGGTTCCGGGACTGGACTAGAGGGACGAAAAGGAAGAATTAATTAGACTTACCTGCTAATTGTTGTTCCTTAAGGAACTCTAGTCCAGTCCCGGACCCCTCCCAGGGTATGCAGCCTGAAGCTGTTGTCCGTTGTATCTTAGTAAAAGGGGTCAAATTGGAGAGGATGTCTCCGGAAGAGGAGTGGGGTTCCGGAGGACGCGGAGTGGAGCCACAATGGGAACCCCGCAGAAGCGTGGTTTTGTTTCTTCGTTATTGGCATTTCTACAAGGTCCTTCGTCGAAGAGAAGGTTTTTTTTCTTTAATTTATCTTGTTGTTCTTTATCTACTTATTTGTTGCTCTGCTGAGTTGCTTTATCAATAGGTACTGGTGGAAGGGGGTGGTCCTTGCCTATTTATACCAGAGAGAGGAGCTGTGATGTCATTCAGTCTCCAAGGCTGCTGGAGGAGATTCTAAACTCTATGGTTCCGGGACTGGACTAGAGTTCCTTAAGGAACAACAATTAGCAGGTAAGTCTAATTCTTACCTCTCTGTTGCTCTCTCTCGCCTTCAGTCCTCCGGCCTTTCCTCCCCTTCCTCCCCCTCCCTCCCGCTGGGAAAAGAGCTGCACTGCAGAGGACGATCTGGTGAGAAGGGCCTCCCTGCTCCAGATCCCGTGTGAACAGGTGAGGAGCAGGTGGCAGGCGCAGCCGGCAACGTGCCTGGGCCTGGAGAGGCAGGAGGATCACGGCACTGTCTCTACCCCAGAGCCGAAGCCGCTGATCCTGCTGAGCTCCGGTGGTAGATCGAGGCTCCCCGGAGTGCAGGGACAGGGGGTAAGCCTGGGGTTTTTTAAAGCATTTTGGGGGATTGGACACGTGCGAGCAGACCAGGGAGCTCAGATCGCCGTGGTGAGTTAGATCAGGAGCCGAGGCACTGGCCGTGTGGTGTTCGTGCAGGAAGCGCGAAGGCAGCCATTTTGTGTTTTTTCGGCATAGCGCGTCAGGGAGAGCAGAGGCTGTTCTCCCGTTGATGGGTTCGTGTGAGCTGGATTCGGTGGAGTTAGGCTAGATGAGGTTGCCAGTGTGAGACCTTGCAGGTTGAGAGTGTTTAAAAAAAAAAAAAAAAAAAAAAAAGGTGGAAATATAGCTATTCCTTTATTGCTGGTTAAACCCCGGAGGTAGGGGTGTGGGGCAACTGGAGAGTGACTTGGGTTCCGGTTGGCTGTGTTTCTGTGGGCGCCGTGCTCAGGGGGAGCATGCTGGCTAGGCCTTAGTGTCTAGTTTGTGGCACAAGGCGGGGCTTGCTCCTAGAATCTGGTGTTTGTAGAGGCTGCACCCAGGAAGCAGCGTTGATGGAGCAGGCGCTGGAGGGGGGATCAGGGGGACGTCCTGCCTCTGTCTCTGCTCCCCTCGGAGCCTGTGGCAGGACTGTCTACAGCGGTGGGTGCGCCTCTGCCACTGGGACAGGGTCCAATGGGAGGGCAGCCTTTGGTCTCTCCGGATTTTCTTTTGCTGTTGCAGGCGTTTTCTCTACTACAGCCAGGTATGGCCACTCTTCCGACCACTGGATGTGGGGAGAAGCGCCTGGGGAGTCCAGTGGGGCAGGACGCAGCAGTTACCCCCGCTAAAAGAGCTAAGGGAGCGGGTGTAGAGATGTTGGCGTCTATGCCCCTGGAAGATCTCGAGGTGACAGAAGGAGATCTTGAGGAAAATTCCATAGAGGAGTTAGAAGAGGGCGAGCAGCCGGAGGCGGAGAAGCAGGCTAGGGTAGTCAGGGTGTTTAGGTGGGAGGAGTTGCCAGCGCTGATTACCGAAATCCCTTAAGGTACTTAATATGCCAGCTGCGGTTCCGGCAGCAGATGAGACAGTAGAGGATCCGTTGTTACAAGCGGTACGTATGACGCAGAGTGTTCCGGAATATGATCCAGGAAGAAAGGGATTTGCCCGAGTCGGCCCTCAAGGGATATAGGGCAATAGCCAGACTCTATCCGCTGGCTGATCAGGATAGGGATCTTTTTCACTCCCCAAAGGTCGACACGACTATCCTGGTAGAAGGGGCTGCGGCGCTTAAGGATGGTCAGGACAGGAAACTAGATACGTTATTAAAGCAGGTGTTTGATATAAGTGCCCTGTCCATGCAGGCCTCTATCGCGGGGGCTTGGGTGGCAAGAGCCTGTCTGCATTGGTCGCAGCATCTGCAGGTGGATCAGGTAGGAGAGCAGGTAGATGAGGTGTCGTGGCTGGAGTCCAGGGCTGCCTATTTAGCGGCTATTCATTATGACCTGATCTGAGGTCTTGCAAAAAGTATGGCTTTGGTGGCAGCCTGGCAGTATTTGTGGTTGCGCAACTGGGCGGCAGACGGTTCTTCCAAAGCACGGCTCAGTAAGCTCCCTTTTAAGGGGAAGCTGTTCGGAGACAATTTGGATACGTTGGTTAAGGATTTGGGAGAGTCTAAAGGGGATTGATTGCCAGAGGATAAACCAAAGCAGGGCCGCCCTAGCCCAACTCCCAAAGGGGTGCAGATGGAGTTTTGTAGATTTTGTTTGCCCCGCTTTGGGCAGTTTCAGCGAGGCAGGTTTCCTGGGCGAGGCCAGGGGTTTCGAGGTTTTCAGGGGGCAGGTAGAGGTTGCGGCCTCGAGCTTTAAGAAGCCACAATGAGATGAGGGGGACTTAAGCCGTTGGGACGGCTGTGGGACCTTTACCCTGCCTGGGTCCAAATAACGTCGGATCAGTGGGTGTTGGAGATTATTCGAGAGGGCTATACTCTGGAGCTCCACGACCAGTGGTAGACGTGTTTATCCAGTCGCCTTGTAGAGCGCGGCTCAAGTACCGGGCGGTGCACGAGACTCTTCAGATTGTTGCAACTTTGGGTGGTGGTGCCAGTTCCTCCGGAGCAGTGTGGATACGATGGGTACTCCATTTATTTCGTGGTTCCAAAGAAAGACGGCGTGTTTTGGCCCATTTTAGACTTAGTGTGGTTCGCTGTCTCCGGGTGTCACACTTCCATATGGAAACGTTGCGGTCCGTGATTGCGGCAGTCAGAAAAGGAAAGTTTCTTACGTCGTTGGATCTCACAGAGGCCTACTTGCATATTCCCATTCGGCAAGAGCATCAGCAATTTCTTCGGTTTGCTGTGCCCATGGGGCTTTTCCAGTTCCGGGCCTTGCCATTTGGCCTAGTGATGGCCCCGAGGATGTTCACCAAGGTTATGGTGGTGGTGGTGGTAGCGGCTCTGTGCAAGGAAGGAGTGCTGGTGCATCCATATTTGGACGATTGGTTGATTCGGGTGAAGTCAGAGGAAGAGAGCAGGACAGTTACATTCCGGGTAGTGCAGGTGTTACAGAGCCTGGGATGGGTAGTCAACTTCTCCAAGAGCAGGCTGGTCCCATCGCGATTACTTGGCGCGGTTCGACACAGCACAGGGGAAGGTGTTTCTTCCAATGGAGCGGGTGCACTGCTTGAGGGCGCTGGTGAGGAGGTTTGTGTCCCAGAGGGCTCCCACAGCGTGGCAGTATTTGCAATTGATCAGAACAATGGCGGCCATGATAGAGGTGGTGCTGTGGGCCAGAGCACACATGAGACCATTGCAGAGGGCTCTGCTGCGGTTTTGGTCACACCAGTCGGATGTGCTGTCGCAGCGCCTGGTTTGCCCGCCAGAGGTGAGACGGGAGCTTCTCTGGTGGTCGTGGCAAAAGAACTTAGAGAAGGGTGTATCCCTGGAGGCCCTTGACGACGGATGCAAGTCTCACAGGCTGGGGAGCGCATTTCGAAGGTCGGTTTGCGCAGGGGCAGTGGTCGGCGCTAGAGACGGCGTGGTCTATCAACAGACTGGAGATGAGGGCGGTTTATTTGGCCCTATTGGAGTTCCAGTCGTGTCTGGGTCGGTCGGCAGTTTGGGTGCTCTCCGACAATGCGACTACGGTAGCCTACATCAATAGACAGGCCGGCATGGGGAGTGTGGCGTTAGAGGCAGAAGCAAGTCAGCTGTTGGCCTGGATTGAAAGGAATCTGCTGGCCATCTCGGCTCAACATTGCAGGAGTAGACAATGTCGAGGTGGATTTTTTGAGTCGGCGCAAGGTCGATCCAGGAGAATGGTCGCTTCACCCGGATGTGTTTGCACTAGTCGCAGAGCGCTGGGGGATGCCGATAATGGATCTGATGGCGACCTTCGAGTCTGCAAAAGCAGCACGGTTTTACAGCAGGCGTTGAGAAAGGATGTCAGAGGGTCTTGATGCGTTGACGCAGAAGTGGCCAGTCGAGGGACTCTTCTGTTTTTCCACCATGGGTGCTCATCGGACATGTGGTGCAGCGCATAGAGCATCACTGGGGCTGGGTGGTTCTGGTGGCGCCAGATTGGCCAAGAAGACCTCGGTATGCGGATCTGGTTCGTTTACTCGTGGACAGGCCGTGGCAGCTTCCTGTGAGGTAGGATCTGTTACTTCAGTGGCCGCTTCGCATGCTGAAGGTGGATCGATTCTCGCTTACGGCTTGGCTCTTGAAAGGGCAAGGATGACAACCAAAGGTTATTCGGCTGCAGTCATTTCGATGTTGCTGAGGGCAAGGCGGAGGTCTACCTCCTTAGCTTATGTGCGGGTCTGGCGCATTTTTGAGACCTGGTGTGCGGACAGATGGGTACGGCCCTCGGCGGCGTCTATTGCACAGATCCTTTCGTTCTTGCAGGACGGTTTCGAGAAGGGACTGGTGGCTAGTTCTTTGAGAGTGCAGTTGGCGGCGATCTCGTGTTACTGAGGTAAAGTCCAAGGAGAGGTGTTGGGGGCGCATGCGGGTGTTAAACGGTTTTTGTGGGCCATATTACTTTCGTGGCAACGGTGCTCGGTTCTGCCGTGGGACCTGAATCTAGTGTTGGAAGCGTTGGTCAGGGCTCATTTTGAGCCATGGGGGAAGGCGTCTTTGAAGGATTTGACGTTAAGACGATTTTCCTAGTGGCCATTTGCTCAACTCGCAGGATTTCTGAGTTGCAGGCTTTGTCTTGTAAGGAACCGTTTTTGTCATTCTCAGATCAGAAGGTGGTGCTGCGGCCAGTTCCCGCCTTCTTGCCCAAGGTGCTTTCGGTTTTTCATGTCAACCATTCGGTCTCGTTACCAGTGTTTTATGGAGAGGAGAAGGAAGCCATGGGAGGTAGATTACGGCTTCTGGATGTTCAGCTATCTATTAAACGGTACCTCCTGTGATAAGGAAGCTTATCAGGACCCAAGAGACAGGGATAAAAAGAAGGAAGTTACCCTTATAAAATGACCTATTTTACCAGGTCAGAGACACAAAACTCCCTTTACACCTAGAAAGCAGGTAATTCCTAGCTACAATAGGTTGCAGAATGCCCCTAGTGGAGAAAGAGAGGGAATACAGGCTGAGGGCTTTTGACCTTCCTGCCAGTACCCCCTCCTGACCATAGAGTTGTCTCCCCATGTTGTGCTGTTGGTGTCTTGCTTCCTTTTGTTTTTAGATTTAGCTTTCTTTATTTTAAATTTAACTATTTAGTTGCTTTTATTGCTGTGTGCTGTGCTTTACTTTCCTTTCATTTTATGGCGTTCTTTTCTATGATTTGCAGTGTAGACCTTTTATTGTACACCGCTCTATGCTTCGGCAGTAGCGGTTTATCAAATGTTTTAATAAAGATAAAGGGTAAGGAACCCTTATGTCACTGAATTCCCCAATTACTCAGCTGCCATGAGGCAGTTTGATCTCCAACACCTGAGAGGAGAGGGGGTGGAGCAGGGACCTGAGAGGTTTAAGACTAGGTCAGTTTATTCAGAAGGGAGAGGCAGGAGAGGAAGAAGAGGGAACGTGAGAGCAGTAGGAGTGCCTACTGGAAGAGGAATGGAACTGGGTCAGTGAGAACAGCAGGAACCAGGAACACAAGTTGGAGAACAGGACGTGGAAGCACTGGTGAATGGTGGCCAGAGCATGAGAGAGGAGAAGCTACTACAAGCTTTGACCCAGCTTATGAGCATTAGAAACTTGCCTAATTCTGAGCACTACAGAATTGCCAGAGACAGCCGTAGCCCTAACGGAAGGCAGTCAGCTAACAGAGGATGTGCCAGTGCAACTGGGTGAACCCAGACATAGCTTTAGAAGAAGTCTCATACATGGATTGCTCTTTATGCCAGTCTTCCAATACAGAGGTGTTGAAAGGGTGTCAACCATAAGGAAAACCTCCAGTATCCGGTAGCCCTAAGAGCCTGTGGTTAACTTGTGAAGGTCCTGAGTTAAAGGCAATTTTTTTTTTTTTACTGTGCAAGCCGAAGCTGCCTGATTAAGTTGGTGAATCAGCTGTGAGCCAGAGCAGTGCTCAGCTGGAAGCCGTACTAACGGTGAAAGTAAGGAAAGCTTTTGTTTGGCTGTTCATAAGAAAACCTTGCATAGATAATTGCTTGCCTGTGAAGAGTTTAACTGCCTTGTTGAAAGTTTTTCTATGTTTAAGAAGAGAAACAGTGTTCTGGACTGAGAGAAAAAGAAAACCTGCTTTAGGAAAAGCTGTTTTCTGTTTGATCAGCACTGCAAGCCATGCCTGATAGCAGGGGCTGTTAAAGTATTTGTTTATACTGGAGAACATTGCAAGCTGTTTTGTTTGGAATTCATTTATATCCTGATGTTCATTTACAAGTATCCTGGAGAAATAATCCAAAGGTGGAATTTGTGAATCTTAGCGTGTTTTTTCAGTTAATAAACTATCATTATCTTACCACTCAAGGCAACTACAAAGGTGTTTTTTTTACCTGAGGTTGAATACTTTCTGACTGAACTACCTTTCCCATAAGGCATTAGGCAATCAGTCAGTTAAAAACCAAAAGGTGAATCTCTCTGACAACCACGCCCCTCCATACTGAATGTAAGGGGCTATGGGCGTGACACTCCGCGGGACAGCGTCCTTCCGTAAGTCGGATCGGTTGTTTGTGTTTGGCGGGCTGCAGAAAGGGGAAGCGGCTACTAAGGTGTCCATTTCCAGATGGTTGAAGGAAGCCATTGCAGCGGCATATATTTTGAAAGGTAAGGTGGTTCCGGAGGGTCTCAGGGCCCATTCGACTAGAGCGCAAGCGGCCTCCTGGGCAGAATTTGTGTTGGTGCCGGCGGCAGAGATTTGCAGGGCGGCAACCTGGTCGTCCTTACATTCGTTTGTCAAGCATTACCGGCTAGATGTGCAGTACTGTTTGGGTCAGCGGTACGTCAGGCTGCTCTGGCGGGGCCCTCCTGTTGATATTTACTGCTCCGTTACATCCTCTCAGGTTCCGGGACTGGACTAGAGGGACGCAAAGGAAGGTGAAATTAGACTTACCTGCTAATTGTTGTTCCTTAAGGAACACTAGTCCAGTCCTGGAGCCCACCCTTGTTACTTAGAGGTTTTTTTCGGAGCAGAGTGATGCTAAGGGGGTGTTTACGGAAGGGCGTGAGTCAGTGGTTCACATGAGGGTCTCTCTCTCTCTCTCTCTCTCTCTCTCTCTCTCTCTCTCTCTCTCTCTCTCTCTCTCTCTCTCTCTCTCTCTCTCTCTCTCTCTCTCTCTCTCTCTCTCTCTCTAGACTTCTATTTTCTGGCGGAGAGGGCGAAATCTTCCTATGCAGTACTGAAGGTTGATGGAAGTGCCCCTTCCTGGGGAGGCTTCTTTTTAGCTTTAGAAATGTTATCAATCAAGCGTTATCAGTTCTGTTCACAATACATAGTTTAGTAATTAGAAATTAAAGTGGTGCGACTAAGGCTGTTTTTTGAATAGTGAATTAACTACTTATTTGTTGCTCTGCTGAGTCTGCTTTGTCAATAGGTACTGGCGGGGAGAGGTGGTCCTTGCCTACTTATACCGGGGTCATCAAAGCGATGACATGTGTCAGTCTCCATAGCTGCTGGAGGAGGTACAGAACTTTCAGGTTCTGGAACTGGACTAGAGTTCCTTAAGGAACAACAATTAGCAGGTAAGTCTAATTTCACCTTCTTGGTGGAGCACTTGGAATAAGGCATACAATACTGCAGGGCTCTGGATTATTTTTTTATCTTAAAAGTTCTCACATAAACTTCAAAAGTCCCTAGAATTACTTGACTTTTCAAGCCGTCAAAAACAAAAATTCCAGTTCATACTGCTAGACCAGTCCAGACAAACGGGTTATGCACCCCTGACAGCAGATCTTGGAGACAGAAAATTCTACCAGAGCTCTGATAGGCTGGAGCCTGGTGATATAATCCTACCCCTAGGGGTCTCCCTCAGTTTTTCTCTGTCTCCAGCAGATCTGGATGCTTTTTTTTTGCTCCTTCAAAAAAATGTAAGATGCTTTATTTCTTTGTGATTTCTCTGGGAGAGATTATACCCTGTAGTTGCCAGTGTACTTATCTGGGCACCAGGATGAATTCCAGCTGAGCTCCTGTGTCCTGCGGGTCACAGTAGAGCTCGCTGATGTGCAGACTTCCCAGCACTAGTCAAGAAGACTATTTAGCTGGATGGTAAGCCTCCTAAAATCCAGTCCCTGGGGCTGATTTTAGTGGTGAGGCAGCTGGCAGTGCTCTCAGCAGCGGTCCGTGGATTCTCTGCACTTTCGGTACTGTGAGTACAAAACCTGTCTTTCTCCCACTGCTGTCTGCAACTCTGTGGTGACTGGATTTATTTTTCTTGATTTTTCAGTGATTTTAGACATTTCTCTCATGCCTGCAACCCCCCCCCCCCCACCTTGTCATTTGACTTTTTAAGTTAATTCCTTAGCTTTTGGGGGTTTTAATTCACTCTTTTTTAGGTTTATTTTTGCCGGTGGCCATTTTGAATAGCTAATGAGCCCTGGTTTTTGGCGGGAAGCCAGATTCCTTCTCTCTTTGCTGGCTTCTAGCACCAAAAAAATAAAATTGCTGTTTAAATTTTTCCACAACACTGGCTAGCTGTGAGTTGTGTGGGGGTTCCTTTTTCTCTGCCTATGTATTAACATAATGAATAAAAAGTACGCAAGGCATGATTTGAGAACCGGATGCAATTCAGAGCCACAGTACAATGCTAAGACACTGACCACTGGTGCAGGGCTCATGGGTTCCATCCCCCACTGTGCCCAACAAGGAAGGCTGGCTGAGGCATTGCATAGTATGGGGAATATTGTTAAATGCCTGTTCCTCCGGGGCAGAGTTATTATTTTTTTTTTAGTTCTCCCTATGCCTTATTCAGGTCTACGCTGCATAAGCTGTCAGAAGACACACAGGGACCTCAGAAATCAACTGTGCTCTTCCCCCAGCGTCTTGATTCCCCAGATAAACTTGGGATCTCCTGAACCTGGCTTCAGTGGAGCTCTCCATTGGCTTTACGCTGCGCTGAGTCTTTGCCACGGATATCCCCGGGAAGTTCAGGTATCAATTCCTGAAAGGAAACTGAGTAGCCTGTTTGTTTTTTTTCTCACTTGCCTCAGCTACTGCTCCCGGTCCGGCTGCCTCTGAGTTTTGAAGTTCCTACTTTAAAATTTTTAATCCACATACTGCAGCCGGGTTACTTTGTACGTCTTACTGGAATATTGTACCTGTCTTTTTCAATATACCATTTGACTGGAATTTTAAGTCAGTGTTTTGGATCCTGACTGTTTTGGGCTCTACCTAATTAAACATACTCACTGTCATCTTCCGAACGGCTGGGTTTGAGCTTCTACATCCCTCCCCAGAAACACCTTTCAGCCCCTACCATGGAGGTCTGAGTGGCTGCGGAGGAATCAAACTCTAATTTCCCTACTTTCAGTCACTGTAATGGCCTTACCCTGACTTTGAAAGTTTCTCTGTACCAGCACAGTGAATGACTGACAGTTCCCTTCTCAGCTCAGTGAATACCTGACAGTTTTTCTGTGCCAGCGGCCATTTTGTTTTTCTCTTCAGTGTTTCTTTTTGGAGGAAACAGCTCTAGACAGCAGTTTCCACACATTTAAACATGCTGTGGAGGCACAGAGAGTTTCAAAATCCTTTTCTTTGAAGAGTCTTCGGTTTCCCTGAGGAAAGGTGGTTTAAGTCTCTACAATGCTTGTTTCTTTGGCTGTATTATATGTAATAAGTAATCAGCCGAATGGGGAATTAAGAGATTGCTTGTGTTCCACCTGCACGCTGCATCCCGGAGACTCTTTCCCCATTCCCACTGCGCTGCTAGACGGGTTCATCAGCACCTTATCTCCTCCCTCCTCAGAGCCCCTGCTGCAGGATCTTCCTGCAGGAAACGATTCAGTCAGCTCCCATGTCGCTTCCACAGCCGCTGGAGGCCACAGCAGCCTTGACTGACAGTGCCTTCCTCACACTCTTCCATCTGGCATGACGCCTGTGACTTTTGGAGTCTTTTGGAATATCTCCTACACCTGCCCAGTAGCAGGCAAGCATATGGCGTGGTCTCGCAAGTGGTCCCATAAGTCCTCAGACCTTAGAGCAGTACGTCCTCCTTGGAGCGTTGCATGTGCCTTGCGGGGTACTATGGATATTCAAGAAGACTTTAAATCTTCGGAGGTCAGCCCTGACTCGTTGGAGTACAGAGATGGGGAATATTCTCCGTCTGTTTTCTTCGCTGACGGTTCTCAGCCTTTTTCGGAAAGAGGAGTTGCCGGCTCTAATCACACAGGTGATGGAGTCGCTCCCCCTGGCCGACACGCCTGATCCTCCGGATTCTCAAATCCAGTTGCAGCCGGATCCCATTTTCCAGGGCATTCGTACGGCACGCGGTATTGGTCAGTTATACCCTTGGTCTCCCTTTCACTTGGACCGTTGGCTGACATACCCGACAGTTGGTGCATTCTGACCAGGGTCATCAGGCATACCACACTTCCGGTTGAGGGTGGAGTGGCGCTCCGCGACCAGCAAGACCTAAAGAGTTGGGAGGCTGCTGAAGATGGGTTTTCCTTCGCCCGCTATTTCCTTCTTGCAGGGGTGTGCAGAGGTCTAGCAGCTCGGGCCTCCCTTCGCTGGATTCAGCAGCTTCCAGGTGTTCCCGAGTTGGTTCATTTTGAATCCATCGCTGCATTCCGGGCAGAGGCATTCTGTGATTTCTTGCGGCTCAGCTCGCTTCCTAGCACCAGTGTCGGTAGCTCGGAGATGGCTCAGCCTGCGGCAATGGGCAGCAGATGTTGCTTCATTTCCAGGCTCCAGCGTTTAGATGCCATTCGTCCCGGTCCACCGTTGGAAGGAGGACTGGGCCGTTACTCTGTCTATTTTGGGATGCTTCAGGTCCTGGATTTTCTAGGGGCTGGGTGCGACACTCGTCGGGGGCGGGTGTTTCTACCTCAGGAACGTTTTCAGAAGATCTCTCTTCAGCTCCGCCGCTGCTTGGATCAAGCGGCACCTCGGCCTTGGGGGCTACCTTCAACTCTTGGGGTCCTTGGCAGCAACGATAGCCCTCGTTCCGTGGGCGGAAGCGCACATGCGCTGCTTGCCGACGGCGCTTCTATCTCGTTGGTCGCCGGTGTCGGACAGTTATCTAATCCGGTTACCTTTGCTTCTGCCGGTGCACCGCAGCCTCCGCTGGTGGCTTCAGGCACACAATCTTCTATGGGGGGTCCCTCTGGAGTCTCTGCGCTGGATCTTGCTGACGCCAGTCGCCGACCTCTCCGGTTGGGGAGCGCCTTGCGGCTTGGCCTCAGCGCAGGGGAGTTGGTCACCTTGCGCAGCCCAAGGGTCTATCAATCGTCTCGAGACGCGGAAAGTGCGCTTCACCCTTCAGTTTCAGCCTCTTCTGCGGCGGTGTGCGGTTCGGTTCCTGTCCGACGCCATGACGGTTGCTTACCTAAGTCGCCTAGGCGGCACGCAATGTCCAGATGTCTCACAGGAGAGGCGTTTGCTCCTCCCGTGGGTGGAGGAACATCTTCAGGCTATCGGCGCAGCACATCGCAGGCGTGAACAATGTGTAAGCCAATTTTCTCAGCCGGCACTCTCTGGAGCCCAGGGGCTGGGCTCTGCAGCCGGATGCGTTCCGGTCCATTGTTCACCTGTGGGCACTGCCGACCATGGATCTAATGGCTACGGCGCAGACTGCCAAGGCTTCGCTGTACTTTGGCCATTGGAGGGACGAGGGAGCGCACGGCATAGATGCTCTCTCTCAACCGTGGCTGGCTCATCTTCTCCTGTGTGTTTTCCCTCCCTGATCCGTGATATGCATAATTGTCCGGCGGCTCCGAGACCGTCGCGGCCCTGTACTCCTGCTGGCTCCGAATTGGGCTCACGGACCATGGTATGCGGATCTCTTCCGTCTGTCTGGGGCGTGGCTGCTCCGCCTCGAGGCGTTTCTCGGTCTTCTGATTCACGGACCGGTGGAGATGGAAGACCCGGCTCCTTACTCGCTTTCGGCCTGGCTATTAACCGCCGCCGGTTTGCTCGCTACGGCTCTTCGCCTAGCGTGGTCGTGGCGCTTCTCATGGCGCGGCGGTCTTCCACGACGCTGACTTACGCTCGGGTTTGGCGTCTCTTGATGGTTAGTGTTCGCGAAATAACCTCACACCCTGGCGTTGCGGTATTCTGGACATCCTGTCCTTTTTACAGGCCGGAGTGGATAAGGGATTAGCATTCAATTCCTTGCGAGTACAAATGGTCGCTTTAACTTGTTTTCGGGGTCCTATACCGGGGCGATCGATAGCTTCGTATTCGGACGTGTCTCGGTTTCTCCGCGGAGTTGGGCCTTCCGGCCTCCTCTGCGTTCGCCTGTGCCGGCGTGGGCGCTTGTGCTTGTCCTTTGTGCCCTCGTTGCTCCTCCCTTTGAGCCTCTGAGGGCCTGTTCTCTTCTAGATTGGACTCTGAAGGCAGTCTTCTTGGTGGCCATAACTTCGGCACGCCGTGTTTCTGAGCTCCAGGCTCTCTGTGTCGAGATCCCTATCTCTCGTTTTCCTCCGAAGGCGTTTCTCTGAGAACTGTCCCTTCCTTTGTTGCCCAAAGTGCTGACGCCGTTCGCTGTTGACCAGCCTCTTTCCTTTCTGTCTTTTCCAAAGACGCAGTGTGACAGTGGTCGGTCTCCGTTGCAGGCGGTGGACCTTAAGAAGGTTCTTTTTCAGTATCTGGGGGTCACCAGACCCTTCCATATGACTGTTCCTCTTTTGTCTTGTTCGCGGGTTCTCGTCGGGGATCCGCAGCCTCCGAATCTACCATTTCTAGATGGGTTACGGAGGCCATTGAGGCGGCGTACCTTCTTCAAGGAGAACAAGCTCCACCGGGACTCCGTGCTCACTCCTCTCGGGCGCAAGCAACTTTGTAGGCCGGGAGGTCTCATGTAGTTCCTCTCGATATTCACCGGGCGGCAACTTGGTCGTCGCTGTCCACCTTTGTTGGTCATTATAGGTTGGACGTTCATGCCCGTCAGGAAGTCCGTTTTGGAGTTGCTGAGCTGTCGGCGGCCTTGCCCCCCCTTGAAAGCAGGTAGCTTGGATACTGCCCGTTTGTCTGGACTGGTCTAGCAGTATGAACTGGAAGGAGAAATTTCACTTACCGTTAATTTGCTTTCCTGGAATACTGCTAGACCAGTCCAGGACCCGCCCTGCTGTTGGTTGGAGTGCTGCTGGTGCGGTGCAGCCGCCGACCGCGGTTCTTCTCTTTGCTGGTATGCCTCGCCCTGGGCAGTCCATGGGTTCGTAGGTGGATACTGTTTTCAGCTCTAGGGAGTTCTTCGGCTCCCTTGTATATAGTTCACTTGGGACCCTCTGGGGTGATGTTACAGTTCATGTTGCATTAGCTTGTGGACGTAACTGAGGGAGACCCCTAGGGGTAGGATTATATCACCAGGCTCCAGCCTATCAGAGCTCTGGTAGAATTCTCTGTCTCCAAGATCTGCTGGCAGGGGTGCATAACCCGTTTGTCTGGACTGGTCTAGCAGTATTCCAAGAAAGGAAATTAACGGTAAGTGAAATTTCTCCTTAATCTAAACAATAAAGAGAACCAAAACCCACCTATACCAGGCTCAGCCACCTTACAAAACTTGCATGGCTGCAAATTGAGCCATTCCGGGTTTTCCAACCAGCTTACATAGTTTGACAAGCTGGCTACTCTCCTTGGGATTGAAGAGGCAGCCCTTCCCCTCTGTTTTTTCTTCTCTAGTTGTCTTTTCACTTTTCACACCTCTTCTCATTACCAAATACAAAATACTAGAAAAAGATCAATTTGATAAGTTTCTATTACTGCACTTTTCACTGCTGGTCAAAACCTGATGACTCCTGTATTTGCCCGAGTAGGGTTCGGAAAGCCTTCCACCCACAGCTCCCCTAAGCGTTTTGTAAAGTCCAGTCTGTCAACCAGAGGTTATTTGGGTCCACTCACATGCTTGGTTCATCAGCCTCCTGATACTCCATTTCCTCTGATGACCAGTCAGAGGGTTCCACTGCTTCTAGCTACATGGGTTTTGGTACTTCCGAGATTGTGTAGGGCTCATAACGAGACTGACTCCAGGTAGGAGCCCCCTGGGTGTTTGGGAGCGGCTGGATATGCTGCTCATGTTTCCAGAGAAGTATGTCTGCCCTACACTCTTCCTTGGAGCCCTTGGGGAAACCATCCAGTCACAGGTTCTGCCTCTTTGCCCTACATGTCAGTCTCTGTCTGCAGGGGGATCTCTAAATCCTGGCCTGGCTCTTCTTTTTGTAACTTACCCTGGATTTCTCTTCCTTCTGGCAAGGATGTCTCTGACCTAGGCAGGCTATCCCTGCAAACCTTTTTCCCAACACCCCATGCTCAAAAGTGAGGCAGTACGCTGTACACATTGAACTGTAAGAGGGCCTGGGCTGCTTTTAATATTTTTATTTTAAATTTCAGTCCCTAGACGTTTACCTTGACTGTCACTTAGACTTAAGGTCAGACCAGTGCAGATTGTTTCTTTTGCTAGTTTGTTGCGCTGCTTCAGATCAGGCCTTGACAAATTTTGTTAGGATTTAGAAGCCAGGCCAAAATCTTAGGAGCCAATGGCTGTCTCTTCCTCAGGCCTCCCCCTGTTCTTTCCATTCTCCACTGAAGTTCAGATGTCAGTGAGGGGTAGAGGAGGTAAGAGGGGGGGGGGGGGGTCGAAAGCGGAATCTCCTTTGAGGTCTATCGCATCTCCTTTAGAGCTGGTTTTGCTAAGGCGCTTTTTCCATTTTATGTCCAAGGGAAAAAAAGCTTAGTAAATTGGGTCTTTATTGCAGTCTTGCAGGTCACTGGTAGAATACACAATTGTCAGCCTTACCCTGTTGTCTTGTAGTCTCTCTCTCCCTTCCCATTCTCTTGTCACCCAGTCCCACTCCTCCCATAAGTGGCCACCCCAGCCCCTAACTCCTGAAATTCAGTCAGCCTTCCTCCCAGTTAACCAGTCATCCCATTCCTATCCCTATCTCTGCAATCAAGTCAGCCCCCTAAGCCTTCCCTCAGTATTCTTGTTATGGAAGCAGGGGCTGCATGAGGCATCTTGAAACTGAAATATATAGATGTTATAGCTTCAGATAAAGCAAGTGTGTAGTGCAATGGTTTGCCTGTCTGTAGGTGGGATGTGGTAGTGGGATGCAAGCCTGCAGAGGGTGTGTACGTGTCTGTGTTCTTGGGGGGGGGGGGGGGGATGGAGAATGCACCTTTGAGCATATACAGATTGTGCCCTTCTGTCCCTATGCATGCCTATCTTCAACATCCAATACCTTTGCACTCTCCCCCTCCAACCTTTCTCCCGCTGCTCCTTCCACTCTGTTCCCCTCCCAGACTCTCTTCCCTTCTACCTCTCCCCTAACACGCCCACCCCCCGTCCTTTCCGTATTTAAAAAGACACTGCCCCTTTACATTTTTGCTGCCTCATACCCCCCCCCCCCGCGATGAGCCTTGTGATTTTAAGCCAGCTGCAAATGGGGTTTTTCGTTCTACCTGCATGTGAGATGGAGTCCCTATGGGCAGGCAGGCAGAAGGGGTATTCGCTGCGCAGCCAACTTACTTCCTTCTGCTTATAGTAAGTGGCGTACCCATGGTTAGCCAGCTGCAATCCAGGCCACAGTGCTCTGTGGGCAGGCCGGGTCTTTGCCACAATCTCATGAAAAAGAAGAAAGGGGGGGGGGGGGGGTTTGAAAAAATCCCAGTTGCGTGTTTCCAGTCACCATGGCGATCTGGTGCCTGGGGTTTGTCGAGCTCTGCATCAGATCATATTGTGCAGCAGATGGACTTGACTGTGGTCATTCATTTACTTGTCACTAATAAGATGGATAACTATATTCTCCAGGACCAAGCAGGAAGTCAGTCCTCACATATGGGTGTCATAGGCGCCGATGAAGCCCCAGCGGAGCATTTCCCCAGCTTTCTATGAAAGCCTTTGGGAATGCAGGCACGCATGCGCGGTTCCCTTCCCGTCTAAAGGTGCCATCTTACCGCAGTCTCTTTTTTTCCGTGAAGCCCACCGGACGTGTGTCCTGTTTTCCCAGTTAAAATTAGATTTTTTCGGCGATTTTCGTAATTTTTTTTCTCCCGGTTCGGTTCCTCTCCCGCCGGGTTCGGTACACCGGTATCGAGCCCGATTCTTCTTTTTCGTTTTTTGCCCTTCGTGGCTGGCGTGTTCGCCCTTTTTTCCAATTTTCCCTGGAAGGCCGGTCCTTTGACCTCGAGGGGACTCTTTTTTTTTTCCCCCCGATGGCTTCCAGTGGTTTTAAAAAGTGTGATCGGTGTAAGAAATTGATGTCTCTCACTGACACACACGACTGCTGCCTTCGGTGCCTCGGCCACAACCACGACCCTAAGTCGTGCGGGCCATGTGGAAAGATGTCTTCCAAGGCACTCCGAAGTCGACAGCAGCTAAAAGAAAGGCTTTTCTCGGACTCGGCCTCCGGCCGGGCCCGAACCTCGTCTGAGGCCTCGACATCTTGGGATTCCGATCCCGAGCGCCGTCGAAGCTCCTCGGACAGGGGGTCCCCTGACCGGGAACGCAAGAGGAAGAAGCGGCTTGCGAGGCCGTCGTCAGAGGAGGTCCCCTGGCTCCTCGAGGGCCAGGTCTAAGACCCCCGACCGTCGCCCTGGGCCCATGGAACACGAGAAGCCTGCCAAAGTTCCTCGCGTGGAGCCGGAGTCTGCTGGACACGTAAGCCCTGTAGTCCTCGAGGACTCTCCTCCCAGGGAGCTGACGTCGGGCCCGGCGCTGCCGGGGCCCGAGTCGGTGGCTGCTGCGTCTCCCGAGCTGAGTCTCAGGATGACAGTCTTGGAGAGCAGATTGTCTGCCTTCATGGAGCAGCAGCGGGCACTAATGGCCAGCCTGTCTGGCGCATCTGCCCCGACCACTGGGACATCGACTTCGAAGTCGACCCCGGAGACCGAGCCGATACTCGAGTCCATCGTGGCTCGGGGTCGACCTCGGTCGTGGTCTCCCTCGACCTCCCATTCTGGACCGAGGGCGTCGACACCGGTGCCTCTGGCGTCGGGGCGGGTGCTCCAGGGCCCCGCGGGGTCGGACCCTGACTCCTCCTCGGACGAGTCAGCTTGGGAGACGGAGGACGAGGAGTCTCCTGATACCTTCAAGACTCAGTGCGTCCCGTCGGACTCACCGCAGTCTGAGCCCCGGAGGATACTCGGTTCTCGGAGTTCGTCCGGGATATGGCCACTGCCTTGGCTATTCTGGTGGACCCCGAGAAGGAGCCTTGAGCTGAAGAGCTCGAGGCTCTACAGTATGACTCTCCTCCGGCAGGTCACTGGTCTGCCAGACTCTGCCTGAGGCTTCTGGGCCACATGGCTTCGACAGTACATGTGACCCCCAATGCCAGGCTCCATATGAGGCCTGCACAATGGTCCCTTCGGACTCGGTGGTCACAGGCCACAGGCAGCCTCAGAGACAGGATAAGGGTGTCCAGACCATTTCTGCACTCCCTCAACTGGTGGCTGTACCCACCCAATCTACTGAAGGGGGTGCCTTTTCCGGTTCCAGGGTACACGTTAGTGATGCCCACCGACGCCTCCCTGCAAGGCTGGGGAGCTCATTGTCTGGGCAAGTGCACCCAGGGCCTGTGGTCTCCTTGGGAAGCTGCACAGCAGATCAATCTCCTCGAACTCAGAGCTATTCGATTAGCACTCAAAGCTTTCTCTCCTACCCTGGCTCACCAATCTGTCCTGATTCAGACAGACAACCAAGTAGCCATGTTTTATGTGAACAAACAGGGCTGGACTGGGTCCAGGATCCTTTGTCGGGAGGCTCAGGACCTTTGTTCATTTGCCCTCAAGCACAACATGCTCCTCAAGGCTGTGTACCTTCCAGGCCAGGACAACTACCTGGCAGACAGGCTAAGCAGAATACTGCAGCCCCATGAGTGGCAGCTGCATCCTTCAGTAGTTCAGAGGATCTTCCTGAAATGGGGTCTCCCTTTGATAGATCTCTTTGCCAGCCCAATGAACAAGGAACTCCCAAAGTTCTGCTCCAGGCAACTGCATCCTCTGCGGATGGCAGCGGATGCTTTTCTGATATCCTGGTCTCAGGGCCTCCTGTATGCGTTTCCTCCTATGCCCTTGGTGGCCCGAACTCTCTTCAAGATTCTTCAGGACAAGGCCTCGGTCCTGCTGGTGGCTCCCAGGTGGCCGAGACAGCCTTGGGTTTCCTCTTCTGCTTCAACTGGCGGTGGAGCCTCTACTACCTCTGGGGTTGCAACCCGACCTTCTCTTACAGGAGCAGGGTTCCCTTCTGCACCCCAATCTCAAAGCTCTCAATTTGATGGCCTGGAGGCTGCAAGGGTAGTTTTGGCTCCCTGGGGCCTACCTCAGGAAGTTGAGGAGGTTGTCCTAGCCTCTAGGAAACAGTCCACTAGGAAAACCTATGCTCTCAAATGGAAACGGTTTTCTGTGTGGTGTCAGCTACGTACAGAGGACCCTTTCTCTTGTACTGTGCCAGTAGTGCTTCAGTACTTACTGCACTTATCCAATCAGGGACTTAAGTCCAATTCTGTTCGGGTCCACCTCTCAGCACTTACAGCTCACCACTCTCTGGTGGAGGGACATTCTCTGGCTGGTCACCCCTTGGTGTCCCGCTTTCTCAGGGGCTTGCTTTTGCTCAAGCCTCCCATCCGCCCTCCTGCCCCTGAGTGGGAGCTGAATGTGGTCTTGCAGCAACTGACTCGCGCACCTTTTGAGCCGATTTATTTATTACAATTTCTTATATACCGTGCTATTTAGCATCAGCGCGGTTTACATCATAACTTAACGACCATAACAACAAGCTGTCAGGTTTTACATCGGCGATGGCTACTTGTCCACTACGCTTCCTCTCCTGGAAGACACTCTTCCTGATAGACCTTACCTCGGCTAGGCGAGTAAGTGAGCTTCAGGCCCTGGTCTGTGATAGGCCTTACACAAGGATTTATAGGAACAGGGTAGTCCTTAGGACTCATCCAAAGTTCCTCCCTAAGGTTGTCTCCTCTTTCCACCTCAGCCAGGAGGTGGTTCTTCCAACATTCTTCCCTAGGCCTCATGCTAGCTAGGCTGAAGCAGTCCTGCATACCTTGGACTGTAGGAGGACCTTATCCTTCTACATTGACCGTACACAGGGGCACAGAAGGGCTACTCAGCTCTTTGTATCCTTTGACCCCAATAAGTTGGGGTTGGTTGTGTCCAAGAGTACCTTGTCCATCTGGGTGGCTGACTGTATCACCTGGGCTTATAAGGCGGCTGACCTTCCTTTGCAGGGTAGGGTCACAGCCCATCGTGTCCGGGCAATAGCTGCCTCAGTGGCTCATCTCCGCTCTGTGCCCTTGGTAGACATCTGCATGGCTGCAACTTGGTCTTCAAGCCAGACCTTTGCGGCCCATTACTGCCTGGAGAGGGAGTCCCGTAGGGACAGTGCTTTTGGCCAAGCAGTACTCCCGAATCTCTGAGGTTTAGGCAACTCCTGCCCTCTGTTGGGCTACCGGTGGAGGTTGTGTCCTTGAAAAGCCTTTCTTTGCTGCTGAGACTAGAGGGAGTTCTCCTGTTCAGCCTGGGTTCCTCGGTAGCCCAGAGCTTGGGAGTCACCCATATGTGAGGACTGACTTCCTGCTTGGTCCTGGAGAAAGAGTAGTTATTCACCTGTAACAGGTGTTCTCCAGGAGCAGCAGGAATCAGTCCTCACAACCCTCCCTCCTCCCCTTGGAGTTGCAGTTGTACATAGTTTATTTTTCATTTTTGTGTGCTGTTCTTCGCTATGTCATTTGACTGAGGTAAGATGGCACCTTTAGGCGGGAAGGGAACCGCGCATGCGTGCCTGCATTCCCAAAGGCTTTCATAGAAAGCTTGGGAAATGCTCCGCTGGGGCTTCATCGGTGCCGATGACACCCATATGTGAGGACTGATTCCTTCTGCTCCTGGAGAACACCTGTTACAGGTGAGTAACTACTCTGTCTCTAGGGGTGGATTACTGAAATTTCGATTGTCATGCCGTCTGCTGGTCTAGTATACAGTGCTGCGCCATTTTAGCTGGGAAGAAATCATTGGACCGTGTTGCGTCAACTCTGTATTCTTTTCTTTGATTGCCAGTGAAGTGTTTGGTCTATTTTAAAATATTGTGGTTGGTCATCTGTGCTTTTCATTCTGGGATACCTCATTACCTGGCTGTACTCCTCCTTATACATCACAAAGCTCATTACAATCCTCTCTGTATCTATACTTTCCATATTGCATAAGGCTTCAGTGTATCAGAATGATAGCTGTTGAATATGTTGGATCCTCAGTTATATAATTCCCTTCTGTTAGATATCTTTCAGGAATTAGATTATCTGGGATTCTACAAAGTGGTTTAATTCTGACTTTAGAGAGAGAGGGAGACATTACAGCATATTATATTTTTTTATATATATCTTAGAATATATAATACATATGGTTATTTATTACTTGTGATTTTTCAGAGAAACGACTTTCGAGAGGAATTTCCCATGCAAGCTCTACCATTGTATCATTAGCTCGCTCCCATGTCTCTAGCAATGGCAGCAGTGAACATCTTCTGGAGACACCCATTTGCACTTTCCAGTTACCAGATCTAACTGCGTACAGAGACGACTTTCGTAACTTCATTGAACGAGACCTCATAGAACAATCTATGCTCGTGGCATTGGAACAGGCTGGTGAGTCTTTTAAATCAACCAAGCAAGATTAAATGTGTATGTCTGGAAAGCAGACTCTTGAGTTTGCCTGGGCATGCATCACAGCAATATTTGTCACCCATAAAAATGAGTTTTCTCATCCCAAGAGAGCAACATAATCGCACACCTATTTTTTATTTTATTTTGGGCTTAGTATTGCTCAGAAGTAATGTTTTGCACATAAGTTGTGGTTTTGAGGTAACTTTCCAGATCTGTCAGTTCCAAGCCTCTTTTCCATAGACCCATCATCGTCAGCAAGGGGACTTGGACTCTCTGGCCTCTCCACAATGACCTAGTTAGCAACCAATCTATCTTCTGCAGGTCTCTTTCTAAGAAGATTCATGGGCAATACTGGTAACACATATATCCACTTTGGGAAAAAAACTGTCTTAAACAGAGCTACTCTTTCTACCCCAGAGATAACGGCAGTTTCCTCCAGCGCCACATCTTTCTCTTCTGTGTCTTTGTAATGGGAGTGGGAGGTTACATTGATAAGTCTGCCAGTGTCCACGGATAGGAGAATATCAAGGTTCCAAAAAAGATTGACTCAACCATTGAAAGGGTAATGTTGTCCTCAGTTGATCTTGAAGGCCCTGGTAGAATTGAGGGTATATAGACAGAGTAAAATATAAATAAACAAAATAGTGTCAGAGGTCTCTCTTGTTCTGGCATGTGGCGTATACATTTTCATGTAGAAACAGATTTTGACACCACCCCCCCCCCCCAAAAAAAAATGAGTGCCTTCAAGTACAATAGAAGTTAACAAGCAGCAATACTATAAGGCTTTTAGCTCCATCCAAAAGAAAAGAAGAAAACAAAATTGACTTCAATAGATATATGCTGGAAGTTCAATCTGGGATAAACCTTTCCCAGTAAGGCACTGTTTTGATGGTGGAAGGACTGCAGTTTATTTAATTCTTGTGTTTGAAGGAGTACGCCTGGAAGAACTTTGTACGAAAAATTAAGAATTTTATACACAATATTTTAAAATTATGTAAAAGTCTACATTCTTAATTTAACAAAATACAGTATAACCACTGTCTTTGAGTAGCGATTTAAACTTAAGAACAGAGAAAAGCTCTTGCTCAGAGATGCAAAATTAAAAAAAAAAAAAAAAAAAAAGTTGATGCAGAATTTTCTCAGTAGTATAGTAATAGTGCACAAAGGAACTGGTACACATGCTGGCGGTCAAACAGGACTTTATTAAACCCCGATGCGTTTCGGCCGACTAGCCCTTCTCAGGGGGGAACAGGCCTCAAAAGATATTAAAACAAAGAACATGATTTTAAGAATGAATAAATAAACATATCGCACATATATAAAATTATAAATACAATAGCCACTGCATATAAGCATCAGAATCGCTATGTATATAAACAAATAAATAAATGATTAAAACATGTCTAACAATATCAACCAAAGTGTATAAGTACAGTGGTGTGCAAAAGTCTGGAATCACTTGTGAGTTTTGTGTGTTTCGTACTTTCTAACGTTTTGTGTTTGGTTTTTTTATTTTGTGTTAGCCCAGCATATTCATCTTTCTACCACGTTAAAAGGGATACATTTGGCTATTAGAGCTGACTTTTTTGTATTCCTTGCTTCCAATTTAAATACTTTACAGACACTGGGAGATAGCTACTGCGATTTTTGTGGATCCTGCATCAAAACTGGATCTAGGTTATCCAATATGCACACGTTATTTCTGACCAATAAGGAGGCTGGTTTCACTAACCAATGACAATGCAGATATCTAGCCAACAGTGCAGCTATAAAAACGTGCAGAATTTTTGAATGTCATATGCTTTCTGGATCGACCATGAAGATGACTCAGATCCTGACGGAGGTGGAGCGTGTTCGTGTGTCCTTTATGAGCGAGGAAGGATTTTCAAGCCATCAGATAACCAGGAAAGTTGACTGCAGTCAGAGCGCTGTTAAGATTGTACAGAAGAAGAAAGAAACGGGTTCAGTGGTGGACAAGCCTCCTTCAGGTCGTCCACGTGCATCAACATCACGCCAGGACCGCACACTTCGATGTATTTCACTGACTAATCGCAAGCTGACCTCTCTTCAGCTACTTCGAGAGTGGTCAGACAAGAGTGAGGTCAGTGTAAGCTCATCAACAGTTCGTTGCTAGTGCCTGCAGTTTGATCTCTGGGGCTGCAAAGCACGGAATAAGCCACTGATGACTGACATACAAAGGCGCAACCGGATCGTGTGGGCGAGAAAGCACTCAACCTGGTCGACTGAAATGTGGGAATAGGTGCTATTCAGCGATGAAAGCATCTTCTGCCTGTTTGGTAACCAGGCCCACACCTATGTGAGGAGACTTCCTGGAGAGGAATTCAAGCCTGAGTGTCTCAACCTCACTGTGTAGCATCCTTTGAAGTTCATGTTCTGGGGCTGCATGGCTGCCAGTGGCACTGGACGTCTTCACATCGTCGATGGAATGGTCAACGAGGCCAAGTACATCACCATACTGCAAAAGTGCATGGTGCCATCAGCACACCAGCTGTTTCCTGGCCAGTTCCTGTTCCAAGGTGACAATGCACCCTGTCATCGCTCCAGACAGGTGATCAGCTGGAAGCAGCAGAACAACATCAAGTCAATGGACTGGCCTGCCCAGTCTCCAGATCTGAATCCAGTTGAGAACCTGTGGCACAAGGTGGCCTTGGAAATATCCAAGAGGCATCCAACATCAAAGCGTGAGCTGATTGAGTCACTCATTGCAGCTTGGAACCGTGTTGTCGCCAATGATCACCTTGTCAGACTGGTTCATTCAATGCTGACAAGGTGCAGTCAGGTGATCAAGAACAAAGGGTGGCCCATCAAATACTGAGCCATCACTGACACACAAAAACGGCCTTTTTCAAGGCCACATACATTAATTTGAAGGAAACCTGGAGTGCGTCCATAATATTTTAAAGCATACTTACAATAATATATTGTTGGCCAACGATGTACATTACGCAATTTTCACAGAAAAGCTATCAACAGGACAACTATGGGGAACAAACTCAGAAAATAAGGGCCAAACATATACTAAACGTTGGCCCTAATAGCCAAATCTATCATTTATCATGAGATACACAGAAAAAGCCACTGGGAGGAAAAAGAAATGAAGATATAAGGTCACGAAGTTGAAAAAACGTCAAATTTGCAAGTGATTCCAGATTTTGCACACCACTGTATATAATAAAACTATATATTAAAGCATAAAAGTAAATGTAATCCTTAAGAGGCTAACTGACAGATATTACATGACAAAGAGAGCCATCTATACTTGGTACAAACACAAAGTTCCGTTAAAAAGACATAAAAAAGCTCATTCATAAAAAAGCTCATTCATAAACAAATAAAACCTCCAGCAGCAGCGCTGGAATGAGATGAGGAGGACCCAAGACAGGGCAGGAACTACTATAACTATATATTTAATTAAAAAAAAAAAGAAAGGAAGCCAGCCATTTGTAAGACACCAATGTGGGGGAAGGAAAAATGGAACGATAAATACTTGTCTTGTAATTACTTACAAATTGATGAAAACCAACCATTCAAATCAAAACAGCCAAATTTCTGTCAATGGAGAGGAGCAAAATATGAAATGACACTCAAAAGATAGGATTGCCCACAAATTATAATGTAAATTGTAAAATCTGAGCCTTGCCTAACAAGTTGCAAGTGCAAACTCGCTGTAGTATGGTTCAAGGAAACGCATGCTCAGCCCACCAGACTTTTAAGATATTGGGCTGAGTTCATGCCAAATGCAAAGGTCAAGGGTCAACATCAAGCGTGCAAAAAAGTTGTAAAAACATTATATACTCTGTATTAAAATGATTGTACTGCCATTAACTGCTGTTGTGAGGAATTTATAGACTTTTGTTTTTAAATTTTCAATCAGATGTTTGATACTATTGCTGTACGATACTAGTGTACGAGCAAGGTATTATGTGCCCCAATACAGTGTCAATGACAAAAAGGCAAAATATAATATAAAACTTAGAGCCTTGCATGACAAATAAGTGTAAACGCACTGTGGTGTGAGTCAAGGAAACGTATGCTCACCTGCAGAACCTTTTGGACGCTGGGCTGAGTTCATGCCAAAATCCAGAAGTCAAGGGTCACCAACAAGAGCATGATAAAATGAAGAACCTTTGTTTAGTATTAAATAATCAGTACTATGTGTTACTACCATGAACTGTTATAATGAACAATTTTTAGACCATTTTGAAACTCCGATCTGATGTCTAGCACTATTGCTGTTCGATGCTAATATACAAATGAGGGAGGAGTGGTCTAGTGGTTAGGATAAGGTACTTCAGGCCGGAGGGCCAGGGGTTCAAGTCCCACCTGGGGACAGCAATCTCAGGCCAGAGGGACTGGGATTTCTAGTCCTGTAGGCACTCCTTGTGGTCTTGGGCAAGCCACTTAACCCTCCATTGCCCATGTTCCCTGTAAGTATTAGTGTATGTGTCTCATATCCCCTCGTGTTAAATGTATCCCCCAATTTGACCCGGTGAAAAGCGGGATATAAATACAGCTAAATAAATAAATAAATAAATATATGCCACAGTGCAGTGTCAATAACAAAGAGAAGCTTACTTGTCCCAAATCTTA
Source organism: Ichthyophis bannanicus (assembly GCA_033557465.1). Lineage (NCBI taxonomy): Eukaryota > Metazoa > Chordata > Amphibia > Gymnophiona > Ichthyophiidae > Ichthyophis > Ichthyophis bannanicus. Next base: position 41,545,351 of record CM066048.1, on the reverse strand, counting down.
ATGATAAACAAGGTGTGGAAAAAACCAAATTAAACAAAATAAAAAAATGAACACATTCAGACCTCATAACATGCCATATGTGACAACGTATCTTGCTTAATTTATGCACAGGAGGCTTGAGTGACTTTTATTTAGGCCGGTGAATATATAATGTTTATAACATCTGCGTTCTTACAATCAGATAAATGTGTACTCTCTTATCTACCCTCTGGTTTGTTTTGCTAGATAGTACCTCAATTATTATGTCATAATATCCCTTCTCTTAACATTAGGGTAATACTGGGTTGCTTCTTATGTATTGTTTTATTGCATGAATATGCACAATAGCACATCATGTTTTCACAAGAAGCACTGTGACATTCACGGTGGTCCCTTGACTCACACCACAGTGCGTTTACACTTGTTATCTGTCAGGTAAGGCTCTGAGTTTTATAATTCATATTATATTTTGCCTTTGTCATTGACACTGTATTGGGGCACATAATACCTTGCTCGTACACTAGTATCGTACAATAAGTGTCGAACATCTAATTGAAAATTTAAAAACAAACTGTCTAAAAAATTCCTCACAACAGCAGTTAATGGTAGTAAGATCATTTTAATACGGAGAATATAATGTTTTTACGACTTTTTTGCGCTCTTGATGTTGACCCTTGACCTTTGCATTTGGCATGAACTCAGCCCAACATCTTAAGTCGGGCGGGCTGAGCATGCGTTTCCTTGAACAACACTACAGCGAGTTTGCACTTGCAACTTCTTAGGCAAGGCTCAGATTTTACAATTTACATTATAATTTGTGGGCAATCCTATCTTTTGAGTGTCATTTCATATTTTGCTCCTCTCTAGTTGACAGAAATTTTGGCTGTTTTGATTTGGATGGTTGTTTCTCATCAATTTATAAGCCGATTACAAGAGACAGGTATTTATTGTTCCGTTTTTCCCTCCCCCAGATTGGAGTCTTACAAATGGCTGGCTTCCTCTCTTTTTTGAACTAAATATATAGTTATAGTAGTTCCTGCCCTGTCCTGGGACCTCCTCATCTCATTCTAGCATTGCTGCTGGAGGTTTTATTTATTATGAATAAGCTTTTTATGTCTTTATTGGAACTTTGTGTTGTACCAAGTATGGATGGTTCTCTGTGTCATGTAATATCTGTGCATTAGCCTATTAAGGATTACATTTGTTTTTATATATAGAAACATAGAAATATGATGACAGAAAAAGACCACATAGCCTGTCTAGTCTGTCCTTCCATATCAACTACAGCAGTCCCCTTTTTACCTTTAGAGATCCTCTGTGTTTGTCTCATGCTTTTTTGAATTCAGTTACTGTCCTCATCTCTGTCCTCATCGGGAGACTATTCCATGGATCCACTACTCTTTCCGTAAAGAAATATTTCCACATATCCCTCCTAAATCTATCTCCCTTCACGCTCATCTCATGACCCCTCGTAGCAGAACTTGTTTTCAGTTGAAAGAAGCTCTCTCCCTGAACATTTATGCCATGGAGGTCTTTAAACATTTCAATCATATCACCTCTATCCTGCCTTTCCTCTAAGGTATACATATTAAGATCCTAAAGTCTGTCCTCATATTCTTTATAATGAAGACCACTAATCATTTTAGTAGCCACCCTCTGTACCGACTCCATCCTGTTCACATCCTTTTGAAGGTGCGGTCTCCAGAATTGCACACTATACTCCAAATGAGGTTGCACCAAAGACTTATACAGAGGCATTATCACCTCCTTTTTTCTGCTAGCCATTCCTCTCCGTATGCACCCAAGCATCCTTCTAGCATTTGCCGTCGCCTTTTCTACCTGTTTAGCTACTTTAAGATCATCAGACCTCACCTAGGTCCCGCTCTTCTTTAGTGGACAAAAGTACTTCACCCCTTATACTATATTGCTCCCTTGGATGGCTGCAGCCCAAATGCATGACCTTACATTTTTTAACATTAAATCCCAGCTGCCAAATTCTAGACCATTTTTCAAGCTTAGCTAGATCCCTCCTCATGTTATCTACACCTTCCTGGGTGTCTACTCTATTGCAGATTTTAGTATCATCTGCAAAGAGGCAAACCTTACCCGAAAGCCCTTCCGCTATATCACTAACAAAGATGTTAAAAAGAATCGAACCAAGGACAGATCCCTGGGGCACACCACTGGTAACATTCCTTCTCCTCAGAGTGAGCTCCATCTATTTGTACTCCTTGTCGCCTCCCACCCAACCAATTTCTAACCCAAGTAGTAACTTTAGGGTCCATCCCTAGGGTGCTCAGTTGGTTTATAAGTCACCTGTGAGGAACAGTGTCAAAGGCTATCTCCAGGAACAAGCAGGAATGAGTCTTCACATATGGGTACGTCGGTACCGATGGAGCCTGCGCGGGAACGCTCCCCAGCGTCCAATCAGAAAGCTTTTGGGAGCATCCCTCAGCGCCTGCGCGCTGCCTTCCCGCCTTTCCAACTGTCTCTCCTCAGTTTTCGTTTTTCCGCGGAGCCGGCAGGACGTCCTCCTGTCACCGCAGAAACTTTTCTCTTTAATTTTTTTAATTCTTGTTTTCTTGTGGTCGCGGCTGTTTTCCCGCCGCCACCGGTACTGCCGGTGGGGTTTTTTCCTTTTCTTTTCTCAAACTGAGGGAGAGTTTTCCCTCAGTTTGTCTTACAAATTTTGGGCCTATAAGGCCTCTCCATCATGGAGCCGCCTTCTCCTAAGAAGTGCCTTGACTGTGGAAATAGTTTTCTTTTTAGACTCCAATAACTGGTGTCTAAACTGTTTGGGTCCTGACCCTTTTTCCCCTGAACCGTCAGGCTACGATACTGTGAGAAGAGATTCTCTCTTTCGAGTTTCCCTCGATACCGTTTTCCCTCCCCATGGCAGGGCACCGGACATTTCTTCTCTACAGGATCAGGTAACCCACAAACAGTCTGTTCAGACTAGCCAATCCTTGAGTGGTAAGTCTCATGCTAAGCATGCTGACGGCCCCGGCCTTGCCCTCAAGACCCCATTGGCATTAAAACCCCGGCGGGAGTCTTCGGACTCCAAAGCATTTCAGGGGTTTCAGGTTGTTCCTGGGGCTCACCCCTCACAGAACATACCTGAGCCATGCTTGGTGGTGGCATCCGCTTCGAGCGGTACCGATACCCTGGCATCGGCACCGGTGTTGAGTGATCCGCTCTTCACCAGGGATCATCATCTGGCGTTCTCGGTACCTTTGGGACTGACCGAACCGCCCCAGATTGACTTTCTGATATTGGCAGTATTGCCGATACCACCACCGACGTCGGTACCCTCTAGGCATGCATCGATAGACTCGCTTCCTTTGATGCCGAGTCTAGAATCGATTTCTAGTCTAGAGGACTGGGTACCGACACATCTCGGAACCGATGTTTACCGATTCCGCATGCACGGTACCGAGGATAATCACCAAGGGTTTTTAGTTACCTCGGTACCGCTTGAGCAGCCTCCGATGACTGCTTCGGTGTCGGTTTCGCCTTCGATTCCGGCACAACTGCCGGTATCGGTATCGAGGCAGGTACCTGCAGTATCATCGGAACCAGCTCCTTCCATGCTTTCTTCACCTGGATCGCTCATCTCTATACCTAGTTTGGAGTCTATACCTGGCATGGATGATGCACTACTGACTGTCTCAACTCATAACTGCCAGTTCCAGTGTCCATCCATTACAAATCCTGTTCTTCACCGGACAGGTTCGTCCTCCGGTGCCCAGGCTACTTTTTCAAATTTAGCCTGTCCAGGGATGGTTCCCATCGGAGATCCTTCTTTTCAGAAATTTCTCCTTGACATGGCAATCTTCCTTAATATTCCTATCCCTGGCTATGAGTCTTCTCAGGGTTTTTCTGCAGGAAAGGAAAATATAATGCTTCCTTTACATCACTCTTTGCAGAATCTTCTTCTGAAGGTATGGGAAAAACCTTTAAGGGTTTCTTCACCTCCTACAGCAACTGATCTTCTGTATCAGGTGCCCCCCTCTCCAGGATTTCAAAAGCCTCAACTTCCCCATCATTCCATTGTAGTGGAATCAACAATGAGGAAGGTAAAAAGCAAGAAAAAACATTCTTCTTTCCCGCCAGGGCGTGCATCTAGAACACTGGATGCCTTTGGACGTCAAACCTTCCAAACATCTATGCTGGCAACAAGGATTCTCTCATATATTTTCTATATGAGTCTATCCCTTCAGGAGATCACAAAGAAATTATCTCTTTTGACTCCGTTTTTATCAGAGCCTAAGGCTGCAGACTATTCCTTACTTCTTAGTCATAGCCAAAATATCTCTTGGTTTCTTTCTCGTGCTTCCCTAGGCTCTTTTGAGTCTGTTAGCAGAACTTCTGCTATAGCCATAGGAGCACATCGTAAAGCCTGGCTCCAAGCATCAGACTTGAGTAGATGGGCACAACAAAGACTGAGTAATACTCCTTGTACTGGAGAAAATCTCTTCAATAAGGAGTCCTTACGTCAGGTTGCTCATTGTTCCACTGACTTTCCTGTTTCTGAGGGCCATCCTAAGCCCTCTCCTTCCTCAGCAGGTAGGAAATGCCTTACCAAACCTTCTTTCCCTAAAAGAAAGGTTTTCCTCTTCTCCTGCCCATCATTCGGATGTTCCCAAGCAGGGGAAATCTCGCCCTGGTCTGAAGAATCCAAATTCTAGCCAGGCTGAATAAACACTGTAACCATAGGTTTCTGATTAATCTTTTTATAACTACAGTTAATTTCTTTTCAGCAGAGGTTTTTCACTGTTTTTCAGTTCAAAACTCTGCTCAGGGATTCCTATTCTCAGGAAATCTATTTACTCTTCAGTATGCTGAACTGTCAGATCTTCATGTCTATAGGTTGCAGAGTTTTCCACCTCTTCCTAACTAGAAGAGAGGTTTAACAACTATCACATGATAGTTTCTCTGTACCAGCATGAATTGTTTCCTTCCAGGGACTTACCATGTGGTAAGTCCTTCTTCAGCTTCTATCTCTACCCTCGTTGTCAGGGTTTCCCCTGTAAGAGTGGTACCATACCATTGAAAGACTTTTTTTGTTTTTCTTTTCACTGTAGAGTTTCTTCTCCTGAGTAAACTCCCTTCTTTATCTGGGCAGCTCTGCAGACAGAGACAGCTTGCTCTCTTTGTTCAGTCTGTTCTCTCTGTTTGACACAGATCGACACTCTCTGTTGTCGTCCTATTCAGTAGCTGCCCATGCTGGAGTTCCAGTAATTGACTACTGGTACTTTTCCACAAGTCCCAGTCTTGTCTTCCACCACTCCTGTCTAGCCTTAGTAGTGATTCCAAGACAGTTTTCTACATCTTTCTTGGATAATCCTTATCTCTAGGAACAAGCAGGAATAAGTCTTCACATATGGGTACGTCGGTACCGACGGAGCCTGCGCGGGTACGCTCCCCAGCTTCCAAAAAGGAAAGCTTTTGGGAGCATCCCACAGCGCCTGTGCGCTGCCTTCCCGCCTTTCCTAACCAACTCTCCTCAGTTCTTCTTTGCTGCGGAGCCAGCAGGTCGAGCCCTGTCACCGCTGAAGAAGTTATTTATTTTATTTTGTTTCTTTGGTCGCATGTCTGCTTTCCCCGACTCCGGACCGGTACCGCCAGTCTTTTCTTTCTTTCTTTAAAAAAAAAATCAAAAAAAAAATCGATATTTTTTCCTCACTTGGTGTATTTTTCTTCTTAAGGCCTCAGGGCCCACAAGAAAATTTCCCTCATGGAAAAACCAACCTCCGGGTTCAAAAAATGCACTAAGTGTAGTGCTACTATTTCTGTTACAGATACCCATGAATGGTGTCTTAAATGTTTGGGTCCTGAACACGCCATTCCGGATTGTCCGTCCTGCTCCCTAATGTCTAAACGGGGGTTACAGAACCGAGCAGCTAAGCTCTATATGCTGTTTCCCGCTGAGGCACCGGCAGTAGCATCGACATCTTCCAGGTCTTCTCCTGAAAGATCTCAGGTAACCAAACATAAACCTAGCAGGTCCTCGAAGGGTAGATCTCCTTCTAAGCATCGAGATGCCTCCGGGCTTGCCCTCGAGGATCCTGCACCAGCCAAACAACCCCGGCGGGAAGCTCCGGCTTCCAAAGCTCCTCCTATGGGGTTACAGGTTGACATCGATGGCATGGCCTCGACCGATCACCTTTTAGATTGCTCTGGGGTACCAGCACCTTCTCCCGGTACCGACTTCCAGGCTTTCATGGCGTCGATGGATCAGAATGTTCTGTCCATGCAGAAGGCTATACAGTCTTTCATTCAAGCTGCGACGCTGATGATACCGCAACCAGCACTGTTGTCGGTATCGGCTCCGGTACCGGCACCAGCACCGATGCCGGTACCGACTGCATCGACATCGACCAGGATACCGACTGCTGCGGTTCCTTGTCCAGGGCTACTTCACGGTACCGATCCGGTATCCAGGACGCCCGATGTCGATACCGCTCGATACGCGTATCGAGCGTTAGAAGAGCACCCTGACAGGCGATACTTCGATTCCTCTGATTCTGATGCATCAGATGAGTCTCCTGAAGTATCCATAGCCCTTCCTGAGGAGCCGCCTTCTCCAAAACGAAGAATGTCTCCTCCAGAGGACTTGTCCTTTCAAGACTTCATAAGAGAAGTAGCTAAAGGACTCTCTATTTCAGTAACCTCTGAATCAGAGCCTAGAGCAGGGGTCTCAAACACGCGGCCCGCGGGAGAAGGTTGTGCGGCCCGCGACGGCTTCTGCTGCTGCCGTTGCCGCCGTGGCAACGGCAGAATCGACGGTCAATTTAAAAAAAAATAAAAAACTGGCTTCTGCTGCTCTGTCCTGCGGCCCGTTCCCCTCAGCGCGAGAGCCCTGAATGTGCTTCCTCTGCGGCGTGCTTTTCAAGCCGCGAAGGTAGTATTTCCCTCTCGCGAGGCTTGAATAGTGAATAGGCTTAAGCCGCGCGAGAGGGAAATACTCTCTTCGCGGCTTAAAAAGCATGCCGCAGAGGAAGCACACTCAGGGCTCTCGCGCAGAGGGAAAGGGGCCGCGGGACAGCTGATTTTCTGCTGCAGCAGAAGCCAGGTTGTTTTTTTATTTACCGGGGGGGGGGGGGGGGGTATGAATGGAAATGGGCTATTGGCAGGGGGGGGTATGACTGGAAATGGGCTATTGGCAGGGGGGGTATGACTGGAAATGGGCTATTGGCAGGGGGGGTGTAGGACTGGAAATGGGCTATTGGCAGGGGGGGTTATGACTGGAAATGGGCGATGGGGGGGGCTAGGACTGGAAATGGGCAGGTGGGGGTTAGGAAGGACAGGAGGTGGGCTGAGGTGGGGAGTTAGGACTGGTAATGAGCTATGGAGGGGCTGACTGAAATGGGGTAATGGGGGTTAGGGCTGGAAGTGGGCTATTGGCAGGGGGGGTTATGACTGGTAATGGGCTATGGGGGGTCTAGGACTGGTAATGGGCTGGGGGGGTTGCTAGGACTGGAAATGGGCTGAGTGGAAGGGGCGTGAACTGCAATTGGCTGAGGGGGAGGGGGGCGTGGAATGGAAAGGGGCGGTGAGGGGAGGCAGCTCGGCTTGGCCCTGGGCTGCTGGGGGCTAGGATTGGAAATGGGCTGATGGTGAGGCTAGGATAGGACTGGAAATGGACTGATGCAGGGACTAGAAGGGAGCGGATGCTGGGTGGGGCTGGAACTAGAAGGGAGCTGATGTTGGAGGATTAGAATGGGATGGAGCTGGGAAAGTGAAATGGAGAGGGGAAAAATATTTTGTCTGGGAGAGAAGACAAATCTACAATTGGCCAGGTATTGTGAGAGTAAGTGGGGATTGAGGATGGAGGGGTAAATTTGAGTGGATGAAATAGGAATGAGGAAAGAGAAAAAGGAGAAAGATTAGCATGTTAAAGCAGATGTAGAGAGAATGGAAAAAAAACTAGGAGAGAAGAAAGGGCAAATGGAAGCAGACGATGGAGAGTTAGCAGAAGACATGAAGAAACCAGAAGAAAGTGGCTGGAACAATTGCAACTGAAAAAAATGCACAAAAGGTAGAAAAATATCTCTTTATTTTGAATTTATTAACTGGAATATGTCAGCTCTGGGAAATGTGCATCATTAATGTTTGCGCTTTGTTTAGTACAAGAGGAAATTAATTTATAGTTTTATTTCTACAGTGTTGTTGTACATTCCAAGTTTGGCTTTTGGGGTTCCCAGTTTAATTATTGTCTTCTTGTTTCTAAATCTTTTAGTCTTTCTTTATCCATACTCATTAAAGAGGCATGTTTACTAAAAGTTAGTGTATGGTAACATTATGCAAATATTTATGCAAATGAGGTCCCTTATGCAAATGAGGCCCCGCGTCTTATGCGGCCCCCGGGTTACTTTACAAGTCCTCATTTGGCCCTCAAAGCAATTTGAGTTTGAGACCCCTGGCCTAGAGCAAAAAAATTAGATATTTTAGGATACTCTAAGGCTCCTAAAGAGGCAGTCACCTTACCAATTCATGAGATTCTTCATGAACACATGATTGATTTATGGGAGACTCCTCTCACTCTCTCTCCTCATTCTCGCAGGTTGGACACTATGTATCGTGTCCCTCCTTGTCCTGGGTTCCAAAAAACTCAGCTTCCTCACCATTCCATTATGGTGCAGTCAGCTATGAAGAGGATAAAGAGTACAAGGAGACACTCTTCTGCTCCTCCAGAAAGAGAATGCAGGACCTTGGATGCTTTTGGTAGGAAAATCTTCCAGGCCAGTATGCTTATTGCCAGAATCAACTCATATAGCCTTTATATGGGTATGTTTCTGAAAAGTGGCAGAAAAGCTGCACACTTTCCTCCCTTTTTATTCCAGAAGATAAAAGGTAAGAATTCCGCATGTGGCTTAAGCATACTCAAGACATCTCCAAGTTTTCAAACAGGGCAGCCTTTGACTCCTTTGAAGGTGCCATTGCCATAGCTGCTCGCAGAATTGCTTGGCTCCAGGCTTCTGATTTAGAACCCTGGGTTCAAGATGGCTTAGGAAATCTGCCCTGTACAGGTGAAAATCTGTTTGGCAGAGAGTGGCAAATTAAAGCCACTCAAATGGATGCAGAAAATTCTTCTCTGGATAGACTTTCAAGGTCTACCTCCATTCCTGCCAAGAAAAAGACTTTTAAAAAGTATGTTTTCAAAAAGGGCAGGTTTCCTTCCACTTCTGGCCAACAATCTTCTACAAGTCGCTTTACCGCTAAGCGTCAGCAACCTAAGCAGGCCAGGCCTAAGTCTACAGGGGCTGCTGTAACCCAGCAGTCCCAACCCTCTCAGGGGTTTTGACGATGCTAGAGAACTTAGCCTTTCTGGCTTTAACACAGCCAGAACCTCGCACCATTCCAGGAAGGTTAGCTCATTTTGCTCCCAGATGGGAGCAAATCACATCAGAGCAGTGGACCCTCTCCATCATAAGAGAGGGCTACAAACTTCATTTCTCAGACCTTCCTCCCCACACCATGGTGAGACACTTCAATTCTCTCACATCTCTTCTCGACCTTCTAGGTCAGGAGATAACTACCCTTCTTGCCCAAGGGGCAATAGAAGAAGTTCCTCTTCTTCAACAAGAGTCAGGGTTCTACTCCCCCTATTTTCTCATTCCAAAGAAGACAGGGGGATACAGACCCATTCTAGATCTCAGAGAATTGAACAAATTTCTATGCAGGGAGAAGTTCAAGATGCTTTCTCTGGGCACTCTCCTTCCATACCTTCAAAGTCAGGATTGGCTTTGTTCTCTAGATCTCAAGGATGCGTACACACATGTTCTCATCCATCCATCTCACAGAAGATTCCTGCGTTTTCTTTTCCAAGGAAAACATTACCAATACAGAGTGCTTCCTTTCGGTCTGGCCTCTGCCCCAAGAGTGTTCACCAAATGCATGGCAGTAGTTGTTGCATTTCTACGCCCTCTGGGAATATTTGTCTTCCCATACCTGGACGACTGGCTCATTCGAGCTCCATCTCAGTCAGAGGCCCAGATTTCCCTGGACCGCACAAGGTGCATTCTGCAGTATCTGGGACTGGTGGTAAACCTCCCAAAGTCCCAGCTCATCCCTACTCAGTCCCTGGAATTCATAGGGGCATTGTTGGATACCACCACTGCAAGGGCCTACCTTCCTCAGGCCCGTTGCCAACGTCTAGTGCAGCTAGCCTCCCAGATTCAGTCAAAGAGCCACTTAACTGCCAGAGAGATGCTACAACTGCTGGGCCACATGGCTTCCACAGTACATGTGGTACCCTATGCTCGCCTACACATGAGAGCAGCTCAATGGACTTTGTCCACCCAGTGGACTCAAGCTTCAGGAGCTCTCTCAGACCAAATAGCAACCTCCAAACGTCTCTTTTGGTCTCTCCAATGGTGGATGTCCACTCAAAATCTGTTGCTGGGGTCCCCCTTCCAACTGTTGCCCCAAGCAACCCTCACAACAGATGCCTCCCAGACAGGTTGGGGAGCTCATTTACAGGACCTCTCCACTCAAGGCACTTGGTCCCCTCAGGAGACCTCTCTTCATATCAACCACTTGGAGCTTCGAGCAGTTTTTCTAGCTCTCAAGGTCTTCCATACCCTCCTCAGCTACAAGACAGTCCTCATCCATACGGACAATCAAGTAGCTATATTTTATATAAACAAGCAAGGAGGAACTGGCTCTCTGTTGCTTTGCAACGAAGCTCTAAGATTGTGGGCCTTCGCCAGAGAGCATCAAATCCATCTCTTGGCAGTATATCTCCCAGGAATCCAAAATTCTTGGGCAGACAGACTCAGTCGAGTTCTGCTTCCACACGAATGGTCCCTGCACATGGATCAGGTACTCAGAATCTTTCAAGAATGGGGAACCCCGGACATAGACCTCTTTGCAAGTCCATGGAATGCCAAACTTCCCCAGTTCTGTTCTTGAATTCCGTGTCAGGGGGTTCAGGCCAAGGATACCTTCCTCCTTCATTGGGGTCAGGGCTTCCTGTATGCCTTTCCACACATTCCCTTGATTCCCAAGACTGTTCAAACTCCAGAGGGATCAAGGATCTATGATCCTCATAGCTCCACACTGGCCACGCCAAGTGTGGTACCCTCTGCTTCTGCATCTCTCCCAAGCCCCCTCCCTGCACGTGGGAGCTGCTCCAGACCTTCTGTCTCAGGAGGGAGGGACTTTGTGGCACCCAAACCCCAAGTCCCTTCTCCTCAGAGCTTGGTTACTGAAGGCATAGACCTTCAAGACTTGAATCTTTCTCAGCAGGTGAAGGATATCCTCCATGCTTCCAGGAAACCTTCCACCAGGTGTTCCTATGCTTTTAAATGGAAAAGATTTTCCATTTGGTGTGCTGAAAAGGGTCTTGACCCTCTAGCACTACCTTTAACTTCTTTGTTAGACTATCTCCTGCATCTCTCCAATGCAGGACTCAAGACAAATTCAGTAAGAGTCCATTTGAGTGCTATTGCAGCATCCCTTAAGCCCATCAATGGACAACCTATCTCCTCTCATCCTCTTATTTGAAGATTCATGAGAGGCCTAACTTTAACTAAACCTCCCATTAGGCCTCCTCCGGTGGCATGGGACTTAAATTTGGTTCTTGGTCAGCTTATGAAGCCACCTTTTGAACCCTTAGCCACTACCTCCTTGAAATTTCTTTCCTGGAAGGTTATTTTCCTCATTGCAGTCACTTCTGCTCGCCGCATCAGTGAACTGCAGGCCTTAGTGGCTAATCCACCTTATACAAGGTTCCATCATGACAAGGTAGTCCTTAGGACAAATCCACACTTTATGCCTAAAGTGGTCTCACCTTTTCATCTTAATCAAGAGGTATATCGACCTGTCTTTTTTCCAGCTCCTCATGCATCCAGTGCAGAGAGGAATCTTCATACTCTGGATTGTAAAAGAGCTCTTGCTTTTTACTTACATAGGACACAGCAACATAGAAAGTCTTCCCAGCTTTTTGTTGCTTTTGATCCTTCTCACTTGGGACTTCCAGTCTCTAAAAGAACACTGTCCAATTGGATTGCTCAGTGTATTTCTTTCGCCTATCAGAGTAAGAACCTTTCTCTGGAGAGCCATGTCACAGCTCATAATGTGAGGGCCATGGCCACCTCTATGGCTCATCTAAATTCTGTCTCCATCGACCAGATCTGTCGAGCAGCCACCTGGGCCTCTGTTCATACCTTCACAGCTCATTACTGCTTGGACAAGGATTCCCGCCGGGATGCCTTGTTTGGTCAGGCTGTCCTCAGACACCTGTTCCATTCTTAAACAATTCCTGCCCTCCTTCCCTGAATGGATGCCTGAGATCCATAGGAGGACGCAGACCCCTTTCAGGGTCTCATATCCTTGGGGATCTCCCAGGCATCTCAGCTAGGGAGTCCCCATATGTGAAGACTCATTCCTGCTTGTTCCTGGAGATAGCACAGTTACTTACCTGTAACAGGTGATCTCTGGGAACAGCAGGAATAAGTCTTCACAACCCACCCACCTCCCCTAGGAGTTGTATCTCTTTTCTATCTTTCCTTTCCTCTCTCTCTCTATTGTCTCAGCTTTAAACTCGAACTGAGGAGAGTTGGTTAGGAAAGGCGGGAAGGCAGCACGCAGGCGCTGTGGGATGCTCCCAAAAGCTTTCCTTTTTGGGAAGTTGGGGAGCGTTCCCGCGCAGGCTCCATCGGTACCGACGTACCCATATGTGAAGACTTATTCCTGCTGTTCCCAGAGATCACCTGTTACAGGTAAGTAACTGTTTTCACTACAGGCTTCTTACACTATCTTCTACCCTTGCCGTCTCCAATCTCTGGGTTTGGCAACGTAGTGTACGTGGCTGTCAGTTTTCTCCATCAGCCAGTTCTACATCCCAGTTCTCCTGCATAATGCTCTCTGCAATCCTACAGAGAAGCTTTCCACTATGGGCCCTTGCTAGAGAGCATAGAGTTTCTCTAATGGCTATCCATCATGGTTGAAAAAGGCTTCCTCAGTCATCCCCTATGACTGTGAGGGTTCTTCACACCCTACTATCTTCTTTAAAAAAAACAAACAAAAAACAAAACAAAACAAAAAAAGGACATAAGCCTTCTCCACGTGAAAGTCTAAGAGTTATCCCATTCCTATAGGGAATATACTCTTTTTCTTGCAGCTTGTCCTCATGGTATCCTAGTACTTCAAGGACAGCACATATGAATCTGGAAAACGCCTGATACCTCCTTTGTCCCTCACGTAGGTCAAACTGGTATCTCATTCTATGCGTTTCTGTCCTTTTACCATGCTGGAGTTCCACAGGACTCCGGACTTGCTGTTTACAGACTGATATTATCCTCTGTTTTTTCACGTAACCATCCTGGTTCTTCACTGGATAGCATTCCTTTACCATCATCTCTGGCTGAACAGATTCTCTATATATCTTCTCAAGTAGGTTTTACCTCCTTGTTCCTAGATGAATCTTTTCCCTTCACATCTCCATGTGAATGTCCTGGTATGCCTAGCTCTGTCTGCTTAGTTGCAGGCATCTATCTTTAAACCTATATATTCAGGTATAAATATCTATATATACCTATATCCATCTCTGTAGATGTATCTGTCTGTCAGCTAAGAGTGCCTATGCTATGCCCTTTAGATCTCATTATAGATAGATAGATATCTATCTATATACCCATATATCTATCTATATCTATATCTGTCCAGATACTTATTATAGGTAGATATGTATTTCCATACTTATCTCTCTGTCTATGCTTATAAAGGTTTTTACCTTCCTGTATGTTTCTGACAGTGGGCTTGCACAGCTTCATACTATTCCACAGTATGTTTTGGATATTATGCACACAACCACTGCTGTGGTACTGATAGCCCTACCGTATCCTAGGTTTACGTATCCCTGAAGCTCCATGCCCCAATGTCTTCCTACCTCTCACCAGTTAGGACAGACATGGTGGATTTTCAGTGGATTTCAGATTCAATTCCTCAAACATCTGTCCTTTCTTGGGAGTATGGGGTTCTTCTCATACCCTTTCCTCCCTCAAGGACTAGGTCTGTTTGTCCAGATCGGTCAGTCTTCCTCTTTTGCTCCTACCTCTGAATACTTCTGTAGCCAAGAGTTTTCAGCTTTCCATGAAGCTTCCCACTGAAGACCTGCCGTGTTTGTGCTACCCCAATTGAATCCTGAGGTCACCTCTCACTTCCAGATGTTGACCTCCACCTTCACTCCAGTGAGGTCACCTTGAACATTATTCTGCTGGATCCCCAGTAGACTCCATCAGCCTCTCTACTTCCTGCAATCCAGTAGGTGAGCGTCATATGGTGATTGTTCATTTCAATATATTTTTTGATAATGATCATACATACAAGGACTCCTTGTGGGTAGTCATTTCTTAGGTTAGCTGTTTTTTTCTGCAGCTCCTCTCCTTTCAACTCCTGCCCTCCATCCTCAGGATGCCTGGCCATATGAGGTGTAGCATGTTTTCAATCTTCAACATGTTAGGGCTCCGGGCATCTTAGCTTGGGAGTCCCCATATGTGAAGACTCATTCCTGCTTGTTCCTGGAGATAGCACAGTTACTTACCTGCAACAGGTGATCTCTGGGAACAGCAGGAATAAGTCTTCACAACCCACCCACCTCCCCTAGGAGTTGTATTTCTGTATCTATCTTTCCTCTTTCTCTCTCTTTGTCTCAGCTATGAAACTCAACTGAGGAGAGACAGTTGGAAAGGCGGGAAGGCAGCGCGCAGGCGCTGAGGGATGCTCCCAAAAGCTTTGATTGGACGCTGGGGAGCGTTCCCGCGCAGGCTCCGTCGGTACCGACGTACCCATATGTGAAGACTTATTCCTGCTGTTCCCAGAGATCACCTGTTACAGGTAAGTAACTGTGCTTTACTGAAATCTGAATACACCACATCTAGGACTCTCCCTCGGTCCAACTCCCTGGTCACCCAGTCAAAGAAATCAATCAGATTTGTCTGACAAGACCTGCCTCTGGTGAATCCATGCTGCCTCGGATCCTGTAATCCGCTGGACTTCAGAAACCTCACTATTTTCTCTTTCAGCAGCGTTTCCAATAATTTACTCACCACCGAAGTTAAACTAAACGGCCTGTAGTTTTCAACCACATCCTTACTTCCGCTTTTGTGTAAAGGCACCACATGAGCCTCTCTCCAGTCCTTTGGCACCACTCCCGACTCCAACGAGGCATTGAAAAGGTCAGTCAGTGGAGCTGCTAGAACGTCCCCAGGTTCCCTCCGTATTCTAGGGTGTATCCCATCCGGTTCCATCGCTTTGTCTACTTTAAGTTGTGCTAGTGTCTCACGAACACAGTCCTCTGAAAATTGTTCAAGATGTCCCTCGCTTCTGTTCCTGTTTGTGGGTGTTTTCTGAGGTCCTGCTCCTGGTTCTTCATCTGTGAACACAGAACAAATATTTGTTAAGCAACTCCACTTCTATCCTTATCAGCTTCTACATATTCCTCCCCTGCACCCTTGAGTCTGACAATACAACCTTTGCCCTTCCTCTTCTCACTAATATATCTGAAAAATGTCTTATACCTCCATTTTATTGCATTGGCTATTTCCTCCTCCTTTTGAATCTTTGCCTTCCTGACTACTTTGCTAGCTTCTCTATGTTTTTCCAAATACAGATGCCTGTCTTCCTCTCTCTGTGATCTCTTGTATTTCATGAAGGCCTCACTCTTTTTCTTCAGTTTTTCAGCTACTTTCGAAAACCATAGCGGTCTCCTTTTCCTTTTACCTTTATTTACCATTTTAACAAAAAGGTTGGTTGCCCTTAAAATATCCCCTTTCAGTTTTGCCCACTGTTTTTCTACATCCCCCAGCTGTTCTCATCCCACTAACGACTCCCTGAGGTATTGGCCCATTTTGGCAAAGTTAGTCTTCCTAAAGTCTAAGATCCTCACCTTTGAATGGATTCTAACAGCCCTAGTCCTAATACTGAACCACACCATCTAGTGATCACGGGATGTGAAATGATCTCCCACTACAACATCAGAAACACTTTTACCATTGGTAAGCACCAAGTCCAGTATGGCCCCTTCACGTGTGGGGTCTGTTACCAATTGCCTGAATAGTGCTCCCTGTAGAGAATCCAGGATCTCCTTACTTCGAGATGATACTGCAGCAGGGATGTGCCAATCAACATCTGGCATATTGAAATCTCCTATCAGTAGCACTTCCCCTTTCCTAGCAATGCTGCGTATGTCTTCAATTAACTCTGTCCACCTCTTCCTCTTGTGAGGGAGGTCTGTATATCACACCAATGCAAATAGATTTCTCTTTCCTTCTTTCTAGTTTAACCCACAATGCCTCCTCTCTCCCTTTTAAGCTCTGTAATTGAAAAGCTTTAATAGTAGTTTTTACATATAGTGCCACTCCTCCTCCCTTTCTTCCTACTCTGTCCTTTCTGAATCAAGTATAGCCACTTATAGTTACATCCCAATCATGGTTTTCTGTGAACCATGTTTCTGTAACTGCCACTAAATCCAAGTCAGCCACTCCCACCAAAGCTTCAACATCAGGGATCTTATTTCCCATGCTATGGGCATTTATACACACTGCTTTCCATATGTTACCCCTGTTACATTAAATACCTTTATGGAAATGGGTATCACCTACTTGGGGGCTTTCTTCATCCATCCCCAACGAAGCTAGTTTAAAGCCCTCTTCAGTAGATTAGCCAGTCTACTACCGAAGACGTGTTGACCTTTCTTGGACAGATGGATGCCATCTCTGCTCTGCAACCCTTGGAACAGCATCCCATGGTCTAGGAAACCAAAACACTCTCAAGGACACCATCCACACAGCCATGCCTTCATCTCCAGAATTCGAGCCTCTCTGCCTTGGCCTTTACCCTCAACAGGGAGGATTGAAGAGAACACCACCTGTGCACCTAACTGCTTCACCCTCTATCCCAGAGCCATGAAGTCACTTTTGATACATTACGAGGTATACCTGGCAGTATCATTTGTTCCAACATGGATTAGTAACATTGGGTAATAGTCAGTGGGCTTGATGAGTCTCGGCAAACTCTCCGTAACATCTTGGATTTTGGCACCAGGCAGACAGCATACCTCTCTGGACATCAAGTCTGGTCGGCAGATGGACGCCTCAGTACCCCTCAGAAGAGAGTCTCCAACCACCACTACCCTTCGTTTCCTTGTGGTCACTGATTCTGCAACTTCGGGGTACTTGAGCTCTGGTTCTTCCCTTTCCAGGATTGCTTTCACCTCCTCCACTTCCAGGGCTTCATAATGGTTCTTCAATTCAAGGGCTGGAGAAGTTGGATTGGTGATTTTTCAGGCCCTGGTGACTTGTGTCCAACCATCGACATTCTGTTGGCACCCATCTTCTCTGCTGGAGAGCTTGGTTGCTGCAAGAAGCATCTCATCAATGTACTTCTCACTGTCTTGAATGCTCCTCAGCCTCGCCACCTCCTCTGAGTTCCTCCACTTGTTTCCTCAGAGCTTCAGCATGCAGGCACCCTGCACATGGAACCGGTCCTTCAACTGGCATTAGGTCCTCTGTCTGGACCGAGGCAGAAGCTGTAATGGGGGCAACAGCTTTAGCGATATAATTTTTCCCAGCCATTGTTCTGTTCATGGAGCTTAGGTATCTGTTAAAGCAAAAGAGAGCGATCTACCAAGTACTAGCCAGTTTCCCAGCTGTCCTTTCAGAGAAAAAGCAGTTAAATCTCTTTAATTATATTCAAAATGTGCTGGTCCAATTCTCTGTGCTTTGTTAAATGGGGAGGTGCCCTATAAAGCAAGACTGCTCACTAGGGGTGGGTAGGGAGGAAAATAACACCTGATTAGGTGTTGGGAGTTCCCAAAGCTGAGGAGGTTACTAGAGTTCAACAACCTACTCTGCTCAAGGAAAATTCCACTAAAGCACCAAAAAGAAAGTAACTTTGATTTAAAAATATACGAAAACCCTTTTAAGAGCTCCCAGTCAGAGCTAGCAATTTAATAAAATAAACCCTCAAATCCTTACTGGTTTTATTATATACTTATACACTTTGGTTGATATTTTTAGATATGTATTAATCATTTATTTATGTGTTTTATATACATATTGTTTCTGATGCTTATACGCAGTGGCTGTTGTATATATCATTTTATGTGTGTGATATGTTGATTTTATGGATTTATTTTTAAATTCATGCTCTTCTTTGTTTTTAATATATTTTGAGGCTTGTTTCTCCCTGAAGAAGCCTAGACGGCCAAAACAAGTTGGGGTTTAATAAAGTCCTGTTTGACCGCCAGCTCCTTTGTTTGCTAGTTACTGTGCTGCAGGTACCCATTGCTCTGCTTTTGATGTATAGTAATAGTGCATCATAGCTAGAGCTTCTGATTTTCAGTTTTATTTTAGCAATCTACTGAGCCCAAGGGGAGCTCTGAGCTGCAGCTGGTAATACTTATGGCAACACAATGGTATTATATGGTTTAGGCACTTGATATACCACCCTTTACTGTGTGTATCAGAGTGATTTACAGATATATTCTAACAGGCACTTCCTCATCGTCCCTCCTGGCCAGTCCAAGGTCATATGGGTAGCCACCTTCCAGCAGCTGAGA
Organism: Ichthyophis bannanicus; assembly: GCA_033557465.1. Classification (NCBI taxonomy): domain Eukaryota; kingdom Metazoa; phylum Chordata; class Amphibia; order Gymnophiona; family Ichthyophiidae; genus Ichthyophis; species Ichthyophis bannanicus. Next base: position 41,526,804 of record CM066048.1, on the reverse strand, counting down.
ACTGAGTATGACAGATTCTTCATATGATACAGTACAAGAGCTTCACCTTTAGCTCCCTGTATCAGTTCTCAGCAGCAGAGGAGGGTGTCCATACGAATTGTATGTAATGACAGGAAAAAAAAATGGAAAATAGTTAAATAAACTGAAGGAATTGGTTTAGGGAGCAGGGAGAGAACAGGCACTGGTGCTGAGAATAGGACTCGGTGGCTCAGAGCCTGCCCAGGAACCAGATCCTCAAATTTCCTGACTGACCGTGTACCTGTACATTGGGGATATATATGGGAGCCCCAGATTTCCCCCTTCCCCAGACAAAAGCTGAAAAACCTGTAAGCTGCAGGTCCCTGCGATCTCCAAAGCCCTCAGAGGGGTTAGCCTGCCTGTCTGCTTGTTGGCGCAGTCTGCAGAACACGTGGTGAATCTCAGTGGGGGGGGGAGTTCTGACTCGGCAGTCAGATTTTTGACAGGGCAGGTTGTTTGCAGCACTGCTTCGCGACACTCTCTCTCTCTCTCCGGTGCGGCTTCAGAGCTTGGATCGCTCGCTCTCTCTCTCCCAAGTCTTTCTCTCTTGGTGGCCCGGCCTGGCCCTGTCCTTGGGTGGCAGCGGGAGAGCAGAGGAGGGAGGGCGGGAGTAGGGAAGCCGTTTTGTTGGGCCGCATGTTTTTTCCCTTGTGCTTGCAGCTGTGGACATTTGGCAGTGGTGGGGGGGTTCTGCCAGGTTGGTCTGTGGCAGGTCAGAGCAGTGCACAGGTAAATTAAAGATAAGCGGGACGGGATGGACAACGAGCAGCACGCCGAAGAGACAGCACTCACTGGCAGCTCTGCAATTTTGGCAGGGACGGCGGCCATTTCAAAGCAGGGGGCACAGGAGAACAAGGCCAAATGCGGGAAATGCAGAGCCAAGGTGAAGCATAAGACTGAGGGGGACCTTGGACAAATTGGAACAGCGGCTGGAAGTGGTCACTAGCAAGGAGTCATTGGAGGCGATCTTTTCAGCAGATTTTATCCTCTCTCTGCATAAAGCTTACTGTCTGAAAAAGCAGCAGACAGAAAAATCGTCAGGCTTGGCTTGGTCTTGGGGGTGTAGTGTCATTCAATGACATAGTTGATGCGATGCCCTCGGAGAACAAGGGTCACAGTGAGCCAGATCCGTGGTTGGGACAGGACTTGCCACGCTCACAAGCCTCAGAGGAGCCGGGGGTGGACCCCTCGGACTTCTGGGGAGACATGGCCAGACAGGAGCTAGAGGATGGGGAGATACCCACTGGGAAAGACCCTAATGTGTTTTCTGGAGAGAGGAGCTGGCAGCTCTTTATAATCACTCTCTGGCGGCCTTGAACATCATGCTTGTGGAAGAACCCCTAGAGGACCCTTTGCTGCAGGGGTTTAGAGGAGAGCAGGCATGTCTTCCAGTACTCCACATAATCTGCATGATGATTGATTCCGAATGCAGTGTCTGGAGGCGACCTTAAGAGGTCGATGGCATGTCTATATCCTATACCGCAGGAGGATCGGGATCCCTCGAAGATGCCAAAGGTGGATGCTTTGGTTTCAGTGGTAACCAAAAAGACCACTATTCTGGTTGAAGGGGGAGCAGCACTCCAGGGACCTTCAGGACCGGTAGCTGGAGACTTTATTAAAGCAGGCTTTTGACACTGCAGCTATGACCCTGCAGGCCTCCATCTGCGGGACGTATGTGTCCCGGGCGTCCATCGGATAGATCAAGGGTTCATGGGTCTAGGACTTGAAGGTCAAGAGCCATCGGAAGGTTCGAGGCTGGAATCAGCAGTGGCATATCTGGCAGATGCCTACTATTTTATTTATTTATTTAACAGGTTTTATATACCGCTTTATCATTTCAATCAAAGCGGTTTACATTGAAACTTAAACTTGGTAATGTACATTAAACAGGGGCATTGATATCTTGGATTTTTCTGAGGCAATGGAGGGTTAAGTGACTTGCCCAAGGCCACAAGGAGTACTAGTGAGACTTGAACCCTGGTCTCTGGGTTCCCAAGCCAGTGTTCTTAACCATTAGGCGGCTACTCCACACTGCTATGACCTTGTCTGGCTGTTCTCCAAGACGGTTTTTTTTTGTCAGCTCTGGACCTCACGGAAGCATACCTCCACATTCCAATTAGGCCAGAACATTAACGGTTTCTCCGTTTTGCAGTGCCAATGGGCCATTTTCAGTTCACTGCACTACCATTTGGCCTTGCACAGCTCCCCGGTTGTTCACAAAGGTCATGGTAGTTGCAGCAGTGTTTCGAAAGGAAGACATATTGGTTCATCCATATTTGGACAGCTGACTCTGGGCAGAGTCTGAAACTGAATCGCTAGCGGCCCCAACCACATGGTAGAGTTCATTCAGTCTGGGATGGGCAGTCAATTGGGCCAAGAGCCAGTTACAACCCTCCCATCGGTTGGTCTACCTTGGAGCTCAGTTTGACACCAAGGTAGGGATTGTGTCCCTACCGGCGGTACGCATATGGAAGTTGCAGGGACAGATACAATGGTGCCTGAAGATGGTGCAGCCAGCAATCTGGTTCTATCTGCAGATCCTTGGGTCTATGGTGGCAGCCCTGGACTTAGTGCCCTGGGTATGAGCTCACATGCACCCTCTGCAGAATGCGCTTCTTTCGCGCTGGTCACCCCTTTGTCACACGATGGCGCAGTGGCTACTATGCCCAGAGGAGGTTTGGATGAGCCTCTACTGATGGCTAGATCAGAGGCATCTAGCAGCAGGCGTGCCATTGGAGTCACCTCAGTGGGCCCTGGTGATGACAGACGCCAGTCTGCTAGGCTGGGTGGCACACTGCCAGTCACAGGTGACCCAAGGGAAATGGATGGCGGAGGAGAGCGCCTGGTCCATCAATCATCTTGAGATGAGGGCAGTGCTCTTGGCTCTACAAACTTTTCAACCAGCCATAGCACAGAAGACAATTTGGGTCTGTTCCGACAATGCGACCATGGTGGCATACATCAACAGCCAGGGGGGCACGGGCCGTGCGACCCTCCTGGAGGAGAGACGGTCACTAGTAAGCTGGGTGGAGGAACATCTTGCGGCGTTGTCAGCCACTTATGTGGCAGGCAAGGACAACATGCAGGCAGACTTCCTCAGTCGGCACTGCTTAGACCTGGGCGAGCTCAGTGCGGCAGTGTTTCACGACCTCGTTCAGTGATGGGGTCAGTCAGTCAAGGACCTGATGACTACTCTGGGCAATGTCAAGGCGAACCGTTTCTTCAGTTGGTGCAGGGAGCACATGTCAGAGGGCATCGATGCGTTGGCTCAGCATTGGCCGACAAAGGGGCTCCTGTATGTATTCTCGCCATGGGCAATGATTGGATGGTTGGTATGGAGAATAGAGGGACACAGAGGTCCGATGATCCTTGTAGCACCGGATTGGCCCCACAGGCCATGGTATGCGGATCTTGCACGTCTGTTGATCGCCCCTTCGGTTCGATTGCCGGACAGGGTCAATCTGCTGAACCAGGGACCAGTCCTAATGCTTCAGGTGGAAAGTTGTTTGTTTTTTTGCTTACGTCCTGGCTCTTGAGCGGGCAAGGTTGCAATGGCGGTGATATTCTCCTGCAGTCAGACACTTTATTGCAAGCTCAAAAAAGGTCCACCACAGTGGCTTATGTTCGAGTGTGGCAGATTTTCGAGGACTGGTGTGGGTCTCGAAACATTCGGCCCTTGGTCTGTTTGTTGCCAGCTGTCCTACTTTTTTTGTAGGATGGGATAAAGGGCTGGCGTTTAGCTCATTGAAGGTGCAGGTGGCGGCTCTTTCATGTTATCAAGGCCACGTGCAAGGATGGCCCTTGGTTTCGCATCCTGTTGTAGTGAGGTTTCTCAGAGCGATTAAGCAGGAACAGCCACCCAGACTTCCTTTGGTACCTTGGTGGGATCTCAATTTAGTATTTGGGGCCTTAATGGAGGCACCCTTCAGGACCTCACTTTGAAGACTGTTTTCCTGATAGCAATCTGTTCCGTGCGTCATCTCGAAGCTTCAGGCGCTCTCTTGCCGGGAACCCTTTTTGATCCTTTGTGGAGAAAAGATGGTATTGAACCCGGTACTGTCCTTTCTGCCAAAGGTGGTTTCAAGTTTTCACCTAAATCAGGTAGTTTTTCTTGCTAGTGTTTTCTGCACGGGGGATTCATAGGATGAGTGGCTGTTACACTTGCTAGATTTGCACAGGGTACTGAGGCGCTATCTGAAGGAGACGGCGTCACTGCGGAGGTCGGATCATTTTTTTGTGGTGTTTGGCAGCCCTCATAAAGGAGAGGTGGCCTCCAAAGCCTCTTTGGCTTGTTGGTTGAAACAGGCCATAGCAACAGCATACATAGCACGCAGCAAGCTGCCGCCTTCAGGGTTGCAAGCACACTCAACACAGGCTCAGGCTACGTCTTAGGCAGAATGCTCTCTAGTGCCGCCGGCGGAGATTTGCAGTGCAGTGACATGATCCTCCCTCCATGCTTTCACAAGGCATTATTGGTTGGATGTTCAGGTGGCTGGAGATGTAAGGTTTGGGGCAATGGTGCTTCAAGCCGGAATTGCGGGTCCCTCCCATAAGTAAGCACTGCTTTGGTACTTCCCATACGTTCTTAGACTGGCCTGGAGAGATGAGGAAGGAGAAATTAGACCTTACCTGCTAATTGTCTTTCCTTGAGGATCTCCAGGCCATTCCTGGGCCCTTCCGGTGTTGGTCTGCAGAGAGGATTCCTGACTGAACTAGGTTTCTGGGGCAGGGAAGTATGCACAATACTGATACGGGGACCGTCACTTGGTTTCAATCAGGTCAATCTTGGCAGAGGGGTATCTGGTTACTGGCTCAGTGCTACAGTTTACTAGGAGTTAGTATTAAGTTTCTGTTGTCCCTCTCGTTGGGGGGTCCTATTTATTAGGTTTAGAGTACTTCAGTTCTGAAGTCTGCAGGGCTGCTTGTCAAAGGGAGACTGATACGGGGAGGTGAAGGTGGCGTTCTTGTACTGTATCATGTGAAGAATCTGTCATGCTCAGTTCTCAGCTGCTGGAGGATGGTAACTACCCATACAATCCTGGACTGGCCTGGAGATCCTCAAGGAAAGACAATTAGCAGGAAAGGTCTAATTTCTCTTGTTTATTCCCTTGTCCCCGGTCTCATAGTCTTAAGTGTACCTGAGGCAATGGAGTTTTAAGTCTTGCCCAAGGCCACAAGGAGTGGCCAAGGGGCTAGAGACCCCAGTCCTCCTGGTCATCCAAATGTCAGCTGTTTAAAAAAGAAAAAAATGTTTGTTTTCTCTCAGTTCATCTCTCCTCTTCCCCATGCATGTCCCCTTACTCAGTCTCCCTTCAGGTCATCTATACCATCCCACTTATATCTCCTTATCCCCTCTTCTCGGCTTCAATTTCAACACACTTCCCATTATTCCCCATCTCCAGCTTGTCTAAACTCCATCCCTCCCATGTTTTCTTACTCCTTTTGTCTCTCCCGGCAAGTCCCTTCCCCATTTTTTTTCTACCTGAATTTGCCTCTCCATTCCCCCTCTCCTGCTTACCACCCACCACTGCTGTTTGGGGCACCACATGGCTCATATTTTGAGAAAAGATAATCTTGTGCTACTGTTAAAATCTCATGAGAATAGCACAGGATTTAGCACCATACAGACTACATTCTGCAAGAGGCATGTGATGCAGGATGAGATTGCGCTAAATAATTTTCAACCATGGCTCCTCCTCCAGCTGGCTTGAGAGAATTCTGCAGTGATATGGGTAAATTCTGCACTTTGTATTGTGTGGTTGTGTAGAATTCCCTAGGAGTAAAGGGGACAGCTTCAGATTTATGAGCATAACAAACAATTACTAGAGCAGTCAGCCAAGTGGTTTATGCTCCCCAGCCTGCAGGTGAAGGCAAACTAACAATTCTCAGTGATGACATCGCTAGTATTTACTCTAGTGCAGCACTGAGAGAAACCAGTATTGTATGCCTCCAGCAGGTGGCAAGGGGTGTGGATTGATGCAACAGTGCAGATAGGCCTATTTTTCATGGCCCAGATCAGTCTTAGTGGCCTGTATGATTGAGACCTTTGACCCAACATTTTCTCAGAGCTTGGGTATGCCCATTGTCTCCTTGAGCCAATAACTGTCCTGTGTCCAGTGCTGTTATCAATGGATTCCAGTACTGGTGGGTTGGACAACAAACGGTAGGATTGCACAAGGTCCCTGGGCAGGGGTGGGGGGAGTTGGTAAGTCTGGACTCAGGCCCCCCCTTCCCTCTCGCTGTCCTATTTTATGTATGCTATGTCTCTTTCTATTTTTTCTATTGTTTTAATTGGTTCTGTCCTTGCTGCTTTAAATAAAGCAGCTTCAAATATTTATTTTTAAAAAAGAAATTTCAAGCAGCCGGACTTTCCAGGCTTGTGTAGGCAGCTGGAGAGGCCCTTCTCAGGTTTCTCCAGCTGGCCTGATAGACGAGAGAATCCCCTTAATCACGGGTTCCTTTTTTACAGCAGTTTTCCTTTTTTTCATCATGCTTTTTTCCTTAACATTTTTTCTTTTAACCATGTTTGAGCTCTGCAAGCCATGCCTGGTGTACAGAGCTGTGCTGCCTGTGGTTCCTATCGGCTGAGCTCTGCAGCTGGCTTCCTATGTCCAGCGTGCAATGGAGAAGCCTTGGGGCATATTTTTAGCAATGTCGGGATACAGTCCCTCGTCCCCCACCCACCCTTGCTGACTTTGTAGTGTCAACCAAGTAAATAACTAACCCGGAAAATCCTAACACCGGTGAAATTAAGCAAATTATTTTTGTTGGAAGAGCCAACCCAGTCAAGGGGAAGAAAACCCCATACCGCCGTGGCAGATTCCTTTTTAATAAATATTTCTTTTTTAGAAAATTTTCCTTTGTTTTAAAAAAATCAGTGAGCACTTAACTGAAGTAACAGTCCTTCTTCATCCAGAGAGCAATGTAGCAGATGACGTGGCACGTTTCGGGGCCAATCATAATGTATGCCCCTGCTTCAGATCTAAGACTTCGCTCAATGAACTCGCATTTTTTTAAAACAAAGGAAAATTTTCTAAAAAAGAAATATTTATTAAAAAGGAATCTGCCACGGCGGTATGGGGTTTTCTTCCCCTTGACTGGGTTGGCTCTTCCAACAAAAATAATTTGCTTAATTTCACCGGTGTTAGGATTTTCCGGGTTAGTTATTTACTTGGTTGGTTTTACCGGGAATAGGGTATTAGTGTTTTGAGTGGACTTTGTAGTGTCGCCTATGATGTCACTGGTGAGAACAGCATCCATCTTGGTCCTGGCTGATAGGGAGCATGGTGAGGTGGCTGCATCCTCAAGCCTCTAGGCCCCTGAAGGTCCTTCAGGGCCCTGGGGCTTATTTTCGGTCAGCTTTGAGCAGCAGCTCCTGATACATCTAACGAGCTCTTCTCAGTTTCTGGTAGCTGTCTGGCAGCCCTACTCTCAGGGATATGGGGAACTCGGAGCCCTCTGAGGTCTCCCCTTTGGAGTAGGGGTGTTAAGTATCCCTATTCCTTTTGCCTGACCGTTCCTCTGGGACCTTAGCTTTTCTGTATGGGGAGAAGATGAGGATTCCTGTCTCTAGTGGATGAGTCAGCAGAAGAGCGAGCACTTTTCCTGGCAGAGGGAGATCTGTCAGTGATTCTTTTTATAGTAAGAATCTGGCTTTCCTGTTCGGTAATCCAGTTTAGTCCTCCACAATCGGGTAGTGCCCCTCCTCCTGCAGCCGGGAGACTGGACCAATCAAATCTTCTGTAGTATATATGCAGACGGAGCTCCCAGAAGCCCCCAGTGTGTCCAGTCTCCTTGCAGCTGGAGGACTTCTGTGCCCTTTCTGGGCACGCTAAGTGACACTTGAAGGAGCAACACTAGTTAGTTAGTTCTTTTGGGGTTTCTTTCTGGTCCTTTATTTTCTATTTATTTGCTAGGTAGCTGTATCTTTAAAAAAAAAAAGCCACAGGGGACATCCTGGGGGAAGCCAGACCTGCCTTGGGCTCCTGCCTTCCTGCCTGGGAATCTCTGAAGCCTGGGTTGAGCTCTCCCCAAGGCTGTACGGGGAAGAGCCATACCGGCTGCAACATTGCCTGTCACTTGGAGAAGTGGGCTGAGTTCCTTGCTGTTCCCTGAGCTGGTAGGAATTTTCCTTGCTTTAACTTTTCAGCTCTCTGTTTCTTTGCATTGTCAGAGGCTCTGTCGGCTCCCCTGGCTTCCACATTGCACTTTTTCCTGATTTTTTTCGCTTGCCCTGTATTAGAGGGTCGTTTTCTTTCTTTTCCATATTATTTGGTTACCTTTGTATTTTCGCGCCGTTTTTTACCGCTGGTGAAAAAGTGCGGCGGCCATTTTGGATTTCTAAAGTGTGCTTTTTAAGGGCACTTTTTAACACTTGTGCACGGGTTCCCCTGGTGTTTTTGGGGTTTATTTTCCTGGCGATTTTGCTCAGGGCACCCCTAGGATACTGGGGAGGGTTTTGTTTTCTGTAAAAAAAAAAAAAAAAAAAAAAAAAAAAAAAAAAAAAAAAAAAAAAAAAAAAAGTTTTAAATTTAAAGCTGTACTGATTTGAATAAGGTTAGTCCCCTTGGTGTGGGCTTCCCTGTTCCTGTTGCCTTCTTTCTCCCTGAGAGCAGGTTGCCTTAGCATGGCTGCCAAACCTCAGTGTGTAATTTGTGGGTCCCGCAGAGGTACAATGACTGACTCTGGAATCTGCAAGAGCTGTGCTGCAGTTTCTTCAGACCTGGAGCTTCCTATTGAAGTTAAGGAACAGCATGTGCCCGGGGAACCTTCTCTTTTGGCGGACAGTGTCCCTTCACCGAGCATCCTCCCTTCTGGTTTGGGCCCGGCGTCTAATACGTCGGTCCCTGAGCTCCAGCAGGCGGCTGTAGTAGCGTCGCCTATAGACTTTTCCCCAGATTTTGTTCTTCTCATGCATCAGGCCTTCCGCTTAAGCCGGTCCGGTCACTTGCCGGAGGCTTGGCCCGCCTCTCTCCCCCCAGGATCCGCAGGGGGGGTTCAGCGGTCTTTCCAACCCGCTGTCAAGCGGCCCAGGTTGGGGGACCAGGATCAGGACATCCTTTGTCTTGCGGATTCCGAGGCTGAGGGGGATCCTGAGACTGAGGCGGAGGAGTTAGAAGACGGGGAGCTCCCGGAGCCGGAAGATCAGGCTCGAATCATTCGGGTGTTTCGAAGGGACGAGCTGGTCCCTTTGGTCATGGAGTCTCTCCAAGCGCTTAACCTCTCTGCGGTGCGGCCGCTGGAGGAGGAGGGTCTCGAGGATCCTCTCATTCAGGCGGTCAGGGATGCCCAGGTAGTTTTTCCTGTGCACCGCGTGGTTGAGCAGATGATCCATGCGGAATGGGAGCAACCGGAATCCGGTTTGAAAGGGATTCGGACCATGAATCGTCTTTACCCCCTTGCCGACAAGGACAGGGACTTGTTTAAGTCTCCACGGGTGGATGCTGCCGTTTCGGCAGTGACCAAGAAAACCACCATCCCGGTTGAAGGGGCCGCGGCCCTGAAGGATGTTCAGGACAAAAAGGTTGATAATTTGTTGAAGCAAGCTTTCGAGACCAACGCCTTATCGTTGCAAGCTTCTATATGTGGGGCGTGGGTAGCTCGGGCTTGTTTGCGGTGGTCGCAGCACCTGCGCTCGGGGTCCGTTATGGACCAACAGGGGCTGTTGGACGTTACCCGCGTGGAGTCGGGGTCAGCCTACTTGGCGGATCTGTTTTATGATTTAATCCGCTCCCTAGCTAATAGTATGGCCTCCATGGTAGTGGCACGACGGTCCATCTGGTCGTGCAACTGGGCGGCCGACGGTTCTTCCAAGTCTCGCCTCAGTAAACTGCCCTTTAAGGGCAGGTTGTTATTTGGGGAGGCTCTGGATAAGTTGGTGAAGGATCTCGGTGAGTCTAAGGGTGGTCGGCTTCCGGAGGATAAGCCTAAGCTTAATAGGTCGTCCACCTCAGCGCGCGGCCAGTCTCGGGATGTTCGCAGATTTCGTTCTTCCCGGCTGTGGACATAGCAGCGCGGTCGTTTTGGAACCCGTCATCAAGGGTTTCGTGGTTTCAGAGGAGTGGGAAGGGGCTTCTCCGGAGCCGCCTCTTCCTCGGCCTCTTCCTTTAATCGCAAGCCACAATGAAACGAGGCGGGCTCTAGAGGGAGACCCGGTTATCGGGGGTCGTTTACGCGACTTTCTTCCTTCTTGGGCCCAAATTACGTCAGATCGGTGGGTGCTGCAGATTATAGAAGGTTATGCCCTGGAGTTTGCGCACCCACTTCCGGATTCGTTTGTTCTGTCTCCCAGCAAGGGAGCTCAAAAGGCGCGGGACATCCGCGTGACCCTGGATCGGCTGCTCTCTCTGGGGGCCGTGGTTCCGGTCCCGCCTTTGGAAAGAGGCGCAGGTCGCTACTCCATCTATTTTGTGGTTCCCAAAAAGGGTGGTTCTCTTCGTCCGATCTTGGATCTCAAAGGCGTGAATCGCGCTCTCAGGGTGCCGCACTTCCGCATGGAGACCCTGCGGTCAGTCATCGTAGCGGTGCGTCAAGGGGAATTTTTAACGTCCCTCGATCTTACCGAGGCCTATTTACACATTCCCATCCGGCCCTCCCATCAACGGTTTCTCCGCTTTGCGCTTCCGTGGGGCCATTTCCAATTCCGGGCCATGCCGTTCGGACTCGCCACGGCTCCCCGCACCTTCACAAAGGTGATGGTTGTAGTCGCGGCGGCGTTGCGCAAGGAGGGCATCCTGGTCCATCCGTATCTCGACGACTGGTTGATTCGAGCAAAGTCCAGTCGGGAGTGTGTGCAAGTCACGAGCAGGGTGGTGGATCTCCTTCGGTCCCTCGGATGGGTGGTGAACGAATGCAAGAGTTGTCTGTCTCCGACACAGGATCTCGAGTATCTGGGAGTTTGCTTCGACACAGCACGGGGCTTGGTGTGCCTTCCGGAGCGACGCGTGCTGGAGTTGCGGGCTCTGGTCCGTCTCTTCCGGGGGATGCCAGCTCCGTCGGCGTGGTGGTACCTGCGGCTCCTCGGAACGATGGCGGTGACTTTGGAGGTGGTGCCTTGGGCGCGCTTCCACATGCGTCCGCTGCAGAGTGCTCTTCTGCGACGTTGGTCCAACTAGTTCGACTCGTTAAACAAGAGATTGCCTTGCCCAAAGACGGTTCGCCGATCCCTCCGGTGGTGGCTCTCCACCGAGAACCTGACGCGGGGGATTCCCTTGGAGCCTCCACTGTGGGTTCCGTTCACGACGGATGCGAGCTTAACCGGCTGGGGGGCTCACTGCGAGTCCCGCTTTGCACAGGGGGAATGGTCTCCCCTGGAGGCCTCTTGGTCGATCAACCGTCTCGAATTGCGGGCAGTCCGGCTAGCCCTGGTGGCCCTGGAGACCCTGGTTCTCGGCCGGCCGGTGCGAGTCCTGTCGGACAGTGCGTCCACCGTAGCTTACATCAATCGCCAAGGGGGTACCGGCAGCGTGACCCTGGAGGCGGAAGCGGCGGCCTTGTTCAATTGGGTGCAAACTCGCCTTCCGGCAATCTCGGCGGCACACATTGCAGGCATAGACAATGTCCAGGCCGATTTTCTCAGCAGAGTGCGGGTGGACCCCGGAGAATGGGAGCTAAACCCACAGGTTTACGCGCAAATCGCCCGGCGGTGGGGTCCACCCATCATGGATCTCATGGCGACCTTTCAATCAGCCGAGACAGGGCGCTTCTTCAGCAGGCGAAGGGAGTGCATGTCCGAGGGGCTCGATGCTCTCACTCAGCCGTGGCCAACGTCCGGTCTTCTTTATGTCTTTCCTCCATGGGCTCTGATCGGCCGGGTCGTGCAACGTATCGAGAGCCATCGGGGTCGTGTGTTACTGGTGGCCCCGGATTGGCCCCGGAGGCCCTGGTATGCCGATCTGGTCCGGCTGCGCGACGGCGTTCCTTGGCTCCTGCCCGCGCTACCGGATCTTCTTCTTCAGGGTCCCTTGCGGATGCCCCAAGTGGATCGATTCTCGCTTACGGTTTGGCCATTGAGAGGGCTCGGCTGAAAAGGAAGGGCTACTCCCCCGCGGTGATTTCTACCCTTCTGCGGGCGAGGAAAACGTCCACTTCTCTTACTTACGTTCGGATTTGGAGGATTTTTGAAGACTGGTGCTCCCAGCGGGGAGTCCGGGCGGCGACGGTTTCCGTGCCCGTCGTTTTAAGTTTTCTTCAGGATGGTTTCGATAAGGGCCTTGCGGCTAGTTCCCTAAAAGTCCAGTTGGCGGCTATCTCTTGTTATCGTGGCAAGGTTTTGGGTCATCTGCTCGGGGCTCATCCGGATGTACGCTGATTTCTTACGGCTGTTTTTCATTTGCGGCCCTCCCGCAGAGTTTTCGTTCCTCCTTGGGACTTGAATTTAGTTCTGAGGGCCCTGGTTCGTGAACCTTTTGAGCCCCTGCGCAGGGCGTCTCTGAAAGATCTCACGCTGAAGGCGGTTTTTCTTGTAGCCATCTGTTCGGCACGGCGCATTTCGGATCTCCATGCATTGTCCTGTCGAGAGCCTTTCTTGTCTTTTTCCGCGGATCGGATCGTTCTCCGTCCGGTTCCTTCCTTTCTGCCAAAGGTGGTGTCTCCCTTTCACATGAATCAGGCAGTGTTTCTTCCAGTGCTTTCTTCGCAATCTGTCGGGTCAACGGACAAAGGTCTTCTCCGGCTCGATGTGGGTCGTACGCTCCATCGTTATTTAAAGGTTACCGAGTCTTTTCGGAAATCTGACCGGCTTTTCGTGCTCTTCGGGGGTGCGCGTAAAGGGGAAGCGGCGGCTAAAGCCTCCATTGCTAGATGGCTCAAAGAGGCGATCGCGTCCGCGTATCTGTTGCAACAGCGGTCTATTCCGGAGGGTCTGAGGGCTCATTCCACTAGGGCTCAGGCGACCTCTTGGGCGGAGTATAGCCTGGTTCCGCCGGCAGATATCTGTAGGGCGGCCACTTGGTCGTCTCTGCATGCTTTCAGTAGACACTATCGCTTAGATGTGTCAGCGGCTCGGGATTCCTGTTTTGGTTCGGCGGTTCTGCGCGCCGGATGGCAAGGTCCCGCCCGGTCTTAACTGCTCTGTTACATCCCGATTGTGGAGGACTAAACTGGATTACCGAACAGGAAATGGAAATTACACTAACCTGGTAATTGTAGTTCCTGGAGGGTCCAGTTTAGTCCTCCTTCCCTCCCGACGGTCTGATATGATTATGCGGCGCGCTTTCCGAATGGTTGCTCCTAAGACGGTTCCTCTTGCCGTTCGGTTCCTCTGTTGCAGCCGCGTTTTTTGCTAAGGCAGCTCCTGAGATTCTGGTGGGGAGCGGTGTTTTGATTTCTGGGGCGTCTGTACCGGCGCAATGCAGTGTTCTGACTTCCTCGTTTGGGGAGGGGGTTGGATATTTCTTGGGGGGAACAAATTGTTCTTTAATTAGGTCATTTTGTATATTAATCTAATGTGTTGCTTCGTTAAGTATGCTTTGTTACTAGTACACTGGGGGCTTCTGGGAGCTCCGTCTGCATATATACTACAGAAGATTTGATTGGTCCAGTCTCCCGGCTGCAGGAGGAGGGGCACTACCCGATTGTGGAGGACTAAACTGGACCCTCCAGGAACTACAATTACCAGGTTAGTGTAATTTCCATATTCTTATTCAGGATTCCATGGCAGCCTTGCACATTGCACCCCCCCCCCCCCCTTCTACAGGTTTCTCTAGTGGATCCTATCCTGAAGGGGTTGTGTCGGCTCTCTGGCCTTTTTCCCCTTCCCGCATCCATGCAAAAGCTCATGCCCTCTTGGTGAGAGGCACTGGAGCTTTTGAGGATCTCTAAGGTCCTGCCTTATCTGTATCATCTCCCCAAGAGGAGATTGAGCAGCCTTTTGGGGTCCTGAAGGTGGATGCCCTGTTCATGGCAGTGACTTAAGTGTGCAACTCTTCTAATGGAAGGGGACTCTAGATAAGAGTAAAAGCCCTCCTCAAGAATGCTGTTATGGCTTTGGCCTTGGGTACTTTGGCAGTGTTTTGTGGGTAAAGGGTAAGAGTTCTTGCATGACCTATTCCTCCTATGCATCTGAACCCAAGTAGGCTTGCTCCTCTTGTAGATCCCATTGTTTGTGGGACTCAACAGAAACCTCTTTGGGAGCTGGTAAGCCCCTTGATGATATACAGCAGGACCTTTTTGAGGGACAGGTGGTCAGGGGGGCATTTCTGGCTATTGTGCTCGGAATGGACCCATATCACATTGGACCAATGGGTTCTCAAGGTTCTTGAAAATGGGTACACGTTGGAATTTGTGGAGCCTGTTTGGGGCGTCTTTGTCGAGTCTCTTTGTGGCTCCCTGGCCAAGAGAATGGCGATCAAGGAAACTCTTTAGTGCCTCTTGCAGTTGATGGCTATTGTACCCAAAGCAGGATCTGGGACAGTGTTCCATCTACTTTGTGGTACTGAAGAAAGGCAAGTTCTTCCATCACATTCTGGGTTTGAAGGTAAATGTTAAGCTCAGAGTGCTCATATTCCACATGGAGATCCTCAGGTCTGACAGAGGGGGTTTAAAACGTCATTAGACTTTTGAGGCATACTTCCTGTCTGGGAACAACATCAGCAGTTTCTCTACTTCTGCTTCCTATGCTATCATTTCCAGTTTTGGGTCTGATCATGACCCCTTACACCTACGTCTCAAAAATTTATTTTTTTATTTGCATTTATAAAGTGGTGTACAATAAAAACACAGAATCCCATTGTAAAAAGGGAATTATAGGGGGCTGTTGTCTCAGAGAAAAGTTTAGAGTGTGAGAACAACTCTGAATATGCTGTTAGGTTTACAGGGGGTGTTTATCAATAAGTCAAGGTTACACATTTGTGGGCCTGGTTTCCCACAAAAGTTCCCCAAATATCACCAATTATCAATGAATTGCTTAGACAACAGTTGCTTGGCTACAAAGACTTTTTATTTAGCATAGCAAAAAATAATTGTAAATGCAGAATAGCAAATGCCTGTCTAAGAGATGGCGGACAGCACTCTCTCTCTCTGCAAAGGGAGAAAGTACTGCCCAAGACCCTTTAAAATTACTGTCTTATATATACCTCTCTGCTTCAAATATCTGCTTCAAAATTTCAGATAGTTTTAGCGAATTCAGCATAAATTCTTAGGTGTTTGCAGGCTTCCTGCAAAGCTCTTCCCCAGGACCCTCTTATGTTTATACATCTGGATCTGCTTATCAAGGTCTGCTTATCTATGCATGGCCTGTGACCTCTGCCCCTTCCTGTATTTTTTCATCTGGCACTAATTGAAACCTTCAGGGCAAGAGTATTTGTGCTCATTAGTTTGAATTCTTTGAATTCCTAGCTGGGCCTGTATTTTCATGCTAGGCTCCAATATTGCTAGGCCCAATATTTTGCACACTCCTATACAAAATATGGTTACCCAGACTCCTCCATAGCAGGCCGCATATACCGCATATACTCTGTTATAGCCCACATGCTTGTCTTTTGTGCCTTCCATATGCTGTGTAGTTTCACCAGGTAAGGGTGCAGTCATATAAAGCCAACTTATAAAGCAGACCTGAGCCAAATTTCCCAACATTCTCCACTTTTTCTTTTTTTTTGGAGGGAAGCAAAAGTAATCCCACTAAGGGGCATGAATAACAACCATTTGAGACAGAGAAGGATCATCCAAAGGCAATCGCTGGTACTGTTCCATAGATACAATATACATGGTTTTAGTGCTTTGCGATATCATTCGTTTACAGCAGGCAAGTAAAATGGATAAGGCACAACAGGCAATGATTGCAAACAAGTTATACTTAAAAGTGTAATAAAGAAGGCTTTAAGTCCTACTCCTAAACTAGCAAACCATGAAGCAATACTACCCCAAATAGTGTCAAGTTGAAGTCCACCCTTAAAGGCATCAATATGTAACTCAGAAAGATGCTTTATCTTCATAGCATCAAGGACAAAAATGGTATGGTTAGCGATGACAGTACAACAGTTTGTAGCATTAATGAAAGTGCATGTGCCGCCTTCAGCAGCCAAAAGTAAATCCAAAGCTTGCCTATTCTGCAGAGTCATTTGTGTATTTTGCTCAAGGGACTCAGCTAGGCGTGAGACTTGGTAACAGCTTTCATTTGAATATGCAACAAACATTGCAATCGCCGTACAGCCATACCTAGTTCAGCAGTAAGGGTGGGGGTGGCAAAGGGAATCCAGGCAGTTGCACTAAGGGCATCCAAACAAGTTTTAGTCATGGAATAAGTGGAATTGATATACTCGAATGAGGCCTGAATGGCATCATCCTCGGCTATAGAGGAATCCCAGGGACTAGCATAAGCTGAGGAGCTATGTTTTAATCTATGCAGGGTGGAGCGAGAAGCAGAACGATGGGTAACATTAAGAGGTATCAAGACAGAAAAAGATGAAACTTTGACCAAAGCACAGGGTAATAGGGAGAGGTTAACTACCTGATACAGAGTTTCCCCACACAACCAATAATGACCCCCTACAGCAAAGAGGTTTGTGGCAGGTGTCCATATGCGACTCATATGATGTCTATCAAACCACTTAACAGAAGATTTTCCCGTGGTGGATGAGGTAAGATCCCTCCTGAAACTGGACATTGGGAGATAGCATGAAGTATATGGAGATTCATTCTGAGAACCCGTTGTCAGCACAGCTGAACCATCGTGGTAAATGGGACCAACCCCCACATACCAGTGGGAGTCAGATCCATTAAGCACCAACGGGTTCTCCGTAATATTTCTCCAATCATTTTGCATCTTGGAAAAGTCCATATTACCGGTTTGATTATACCACTTTATCATGACGGAATTACTAGCAAAATGAAAGGACCCATTAATCACATTATATGACAGGTTACACCTGTCTGAAAAAGCAATGGATACATTTGTTATCAAACATAGATCTAATATCATATTCGGGTCAACATATACATGCAAAGGGTCATGTATCATATTCATCGCATGCCATGTCTGGGAACAATTAAAAGCTTCATAACTGGCAGAAAAATTATCTACACAAGCAAGCTGTCCTGCATACTCATTTAAGGGAACCTTTGAAACATGTACCGGAGCATATGATACACCCTTTGGTAAAGGGGTACAAATAATGCAGTCTGCAATGTTCATCAGGGAAACAATGTGTAATACTGATTGCTTCCACAAGTTCAGAGAGCCTCCAGGTAAAGCCCGGGGTGCTCGAGATATCGTCTGGTTAGTCTGGTTCCGTCCCTGGAGAAACAAAGCTAGCTGTCCATCTGGATGTAAACACTCAATAAGGAGCACGATTATGACAGAGATTCCCAGAAGGAGGCACAGGGACGCCCACGGAGTAGGCTTGACAGCAATCATCTTTGGTACTAATAACGCAGCACTGTGGTGAGAACACGTTAGTTCTGTAGGGAAATAAAACTGATTAATCAGATGGGACAGCTGGAGACGCTTTTAGATGGCTGACATGCACCCAAGTATCAGTATCATTCAGTCTGGCAGCGAAGGGGGAAGCAGCAGTGACAATGTGGGGTCCTGAAAAGGTAGGGCAGTCCCAGGACGCACGAGCACAATTTCTTTTATAGACAGTAGTCCCTACAGGAAAACAAGGTAACAAGGATGGATTGGACACAGACTGTGTGACTGCTACACGATCAGCAATTTCTTGGAGCGCAATCCGGAGTCCTGCAAGGTAAGAGGAGAGACTATCATGAATCGGAACCAGAGGCTGTGGCAAGCTAGTTGTGCGCATGTGCCGGCCAGTGGCCATTTCATGAGGTGTCGGGTGTAATCGCTTGATCGGGCTATTACGCAGCTGAAACAGGCACATTGGTAATGCTTGTAGCCAGGTCATGTGACCAGAAGCGCAAATCTTTCTGAGTTGAGTTTTCAAAATGCCATTGCAATGTTCAACAAGACCATTAGAAGTAGGCTTATACACAGAAACATATTTCCACTGAACAGGGAGATGCTGAGTGAGTGCAGATACAAGGGCATTACGAAAATGGGAACCATTGTCAGAATATATGATTTTAGGAATGCCAAATCGGGGTATTTGTGTTTGCAGAACCTCTACTACTTCTTCAGCAGTCTCTTTATTGCAGGGGAAAGCCTCAATCCATTTAGAGCAAGGGCAAACCCACACTAAAAGGTACTGTTTCTGAGCACATCTATGGATTATGTCAGTGAAGTCCACATACCAGGATTCGAAAGGACCACTCAAAACCGGAAAGTGACCTTTGGCTATGGCTTTTCCCCCTGGCTGAGAGTTCAGCATACACACGGGACATTTAGCTACTAATTCCTGAATACGATTTTTCATGTGTGGACACCAAAAAGTGTCCTCTAACATCCCGTGGATATGTGCAGCACTGGAATGATAGACATCATGTATGAGATCTGTTAAATGTTTCAATGCCACCAAACAGATACAAAGTTTCCCAGATGGATGTACCCACACTTTCTTAATTTGGGAGCAACCCAACCTCTCCCAGTTTCCTATCTCATAAGAAACAGCATCCTTCTGATAGTCAGTTAGGTCAGGTACCAGATAGGTTTTCGACCGGGTGACTGGTAAGGTCAGGGGAGCAGTGCTGGTTACTTCTCCAGGACCAAGCAGGAAGTCAGTCCTCACATATGGGTGACGTCGGCGCCGACGGAGCCCTCGTGGAGCAATTTCCCCAGCTTTCAAAGAAAGCCCTTGGGAATTGCAGCGCGCATGCGCGGTCCCCTTCCCGCCCAAGGGTGCCATCTTGCTCAGTCTTCTTTTTTCCGCGGAGCCCTACAGACGTTGCCTGTGATTCCCCGCAGAAAAGTTGATTTTTCTCTATTTTTCTCTATTTTTTCTTCGGTTCGACGCCGGTTCTTTTCCCGCCCGGACTCGCGACGCCGGTTGCAAGTCCGTCCTTTCTTTTTCGGCTTTTTGTCCTTCGTGACAGATTTCGCGCTTTTTTCCTTTTTCCCTGGCAGCCCGGTCTTTCGACCTCGCAGGGGCCCTTTTTCCCCCGATGGCTGCCAGTGGCTTTAAAAAGTGTGACCTCTGTAAGAAACTTATGTCTCTTACAGACACTCATGACTTCTGCCTCCGCTGCCTCGGCCCAGATCATGACCCCATGATCTGTGGGCCATGCGGCAAAATGTCCTCAAAAGCGTTGAGGAGTCGGCAGCACCAGCGGGAGCGTATCTTCTCTGACTCCGGCCGGGCTCGGACCTCGTCAGAGGCTTCGACGTCTCGGGACTCTGGTCCTGAGCATCGTCGGAGTTCCTCTGAAAGGGGGTCTCCTACCCGGGAACATTATCGGAAGAAGAAACCCGCGAGGGCGGGATCGGTGGACGCTCCTGGTTCCTCGAGGGCCAGGTCGCATAGCCCCGATTCCCGTCCCGGGTCCTCGGAGACGGAGAGGCCGTCAAAACATCCTCGACTCGAGGTGGATTTGCCCGCTCACGTAAGTACTGTTGTCCTCGTGGACTCGCCTCCGAAGGACCCGACGTCGGGCCTGATGCCGTCGGGGCCCGAGTCGGGGGTTGCTGGGTCTCCTGAGCTCGGACTCAGGTTGACGGCCTTGGAGTGCAGTCTGTCTGCCTTCTTGGACCAGCAGCGGGCATTGATCGCTGGCCTCGCCGGTGCTTCTACCCTGACCGCCGGGACGTCGACCTCCAAATCGACCCCGGAGACCGAGCCGATCCTCGGTCGAGGTCTCCTTCGGCCTCCCGTTCGGGACCGAGGTCGTCGACGCCGACTCCGTCGGGGCGGATGGCATCAGTGCCCGCCCGACCGGAGCCGATCGACTCCTCCTCCGAGGAGTCGGCCTGGGAATCTGAGGACGAAGAGTCACCTGGTTCCTTTCGGACTCGGTGTGTCCCTTCGGACTCCCCCGAGTCCGAACCTCGGAGACGGTCCCCCCCGGAGGATACCCGGTTCTCGGACTTCGTGAGGGATATGGCCAAGGCCTTGGCCTTCCCTGCGGATCCCGAGGAGGAGCCTCGAGTCGACGAACTCTATGCCCTCCAATATGACTCTCCCCCGAAGGAGGCCTTTATTGTACCGGTTCCTCCAATGCTGGAACGACTTCTCTTCCGCATGTTGGGAGAGCCCGGCGTCGTCGCCGGTGTTAAGCAAGCGGGTCGATTCCATTTATCGAGTCTGCAAGAGCCCTGGCTTCCAAAAGGCACAACTACCGCACCATTCCATGGTGGTGGAATCGGCCATGCATAGACTAAAGAGTCAAAAAATGCACTCCTCGGTGCCCCCTGGTAGGGAAGCCCGAAGCCTGGATGCCCTCGGTAGGAAGTGCTTCCAGGGCTCTATGCTTGCTTGTCGAGTCCAGACATACCAGCTCTACATGGGCATGTATCTCCGGGACCTGGCTAAGGAGCTAGCCGGGTTCTCTGCTGGTCTCTCCGAACCTTTGCAGAGGTTCCAGTCCTTGTCTACTGGTATTCGAGAGTGCTCCAAGTTCATCTCTCGAGCAGCCTACGATGGTTTTGAGGCGTCGGCTCGAGTAGCTGCGGCTGGCATCGGTGGACACCGCCAGGCTTGGCTTCAGACGTCCGACCTCGAGCCTTGGGTACAGGACAACTTGGTCGATGTCCCCTGCTGAGGTGATAACCTCTTTGGCAAGCCCATGGATGAGAAGGCTGCACAAATCGAGACGGAGACTCTAACCAGGACTCGTCTCTCGAGGAAGACCTCTGCCCCTTCTCAAAAGAAGAAGGCCTCGGGGGAAAAAGCCCTTTTACCCGAGGAAAGGTGCTGCCTATAAATACTACCCTCACTATCAGGCCTCAGCGGCTCCCCCACAGGGAAAGCAGGCCAAGGGACGGGGTAATGGGTCCCGTAGGCAGCAAGCCCCCAAGCCTGCACCACCGGCCCCTGCTCAGCAGGGTGGGGGTTTTTGACTTCCTCAGCATAGCTTCTCCCCCTCAGCTGGTTTCTCTCAGCACAGGAGGCCGGCTGGTCCACTTTGCCCACAGGTGGTCCAACATCACCACAGATACCTGGGTGCTTCACATATTTCAAAAGGGCTATCTTCTTCATTTTCACCAGGTACCTCCCTCCTACTTTCCAGGGGAGCCTTCCAGACTCCCTCTGCACAGGGACTTACTCCTTCAGGAGTTAGCAAGTCTCGTTCAGGAACAAGCCGTGGAACCGGTGCCCCCACCACCTGAAGGGTCAAAGGTTTTACTCCAGGTACTTCCTGATTCCAAAAAGAACAGGAGGCCTCAGACCCATCCTGGACTTGCGAAACCTCAACAAGTTCCTTGCAAAGGAAAAGTTCAAAATGCTTACCCTTGGAATCCTGCTGCCCTACCTCCAGCAGGGAGACTGGCTATGCTCCTTAGATCTAAAGGATGCGTATACTCATATCCTTATTCATCCAGACCACAGACAATATCTCAGGTTTGTTGTGGGAGGAAACCATTACCAGTACAGAGTACTGCCCTTTGGCCTATCCTCCGCCCCCAGGGTGTTCACCAAATGCCTAGCAGTGGTGGCGGCCTATCTGAGACTTCAAGGTCTTTTTGTGTTCCCATACCTGGACGACTGGCTCATCAGAGCCCAGTCTGCCCATGAAGCCACTCAGGCTACTCATCGCACTGTGTCTCTGCTCCAGCACTTGGGTTTTGTCATAAACTTCGCAAAGTCCACTTTGCTTCCCTCTCAAAATCTCGAGTTCATCGGCGCAAGATTGGACACGCTTCAGGCGTGGGCCTTCCTCCCTCTGGACAGGGCCAAACGGCTCATGGATCTCGCCAGCCGCTTTCCCAGGCACTTTCTGAGACTGCTCGGCCATATGGCTTCCACGGTCCATGTAACCCCCAATGCCCGCCTGAACATGCGTCCTGCTCAGTGGTGCCTTCGCACTCAATGGCATCAGGCCACGGGGAGCCTAGCGGACTCCGTACAGATCTCCGACCAGCTGGGCTCATCTCTACGATGGTGGCTTCATCTGCCAAACCTAGTGCTAGGGGTGACTTTTCAGCCCCCTACACATTCTCAGGTCCTGACGACCGTTGCTTCTCTCCAGGGTTGGGGAGCACATTGCCAAGGGACTTGTACTCAGGGTCTCTGGACTCCTTGGGAGTCCGCTCAGCAGATAAACTTCCTGGAGCTCAGAGCCATCCGCCTAGCGCTCAAAGCCTTCTCTCACCTGATTTCTCACCAGTCAGTACTTGTCCAGACAGACAACCAGGTTGCCATGTTCTACGTGAACAAACAAGGCGGAACCGGCTCCTTCCTTCTCTGTCAGGAAGCACAGAAGCTCTGCTCTTGGGCCGTCCATCGCAACATCGTCTTCAAAGCTGTCTATCTCCCAGGTCAAGAAAACTGCCTTGCAGACAAACTGAGCAGGATCCTCCAACCGCACGAGTGGAGATTGGATCCGCTTGTGGTTCAGCGGATCTTTCTCCGGTGGGGCCTCCCCACCATGGATCTGTTCGCCAGTCCTCTGAACCGGCAGCTTCCCAGATTCTGCTCTCAACAGCCGCATCCTCTCCGGGTAGCAGCGGATGCTTTTCTGATTTCATGGTCCACAGGCCTCTTGTATGCCTTTCCACCCATGCCTCTGGTGTCTCGGACGCTCTTCAAAGTTCTCAGAGACAAGGCATCGATGATCCTAGTGGCTCCCCGGTGGCCGAGACAGCCTTGGTTCCCGCTTCTGATGCAGCTGGCGGTGGACACCCCTCTTCCTCTGGGGTTTCAGCCCGACCTCGTCTCGCAGGATCAGGGGATGCTCCTGCACCCCAACCTCCGGTCCCTTCATCTGATGGCCTGGCTGCTGAAAGGGTAGTCCTTGCTCCTCTCCAGCTACCTCCAGATACCTCCAGATGTGGAAGAGGTCGTCTTGGCCTCCAGGAGGCCTTCCACCCGGAAGTCCTACGCTCTTAAGTGGCGTCTGTTCTCCGTCTGGTGTACTCAGCAGTCTCAAGACCCCTTCTCCTGTTCAGCTTCAGTGGTCTTGCAGTACTTGCTTTCTCTTTCCAATCTTGGACTTAAGTCCAACTCGGTCAAGGTCCACCTCAGTGCTCTTTCTGCGCATCACATGCCGGTGGATGGTAGACCTCTTTCCAGCCACCCTCTGGTGGCTCGTTTTCTCAGAGGCCTCCTTCTCCTTAAACCACTTTTGCGCCCGCCAGCCCCGAACTGGGATCTCAATGTGATTGTACAGCGGATTACCTGTCTGCCTTTTGAGCCTATGGCTACCTGTCCTCTTCGTTTTCTTTCCTGGAAAACCTTGTTCTTGGTGGCCCTCACTTCTGCTAGACGCGTTAGTGAGCTGCAGGCCCTAGTATCTGATCCTCCTTACACTAGGTTCTACAAGAACCGGGTAGTCCTACGGACTCACCCTAAGTTTCTTCCCAAAGTGGTTTCCCCTTTTCACATCAACCAGGAGGTGGTACTTCCGACCTACTTTCCCAGGCCACACTTCAGCCGAGCTGAAATGGTCCTGCATACCCTGGACTGTAGGAGGGCGTTGACCTTCTACCTTGACCGTACGCGGGAGCACCGAAAGGCTGTTCAGCTCTTCGTGTCTTATGACCCCAACAAGTTGGGGCTCCCTGTCTCCAAGTGTACTCTGTCTATCTGGATTGCGGACTGCATCGCTTGGGCTTACGAGGCTGCGGGCCTCGTGCTGGAAGGTAGAGTCACAGCTCATCGTGTTCGGTCGAAGGCTACGTTAGTAGCTTACCTCTGCTCTGTTCCATTGGCAGACATCTGCCGGGCCGCTACTTGGTCTTCAAGCCAGACCTTTGCAGCCCATTACTGCCTGGAGAGGGAGTCCCGCAGGGACAGTGCTTTCGGTCAGGCAGTCCTCCGTAACCTCTTCGAGTTATAGGCAACTCCTACCCTCCGTCCCGGTTGTTGGGCTACCGGTTGGAGACATATTCAGAGAAGATTCCTTCCTTCTGTGCTACTGACCTCGAGGGAGCTCATTTTTGTGCTTAGGGTCTCCGGTAGCCTTAAGCTTGGGAGTCCCATATGTGAGGACTGACTTCCTGCTTGGTCCTGGAGAAAGCGTAGTTACTCACCTGTAACAGGTGTTCTCCAGGAGTAGCAGGAATCAGTCCTCACAACCCTCCCTCCTCCCCTTGGAGTTGCAGTTCTATGCTTTCGTTTTTCCTAATTTTTTTTCTGTCTTTTCGCTATGTCATCAGACTGAGCAAGATGGCACCCTTGGGCGGGAAGGGGACCGCGCATGCGCGCTGCAATTCCCAAAGGCTTTCTTTGAAAGCTGGGGAAATTGCTCCGCGAGGGCTCCGTCGGCGCCGACGTCACCCATATGTGAGGACTAATTCCTGCTGCTCCTGGAGAACACCTGTTACAGGTGAGTAACTACGCTTTCTTTTGCGAACTGATCTGCCAGGGCATTGCCGATTTGGTGGAAGGCGTCCCTTTGTGTGTGTGTCCAGGGGCCCATTCACAGCACAGAAATAAATTGTTAAGTCTACGTTTCTCTAGGCACTCATAAATCTGATATATCTCATCAAGGTGTGAGATTGCACTGGCTGAAGATGTAATGAAACCTCTTTGTGACCATTTTTTGGTGGAGTACTGTCAGTACTTGTGTTGCATAATGGGAGTCAGTGAATATGATAATGTTCCGTTTTTCCTGATGCAGCAAGACTGCCAAAATTGCACAGAGTTCAGCACCTTGGGCGCTGTAAGTACTCGGCAACTGATATTGCCGAACATCCAGAATGTCACCAGAAGGAGATATCTGTACTGCACTGAAACCAGAACATAGTGACGTCTCAGAACCGTCAATGAACCAGACTTCAGAATTAGGGGGCATTTCGTGAAAAGGCAAAATATTATCTGTGAAAGAAAAAGTGGGGACCTTGTCCCCTTCCTCACCAACAGTAACAGAAACTAAATTCTGTAAGTAGCCAAAAGGATGACCTGCAGGAAATGGCTTGATGAGGATGTGACTGCGTAGCAGAGCAGCACAGAGCTGGTGCACCCGGTATGGGGTAAAGTGGAGAGTATTACTGCATAACAATGCCTCTACATCACCGGAGCAGTACACAGTGAGTCGCAAGGGATGGAAGGTGTTATAGGTCTTCCTGACTGCCTCACTGGTGGCCACTACCCCTCTCTCAACATCAGGCAGAACTATTTCTGTAACAGAAAAAGATCCTGACAAGACACAATTTTACCATCATCCTGGTAAACCACAGCTGCCCACGTGTGATGTCCGTGGAAGCTAATGAGAAACATTGCCTTTGAATAGTCAGGGAGACAGAGACTTGGTGTGTGCGATACATCAGACAAAAGAGACTGAAGCAAAATCTGGTCAGGGGCTGACAGGCTGATGGCAGTGGACCCCTTAACCCCCCCTTTCAAATATTTGTAAAAGGGATGTGTGCGTTGACTGACCTGGGATCCAATTACGGCAGAGGTTTATCATGCTGAGCAGAAATTGCAATTGCTTTACAGTGGTGAGCATCTGTAATTGCAGGCAGTGTTGTCTAGTTTTTTTCTGTCAGGGACAGCATCCCGTCTCCTACTAGGAAACCCAGAAAAGTGACTTCAGTTTGGCAGATCTGTGCCTTGGCCATGTTAATCTGGTAACCACTTTCGAAAAGATAACAAACAATTCTCCAGGACCAAGCAGGAAGTCAGCCCTCACATATGGGTGTCATCGGCGCCGATGAAGCCCCAGCGGAGCATTTCCCCAGCTTTCTATGAAAGCCTTTGGGAATGCAGGCACGCATGCGCGGTTCCCTTCCCGCCTAAAGGTGCCATCTTACCTCAGTCTCTTTTTTTCCGAGAAGCCCACCGGACGTGTGTCCTGTCATCCCGGATAAAAGTTGATTTTTTTTCGGCGATACTCGCTGTTTTTTCTCCCGGTTCGATGCCAGTTTCCCCTCCCGCCAGGTTCGGTACACCGGCATCGAGCCCGATTCTTATTTTCCGGTTCTTGCCCTTCGTGGCTGGCGTTCGTGCCCTTTTTTGCTTTTTCCCTGGAAGACCGGTCCCTTGACCTCGCGGGGACTCTTTTTTTCCCCGATGGCTTCCAGCGGTTTCAAGAAGTGTGATCGGTGTAAGAAATTAATGTCTCTCACCGACACACACGACTGCTGCCTCCGGTGCCTCGGTCCTGATCACGACCCTAAGTCGTATGGGCCATGTGGGAAGATGTCTTCCAAGGCACTCCGAAGTCGCCAGCAGCAGAAAGAAAGGCTTTTCTCGGACTCAGCCTCCGGCCGGGCCCGGACCTCGTCTGAGACCTCGACATCTCGGATTTCGGATCCCGAGCGCCGTCGAAGCTCCTCGGAGAGGGGGTCCCCCGACCGGCAACGCAAGAGGAAGAAGCGGCTCGCGAGGGCATCGTCAGAGGAGGTCCCTGGCTCCTCGAGGGCCAGGTCTAAGACCCCTGACCGTCGCCCCGGGCCTGCGGACCAAGAGAAGCCTGCCAAAGTTCCTCGCGTGGAGCCAGAGTCTGCTGGACACGTAAGCCCTGTAGTCCTTGGACTCTCCTCCCAGGGAGCTGACGTTGGGCCCGGCACCGCCGGGGCCCGAGTCGGTGGCTCCTGCATCTCCCGAGCTGAGTTTCAGGATGACAGCCTTGGAGAGCAGATTGTCTGCCTTCATGGAGCTGCAGCGGGCACTGATGGCCAGCCTGTCTGGCGCATCTGCCCCGACCACCGAGACATCGACTTCGAAGTCGACCCCGGAGACCGAGCCGATACTAGAGTCCATCATGGCTCGAAATCGACCTCGGTCGCAGTCTCCCTCGACCACCTGCTCGGGATGAAGGGCGTCGACGCCGGTGCTTCCGGCATCGAGGCACGTGCTCCAGGGCCCCGTGGGGTCGGACCCTGACTCCTCCGTTGGATGAGTTCGCCTGAGAGACGGAGGATGAGGAGTCCCCCGATATGTTCAAGACTCAGTGCGTCCCGTCAGACTCACTGCAGTCTGAGCCCTGGAGTAGATCCCCTCCAGAGGATACTCGGTTCTCAGAGTTCGTCCAGGATGTGGCCACTGCCTTGGCTATTCCAGCAGACCCCCAAGGAAGAGCCTCGAGCTGAAGAGCTCAAGGCCCTGCAGTATGACTCCTCCGAAGGAGGCCTTTACTGTCCCGCTTCCTCTGATGCTGGAACGGCTCCTCTTCCGAATGTGGGAGGCAGGCCTTGGCACCGGTTTTAAGCAAGCGAGTCGACTCGATCTATCGACTCAGGAAGAGCCCTGGCTTTCAGAAAGCACAGCTACCACACCATTCCATGGTTGTGGAATCGGCCATGCATCGTCTGAAGAGCCAGAAGATGCACTCCGCGGTGCCCCCGGGCAAGGAGGCCTGGAACCTCGATGGTGTCGGTAGAAAGTGCTTACAGGGCTCGATGCTTGCTTGCCATGTCCAGTCTTACCAGCTGTACATGGGCATGTACTTGCAGGACCTGGCCAAGGAGTTGGCCGGGTTCTCTGCTGGACTCTCCAGGGAACCCTTGCAGAGATTCAAGTCCTTGTCCTCGGGGATTCGGGACTGCTCGAAGTTCATGTCCCGCGCCACCTTTGATGGCTTTGCGGCTTCGGCCCGAGTTGCGGCAGCGCGGCTCGACGCCAGGCATGGCTGCAGTCATCGGACCTCAAGCCATGGGTTCAGGACAAGTTGGTCGATGTCCCTTGCCGAGGTGAAAACCTTTTTGGCAAGCCCATGACCGAGAAGGCCGCCCAGCTCGAAACAGAGCACCTTACACGGACAAGGCTGTCTAGGAAGACCTCTGCCCCTTCTCATAAAAAGAAGGGCTCTGGTAAAAAGCCCTTTTATCCGAGGAAGGGCACTGCCTACAAACAGTACCCTCAATATCAGGCTACCCAATCTGCACCCCAGAGTCAACAAGCCAAGGGGGGCAAGATAATGGGCCCCGTAGGCAGGCAGAGGACCCCCAAGCCTCCGGCCCCCGCTCCCACTCAGCAGGGTGGGGGTTTTTGTCTCCTTGAGCGTAGCCTCTCCATCCCTGCTCTCCCAACCCTGCACAGGAGGTCGCCTCGCCCTCTGCCCACCAGTGGCCCCTCATCACCGGGGACAGTTGGGTGTTGGACATAGTCCACAGGGGCTATGCACTACATTTTCACCAACTGCCTCCACCATACTTTCCAGGGGAGCCTCCAAGGCCTTCCCTGCACACAGACCTTCTCCTTCAGGAACTTCAAGGTCTGTTGGTGGATATGGCGGTGGAGCCTGTGCCTCCCTACTTGCAAGGTCACGGATTCTACTCCAGGTATTTCCTGGTGCCCAAAAGAACCGGTGGCCTTCGACCCATTCTGGACCTCAGGAACCTCAACAAGTTCCTAGAGAGAAAAGTTCAAGATGCTTACTCTTGGAACATTTCTGCCCTACCTCCAGCAGGGAGATTGGCTATGCTCCTTAGATTTAAAGGATGCGTACACTCACATCCTCATTCATCCAGACCACAGAAAGTACCTCAGGTTCCTTGTGGGAGGAAACCATTATCAGTACAGAGTACTGCCTTTTGGCCTCACCTCCGCTCCCAGGGTCTTTACCAAATGCCTGGCAGTGGTGGCGGCCTACCTGAGAAATCAGGGAGTCTTTGTCTTCCCCTATCTGGACGACTGGCTCATCAGGGGTCAGACGTGCCAGGAGGCCAGACAAGCCACCCTCGGGACTATTGCTCTTCTTCAAAACCTAGAGTTTGTAATAAACTTCGCAAAGTCCACTTTGCTCCCCTCCCAGAATTTGGAGTTCATAGGAGCAAGGCTGGCCTCTCTCCTGGCAAAGGCTTTCTTGCCAGAAGACAGAGCACAAAGATTGATAGCCTTGGCAAACCAGTTTCTCAACAGTTCACTAGTCTTCGCCAGACTCTGCCTGAGGCTTCTAGGCCACATGGCTTCGACAGTGCATGTGACCCCCAATGCCAGGCTCCATATGAGGCCTGCACAGTGGTGCCTTCGGACTCAGTGGTCACAGGCCACAGGCAGCCTCAGGGACAGGATAAGGGTGTCCAGACAATTTCTGAACTCCCTCAGCTGGTGGCTGCACCCACCCAATCTACTAAAGGGAGTGCCTTTTCAGATTCCTGGGTACACGGTGGTACTGACCACCGACGCCTCCCTGCAGGGCTGGGGAGTTCATTGTCTAGACAAGTGCACCCAGGTCCTGTGGTCTCCTTGGGAGGCTGCACAGCAGATCAATCTCCTCGAACTCAGAGCTATTCGATTAGCACTCAAAGCTTTCTCTCCTACCCTGGCTCATCAATCTGTCCTGGTTCAGACAGACAATCAAGTAGCCATGTTTTATGTGAACAAACAGGGCGGGACTGGGTCCAGACTCCTTTGTCGGGAGGCTCAGGACCTTTGTTCATTTGCCTTCAAGCACAACATGCTCCTCAAGGCTGTGTACCTTCCAGGCCAGTATAACTACCTGGCCGACAGGTTAAGCAGGATTCTGCAGCCCCACGAGTGGCTGCTGCATCCTTTAGTAGTTCAGATGATCTTCCTAAAATGGGGTCTCCCTTTGATAGATCTCTTTGCCAGCCCACTGAACAAGCAACTGCCAAAGTTCTGCTCCAGGCAACTGCATCCTCTGAGAATAGCAGCGGATGCTTTTCTGATTTCCTGGTCTCAGGGCCTCCTGTATGCATTTCCTCCCACGCCCTTGGTGGCCCGAACTCTCTTCAAAATTCTTCAGGAGAAGGCCTCAGTCCTGCTGGTGGCTCCCAGGTGGCCCAGACAGCCTTGGTTTCCACTTCTACTTCAACTGGTGGTGGCTCCCCCACTGCCTCTGGGGTTGCAACCCAACCTTCTCTCACAGGAGCAGGGTTCCCTTCTGCACCCTAATCTCAAAGCTCTCAATTTGATGGCCTAGAGGCTGCAAGGGTAGTTTTGGCTCCCTGGGGCCTACCTCAGGAAGTTGAGGAGGTTGTCCTAGCCTCTAGGAAACAGTCCACTAGGAAAACCTATGCTCTCAAATGGAAAAGGTTTTTTGTGTGGTGTCAGCTACGTACAGAGGATTCTTTCTCCTGTACCGTGCCAGTAGTGCTTCAGTACTCACTGCACTTGTCCAATCAGGGACTTAAGTCCAATTCTGTTCGGGTCCAATTCTCAGCTCTAGCAGCTCACTACTCACTGGTGGAAGGACATTCTCTGTCGGTTCACCCCTTGGTGTCCCGCTTTCTCAGGGGCTTGCTTTTGCTCAGGCCTCCAATCCGCCCTCCTGCCCCTGAGTGGGAGCTGAATGTGGTCTTGCAGCAACTGACTCGCCCACCTTTTGAGCCGATGGCTTCTTGTCCACTACGCTTCCTCTCCTGGAAGACACTCTTCCTGATAGACCTTACCTCGGCTAGGCGAGTAAGTCAGCTTCAGGCCCTGGTCTGTGATAGGCCTTACACAAGGATTTATAGGAACAGGGTAGTCCTTAGGACTCATCCAAAGTTCCTCCCTAAGGTTGTCTCCTCTTTCCACCTCAACCAGGAGGTGGTTCTTCCAACATTCTTCCCTAGGCCTCATGCTAGCTAGGCTGAAGCAGTCCTGCATACCCTGGACTGTAGGAGGGCCTTATCCTTCTACCTTGACCGTACGCAGGGGCATAGAAGGGCTACTGAGCTCTTCGTTTCTTTTGACCCTAATAAGTTGGGGTTGGCTGTGTCCAAGCGTACCTTGTCCATCTGGGTGGCTGACTGTATCACCTGGGCCTACAAGGCGGCTGACCTTCCTTTGCAGGGTCGGGTTACGGCCCTCCGAGTCAGGGCAATGGCTGCCTCAGTGGCTCATCTCCGCTCAGTGCCCTTGGTAGACATCTGCAGGGCTGCAACTTGTTCTTCAAGCCAGACTTTTGCGGCCCATTACTGTCTGGAGAGGGAGTCCCGTAGGGACAGTGCTTTTGGCCAAGCAGTACTCCAGAATCTCTTTTGAGGTTTAGGCAACTCCTGCCCTCTGTTGGGCTACCGGTGGAGGTTGTGTCCTTGAAAAGCCTTTTCTTTGCTGCTGAGACTAGAGGGAGTTCTTGTTCAGCCTGGGTTCCTTGGTAGCCCAGAGCTTGGGAGTCACCCATATGTGAGGACTGACGTCGTGCTTGGTCCTGGAGAAAGAGTAGTTACTCACCTGTAACAGGTGTTCTCCAGGAGCAGCAGGAATCAGTCCTCACAACCCTCCCTCCTCCCCTTCGAGTTGCAGTTGTACATAGTTTCTTTTTCATTTTTGTGTGCTGTTCTTAGCTATGTCATTTGACTGAGGTAAGATGGCACCTTTAGGCGGGAAGGGAACCGCGCATGCGTGCCTGCATTCCCAAAGGCTTTCATAGAAAGCTGGGGAAATGCTCCGCTGGGGCTTCATCGGCGCCGATGACACCCATATGTGAGGACTGATTCCTGCTGCTCCTGGAGAACACCTGTTTCAGGTGAGTAACTACTCTGTTTATCTGTGAGGGCCAGGTTTGTTGCAGCCTCAGCTGTGGAAAGCAGTAAGTTATCTACATACTGTAACAAGGACACATTGCTGGGAAGTTCTGCCCTGAAAGATTGTAAATCAGCAACTAGTGCTTGAGAGAATATGGAGGGACTTTCCACGTACCCCTGGGGTAACCTGGTCCACTGGTAATGCTGACCCTCATAGGTGAAAGCCA
Source organism: Ichthyophis bannanicus (assembly GCA_033557465.1). Classification (NCBI taxonomy): domain Eukaryota; kingdom Metazoa; phylum Chordata; class Amphibia; order Gymnophiona; family Ichthyophiidae; genus Ichthyophis; species Ichthyophis bannanicus. The sequence continues at coordinate 41,495,211 of CM066048.1, read as the reverse complement.
GGAACAGCCTAGATGTGGGTTTTAGAACAATCCCAAAAAAAGCATGGGAAAGGTCCAGAACAGTATGATACTTGTACAGGGTAGTCGTCAGCAATGTGGCAGGGTTTGAGACTACTGGAAACTGGGGTTCAACGACATTGTTAAGTGCATGTAAATCATGAACTATTCGCCACTTCCCATTAGGTTTTTTCACAGGGAATAGTGGGGTGTTGTACGGGGAGTTACTGAGTTCAATGATTCCGTGCTGTAACAGCTCCTGAATCTCCTGGCGAGATCCCTGCAGGGCCTCTGGTTGGAGAGGATTCTGCGGAATCTTTGGTGGTTTATAGCCAGGTTTGATATGAATGGTAACAGGCAGATGTGATTTAACCTGGCCATAGGGGCTGAGGAGCAGTGACCGCTCAGGACCTTTTTCTCCCAGCGGGCCATAGGTGAATTCAATGTGTAATTTCACCAATAAGTCCCTACCCATCAAATTCACTGGGCAATGTGGGGCAAACAGAAAAGAATGAGAAATCTGCTGATCTCCTATTCTTAAACAAATAGGTGTAGTCATGTAAGATGTAAGGGGTCTGCCTTCAAAACCAGTGGTAGTCATTTCTTTTTACTAAGCTGGCATCTCTGTGGTAAAGCAGTTAGTACAGAGGAAGTGGCTCCTGTATCAAGTAACATTTCTGTGGGCTGCTCATTAAGGTATACCATGATCAGAGGTTCCTGATATGTGAGCCTCGCCTGCAAGATATAGATTCCCAGTTATTGTTGGGGTGGGGGTCCAGAATCCCGGGGAGGTGTCCTCAAGGGAAAACGCCTCCTGTCAAAGTTCTTATTTCTGCGCTGGGCACGGCATGAGTGCTGAAAATGACCATAACCACCACAGTTCCAACACTGTGGGGCAGGAGTACGATTATTTTGCTTGTAAGAGGGACCTCGACGCTGTGGCTGAGGATATCGGGGTTGTTGGGCTCCGTTATAGTAAATGCGCTCCTTATCTCTATCCCATACCTCATCACGGGGGTCTGGAACATCATCCTCATAAGGATCCAGATATTCCATGTCATCAATTTTCTCCTGCTGTTCCCTAATTTTTTGTTTTAGTTGTCTGATAAGTTCATCGTTAGATTTGTCAGGATGTGTTTTGACGGCGGATTGGGAATTTTTAATTTCTTGTAATCCTTTAAGTTGAAGGTTTAACAAGCGTGCTTGATCAGGTTTCAGGGTATCTTCCTCTAGAGGCTTAATATAATGCAAAATATGGGCCTGTTGTTTAGGCCACTTCTCGGACTCTAAGGCTACTACAGACTTTAATTTTGCAGTCACGAGTGGGAGTAATGTGTTACACAGGGTCTGGAAAAACACGGGTCTCATGCAAACATCATCGTATGGTACCCCCATTTGTGCTTCCCATAAGTCTTGAAATCGTGCAAGATATGCACTGATATCCTCACCTATTTGGAATCTCATAGTAGTGAGAGGAGCCAAACTGCACTGAGTAGGGTACATCTCCCTAAGGGCATCCCAAATACGAGGACGATACTCATTGAAGGAAGCACCGTCATAAGTGTTATATGTGACCTTCACCTGGGATAACTCTGCAGTGGCGAACACTTGATTTGTCGCACTGTTTCCCAGAGTTTTGGCCAATAAAGCTTTGATATCTCCCAAAGCCAAATTATATCCGGCCGTAATTCTTTCAAATTTTTGAATCCATGTCTCTCCTCTACTGAGAGGAGGTAGACTACTAGCTATACTGGCCATATCAGTAAAATTCCATGGTATATATTTAGTTTTTCCCTCATTTGTGTGGATTATTTGGGAATAGAAGCTGTTTAGTAGCGTTCTGATTCTCATACTTCTCCCAAACCCTAAGACCTGCTTCCATATAAGTCATGTCCCACCTAGGATCACCGGATCCACCTCGAATGCATAATTTGATTGTATTCAGGTGGGTTGTATCTAGTGACCCATCAGGCGGCCACTGCAGCATTTGAGGCTGATTCGCCGTGGTCCATCCATATATATTGGAGGACCATGGGTACACATAGTAACCGTTACCACCTTCCTGTTCAGTAATAAAAGTCAAAATATCCTGTCTTTTCTGTTGGGCAACCATGGTCAGGTCAAAGATGCTCTGCTCAGCTTCCTCATTCTCATCCCAGTCATGCTTTTCAGCTGTCCGTGAGCGAGTTTGGGGTCCCTGCCATTTAGGACTTGTATGAGCATGCTGGTTTTGCTCCCCTGGTTTATATTTTTGTATGTGTTCTTGCAGCGGCAGTGGGGCTACTGCCGCTTCCATTAGTTTTTCCTCTTTACGTTTATCCTTAAGACATGCATCAAGTCTAAGGATGTCAGCAGTATCTGTCTGTTGGCGCTGATTTTGCCATATAGTATAATTAAGCTTCAATTTGGCAGTTTCCTCAGCTATGTGTTTCTCTTGTTCAGCCAGCAGTTTGGAATTGGTTGTCAATTTAGCTTGAGCTTCCGATAAGAGGGCTTTAGCCTCTTCGTATTCACTATAATCAGAGGGCGGGGGACCCACATTGCTGCAAATTTACATGTCCCTCAATCTTAGCCCACATACCACTACCCTCTTCTGCAGCATCGGTAAGAGCTGTCGATAAAGCAGAATCTGATGCTGCGGGGTGAAATAGGTTTGGGTTTTAGTGTGGGTTTGGGAAGTATGACGGGGTCAGAGTAACCAATGGCTGCCAAGGTTTTACTTTGACGCCCAATAGGGAGGTGGAAGGACAGGAGCAGACGGCAAGGGCTCTGGACCTGCCTGCATCCACAGAGAGATATGTCTCAAATGTTCCAATTGGGCTTTACTACATTTATTGAATAGTATGTGATCCCTAATTTTGGTCAGAATGAGCGGATCGAACGACCCCCCTGCTGGCCAGGCAAGGGAGGGTGTCGTCTTCCATTTTTCCCATTGTTTAGAACAATTTTTTATCGAGGCTTCCAGTAGGGGGTTCTGTTTAACAAGGCAATCTATGGGGTTGGGACTGGACTCAGTCCCTTTGGCAGCATCTACGCCCTCTTTGGATTTTCTTTGAAACATTATCAAAACTGTCCCTCTTTCTATAAGTTGTGTAGACCTGGTGATTTCAGTGTTTGGGGACGCTGGGGCAAGGTATTAATAACAGTTGCCTTTTACCGATAGAGAGCAAACCTCTTTATTTACAGAGGGGCTAGTAACTGCGCTTTTACAGATGGAAGTTCAAACCTCAGTATTTATAGAGGCGCGAAGTTACAAATCCAGGATTTATACAGACACACAATCCTTGCGCTTTGTCCAAACCCAGCCAATCCCCTCGCAGTGATGGGGGTATGGAACCATGGATAGGGACACAGTCGCTTCGCACCAATTTACGTACAGTCTCGAGCATACATCAATCAATCCTGGAGATAGAAAGACCTAATGTCTGGGCAAAACTGTCTTTCCCTAATATGTACAACTAAATAGAAACACTTCACTAACAATTTCTACACAGCAAACCTAACAATTTCTACACAGCAAAGCAGAAATTACATAAAATATATATGCATATGTGTAAATTTGGTACTCACCCACCAATCGAACCCGGGTAAATCTTCCATCCTTGTTTGTAGACAGAAAACACAGTACTCACCTACTGGAGTCTTCCTAGGGTATCCAAATCTCTCTCGATGTCACTCAGGATGGTATTCCCATCTTCTGGACCAGCAGAAGGAATCCTCTTCTAATGAGAAGGTATTCGCATCCCTTGTTTTTGTCTTTTAAAAACAGGAGGTAGTCCCTCTGACAAAAATGCAGGCAAGTCAAAACAGCAGTCAGAGGAATCCTTGGGCAATTTAGAAAAATTTAGGAGTATCTAAACTCAATTTAGGGGTGGGTTTTGGCACCAATTGTGGGCCTGGTTTCCCACAAACGTTCCCCAAATATCACCAATTACCAATGAATTGCTTAGACAACAGTTGCTTGGCTACAAAGACTTTTTATTTAGCATAGCAAAAAATAATTGTAAATGCAGAATAGCAAATGCCTGTCTAAGAGATGGCGGACAGCACTCTCTTTCTGCAAGGGGAGAAAGTACTGCCCAAGACCCTTTAAAATTACTGTCTTATATATACCTCTCTGCTTCAAATGTCTGCTTCAAATTTCAGATAGTTTCAGTGAATTCAGCATAAATTCTTAGGTGTTTGCAGGCTTCCTGCAAAGCTCTTCCGCAGGACCCTCTTATGTTTATACATCTGGATCTACTTATCAAGGTCTGCTTATCTATGCATAGCCTGTGACCTTTGCCCCTTCCTGTATTTTTTCATCTCCTGGCACTAATTGAAACCTTCAGGGCAAGAGTATTTGTGCTCATTAGTTTGAATTCTTTGAATTCCTAGCTGGGCCTGTATTTTCATGCTAGGCTCCAATATTGCTACGCCCAATATTTTGCACACTCCTATACAAAATATGGTTACCCAGACTCCTCCATAGCAGGCCGCATATACCGCATATACTCTGTTATAGCCCACATGCTTGTCTTTTTTGCCTTCCATATGCTGTGTAGTTTCACCAGGCAAGGGTGCAGTCATATAAAGCCAACATATAAAGCAGATCTGAGCCAAAGTTCCCAACACCTTGCAAGACAGAATGTTTGTTTACATGTTTCAGGTCAAGCTGGACACAGACATATTGTCCACTTCTAGTCATGACAAGCATTCTGCAGTGTTTAACTTGACCTGTAATATGTAGATAAATAAAAATTAAGTAAAGCTTGGCGCAGCGTGATAAGATGAAATTGTACAATGTGACTTTTTTTTTCTTAATAAAATAAAGTGCTGCGGCAAAGCTAGGGGAGGGGTTACAGGAGACTGCGGAGACTGCTTAGATTTGCAGGCCTGTGAATTTCTCTACTTAAAGCTTTAAGCAGACTTTTTTATGGTATAATTCTGTGTTTTTTTGTTCTCACTTGTTTCTAAAGATCAGAAATAGGAGACCAAAGGTAGAGGAAGGATCCCTTTGTTGCCCTCAGCCAGGCAGTAAGGAACAGATTACATGCAACACCTATCATTAGATCTCAACCTCCACCCCAACCACCCTAAACCCCCACAAAATATCAATTCTAAATAAACTTATAAAAAACCCAAAAAATATGGAATACAATTAATAAAAAAATGAAACAATTGTATAATTAAAATTAAATCAATTCATATCAGCCTCCTCCCCAAAAGGTTGTCTTAAATTTTTTTTTTAAGCCCCACCAGAGTACTTTCAAATCTGTAACACTCCTTAAAACCAAAGGCAGAGAGTTGCATAATAACAGCACTTGCACAAAAAAGCTCCAGACCAAAGCCCCTCCCTTTACATAGTCTGAACATCTGGTACCATCAAACGGTGACCTTCCTCCAAGCACCAGGCTAGTCTTGGAATATATGGTTGTAGACAATATAGCAAATAAGATGCCACATCATGCAATGATTTAAATGTCAATAACAGATTTTAAACAATATGCACTGCTGAACTGGCAGCCCATGTAATTCTCTTAAGTAGATGGCACATGATCAGATTTACTAAGACCTTTAATAAGATGAGCTACAGTATTCTGAGACAGTTGGAAATGACAGAGTCCCCTAACAGCTAAACCTAGCAACAAAGCATTACAATAATCCAGTCATGATAGTATTAATATACTATCTTTAAATTAGATTAAGAAAGTTCTCTGGGAACAAACAGGAAGTCAGTCCTCACATATGGATGACGTTGGCACCGACAGAGCCCTTGCGGAAGCATCCCCCCAGCTTTCAAAGAAAGCCTTTGGGAGATGCCACCACGCATGCATTGTCCCCTTCCCGCCCAACGGTGCCATCTTGCTCAGTCTTCTTTTTTCCACAGAGCCCTTCAGGCGTTGTTTGGCTTGTCCCTGGAAAAAGTTGTTTGTTTTTTTTTCTCCGAGTTTTATATTCACCACCGGTATTCTTCCCGCCTGCCAACCTCATTGCATCGGCTTTGAGTTTGGTTCATTTTTGTAGCTTTTCGTTCTTTTCTTTTCCCGGCGTCTTTGTGCCTTTTTTCTTCCACTGGCAGCCCGGAGAGTCTTCGACCTCGCAGGATACATTTTTTCACCATGGCTACCAGTGGCTTTAAGAAGTGTGATCGGTGCTTCAAAATTGTCTTTGAGCAACACACATGACTGCTGTCTCTGCTGCCTGGGGCCTGATCACGACCCGGTAGCCTGCAGTCTCTGCAAGAGGATGTCCAGTAAGGCCCTCAAGAGCCGCCAGCAGCAGCATGATACGTTTTTCCCCGAGTCCATGGTGCCTCCGAAGGCCAGGGCCTCGTCTGAAGCCCTGACATCTCGGGCAGAACACTCCGAACCTGAGCCTCATCGTGGGTCCTCGGAAAGGGGTTCTCCCTTGAGGGAACCCAGGAAGAAGAAGATACCCTTGAAGGCGACGTCCTTGGATGGTTTTGACTGGCTGGGGGCTGCCGGGTCTCAGCCCACAGTCAGAGACATTCATCCAAGGCGTCAGAGAAGGAGCGGCCTGTGAAGGTCCCCCGGAAGGATCGGACCAGCCTCGGTCCCCAGACACTATCCTTGTCAAGGATTCCCTTTTGGGGGAGCCGGCATCGGGCCAGAGTCCCTCTGTGTCCACACCAAAGGTTGCGGAGCCTTCTGGCCTGGAGTCCAGAATGGTGGCCCTGGAGCGCAGTTTGTCTGCCTTCATGGACCAGCAGTGGGCACTGTTGTCTGCCCCGACCACTGGGCCTTCAACGTCCAAGAAGTCCCCAGAGGCCGAGTCTATCTTTGTTCTGAGTCCTGCTCGACGGGACTGTGGTCATCCCCGGCTAGTCTGCCGGGCACCAGCCGTGGGTATCGTGAGCCCCGAAGCCCATGGAGCAGCCCTCTGAGTCCTCGACAGACTATTCCGAGTGGGAGACAGAGGATGAGGAGTCCCCCGTCACCACTGCGTTGTCCCCCGTCACCACTGCGTTGTCCCCCGTCACCACTGCGTTGTCCCCCGTCACCACTGCGTTGTCCCATCTGACTCTCCCGTCTCAGAGCCTCGATGGAGGTCTCCACCCGAGGATATGGGCTTCCTTGATTTTGTCAAGGATATGTCCAAGACCCTGACATTCCCGACAGTCGGAGGAGGATCCTTGGGCGGTTGAATTGAAAATCCTCCAGTACGAGGCCCCTCTGCAAGAATCGCTCATGGTGCCAATTTCTCCCATCTTGGAGCAGCTGATACTCTGAATGTGGGAGACACCAGCTTTGGTGCTGGTGGTGAGCAAATGGCTCAACTAAATGCATCGAATCTGTCGGAGCTCCAGCTTCCAGAAGTCGCAACTGCCGCATAACTCCATGGTAGTGGAGTCAGCCATCCGTTGGCTGAAAAGTTAGAAGATGCACTCTGTGGTGCCCCCCCGGAAGGGAGGCCCGCACCCTGGATGCTCTTGGCAGGAAGTGCTACCAGGTCTCAATGCTCGGCAGCATCAGCTGTACATGGACATGTACCTGAGAGACCTGGTGAAGGAACTCACCAGGTTCTCGACTGGTCTCTTTAAGGAACCTTTGCAGCGGTTCAAGAACTTGGCCAAAGTAGTCCGTGAATGCTCCATATTCATGTCTTGGGCGGCCTGTGACTGGTTCGAGTCGGAGGCTTGAGTAGCAGAGGCTGGCATTGGGACATGCCGCCAAGCTTGGCTACAGTCGTCCGACCTCGATCAATGGGTTCAGGACAAATTGATTGAAGTCTTCTCCTGCCACAGAGAGAACCTCTTCGGCAAACTCATGACCGACAAGGCTGCCGAGCTGGAGACAGAGTTCATGATGAGAACCAGACTCAATAAAAAGTCCTTCTACCTGAGGAAGGGGGCTGCTTACATTACAGTAACTACCCACCTTATCAGGTCTCCCCAACAGGGTCAGCAGGCCAAGGGACATGTGCATGGCCCACGTAAGCAAAAGGCTCCAAAACCCAAGGCACTGGCACTGGCACCGGCCCAGCCAGGGGGGAATTTTTGACTCCTTCAGCATATAGCCTCTCTACCCCAAGGAGATCAGCAACGCACAGGGGGATGTCTGGCCCTCTATGCCCCGAGATGGGTGACCATCACCACTGATTTCTGGATACTAAGGGTAGTCAGGGAAGATTACTTCCTCCACCTGACTCAGACACCTCCCCCTTATTTCCCAGGAGAGCCCCTCAGATCTCTCCACTGGGACCACCTTCTGAAGGAGTTGGCAGGTCTTCTCGACGACAAAGCGGAGGAACTGGTGCCCAACCACCTCAAGAGCAAGGGGTTCTACTCCAGGTATTTCCTCGTGCCAGAGAGGACGGGGGGTCTTAGGCACATCCTTGACCTGCACAACCTCAACAAATTCCTGGTGAGGGAGAAGTTCAAGATGCTCTCCCTTGGAACATTGCTGCCATATCTCCAGCAGGGAGACTGGATATGCTCCTTAGACCTCAAGGATGCTTATACCCACATCCTCATCCACCCCAACCACAGGCAGTTCGTAGTAGGAGGCAGGCACTTCCAATATAGGGTGCTTCCCTTTGGCCTAGCCTCTGCCCCAAGAGTCTTCACAAAATGCCTGTCAGTTGTGGCCATCTTTCTCCGGCTTCAGTGGGTCTTCGTCTTTCCCTACCTGGACGACTGGCTCATAAAGGAAGGCACAGCCTCAGAGATGCAGCAGGCCACTGCACGCACCATCCGGGTTCTGCAACACTTGGGCTTTGTCATAAACTACCCCAAGTCTCACCTCCTCCCGACACAATGTCTGGAGTTCACGGGGGCAAAGATCGACACTCTTCATTCAAGGGCTTTCTTGCCCAGGGACCGAGCCGATTGTCTCAGGTCTCTAGCTCGGGACATACAGTACTGTCCCTCGGTGCCTGTCCGGCTTCTCCTGTGCCTCCTCGGGCACATGGCCTCCACAGTTCATGTCACCCCAGATGCTCGCCTCCATATGAGGGCGGCTCAGTGGTGTCTCCGGGACCAGTGGTCCCAGGCCACAGGCTGCCTCCGAGACAGTTTCTGTGACCCGCCGATTGGCAGACTCCCTGGTCTGGTGGCAGTTGCCCCAGCATCTTGAGGCAGGCATCCCTTTTCAGACCCCAAGCCCCTCAAGGGTCCTTACCACAGATGCCTCAATGCTCGGCTGGGGAGCCCACTGCAGAGATCTCCGCACCCAGGGCAACTGGTCACCAGACAAGAGCACCCAGCAGATCATCCTTTTGGAGCTCTGAGCCATATACCTAGCCCTGAGGGTTTTCTGTCACTACCTGCGTCATCAGCCGGTGTTGGTCCAGACAGACAACCAGGTGGTGATGTTCTACATGAACAAACAAGAGGGCACAGGGTCCTGGACCCTTTGTCAGGAAGCTCTAACCCTTTGCTCGTGCGCAATCCGACAGGATATCCTCCTGTGGGCAGTGTAGATGCCATGCCAGGACAACCAGCTGGCCAACAGACTCAGCAGAGTTCTCCAGCTGCACGAGTGGCAGCTGGACCCCAGAGTAGCCGATTGGCTCTTCTGGCTCTGGGGGGAGCCAGTGGATGGACCTGTTCTCCAGTCCGGACAACTTTGTTGCTCTGCTTTTGCTCCTGGCAGGCCCACTCCTCCAGGGTGGCAGCGGATGCATTCCTAGTCTCATGGTTGGGAGGCCTCATGTATGCCTTCCCTCTTACGCCGCAGATCGCCAAGACCTTGTTCAGGTCCCTCCACAACAGGGCCTCGCTCATCCTGATAGCTCCTTGGTGGCCCAGGCAGCTGTGGTTCCCACTGCTTCTGTAGTTGACAGTGGAGGCCCCCATCCCCTTGGGGACCACCCCAGGACTCCTCTCTCAGGAAGGGGGCTCTCTTCTGCACCCCATCCCGGAGTCCCTGTCGCTGACAGCGTGGCTACTGAGAAGGTGACTTTGGCCCCTTTAAAACTTTCCGGTTGAGGTGGAGGACATTCTGCTAGCCTCTTGCAAGGTCTCTACTAGGAAGGCTTACGTTCTCAAATGGCGCAGGTTCTCTGCTTAGTGCGCCGTACACAGAGTTGATCCTTTCTCCTGTCCTGTGGCTCTGGTTTTACAGTACCTTCTCCACCTCTCTGTCCAGGCTCAAGTCTTACTCCTTCCGAGTGCACCTCAGTGTCCTGGCAGTGCATCACCTCCCCGGTGAATGGTAAGCCCCTTTCACTCCAGCCGTTGGTGACCCATTTCCTTAGGGGCTTGCTCTTATCAAAGCCCCCGGTTCGACTGCCGGCAACCGAATGGGACTGCAACGTTCTGTTGGGGCAGCTCACTCGCCCACTTTTCGAACCTCTGGCTACCTGCCACCTTCGCTATCTCTCTTGGAAGGTGGTTTTCTTGGTTGCGCTTGCCTCCGCTCGCAGAGTTAGCGAGCTCCAGGCTCTTGTGGCGGAGGCGCCTTATACCAGGTTCTACAAGAACAGAGTGGTGCTTCACGCACACACCAAATTCCTGCCAAAGGTAGTGTCGCCCTTCTATCTCAGCCACGAAGTGATGCTTCCTATCTTCTTTCCAAGACCTCACTCCAGTTGGGCGGAGACGGTCCTTCACACCCTGGACTGTAAGAGGGCCTTGTCCTCCTATAGCCAACGAACTCGGGGCCACCGCAAAGCTTATCAGCTCTTCGTCTCCTATAACCCCCAGTAGGCTGGAGGAGGCGATGACCAAACGTATGTTGTCCACCTGGGGGGCGGACTGTATCGCCCTCACTTATGAGCAGTTGAGGCTCCCACTGGAAGGCCGAGTCACCGTGCACCGTATCAGGGTCATGGTGGCATCGGTGATAAACTTGCTCTCTGTCCTGATGGTTGACATCTGCCAGGCCGCCACCTGGTCTTTAGTCCATGCTTTCGCAGCCCATTACTGCCTGGAAAGAGAGTCTCGACGGGAGAGTGCCTTCGGCCAGGCTGTGCTCCGTAACCTTTTCAGGGTTTAGGCAACTCCTACCCTCCGCCCCAGGCTACCGGAGTGCTAGTTCATGGGACACAGGGGTCTTAGTGTGGTCTGTGTACACAGGCTAATTGCTGCTGCTTGTGGCTCCCCATGAGGGAGCCCCTAGTTTTGCTATGGGCTTTCGGTAGCCTGTAGCTGGGGAGTCCCATATGTGAGGACTGACTTCTTGCTTGTTCCCAGAGAAAGCGTAGCTACTCACCTGCAACAGGTGTTCTCTGGGGACAGCAGGAATCAGTCTTCAAACCCTCCCTCCTCCCCTTGAAGTTGCTCCTTTACCATCTTTTATTTTGCCATCTTTTAGCTATGTTATCTGACTGTGAATTCTTACAATATTAGTCGTTCACTGTTAACTGGATAAGAATCGGAACACTTCCAGAATCTTTTCTTATTGAATATAGCAACAGCCATAAATGTGCTAAAGGAGGTCTCAGTCTTATTTTGGCACTCCTCCTTAGACATACGTCTTAATTGAGTAATGTGCCGTTTAACATCAGTGACCTCCAGTTTATCAAACAGTGATACTAGTCATACTATTATGCTGCCATAGATCTTCAATCCACAAACGGCAAGTTTTTAATATTATATGGCTATATACTTAGCTCCACTGATTTAGAATGACTAGAATCTTCTGTGTTAACAAATCCAATTGATCCCGACGCTTGTCCCCGGTACCGTCCATGCGTTTCACGCTATTGGTTTCATCAGGGGATCATTCATTTCTTTATTGTGCTGTTTACAAATAAAATATAAGATACCTTCACTCCAACTCTCAATTTCCCCTTTCTCCCGTGCAAGTTAAAACTTTCTAAAACAACTTCTTCCCTTACCATATATGCTGCCCGCGTTCGTTAAAGCATCGGATCGATCAACCACATCAAATCTATTTTTCTCTCCGTCCTAGCTAGGAACGCCGCGCATGCGAGGTATGACCTACATCTCCATTTTTAAAGGTCCTCCTCATCCAAACTAATCAAAACGATTCCCTTCTTACAACGCCCCTCCCCTGACAGATGACTACCCCCTCCTTACCCATAGGGGAACTAGCATTCGCTTAACCATATACAGTCAAACCTCGGTTTTCATGATTAATCCGTTCGAAAAAGTCTGACTAAAACCGAAACGTATGAAAACTGAAGCAATATTTCCCATAAGAAATAATGTAAATCCAATTAATCCGTTCCTAACACCCAAAAATATTCACAAAAAATACATTTTATAGAGAATAACTATATTTTTACATACAGAAAACAATGAGAAATAAATATAAATGACTAATGAAATGGATAAATGAACATTTAACATCACTGAAAGCAAGCTAAGTACAGTACTGTACAGTACAGTATGTTAACATCTGGCCTTAGCCACCCCTGACAAGCTGCTGTGCCCAGCTCTCTTCGGAATCACATTGAATTCAGTCCATTAAAATACCTTTACATTATCTGCTCAATGCTTCAGAATGGCAGAAAATCTTAATGATATAGCTTCAGACGTACCCTGCAAGAGAAAGAACTGCCTCCCACATTCATGCAACATCTCCTGCTTACGTTGACAGCTTTTCTTCCCTGCTACCGGGACAAAATCTCAGTCAAAAGACGTTGAAAACCGAAGCAATGCATGAAAACCGGGACAAAATCTCAGTCAGAAAAGACGTTGAAAACCGAAGCGTATGAAAACCGGGGCAAATGAAAACCGAGGTTTGACTGTAGCTAGAAAAGTTATCTTAAGGAATTATCTTAGGAAATCTCTGTTGTACTTCTCATACCATCTAGCTCACTACATTGTGTCTAATTATAGTGGTTCCCCTTAACGCCCACTCACTTATTTAACTTGTCCATCTCTAGGTGATTTCCATCTTGAATAACCCAACTCGCTCTCAACCTATTAGTTATATACACTATTTTATAATAAGTCCACTTCCTTACAACTTCCGCTCCAAGCTCATTCTATCTAATCATTTTATCATAAACATACTGACCAGTTGATATTCACATTAAGACCATTAGGTTCCACGGTTTTTAATCTATAGATCCACCTCTGCTCACTTATTAACAATATCTGATCCAGTGATTTACCCGCTCTACCTGCTTCAACCTTATCTATACACAGGCAGCGTAATTGTTCAAACACATGACCCTTCAATAAGCAATGTTGAACAATTGGAGCCTCCTTTATCTTACATTTTAAGTGGCTTTTGTGTTCTCTCATATGTACTCTGAAGGGGCGTGTTGTTTTACCGATGTAACATAAGCCGCATGGACATACTATAACATAGACAACATCATTAGAGCCGCATGTGTTTGTATATTTTAGAGTGACAGTTATCCCTGAGTATTCAAACTTGGGGGCAGCTATCATGATGTCACAGATATCACATGCTCCACAACTCCGATGGCCCGTGCCCTGTGAACTCTGAATCTGATCTGTACAAGGTGTCGACACCGCTGGGCTTAGCCACTCCTTCAAATTGCAGTCCCTTTGCCACACGCAGCGTACTCTTTTATCAGCTAAGCCAGGAACTGCGGTCAAAACATTACTATGTTTTTTTTAATCACCCGTTGAATAGCCATACTAAGCGGAGAATATCTAGTAATTTAAATTAATATTAACTGAGTCCGTGTCGTCCATCTTACGAGTAGATTTCATTTGTAGTAATGGACCTCTATGATTATACAACGCTCTACAATACGCTTGTTTGACTGTTTTCCTGGGATAACCTCTTTCAAGGAAACTGCCATATAATTGCTTAGACTTACATTTGTAATCGGCCTTATCCGAACAGTTTCGCCTGAAGCGCAAAAACTGGGAAAATGGAAGCCCCTCCTTCAATCGCCTAGGATGCATATTTTGAAAATGAAGGAAGGTGTTCCTGTCAGTAGTTTTTTTTTATATACTGATGTCAACCATTCATTCCTGCCTCTGCTAATCTGCAAGTCTAAATATTGGACTCCCAGACTCTGAAAGACCTGCTGTAAGGATAAAATCTCAGACTCTGTCGACTGTAAGTGTTGGGGGAGGTTCTTCTGAAAGCCATAAAAAAATCAATTTTCGTACTATTCACCTTAAGTGAGAGAAGTCAAAAGCAGCCTTCTAATAATGTCATCTAGGTCTGAATCTCTTCCTGTATGTTATCCCCCTTACTTGACAATGGAAGCAAAATTTGAACATCTGCATGAACATAAAACATAAAATCTAGTGGCCCTTAACCTTTTAAAAACCAGAACCATATAAATATTAAATAGGAAAGGGGACAGTATAGAGCCCCGAGGGGCTCGCCGACCACCGGATGAGTTTTGTTTTTCTCTCTGCAATTTGAGCGTGGGGACTCTGGGGCCTCACTATGTTCTTTTCTTTCCCTAATTGAGGAGGGGGGAAGATCAAGTGAAAGAGAGCCCTAGGGAACCTTCCCCACTAGGCTGCAGACTTTTTTTTTTTTTTTTTTTTAGGAGTTTGGTTTCTCAAGCCTGTTCTCGCCAGTAAGGCCATGCCAGCTAGATCAGTGTGGGGCTTGCGGAGCCCGTCAGGGGTCCCTCTGAGGCTGGTATCTGCTGGAGTGTATGAAAAGGAGGCCTGGATGGTGGAGCAAGGACTGCAGGAGGATGCTGCAGATCCTTTGAGACGAGTAGTTTCCTCCGAAGCAGGGCAGAAAAAGGCCTGCTGCAGCACAAGAGCCAGAGCAGGCAGGGAGGATGGCTAAGGGGCATAGGTTAAAGGGGGACTAGTAGGAGCAGTCTCCACTTTTGGATGAGCCAGAGGTCTTGGACCCGGCTACAGAGTTGAATGTAGAAGGGGAGGAGCTAGAGGAAGGAAAGATTCCTCTGGAGAAGGAGTTCCGCATAGTACAGGTATTCCATCGGGAGGCATTAGCGGTGCTCATTATGGAATCGTTGAGGACACTTAATAGGCCGACAGGTCTTCCGGTGGAGGAAGACACATAAGAGGACCCGCTTCTTCAGGCTGTGCGTAAGATGCAGAAGGTATTTCCCGTGCATAGAGTGGTCAAACAGCTGATCCATGAAAAGTGAAATCTTCCAGAGACTGGTCTCAGGAATATGAACTATGAACAGGCTGTACCCGCTGCCGGAACAAGAGCAGAAACTGCTCTGCACCCACAAGGTGGATGCAGCGATCTCTGCCATTATGAAGAAGACTACAATCCCGGTAGAGGGCAGTACAGCTCTCAAGGATGTCAGATACTAGAAAGCTGGATACCTTGTTGAAGTAGGCATTTGATATTGGTGCCCTCTCGTTACAGACTTCCATTTGTGGAGCTTGAGTGGCCAGGGCATGCCTGCAGTGGTCGCAGGGAGTGCTGGGGGATGTGGCTCCAGAATCGACGTGGTGGCGAAACTAAAATTGGGGATTGCGTACCTGGCAGACACCTGCTATGATCTGATTAGAGGGCTATCTAAGAGTATGGCCTCGGAGGTGGCAGCTCGACAATACTTCTGGCTGCGGGAGTGGGTGGCGGATGCTCCTTCCAAAGCCCAGCTTAACAAGCTTCTGTTTAAGGGCAAGCTTCTATTTGGAGAAGACTTGGAAAAGCTGGTAAAGGACTTGGGAGAGTCAAAAGGTGGCAGCCTTCCAGAGGATAAGAAGAAACAGGCTCGCAGTGCAGTACTGATGTGGGGTCAGCCAAGGGACTTCAGACGTTTCCACACAGTATGTTTTGCACCTTATCAGCGGGGGCGATTCCCCTCTTGGAGTCAGAATTTTCTAAGCTTCCGAGGAGCAGGGCAGGGCTAATATGGCGTATCCCCATCCTCTAGGCCGAAAAAGTCACAATGAAATAAGACCCCCAGGCAGAGGTGCAGCCCTTAGAGGGTTGGCTGCAGGAGTTCTACCCTGCCTGGGTCGATCATTTCTGACCTGTGGGTGCTGGAAGTCATTCGGGAGGGCTATGTATTGCAGTTTGCCAGACCGCTGAGGCCATCTTTTGTGCAGTCCCCCTGCAAGGCACACTGCATGGCGATGGCAGTATGATCCACCCTGGACCGTCTTCTGCAGTTGGGAATCGTGATGCCTTTTTCCGCAGACCAGTGCAGGTCAGATTGGTACTCCATTTATTTTGCGGGGCCCAAAAAGGGCTCCTTTCGACCTATCCTCGACCTCAAGCACTTGAACCAGTGTCTACGAGTTCCCCGATTCCACATGGAAACTTTGTGGTTGGTCATAGTAGCAGTGAGAGAAGGGGAGTTTTTTGATGTCGTTCGATCTCACGGAAGCATATTTACACGTTCCTATCCATTCGGAGCATCAGTAGTTTCTCTGCTTTGCAGTGCCCATGGAACATTTTCAGTTCCGGGCATTACCATTTGGGCTAGCAACGGCTACGCAGGCGGTGGTGGTGGCAGTGGCGCTCTGCCGAGAAGGGGTCCTGGTGCACCCTTACCTCGATAACTGGCTTATTTGCGCAAAGTCAAGGAGGGAGAGCGACGGGCCACCGCATGGGTAGTGGACTTCCTGCAGAGTCTAGGATAGGTGATCAACATCTCCAAGGTCACTTGGTGCTGTCCCAGGAGCTAGAGTACCTGGGGGCGTGCTTTGACACCCTCAGAGGAAAAGTGTTTCTTCCAGTGCAGCGGGCAGAAGGGCTGTGGCAACTAGTGCGTCAATTTCTACAAATGAAAGTGCAGACAGCATGGCATTATCTGCAGCTGCTCAGGACCATGGCGGCAACTCTGGGCCTTGGGCACAGGCTCACATGTGGCCGCTGCAGAGAGCACTGCTGCGCAGGTGGTCCCACCAACACCATCCATTATATCAGTGGTTGCCCTGCACGGAGGAGACCAGTCATGCTATCCGGTGGTGGTTACGGCACGAGAAGCTCACGGCGGGGATGTCTCTTGAGTCAACATGCTGGATCCCGATGACGACTGACGCAAGTCTCTCGGGATGAGGGGCCCACTGCGAGGGGCAGTTTGTGCAGGGGGTAGTGGAGCCCTCAGGAAGCCAGGGAGTCCATAAACAGGCTAGAAATGCAAGCCGTTTTTCTGGCGCTACAGCAGTTTTGATATTGGCTGGAGGGGAAGGCAGTTCGGGTCTTCTCGGACAATGCAACCACGGTGGCTTAAATCAATTGGTAGGGAGGCACGGGCAGTGTGAGCCTGGAAGAAGCCGAGGGACTATTGAATTGGGTGGAAGAGCATCTTCGAGCACTTTCGGCAGCACTTGTGGCAGGAACAGACAACATCACGGCGGACTACCTGAGTTGAGTACAGATGGATCCCGAGGAGTGGATGCTCAGTCCGGAGGTCTTCGAACAGGTGGTTGAAAGATGGGGTACTCTGATTATGGATCTACTGGCGACTTTTACATTGGCCAAAGCGAGCTCTTATCTCCAAGAACAAGCAGGAATGTAGTCTTCACATATGGGTGATGTCAGTTCCAATGGAGCCCATGCGGAACACTCCCCAGCATCCAATAGGAAAGCTTTTGGAAGCATCTCACTGCGCCTGTGTTGCTGCCTTCCCACCTTCCCAACTCTCCCTCCTCAGTTCTTCATTTTCTGCAGAGCCAGCAGGAAGAAAATCCTGTCACTGCAGAAAATTTGTTAATTCTATTTTTTTTGTTTTTTTGTGGTTTGCCTTGCCTTCCCGTCGATACCGGAACCGACTCGTTTGATCTTTTCCTTTCTTGTTTCTTTCCTATCAAAAATAAATAAATAAATAAATAAATTTTCTTTGGGCGCATCGACACCATTTTGTCTACTGATACTATGGAGAAACCAGTTAATGGTTTTAAGAAATGTTCTAAGTGTGGCGGTACCATCTCTGCTACCTACATCCATGATTGGTGTCTCAAATGCCTTGGTCCTGACCACCAGCCTTTAGTGTTTTCTATGTAAGAAGATGAAGCCTACAAATGTGAGCAGCAAAGTTAGGCACACTCTTTTTGCCTCGGATGTGGTTTCTTTGTTATCGACATCATCGAGGATCTCGGGTATCGAAGCATAAGTCTCTTTCGAAGACAGGCCGTCTCCCCAAGGGTAGATCTTTTTACACATCAAGATGCCCTTGAGGTTGATCAGCCAGCCAAACAACCCAAGTGGGAGGACCTTCCCTCCAAAGTCATCGAGGGTCACAGGATGCTCCCAAGGCCTCCATCTCGGGAGAGCTCCTGGTGCCATGCTCTGGGACGGTAGCCCGCATCTCCAGTGCAGATACCCAAGCATCGGCAGGCTCTATGGATCAGCATATCCTGGCCATTGAGCAGAGCTTAGCGGCTCTACTTGCGGCTTCCGTTCCGATCAAATTTTTACTGGTTGTACTGCCGGCACCGTCTGTGGTACCGATGCAAATTGCATCAGCTTATATGCTGCTCGATGCGCTACCGCTCATGCCTGCCCTTGAGTCCATTCTTGGTACCGGGGGTTCATCCAGGCAGATTCCTTGCTTCGGTATCGAGCTTTAGCGGAGCAAGGACATCGTTCATAGTAACATAGTAGATGAGGGCAGCTAAAGACCAGCAGGGTCCATCTAGTCTGCCCAGCAAGATGACAAGAGTAGGTGCAGGCCACCCCCTCCATGTCTTTGTTTAGGGGTGAACCCACCACTCCATGTAGGACACCCCTATTTGTTGAGATGTTAGATGGTTCAGAAGTTATATGTTTCAGTTTTATTTTGCTTTTATCCTGTTGCTGTAAAGGGATCCACTGTGTTTGTCCCATGCTGTTTTGAATTCCGTCACCGTGTTTGCCCCCACCACGTCCATCGGGAGGGCATTCCAAGCATCTACCACCCTTTCAGTAAAAGATTTCCTGACATTGCCTTTCAATTTACCACCTTGCAGCTTCATGTTATGCCCTCTAGTTCATGTTGATACTTCAAGTCTTCCGATTCCAATTCTTCCGATGATGAATTGATCGATACCCGAAGACTTCAAAGTCTACCAGAGGACCCTTCTCCTCCTCTGGAACAGCACATGTCCCCTCCTTAGGATATGTCTTTTCAATAATTTATTTGAGATCTAGCGAGGGGCCTTTCCATAACAGTGACATCGGAGAAAGAACCCAGAGCAGAGGAATTGGAGATTCTCCAATACCCTACAGCTCCTAAGGAAGTGACCACACTTCCAATTCACTGCATTCTTCATATCATCATGCTCCGGATGTGGGACACACCCCTTACTATTTCTCTGCATACTCAATGACTCGATACCATGTATCGAGTACCGGAATGCCCCAGCTTCCAAAAGATGCAGCTGCCACACCATTCAATGGTGGTAGAATCGGCGATGTGTTGAATTAAAAGTTCTAAGACACATTCTTCTAACCCTCCGGGTAGAGAACAGAGAACCCTCAATGTTTTTGGAATCTGGTTTCAGGCTTCCATGCTCGCATCCAGAAGAAGCTCATACATACTCTATATGGGTATGTTCCTCAAAGAGGTTACTAGGGATCTTGAGTCAATGTCTCCTCTTTTCCCTGATAAGAGAGCAGACTATCTCACCCTGATCAGACATACCCAGAATGTCTCAGTTTGTCAATAGAGCAACTTTGACTGCTGTGAGTGAACCAGTAGAGCCACATCAATATGCATCGGTGCATGCAGGATTGCTTGCCTCCAGGCATCAGATTTTGAACAATGGGTTCAAGACAAACTGGGTAATATTCCTTTGCACAGGTGAAAACCTTTTTGGCAAGGACTGACAGGTTAAACCTACTCAGCTTGAATTTTAGAATATTACTTTCAATAGGCTTTCTAGGACCACTGCCAATCCTGCTAAGAAGAAAGCAGCTGCAAAGAAAACTTTCTTTTAATAAGAAAAAGAAGTTTTACCCTTCCTAACAAGGGCTCTACAGATCAACCAACAGTAAGGATTTGTTTTTTTTTTATTATATTAAATTTCTAGCTCTCTGACTGGGAGCTCTTAAAAGGGTTTTTTATATATTTTTAAAGCAAGGTTACTTTCTTTTTGGTGCTTTAGTGAAACTTTCCTTGAGCACAGTAGGTTGCTGAACTCTAGTAACCTCAGTTTTGGAAACTGCTAACACCTAATCAGGTGTTAGTTCCCTCCCTACCCACCCCGACTCCCACCCACCCCTAGTGAGCAGTCTTGCTTTATAGGGCACCTCCCCATTTAACAAATCACAGAGAATTGGACCAGCACATTTTGAATATAATTAATTAGAGATTTAACTGCTTTTTCTCTGAAGGGACAGCTGGGAAACCGGCTGGTACTTGGTAGATCTCTCTTTTGCTTTAACAGATACCTAAGCTCCACGAACAGAACAATGGCTGGGAAAAATCGTATCGCTAAAGCTGTTGCCCCGTTACAGCTTCTGCCTCGGTCCAGACAGAGGTCCTAATGCCAGTTGAAGGACCGGTTCCATGTTCAGGGTGCCTGCATGCTGAAGCTCTGAGGAAACAAGTGGAGGAACTCAGAGAGGAGGTGGCGAGGCTGAGGAGCATTCAAGACAGTGAGAAGTACATTGATGAGATGCTTCTTGCAGCAACTAAGCTCTCCAGCAGAGGAGAAGATGGGTGCCAACAGAATGTTGATGGTTGGACACAAGTCACCAGGGCCTGCAAAATCACCAATTCAACTTCTCCAGCCCTTGAATTGAAGAACTATTATGCAGCCCTGGAAGTGGAGGAGGTGAAAGCATCCCTGGAAAGGGAAGAACCAGAGCTCAAGTACCCCAAAGTTGCAGTATCAGTGACCAGAAGGAATGGAAGGATAGTGGTGGTTGGAGACTCTCTTCTGAGGGGTACTGAGGCGTCCATCTGCCGAACAGACTTGATGTCCAGAGAGGTATGCTATCTGCCTGGTGTCAAAATCCAAGATGTTACAGAGAGTTTGCCGAGACTCATCAAGCCCACTGACTATTACCCAATGTAGCTAATTCATGTCGGAACAAATGATACTGCCAGGTATACCTCGGAACGTATCAAAAGTGACTTCATGGCTCTGGGACAGAGGGTGAAGCAGTTAGGTGCACAGGTGGTGTTCTCTTCAATCCTCCCTGTTGAGGATAAAGGCCAAGGCAGAGAGGCTCGCATCCTGGAGATGAATGCATGGCTGCGTGGATGGTGTCATCGAGAGCGTTTTGGTTTCCTAGACCATGGGATGCTGTTACTAGGGTTGCAGAGCAGAGATGGCATCCATCTGTCCAAGAAAGATCAAGACATCTTTGGTAGTAGACTGGCTAATCTACTGAAGAGGGCTCTAAACTAGATTCATTAGGGATGGGTGAAGAAAGCTCCCAGGTAAGTGAAAGCCCCTAGGTAGGTGATAAATTAAATACCTTTATGGAAATGGGTACCAGGGGTAACATATGGAAAGCAGTGTGTATAAATGCCCGTAGCATGGGAAATAAGATCCCTGATGTTGAAGCTTTGGTGGGAGTGGCTGACTTGGATTTAGTGGCAGTTACAGAAACATGGTTCACAGAAAACCATGATTGGGATGTAACTATACCTGGCTATACTTTATTCAGAAAGGACAGGGTAGGAAGAAGGGGAGGAGGAGTGGCACTATATGTAAAAACTACTATTAAAGCTTTGGAATTAGAGCTTAAAAGGGAGAGAGGAGGCATTGTGGGTTAAACTAGTAAGAGGGAAAGAGAAATCTCTTTGCATTGGTGTGATATACAGACCTCCCTCACAAGAGGAAGAGGTGGACAGAGTTAATTGAAGACATACGCAGCATTGCTAGGAAAGGGGACGTGCTACTGATAGGAGATTTCAATATGCCAGATGTTGATTGGCACATTCCTGCTGCAGTATCATCTCGAAGTAAGGAGATCCTGGATTCTCTACAGGGAGAACTTTTCAGGCAATTGGTAACAGACCCCACACGTGAAGGGGCCATACTGGACTTGGTGCTTACCAATGGTGAAAGTGTTTCTGATGTTGTGGTAGGAGATCATTTTGCATCCATTGATCACTAGATGGTGTGGTTCAGTATTAGGACTAGGGCTGTTAGAATCCATTCAAAGGTGAGGATCTTAGACTTTAGGAAGACTAACTTTGCGAAGATGGGCCAATACCTCAGGGAGTTGTTGGTGGGATGTAGGAAAACAGTGGGCAAAACTGAAAGGGGATATTTTAAGGGCAACCAACTTTTTGTTAAAATGATAAATAAAGGTAAAAGGAAAAGGAGACCGCTATGGTTTTCGAATGAAGTAGCTGAAAAAGTGAAGAAAGAGGGAGGCCTTCATGAAATACAAGATATCACAGAGAGGAAGACAGACATCTGTATTTGGGAAAAACTTAGAGAAGCTAGCAAAGTAGTCAAGAAAGCAAAGATTCAAAAGGAGGAGGAAATAGCCAATGCAATACAATGGGGGGATAAGACATTTTTCAGATATATTAGTGAGAAGAGGAAGGGCAAAAGTGGTATTGTCAGACTCAAGGGTGCAGGGGAGGAATATGTAGAAGCTGACAAGGATAAAGCGGAATTGCATAACAAATATTTTTGTTCTGTGTTCACAGATGAAGAACCAGGAGCAGGACCTCAGCAAACACCCACAAATAGGAACAGAAGTGAGGGACATCTTCAGAAGACTGTGTTTGTGAGAAACTAGCTCAACTTAAAGTAGACAAAGTGATGGGACTGGATGGGATACACCCTAGAATACTGAGGGAACTTGGGGACGTTCTAGCAACTCCACTGACTGACCTTTTCAATGCCTCGTTGGAGTCGGGAGTGGTGCCAAAGGACTGGAGAGAGGCTCATGTGGTGCCTTTACACAAAAGCAGAAGTAAGGATGTGGTTGAATACTACAGGCCGGTTAGTTTAATTTCGGTGGTGAGTAAATTATTGGAAACGCTGCTGAAAGAGAAAATAGTGAGATTTCTGGAGTCCAGCAGATTACAGGATCCGAGGCAGCATGGATTCACCAGAGGCAGGTCTTGTCAGACAATTCTGATTGATTTTCTTTGACTGGGTGACCAGGGAGTTGGACTGAGGGAGAGCTCTAGATGTGGTGTATTTAGATTTCAGTAAAGCCTTTGACACTGTTCCTCACAGGCGACTTATAAACAAACTGAGCACCCTAGGGATGGACCCTAAAGTTACTGCTTGGATTAGAAATTGGTTGGGTGGGAGGCGACAAAGAGTACAAGTAAATGGAGCTCACTCTGAGGAGAAGGATGTTACCAGTGGTGTGCCCCAGTGATCTGTCCTTGGTCTGATTCTTTTTAACTTCTTTGTTAGTGATATAGCAGAAGGGCTGTCGGGTAAGGTTTGCCTCTTTGCAGATGATACCAAAATCTGCAATAGAGTAGACACCCAGGAAGGTGTAGATAACATGAGGAGGGATCTAGCTAAGCTTGAAGAATGGTCTAGAATTTGGCAGCTGGGATTTAATGTTAAAAAATGTAAGGTCATGCATTTGGGCTGCAGCAATCCAAGGGAGCAATATTGTATAGGGGGTGAAGTACTTTTGTCCACTAAAGAAGAGCGGGACTTAGGCGTGGTTGTGTCTGATGATCTTAAAGTAGCTAAACAGGTAGAAAAGGCGACGGCAAAAGCTAGAAGGATGCTTGGGTGCATACGGAGAGGAATGGTTAGCAGAAAAAAGGAGGTGATAATGCCTCTCTAAGTCTTTGGTGCGACCTCATTTGGAGTATAGTATGTAATTCTGGAGACCGCACCTTCAAAAGGATGTGAACAGGATGAAGTCGGTGCAGAGGGTGGCTACTAAAATGATTAGTGGTCTTCATTATAAAGCATATGAGGACAGACTGAAGGATCTTAATATGTACACCTTAGAGGAAAGGTGGGATAGAGGTGATATGATTGAGATGTTTAAATACCTCCGTGGCATAAATGTTCAGGGAGAGAGCCTCTTTCAATTGAAAGCAAGTTCTGCTACAAGTGGATATGGGATGAGGGTGAAGGGAGAGAGATTCAGGAGTGATATGCGGAAATATTTCTTTACGGAAAGAATAGTGGATCCATGGAATAGTCTCCCAGTAGAGGTGGTAGAGATGAGGACAGTAACTGAATTCAAAAAAGCATGGGACAAACACAGAGGATCTCTAAAGGTAAAAAGGGGACTGTTGTAGTTGATATGGAAGGACAGACTAGATAGGCTTTCTGGTCTTTTTCTGTCGTCATATTTCTGTGTTTCTATGTTTCTATTCCCCTGCTTCTCAATACCAGCCTTAGGGTGCTCAGAAGTGGCAATAGCCTCCCAAACAGAAGAAGCCACAGACTCGTAAGGCTCAACCAGCTCCGGAGGCTCAACCTGCTCCTGGCTTTGACTCTTTCCTAGAGAATATAGCCATTCTGCCTCTGAAGAACCCCCATCCCCTCCAGATTGCTGGCAGACTGTCATTGGCCCACAGGTGGCATCTCATCACTTCGGAGTAGTGCACACTGACCATACTGAGAGGGGTACAGACTTCATCTACAAGATTCTCCCTCCCCCACCCTAGTAGGGGAATATCATTCTCAGCCCCCTCTCACTGCTCTGTTTCAGGAAGTGACTTCTATCACAAGGTACCATAGAGGAGGTTCCAACATCTCAACAGGGAATGGGTTTCTATTCTCTGTACTCCCTCATCCCAAAGAAAACCAGAGGATACAGATCCATCCTGGATCTCATAAACCTGAACAAGTTTCTTGTCCACGAGAAGTTCAAGAAGGTCTTCCTGGGCCCCTTCTACCCTATCTCTAGAGTCAGGACTGACTCTATTCTCTAGATCTGAAAGAAGCTTTCGCACACATCCTCATTCATCCAGAACACGGGAAATATCTACGCTTCATGTTTCAGGGAAGACAGTACAAAGTCCTTCCCTTCGGACTCGCCTCTGCCCTAAGTCTTCACAATGTGCGTGACTGTCGTAGACTCATTTCTAAGATTTCTAGGTATATTTGTCATCTCTAGGAACAAGCAGGAATGTATTCTTTACATATGTGTATCGTCTGTTCCGACGGAGCCTGTGCGGGAATGCTACCCAGCATCCAATAGGAAAGCTTTTGGGAGCATCCCACTGTGCCTGTGCCGTTGCCTTCCTGCCTTTCCAACTTTCCCTCTTCAGTTTTTCATTTTCCACGGAGCCGACAGGCAGCAAACCCTTTCACTGCAGAAAATCTTTTTGTGGTTGTGTCTGCCTTCCCGTCGTCAACGCCAATACCGGTACCACCGGTGTGGGTTTTTTTTCTTTTCTTAATTCTTTTCCTAAAAAAACCCACTTTTTTTGAGGGTCAGTCCCCTCTTGGTGCCAGGTGCCATTTTGGGCACTAGGCCCTCCTTTCTTCCAAAATGGAGAAACCATCTAGTGGTTTCAAAAAATGTTCAAAGTGTAGCGGTACCATTTCTGCTACCGACACCCATGATTGGTGTCTCAAATGTTTAGGTCCTGACCATTTGCCATTGGAGTGTCTCCTTTGTAGAAAGATGACAAAGATAGGCCTGCAGAACAGAGCTGCAAAACTCAGCACCCTCTTTGCCTTGGTTGCAATGTCCATTGCATCGACTTCGTCCAGGGCTTCATCTTCCTCCCATGGATCTCAGGTAACTAAACCTAGGTCTTCCAAGACCGGCCAGTCCTCAAATGGTAGATCTCCTAAGCATCGAGATGCTACTAGCGCCCTCGAGGAAAACATACCAGCCAAACAACCCTGGCGGGAGGCCCCTGCCTTCAAAGCATTAATGGGGTTCCAGGATGTTCCCAAAACTTCCACCTTCAGTAAACTCTTGGTGCCATGTTCTGGTGTCGTGGCCTGCTCCACCGGTACTGACATTCAGGCATCGGCAGGCTCCATGGATCAAAGTACCCTGGCCATTGAGCGCAGCCTCGGTACCGCTAAAACTGCTTCAATCGACGCAGTTGTCTGTACCGATATCGGTACCGAATGTACCTGGATCGACCGATGCGCCTTCCTCCATGCTTGTCCCTATGCCGGCCCTGGAATCGGTCTCTGGCATCAAGAGTCCGGTATCGAGGCAGTCCGATGCTGACTTTGATCGATACTGTCAACAAGCAATACGAGAGCATCCGGCCCAACAATACTTTGAATCATCCAGTTGTGATTCTGATGACTGTCTGTCTGTACCGGGGTAGTTCTTATGGAGGATCCTTCTCCTTCACCACAGCTTCAGATGTCTCCCCCGGAGGACGTGTCCTTGCAGGACTTCATACGTGATGTAGCAAAGGGACTCTCGATCACCATGACCTCTGAGAAGGAACCAAGTGCTGAAGAGTTAGAAATTCTTCAGTATCTGGCAGCTCCTAAAGAGGCTGCTACCCTTCCATCCACCGAATTTTGCATGATCTCATGCTTAGGATATGGGAAACACCTTTAATGGTGTCTCCACATTCTCAGAGACT
This sequence comes from Ichthyophis bannanicus, assembly GCA_033557465.1. Classification (NCBI taxonomy): domain Eukaryota; kingdom Metazoa; phylum Chordata; class Amphibia; order Gymnophiona; family Ichthyophiidae; genus Ichthyophis; species Ichthyophis bannanicus. The sequence goes on along the minus strand of CM066048.1, from coordinate 41,468,973 downwards.
CGATACAATGTACCGGGTACCGCAATGTCCTGGTTTCCAAAAAACAGAATTACCACAGCATTCCATGGTAGTGGAATCGGCAATGCGTAGGAATCGGCAATGCGTAGGATTAAGAGTGCTAAGATGCATTCGTCCAACCCTCAGGTCATGAATCGAGAACACTCGATGCCTCTGGGCGTCAATGTTTTCAGTCCTCAATGCTGTCAGCTAGAATAAGCTCTTCCATACTTTATATGGGTATGTTTCTTCAGGAGGTTACAAGAGATTTGGAACTCATGGCTCCACTTCTTCTCGATGACAAGAGCTGACTTTCTCACACTGGTCAAACATGCCCAGAACGTTGCTAAGTTCATGAGCTGCGCAACCTTTAAGAACATAAGAACATAAGATATGCCATACTGGGTCAGACCAAGGTACATCAAGCCCAGTATCCTGTTTTCAACAGTGGCCAATCTAGGTCATACGTACCTAGCAGTTTCCCCAAAAGACACAGGTTCCACAATGCTTGTACTGGGTCAAGCATTGATATCATGGGTCCCTTCTTAATAATGGTTTATGGACCTTTCCTCCAGGAACTTGTCCAAACCTTTTTTAAACCCAGCTACACTAACAGCCTTTACTACATCCTCCAGTAACAAATTCCAGAGTTTGATTACATATTGAGTGAAAAAATATTTTATTTTATTAGTCTTAAATAGTTTACCCTGTAGCTTCATTGCATGTCCCCTAGTCTTTCTATATTCTGATAAGGTAAACAATCGATCTACGTTTACCCGTTCCACTCCATTCACTAATTTATAGACTTCTATCATATCTCCCCTCAGCCATCTCTTCTCCAGGCTAACGAGCCCTAACCTTTTTAGCCTTTCTTCATAGGAGTATCCTTCCATCCCCTTTACCATTTTGGTGGCTCTTCTCTAAACCTTTTCTAATAACGCTATATCCTGTTTAAGATATGGCGACCAGAATTGCACACACTATTCAAGGTGCGGTCTCACCATGGAACAATATAGGCATTATAATATCTTTTGTTTTATTTTCCATTCCTTTCCTTATGATACCTAGCATTCTATTTGCTCTCTTGGCTGCCGCTGCACACTGGGCCGAGGGTTTTAACATGTTATCCACAATGACGACTACATCTTTTTCCTGGGTGGTGGTTCCTACTGTGGAACCTTGCATCATGTAACCATAGTTTGGGTTGTTCTTCACTACGTGCATAACTTTGCACTTGTCCACATTAAATTTCATCTGCCATTTTGATACCCAGTCTTCCAATTTATCAGGATCCTCTTGCAATTTTCCACAATCCTCTTGGGTTTTAACAACTTTAAATAGTTTTGTCTCATCTGCATATTTGATAACCTCACTCGTTGTTCCCCTTTCCAGGTCATTTATGAATATGTCAAAAAGCAGCGGACCCAGCACAGATCCCTGGGGTACACCACTATTCACCTTTCTCCCTTGGGAAAATTGGCCATTTAGCCCTACCCTCTGCTTTCTATCTTTTAACCAGTTCCTGATCCACAATAGTACACTGCCTCCTATCCCATGACTCTTTAGTTTTGCCAAAAGTCTCTGATGAGGGACCTTGTCAAAGGCTTTCTGAAAGTCCAGATACACTATATCAACCGACTCACCTTTGTGCACCTGTTTATTCACACCTTCAAAAAAACATAACAGATTAGTAAGACAAGATCTTCCTTGTCTAAAGCCATGTTGGCTGTCTCCCATTAGGCCATGACTATCTACATGCTGAGTAATTTTGTTCTTTATGATGATTTCTACCATTTTTCCCGGTACTGACGTCAGGCTCACCGGTCTGTAGTTTCCTGGATCGCCCCTGGAACCCTTTTTAGAAATTGGCGTTACATTGGCGATCCTCCAATCTTCAGGTATTACAGATGATTTTAATGAAAATTCACAGATTACTAATAGTAGGTCTGCAATCTCGTATTTCCGTTTTCAACACCCTTGGCCCAGATGATTTGCTACTCTTCAGTTTATCTGATAGTTGTAATACATCTTCCCGATGTATCAATATTTCCTTCTGCACCTTTAAATACCACTTCAGTCATGGGTAACCTCCCTACATCTTCCTCAGTAAAGACCGAAGCAAAGAATTCATTCAGTCTCTCCGCTATCGCCTTGTCGCCTCTTAGTGCCCCTTTAACCCCTCTGTCATCTAATGAACCAACTGACTCTCACAGGTTTTTTGCTACGAATGTACTTGAAAAAGTCTTTATTTTGCGTTTTTGCTTCTGCAGCAAGCTTCTTCTCAAATTCTCCCTTTGCCTGCCTTGCATTTGACTTGCCAGTGCCTGTGCTGTTTCCAGGTTTCGTCGTTTGGCTCTTTTTTCCATTTCCTGAAAGATGCTTTTTTGGCAACAATAGCCTCTCTGACCGCACCTTTAAACCATGCTGGCAGTTTTTTGGACTTCCTTCCACTTTTCTTAAAGCATGGAATACAACTGGTCTGGGCTTCTTGGACAGTATTTTTCAACAGCACCCAAGCTTGATGTAAGTCTTTAACCTTTGCAACTGCTCCTTTTAGTTTTTTTTTGTTTTGTTTTTTAGCTATTTTCCTCATTTTATCATAGTCTCCCTTTCGAAAGTTAAAAGGTAGTATTGTGGATTTCCTTACTATCCCTCCTCCACTAATTAAATCAAAGGCGATCATTCTATGATCACTATTGCTAAGTGGCCCCCAACACCCTTATCTCTTGCGCTAGATCTGGTGTTCCACTAAGGACTAGGTCTAATATGGCTTTGATTGCTTTGAGTGCATTAGCAGAACCTCTCCTGTCTTCATCTGTGCACGTCGCATTGCCTGGTTACAAGCATCTGATTTAGAACAATGAGTGCAAGACTAGCTGGAAAATATTCCTTGCACAGGGAAAAATCTGTTTGGCAAGAATTGGCAGGACAAAGCTAATCAGCTTGAGTCTGAAAACACCACCTTGAACAGATTATCAAGGACTACAGCCAACCCAGCTAGGAGACAGTTAAACCCTTTTTCAACAAGAAAAAGAAATTCTATCCATCTTACACCCAGGCTGTCCACTGCCCAGTTCATGCTCCTCAAAAAGGGCAGCAGCAACCCAGACAGCAGAGAAAGGCTCAAGTCCCCAGAGCTCAACCAACTCAGCAGACACGGCTTCCTCGGGGGCTTTGACTCCTTCTTAGAGAACTTAGTCATCCTGCCCCTGAAGGGTCCAGAGTCTCTCACCATCCCAGGCAGACTCTGTCATTTTGCCGAAAGATGGCAACAGATACAATAGAGAGAGAGTCCAGTGCTCTGATGTTAACAGAGGGTTACAAACTCCATTTTCACAGTGTGCCCCCTTTCACCACCACAAGACAGTTCAATTCCCCTTCACCACTCTCGAGTCAAGAGGTCACCTCACTATTTGCCCAAGGGGCAATAGAAGAGGTACCTATATCCCAACAGGGCATGGGTTTCTACTCCCCCTACTTTCTCATCCCAAAGAAGACGGGGATACAGACCCGTACTGGACCTCAGAGTTGAACAAGTATCTGTTCCGAGAAAAATTCAAGATTATCTCCCTCGGAACACTTTTCCCTTACAGGCAGAGTCAGGATTGGCTATGTTCTCTAGATCTTAAAAGATGCATGTACACATATCCTCATTCATACAGATCACAGAAGGTTTCTTCGATTCCTCTTTCAAGGAAGACATTACCAATACAGGGTTTTACCCTTTGGACTGGCTTCTGCCCCAAGAGTCTTCACAAAATGCATGGCAATAGTAGCAACATTCCTAAGAACTCTGGGAATATTCGTCTTCCCCTACTTAGACGACTGGTTCATCTGAGCATCAACAGCTCCAGAAGCCAGCTCAGCTCTCTCCTGTACAATGCAAATCCTGCAGTACCTGGGACTGGTCATAAACCTCCCAAAGTCTCATCTCACCCCTTCTCAGTCTCTAGAATTCATAGGGACTCTTCTAGACACAAGGTAGTCAAAGGCTTTCCTGCCACAACCACATTGTGTTTGAATACTCTAGCTAGCCTTTCAAGCAGCTATGAAAACTTTTCTAACTGCTCGAGAAATGCTTCAGCTGCTGGGGTATATGGCATCCACTGTCCATGTGGTTCCCTATGCTTGCCTACACATGTGAGCAGCCCAGTGGACCCTAGCCTCTCAGTGGTCACAGGCATCGGGCTGCCTGGGGGACCAAATCAAACTCTACACGCTTCATTTTGTCCATACAGTGGTGGCAATCGCTGAAAAACCTTCTGGTAGGATCTCCCTTTCAGCAGCCACTACAGCAAGCCACCTTGACGACAGATGCGTCCAAGTCAGGTTGGGGGGCTCACTTGGACAATCTCTCCACTCAGGGTCTCTGAACTGAGCAGGAGGCTTGTCTTCACATAAACCTTCTGGAACTCAGAGCCATTTTCTGTGCTCTTCAAGTATTTCAGAACCACCTGAGCTACAAAACGGTTCTTGTCCAAACCGACAACCAAGTAGCCATGTTCTATGTGAACAAACAGGGTGGGACGGGTTCTCAGGCACTGTGCAGTGAAGCTCTATGCCTCTGGGCCTTCGCCAGAGATCTGCAAATCCACCTACTAGCAGTGTATCTTCCAGGCACACAAAATCTCTTGGCAGACAAACTCGATCGAGTACTGCTGCCACATGAGTGTTCTCTTTATCCAGAGGAAATTGCTCGAATTTTTCAGATCTTGGGAACTCCAGATATAGACCTCTTTGCAAGTCTTCAGAATGCCAAACTTCCCCGGTTCTGTTCCAGAATTCCGGCTCAGAACTGTCAGGCAAGGGATGCTTTCCATCTCTATTGAGGTCAGGACTTCCTTTATGCCTACCCACCCATTCCCCTCATTCCCAAAACTCTATTCAAGCTTCAGAGAGACAAGGGCCATATGATCCTCATAGCCCCATGCTGGCCACGACAGACGTGGTAACCACTGCTTCTACATCTCTCTCAAGCCAAGCCACTGGAGTTGGGATGTGCTCCAGATCTTCTTTTCCAGGAGAACGGGACGCTATTGCACCCGAATCCTCAGTCTCTACATATCAGGGCGTGGCTGCTGAGAGCCTAGAAGTCCAGGATATCAACCTGTCTCAACAGGTTAAGGATATCCTTTTGGCTTCAAGAAAACCACCTACAAGACGAGCCTATGCCTTTAAGTGGAAAAGGTTTCTATCTGGTGTTCAAAAAAGGAACTTAATCCCTCCATTTATCATCCTCTGGTCTTAAGACCAATTCAGTGAGGGTCCACCTTAGTTCCATTGCGGCTTTCCATAAGCCCTTGGATGGACAACCTGTCTCCTCTCAACCGCTTGTATTTTTATTTATTTATTTATTTAGACAGTTTTGTATACCGCCTTATCCTTCAATCAAAGCGGTCACAACACAATTGGGGGATACATTTAACACGCAGGGATATGAGACACATACACTAATACTTACAGGGAACATGGGCAGTGGAGGGTTAAGTGGCTTGCCCAAGACCACAAGGAGCATCTGTGGGACTAGAAACCCCAGTCCTTCCGGCCCAAGGTTGCTGTCCTCTAGTGGGATTTGAACCGCCGACCTTCCGGCCTGAAGTATTGCGGTTTATGAGAGGTCTACTCTTAACAAAACCTTCCATTAAGCCACCACCCGTGGCATGGGATTTGAATCTTGTCCTTGGGCAGCTCATGAAACCGCCCTTCGAATCCTTAGCCACTACATCTCTGAAGTTTCTTTCTTGGAAGATAATCTTCCTAATTGCCCTCACTTCTGCAAGACGCATCAGTGAACTACAAGCTTTAGTGGCCGATCCTCCTTATTCAAGGTTTCACCATGATAAAGTAGTTCTTAAGATTCACCCTCACTTTATGCCAAAGGTGGTTTCGCCTTGCCATTTAAACCAGTCTGTTTACCTTCCTATATTCTTCCGTAGGCCTCACACCTCTAATGCAGAAAGGAATCTTCATACTCTGGATTGTAAAAGAGCTTTAGCTTTTTAACTTCAGAGAACTAAGCAACATAGAAAGGTTTCTCAGCTTTTTGTTGCCTTTGACTCCAGTCATCTTGGATTACCAGTTTCCAAGCAAACTTTCTAACTGGATTGCAGATCCTTTGCCCATGAGAGTAAGGGACTTTCTCTCAAAGGTCATGTCACAGCTCACAATGTGAGAGCAATGGCAACCTTTATGGCTAACCTTCGCTCGGTGTCCATTGACATTTGCAGAGCAGCCACGTGGGCTTCGGTACACACCTTTGCAGCCCACTACTGCTTAGACAAGGACTCCCGTCTGGATGCCTCGTTTGGCCAGGCTGTTCTCCAGCATCTCTTTCAGACTTAGTACAACTCCTACCCGCTGTCCTAGGTTTCGATGCCAGAGATCCATGGGAGGAAGCATGACCCATCTCAATCTGGGTTTTACAACTTTCTGAGGTCATCTCCCTGGCATCTCTCAGCTGGGGAGTCTCCATATGTGAAGACTACATTCCTGCTTATTCCTGGAGATAGTGTAGTTACTCACCTGTGAAAGGTGATCTCCGGGAACAGCAGGAATTAAGTCTTCACAACTCGCCCACCTCCCCTAGGAGTTGTCTCTCACTCTCACTCTCTCACTCTTCCTCCTCTCCTTTGTCTCGGCTATAAACTCAACTGAAGAGGGAGAGTTGGGAAGGCAGCGGCGCAGGCGCAGTGGGATGCTCCCAAAAGCTTTCCTATTGGACGCTGGGGAGCGTTCCCGCACAGGCTGAGCCAGTACCGATGATACCTATATGTGAAGACTCGATTCCTGCTGTTCCCGGAGATCACCTGTTACAGGTGAGTAACTATGCTTTCCCTTACTTAGACGACTGGCTTATAAAAGCAGGTACCTCCCAGGAGGTCAGCCTGTCTCTCTCCCGTACCGTGCAGATACTGCAATATTTGGGATTTGGGATAAATCTTCCAAAATCCCATCTCGCTTCTACCCAAACACTAGAGTTCATAGGAGCTCTGTTAAACACTCAGCAGTCAAGGGCGTTTCTGCCTCAGCCCTGCTGTTCTCGTCTTATTCAATCACCATCTCGGATAAGTCTGAGACCAACTAACTGCCCGAGAAATGCTCCATCCCAATCTGCAGTCTCTCCACCTCACAGCACGGCTGCTGAAAGCATAGCACTGCAAGATCTTAGCGTTACTCAGGAGGTAAAGGATTCCCTCCTAGCCTCTAGGAAGCCATCCACCAGATGTTCATATGCGTTCAAATGGCATAGATTTTTACACTGGTATTCCCAGAGGGATCTCAATCCCTTCTCGGCTCTAGTGGAGGCACTCCTCTAGTATCTTCTCCACCTGTCTCATCTGGTCTGAAGACCAACTCGGTAAGAGTTCACCTAAGTACAATTGCAGCCTCTCATCATCCCTTGGATGGACAGCCTATTTCCTCACAGCCACTTGTAGCGCACTTCATGAGAGGCCTTTTACTAACCAAGCCTTCTATCAGACCACCACTAGTGGCATGGGATCTCATTGTGGTTCTAGGGCAACTTTTCAAGCTGCCTTTTGAATCCTTGTCCGTAACCTCGCTCAAGTTTTTAATATGAAAGGTCATCTTCCTTTTTGCCCTCACTTCAGCTAAGCACATTAGTGAGCTTCAAGCTTTGGTGGCAGACCCACCCTATGCACTGTTTCACCATGATAAGGTCATGCTTAGGACTCACCTCCACTTCATGCCAAAAGTGGTGTCTCCGTCTTTTTTCCTAGACCACATTCGTCTAGGGCAGAGGAAACCCTCCATACTCTTGACTGGAAACGTGCCGTAGCATTTTATCTTCAAAGGACTTGAGAGCACTGCAAGGTGTCTGTTTTTAACTCCTTTGACCCTAGTCACCTCGGGTTGCCTGTATCCAAACGTACCCTCTCTAAATGGATAGCAGATTGCATCTCTCTTGCTTATGATAAAGCAGGACTATCCTTTGAAGATCAAGTCTCTGCCCATGATGTTCATGCCATGGCCACCTCGATGGCAAATCTACGCCCTGTAGCCATTGATGAAATCTGTGAAGCAGCAACTTGGTCTTCCGTCCATACCTTTGCTGCTCATTATTGTCTGGACAAGGACTCCCGCTGGGATGCCATGTTTGGTCAAGCTGTTCTCCAGCACCTCTTTCAGACTTAAGGGCAACTCCTACCTTCCGTCCTGGAATTTAATGATACCAAAGATCCATGGAGGATTCATGACCTCTTTAAGCCTACCCTGAGGCAAACCTACATGTTATGAGGTCATTTTCTCTGGTCATTTTTTCTGGAGTCCCATATGCGAAGACTACATTCCTTCTTGTTCTTGGAGATAACGTAGTTACTCTCCTATAACAGGTGATCTCCAGGAACAGCAGGAATTTAGTCTTCACAACCCCCCCCCCCCTTAGGAGTTGTAGGTTTTCTTTACTCTCCTTTTACTCTCTGCTACAAACTCAACTGAGGAGGGAGAGTTGGGAAGGCGGGTAGGGAGTAACGCAGGCGCAGTGGAATGCTTCCAAAAGCTTTCCTATTGGACACCGGGGAGTGTTCCCGCGCGGGCTCCATCGATATCGACATCACCCATATGTGAAGACTAAATTCCTGCTGTTCCCGGAGATCACCTGTTACAGATGAGTAACTACACTTTTTTAGCAGGCAGAGAGAGAGGATGTCGAAGGGGCTGGATGCCCTAGTGCAGGGGTGGCCCATGGAGGGCCTCCTATATTCCTTTCCACTGTGGGCGCTCCTAGGACGCATCATTCAGTGGATTGAGGCGCACCAAGATATGGTCATTTTAATAGCCCTGGACTGGCTGAGGCGCACATAGTATGCTGACCTTGTAAGACTGCAGGTGGACAGGCCTTGGTGCTACCGACCCGGATCGACGACCTGACCCAGGGGCCTGTACGACTGCCTCAGGTGGATCAATTCTCGCTTATGGCATGACTCTGGAAAGGGCTTGCTTTAAGAGGCGTGGCTACTCTGGACCGGTGATCTCAACATTACTGAAGGCCTGAAAAAGGTCCACTTCTCTGTTCTATATTAGGATCTGGTGCATCTTCGAGGCTTGGTGTGCAGATAGTGTCAGCCCTTCAGGGCTACGGTACCTCACTTGTTAGCCTTCCTACAGGTGGGTTTTGAGAAGGGTTTGGCTTTGAGTTCCTTGAGAGCACAGGTTGCAGCCATTTCATATTATCGGGGGAAGATCCGGTGAGTGTCCTTGGTGGCACACCCCATTGTCCATAAGATTCCTGAAGGCAGTGAAGAATCTTCATCCACTGAGACGGTCAGTCATTCCTCCTTGGGATCTCAATCTGGTGTTGACAGCATTGGTGAAGGAGCCTTTTGAGCCTCTTAGTGTTTCCACGCTGAAGGATTTGATTCTTAAGCCAGCTTTTCTACTGGCAATTTGTTCGGCCAGGAGAATTTTGGAATTTATAGCTCTCTGTGCAGGGACCATTCCTTTCCATTTCAAAAGAGAAAGTGGTGCTCCAGCCATTGCCTTCCTTTTTGCCTAAAGTTGTGTTGGTTTTTCACTTGAATCAGCCGGTTTCTCTGCTAGCACTCTTGGGAAGGCAGGAGAGAGACGTAGATTTGCAGTGCTTAGATGTCTGGAGAGTATTTCGGAGTTTTTTGAAATAGACAGCTCCGTTTCGTAAATCAGGTCATTTGTTTGTACTGTTTGGAAGACCGTGTTCATTGGACTTCTTGGACTCTTTGGATGGGTCAGAAGACCTCCTGGAAGAGCAGCCCCTCTGGAGAGTCTGGAGGAGGAGAAGCTACCGGGGTGAGGGAATATCTGATGAGTGAAGATTTTTCACCAGAATGAGCTTCCCTCTCTTTCGGAGTCCTGGCAGTTTTGCGGATTGTGGCGGAGCCTAAATCAGAGTCCTTAGTTTTCAGAGGATCTGCTCTGATGGATGGCATCCGAAAGCCCTCTTGGTCCTTTCAAATCCACAGGGCCTTGAAGGCAGTAATTGTGGAACTGTGGCACTCTTATGGATGCGGGCTTGCACGTTGGTTGGAGTATGGCGAGGCTGTACCCGATTCCCCCTGAGGAGAGGGAGAAGTTGTGCTTGCCGCGTATGGATGTGTTCATGACTGTGGTTACTTGTAAGACCACCATCCCGGTAGAGGGTGGTGCAGCCTTGACCCTCAGGATTGGCGGATGGAAGCCCTGCTTAAGCATGCTTTCGAGGTGTCTGCTCTGGCTCTGCAGAAGGCTATATGTGGCACTTACGTGGCTAGAACCTATCTCCGGTGGCCTCAAAGGATTCCTGAGGAGACTGGCAGATCCCACTGGCCTGGCAGAAGTAGCTAGACTGGAGACTGGGTCAGCCTTTCTGGTTGATCTGCTTTGTGATTTACTTCGGGCGTTTGCTAAGAGCATGGCTACGGTGGTGTCAGCACGGCAGCATTTATAGCTTCACAATTGGTCAGCCGATGTGGCTTCTAAGATACAGCTTCTAAGGTGTAGCAGGCAGACTAGATTGACCATGTGATCTTTTTCTGCCATCATGTATCTGTTTGCTGGGAAGTTGTTGTTTGGAGAGGACTTGAAGCTAGTCAAGGATTTGGAAGACTTCTAGGTGCCTGAGCTGCCAGTAGATAAGCCAAAAAGCCAGCAGAGGAGCCGTGGTTGGGGCTTTTGCAAGTTTCGTCCTGCTCGGGCGATTAATCCACAGAGATCCCAATTTCTGCAGCAGGATCCTTCCTTTCGAGGTGGCTCCGAAGGGGGAGCCTTCAGAGCTCCCGGTGCCACCAAGTCTTCACAATGAAGGTTCGGGGACCCTGGTGGTGATTCAGCATATGGGCGACTGCCTGCAAAGGTTCTTTCCCTACTTGGGCCCAGATTACGTCTGACACCTGAGTGCTGGAGGATCATGGACAAGGAACAGGTGCGCCAAAGAACAGTGGTTGGTATAAAGCAGCTTTATTCGAAGAAAACCCCAATGCGTTTCAGAAAAACCACCTTGTTCAGGGGATACTGGCTTAAAAAACAAAAGCATAAATACATAAAAACATAAATATACAAATATATAAAATATATGTGGGTCAATAAGTGTGTGTTGGGTTGCTCCCCTTGTTTTCCTTGGAGAGGGCATGACTGGCTGAGAATTAGGGATTTGGCTCAGTTTTCTCTTCTTTGTGAGGTTCATACTGGCTGTTGTCAGTTGGCGCAGGTTACTTATAGCATACTTCAAGATTGTGTTCAATCTCTACCTGTTGGTAAATGAGCATAATCCATTAGTCTGGACTGGTGGAGGGACTCCAGGACAGAAAATCAGCAGGTAAGGTCTAACTTCACCTTGCTGACTAATATAGTTCTGAGTTTCTCTGTGCTGCACCTGTGTTTATACAAGTGACGACATCACAGAAAGCTGTTCTAGTGTGCTTCCACCTGCTGGCTGGGGAGCATGATCTACTCATCTGGACTGACCTGGCAGGATTCATGGATAGGAAATTAGCAGGCATGTTAAATTGTCTCCATGAAGAAATTAAATAAAGCAGGACATTTCATGGAATGCAAGATATTTTACTGATGAATTATTGTATTACTAAATAGTATATAATTGCCTTTTTGAGTTCTTGTGGCACTCTGGGAAGTATAAACGCACACAACCTCACTCTTAGATCAACAACCCTAAATTATGTTCTAAACCTATATTTACACACACTCCATTATAACTAATTATTTCACCTACTCCACAATCAATTATATGGGAGAAAGACCTCAGATTAACTCTAAGTCCCACTATGTGGCAAACTTAATCACCATAGGGGAATATAGCTTTCACACATCACCGGTCTCAGAAAACGCCCTTTATCAAACTACAACATTTATTGATTAGCTTCGCAAAAAAGTACTTTTTTATTTTAAATATCTATTTGTTTACTTATTTAAAAAGGACTAATGCCATTTTTATAAAAGAGCTGGTGCTCTATATGCTGTATACTGATCATTGCTTCATCTGAACAGTCTTTCATCTCCAGCATGCCTTCAGCCCAAATTCTGCAAAAGACAGAAGAGCCCCTATGAATTCTAAGGTTTGAGAAGGGGTGAGATGGGATTTTGGAAGATTTATTACAAACCTCAAATGTTGAAGAATCTGCATTGTGCGGGAGAGGGCAGAGCTGGCCTCTGGAACTGACGATGCTCAGATGAGTCAGTCGTCTAAGGGAAGATAAATATCCCTAGAGTTCTTAGAAATGCTGCTACTGCTGCCATGCATTTTGTGAAGACTCTTGGGGCTAAAGCTAGACCAACGGGAAGAACCCTGTACTGGTAATGTCTTCCCTGAAAGAGGAACCGAAGGAACCTCCTGTGATCCTTGTGGATAAGGATATGTGTATATGCATCCTTTAGGTCTAGAGAACATAGCCAATCCTGACTCTGGATGTACGGGAGAAGTGTTCTGAGAGGGATCACTTTGAATTTCTCTCGGAACAGATACTTGTTTAATTCTTGGAGGTCCAGAATGGGCCTGTATCCTCCTGTTTTCTTTGGTATAAGGAAGTAGGGGGAGTAGTACTACTAATACTACTATTGAGCATTTGTATAGTGCTGCAAGTCGTACGCAGCGCTGCATAGACATGTAGAAGTCAGTCCCTGCTCATCAGAGTTTACAATCTAGTCAAGACAGACAACACAGAAGATGTAGGCAGGGATAAAACAAGAGGGAAAGGAAAAGAAAAAGGAGATCAGGTGAGTCAAGATCCAAAAGCAGCAGCGACGAGGTGAGTTTTCAGCCTGGATTTGAAGAGGGTCAGAGAAGGTGCCTGGCATACAGACACAGGTAGCTTGTCCCAGATGTAAGGTGCAGCAAGGTGAAAGGAGCGGTCTGGAGTTAGCAATAGAAGAGAATGGCACAGATAGAAGCAGTTTGCTAGAAGAGCGGTGTTCCCAAGGGGGGTTGTAAGGAGAGATAAGAGAAGAAAGGTAGTGAGGAGCTGCAGAGTGAATGCATTTATAGGTCAGCAGGAGAAGTTTGAACTGGATGCGGAAACAGATAGGGAGCCAATGAAGTGACTTGAAAAGATAAGTAATATCGGCAGTAGTAAGGCTGGCGGAAGATTATCTGCGCAGCAGAGTGTTGAACAGATTGAAGGGCAGAGAGATGATTCAAAGGGAGACCAGCAAGGAGTAGGTTACGGTAGTCTAGACGGGAGGTCATTAAGGAGTGGATAAGCGTCTTAGTAAGAAGCTCAGACCTTATTGGGAAGGTGGCACTTCCTCTATCGCACCCTGTGCGAGAAGGGTGGTGATCTCCTGGCACAGGAGTGTGGTAAGAGGGGGCCGGGAGCTGAACGCTCTTGGAGTGGCGGGAGGGGGCATACTTTGGAAGTAAAATTTGTACCCCTCTGTCACTATGGAGAGAAGTCCAGTGTTCTGATGTTATCTAGTGCCATCTTTTGGCAAAGTAACAGTCTGCCTGGGATGTAGACTGGCTCTGGGATTTCCAGGGGTAGGATAGCTAAGTTCTCTAGCAGGAAGTCAAAGACCTTCTGGAGGCTGGGTCTGCTGAGCTGGTTGAGCTCTGGGGGCCTGAGCCTTCCTTTTATTGCTTTGGTTGCTGCTGTCTCTTCTGGGAAGCATGGACTGGACAGTAGACTGCGTGGGTGTAAGAAGGATAAAACTACCTTTTCTAGTTGGAAAAGGGCTTCTTAACCGTCTTTTTCTTAGCTTGGTTGGCAGTGGTCCTAGAGAGCCTGTTTAAGGTGGTATTCTCGGACTTGAGCTGAGAAGCTTTGTCTTGCCAATCCTTGCCAAAGAGGTTTTCTCACATGCAAGGAATATTCCCCCAGCTTATTTTGCACCCACTGTTCTAAATCAGATGCTTGTAACCAAGCAATCCAATGTGCACCGATGGAAATAGCAGAGGTCCTGCTAATACACTCAAAAGAATCAAAGGTTGCTCTGTTCATGAACTTGGAAACATTCTGGAAATGTTTAACAAGTGTCAGGAAATCAGCCCTCTTGTCTGGGAGAAGAGGAGCCATTAGTTCCAAATCTTTGGTCACCTCCCTAAGAAACTTACCCATGTAAAGTATGTATGAACTTATTCTGGCCGACAACATGGAGGCCTGAAAGCATCGACGACCAAAAGCATCGAGAGTTCTTGCCTCACGACCTGGGGGATTAGATGAATATGTCTTAGCATTTTTAATTTGACGCATTGCCGATTCCACAACCATGGAATGGTGTGGTAACTGCATCTTCTGGAAACCGGGACACTGCGGTACCCGGTACATGGTATCGAGTCTTCGAGAATGTGGAGACACTGTTAACAGTGTTTCCCACATCCTAAGCATGAGGTCATGCAATATCCGATGAATGGGTAAGATCGTGGCCTCCTTAGGTGTGCTGCTGGATACTGAAGAATTTTCAAGTTCTTCAGCTCTTGGTTCCTTCTCGGAGGTCACCGTAATCGGGAGGACCCGAGCCACATCTCGTATAAAGTCTTGAAAAGACATGTCTTCCGGTGGGGAAGGAGCAAGATCTTCTGGAAGAGTCTCTCCGGTACCGATGGATTCATCGGATGAATCAAAATCAGATGACTCGAAGTATCGACGGGCCAAGTGCTCCCGCCCGGCCCGATGGCGGTTCCGATCAAAATCAGCATCAGAATGCTTCAGTACCGGACCCTCTGTGCAGGACACTGATTCCAGGGCTGGCATGGGTGGTAGCGTGGAGAGCGGCACAATGGTCGATGCTGATACCTCTGGTGCCGATACCTCCGGTACCAGTACTGATGGCTGCGGAACAGATTGTAGAGGCTTTAGCGGTACCGAGGCCGCCAGCAGTGCCGCAAGACTCGGCTCAATCTACGTTGATCCATGGAGCCAGCCGATGCCTGGGTATCATTACTTGAACAGTGGGCCACTACCCCAGAGCACAGCACCAAGAGCTCTCCAGAGGTGGATGCCTCAGGAACATCTTGGCACCCCGATAATGCTTTGGAGGCAAGGACCTTCCGCCGGGGGTGTTTGGCCAGTGTATTCTCCTTTAGGGCAACACTTAAAGCATCTTGATGCTTAGAAGGAGATCTACCCTTTGAGGACCGACCAGTCTTTGAAGACGACCTGGGTTTCGTTACCTGAGATTCATGGGAGGAAGATGAAGCACTGGACGATGTCGATGCCACGGACATTGCATCGGAGGTAAAGGGGATGCCGAGTTTCGCAGCTCTTTTCTGCAGGCCCCTCTTTGTCATCTTTCTGCAGAGGAGGTATTCCGACGGTGAATGGTCTGGTTCCAAGCATTTAAGACACCAGTCATGGGTGTCGGTAGCAGAAATGGTACTGCTGCACTTGAAACACTTTTTGAAACTACTAGTTTTCTCTATTTTGAGGAAGAAAGGGACCTAAGGCCCAAAATGGCGCCTAAGCACCTAGAGGGAAAGACCCTCCAAGAAAACATTTCTTGCTTAAAAAAAAAATAGAAGAAAAGAGCACCAATGATACCGGTGCTAGCGTCAACGGGAAGGCAGACGCACCACAAAAAGAAAAGATTTTCTGCGGTGACAGGAATTGCTGTCGGCTCCACAGAAAATGAAAAACTGAGGGGGGAGAGTTGGAAATGCGGGAAGACAGCAGCACAGGTGCAGTGGGATGCTCCCAAAAGATTTCCTATAGGACGCTGGGGAGCGTTCCTGCCCGGGCTCCATCGGTGCAGATGTCACCCATATGTGAAAACTACATTCCTGCTTGCTACTGGAAATAATAGGTTAACAGCTAAGGAAAAGGAGGGACTTTAGTAGCTTTCTCTTTTTTACTTCAACAGTTACCAAAGCTCCATCAGCTGAACAATGGCTGGGAAAAATCGTATTGCCAAAGCTGTTGCCTATGTTGCATCTCCTGCCTCTGCCTCTGTCCAGACAGCCCAATGCCAATAATAAAGCTATAGAATTACAGGGCTTAAAAGGGAGCAAGGGGAGGCACTGTGGATTAAACTAGAAAGAGGGAAAGAAAAGTCCATTTGTACTGGAGTGATATAGAGATCCCCCACAAGGGGGGGGGAGGGGAAGAAGTGGACAGAGATTTGATAGAAGACATGCAGTGTTATCATGAAAAGCGAAGTGCTACTAATAGGTGACTTCAATATGACAAATACTGATTTGCACATCTTTGCTGCGGTATCATCTAGAAGTAAGGAGATCTTAGATTCTGTATAGGGAGAACTATTCTGGCAGCTGGTAATAGAACCCGCATGAGAAAGCATAGTTACTCACCTGTATCAGGTTCTCCAGGGACAGCAGGAATCATCCCTTATATACGGGTGACTTCAGTGCCGATGGAGCCTGCGCAGAAGCATCTCCCCAGTTTCCAAAGAAAGCTTTTGGGAGATGCCATCATGCATGTGTGGCCCCCCTCCCACCCAAGGATGCCATCTTGCTCAGTCAGATGACATAGCTAGGATGGTAATAAAAATAAAACAAGGGAGGCAGGCAACTCCCAGGGGAGGAGAGAGAGTTGTGAGGACAGATTCCTGCTGTCCCTGGAACATTTGTTACAGGCAAGTAACTATGCTTTCTCCTGGAACAAGCAGGCAGTCAGTCCTCACATATGGGACTCCCTAGCTCCAGGCTGCTGAGGACCGAGCCATGACAGCACCAACGGCAACCAGTCGGGTAGCTGTGATTTGCAGAAGATAAGTCCCCAACTGAGAGACTCTTAAAGACCCTAACATCCAGCGGCACCATCACTCCAGTAGCCTGAACACAGAAGGGTCTGAGGGCACACCCTGAACAGATTACAGAATACTGCCTGGCCGAAGGCTTTTTCCTGACAGGATGCAATCTCTAAGCAGTAGTGAGCTGCGAACTATGAATTGAAGACCATGTGGCGGCTTTGCACATCTCTGTCACTGGTACTAAGTGCAGGTTCGCCATTAATGTGGCCATCACTCTCATGCGATGTGCTGTGATCCGGTGGTCCAGGGAGAGCCCAGCTTGCTCACAGGTGTAATATTTCAAAGCTTTCTTCATTACTTTAAGTATTGCTGCTTTTGGTATTATTGCATGCTGTATTTTTTCCATCTTGGTTGCTGTAAGCGGTTTATGATGCATCCTACTAAGACTATGTATATTGTCTCCAGAGAACAGTTTGAGAAGTTGCCCCTTGATGACCCCTCTCTGTCTCAAATGGTTGTTGTCTATACCCCTTAGTGGGATTACTTTTGCTTCCCTCCTCGAGGAAAAAAAAAGAAAGTGGGGAATGAAGGGATAAATTGGCTCAGGTCTGCTTGATATGTTTGCTTTATATGACTGCACCCTTGCCTGCTTGAAATGCACACAGCAAAATATGGATGGCACAGAAGAAAAAGCATGTGGGCTACAAGAGAGTATATGCGGCCTACTACAAAAGAGTCTAGGGAACCACACTTTGGACAGGAATGTGCAGAGCTTGGGCCCAGAGAAAAATACAGGCCAAGCTAGAAATAATGAGCACAAATACTTTGAGCCCTGAAGATTGCAATTAGTGCCAGGAAATGGGATAACACAGGAAGAGGCAGAGGGTTACGGTCAGCTGCACAGATAAGTAGACCTTGAAACACCAGCTGCGAAACCTGATAACCAGGGGAGGGTCCTGGGGAGAAAGCTTTGCAGGAAGCTGCAAACGACATAAGAATTTATACAGAACTTGCTGGAATTTTGCTACAGAGAGGTATATAAGAAGGCATCTATAGAGCATCGTGGGCAGCTTTTCTTCTCTGCTTGTAGAAGGAACGTTGTCCGCCATCTCTGACAGACATTTGCTATCTGCATTTACAATTGTTTTGCTATGCTAAATAAAGAGTTTTTGTAGCCAAGCAACTGTTGTCTGAGCCATTCATTGGTGATAATTGGGAATACTTTGTAGGTGAATTCAGCTTACATAGGCGAGGTCAATACAGTCCGCCACCCAAGTGGAATGACTTCGCTTAGTGAGAGGAAGCCCCAGTCTGCTGGGGTTGTAGGAAACAAAATCTGAGGAGCTTTGCGATGGCCCTGGTCCACTGTAGATAAGACGAGGTTTGTTTGCAGTCCAGTGTATGGAGTATAGTTTCCTCTTGACCGGTGTGAGGCCGCGGGAAAAAGGTGTGAAGGACCACCACCTGGTTGAGTTGGAATGGAGATCCACCTTTGGGAGGAATTTGAAGTGAGTGCGGAGCACCACCCTGTTCTTGTAGAATCTTGTATATGGCGGCTCTGCTCTTTGCTGTGGCACCTCGAAGGCAAACCTACACTCAGTAGCCATCGAAATTTACAAAGCAGCAACTTGGTCTTCCATCCATACCTTTGCTGCCCATTATTGTCTGGAGTCCTGGACAAGGACTCCCGTTGGGATGCCATGTTTGGCCAGGTTGTACTCCAGCACCTCTTTCAGACTTTGATGCAACTCCTACCCTCCATCCCGGACTTTGAAGATACCAGGAATCCATGTGGGATCCATGACCTCATTATACCTACTCCAAGGCAAACCTCTACTGGTTCTGAGGTCACTTTATTTGGGAGCTAGGGAGTCCCATATGTGAAGACTACATTCCTGCTTGTTTCTGGAGATAGCGTAGTTACTTGCCTGGAACATCAGGAGTTTAGTCTTCACAACCCACTCTCCTCCCCTAGGAGTTATAGGGTTTCGTTTACTCTTTTCTCAGCTACAAACTCAACTGAAGAGGGAGTTGGGAAGGCAAGTTGCGCAGTGTAGTGCTCTCAAAAGCTTTCTAATTGGACACTGGAGAGCGTTCCTGCATAGGCTTCATCGATACCGACGTCACCCATACGCGAAGACTAAATTCCTGCTGTTCCCGGAGATCACCTGTTACAGGTGAGTAACTATGCTTTATCTGCTATCATTTATTGTTACTATGTTTTTGTAACTAGTATTTTGTAACTGGCACAGGGGGTCTTCACTTGTCAGGCCCATATCTTTCTTTTAGGAATTCTTTCTATAATTCCGTGGTAACCAGATGGGGCCTTTTTTTGTGCTGACCTTCAATCTTGTCAAGCATGCTGTCTTGAATGATCTCTCTTTGCATGGTGTAACTTTCATATTTTGGACGACACACATGAAGAAAGAAATCATTTGAGAAAGACAGCATGCTTGGTAAGGTTGAAGGTCAGCACAAAGGAGGAAGACCAGCAATTATGGATACAATAACAGCAATGGATGCCGCTCTAGTATCAATTTGCCACCTGACTGAACAGAGTTGAAGATAACTATGCAGAAGGTCGTTATGAGTCGACACCAACTTTACAGCACTTAACACCACCATCACAGATCCATGCGACAGCTTCTAACAGAAACATACAATCCACCTATCTTAGTTCTAGTGTTGCATGTCTGCTTGGTGATGCATTGTCAAAGTGTACCAGAAACTGTATTGAGTGAAAATAATTTGTTTCTCCAAGTGGCATCATTGTCCTTGCAGTCTGTTAAGAAATGCTTTCCAGCAAAAGTGGATTTCTTTCTCATGATATAAATGATTTTTATTGCCAGCACTGAAGTACAGTTCTACTTCTGGCTATCCTAATGTTCTGTGTTTGAGCTTGTGTCCTTAATTGGTTTGAGCTTTTTTTTTTTCTTAACTGTTTAGTGAACTTGGAAGTTTGAGATGGAAGCTTCCAGAAATATGAGGAATTTTGAAGGGTTTTCTTTCCTAATTTGTCCTCCCTCCTTATGGAATAAAAAGATTGGTATTTATAAATAAAAAAATCCATTGAAGAAACCTAGATATCTGTGCAATTTTATGACATTATTTTGCATGAAAAGGTTTGCATGCAGATTAGCAGTAGTAGTAGGAATAGGCTCTTATAAAAGTGTGCAGATGTGTACACAAAAAATAGGGGCACTGAAAGCTAGCATCTATATTTGTGTGATCTGTAAATAGATGTTGCTGGAGGTGTTTGGCGCAGGAGCAGAGTTGCAATGTAGATGCATATTTAAAAAAATATGCATTGAATAGACACTTACACCTCCTTTGGAGCAGGTGTAAATTTGTGCAATAAACTTTATATGCTACTGGTGGTAAATAGTTTTGAATATATGTTATCTATTTATCCCCTGTTATCCATGTTCTCATTTCCTGTTACTTGTAAACTTAACATACGTTTTATGATTAAGTACAAAATTGTTAAAATGTAAACCGCGCTGATGATAAAAGTGCGGTATATAAAAGCTGTAAAATAAATTATGTGACCCTTATGGCCCTTCTTTTTTTTTTCCTCTTTTTTTCCCCCTCTTTTAATATAAAAGACACATGGGTGCTTATGTTGCCCTTTATAAAATAAGGAGCTTTTTGACATTTCACATTTCACATAGGTGTACTGTTATGAATTTACCCCAAGGGATAATATTGTACTTTACTTGATCCATTGACAAGGAGAGGTAGTGCAGGTGCACTTGATAGTAGTCCTTTAGATGGATCTTCATGCTGGGTCATCTCTTCCAGCTCTGGGAATCTTTGACTCCCTGAGCATTCATGGGTATTCTTGTGTTCCTGCCCCCCCCTCCCCCTCGGTCTAACGTTTTCCACCGGTGCCTCAGGATGTGGCTCACTTTCTCCCCTTCACTGGTGAGAAAATTAAAAAAAAAAAAAAGAAAGCCGAACAGGCACAAGAGAAGTAATCACCATTTACTGCCAAAGATTTCCATGGCAGTTGGAAACTTCCCCCGGAGTGTCCTCTATTTTGGGTCTGCCCATGGGGCAGCAGCATGACTGATCTCAACCCCCCCCCCCCCCCCCAGCAATGGGGTGGGAGAATGATAGTACTAAAACAAAAATCTGCTTGCCCAGATGTCAGCCCCATACCGGTGGCAGGAGAAAACAAAGGAGCATGCAGCCGCACACACCTGGACTGCACCTCCATTCTGATTCCCCTGTGCATGTCTGATCTTCTGCTTGAACCTTCAGTGTGTGCTAAAAAGCACATTAAAACACACAACAAAACATGCAGCCTCAGACACTCAACGCCCTGCCGATTCAAGATCTTTCTACAGAGAGCAGCAGCAGCCAGTACTGTGCAGAAAACAGACAAGGTTATCTGGGTAAGAAACCACTTCCATCCACTACAGAAGCCCTTCTTCCCAAGCGACAAGCAGGACCTTCTGTGTCTCCAGAAAGGACCATGTTGGCTCTTCTTCCTACAGCCTTGTCCCCTGCTTCATACAGAATAGAGCCCAACCAGCCGGGATCCCATTTTACTGCTGCTACACAAAGTCTTAAGACGCACAAATCTTGCTATTACATACCATGAGAGGCCTTACTAAGGCCCCCCATCCCATTAGCCTGCTCCTTTCAGAAACCATTTACAGTGTGTCAACATTATTTGCATCCTTGCAGATCAACCACTTAATGTCCAATATCTCCTTAAAAAAAAAAGTGGCCAGTGAAATGGTTTTGGACTATATATGCATGCATATTTGACATACAAAATATAAAATAAAACAAGACTAATTAAAAAAGGATATAGTATAAAAATTGGCGGCAGGGGGGGCGGTGGGGGGCTGGGGGCAGGGGGGGCGGCAGGGGGGGGCGGCGGGGGAAGAGAGACAGCTTTGCTGCCAAGCTCCTAACAGAAGAGAAGCGGCCAACAAAGTGAGAGCCTGAATCCAAGACTAGGGAATCATCCTTCACCACTGCATCCGCTGCCTCCTGTAGTAAGGATGACAAGGGTAGGACACCCCTGTCCCCCCTGCTGTCCCAGGATGCATCAGAAACCTCCATTTAGGAATCATAGAAGCTGGAGTCTGACAACATAACTTTCCATAGACCAGACAATGTTTCTTAGAAGGTGGCATGTATCCTTGCAAATAATGTGTGAAGTACGTGTCACTAACAGCCCAGCTTTCACAGGCTCAGGGCATGTTAATAAAACGTATTGCAATGTGCATTCCAGCCACACCACACATTTTTGAGGCTCAGACATGTTATTTTCAAACTCTGGCTGGTTCAGCAATTTAAAAACCTTTGACTACATCTGCTTTGCATTCAACAAGTACATTAATTTGCTACTATTTACCTTTTTTTTTTTTGTTTTGTGTTTTTTTTGTGCCATCAAGTCAATTCTGACTCCTGGCGACCCAGAAGTCCTTGGTTTCTTGGCAAGATATGACCGGAAGTAAATTGCCAGATCTTTGCTTCAGAGGCAATGGAGGGTAAAGTGACTTGCCCATGGTCACAAGGTGTGCCAGTGGGAATTGAACCCTAGTCTCTTGGGTAGGAGGCGGCTGTTCTAATCACTAGGCTACTCCTCCACTCACCTACTGCAATCTCCTCTATCTTAGACTTCCTAACAAGCAGTTAAGAAAATTGCAGATAGCCCAATATGTAGCAGCTCTGCCAATTGCTGGATTACAGAAATATGATAGTATTCAACAGGCACTGACCGACAGTCATATTGGTCCTACAATGAGCATATTACATTGCTCTTGTATATAGTTATATGATATTATAAGTTTAAGGTTGTACATGTGTTATTTCCATCAGTTCCTTGTGTTCAGTTCCATGTACAACAGTAGTAATCTCCAGGAACAAGCAGGAATGAGTCTTCACATATGGGTTTCGTCGGTACCTGCGGAGCCTGCGCGGGAACGATCCCCAGCTTCCAATCAGAAAGCCTTTGGGAGCATCCCACAGCGCCTGCGTGCTGCCTTCCCGCCTTTCCCAACTGTCTCTCCTCAGTTCTTCTTTTTCCGCAGAGCCAGCAGGTCATGTTCCTGTCACCGCAGAAGAATTTCCTTATTTTTTCTTTATTTCTTTTGTGTCGCGTCTGCCGCCTTCGACACTCTACTGGTACCGCCGGTCTTTATTATTTTCTTCTTGTAAAAAAAAAAAAAGCACTTTTTTCCATTCTTTTTCTTCAGGTGCACTTGCGTTTTGGGCCTTAGGCCCAAAACATTTTTTCCTTAATATGGAAAAGCCTGCCTCAGGATTTAAGAAGTGCACAAAATGTGGCGGTACCATTTCCATCACCGACACCCATGACTGGTGTCTAAAATGTTTAGGTCCTGACCATTCCATAACAGATTGTATGTCCTGTTCTATGATGTCTAAAAGAGGTCGGCAGAACCGAGCTGCCAAGCTCAGTACCCTGTTTCCCTCTGATGCGACTTCGACGTCTTCCAGGGCTGCTTCTTCCTCACATGGATCTCAGGTAACTAAACATAAATCCTGCCGGTCCTCAAAGGGTAGATCTCCTTCTAAGCATCAAGATGCCTCTGGCGTTGCCCTCGAGGATTCTGCACTGGCAAAATTACCCTGGCGGGAGGCTTCGGCCTCTAAAGCATCATCATCGGGGTTCCAGGATGATCTCGATGGCGTGGCCTCGACAGATTTCCTGGTGCCATGCTCTGGGGTACTGGTGGCTTCCACCAGTACCGACTTCCAAGCATTGGCGGCGTCGATGGATCGGAGGATTCTGTCCATAGAACGCAGTCTGGCGGCTTTCCTTGTGGCATCGACGCCCATGGTTCCGCAACAGACTACTCCGCCGGTACTGGCTCTAGCATCGCCATCGGTACCGATCCTGGTACCAGTGGCATCGACATGAGCATTGGTGTCTGCTATGCCGGTACTCTGTCCTCTGAAGCCCTCCGGTACCGATACCCCGGTACCGGTTATTCCCGATACCGATCCCGGTTAGTATGGGTATCGGGCTTTGCAGGAGCATCTGGACAGACGATACTTCGATTCCTCTGAGGACTGAGGATTCTGAAGAGTCTGTCGATGCAGTGATGCTTCTTCCACAGGAGGAGTCCTCTCCTAAACGAAGGGTGTCTCCTCCAGAGGACTTGTCTTTTCAAGACTTTATCAGGGAGGTGGCTCGGGGCCTTTCTATCACAGTGGCCCCTGAGACAGAGCCCAGAGCCCAGAGCCAAGGAGTTAGATATCTTACAATATCCTAAAACTCCTAAGGAGGCAGCTACCTTGCCTATTCATGAGATTCTGTATGATCTCATGTTGAGGATGTGGGAAGCACCTCTGACCACCTCTCCTCATTCTCGCAGGTTGGATACCATGTATCGTGTCCCTCCTTGTCCTGGTTTCCATAAAACTCAACTTCCTCACCACTCTATTGTGGTTGAGTCTGCAATGAGAAAGATTAGAAGTGCCAAAAGACATGCCTCTTATCCTCCAGGACGTGAATGTAGAACCCTGGATGCTTTTGGAAGAAGAGTCTTCCAAGCTTCCATGCTTGCTGCGAGAATTAATTCTTAGTCTCTACATGGGAATGTTCTTAAAAGAAGTCACTGACCATTTGCAGACTTTAAGTCCTTTTATGTCTGAAGATAAAAGGCAGGACTTTCTCACTGGGCTCAAACATGCCCAAGATAATTCTCCAACCATGCAGCTTTCGACTCCTTTGAATGCGTAAGCAGAGCCTCAGCTATTGCCATAGGTGCACGTAGGATTGCTTGGCTTCAAGCATCTGATTTGGAGAGCTGGGTTCAAGATGAATTGGGAAATATCCCTTGTACAGGTGAGAACCTGTTTGGTAAAGATTGGCAAGCAAAAGCCAATCAGATGGATGCTGAAAATTCTGCTTTGGATAGACTGTCCAAATCCACAGCTGCTCTTGCTAAGAAAAGGTTATTCAAGAAAACACCTTTTTCTAAAAACAAACGTCAGCAATCATCCAAACAGAGCAAAGCAAAGGCTGCTAGGCCTCCTCCAGCCCAGCAACCTCAGCCCCCTCAGGGCCTTTGACTTTCCGCTAGAGAACTTAGCCTTCCTGGCTCTGGAAGGACCAGAGCCCTCCACCATTCCAGGAAGGTTATGTCATTTTGCTCCCAGGTGGGGGCAAATTACAGCAGAGCATTGGACACACTCCATCATAAGAGAGGGGTACAAACTTCATTTTTCAAGCTTGCCCCCTCTCACAAGAGTGCACCAGTTCAATTCTCCAACCTCCCTCCTCAACCTGTTGAGGCAGGAGGTTGCCATCCTTCTCGCCCAGGGGGCAATAGAGGAAGTGCCTCTTCAACAGGACACAGGTTTCTACTCCCCCTATTTTCTTATTCCGAAGAAAACAGGGGGCTTCCGACCCATCTTAGATCTCAGAGAGTTGAACAGATTACTAGTCAAGGAAAAATTCAAGGTGGTTTCTCTGGGAACTCTGCTGCCATACCTTGAGTCAGGATTGGCGCTGTTCTCTAGATCTCAAGGATGCGTACACTCATGTTCTCATCCATCCAACTCACAGAAGGTTCCTTTGGTTCCTTTTTCAAGAGAAGCACTATCAATACAGAGTGCTCCCTTTTGGTCTGGCCTCTGCACCAAGGGTGTTCACGAAATGCATGGCAGTGGTAGCTGCTTTTCTGCGCACCCTGGGAATATTCGTCTTCCCTTATCTGGACGACTGGCTCATTCGAGCTCCCACTCAGTCAGAGGCCAAGAGTTCTCTAACCTGCACAATGCGTATCCTTCAGTATTTAGGGCTGGTAATAAACATCCCAAAGTCCAATTTGATCCCTACTCAGTCCCTGGAGTTTATAGGGGCATTGCTGGATACCATAAGGGCAAGGGCCTATCTCCCCAAGGCCTGTTGCCTTCGCTTTGTGCAGTTAGCTTCTCAAGCAGAGTTGAAGCCCCTCCTAACTGCTCGAGAGATGTTACAGTTGCTAGACCACATGGCATCCACCGTGCATGTGGTACCATATGCTCGCCTTCACATGAGGGCAGCTCAGTGGACTTTATCCACCTAATGGACCCAGGCATTAGGCTGCCTGTCAGACAAAATAGCAAACACAAGTCGCCTCATTTTGTCCCTCCAATGGTGGAAGTCCCCTCAAAACCTGTTGCTGGGGTCCCCCTTTCAGCAGTCTCTACCCCAAGCAAGGGGAGCTCATCTTTAAGACCTCTCCACCCAGGGCATCTGGTCCCCACAGGAGAGTTGTCTACATATCAATCTCTTGGAACTCAGAGCAATCTTCCTTGCTCTGTGGGTGTTCCACACCCTGCTCAGCTACAAGACAGTCCTTATCCACACGGACAATCAGGTAGCCATGTTCTGTGTGAACAAGCAGGGAGGAACTGGCTCTCTGTCGCTTTGCAACAAAGCTTTGCGACTGTGGGCCCTCGCCAGAGAGCATCACATTCATCTTCTGGCAGTTTATCTTCCAGGCGTTCAAAACTCTTGGGCAGACAGGCTCAGTCGAGTTCTGCTTCCACACGAGTGGTCCCTATATGTGGACCAGGTGTCCAAGATTTTTCAAATTTGGGGAACCCCGGACATAGACCTCTTTGCAAGTCCGTGGAATGCCAAACTTCCCCAGTTCTGTTCCAGAACTCTGGCTCAGGGAGCTCAGGCAAGGGATGCTTTCCTCCTTCACTGGGGTCAAGACTTCCTCTATGCCTTTCCACCCATTCCCCTAATTCCCAAAACCCTGTTCAAGCTTCAGAGAGACAGAGGCCATATGATTCTCATAGCTCCACATTGGCCACGGCAAGTGTGGTACCCTCTGCTTCTACATCTCTTTCAAGCTCCCTCCCTGGAGTTAGGGTCTGCTCCAGACCTCCTCTCTCAAGAGGACGGAAAGTTATGGCATCCCAATCCCCAGTCTCTGCATCTCAGGGCTTGGTTGCTGAAGGCCTAGATCTCCAGGATCTTCATCTTTCTCAACAAGTGAAAGATGTTCTTTATGCTTCCAGAAAACCTTCCACTAGACGTTCTTATGCTTTCAAGTGGAAGAGGTTTACTATCTGGTGTTCTGCGAAGGTTCTTAACCCCCTTGCCATACCTCTGGAATCTTTGCTGGAGTATCTCCTCCATCTGTCTAATGCAGGTCTTAAGACAAATTCAGTAAGGGTCCATTTGAGTGCTATTGCAGCTTCCCTTAAGCCTCTAAATGGACAACCTATTTCTTCTCATCCTCTTGTAGCAAGATTCATGAGAGGCCTCCTTTTAACAAAGCCTCCCATTAGACCACCCCCGGTGGCATGGGACTTAAACTTGGTTCTGGGTCAGCTTATGAAGCCGCCTTTTGAACCTTTGGCTACCACCTCCTTGAAATATCTTTCTTGGAAGGTTATCTTTCTCATTGCAATCACATCAGCACGTCGTATTAGTGAAATTGCAAGCACTCGTAGCTAATCCACCTTATACAAAGTTCCATCACGACAAGGTGGTCCTTAGGACTCATCCACACTTTATGCCTAAGATGGTCTCGCCTTTTCACCTCAACCAAGAGGTCTACCTACCTGTCTTTTTTCCAGGACCTCATGCATCAAGTGCAGAGAAGAATCTTCATACCCTGGACTGTAAAAGAGCTCTGTTTTTTTACTTAGAGGACACAGCAACATAGAAAGTCCTCTCAGCTCTTTGTTGCCTTTGATCCTTCTCATTTGGGACTACCAGTCTCCAAGAGAACATTATCTAACTGGATTGCCCAGTGTATTTCTTTCGCCTATCAGAGCAAGAACCTTTCTCTGGAGGGCCATGTCACAGCTCACAATGTGAGAGCCATGGCAGCCTCAATGGCTCATCTGAACTCAGTGTCTATTGACGACATCTGTCGAGCAGCCACTTGGGCCTCGGTTCATACCTTCACAGCCCATTACTGCTTGGACAAGGACTCCTGCCGGGATGCCTTGTTTGGTCAGGCTGTTCTTAAACACCTGTTCCATACTTAATCAACTCCTACCCACCATCCCTCATGGGATGCCAGAGATCCATGTGGGGAAGTGCAGCCCTGCCCAGGGACACACAACTTCTGGGATCTCTCCCTGGCATCTAAAGCTAGGGAGTCCCCATATGTGAAGACTCATTCTTGCTTGTTCCTGGAGCTAGCACAGTTACATACCTGTAATAGGTGATCTCTGAGAACAACAGGAATAAGTCTTCACAACCCACCCACCTCCCCTAGGAGTTGTCTCTCTCTGTCTCTTTCCTTTCCCTCTCTCTCTCTCTCTTTTTGTCTCAGCTCTAAAACTCAACTGAGGAGAGAGTTTGTAAAGGCGGGAAGGCAGCACGCAGGCGCTGTGGGATGCTTCCAAAGGCTTTCTGATTGGACGCTGAGGAGCGTTCCCGCACAGGCTTCGTCGGTACCGACGAAACCCATATGTGAAGACTAAATTCCTGCTGTTCCCAGAGATCACCTATTACAGGTAAGTAACTGTGCTTTCCTGCTTGTCCACGGAGAAAATGTAGTTACTCACCTGTTGCAGGTGTTTTTTTTGGACAGTAGGAAAAGTTCTCACAACCATCCCACTTCCCCTAGGAGTTGAATTCTCCTCAGCTTTAGTATTGGACTGAAGCAAAACGGTGCCGTAGCGATGGGAGGGATGGCGCTCACGGGCGCAGAGGAGATTCCAAAAGGAGCTGGGCATACTCCTGCACAGGGCTCCGTCAGTGGATGACCACCCATACGTGAGAACTTTTCCTTCTATCCACGGTAAACACCTGTTACTGGCGAGTAAGTACATTCTCTGCAGTGTCTGTTATTAACCACTGCTCTTTTGGAAATAAACATCACTAGGTAAAAATTATAAAATTATTGTCTGTAATTATAGAAATTGGCATAATATTAATTGCATAGAATAAAATTTTCCAAAACAGTCAGGCCAAATAGAGTTCTGTTTGGCCTGACTTTGTTTTGGATTATTGATTGGTCAGTGCTGATGTGTTGGGGTAATATTTTCTGATTTATCTTAGAATAAAAGTTTGCCAGTTAAGATTAACATAATGCAGCTTTAACACTTTTATTTTTAATTTTGTTTTGTTAGCTAGACGCGCAGCATAGGCAGAAGATAAATACAGGATAGAATAGATTCTGTTGATGGTTTTGTAGTTATTTGGACAATGTGTTTTGTTAGTGGATAGCTTTGCTTTTTTTGTAGTATTTTGAAATTTATTCTTGAGCATATTTATTGATGCTTAGACATACAGCTAACTTTCTAACTTATTTTCACTATCTCCTTTCTTTGACAGATCGCCTGAATTGGTGGGCTCATGTAGATCCTAACTGCCAAAGACTTCTGCCATTGGCAACAACAGGAGATGGGAACTGTTTGCTTCATGCTGCTTCCCTTGGTAAGGGCGAAATAAAGTCCTTAGAATTACAGCACACATTTATAGTTCTTCTCTTAGCAGCAAGACATGCTGCCAGGATGCTACAGCATGAAGATCACACGGAAGAGTGAATAGATTCTTCACATTGTGATCCCTTTGTACTTGAAATACCATGCAAACTTTAGAGCAGAAGTTCCACTAAAGTGGTGTTAAGTATTTTTAAGCTACTAAAAACAAACGAAAAGGGAAAAATAGATGGAAAATATGCATGTAAAAACATGTTACTTGATTTTTCTTACTGGGTGCAGCTCTTCTTCCAGTCATCCGTTGTATATTGGCATCCGCTTTTTCTAATTCTAGAGACTTATGAATTCAGGTGCCTCTGGCTCAAAATGTAGACACAAGGGATTAGATTTTTAAACATATTACTGGTGTTTTAAGCTGAAAAACAAGTAGCATGCAGCTTCTTTATTAGGTGGAAAACAAAAATCTTTCAGGTTTCTCATGAGGGTTTGTTTTATTTTACCTCCCCCTTTTTTTTTTTTTTTAAACTCTGTTTTAGGAATGTGGGGTTTCCATGATAGAGACCTTATGCTTCGCAAATCCCTTTATACCTTAATGGAGAAAGGTATAGAAAGGGAAGCCTTGAAGCGGAGGTGGAGATGGCAGCAAACCCAGCAGAATAAAGAGGTAAAGACTGCTACTGTGGGTGTGCAAAGGGCTTTTCCTAATTTTATCTAAGGGAAAAAATGCTTATATTAGATGCTGAGTTTAATATTTTAATGTTTTGGAATCTGCTACTTTTGGACTTCCAGGATAATCAAATCTAGAGCAGTGAGTCTTAACAATTACCTTTGGGATTTTCTCCCTTGTTTTATCTCCCCATTCCCCCTATCCTAACTTTCTTTAGTCAGTGGTAGTGGCAGTCCTGCTAGCAGCCATGCACCAGGGTTCCTTCCAGAACTGTATAAATATGGAAGCTGGCCATTGGATGTCACTGTTTTTCTCTCCCAAGATGCAGTGATTTCCTGCTGTGGAAGATCTGAGTGGGGCATGTGCAGCACTTCAACTGAGCTGGCCTTTATTTAGAGTTGTTCCCTTGTTTACTTAGTGCTGCTTCTTGATGCCAAGTTGACTCCATTGTGGAGTATCGGACTTCATTGTCCTTACTGTGCTGTAACAATGGTTGTTAGGCAACAGTTCAACAGGGATTTTTATTGTTTTATCCAGTTAGTTTGGGTTCAGAATTTTGCAATGTACGAATGAGTAAGTACACTAAGATCTGAACTTTGCTTTTTGGAGGTAGCTGCCTTAGTTTGCTAATTTCTCAGGGATGCACTTTGGAGCAATGTACCCCAAAGAAATTGTACTTTTTTTGCTTATTTTCTGTTGTGCTTGTGCACTACATAATTACAGATCGTAAGTATCATGGTGAGAAAGAAGAATAAAGTTAAAAACCCGAAAGACTTCCGGTGACGACATGGAGCTCATGGCGGCATAAAAGCCTAGCTCCGTCCGATTCCCGAGATTGTGGTGTTAAAATTGTGACCCCAACGACTACAAAATGGAGGGAGAGCGAGGATCCACCTTGGTGATGGCAGCGAAGAAAAAGCGGGCGAATTTCCAGTCTTCGTGTGTGCGGCGAGAGCTGAGGACAACCGCGGAGTCAGCCAGCTCTGGAGAGGAGGCAGACACTGGGAGCTCGGAGGAGGAAGAAAGAGGGGTAAAGGAAGGCTCGGAGGAGATACCACTAAAGTGTAGCAGCAGAGCGCAGACAAACCAATAATACCAGGAGTCTGTTCAGAAGGTCCAAATCATTTATTTGTGCACAAGACTCAAGCAGAATCAAATTCAAAATGGCTGAGCGATGTTCTCTGGCAATACAACAACTTTTATAGATTTTTGCTCCATTCTAGGTATAGAAAAACATTTCATTGGTCCCGGTACCCTCCCGTACCTCCCGTACCTCTTCTATTGGTCCCGGTACTGATATGATTATCCAATTATGTATTTGGAGTGGACTCAGCACCTGCTTACCCCCCTTCTAGTCCCAATTACAATGGTCAGTTCACCAACTTGTTACTTTCCTACTTCAAGGCCATTGGGCTAGTTAATACGTGCGGGGAAGCAGGGCTCTCTAACCTTTCTGTCAGCAGTTTTAATTAAATCCCTTACAGCTGTATTTTCTTATCAGGGGCATTTAAACATATTTTCTGTATTTTTCCAAGCTTTAGTTCTGCTTGTTCAAACTAATTCAATTCTAATTCTACAATAGCAGCCTATTGGGGGATGTGCAATTCCTATGGGCCTCTTCACAGGCTTCATTTACAGGTCAAGCTAGTTAGGCCTGTCTGCTTATGTCAGACACTGTGGATCACAGGCCTTCACCTGCCACATTCCCCCCTTTGATTATTCTCACCCGCAAGTGAGAAAGGGTGAGAATCAAATCACATAATACTAGGTAAAGATAGCACTCTGTGGTATAGGGTAGTAGTTTCACATAGCTAGTAGCTTTGTAGCTGCCTTACGCTCTACAGTGTTATTAATAACTGAAGTTATCATCCGCAAGCAAAATGACAAGAAACAAGGGAGCAACAAGCAGATAGTCAAAGTCCATAGTTTGGCAAGAGTTGGAAAAAGAACTAAAGGATTAGAAGGTTCAGGAGCACCAAGATGTCTTCTTTGTTGTGCTGTTGTAAAACTTTTGATTTAGACAGTCCAGCTGTCCGATCTTCATAGCAAATTGTGGTCCGGTGCGAACAAAACACAAACTGTCAACAATGGGGTGGGCCAATACCCACTCACTAGTAGTATTATGTAAATCAGTCTGATCATAGGGGATGGAATAATTCAGTTCTTGAGAACAAACAGTCATAAATGTGGAGACTAGATGCTACTGCTTCGGCAAGTTCAAGAAACAAGTTCTGGGAGGCATGAAGAACCTTTAGCCCAGTTCGTGTGTTACTTATACAGGCTGCACAGGGAGGTAAAGCAAAAGTCATTTCAAAGCACTCCAAGGCTGCTGCCAAAATAAAGTAATAATAAGAATTCATAATGGGCATAGTCTCTGGAGAATTGGTGGAACTGTTGGCATCCACAATAGATAACAAATGTAGAGTTGATTGTAGATCCTCAAGCCTCTGCCGTACGTAGACCTACCAGCTTTGTGGCAGGAGTAGGGCTGTAGATCCCAAAGTATCACTGTCCTCTGGGATGTCTCAGGTTCTTAAAATATCATAGTACAGTCTTTCAGGCTATTAAGGCCTTCTTAGAGCAGTTCACTTTTTAGGAGAGCAAAACAGTTTTTTTTTTTTCTTTCTTTTTCTCAGAGCATTTGAACACAGTCTCTTAGAAGACTCAATTCCTTAACACAACACAGTCTATTTCTGATGATTGCAGCTTTCTCCAGATGCGAGGCTTACCTTCAGATAAACAGATAGTCTTGAAATAGTGCAGTTTCTGAGGGACCAATAAGTCTTAGGTCCGTGGTTGTTGTCGTAGGGTGAGGCGCAATGGAGTCTCAGGATGCTGTACAGTAGTCCAGTAATCAGGTTTCAAAAGCAGTTGCTGGCTTTACTCGACTATAATGGATCCAAGGTTCGAATTCTGCGACTTTTACTGCAGTTGGAGTTGACAGGATGACAACATAGGGTCCCTTCCAATGCAGGGCTAACGGTATCCTTCTCCACTCTTTGATCCACACCGAGACTCCAGGCTTGAAAGGATGCAGGGGTTCAGGCAAATTGATGGGTGATCGATTTTGTACCCAGGTATGAAGACTCTGCAAAACAGAACTTAAAACCAATAGTTCATGTCTGAAAATTTCAGATCCTATCTGTCTCACGTCTCCTTTTATTCCCTATAAATAGGCTACAGATTCTCTGAATCTCAAAAAGGGGAAACTCCTAAAGACTTAGCAGGGGCTAAGTATATCCTAAGAAGGGCTATAGGAAGAACCTGGGGCCACTTCAGGTAAACCTCTTGGCAAAGTTTGGACAATTGAGATTTCAAGGTTCTATTCATACATTCTACTTTTCCTAAAGTTTTGAAAGCTGTAGGTAGTATGCACCTGATAATGTCAATATCTTGGGGCCATACTTGATGGACTTGCTTCCTAAGGTTATCCACCCTCATTATTTGTACAGGGTCCCATGTGCATGTAAGGTTGTAAGGGCGTTCTTGAAATCTGGGTACACATTTAGACAGAGTCCTTTTCCTATTGTTAGTGCTCTAGTGAGGGCTATCAGTTTCAGGTTTCTGTGATCAATTTTCTGGGGCCAGGGCTGAGGACTCAACTACCAAATCAGGGGTCTCCACTGCATATCTAGCACAACAATGTCCATTGATGATGAAACTGCCTTCAGCCACAAAGAAAGTCTGTTCAGGGTTCTCCAGAGGGACATCAGTCAAATCCTGGCGGCTTGAGAATAGTGTCCATAATTTCTAAACAGTCATGATCAGGGGATCAAGACCAACTGATAACAACATAGCAGGATTGAAAGCTTGACTGACCCTTCAGTTGTATCTGGGGTTTTCACGCAACATCCTCTGATACTTCAACATTCGTAGATTTGTTAGCTAATAGTTTCCTTTGTGTTTCATATTGGTTAGAACAGAGTGTGGTACAGTAACTTGAAGATTCTGTCTCAAAGTGATCTTGTTAGTTTTGCTCACTAGGAAGGCTGTAGCTGTAACAGCTTCTCAAATAAGGTCCAAGAGATTGAGTCAACACTCCTAGAACATTTCCTTGTGACTCATGAACATAGAGACTGAAAGGTTTTCTGGACATCTGGTAGACCCAGAATTGGTGACAACATCAGAGTGTTTTTTCAAAGATCAAAAGGCTGCATCCTGTTCAAGTCCCCATTCCAATGGAGACTTTTCCATTCCTTTGATAGCTTGATACAATGGTTTTGCTAGCAGCGCAAAATTGGAGATCCATATACAACATACTTTGTGGCACCCAAGAAGGCTCTCACTTGCCTCCTGGTGGTTGGAGTAGGAATACTGCATACAGCTGCTTTGCGTTCTGGTAAGGGTCCCAGGTGTCAAATTCCGCTGGACAACTGGAATCCTAGGTATTTAACTTGTTTGGCATAATTGCACCTTAGCTCTTGAGACTTTGTATCCAGCCTCATTAAAAAGGTGCAAGAGTTCACTGGTGGCTTGTAGACATTCACTTTCTGAGTTGGTGGTTATAAGCAAGTTGTCCACATATTGAAGTAGAATTCTTTCTCCTGGAATTACTGGATAACTTGTCAAATCTTTTGCTGAGTGAGGCAAGTTCTTGAATCCTTGAGGTAATCTTGTCCAGGTGAGTTGGCCCCGCCTTCCTGTAGTGGGGTCTTGGGCTGTCCCAGGCTTCTTAACAGGAAAAAGGGGAGTGTTCCAAGGTGACTAACATTCCTTTGAAAAGTCCATACTTCAGCAGTTTCTTTAAATGGCAGTGGATTCCTGCAATGGCTGGTCAGGGAAGAGGATACTGCTTCACATGCACTGGTTCCGCTTCTGGCTTGAGGATGACAATGACAGGGGCTATGTTCTTTGCTAGGCCAGGTGCATTATCTTTTGCCCATACTCCAGGTGGGGCTATAGGGTTGGCGGGTATACAGGAACTTGTTGACTTAACTGGAGGTGTGTTATAGAACCGCTACTTCTCTTCTTGGGGAACAGTCAGCACCATCAATCCAGCAGGCTCTGGGTTCACAGTCATTTGCATTTCTCTCTCTCCAGCAAAGGATATCTGTGCCTGAAGCTTTGCAAGCAGATCTCAGCTCCAAAAAGTGGAATAGGGCACTCAGACATATACAGGAACTGGTGCATTATTTTCTGTCCCCCTTGTTCACTCATGCAGTTCTGCAAAAAAAAAAAAAAAAGGCTTTGTGGCCTTAGCCCAAGTAGCTCTGATAATGGTGATGCATCGAGAAAAACACAGGGGCTACTGGCTTTAGTATTCTGCTCCTGTACCCCCCATAAAGTCCATATATTGGTCCCCTATTTTCAGACTGACCATAGGCTCCTGGGGACCCAGGGAAACTTAAGAGTCTGGTCTGGCCTAGTCTTCATTCATGCTGTAGCCCTCTCCGGCTGGCTTCTTTTTTTTTTTTTTAAATCAAGTACTCCCTCCTTCCCCCTGGGGTGGAGATAAGATGCGGGCATTCACTTCTCTAATGTCCTTCTTTTTCTACAATGGGCGTACTGACTCGCACCCAGTTTTTACTTCCTCTGCTCCTTCGATCAGGATAACCTCCTCCACATCATTCAACTAAAGCATCAGCAAGAAGATCTGTTCTCTTCTCCATCTTTACA
The DNA here is from genome assembly GCA_033557465.1 of Ichthyophis bannanicus. Lineage (NCBI taxonomy): Eukaryota > Metazoa > Chordata > Amphibia > Gymnophiona > Ichthyophiidae > Ichthyophis > Ichthyophis bannanicus. The sequence goes on along the minus strand of CM066048.1, from coordinate 41,433,677 downwards.
TTTACTTTCTCTATCACATTCAACAATTCACATACTTTCTGTTCAACTCTTCCAGTAACTATTATGCCCGCAAATCCATCCAGTTTCATTTTTGTTTTATATCTCTCTGGGACTGACTGACAAAAATGCAAATTCTCCTGGGCTGCTGAATTGCATGGGGTATATAGTGAAGGCTGCCTGCGCTATTTGGATTGGGTCTGCAAAGCTGGACCTAGTGCAATGGGATTAGGATTACGTGACCCTCTCTCTTACTGGTAGTTATATATTTGAAGGCATACAGCAATCAGGCTGAACTAGCAAATAAATCCCTACTTGTGCCGGGGCTTCTCTTCTCCTGCTGCGGAGGTGACTTGTGACATTTGCAGGGAGGTATCTCCCCCCTTCCCCCCTTGCTCCAGGCTCACACTGTTTCTCCTAGCAACGCTCTATCCGGGAGGTTTTTTTTTTTTTATATGTTCTACTTCTCTGCTGTGGGCACATTAGTTCACGCGTACCGGGAGGTGACATCATCGGTGGACTGGGCTCCATCCCCCCCTTAAGCACTCTGAATGGAGCTACTTACAGAGAGAGAAACTGACGGGACAGGATATCTAGAGATTCTGGGGCAAAATATGGTGAACTAAGGAAATATGGAGCAACTAGCAGAAGCCACTCCCTTTCACATAGCATTCCTAATTGGGACAGAGACATTTGATTACCATAGTCTTCAGTAAATCCCTTACTGAAATTCTTGATCATACTTGAAAAGACACTTATTAAAAAAAACTTATTACCGTAAACATAAGCTTAGATTGAGCACAGACATACAATTTAGATACAGTTCTTAAAATATCTTATAGAGAGAATTATAGCTATCTGTTACGTATGACTAGAATGAAATTACTTAGCAAACTAACTGCCAGCCGTAGTCTGCATCTGCAAAAGAAAATATTATTTTATTTTTATTAAATCTTACAGTTCAGAAAGCAGATATTCAAGAGATATGAAACGGATACTTTTCCATGGCTGTGGTGGATATCTAAAATGCATATACACCCTCTTTTTGTTTTTTTTGTTTTTTTTTTTTTTTTAACAATAAATATGTCTTCTATCAGGTGCTTGCCACAGTAAATCAGGAAATAACGTCTTGGAATTTTTTTTTTAAAAACAAAGTACCCCTTTTCCTCTGGACACAGACACACAAAATTCAAATACAGAAAAACAAATGAATTTATCTTGAATTGTAAAGGTCGTCATTAGTCACTAGTACAGATTTCAAAGATAAAATCCTAACACAATTTTCTTATTCACTCAGAATTTAAACCATTCATTCTCAGGTTGCAATCTGGTACACTTCCAACACAGAAGGCTGCACCGTCCCCCAAGGTTCTTAACCTCTATTTTTGAGGGTCAAAGGAAAAACACTTTATTTTCTCTCTTGTCTGTGTCCGTTAGTTTTTGAAACGACAGATTATAAATTCATCTCCTATCACACTTTGATTGAATGAATCCTTTATTTTAAACAAGCAAGAGAGACTGCTCAATCGGGAACGGCTGTCTCATTTTTTTCCCTAGCAAGCTGTGTGAGCCACACCCCTTCGCTCACTGGAAACGAAATGATCACACTTTCACAGACACACAGAGACATGCTAGCAAGAATCATTTAAATCAGTGTCAAGTCGTGATCTAATAATTACTTTGTAGGTTTATAAGTCAAAGGAAATAAACCCAAAAACAGTTTGCTTAGTTTCTCTATCATTTCTGAAAAGTAACAATAATATGACAGGAATAGTTGATGTAAAAAATACAGACAAAGCAGAGAATATAACTAAAAACAGTTTACGGAGCTCCGATGAGGTTAATTCGACCTTCAAAACTAAAATTCTGACTAAATATTCCTATCGAATGGTATATAATACCTGACCATAGTAGAAGGAACATCACCATTAAAACACAGTGAATAATTGCCCTAAAATAAGCTCTAATTCGTCCAGCAGCAGAACGTTGAAAACATGCCATCATAGGGTTAAAAAGGCATCTCTGCACAGACACGCCCCTTGTCAGCCTCACACTCTATTGCAGGAAAAACTGACTGAGACATGTTCTGGATTTTTCAGTGAGTCAAGCGGTAAATTATCATACATTACCCAACAGAATATAAGGTTCCCTCTCGAGGCCATGTAGGGTCTAAATCGGGCTACTCCCTAGCACACAAAATCTGCAATCGTGGTGCGGTCATTTTGATTCCATAATCTCCTGAATACCCTTCTTTAAAATGTGCGATCATACATTCTAATGGAGTGCTCCTAGTAGACCCTACCCCTCCCATTTCGATGTGTGCGCGCAACAACAGACAGAAGGGAAAAGGAGGGCGGACCGTGGGTAAGGGGTCCTCACGGCCCTAGAAACATATAAGGGAAACAAATAACAAGACAAGACGACAGTCGCTTCCCCCTTTTTACGACCTGAACGCGGTCACCCGGTCAGGAACTGCGTTACTCAGGGGTCCGCCTTTGCTTGGTCCGTGCTGCTAGACCTCTCATTCACACTTCATTCACACAATCATGCTAGCAACGTATCCCAAGAATGCATTCATTTCTATCTATTCTGACTAGTCTCATGCAAGTTCCAAATGCTAGAAGACGGGGGTTTCGCCCTACTTTACTTACGCAGGGGTAGTCGGCCTGTCTTTGAGAGTTGATCAAGCTCTCTTTCCAAGTTCAAAATTCAAGTGGCAGCAGTACTGCTCTTTCTTATCTGTCTAGACACATGCTAAAATCAAAACTCTACTCACCGGATCCGGTCCTCAAAGTTCCCAAGCAAGCGCATGAGTTGGACCTCGGACTCCCCTCACTCGGGTTCGAGGTGTTGGCTCCAGCCGAGTCCGGCACCCTCCGAGGCCTGGCCAGCTCCCTCCGATGCAACTGGGACCGGTGGCGCCTGGGAGCCGAGCCCACGTCGGGAGGGCACGATCCCGGCAGGACCAAACCTGTAGAGGCGGAAAGTCGTGGTATATTGTCCTGTATACCCTCTATTACCACACCTTCCCGGTCCAATGCACCAAGAATATGTAGCAGCAGAGCGCAGACAAACCAATAATACCAGGAGTCTGTTCAGAAGGTCCAAATCATTTATTTGTGCACAAGAATCAAGCAGAATCAAATTCAAAATGGCTGAGCGATGTTCTCTGGCAATACAACAACTTTTATAGATTTTTGCTCCATTCTAGGTATAGAAAAACATTTCATTGGTCCCGGTACCCTCCCGTACCTCCCGTACCTCTTCTATTGGTCCCGGTACTGATATGATTATCCAATTATGTATTTGGAGTGGGCTCAGCACCTGCTTACCCCCCTTCTAGTCCCAATTACAATGGTCAGTTCACCAACTTGTTACTTTCCTACTTCAAGGCCATTGGGCTAGTTAATACGTGCGGGGAAGCAGGGCTCTGTAACCTTTGTCAGCAGTTTTAATTAAATCCCTTACAGCTGTATTTTCTTATCAGGGGCATTTAAACATATTTTCTGTATTTTTCCAAGCTTTAGTTCTGCTTGTTCAAACTAATTCAATTCTAATTCTACAATAGCAGCCTACTGGGGGATGTGCAATTCCTATGGGCCTCTTCACAGGCTTCATTTACAGGTCAAGCTAGTTAGGCCTGTCTGCTTATGTCAGACACTGTGAATCACAGGCCTTCACCTGCCACAAAAGCAGTGGCTGAAAGACTTTAAGTTGGAGATGCAAGGGGAGATAAAGGCCATGCGTAAGGATGTGAAGGAGACCCTGATGGCGATCCAGAAGGAGGTGAGCGATCTGGGTCAGAGTGGAGGATTTGGAGAGCCACGTGGAGCAGTGCGAAGAGTTGGTGAGAGAGGTGGCGGGGCTTCAAAATAAACTGCAAGCTCAACAGGAGGAGATAGAGGATACAGCGAGACGGAATAACCTGCGCATCAGGGGGGTGCCCGAAGAGGAGGCCTTCCGGGACTGTGTTCAGGTGGTGCAAAAGCTATGCAGCCATATTTTGCAGCTGGGGTAGGATGCAGGCCCCAGAGCAGCATCCATCGGAGTTGAAAGAGCGCACAGAAGTTTGGGGCCGAGGAGGGAGAAGCAGACGAGATATCATTGCCTGCATGAGCAGTTTTCCCCTCAAGGAACAAGTATTAAATGCGGCAAGAAAGTTTGGAAGAATTGCCTGGGAGAGCAGAGAGGTGGAGGTGCTTAATGACTTGTCTAGAGGCACGCTGGAAAGGAGGAGAATGATGAAGGATGTCACGGCCTACATGAGGGGGAAAGGACTGCGATATCGGTGGATGTTCCCCTTTGGGCTCTTGTTGACGGTGAATGGGGTGACCAGTAGAGTGAAAACGGCGGAGAAAGCGTGGTTGATAATGAAAGAGTTGGGATGTGAGAATCTCCCCTAAATGGCAGGGAGAGAGCAACAGCAGTCCTACAAAAATGTGCTGGGTAAACAGCAACCGGGCTCGAAATGGCAGAGGGCAGGAGAAAAAGGGAAAAGACTGCAGCGGCTGTCCAAGGAGCGGAAAGAGGCGGTGAATGAGGAAGACCCCTAAGGAGGGGAGAGAATGGCAAGGAGTGGAAGTGAGCAACAGCGTATGGGGTGATAGAGCTCTATTACCGCTGAGTGAAGGACACTGGACTTTTAGGGCTGCAGGGGGGAGAGCGGGAGGACTTAGTGGTAAGGGGGGTGGGGAGGTGGGGGGAAGGGGAATGGAAAGAGGGGGCAGGTGGTGATGTAAGGTGGAATTTTGGATTGGGGAGTGGAGTGGCGGGATAGGACAAGATGTCCCTGGATGGAGGGGAGAGGGGGTGGGGAAGTGGGGGTGGGCTCAAGGGCACAGCATATGGGAGAGGGAGAGGGGTAAATATGGGCCAATGCTGCGGATAGGTACGGTTAATGTAAAGGGCTTGAAATCCCCTACGAAGCGCAATTTGTTATTTAGGGAGTTATCAAAAACCCAGTGGGATGTGGTGATTCAGGAGACTCATCTGAGAAGGGGGGATGTGGGGAGGTTGAGGCATAGGCAATATCCAGACCAATACCTTTCGTGTAATAAAGAAAGGAGGGGGTAGCCTTGTGGGTGAGGCAAGGGAGTGGAATACAGGTGGGGGGGCTCTTCAAGGATGCGGAGGGGAGGGTGGTAGGGATAAGGGGGACGCTTGGGGGGGGGGGAGGATATTGTGGTGGTGGTGGTGGTGGTGGTGTATGGTCCCAATGGGAACCAGGGGAGTTTTTGGAAGGAGGTTGGGAAGTTAATAGAGGGAGCGGGAGGGAGGAAATTGTTAGTGGGGGGAGATTTTAATTTGGTCATAGATCCAGGGGTGGATAGAGCACCGAAAGGAGGGTAGGGAGTAGGAATAGATGTGGGCTGCGAAATCTGATGAAAATATTTAATTTGGTGGATGTTTGAAGGACACTCAACCCTGGGAGGAGGGAGTATACTTTCTATTCCACACCGCATAAGAGCTGGAGTAGGATTGATATGCTTCTAATGGATAGGGCGTGGATGTTGGAGGTGGAGGAATGGAGTATACGGACAGTGGGGTGGACGGATCATGGGGCAGTGGAGGTTAGATGCCGACCTCCGAGGAGGGGAGGCGTGGTGTTTTGGAGATTGAATGAGAGCTTGCTTAAGGATTTGAGGGTGGTGGAGGATATGCGTGAGGTAACAAAGGAATATTTGCTCTTTAACGATACAGGGGAGGTGGCGGAGGTGAAAGTGTGGGAAGGGCTGAAAGCAGTAATAAGAGGGAGATTTATAATGTGGGGAGTCAAGAAAAAGAGGGAAAGAGTGAGGAAGGAAGAGGAGTTGGGAAGGGAGTTAAGGGAGGCAGAGAAGAAGTATAGGGAGACAGGGCGGAAGCGGGATAGAATGGAGATGGAAAGGGTGAGGGTGGAGTTAGACCCTGCAGGTGGATCAGGTGGCTTTCGCATTGCAGAGAGTTAAGCAAATACATTATGAGTTTGGGGATAAGGCGGGTAGATTGCTGGCATGTAGATTGAAACAACAGCAAGGGGCGGCTACGATATTTCAGGTTAGGGGGAGGGATGGTAGAATGTGTAGAATGGAAGACGAGATAAGGGAGCAGTTTAGGGAGTATTATAAGGTTGTATGAGGGGATGGAGGGGGTGGGGGAACGGGATATTGAGGGGTACCTGGATGGGGTGGCGTTAACAGGCCTTCCGGAGGACGCTAAAAATGAGTTGGAGGAAGAGATCTCGGGGGATGAAATTGGGAGGGCAGTGAAGGGGCTGAGGGGAGGGAGGGCCCCAGGGTTAGATGGGTTGCCAGGGAGTTTTTATAAGGTCTTTATAGAAGAGATAGGGGATATCTTAGCGAGGATGTTTAACGGGGTGGTAAATCAAGGGGGGGAGCTGTCCCCGGAGATGTTGACGGCAGGGATTACGGTCCTGTTAAAACCAGGTAAGGACCAAGTTAGCTGTAGCTCTTATAGGCCTATCTCCCTTCTCAATGTAGATGTCAAAATCTTGGCTAAGATTTTGGCGGGGAGGCTGGCACGGTGGTTACCGGGAGTAATTAATGTTGATCAAGCGGGGTTTATTGCGGGACGGCATGCAGGGGATAATATAAAGTGGGCAATAGCGGTGATTTGGAGGCGAGGCAGGAACAAGAGGACTTCCTACTGATGTCAATAGACGCAGAGAAAGCTTTTGATAGGATCCACTGGGGTATTTTAATGAGGGTGTTGGAAAAAGTTGGGTGTGGGCCGAATTTTGTAAACTGAGTGAAGGGATTGTATAAGGGGCCTAGGGCACGGGTCAAATTAATGGGAGGTACCCTAGGGACTTCGGGTTGGGACGTGGGACTAGGCAGGAGTGTCCACTATATCCCCGCTGTTATTTGCAATGACGGTGGAGCCGTTAGCGGAAAGTATCAGGGTAAATGAAAAGATAGGTCTAGTAAGGGGAGGGTTGAACCATAAGACTTCTTTATATGCGGATGACATCCTCTTAAGTAGGCCTCGGGATTCCCTGCCTGAGGTGATGGAGGTGGGTAGGTACGGAGCAGTATCGGGGTTTTAAAATGAATATAGATAAAACTGAGGTGATGAAGGTCCAGTTGAACAAGGAGATAGAGCAGTTGAAGAGGTTATATCCATTGCGGTGGGTTAGCAAATCCTTAGGGTATTTGGGGGTGAGGCTCACGGATAGATATGAGGACTTGTACCGAGAAAATTACCCTAGGATCTTAGGACAGATTAGCAAGGACATAGAGAGGTGGATGCGTTTGGAGATTTCCTGGGTGGGAAGGATAGCGGCGCTCAAAATGAATGTATTACCGCGTTTGCTGTATTTGTTTCAGGCTCTCCCGGTAGAAGTGCCGGAGGGAGTGATGAGGATTTTGCAAAGGCGGGTGTTTGGATATATCTGGAAGAGGAAGCCCCCAAGAATAGCAAGGGTGGTGATGTATGCGTCCAAGGAGGAGGGGGGGGGGGGTTAGGAGTACCTAATCTGAGGGACTATTATAGGGCGGCACAGTTAACACATGTTTTAGGGTGGAGGGAGGGAGGGGAAGAGAAACCGTGGGTTAGTCTAGAGAAACTAAGGGTTCGGGAGGGACATTTGGATGCATGGGTTTGGGCCCCAAAGGTGGAGAGGGTGGAACTAGGGGTGGGGGGGGGGGGGAATGCCGGCGATGAGACAGGTGGTGAAGATTTGGGATAAGGTTAGAGAGCCTGGGATTGCTGGGAGGGGGACGGGCTTTTCAGTAATGACTCCATGGAGGGGCTGGAAAGCATTTAAACCAGGGTGGGAAGGGGGGTAGGTGTGATATCTGGAGGGGAAAGGGGTTGAGGTGTAATTTGCAATTGCTGGAAGAGGGGGTGCTTAAAAGTTTTGAGGTGGTGAAGGAGGAGTTTAATTTGGGGGAGGTGGATAGGTATATGTGCAGGTGCGCTCCTTTTTACACAAGGTGTTGGGGAAGGTGGGGATGAAGGGGGAGGCATCTAATATGGAGGCCATTTGGTATGGGAAGAGAGGTTCGAGGGGGATGATTTTGGGATTATATAAGGGGGTACAAGGGGAGGGGGAGGGTAAATTTCGGTATATGGTGGAGTGGGAACGGGATTTGGGGGTGATTTGGGCAGCGAAATATTGGAAAAGGGTGTGGGATCAGATAAAGCGGGGGCCCAGTGCGAGTAGAATCAAAGAAAACTGCTATAAAGTGATGATGCGCTGGTATTACACGCCAGAGAGATTAAGCCGGATTTACCTGGGGGTCTCTCCACTATGTTGGAGGGAGTATGGGGAGGTGGGGACTTTCTGCATATTTGGTGGAGCTGTGAAAAAGCTCAGGGGTATTGGAGGCGGATACAGGAGTGGATACAGGGGAAACTAGGAGTGACGGTGGACTTAAAGCCAAATATCTGTTTACTATCCTGGTGGGATGGGCAGGTGCAACGGGGGGGGGGGGGGGGGGGGGGGAGAATGGTGCTGGCGTGTCTAAGTGCAGCACGGTGTGAAGTGGCGAAAGCGTGGAAACAAAAAGATGCCCTTGGTGGAGCAATATGAGACAAGGCTTAGGGCTATGGTTCTTATGGAAAAGCTTACAGCAGCACGACAGCAAAGGGGGGGGGGAAGTTTGAGGAGGTGTGGGGTCAGCTGTGTCGAGCTCTGGGGATGGGATAGGGACTGGGGGGGGGGGTAGTGGAGGGAGGAGGGGGAGGAGTGGGGGGGGGGGTTAAAAGGGGAATACATTTTAAAACTCAACAACCAGAGGTAAAGGGCTATATTGTAAGGGTAGACTAAGGTTGGTGGTGGGGGGGGGGGGGGGGTAGCAGGCTTGGTACTGTGGGTTAAATTTAGTAATGGTACCAAAGAATGGAGATGAGGTAGGGGGGAAAGGTTTATTTTGAACTGTATTAGGGGGGAATAGGAGTGTAGAATGAGGCCTTATGGCTAAAAGGATGTGTGTGTACCTTGATGGATAGAAATATTGTTAGATACCCAGTGTATAGTTGAAGAAACATTTTCTTTTTTATGTGATAAATGTATATGGTTGTGTTAAGGAGGTGGTGGCAATAAAAAAAACCTTAAGTTAAAAACCCAGGGGGGAAAGGGGGGGGGGGGGTTTGATGGGTATATAAGTAAGACACGTTTGTTATCCTGGCCACAGTTCTTAATCAGAATGATTCTGTGTATGGTGTTTGGATAGTTAAATTGCTTTATTTGCTGCTCTCTGGTTAATTGTAAAGTAGATTTATTAGTGTGCTACTATGTTTGCATAAAATGGGATCTGCATGTTGGTGCATGCTATGGGATCTGTTTACTAATACAGTAACATGCATTAATGATGCTAGCATGCATTAACACATAAAGAAATCTAGTTTGTGTGTGGCAACAAAATTAAACTATATGGGGATAAATTTTCTGCATGTAATACGGTGGAGGACTACACATACAAAAGGTAGGTACATAACAGCCAACTTTTAAGCAATAGAGGCGTTTCAGGGATATAGTTTAAGTGGGGTTGTGATGTATACTGTGCACTTTATAAAATATGCACATATATGCACCTGCCTTGGAGCAGCAAATTTGGATGAAAGCATTTGTGTGCTGATGGGGCATAGTTTTGGGAGTCTAGTTTATGAAGGCACAAAGATGTCTATTTTGCCTTTACAAAATAGGCATTTGGGAGATAATTTATACAGAATCTTTGTTATATGCAACTATGTGTGCATAACATTTGTCTTTGAAAATTACCTCACTCACCCACCCACATTACATATAAGTGTTGTAAGTCCGTGCATACTTGTAAATGACTCAGATGTAGGTGAGTTTGGGGGAAAGAGTTTGGGTGGAGATTGTGTTGAGAAATAAAGTATATATGTAGGTTATAAAATATACACCTACATGTGCATTTCAGCTAGGTACATTTACAGCAACTCTCAAGTTGATATAAACATATGCAGACACATTTTAGCCATGATTTTGACAATTTCTGTGCTGATATTTTATTTAACATTTGTTTTGTACAGCCTTTCAGATTATTAAGGTCGTTTAAATAGAACAGTAAGCTTGATCTCCAGGAACAAGCAGGAATGTAATCTTCACATATGGGTATTGTCGGTACCGATGGAGCCTGCGCGGGAACGCTACCCAGCGTCCAATAGGAAAGCTTTTGGGAGCATCCTATAGCGCATGCGTGCTGCCTTTCCTACTGTCCCTCTCCAGTTCTTCGTTTTCCGTGGAGCCGACAGGTCACATACCCTGTCACCACAGAAAATCTTCGTCTTTAATCTTTGTTTTTGTGGTTGCGTCGGCCTTCCTTCGACGCCATACCGGTACCGCCAGTTCTTTCTTATTTCTTTAAAAAAAAACAACATTATAGTTTCTGAGGTGTTTTACTTTAGAAACTTTTTTTCCTTGATGCTAGGCGCCATTTTGGGCACTAGGCCCAATTGTTTCCTTAAAAATGGAAAAACCTACTTCAGATTTTAAGAAATGTGCTAAATGTGGCGGTACTATCTCCGTCACCGACACCCATGATTGGTGTCTCAAATGTTTAGGTCCTGACCATTCTATTTCAGAGTGCCACTCCAGTGGAATGATGTCAAAAAGGGGCCAGCAGAACCGAGCTGCTAAACTTAGCACACTTTTTCCCTCAGACGTGGTGTCTGTTGCATCGACGTCCTCCAGGGCCTCATGGATCTCAGGTAACTAAACATAAATCTAGCCGATCCGCAAAGCGTAGATCTCCTAAGTATCGAGATGCCCCTGGCGTTGCCCTTGAAGAATTTTCACCGGCAAAACTGTCCCGACGGGAGACTTTGGCTTCCAAAGCACTAACGGGGCTCCAGGATGTTCTCGAGGCCTCAACCTCGGCAGAACTACTGGCGCCATGCTCTGGGGTTCTGGCCGTTTCTACCGGTACCGACACCCAAGCATCGGCAGCGTCGATAGACCAGAGATTCCTTGCTATCGAACGCAGTCAGCTCTTCTCACGGCTTCGGTACACCTCAACCGGTACCGACTGCATTAGCATCGGTGGGTATGCCATCCATACCGAGTCATGCGTATGTCTCTGGCATCAACAGATCGGTACCGGAACAACCAGATACAGACTTTGATCAATACCGGTACCGTGCTTTGCACGATCACCGGGATCGGAGGTATTTTGAATCCTCTGAGTCTGAAGACTCTCCCGATACAAGAGTACTTCTTCCTGAGGATTCCTCTTCTCCTCAGCGCAGAATGTCTCTGCCAGAGGATATGTCCTTTCAGGACTTTATCTGTGATGTGGCCCAAGGCCTTTCCATCACAGTAGCTCCTGAAAAAGAGCCTAGGGCAAAGGAATTTGAAATTCCCCAATACCCTAAGGCTCCCAAAGAGGCAGCTACTCTGCCTATTAATGAGATTTTACATGATCTTATGCTAAGGATGTGGGAAACACCTTTAACCACATCTCATTCTCGAAGACTCGATACCATGTATCGAGTTCCACCTTGTCCTGGCTTTCAAAAAACTCAATTACCACACCATTCAATGGTGGTGGAATCAGCCATGAGAAGGATGAAAAGTGCAGACACATGCATCCAATCCTCCAGGTTGTGAATGTAGGACTCTCAATGCCTTTGGGTGTCTATGCTTCCAAGCTTCCATGCTCTCAGCTAGGATCAGTTCCTATATCTTGTATCTCCAGGAACAAGCAGGAATGTAGTCTTCACATATGGGTATCGTCGGTACCGACGGAGCCTGCGCGGGAATGCTCCCCAGCGTCCAATTAGAAAGCTTTTGGGAGCATCCCACAGCACCTGCGTGCTGCCTTCCCGCCTTTCCCAACTGCCTCTCTCCAGTTCTTCGTTTTCCGCGGAGCAAGCAGGTCGTTCCTGTCACCGCAGAAAATTCTCCTTTTTGCCCTTCTTTTTGTGGTCGCGTCTGCCTTCCTCGACGCTTTACCGGTACCGCCGTTTTTTTCTTTCCTTCTTTCTGTTCTTTAAAAAAAAAAAAAAACCTTAAGTACTTTTTCCCATTTTTTCCAGGTGCACGCGCCATTTTGGGCCTTAGGCCCAAAATATTTTCCACAATGGAAAAACCCGCTTCGGGTTTCAAAAAGTGCACCAAGTGTGGCGGTACCATCTCCGTCACCGACACCCATGAGTGGTGTCTTAAATGTTTAGGTCCTGACCACTCCATCACGGAATGTATGGCCTGTGCCATGATGTCCAAGAGAGGTCGACAGAACCGAGCTGCCAAGCTCAGTACCCTGTTTCCCTCCGATGCAGCCTCGGTGGCATCGACATCTTCCAGGGCTTCCTCTTCCTCCCGTGGATCTCAGGTAACTAAACATAAGTCTAGCCGGTCCTCAAAGGGTAGATCTCCTTCTAAGCATCGAGATGCCTCTGGTGTTGCCCTTGAGGATTCTGCACCGGCAAAATTGCCCCGGCGGGAGGCTTCGGCTTCCAAAGCATTATCGGGGCTCCAGGACGTTCTCGAGGCCTCGACCTCGGCAGAACTACTGGTGCCATGCTCTGGGGTACCGGCTGTTTTCTCCAGTACTGACATCCAGGCATTGGCAGAGTCGATAGACCAGAGTTTCCTGGCTATTGAACCCCGGACATAGACCTCTTTGCAAGTCCGTTGAATGCCAAACCTCCCTGGTTCTGTTCCAGAATCTCGGCTCATGGGGCTCAGGCCAAGGATGCTTTCCTCCTTCACTTGGGCCAAGACTTCCTTTATGCCTTTCCACCCATTCCCCTAATTCCCAAAACCCTATTCAAGCTCCCTCTCTGGAGTTAGGGTCTGCTCCAGATCTCCTATCTCAGGAGAACGGAATGTTATGGCATCCCAATCCCCAGTCTCTGCACCTCAGGACTTGGTTGCTGAAGGCCTAGATCTCCATGATCTTAACTTCCCTCAGCAAGTAAAGAATATCCTTATGCTTCCAGGAAGCCTTCCACAAGACGCTCTTATGCTTTCAAGTGGAAAAGGTTTACCATATGGTGTTCGCAGAAGGGTCTTAACCCCCTGGTGATACCTCTGGAATCATTACTAGAGTATCTCCGTCATTTATCCAATGCAGGACTTAAGACTAACTCAGTAAGAGTCCATTTGAGTGCTATTCCAGCTTCTTTCAAGCCTCTAGTCTAAATGGACAACCTAATCTCCAGGAACAAGCAGGAATGAGTCTTCACATGTGGGTACGTCGGTGCCGATGGAGCCCGCACGGGAATGCTCCCCAGCATCCAATCAGAAAGCCTTTGGGAGCATCCCTCGTGCCTGCGTGGTGACTTCCCGCCTTTCCCACTGCCTCTCCCCAGTTTTCGTTTTTCCGCGGAGCCGGCAGGACATACCTCCTGTCACCGCAGAAACGTTTTCTCTTAAATCCTTATTTTTTGTTTTCTTGTCGCGGCCGTTTTCCCGCCGATACCGGCACCGCCGGTGCCTTGTTTTTTTTCTTTTAACCACTTAGAGGTCTTTTTCTCCTCAAGTCCCTTCTGAGGCCTTCCAGGCCTTCCCAGCATGGAGCCGCCTTCCCCTAAGAAGTGCCTCCACTGTGGAGACTGTCTTCTTTTTAGACTCCACCACTTGGTGTATATCCTGTTTGGGTCCTAACCCTTTTTCCCCCGGTCCATCGGGCTTTAGGGTTGGGAGAAGACCCTCTCTTTTTCGGATATCCCTCGATGCTGTTTTTCCTCCTGAGGTGAGGACATAGATTTATTCTTCTCCCCAGGATCAGGTAACCCGCAAACAGTCTGTTAAGACTAGCCAATTCTTGAGGGGTAAGTCTCATGCCCAGCATGACGACGGCTCCGGCCTTCCCCTCAAGACCCCTTTGGCAATAAAACTCCGGCGGGAGTCTTCGGGCTCCAAAGCATTCACGGGGTTTCAGGTTGTTCCTGGGGTTCGTTCCTCACAGAACATACCTGAGCTATGCTCGGGGGTGGTATCCACTTCGAGCGGTGCCGATTCCCCGGCATCGGCGCCGGCATCGAGTGTTTCACTCTTCGCCAAGGATCGTCAACTGCTGCCTTCGGGACCGATCGATTCGACCCAGACTGGCCTTCCTGCATCCCAGCCACAAGCGGAGTTAGTGCCGGCTTCGGATGGGGCCGATTCCCCGGCATCGACGCCGGTGTCGAGTGCTCCGTTTGTCACTAGGGATCGTCATCTGGGGTCCTCGGTGCCTTCGATCGATACGACCCAGACTGACTTTCCTCTGTCCCAGCCAGCCGCGAGTTTGGTTCTGGTTTCGAGCGGCGCCGATGCATCGGCGTCGGTGTCGAGTGTTCCACTCTCCACCGGGGCTCGGCGTCAGGTATCCTGGGCCTCGGGGCCGAGCGATACGCCCCAGGTGGCTTTTCCTCTTGCTACGCCATGCTCGGAAGGGGTACCGGCTTCGGGCTGTACCTATACCCCGACATCGGCGCCGGTGTCGAGTGTTCCTCTCTTTGCCGAGCGGCGTCTTCGGACATCCCCAGCGCCTTTGGCACCGATCGATGCGATTCCGATTAACTTTCCGGGATCAGCATCGCCGACACCACCACCGACGTCGGTGCCCTCTAGACGGGCGTCGATAACCTCGCTCGGTTCGATGCCCAGTCTAGAATCGATATCCAATCTGGATGACTTGGTTCCGACTGTTTTCGGAACCGATCCTTGTCCCTTCCGGCTACGCAGTATGGTATCGATGTCGACTCCTGTAGTTCCATCGTTGCCTTCGAACCTTTCGATGCCTAGCTTGGAATCGATACCGGGAACCGACGATGCAGTACTAACTGCCTCGAATCGGAACTGTCGGTATCATTCTCCATCTAGCAGGATTCCTTTGGTGCACCAGTCCGGTAGGTCTTCTGGTGTTCAAGCTGATCATTCAACCTCAGCCTACCCAGGAATAGTTCCTCTGGGAGTTCCTTCTTTTCAGGAATTTCTCCTTGACATGGCAGGCTTTCTTGCCATTCCTATTCCTGGCCCTACTCTTAACCAAGGTCCTGCAGAAAAAGCAACCATGATGCTTCCTTTACACCCTTCTTTGCAGGACTTTCTTCTGGGGATTTGGCAGTCGCCTTTAAAGGTTCCTGCACCTTCTACAGCCATGCATGTTCTGTATCAGGTGCCCCCCTCTCCGGGGTTTCAGAAGAACCAACTTCCGCATCATTCCATTGTAGTGGAATCGGCAATGAGGAAGGTCAGAAGCAAGAAGAAGCATTCTTCTTCTCCTCCAGGTCATGCATCTAAAGCACTTGATGCCTTTGGGCGTCAAACCTTCCAAACTTCCATGTTGGCTTCCAGAATTATTTCATATATCTTTTATATGAGTCTAACACTTTGGGAGGTCACAGAGAAATTATCTCTCTTGTCTCCTTTTTTGTCAGAACCTAAGGCCTCTGACTATTCCTTGCTTCTTAACCATAGCAGGAATATCTCTTGGTTTCTTTCTCGTGCTTCTCTAGACTCTTTTGAGTCTGTTAGCAGGTCCTCTGCTATTGCCATTGGAGCACGTCGTACAGCCTGGCTGCAGGCTTCAGACCTGAGCAGATGGACATAACATAAGACATGCCATACTGGGTCAGACCGAGGTCCATCAAGCCCAGTATCCTGTTTCCAACAGTGGCCAATCTAGGTCATACGTACCTAGCAATATCCCCAAAAGACACAGGTTCCTCAATGCTTGTACTGGGTCAAGCATTGATATCCTGGGTCCCTTTTTAATAGTGGTTTATGGACCTTTCCTCCAGGAACTTGTCCAAACCTTTTTTAAACCCAGCTATACTAACAGCCCTTACTACATCCTCCGGTAACAGATTCCAGAGTTTGATTACACGTTGAGTGAAAAACTATTTTCTCTTATTTGTCTTAAATAGTTTACCCTGTAGCTTCATTACATGTCCCCTAGTCTTTCTATATTCTGATAGCGTCAACAATTGATCCACGTTTATCCGTTCCACTCCATTCATTAATTTATAGACCTCTATCATATCTCCCCTCAGCCGTCTCTTTTCCAGGTTAAAGAGCCCTAACCTTTTTAGCCTCTCTTTATAGGAGTAGCCTTCCATCCCCTTCACTAATTTGGTGGCTCTTCTCTGTACTTTTTCTAATAACGCTATGTCCTTTTTAAGATACGGTGACCAGAATTGCACACAATATTCAAGGTGCGGTCGTACCATGGAGCGATACAGAGGCATTATAACATCCTTTGTTTTATTCTCCATCCCTTTCCTTATGATACCTAGCATTCTATTTGCTTTCTTGGCCGCCGCTGCACACTGGGCGGAGGGTTTTAACATGTTATCCACGATGACTCCTAAATCTTTTTCCTGGGTGGTGGTTTCTAATGTGGAGCCTTGCATCGTGTAACTATAGTGTGGGTTGTTCTTTCCTAGGTGCATAACTTTGCACTTGTCCACATTAAATTTCATCTGCCATTTGGATGCCCAGTCTTCCAATTTATCCAGATCCTCCTGCAGTTTTCCACAATCCTCTTGGGTTTTAACAGCTTTAAACAGTTTTGTGTCATCTGCAAATTTGATAACCTCACTAGTTATTCCCTTTTCCAGGTCATTTATGAATATGTCAAAAAGTAGCGGACCCAGTTACAGATCCCTGGGGTACTCCACTATTCACCTTTTTCCATTGGGAATATTGGCCATTTAGCCCTACCCTCTGCTTTCTATCTTTTAACCAGTTCCCGATCCACAATAGTACACTGCCTCCTATCCCATGACTTTTTAGCTTCGCCAAAAGTCTCTGATGGGGGGACCTTGTCAAAAGCTTTCTGAAAGTCCAGATACACTATATCAACCGACTCACCTTTGTCTACCTGTTTATGCACACCTTCAAAAAAACATATCAGATTAGTAAGACAAGATCTTCCTTGTCTAAAGCCATGTTGGCTGTCTCCCATTAGGACATGACTATCTACATGCTGTGTAATTTTGTTCTTTATGATGGTTTCTACCATTTTCCCTGGTACTGACGTCAGGCTCACCGGTCTGTAATTTCCCGGGTCACCCCTGGAACCCTTTTTAAAAATTGGTGTTACGTTGGCGACCCTCCAATCTTCAGGTATTACAGATGATTTTAATGAAAGTTCACAGATTACCAATAGCAGGTCTGCAATCTCATATTTCAGTTCTTTCAACACTCTGGGATGTATACCATCCGGTCCAGGTGATTTGCTACTATTCAGTTTATCAAATAGTTGTAATATATCTTCCCGGTGTAGCGATATTTCTCTCAATTCCTCTGCAGTATCACCTTTAAATACCACTTCAGTCTTGGGTAACATCCCTACATCTTCCTCAGTAAAGACCGAAGCAAAGAATTCATTCAGTCTCTCTGCTATAGCCTTGTCTCCTCTTACTGCCCCTTTTATCCCTCTATCATCTAACGGTCCAATTGAATCTCTCATAGGCCTTTTGCTACGAATGTACTTGAAAAAGTCTTTATTTCGTGTTTTTGCTTCCGTAGCAAGTTTCTTCTCAAATTCCTGCTTTGCCTGCCTTATCAATGCTTTGCATTTAACTTGCCAGTGCTTGTGCTGTTTCCAGTTTTCATCATTTGGCTCTTTTTTCCATTTCCTGAAGGTTGCTTTTTTGGCAGCAACAGCCTCTCTGACCTCACCTTTAAACCATGCTGGCAGTTTTTTGGACTTTCTTCTACTCTTCTTAATGCGTGGAATACAGCTGGTCTGGGCTTCGAGGATAGTAGTTTTAAATAACGCCCAAGCTTGCTGTAAGTCTTTAACCTTTGGAACCGCTCCTTTTCGTTTTTTCCTAACTATATTCCTCATTCTATCATAGTCTCCCTTTTGAAAGTTAAAAGGTAGTACTGTGGATTCCTTTACTATTTGTCCTCCAATAATTAAATCAAACATGATCATACTATGATCACTATTGCCAAGTGATCCCAACACCCTTATTTCTTGCACCAGATCTGGCGTTCCACTAAGGACTAGGTCCAGTATGGCTTCCCCTCTGGTCGGTTCATGAACCAGCTGCTCCAAGAAGCAGTCATTTATTCCATCTAGAAACTTTATCTCTTTAGCTTGTCCTGCCATGACACTGACCCAGTCGATACCGGGGTAATTGTAATCACCCATTATTACTACTCTGTTGTGACTTTTGTTAGCTTCCGTGATTTCTTTGAGCATTTCATCATCCATTTGTTCATTCTGGCCAGGCAGTCGATAGTATACTCCCACTGCCATCACCTTCCCCTTCATAAGTGGAATTTCAATCCATAGAGATTCTACAGCAAATTTTGTTCCCTGCAAAACTTTAATCCTTTCTGACTCAATGCCCTCTCTAACATAGAGCGCAACCCCTCCACTAATTTGATCAGCTCTATCATTACGATATAGTTTGTATCCAGGTATCACAGTGTCCCACTGGTTATCCTCCTTCCACCATGTCTCTGAGAGTGCAATCATATCTAACCTCTCATTTAGTGCCTTGCCATAGAGCATTGGACTTTGTCTCTGAGGGTCTTCCATACAATAGAAGAGGCTTATATAGTCATTCCATGGCTATCTAGATAATTATACCCTCTTGTCTTCCGTTGTGATGCAGAAGACAAGTTTGTTCTGCGTGAATATCCAAGGAGCTCCCAATCTGGCAGGAATCCCCCCCTTTTTCCTTACAGCTTGGCATTATGTTTCTGCTCCACTTGGACAACGCATACTTTTTTACTGTACTTGATACACCTGAGTCCCTTGGCTGGGTCATCCTGGTATCTTGGTCTATGCGTTTTCTGTCCTTGGGACGCATCGGCAGCCTAAAGTGCTCCTGACGTGCTCTCCCCAGACTGATATTGTCCTCTGTTCTTCACGCAACTATACTGCTAATTTCACTGATCTGCATCCCTGTACCACAGAAATAGATTCTCTATACTCTTCGGGTGGTTTTCGCCCCCTACTATTAGATTAAGTTTTTCGCATCACATTTCCCATGTGGATGTTTCTTCTGTGGCCCAGTTGCAGGCAGTATTGTTTTCCTGTATGTATGTGTCCTATGCATACATGTTTTTTGTACCCTGGGTATATATAGGTATGCGCTTTTTGGGAGATGGTCATAGCACCCTGTGTATTACCCACTATCTCCCTAACTGTCGGTACTAAAGTTTTTTTACTTTCTAAGGGGTCCAGACAGTCCACTAGCCTATTATCATACGGCTCGGTAACTGGGTCCGGTTATACTCACAATTATTGCTGTGGCGTCAACAGCTTCTATTTTGGTTATCCACCTCCTTATCTATGAGGTATCAAACTTCAATGTCTTCCTATTTCTTATTGGCTAGGGAAGACAGTGTACATCTTCAGTGTTGCGGAGTACCCTCCTGTTTTCCCTGGGAAAAGGGTTTTTTTTCCATACCTTCTCTTCCCTTCCGGACTGGGCTAATTCCAGATCGGTCAGTCTTCTTCTTTTAATCCTCACTGTTAATAACTCTGTGCCTAAAAGAGTTCTCGGCTTTTTCACATAAAGCTTTCCATTGAAGACCTGCCGTTCTTCTCCTGCTCCAGTTGACACCTGGGTCACCTGCCCATTCCAGATTTGGAACTTCATCCTCACTGCTGTGAAGTTCCCTCGAAGATTCCGCTACTGCGTCTACAGTACCTTCCATCACAGTTCTACTTCCTACAATCCAGTAGGTAAGCTCTATATGGTACTAGTTCATTAAATGCTTTAATGATACCTGACATGCATTCTAAAGACTCATCTCCCCTGTGGTCTTTAGTTTTTTGTTGTTCCTCTGCAACTCTTCTCTCCTCAACTCCTACCCCCCATCCCTCGGGGGATGCCGGGGATCCAGGTTGGGAAAATGCCGTCCTGTCCAGGGATACGCATTTTATGGGATCTCCCATGGCACCCTCAGCTAGGGAGTCCCCACATGTGAAGACTCATTCCTGCTTGTTCCTGGAGATAGCACAGTTACTTACCTGTAACAGGTGATCTCAGGGAACAGCAGGAATTAGTCTTCACAACCCTCCCACCTCCCCTAGGAGTTGTATCTATCTATTTCCTTTCCTCTTCCTCTCCTGTCTCAGCTATGAAACTCAACTGGGGAGAGGCAGTGGGAAAGGCGGGAAGTCACCGCGCAGGCGCGAGGGATGCTCCCAAAGGCTTTCTGATTGGATGCTGGGGAGCATTCCCGTGCGGGCTCCGTCGGCGCCGACGTACCCACATGTGAAGACTAATTCCTGCTGTTCCCTGAGATCACCTGTTACAGGTAAGTAACTGTGCTTTTCCTCCCATCCTCTTATAGCAAGATTTATGAGAGGTCTTTTAACTAAGCCTCCCATTAGGCCACCACCTGTGGCATGGGACTTAAACTTGGTTCTTGGTCAGCTCATGAAGCCACCTTTCGAGCCCTTAGCTACTACCTCATTGAAATTCCTTTCTTGGCAGGTTATCTTTTTCATTGCAATCACATCAGCACGTCGCATCAGTGAGTTGCAGGCACTAATGGCTGATCCAGTCTGAAACATGGACAGCAGTAGAAGGACGTTCTTTATTGATCTAAAAAAGCCTATGGCCCGACACAGGCCGTGTTTTGTTGCCTTTTTCAGGGGCAGGCTACATAAATTAATAAAAACAATAATTAAATAAAAACATATACAAATACAATTGAATGCAAAATGAGACCTAAAAGATGAATATAAAATAAAACACGATAAATAAACTAATTAAGAACATTCAATATACATTAGTGCAACCATGAATAATAAAACAAAGATCAGCACAGCAAACAGACATTACTCAACTTGTAACACACCATCTATAAAATGTAAGCTAGCCATATATCAATTAAAGCTTAATACAACACATAACATATATATTGATTACCATTTAAAGGATATATACATATTAACACTTTTAAAAGTTAATAAATAATATCAAATAAATAATACACATAAATCAATTAAAACATAAAAACATATATATTATACCGTAAAAATTCAAGGCATACCTTTATCAACTGTCTAAGCTTCCAAAGTACTGTAATTGCTAAAGAGGGACAAGGAAGAAAATACATATAGGTAAGTGAAACCACCATGTGGAGTTACCACCAGTAACACAATTGGCTTGATGGTCCTTGGTCTGACCCAGCATGGCATATCTTATGTTCTTAGATAGTGGATGGCTTTTCTCCTCTGAAGAAAATCTGAGTATTGCGAGGGAAAGATTGATTAAACGCTCGTAAACAGCCACCTTGAGGGTGACACTCAAGTGCAACGTGGGAGGTTCCACTAGACTGTGGTCTTTTCGGTAGCCATAGGAGGAAGGAAAATTGGTTCACCTCCACTTTTCTTACCTTGGATAAGAGCGTATCGAGCAGCTAGAAAATTGGAAGGATTTGCAACGATCTGGAAGAGTGCAGCAGCCTCGTACAACCTCAATGCCCCCTCCCTCCTCTGTTCCCTCCCCTGCTCTCTCCTTAAGATTGTAAAAGGCTCTGAGGGATCTGCCTTCTAGTCACCTTATATGCAGTGCTGCAAAGCCAGTAAAACAGTTTCAGGGGAATAGAGCTGAGCCTGGCATGGTTTCTCTGGCTTGACCACCCCATTGTCCTTGTTGGGGCTCTCGATTCAGCCTTCCTGGGACGCAATTCAGGGTGGACTGCTGCTGGTGCCGTATGGGGGGGTTTCCTGCTGTTTTTTCTGCATCCGTTAGTAGTATTTTTACCTACAGTGCACCTGGTGGTCACGCTGTCCTAGTGTGCATTCAGCCAAGTGGTTCCAATGTGTGCTTCTTCCCTAGTGTCAGTAATATGTGCTGCAATAAAAGCGCAGTTAACGCGTGACTTTGGGCCGCCACAATCGTGACAAGTGCTGTTGGTGATACTCACCTTAACTTACTTACTTTCTTCCAGAAAACATTGTTTGTCCTGTGGCAAGCAAGGTGCCTCATCTCTGGTTTCTAGACTCTGCTCTTCTTGCATGGCAGCTTTTGAATCATCCCTAGAGGGCCTGCTTCCCCTCTCTCAGCTGGGGGATGCAGTTGGTCCGGCCTTACATGCCTTAGCACCATTCGTTACCTCCTGCCCTATGGGTAAGAGTATCCTGCCGGTCAGAGGATCTGGCGACCGTGCTGTGAGCAGTTCATTGTCCTCTAAGGGGTCTGTGGTGGCTATGCTTCTTGGTCAGAGGTGGGGTCATTTCTTCTGTACTCTGGGTTGTCCTCCCTGGAATTCTTTTCATTTTTGCAGCAGGCCTGGTCCTTCTGGTGGGGAAATTCAGACCCTGTGGCCTTTGTGAGCCCCCAGGTGCAGTCTCGTGTGGGGCGGGGCGATTACCCTTGGCTAAGTGTCCCCAGTGAGGGACACCCCCTGGAGATGGGTAACGGCTGGGAGCTGTCCGAGACTTTGATTCTGGCTCAGTTTCTGGTGGCTCTGATGTGGATAAAGTATTCTCACCTTGAAAGGATTGTGAAGAGGCCGGAGTGATCTGCCTATTCTGAAAGGAGGAGCTGGTAGCATTGATTGCCAGGGTCATAGCTGCCTTAAATTTGACTGATACTTCCAGTGTGGAGCAGGAAACAGATACACCTGCTGCTTCAAGAGGTGTTGAAATCCACTACTGTCTTTATTTTCCCAGATGTGAAAATCCCTGCTGAGGATGTGTAAAAAGATCTACTCCCTCCTGGAGAAGGAGTGCATTGATTGGTTTGGCAGTCCCAAGATGAATGCGCAGGTCACAGTGGTTACCAGACAGACCGCTATTCCTGTGGAAGGCGGATTGGCCTTAAAAGATTTTCTGGGCCACAAGGTGGATTCATTGTTGTGCATCCAGTTCACCATAGTGGCTGCTAGCCTGCAGCTGGCAGTATGTACCAGCCTGATGTCTTGAGCCATGCACCAGTGGATTCAGTCTCTTCTGCAATAATACTAAGCCTCTTTTGGGAGTCTGCTACAGACTTCTTTTCTGATGCAATGTGTATGACCTGATATGTTTGGCAGGCAGGGTTGGTGCCTTGATGACTGTCACTGCATTGACCCCGTTGGCTTTTACGGGAATACTCTGTTTGGAGTCAATTTAGAGAAGCTACTGAAGGATCTGGGCAAGACACAATCTTACTGCCTTCCAGAAGACAGGTCCAAGGGGCCTGTGAGGAGGGCTGTGCCCCTTTTCTTTTTAGCCTCCACTCACCCACTGAGGGTGTGCTGGCTGGATTCCTGAGGGGACTTGGTATTACCGACCTGGAAAACTGTTCTTCCTTTCTGCTTCTAGGCTTAGAGCTCATTCTCGGTCCTTTTGTGGAGCACATGGGCTCAGGGACTCGATCTCTTCCAGAGGAGGACCTCCCAGGCTGCACCATGAAGGTTTGGGGGCCCATTCCAAGGTTCCTCCAGTTGGAGACAGGCATGCGTTTTCTTTCAGGAATGGGCCTGTGTTACCAAGGATCGCTGGGTGCTTAACACCATTCAGTTTGGCTGTTTCCTAGAGTGCAAACAGCTGATTCTGGCTGCCTTCGTCATCTCCCTTTGTAAGTCTGCGAGCAAAAGTGCCACTGTGTGGGCCATCTTGGACAAATTGCTGCGCCTAAAGGCATTAGTGCCCATTCTGCCAAATGAATGGGGCAAGGGCAGATGCTCAATCTATTTTGTGGTGCCCAAGAAGAATTGTTCCTTTCGGCCCATTCTGGACCTCAAGGGGAGCACTTGTGCATCCTGTACTTCCGGATGGCAGCATTGCACTCCATGATTCAAGCAATGCGCCAAGGAAAGTTCTTGGCTTCTCTGGATCTGGCTGAGGCACATTTTCATATCCTGATCTAGGTGGATCAGCAGAAGTATCTGTGTTTTGCCATGGTTGGCTCTTTCAGTTCACCACTCTCCCCTTTGGGCTATCTACCACCTCGAGAGTGTTCTCCAAGGTCATGGTGGTGGCGGTTGCGACACCAAGGGATCCATGTCCATCCATATCTGGATGACTGGCTCATCCCAGCCTGTTCCTTTTCAGAAGTGTCTTGGGTGATGTCCCAAGTAGTGTCCTTTTTGGAAAGCCTTGGCTGGGATGAGGAAAGAGCCAGCTGTTGCCTTCCCATTCCCTGGATTTTCTGGGAGCATGTTTTGATATTCGAGTTGGCAGAGTTTTTCTGTTAGAGGAGAAAGTGAAAAGGCTGACTTGCCCGGTGCTGTTCTGTGCACAGCAGGCTCCCAGAGTCTGGGATTCTCTTAAACTGTTCAGATTGATGGCGGTGTCCATAAAGAGAGTATCGTGGGTGTGGGCTCACATGCAACTACTCCAGCGGTCCTTGTTGGCTCAGTGGTCCCAGTGTTCTCAGGAGTTCAAGCACAGGCTCCCGCCCCTGTTGATGGTGCGATCCAGCCTGCAGTGCTGGCAGCAGCCCTGTCATCTAAGGAAGGGCATATGCTGCTGGACGATTTCTCCTGGATCCTCTTGACGGCAGATGCCAGTCTCTCGGGCTGGTAAGCCTATTGCAAAGACTGTACGGTCCAGGGCCACTGGAACCACAGGGAAGCGATGTGGTTCATCAGCCACCTCAAGGCGAGCGTCGTCAGGTTGGTTCGTCTGTTCCTGGCCCCTGGTCGAGGGCCAGGCAGTTTGAATGTTTTCAGACACCACAGTGGTGGCTTATGTCAATCTGCAAGGTGGCACGAGGAGTGCCGGATAGCTCTGGAGATGGCTCTCTGGTTTGCCTGGGTAGAGAAGAATCTCCTAACCTTGTCAGCTCAGCACATTGCTGGAGTGGGCAGCATGGAAGTGGACTCCCTCAGCCAGCACTCTCTGGACCCTAGACGGTGGGAGTTGTCAGGAGGCATTTCATTTGATTCTGTGCTGCTCCTCAAAATGGATCTTTTGAATACCCAGGCCAGTGTCATATTTGCTACTGCTTCAGTTGCTGCATGGAGACTGGGTCTGAGTGCTTTGATGTCCTTATCCAGCCTTGGTCAAGTCAGCGACTGCTGTACATGGCCCCTGGTAGGATGTGTGCTTCGGTATTTAGAATGCCACCTGGGCAGGATTGTTCTGGTGGCACTGATTGGCCAATGAGAGCATGGTTCAGATACCTGATGCGGCTCCTGCAGGCACTTTCTCTTCGGTTGCCTCCATCTCTGGGTCTCTTGCGGCAGGGATCGATTGTCCTGGAGGACCTGGTTCCCTTCTTGCTTATGGCTACTCTCCTGCAGTGGTCTCTACTCTGCTTGGCACTCGGGAGAGGTCTACATAGCTGGCATATGAATGGATCTGTTGTCTTTTTGAGCAGTGGTGTGGCACTCGGCAGTTGGCTCCTGAGACAGCCAAGGTGCCATCTCTTTTGGCTTTTCTACAGGATGACCTGGAGAAGAGCCTTTCCCTCAGCTCCCTGAAAATTCAGATGGCAGCTTTATCCTGTTTCCGAGCTTCGGTGGCTGTCATACTTTCTCCAGAGGTTTTGGCATCTGCGTCTTCTCCTTCAATCTGTGATCCCTTCTTGGGGTCTGTCTCTGGTGCTTAAGACCCTGATGGCGGCACCCTTTGAGCCTTTGAAGTGCTCTACCTTAAAGGATTTGATGTTCCAGACGGTCGTCTTGGTCATGATTTGTTCCACAAGGCGCATTTCAGAGTTGCAGGCTCAGTTGCAGAGATCCTTATTTGTCTTTTTTCAAAGGAGGCCGTTTCCATTTGGCCTGTGCCTGCCTTCTTGCCTAAAGTACTGTCTCCCTTTCACATGAATCAGGTGTCTGCCTGCCCCTCCTTCTTGAAGGAGCAGTGTCTGAGGAAGGATAAGGATCTTCACCTCATGGATGTCTGGAGGGTGCTTCTCCAGTACTTGGAGGTTACAAATTCCTTTCGTAAGTCTGACCATCTTTTTGTGCTATTTGCTGGTACAAGCAAGTCAACTTTGGGGTGCTGGATTAAGGAGGCCATTGTCTTGGCATATCTGCTGCAGAACCAGCCAGTTCCAGAGGATTTGCTTGCCTATTCTACCCAAACACAAGCATCCTCATGGGCAGAACAAAGCTCTATAGTCCCTGCGAACCTTTGTCGGGCAGCAACATGGGCATCCCTTTCCACTTTTATTTATTTTATTTTATTTATTTAACGGGGTTTATATACCTCTCTGGAAATATCCACACTTTCTTGTCCCATAAACAGCTCTGTAGATTTTTGGAAATATAACCTTAAAACTATTTTAAGATCATGATCAAAGACCTAGGACACTAGTAACATAGCTCTATATCAGTACACACATTCTGAGAGGACTCCAATAAAACTGTAACATTTAAACTCCAATCACCATCTGCAGATGCCAGTTTAGAAGGCAAATAATATATCTTGTTAGCTGATGGAACCTGATCCAAAGCAATATCCAGAACGTCAACCAAAATTTGTTTTTAAACGTAGCTAAAAGTAAAACAATCAAAGATTTTGGAAAATTTAAAATCCTTAAGTTCAGTCTCATGAAATAATACAAATGTTCAGTCTTCTGTTGTGTCAAAAGTTTGTCCTTAACTAAAGCATCCAACACTGCTTTTGTCTCGTGAGCCTTGGTTTCCAACCCACTAAACCTCTCATTGGATTCTTTAATATGATCCTCAGCCCTTTGGGAACAAACGTCTGATTATTGCAATGATTTATTAACGTACATAGACACTTCTATCAAGCAATGCTTTAGTTGCAAGAATGATTCCCAGCTAGCAATCAAAGTTACCTCATTGGTGTGTTTCTGCTTCGATGTTCTGGCTGTACCCAAATTCCCAGCAGGGACCATTTCTCCATTTGCAGGAGCTAACACTAGTTATTCCAGCAAAACCGCTGATTCTGATACCTTGGGTGCAGGGTAGGAGAAATGACACTAAAATTATTGCCTACCATGTCTTTCACTAGTAATAGGTGTGACTGCACACAAGCACCCTCGATGGTTGGGCTGACACTCCCCACTCCAGACTCCAGCAGTGGGAGCAACTGAAGGTTTCTTTTCTAGGGTTTGAAGATAACCTGTGATCAGCTGTTGCTGACTGAAGGTCTCCCACCACTTACACTTTTGGCGGGAGCTTTCTTGGGTTTCTTCAAGGGCATAATTAGAGGTAAAAGGCACAAACCAAGAACGCAACTACAGCAGAGCTCCACTGTGCCACCATCTTGTTCTGCTGCCAACCTTAGGAGAGGTGTTTATAATTTTTAAACTGCTTATTATTTAATACAGGTTATGTTAATACTTGACTATAGTTTTGAAATATTACAGTGAACCTGGATGTTGTGTAGTCTAAATGTATGGCTACCAATCGCAAGTCAAATAAAATACAAGACCCTCCTGCTGACACACAAAACCATCCACTCCTGTTCAGCTACACACTTCCCCCACCCTGCTACAAACTCAGCAACCTAACAGGAGCAGAAGAACGTCTACAATGAACACACCTACCATTCCTCATGCCAAAGCTAAACATAACTAACAAGCCTCTAACTTTCCAACTTTATGCCCCACCCTATAGAACACCTTCCGACCACAATAAAACTCCACCGACCTCAACACATTTCGAAAATACCTGGAAACGCACCTTTTCACAGAACATTACAGCCCACAGGACTAACTCTCTGGAATTACTAAAAAGGACTTTCTAAAGAAAGCAAGCATTGATTCTTATTGTACCTAGTTAACTGTATCCAAATGTATCTAATGTTTTACTGTATATAGTTAGTCTGTTCTGTGTAAACCAGTTGGTATTTTGTTTTATGTAAACCACTTTGACCTGGCGAAAAGTGGTATATATTCAATGCTAAATAAATAAATAAATAAATAGTTTGAAACGAAAACTACCTTCTACTCTTGTAGCAGCAATCTACCAGAAGGTGCATGCTCTTGTATGTTCTATTAACAAAAGAATGTGACACAGTAATGTTTCTCCTTTCCTCTATAAATAGACTAGGTATATCTGTATGGGTGACTCGACTTAAACAGCCATGGTAAAGTGTCTCAGTACAGTAGCAGGCGATGTATGAGTGGATGGGTGAGCACAGTGAATGTAGTGTTTGGTATATGAGAAAATTGGACTAAAGAAAAAAAACTTTAAAATGGTTTACATAATACCTCACCCACAGAAAAATACAAGTAAAATCTGGAAAGCTTCGATCAACACCAATCGAGCAACTACAAAAAGTACCACAAGACTCGGCACTCTCTGCTCTGCTGTTTAATATTTATCTCCATCTACTCTGCAGCATAATAACCAAATACAATATAAACTACAGTATCTATGTGGATGAAATTATGGTCCATACCCCATTCAACGTAGACCAACCCGACTACTCAAGAATAACATCATGCATAGAAGAGATGTCAAACTGGCTCTGGGAACGCAACCTACTGATAAACTACAATAAAACAGAAGCAATATATTTATAAGTCTATGTGGTACTCTGTTTGCAGTTAGTATTGTGGAAGGGGTGATTGGGAGGGGTATTAGAGTGTTAAGTCTGTGGATCCAATGTTTTACCAAAGTATTCGGTGAACAGTCGTGTATTTAGTGTTTTCCGAAAGTCAGAGCAGTCCTTAATTGATCTTAATTGGTGAGGGAGTGAGTTCCAGAGGAACAGGCTTGAGTGCTGTTTGTGAGGTATTGCTTTTGATGGATGTAGTTGACAGGGTGTTTTGATGCTGTGTCCTCGTCATTATTGATTTGTACTTTATTCAGGATTGTATGGGTAGCCAGTGAAGGGATTTTAGGACTGGAGTGATGTGGTCTTGTCTTTTGTATCCAGTGATTAGTTGTGCTGCAATATTTTGTGCTAGTTGCAAGGGTTGGGTTGTGCTTTTGGGTAGTCTTTGATATATTAAGTTGCAATAATCTAGGAGTGGAGTTATTGCCTGACATACGGTGCGGAAGTGATTATAGTCTAGTAGAGGTCGTAGGTTTTGTAGGGTCTTCATCTTGTAATACGCTGTAGATGTGGTCTTCTTAACATGAACTTGAAGGTTGAGCGTTTGGTTGAGGGTTACTCGTAGGTATTTTATTTACCTTTTCACGGGGATTGAGTGAGTACCTATTAGTAGATTATCTGGTGAGGTATAAGCGGTGTTTCGTGTAATTGTGAGGGCCTCCTGATTTGTTATGGTTTCTCCTAGGACAAGCAGGATGTGTCAGCCACACTTGGTGATGTCATCTGACGGCGCCATGACGGAAGTGCTCTCTAGCTCAGAAGCTTCTGAGCATGTGTGAGGTGGTCCCACCTCCCCGGTCCGCCCCTAGCCCGACCAGTTTCAATTCTTCCGCCTTTGCCTCAAGACGGATTCTACTCTCTCTCTCTCTCTCATCCAGCAAACAATCACCATGCCAAAACCTGGATTTAAACAGTGTCCGCGATGCAATCGGAAAATGAATATCACCAACACTCACCAGAGTTGCCTCGGGGCGTCTCACAATGTCGATGACTGTTCCAGCTGTGCCCGGATGTCCCCCATGGCACGGAAGCTCAGACTACTCTCTGAAAGATTTTCTGACCTCATCTGCTCCGGAACAAGCTCATCAGACTGGCACCTCGGAGCGCAGTAAATCCGCTAAAGGGAAAGCACCCCTTAAAGCCTCTCATCGGGCGGGCTGGGGCTCTGCTGCTCTACCTCCGACGGAGAGGTCTGCCTCCCCCGCTGCCTCGGTGCTCAGGATAAGCCCCCCGACTGCTTGCTGCTCATCGGGCCTTTCACCCCAGCCATGCGGCTCCAGCAACCCTACTGCCTCCTCGGTGCCCAGGGTAAGCTCTCCTTCTGCCGGCTGCTCTTCGGGCCTTTCTCCCCAGCCATGCGGCTCTGGCAACCACGGCCAAGATGGCGCTGCCCATGTGGCCTCGCCAGGCTCCGCCCCCAGAGACTCCTTCCTGACCCGGATTGGCCGGGGCGGGTCCTCCAGCAGCGCTGACGTCAGCTCTCTCCCTCAGCGCCGACAACCTTCGCCCCGAGCCAGCGAGCACGGATCTGACGCTGGAAACCAGCACCGCTCCGATCACCGCGCCGAAGGACAGCATCGCGCCGACACCCACCGCCGCAGCTATCACAAACGCCGTGCCGACAGCCGGGAGTCCTCCCATCGGCGCAGCAATAGCGGCAGGAGCAAAAGGCACAGGAGACAACGAGGCTCCTGCGGAGTGTGCAAGTAAACGCGGGAGCCACAGGGACAGACATTCCCGGTCCAACAGCATGAGCGCTGACAGTGGGTCTTCCCGCGGCCGCAGGAAGAGCAGGCGATCAAGCTCCCATTCCCATCAAACTGCTCCTCCATGCCGGGACAACACATCTACAGCCTCCTTGAATATACCACCGCCAGTGGTAACCCGGGATAGATCCCCCTCTCCGGTCTCACCTGAGCAAACACCTCCAAGAGAGCGGAGTCCGTCTCCTATGCTGGGCCCAGACTCGGGAGGGAGCGCAGCAGAGGAGGGGGGGCCAGAATCCCCTTCGTCCAAGTCTACTCCAAACGAACAGGAGGAGACGCAGACGCAGGTGCCTGAAGACCTTACCTATCCAAAGTTCTTAAGGAAGGTCGTGGCCAAACTGGGTCTCACCAAGGACGAAGCCTCAGACGAGAAGGATCCGGAGGTCATGAAATACCTCAGCGGCCCCAAACTGGCCTTGGCTCTCCCCCTCCACCGGAAACTCAAGGACAAGCAATCGATCCTTTGGCAATCCCCTGCCTCCGGCCAAGCCTGTGCCAGACGTCTGGACAGCAAATACCTCCTCCAAATGGTGCCCGGCTTTGACAAAGCCCAGCTGCCCCACCAATCCATTGTGGTAGCTTCGGCGCTCAAGAGATCCAAGTCTTCACGCACACAGACTACCCACCCTCCAGGCCGGGACCCCAAGCTCCTCGACGACCTGGGGCGGAAGGTATTCCAGGGAGCGATGCTGGGTGCCAAGATATCAGCGCATCAATTCCAGCACCTGTTGTTCCAAGACGCCCTCCTAGCAGAGCTCAAGGGCCAACTGCTCACTCTTCCCAAGCAATTCCAGCCAACAGCTTCAGCCACGCTCCAGGAACTGGCCGAATGCTCCAAACATCTGATGAGCACAGCCTTTGATGCCTTCGACACGGCCATTCGGACGGCAGGCACGGCCATTGCGGCTCGCCGCTGGGCCTGGCTACGCGCATCTGGTCTGTCTGACAACACCCACGACAGGATTGCTGATGCGCCCTGCCTGGGAGACTCCCTTTTTGGGGACAAGGTCGCAGACACGGTGAACGGCCTAAAAGAGGACTGCACCACTCTGAAAACGTTAGCGGCGGACAGACTCGAACCACCCCTCCTGGTCACAGAAAGGGAGCTATTACCGCAAGCCCTTTTCCTCGTCAAAAAGATACTACGGCTCCAATCGACAGTGGCAAGCCCCGAAGTTCAAGCAGAACTACAATAAATCGTCCTATCAGAGACAACCACAGAGGGAACGCAAGCAGAAGCAAGCAGACCCTCCGCAGTCCGGTAAGAACACGTCCTCCTTCTGACAATTTGCTCCGGCTGGGTACAAGTGTCCCATCTGCCCCGCCGGTGGGAGGCCGCTTGTCCAACTTCCTGTCAGCCTGGCAGGAAATCACCACGGACCAGTGGGTCACCCAGATTATCCAGTCGGGTTACCGCTTACGGTTCTTCTCCCCACCGTGGCAGCGCACACAACCTACTAGCCAGCCTCTGCTGCATCTGGAAGCTGCCCTCTCGAGCCTTCTGCAGCAACTCATCAGGACACAGACTATCGAGCGGGTTCCCTCCAGCGAAATCAACACTGGCTTCTACTCCCGGTACTTCCTTATTCCCAAGACGTCTGGGGGCCTCCGCCCTATTCTGGACCTCCGCAAAATGAACAACTTCCTCGTGAAGGAGAAGTTCCGAATGTACTCGCTGAACTCCATCCTTCCCCTCATCAGAGCGTGGGACTGGATGGCTACTCTGGACCTGCAGGACGCTTACTCCCACATTCCAGTCCACTCCTCTCACAGGAAATTCCTGAGGTTCATAGCACTGGGTTGCCACTACCAATATCGTGTGCTTCCCTTCGGGCTCTCCCCGGCACCCAGAGTCTTCACAAAGTGCGTAGCAGTGGCCGCTGCACACCTACGCAGACAAGGGCTCGCCATCTTTCCCTACCTGGACGACTGGCTGCTATCGGCATCCTCCGCCCAAGAGCTCAGGAGAGCAGTGCGAGCGACGAAGACCCTGCTGACCAGGCTGGGTTTCTTACTCAACAAGGAGAAGTCTCGGTTAGATCCCACTCAACGCACAGAATTCATCGGGGCGATAATCGACACAAATGCATCCAAGGCCTTCCTTCTCGAGCACCGGCGGAAGACCATCATCCACCTTGCCAAGAAGGTATCAACCGCGAAGCACACCAAGGCCCACGACATCATGCGCCTTCTGGGTCATATGGCAGCGACGACATCGGTCCTGCCATTGGCCAGATTGCGCATGCGCACACTCCAGTGGCACCTGCGCGCACACTGGAAGCAATTGTCTCAACCACTCACCACCCTCATCCCGAACAAACCAATGGTAACCCAGAGCCTACATTGGTGGATGGTATCAGCCAATCTCGCTGTAGGCAAGAGCTTGCAACCCTGCGGCTATCAGCTCATCCTGACCACGGACGCCTCCTCCACGGGATGGGGAGCCCACCTATTACACCTCAGCACACAAGGAGCTTGGACCAGAGCGGAACAATCCCTCCACATCAACGTTCTTGAGCTCCGGGCGGTAAAGTATGCCCTCCAGACCTTCATGCCCCACCTAGCTGAAAAGTCCAACAAAAAAGCACAATCCATGTGCCAACACCGACCCAGTCAGACGTGGAGGCAAGGAAGGAACTATTTATTTACCACTTTATTTCATAAAGCCAGGCCCGACACAGGCCGTGTTTCGTTCATGCCTTCATCAGGGGCTTAGGCTACAATAACATATAAAAACACCATTAAAAACATTCACAAAACAAATTATGAACGTAAATATAATCATAAAAACGGCACTTGTAAATGTATTGGTACAGCAATAGATAACTAAAACATCAATAAATACAAAATAAATACAAAATAAATAATTTAAAATAAAATAAAAATAATAAATGCTAAAGTACAGCAAACCTTCTATACACTAATAGAATAATAATAATGTAATAATAAAAATAAATATATATAATTATACTCCATGACACATATAAATATAAAATCATACATGTATAAAAAATAAATATATATAATTATACTCCATGACACATAAATATAAAATCATACATGTATAAAAACCGTGACAAAATATACCTAAAACATGCATTAATCATTTGAATAAAAACAACAAAACCTATAATTCCATCCAATAAAAAATACTGTGCTAACTCTTACCTATATGAATCTGTCCCACTTGTTATTACTGAAGGGAAAAAGGAGAAAAAAAAAAGATGGCCATACTAAATTGCATAAAATCCATAATTTGTGCAAAATGCAATTATTAAATAAAATTATTAGATAAAGATCTTTTTACGTTTAAAATTAAGATAGACACAAGTAGAGGAAAACCCAGGGACCCAGAAAAAGCGCAAAAGGATCAGACCAGGGATCCTATCTTCCACCTACAGCGGTTGGACCCCATAATTTAAAAAAAAATTTTGTATGGTCGACAATTTTATAAAATCCTATAGTAATATTTTTTGTGCCTTTTATTGTTTTATAGCATTACCTGTCATAACTAAAAATGGAAATATTTAGAACCTAGAAACATAACCTCATTATTAAAGCTTTATTAAAACTTTAATATCATTTAGGCCTTCTTCCAAAACCTTCTTAAACTTACCAAGTCTTTCTTGCCAAAAGTCACAAATCTTTTACTCGCCGTTACTTTCTTAATGCACGAGTGTCTGACTTCACCCGCAGCTGCGTAGTAAGTTAAGCTCTAAAGATGCGCGGAAATAATGGATTAGTCGGTAAGCACTCATTACTCACCATCACACACATCATATTCTACTGTAAATTTAAACTTATGCTTTTTGAATTTAAAATCCAAATCTCCTTAATTTAACCACTGTTGTCACTTCTACTGCAGTCTTTACTCAGCCAACAAAAACTGACGGCCCCACCGGGCAAACGTTATGCCTTAATAAAAACCTTATGCAACTTATTATCAATCATCCGACGTGGTCCTTAATCTAAAGTCACTGCCATCTTCAATATAACATTCCCACCAAATTGATGCCGTGCTTTTAAACTAATATGAGCCACGGCAAACAATCCTTAAGATTCGGCAGCAAAGGAATCGCCATGCATACCTATCCTTCCATAATTCATTATATCACAGCACGTTCTAAACTTATCCATCATTATTACGTTCTTACCATACTATGTTACTCACCCAAATGTTTTATTCCAAAACTCCTGCAGGTATTAATGCCAGAGCACTCTCCTCTCTTTCTTACCAACAAACTAAAAAAACTAAAAACGCCCGCGGCTGCGTGGTAAATTTAAAGGCTGCAAAACCGCGGGAACCATACATGACATCATCAGGTGACATTCAAGACTTTCAATTCTCGCGATCGTCTACAATGCACCTAATGTCAAACCTTCATACTATACACACTGTATTCAACCAAGCAACACGGGGGGGGGGGGAGGGGGAAACGGGGGAAAGGGATGGGGGGAGGGAAAGAAAGGGAGCGGTAGGCGGGAAGGGAAAGAAAGGGAGGGGTAGGCAGACAGGGAAGGGAAAGGGAAAGGCAGGGAGGCAAAGGGTGGAGGGAAATTTTAAACCTTATACTTTTGGAATTTCAAAATCCAAATATCCTTATAATCTAAAATCACTTACATCTTCAATATAACACTCACACCATATTGATGCCATGCTATTAAAACTAATGTGAACCATGGCACACAATCCTTAAGATACGGCAGCAAAAAGAATCGTTGTGCATACCTGTCCTTCCATAATCCATTGTCACAGCACGTTCAATACTTATTCGTCATTATTACATTCACACCATATTATCGAACCTCTGTTACTCACCCAAATAATTTATTCCAAAACTCATGTAAATATTAGCACCAGAGCACTTTCCAACTACTCCTCTCTTGCTTATAAAAAACTAAAAAACACTAAACCCGCCCGCGGATGCGTGGGGAATTTAAAGTATTGCAAAAGCCCGGGAACCATAAGTAACATCAATTAACATTCAATTTTCACAATAGACATTCAATTTTCACGATTGTCTACCATGCACTTAATATTAAACCTTCATACCATACCCGCTGTATGCAACCCAAAAAAACAGGGGGAGGGGGACAAGGGGGAAAAAGGGAAGAGGGAAAAAGGGGAAAGGGGAAGGAGGGAAGGGAAGGAGGGGGAAGGGAAAAAGGGGAGGAAGGGGAAGGGGGGAGGAGGGAAGGGAAGAGGGAAAGGGAAAGGGAAGGCAGGGGGGGAAAGGGGAAGGGAAGGGGGGGAGGGAAAGAAGGGGGGGGAGGGAAAGCTTGGAGGGGAAGGATGGGAAGGAAGGGGAAAGGAAGAAAGGGGAGGGAAAGCTGTTTTACCTTTCATAAAACATATACTTATCAAGTCGTATAAGCCTAAGAACCAAACTGAAATGGAACAAATTATACTTAAAAATATTAAACCGAAGTCATGTAATCAATCAATCTGTCTCAACTAACTGCCTTCTATTCAGAGAAACCTACATTCTCTCACACATAATTCTATGTGATCGTCAACCATAAACTTAAAGAAATACTGACAAATCTTCCTCCATATTTAGACCGGCAGGGTGTAAACTATTAAGTTGAAAGATGTAACGCTGTTCCAAACGTGCTATACTTTTTTCCATGTCACCTCCTCGCCAATTTATCTTCACCTTCTTTATAACAAAGAATTTCAGATCTGATATCTTATGGTTATGTTCCATCCAATGGGCTACCAACGGTTTGTCCTCTAGCCTCCTATTAATGCAACTTCTGTGCTCTATTATCCTCTTACGAACAGGTCGTGAAGTCATCCCGACATACACTTTCTGACATGGGCAGCGAATCACATAAATAACATGACTGGTAACACAATTGGTATAGTCATCCAGATGAAAAACTCTATTATCAGGATGTACGTATTGGTCTTTTATCGAGAGGGCATGTACGCATACAGAACATTTTCCACATTGATAGTGGCCTTTATACTGGGATAAATATTTCCTTTCAGTAAATGCCGATGGTACCAACATATTTCTTAGATTGACGTTACGTTTGTGTGCAATTATTAAATTGATGTCAGAAAAACCCGGTAATGACTGTATGAGGTGCCACTGTTTATGTAAAATCTTCTTAATGTCCTGCGAATGATGAGAGTAAAGTAACGGACATACCATACCGGGGTTTTCTTCTTTCACCTTTTTTTTCAACAATTTATCCCTTGTAACTTGACATGATTTTTGATATCCTTTCCTAATTTGCTGGGAAGGATAGTGTCTTACTTCCAGTCGGTCTTTGATAATGTCTGCTTGCCGTTCAAATTCCTCCTCAGAGGTACAGATACGCTTAGCTCTGAGGAACTGCCCATATGGTAAGTTATTTTTTAATGCCAAATTGTGAAAACTGCTATAGTGTAAAAGTTGGTTCCTATCCGTGGGCTTTCTATATAGGGTTGTACAAAATCCCACTCCTGTCTTCTCAATCATTAAATCCAAATACGGTATTTTATACGGGTCATAAGTCATTTGAAACCTAAGATTTTTGTCACATTGGTTAATCCAAACATTAAAGTCAGATAATGCTTCCACTGATCCTTTCCACAAAATGAAGATATCATCTATATATCTTAACCACCGGTGTACATGCTCATGAAAGGGGTTATTTTTTATATATGTCTCCTCAAATTCAAACACATAAAGGTTCGCAATGTCCGGCCCCATAGATGACCCCATGGCCACACCTTTCACCTGCTGGTAGAATATATTTCTAAAGCAGAAATAGTTATAGCACAGGGCCATACGAGCCATCTCCATGAGAAATATAGTAGGAATACGTTTACAACTATTTCGATTATATAAACATCGTTGGATTATGATTAGTGCTTCTTCCTGCGGAATGTTCGTGTACAATGACTCTATGTCTAAAGTGACTAGTAAAAACTTGTCAGAGTATTCTGTATTATTAAGGATATTGATGACTTGTGTAGAATCTCGGACATATGACCACATATTCTCTATGAATGGACGCAACATTATGTCTAATAACTGAGATACTGGTTCAAAAAGCGACCCTATAGCTGACACTATTGGCCGACCGGGGGGATTGTGCAAGGATTTATGTATTTTTGGGTTAACATAGATGGTTGGAATGACTGGAGAAGATACTATCAAAAAATCTTTCTCTTTTGAGGTGATCTTCCCGAGTTCAAAAGCCGTGAATACCAAACTATCAAGCGAGCTCTTTAAAGACTGTGTTGGATCATCGTCTAACCTACGATAAAATGTAATATATTTCAATTGCCTCTCAATTTCCCCAATATACATCTGCTTGTCCAAGATAACTGTCGCTCCTCCTTTATCTGCGGGTTTTATGATATTTGTGTTTTTCTGTAGTGTCTTAATGGCACCCTTTTCTCCTTTTGTTAAGTTGTGATATGGCGGGTACTGATCAGTCCTCAACATATTTACTTCTTTCAATACCATCTTTTCAAACACCTCTATCAAAGGGTCCACATTTGGTGGAGGCAACCATTTAGATTTTCTTCGCACTACAGAAACCTCATTATAAAGTTCTCCTTGATTAATAAAAAAATTTTTTACCCGGATCTTTCGGAAAAATTTATAAAGGTCAATTCTTGTTTCAAAGGGGTCATATCTACGGACCGGTACAAAGGAAAGACCTTTGTTAAGCAGTGAGGTTTCATCTGGAGTTAGTTGATACTTTGAAATATTGATTACATTGTCTTCTACCACCTTCTTTCTAAGGATCTGTCGGGTCCCCCCCGACCTCTCCCTCTGCCCCTTCCACGCCCCCGTCCCCTGTAGGTCTGGGGTTGGCCGTAGGGTCTTTCCGACTGTTGATCCTTGTCCCATGGTTCCTCCCTCTTTTGATACCGTGTGCGTGATGAATCTCGCGTATCTTTTTTCCAGAGGGAATCCATATTTAAAAAATTCTTGTTGTTATGAATATAATCCCCTTTACTCTTTTCTTTCTCTTTCACATTTACTTTTTTTGTGCCCATGGAAGAGAAAAGAGATGTAGACTCATCAGTGTCCTCCATAGATGCACTCCTATTGCGCTTTTTCCTGGGCTCCTCAGAGTTCTCCTCCACCCTGTCCTCCACTTGTGGTTCTCTAAGATCAAATAAGGTGGATCTTTTTTTAAAAAATATACGATCTTTTTCCACATTTTTACACCAAGGGTACACATACCCGTATAAATAATCGTCCTCATCCCTTCTGAATTTTTCCATTTTTTTATCTTTAATTTCTTTCTTAAAGGTTATGTTGTTTCTCTCAAAATCCTTATGTGCCCTCTCAAATTGTTTATCACTTCCCTTCAATGTCACTAACTTATCGTCTATATCAGCCTTATATAACTCAGACTTTTTATTCGCTGTACTAATGAGCAGAATTTATTCAGGATAGCGTTCCAACATTTTACGAAGCCACTTTCTTCTGATTACATCCCTGGTGCCTTAATGACTCTAAGACCTCGAGGAATAATTTTAGATCTGCAGCATTCAAGTAAGTATGCCGCATGGAGCTCTTCTTTAACTTGTTTCTGCATTAGCTGCACCACTTCCTCCCACTGTTGAATCAACTGTTGCATGACGTTGTCACTACTGTCGTCTTTGCATGTGATTAACGCTTCTTGTGACTGAAAATGCTCCACTGCATCCTCCCCAAAGCTGAGCACGTCCTTCCAGGGAGAAAACATGCTAGGCTGCACAGTCCAACAAAAAAGCACAATCCACGTGCCAACACCGACCCAGTCAAAGACGTGGAGGCAAGGAAGGAACTATTTATTTACCACTTTATTTCATAAAGCCAGGCCCGACACAGGCCGTGTTTCGTTCATGCCTTCATCAGGGGCTTAGGCTACAATAACATATAAAAACACCATGCCTCCTTCAGTTGTGTTCCACACTGTCTGGTATCCTGCCACATGCCCCCCTCAGCCACAGCGCTAAACAGGTAGCTTGGGAGACACCAAGTGTGGCTGACACATCCTGCTTGTCCTAGGAGAAAACAGAGTTACTTACCTGTAACGGAGTTCTCCGTAGACAGCAGGATAAGTCAGCCACACATTCCCACCCACCTCCCCTCTGAGGGTGGCCTGCGCGGTCCACGCCCTAGCCTCAGGGCACAGCTAATCACTCACTGGTCGGGCTAGGGGCGTACCGGGGAGTTGGGACCACCTCACACATGCTCAGAAGCTTCTGAGCTAGAGAGCACTTCCGTCATGGCGCCGTCGGATGATGTCACCAAGTGTGGCTGACTTATCCTGCTGTCCACGGAGAACTCCGTTACAGGTAAGTAACTCTGTTATCTCCAGGAACAAGCAGGAATGAGTCTTCACATATGGGTATCGTCGGTACCGACGGAGCCTGCGCGGGAACGCTCCCCAGCATCCAAAAGGAAAGCTTTTGGGAGCATCCCACAGCGCCTGCGCGCTGCCTTCCCGCCTTTCCCAACTGCCTCTCTCCAGTTCTTCTTTTCCGCGGAGCCAGCAGGTCGTGTTTCCTGTCACCGCTGAAGAATTTCTTATTTTCTTTTATTTTTCTTTAGCCACACCGGCAAAATTACCCCGGCGGGAGGCTCCGGCTTCCAAAGCACTACCTATGGGGTCACAGGTTGACATCGATGGCTCGGCCTCGACCGATCACCTGTTACAATGTTCTGGGGTACCGGTGGTCTCCACCGGTACAGACATCCAGACATTGGTGGCATCAATGGATCAGAATATCCTGACCATGCAGCGTGCCATCATGGCATTCATACAAGCTGCGACGCCTACGGTACCGCAACAAACCCCGTTGTCGGTACCTGTACCGATTCCGGTACCGGACCTGATATCGGTCCCGATACCAGTACCGCTTGCATCGACGACAGCGGTACGCTATCCAGTGATGCCCATCAGTACCGACCCGGTACCGATTATTCCCGATGTCGATACCTCCCGGTACGCGTAACGGGCTCTACGAGAGCATCCAGACAGTCGATACTTCGATTCCTCTGAAGACTCTGATTCTTCAGAGGCCTCAATTGAAGCATCGGGGATTCTTCCTCAGGAACCCTCTTCTCCAAAAAGGAGAGTGTCTCCTCCTGAAGACTTGTCTTTTCAGGACTTCATTAGGGAGGTGGCCAAAGGCCTGTCCATCTCAGTGACCTCTGAAACTGAACCTAGAGCCAAAAAATTAGATATCCTACAATATCCTAAGGCTCCTAAAGAGGCAGCCACCTTACCAATACATGAGATTCTTTATGAACACATGTTGGGCATATGGGAGACTCCTCTTTCCACCTCCCCTCATTCCAGAAGGTTGGACAACATGTATCGTGTTCCTCCTTGTCCTGGGTTTCATAAGACACAGCTTCCTCACCACTCCATTGTGGTAGAGTCTGCTATGAAAAAGATCAAGAGTACAAAAAGGCACTCCTCTGCTCCTCCAGGAAGAGAATGCAGAACCCTAGATGCCTTTGGCAGGAAAATCTTCCAGGCCAGTATGCTTGTAGCCAGAATCAACTCCTATAGTCTCTATATGGGGATGTTTCTAAAAGAAGTTACAGATCATCTGCAAACCTTATCTCCTTTTATGTTCAAAAGGCCTTGAAGCATCACCTTTTCATCATATACTTTCCAGAGAACACAATAACACAAGTTCATCTAAACAGCTCCAATCCCATCCCTATCTAACATGATACTTTTTCAAGTAATATTACTATCATATGTATATAGTTCAAGTTCTATTATCCTTTGTTACAATTACCCCTGTTTTCCAAGTTTTTCTTCCTGTTCCATGTAAAAACAGATATATGTATCTTATCTTATCTGATGTTTTGTAGTTCTATGTAAACCGCGCTGATAATAAATAGTGCGGTATATAAAAATGTTAAATAAATAAAAATAAATGTCAGAAGATAAGAGAGAAGAATATATCACCTGGCTTAAACATGCACAGGATGTATCCAAGTTTTCCAACCGTGCAGCCTTTGACTCTTTTGAGGGTGCCAGTAGAGCCTCGGCTATTGCCATAGGTGCACGCAGAGTTGCTTGGTTGCAAGCCTCTGATTTGGAATCCTGGGTACAGGATGGTCTAGGTAACCTTCCCTGTACAGGCGAAAACCTGTTTGGCAAAGATTGGCAAGCAAAGGCCAACCAGATGGATGCTGAAAATTCTGCTTTAGATAGACTTTCAAAGTCTACTACTGCTCCTTTTAAAAAGAGGTTGTTCAAAAAGGGATCTTTCCCAAAGAAAGGGAAATTTTCTTCTTATGGTCAGGCCTCAAGGTCGTTTTGCTACAAAGAGACAGCAACAACCAAAACAGGCCAAAACCCAGGCTGCGAGGACTGCTACGGCCCAACAGCCTCAGCCTCCTCAGGGCCTTTGACTTTCCACTAGAGAACTTAGCCTTTCTGGCTCTAGAACATCCTGAGCCTCTCACCATCCCAGGAAGGTTAGCTCACTTTGCTCCCAGATGGGAACAAATCACAGCAGAGCAGTGGACCCTCTCCATCATAAGGGAAGGGTACAAACTTCATTTCTTAAACCTTCCTACTCACACCATGGTGAAACAGTTCAATTCTCCAACATCTCTCCTCAACCTTCTAGGTCAAGAGATTGCTACCCTTCTTGCCCAAGGGGCAATAGAAGTACCCCTTCTTCAACAGGGCTCAGGGTTCTACTCCCCCTATTTTCTCATTCCAAAGAAAACAGGGGGCTACAGACCCATATTAGATCTCAGAGAATTGAACAAGTTTCTATGCAAGGAGAAATTCAAGATGACTTCTCTCGGAACTCTCCTTCCATACCTCCAGAGTCAGGACTGGCTTTGTTCTCTAGATCTCAAGGATGTGTACACCCATGTTCTCATCCATCCAACACACAGAAGATTCCTTCGCTTCCTTTACCAAGGAAAGCACTACCAATACAAAGTGCTTCCTTTCGGTCTGGCCTCTGCTCCAAGAGTTTTCACAAAATGCATGGCAGTAGTAGCTGCATTTCTACGCACTCTAGGAATATTCGTATTCCCATATCTGGATGACTGGCTCATCTGAGCTCCATCCCAGTCAGAGGCCCAGACTTCCCTAGCCTGCACAAGGCGTGTTCTTCAGTATCTGGGACTGGTAATCAACATTCCAAAATCCCATCTCACCCCTACTCAGTCTCTAGAGTTCGTAGGGGCCTTACTGGATACCACAACTGCAAGGGCCTATCTTCCCCAGGCCCGTTGCCTACGCTTGGTGCAGTTAGCCTCCCAGATTCAGTTAAAATCCCATTTAACTGCTCGAGAGATGTTGCAACTCTTAGGCCACATGGCATCCACGGTGCATGTGGTTCCCTATGCTCGCCTTCACATGAGAGCAGCTCAGTGGACCCTATCCACCCAATGGACCCAGGCATCAGGTTGCCTGTCAGACAAAATAGCAACCTCCAGTCGCCTCTTTTGGTCCCTCCACTGGTGGAAGTCCACTCAGAATCTGTTGCTGGGGTCCCCCTTTCAACAGGTGTTACCCCAAGCAACCCTTACAACAGATGCCTCTCCAAAGGGTTGGGGGGCTCATCTACAAGATCTCTCGACCCAGGGCATCTGGTCTCCACAGGAGACATCTCTTCATATCAACCTCTTAGAGCTCAGAGCAATCTTTCTGGCTCTCAGTCTTCCACACCCTGCTCAGCTACAAGACAGTCCTCATCCACACGGACAACCAGGTAGCTATGTTCTACGTGAACAAGCAGGGGGGGAACTGGCTCTCTGTCGCTTTGCAACGAAGCTCTGAGATTGTGGGCCTTCGCCAGAGAGCATCAAATCCATCTCATGGCAGTGTATCTTCCAGGGGTTCAAAACTCTTGGGCAGACAGACTCAGTCGAGTTCTGCTTCTGCACGAATGGTCCCTCCATGGGGACCAGATAGCCAAGATTTTTCGCATTTGGGGTACCCCAGACATAGACCTGTTTGCAAGTCCGTGGAATGCCAAACTTCCCCGGTTCTGTTCTTGCCTCTCTCAACTAACTGGACTTTGTGTGGTAGCCAGGTTAACTGTTCATTTTAAATTAAATCTCTCTCCCCAGAACCTGCTGTGTGTTAAACTTTTTTTCCTGTCCTAGCCTGCCTGAGTGAATCCTCCCCCTCCCGAGGTATTGTGTAGCCGCCTTCCTGTTTCCTCCACGTGTGCATAGTCTGTTTTAGTCTGCTTTTCTCTAATCAGAGAAGAGCAGTGCTTTTTACAGTGCTCTGCTGGAGAAGTGGATATTTGTCTCCTGTGACACCTTGCTGTGAGTTCTAGCTGTTTAATTATTTATTGTTTGTCGTAGTGGTGTGCTAGTTCAGCCTTCTCAGCTATAACTTACCTTGCCTCTCTCAACTAACTGGGCTTTGTGTGGTACCCCCTTCCCCCCTGCTGAGGGTTCAGGACAGGGTACCTTGTAACTGCCCTCTTTAATAGGACTTATCTCCCTCCCTCCCTCCCCAGCACCCACCCACCCCTGGGGTAATTGTAGTTTTATAGGTACTTGCACATCTTAGAGGAAAGGGGCTGCTTTCAGGTGCAGCTCGTTATCCAAATTAGTCATACACAGAGGACCTGAGATTAATTACTTAAGCTTCAGGTACACAAGGTGTATTAGGGGTATTAGATACACTTTTATTGGTATAAGCATCCACACCAATCCTTATTATATACAGAATTTAAAAGACCTAAACACAAGCTTTAAACTAAGATGCAGACAAAAGTCCAGGAACGAGATGGGGGTTCTCCGGTCTTTTGCATTGAGTGTCACATGTATGATTTTCTCCCAGTTGGTGAGAGGTCTTACGTATGCACTAAGTGCAAAGAACTCTTTGCTCTCAGGGAACGAGTCCGTTCTCTAGAGGCTAGAGTAGCAGACCTGGAAGACATAAGAAAGACAGAGAAGTACATGGACGAGACCTACAGGGATATAGTCCTGAAGTCCCACCTCCAGTCTGGCAGCATCCCTGTTGCCATGGAGGAGAGAGGTCACGTGACAGGAGAGCATCACCCTGATGTGGCAGGAAGTGATCCTGTAACTAGGACCTGTCCTCCAGGTGATGTAAAACCCTCTCGCACCAAGGACGTTTCTCCAGGGCCATGTCCCCATGAGGGGAGGGTCAGGACAGCTGTTATAGTTGGTGATTCAATCATTAGGAATGTAGATAGCTGGGTGGCTGGTGGACGTGAGGATCGCCTGGTAACATGCCTGCCTGGTGCGAAGGTAGCGGACCTCACGCACCGCCTAGATAGGATCATAGATAGTGTTGGGGAGGAGTCTGCTGTCTTGGTACATGTTGGTACCAATGACATAGGAAAATGTGGTAGGGAAGTTCTGGAGGCTAAATTTAAGCTTTTAGGTAGGAAGTTGAAATCCAGAACTTCCAGGATAGCGTTCTCCGAAATGCTTCCTGTTCCACGTGCAGGACCCAAAAGACAGGCAGAGCTCCGGAGTCTCAATGCGTGGATGAGACAATGGTGCAAGGATGAGGGTTTTGGATTTGTTAGGAACTGG
Source organism: Ichthyophis bannanicus (assembly GCA_033557465.1). Lineage (NCBI taxonomy): Eukaryota > Metazoa > Chordata > Amphibia > Gymnophiona > Ichthyophiidae > Ichthyophis > Ichthyophis bannanicus. The sequence goes on along the minus strand of CM066048.1, from coordinate 41,389,052 downwards.
GGAACATTCTGGGGAAAGGGGGGGCTCTTCCGAAGGGATGGGCTTCACCTTAATCAGGATGGGACCAGACTGCTGGCATTAACCTTTAAAAAAGAGATAGAGAAGCTTTTAAACTAGAAATTAGGGGAAAGCCGACAGTCACCCAGGAGTGCATGGTTCGGACAAAGGTATCCTTGAAGGATACTACCAAAAGCAGTGAGGTTCCAAAAGGGAGTATAGTAGCCCAAATGCCCTTAAGTAAGGAGCAGTCAGAGCATAAAGATTCCAAATTACCCCTGCCTACCAATAGCCAGATTAATATGAATAAAATACAGTCTCTAAAATGCTTGTATGCCAATGCTAGAAGTCTAAACAATAAGATGGGAGAGATAGAATATATAGCACTAAATGAGAGGTTAGATATGATTGCACTCTGTGACATGGTGGAAGGAGGATAACCAGTGGGACACTGTGATACCTGGATACACACTATATCGTAATGATAGAGCTGATCAAATTGGTGGAGGGGTTGTGCTCTGTTAGAGAGGGCATTGAGTCAGAAAGGATTAAAGTTTTGCAGGGAACAAAATTTGCCGTAGAATCTCTATGGATTGAAATTCCATTTATGAAGGGGAAGGTGATGGCAGTTGGAGTATACTATCGACCGCCTGGCCAGAATGAACAAATGGATGATGAAATGCTCAAAGAAATCAAGGAAGCTAACAAAAGTCACAACAGAGAGTAATAATGCCCCTGACTTCTCCAAAATAATCACTTGCTTCAACGCAATTGCAGATTGACTCCTAACCCAGAATCTGCGAATAAACTTCAAGAAAACGGAAGTCCTATTCGTAACCAGGAATAAGAAATTTTCCCCCCTGCAACATTGAAGGTGAGAGATGCTGAACTACCGTGTAAACCATCTATTCGCTACTTGGGAGTCACCATCGACCAAGAACTGACCTTCAAAGATCACATAAAGCAGACCGTCAAATCCATTTACTACAAATTAAGAACGCTGAAGCCCTTAAGACCTCTACTCGCCCCTAACGACTTCCGAACAATCTTCCAAGCCCTTGTAACACCACATTTTGACTACGCTAATGTCATCCTGCATGGTCTACCCAAGAACACCCTCAGCCCACTCCAAATGGCAATGAACTCAGCAGCCCGCATCCTATGTGGCACCTCTAGTAGAGACCACATCACCCCCATATTAACAGAGCTTCACTGGCTACCCCTACAAGCCAGGATTTTTTATTTTATTTTATTTATTACAATTTCTTATATACCGCACTATTGTCAGCGCGGTTTACATACAACAAAATGACCAATAACAAACTGTTTGGCTTCACATAGAACAGGAGAAAACAACTTGGATAACATGCTTCTGCTTTACATAGAACAGGAGTAATAACTTGGATAAACGGGGTATGTAAACTAAACTACTTACATATGTACAATGAGATAACTTACAAAGCACTCCTGCTGTCCTTTAAAGCTATTAATCAAATTGCCCCACCGTCACTCTCATCACTTATTATCAACACCCCCACGAACAGACCGAGAAGATCCGCAGCCACTAATACCCTTGTCGTACCTAAGGAATACACTAAATGTAACCAAGCAACCAGAGACAGGGCCTTTACCTTATTCGCCCCAACTTGTTGGAACAATCTCCCTCCTCACATCCGATCAATAAAAGACCTCTCCCAATTTAGAAAGGTCCTTAAACATTACCTATTCTGTCATCACCTTTTAGGCCACAACTCCACGCTTCCTCCACTTACTTCGCAAATCACCCACACAGCCGCAGACATCCCAAAAACTTAGTCAATACAGAACACGAACTAGTCTCTCTGCACCCAAATTTATGACCCCAACTTGAACTGTAATTGCCAGAGGTAATATATTTTCTGTACATAACTTGTATATAGTTTCCCATGTTATCTCCAAGTTACTGACCCTGTTATAATGTAAGCAAAAGATTGTTCTAATGCGAAAATTTGTTATCTGTAAACCGCGCTGATACCAAAAAGCGCGGTATATAAAAACTGTAAAATAAATAAATAAATAAATAAAATAATGGGTGATTTCAATTACCCCGGTATCGACTGGGTCAGTGTCACAGCAGGACAAGCTAAAGAGATAAAGTTTCTAGATGGAATAAATGACTGCTTCTTGGAGCAGCTGGTTCATGAACCAACCAGAGGGGAAGCCATACTGGACCTAGTCCTTAGTGGAACGCCAGATCTGGTGCAAGAAATAAGGGTGTTGGGACCACTTGGCAATAGTGATCATAGTATGATCATGTTTGATTTAATTAGAGGAGGACAGATAGTAAAGGCATCCACAGTACTACCTTTTAACTTTCAAAAGGGAGACTATGATAGAATGAGGAATATAGTTAGGAAAAAGCTAAAAGGAGCGGTTCCAAAGGTTAAAGACTTACAGCAAGCTTTGGTGTTATTTAAAAATACTATCCTCGAAGCCCAGACCAGCTGTATTGCACGCATTAGGAAAAGTGGAAGAAAGTCCAAAAAACTGCCAGCATGGTTTAAAGGTGAGGTCAGAGAGGCTGTTGCTGCCAAAAAGGCAACCTTCAGGAAATGGAAAAAAGAGCCAAATGATGAAAACTGGAAACAGCACAAGCACTGGCAAGTTAAATGCAAAGCATTGATAAGGCAGGCAAAGCGGGTTGCTACGGAAGCAAAAACACGAAATAAAGACTTTCAAGTACATTCGTAGCAAAAGGCCTGTGAGAGAGTCAATTGGACCATTAGATGATAGAGGGGTAAAAGGGGCAGTAAGAGGAAACAAGGCTATAGCAGAGAGACTGAATGAATTCTTTGCTTCGGTCTTTACTGAGGAAGATGTAGGGATGTTACCCAAGACTGAAGTGGTATTTAAAGGTGATACTGCAGAGGAATTGAGAGAAATATCGCTACACCGGGAAGATATATTACAACCATTTGATAAACTGAATAGTAGCAAATCACCTGAACCGGATGGTATACATCCCAGAGTGTTGAAAGAACTGAAATATGAGATTGCAGACCTGCTATTGGTAATCTGTGAACTTTCATTAAAATCATCTGTAATACCTGAAGATTGGAGGGTCGCCAACGTAACACCAATTTTTAAAAAGGGTTCCAGGGGTGACCCGGGAAATTACAGACCGGTGAGCCTGACGTCAGTACCAGGGAAAATGGTAGAAACCATCATAAAGAACAAAATTACACAGCCTGTAGATAGTCATGGCCTAATGGGAGACAGCCAACATGGCTTTAGACAAGGAAGATCTTGTCTTACTAATCTGATATGTTTTTTTGAAGGTGTGCATAAACAGGTAGACAAAGGTGAGTCGGTTGATATAATGTATCTGGACTTTCAGAAAGCTTTTGACAAAGTCCCCCATCAGAGACTTTTGGCGAAGCTAAAAAGTCATGGGATAGGAGGCAGTGTACTATTGTGGATCGGGAACTGGTTAAAAGATAGAAAGCAGAGGGTAGGGCTAAATTGCCAATATTCCCAATGGAAAAAGGTGAATAGTGGAGTACCCCAGGGATCTGTACTGGGTCCGTTGCTTTTTGACATATTCATAAATGACCTGGAAAAGGGAATAACTAGTGAGGTTATCATATTTGCAGATGACACAAAACTGTTTAAAGTTGTTAAAACCCAAGAGGATTGTGGAAAACTGCAGGAGGATCTGGATAAACTGGAAGACTGGGCATCCAAATGGCAGATGAAATTTAATGTGGACAAGTGCAAAGTTATGCACCTAGGAAAGAACAACCCACACTATAGTTACACGATGCAAGGCTCCAGATTAGAAACCACCACCCAGGAAAAAGATTTAGGAGTCATCGTGGATAACATGTTAAAACCCTCCGCCCAGTGTGCAGTGGCGGCCAAGAAAGCAAATAGAATGCTAGGTATCATAAGAAAAGGGATGGAGAATAAAACAAAGGATGTTATAATGCCTCTGTATCGCTCCATGGTACGACCGCACCTTGAATATTGTGTGCAATTCTGGTCACCGTATCTTAAAAAGGACATAGCGTTATTAGAAAAAGTACAGAGAAGAGCCACCAAATTGGTGAAGGGGATGGACGGCTACTCCTATGAAGAGAGGCTAAGAAGGTTAGGGCTCTTTAGCCTGGAGAAGAGACGGCTGAGGGGAGATATGATAGAGGTCTATAAATTAATGAATGGAGTGGAACGGATAAACGTGGATCAATTGTTTACGCTATCAGAGTATAGAAAGACTAGGGGACATGTAATGAAGCTACAGGGTAAACTAAGACAAATAAGAGAAAATATTTTTTCACTCAACGTGTAATCAAACTCTGGAATCTGTTACCGGAGGATGTAGTAAGGGCTGTTAGTATAGCTGGGTTTAAAAAAGGTTTGGACAAGTTCCTGGAGGAAAGGTCCATAAACCACTATTAAAAAGGGACCCAGGATATCAATGCTTGACCCAGTACAAGCATTGTGGAGCCTGTGTCTTTTGGGGATATTGCTAGGTACATATGACCTAGATTGGCCACTGTTGGAAACAGGATACTGGGCTTGATGGACCTCGGTCTGACCCAGTATGGCATGTCGTATGTTCTTAGGATACCATGTCAGGGAGTTCAGGCCAGGGATGCCTTCCTCCATTGGGGGCAAGACTTCCTCTATGCCTTTCCCCCTATTCCCCTCATCCCCCAAACTCTGTTCAAGCTTCAGAGAGAAGGGGTCTATGATCCTCATAGCACCACTTTGGCCACGCCAAGTGTGGTACCCTCTACTTCTGCATCTCTCTCAAGCTCCCTCCCTAGACCTGGGGTCTGCTCCAGATCTCCTCTCCCAGGAGGAGGGAACCTTGTGGCACCCAAATCCTCAGTTTCTTCATCTCAGGGCCTGGTTGCTGAAGGCCTAGACCTTCAAGATTTACACCTTTGTCAGCAAGTGAAGGATATCCTTCATGCTTCCAGAAAGCCTTCCACCAGACGTTCATATGCTTTTAAATGGAAAAGGTTTTCCATTTGGTGTGCAGAGAAGGGTCTCAACCCTCTTGCAATACCTTTGAATTCTTTACTAGACTATTTGCTGCATTTATCCCATGCAGGCCTTAAAACAAATTCAGTCAGAGTCCATTTGAGTGCTATTGCAGCATCCCTTAAGCCTCTCAATGGACAACCTATTTCCTCTCATCCTCTTATAGCAAGATTCATGAGGCCTTCTTTTGACTAAACCTCCCATTAGACCACCTCCAGTGGCATGGAACTTGAATCTGGTTCTTGGCCAGCTTATGAAGCCACCCTTTGAACCCTTAGCCACTACCTTCTTGAAATTCCTTTCCTGGAAGGTTATTTTTCTCATTGCAGTCACCTCAGCTCGCCGTATCAGTGAGTTGCAAGCTTTAGTGGCTAATCCTCCTTATACAAGGTTCCATCATGACAAGGTAGTCCTCAGAACTAATCCACACTTTATGCCTAAAGTGGTCTCACCTTTTCATCTGAACCAGGAGGTGTATTTACCTGTCTTTTTTCCAGGACCTCATGCATCAAGTGCAGAGAGGAATCTTCATACCCTGGATTGTAAAAGAGCACTTGCTTTCTACTTACAAAGGACACAGCAACATAGAAAGTCCTCTCAACTTTTTGTTGCTTTTGATCCTTCTCATTTAGGACTTCCAGTCTCTAAGAGAACTCTATCCAATTGGATTGCTCAGTGTATTTCCTTCGCCTACCAGAGTAAGAACCTTTCTCTGGAAGGCCATGTCACAGCTCACAATGTGAGGGCCATGGCAACCTCTATGGCTCATCTAAACTCTGTGTCCATCGACCAGATCTGTCAAGCGGCCACCTGGGCATCTGTTCATACCTTCACAGCCCATTATTGCTTGGACAAGGACTCCCGCCGGGATGCCTTGTTTGGTCAGGCTGTTCTCAACACCTGTTCCATACCTAATCAACTCCTACCCTCCATCCCTGACTGGATGCCTGAGATTCATGGGTGAAGGTGGAGCCCTTCCCAGGGACTCACAATCTGGGTGATCTCCCAGGCATCTCTAGCTGGGGAGTCCCCATATGTGAAGACTCATTCCTGCTTGTTCCTGGAGATAGCACAGTTACTTACCTGTAACAGGTGATCTCTGGGAACAGCAGGAATAAGTCTTCACAACCCACCCACCTCCCCTGGGAGTTGTATCTCTCTATCTATATTTCCTTTCCTCTCTCTCTCTTTGTCTCAGCTTTAAAACTCGAACTGGAGAGAGGCAGTTGGGAAAGGCGGGAAGGCAGCGCGCAGGCGCTGTGGGATGCTCCCAAAAGCTTTCCTTTTGGACGCTGGGGAGCGTTCCTGCGCAGGCTCCGTCGGTACCGACGTTACCCATATGTGAAGACTTATTCCTGCTGTTCCCAGAGATTACCTGTTACAGGTAAGTAACTGTGCTTTATTTTAAGATTGTGGTGTTCCAGCCAGTTTATTGTTGCCATGCAAGAAGTGATGGTGGAGTAATCAGGTTTTCTGTTGTCAAATGGAACATAAATCATGTTGACTGCATAAAGGTGATAGTGTATCTTCAGATCTCTTATAATTTTGCAGACTAGTTGTACATATATATTGAATAAGAGGGCAGATAGTGCAAAGCCTGCAGAATTCTTGGTGCCCTGTGAAAGGTCTGGAGGTTTTGTTCTTGATTTTGACTTGGGACTGTCGGACAGATAAGTAAGAACAAAACCATGACAGCGATGTGCTAGTGATTCTTATCTCCTTCAGTCTGTCAAGGAGCGTGTCATGGTTCATTGAGTCAAATGCGGATAATTATGTCTATGAATATAAGTAGGTATCCAAGTTTAGGTTTTCGATTCCTTTAAGTATTTTGTGTGTTAGGGAGGTTAATAGTGTTTCCACCCTGTGCTATTGCTGGAATCCGTGGTGGTGTGAATCCAGAGGAAAAGCTAAATTGATGTGGTCTTGCAATTGTGTTTGGAAGGTTTTTTTTCTATTATTTTTGCTAGGGGTATGATGGGCATATCTGTTTCCACAGGAAGATATTAGCTGTATCTCCAGGAACAAGCAGGAATGAGTCTTCACATATGGGTACGTCGGTACCGACGGAGTGTGCGCGGGAACGCTCCCCAGCGTCCAATCAGAATGCTTTTGGAAGCATCCCAGTACGCCTGCGTGCTTTCTTCCCGCCTTTCCTAACTGCCTCTCCTTAGTTTTTGTTTTTCCGCGGAGCCGGCAGGACGTCCTCCTGTCACCGCAGAAAATTCTTCCTTATTTTTTGTTTTTTCTTGTGGTCGCGTCTACATTCCCTCGACACACCGGTACCGCCGGTGTTTTCTTCTTTTACATATATTTCCTTCTGTAGGAAATTTTTTCCTATTTAGTGTCTGACAGGCTTCGGCCTGCTAGGCCTCTCCTTTTTCCCTCATGGAAATTCTAGCCACTAGAAATTGTTTTAACTGTGGCACTACCAAATTACTTTTGGACACCCATAATTGGTGCCTTCCATGTTTGGGACTTGAACACAATCCACTGACTGTCCCTCCTGCACTACTATTTCTCCAAGAAGTTTTCAGCATCGAGCTCAACTCGATACGCCGTTCCCCTCAGTCCTGAGGGTACCAGCTCCATCTTCTTTTTCGCAGGATCAGGTAACCAAACAAAAGTCTGTAAAGACTAGCCAGTCCTCGGGTGGTAGATCTCATGTACTTCATAGAGATGCCTTTGGGCTTGCCCCCGAGGACATTTTGGCTTTAAAACCCCGGCAGGAGGCTTCTGTCTCCAAAGCACTAATGGGGTTTCAGGCTGTTTCCAGGGTTTTTACCTCAGTGAACATACCTGAGCCATGCCCGGTGGTGGTATCCGCTTTGAGCGGTGCTGGTACCCCGGCATCGGCAATGGTGCTGGATGAAACATTCCACACCGATGATCGCAGTCGAGCGCTCTCGGTATCTTCGGTACCGCTAGAGCCGCTACCGACAGATCTTCCCACATCGGTCCTGGTACCGATGCTGGTATCCACGTCGGTACCCTCCCGACATGCATCGATAGACTTGCTTCTTTCGATACCGAGTCTAGAATCGATCTCTAGTCTGGATGACTGGGTACCGACTCGTCTCGGTACCGATTTCAGACAGTACCGCAGACATTCCACCGATCAAGGTCTGCCACATTTGGTTACCATGGTACCGATAGTGCCATTACAGACTGATCTTCATATATCTGTGTCACAGACGGTACCGATCCCGGTACCGGTATTGGCATCGGTGTTGGTACCTCCCATGCTAGCCAGCTCGCTTCCTTCCATACCAAGTTTGGAATCGATCCCTAGCATGAACGACTTGCTACCAACGAGTTGTGGTACCAGTTTTCATCGGTACCCGCAACTATCTTTCAAACATAATCCGATGCTCCACCCCTCCAGATCTGCTATTCCACTGAATCTGAATGAGCAGGTGGCTGCTAGAGCTAGTTCTTCAACAGATCTAGTTCTTCCTCCTCTTCCTCGAGGACTCCCCTCTGGGGAGATTTCTTTTCAAGCTTTCCTGCTTGATATGGCGAAGTTACTTGCCATTTCTATACCTGGTCAAGTCCCTGCACCAGGGGATCCACAACCTATACAGATCCCCTGCAGTCCAAAGGAAGTCATTATGTTTCCTTTGCATCAAACCTTGCAGGATCTCCTATTTAGAACGTGGGAAACTCCTTTAATGGTATCCCCACCTTCTAGGGCAACTGATCTTCTATACAAGGTACCCCCTTCTCCAGGTTTTCAAAAGCCTCAACTTCCTCATCATTCTCTGGTTGTAGAATCAGCAATGAGGCGTGTTAAGAGTACTAAGAAGCACTCTTCTTATCCGCCAGGTCGTGAGGCTAAGACTTTAGATGCCTTTGGACGTCAAACTTTCCAGGCATCCATGCTGTCAGCAAGAATCCTTTCATATATTTTCTATATGGGATTATCTCTTGAGGAGGTCACAAAAGATTTATTACTTTTGACCCCTTTCCTCCAAGAGCCTAAAAGAGCAGATTTTTCTATGCTAGTAAATCATGCTCAAAATATTTCTAAGTTCCTTACTCGTGCTTCCCTAGACTCTTTCGAGTCTGTTAGCAGAACTTCTGCTATAGCCATAGGAGCACGACGTAGAGCCTGGCTCCATGCTTCAGACTTGGACAAATCTGTACAAGATAGACTGGGAAATGCTCCTTGCACTGGAGAAAATCTCTTTAATAAGGAGACTTTACTCCAGGCTGCTCAGTTTACCACTGACACTATTGCTTTCAGAGGCTTGTCTACGCCTTCCTCTATCCCAGTTTGTAGAAAGTCTACTACTAAGCTTTGTTCCCCTAATGGGAGAAGGTTTTATCCATCTTCTACCCATCATACAGATGTTTCTCGGCAGGGGAGTCACCCAGCCAGGCTCAGGAAACTACAACCTCAACGGGTTCAGCAAACCCAACAGCCGTAAGTTTGCTGATAAACTCTTCCCTGAATCCTTTTTCCTCTTGAGGTTTAGGTCCTGTACTTTGCTTCTTACCTCTACAAGCATCTACATCGGTTCCATCCTAAAATTTACATATGTCCCTCTCAAGGGCACATCCTAACTATTAGCTCAATGAGCTTCTTGAGATGATTATGCTTTACAGGTACTACAGTTACTCCTCGTCCTCTGAACTATACAGAGGAGTAACAGCTGTCAATAAGGTCACCATCCCTTACCTTTGACTTTTCTCCTGTATCAGCATCTCTCTTACTACTTATTAAGGATTTCCTCCACAATAAGTCGTCTTTTCAACTCTGCCACTCTTTCCAGGACATTTGGTCTGTAAGAGTGATACCACTTTACTGAGGGCTTTCCCTTAAGCCCTAACAGTTTCTTTCAGAGTTGTCTCCCCCTTGCATTCTTAGTTCTTCCTGGCAGCTTCTCAGACAGTAGCGGAGTCTTACCTCTCCTACTTCTGTCTGTATTTCTTTCCCAACCTTGGGACCTTCTGCTGCCCTATCAATAGTTAGAACTGCAGGGGTTCTTATTGCTTAGACCACTGACTTGCTGTCCAAGCAGCCAGGGCTTCTTCTCCAATTTCAATTGTTTCTGGCCTAGCCACTAAGTCCCAGACGGTTTAAGAACCTTTTCTGGCTATTGTTGCAGACCTTACCTTCTCTTCTTAGCCTCCCCAATTCTTGGGCTTGGCGGAGTAGTTCATGCTGCCTGCGGGCTCTTGAACATCAGGTTTTCTTCTAATTAACCTGCAACATGCTCTCTGCATCTCTACGGAGCAGCTCTACACTATGGGGCCTTGTTAGAGAGCACATAATGTCAGATGGTTAGGAAGGGTAAGAGAAGACCTAAAGAATTATCCAATTTCCTGGTTTGCTTCACATCTCCAGGGGACCCCTTCACCAGAGATGGTTTGTTTTTCACTATAGACCATCCCTGTCTGTTTTTTTCCTTCCATCCTCAATTCTTTATGGCGTGATCCATGTTGAGCACAGGAATGCACCATATCCCTTTTTACCCTCATTGAGGGTAAATATGGTATTTTTATGGCATCTTTTTCTCCAGCTACCTGCTGGAGTTTTGGAAGGACTCAGACTTACTGTCTGCAGATTAAAAACATCCTCTATTTTCCAGGTAGGTCTCCACTCCTGGTTTTTCATGGGCAAGAGTTCTTAGAGGACTCTAGACTTCTCTTGCTAATGAGAGAACTCCCTGCACTTCCTACCCTTTACCAGGAAGTAGGGATTCTCTGAATATCTTCTCAAGCAGGTACCTCCCTTCTTGTTAGATAAATCTTTCTCCACATACCCTATGTGCGGACATGGGTATGTATACCCATATATATATGTATATGTTACATGTATATGGACATCTGCACGTCTATGCCCATATCTATCTATCTATATCTATATATCTATGTATATCTATGTATATCTGTCTATATACTCTTTCTGTCTGTCTGCCTACATATATATACTTATACATATATATATTTATTCCACCACAGACCGATAGATACTCTCTATCCCTTTCTATGCTGTCCCAGCATACTTAGGGTTCTCCATGATCAACCACTTCCTGTGGTAGTTCAGGAGTTTTTGTACCATGACCTTCAGTTGGGGTACACCTGAAGCCCTCCTCATACTTTTCTTTTCCATTACGAGGGACTTTTTCTGAATCCTCAGAAAATGGGAAGCTATAATGCCTCATTACTCCTATCCTTCTTGTTATCGGATATGGAGATCTTTGAAGCTTCCTCTCCTATAGGAACTAGGTCTCAAGGTCAAAGGAGTTTTCAATTTTATCCAGTGGAGACTTTGTGTTTTCCGCTAAGTCCTACCTCATTGAACTACCCCAGTTCCACTGGGATCGTTTCTCTCACCCTAAGGGTTCTACCTCAGCCTGTTTTTTGCACAGTTGTTCACCTCTTCTTACATTGAGGTACCCCCTGGGGATATTCTGTTGGTTCATATTCACAAATCCACATGAACCTCCATATACTCTTTTACAATGCCACCAGGTGAGGTCCATATTGGTTTATTGCTCTTCAATATTACCACTAAATATCACCTGCACAGAGACTCCTATCTAGGCATCCTGTTTGGTCCAGCTGTTCCACAGCACCTCTCTTTAGTTCAACTCCTACCCTCCATCCCTAGGATGCCTGGGGTTTTGGTAAAATAGCATGGCTCTCAGATTCGCAACATGCTGGGACTCCTCCAGGCATCTTAGCTTGGGAGTCCCCATATGTGAAGACTCATTCCTGCTTGTTCCTGGAGATAGCACAGTTACTTACCTGTAACAGGTGATCTCTGGGAACAGCAGGAATAAGTCTTCACACAACCCACCCACCTCCCCTAGGAGTTGCATTTCTCTATCTCTATCTTTCCCTTTCTCTCTCTCTCTCTTTGTCTCAGCTTTAAAACTTAACTGAGGAGAGGCAGTTGGGAAAGGCGGGAAGGCAGCACGCAGGCGTGCTGGGATGCTTCCAAAAGCGTTCTGATTGGACGCTGGGGAGCGTTCCCGCGCAGACTCCGTCGGTACCGACATACCCATATGTGAAGACTTATTCCTGCTGTTCCCAGAGATCACCTGTTACAGGTAAGTGACTGTGCTTTACCCGCGGAGATGTCAGGGTGCAATGTCTGTGTGTGTGTGTGTGTGTGTATATACTTCCCCTGTTGTCCTGCATTCACTCCCTGTCTCTCCCACTTTCTTGCACTGTTCCCCCTTCACCACTCTCCCTCCCTCCCTTTTTCTGCTATTACCTGGGTTTTGCAAACACACTGTGCCCTGCCTCTAGCCTTTCATTCCCTTCCTCCCTACCCTTCTCCCATTTTGCATGCATTATCTCTGTTCCTCCTCTTACTGTATGCTCCACTCCTCTAACAATCCTCTCAGACCTCATTCATCTGCATACCTCTCAGCGCTCTCTTAAACAGATCCATGCTAACCGTCTATTCCTCCCAACTGCCACACATTCCCATCTCAAATCTACCCGTTCTTCTGCTTTCTTTTTCCTTGGCCCTTCCCTCTGGAACTCTCTCCCACCCCACCTCCGTCTCGAACTTTCCTTCCCGTGCTTTAAGACCTTACTGAAAACTCACTTTTCTCTTGCATTTAATCTCTCCCTCCCTCCTTGATGCTATCCCTAGGCACCACTACCTCTCCCTCTCCTCTTTCCTTTCTTAATATTGGCGTACCTTTCTTTTTTCCAGCACTATCTGTAGTTTCGTATTTTTGTAAACCGCCGTGACGCCTCGGCATAGACGGTATGTTAAATCTTGTAATAAAGATAACCCCATCCGTTCCTTTGTTTTGTTCCTCACTTCTGTCCTCTTGTGTATCCTTACCCTTTTCCTTATGCTCCTCCCCTCTTCTCCTTTTCTGCCCTTTGCTTATGCTGTGCCCCTTCCTTACACTGCTCCTCTTCCTGCTGCTGGGCCTTGGGACATCTGCTGCAGCTGCTGTCCTCCTCTTGCTGGCAGGACCCGGAAACTCCCTGTTTGTGGTGTTCCTCTCCATGCTGGTGGGACTCGGAGACACCCTCTAGCTCTCTGTGCTCCAGCTGTGTGAGGTGAAGTGAAGCCGTACACATCTGTTTACATGTGTGAACAAATAAATGCATGCTGATAGACAAATAGAAACAGTTGGATGAACCTTAAGCAAAATATGCGTAAAACAATTAATGTTGAATTCTTATGATCCCTTCCTGAAAAAATATGGAATCTTCAGCATTCAGAATATAATGCTAAATAAATTAGAAACTTGCTAACATCTAAGTCTCTCGTGTACCTGTGTTACACATAATTATGCAAATGATACACTTAATTCCACATAACCTTTGGCTTCTGCTGTGCAAAACTAAAACAGTAAGCAACTGCTTCTGCTCTTTTCTTATTTTAGTCAGGCCTGTTGTACACAGAAGAAGAATGGCAAAAAGAATGGAATGAATTGATCAAACTTGCATCCAGTGAACCCCGGATGCACTATGGCACAAATGGAAGCAACTGTGGAGGGTAAGAGCAGCATAAAGGACCAGGATGTTCAAGGGATTAACATGCATGGTTTATCATCTCTGGTTCAGGGTTCAAATCTGGCTTTTGTCCTAGATGAAAATATTTTTTTCCTAATTAAGTTTCAAGAAATCTTATGGTGTAATAGAAGAAACCCAGTGCTAGAGGTACTATATCACAGTACACATCTCCTCCTCCATTTTTCACTCTTTCTCTCCTATTTATCATATTGGAAAAACAAAAGCATGTCAATGAGTCCCACAAAAGCACAAAATAAACCAAAGAAGGAGCAGAGCAATTACTTAATAAAAATATTTTAAGGGAAAAAAACGAAGGAGACCTCAAACCACAGGTGGGAGAACATTAACTTTTGATTTCAAACAACCATCCTCTCCATTTTTGTCTTGGGCCAAAGACTGATATTTCAAATTTTCAGCAACATTTTTTTTTTACATAAATAATTTGAACTGAGCAGATACTTATCACAGCAAATTCATGAACAGTTCATACCAGCACAAAATAGACAGCATTATTTATCATTTTCCTTTTTTTTTAAACTTTAAATCTTTATTAAATCATTTGCAAACAATAACCAAACACATACAAATTTAACCCCCAACACGTACCCCCCCTGCTTATTTCTCCCCCCCAAACTATGCCTCCCTTCCCCCACCCTGCAAACACTATTTGCCAGTCAACCACTCATCCCAGCTCCTTCCCTCCCCTGCTCCCCATCCAAGCCCATACCCCCGTCCATTGAGTTGTCATTGCCTCAACTCAGCCTTTCTTCATAGCTTTCAATCTCCAGGAACAAGCAGGAATGTAGTCTTCACATATGGGTATCGTCGGTACCGACGGAGCCTGCGTGGAAATGCTCCCCAGCGTCCCATAGGAAAGCTTTTGGGAGCATCCCACAGTGCCTGCGTGCTTCCTTCCCGCCTTTCCAACTCTCCCTCTTCAGTTCTTCATTTTCCATCGAGCCGACAGGACGCATATCCTGTCACTGCAGAAAAATTTATCCTTTTTCTTTTGTTTTTTTATGGTCACGTATGCCTTCATTTGACGCCTACCGGTACCGCCAGTTATCTTTTTTTTAAAAAACAAAAAACAAAAAAAGCCTAGCTTTCTAAAAGATTTTTTCTTTCAGGGGCCTTTCCCCTTTTGGTGCTAGGTGCCATTTTGGGCACTAGGCCCACTTTTCTTCAAACACGGGGAAACCAGCTAGTGGTTTCAAGAAATGTTCTAAATGTGGCAGTACCATATCCATCACAGACACCCATGAATGGTGTCTTAAGTGTTTTTAGGTCCTGACCATTCTCCATCGGAGTGTCTCTCCTGCAGAAAGATGACCAAAAGGGGCCTGCAGAATAGAGCTGCAAAACTCAGTACTCTTTTTGCCGCAGATACGATGTCAGTTGCATCGATGTCTTCCAGGGCTTCATCATCCTCCCATGGATCTCAGGTAATTAAACCTAAGTCTTCTAAGACTGGCCGGTCCTCAAAGGGTAGATCTCCTTCCAGGTATCGAGATGCCACTGGTGTTGCCCTCGAGGAAAGTTCACCGGCAAAACAGCCCCGGCAGGAGGCCTCGGTCTCCAAAGCATTAACGGGGTTCCAGAATGTTCCAGAGGCTTCCACCTCTGCAGAACTACTGGTGCCATGTTCTGGGATTGTACCCGCTTCCGCTGGTACTGACGCCCAAGCAACGGCAGGAGCGATGGATCACAGAATCCTCACTATCGAGCACAGTCTAGCGGCCCTCTTAGCAGCTTCGGTACCGCTAAGACCACTACAGACGGTTCCACAGGTATTGGTACCGACACCAAGCGTCTAGGCTGGTATGCTTCCCCCCAGGCCGAGCCTTTAATCTATCTCAAATATCGACAGACCGATACCAAGACACCCCGATACCAACTTCGAGCAGTACCGGTACTGGTACCGTGTGTTGCAGGAATATCCGGCACAGAGATACTTTGAATCCTCCGATTCCGATGACTCTGACTCTGCCGGTACCAGAGCAATCCTTCCGGTGGATCCATCTCCTCCTCAACACAGAATGTCTCCTCCAGAAGACATGCCCTTCCAGGATTTCATACTTGATTTAGCTCAAGGTCTCTCAATCACGGTGACCGGAGAAGGAACCCAGAGCAGGAGAATTAGAAATTCAATACCCTAAGGCTCCTAAAGAGGCAGCTACCCTGCCCATTCATAGGATCTTGTATGATCTTATGTTAAGAATGTGGGAAACTCCTTTAACAGTGTCTCCACACTCTCGACGACTTGAATACCATGTACCAAGTTCCAAGCTGTCCTGGTTTTCAAAAAACTCAGTTACCACACTATTCAATGGTAGTGGAATCCGCGATGCGTAGGATTAAGAGTGCTAAAACGCATTCTTCCAATCCTCCAGGCCGTGAATTGAGGACACTCGATGCCTTTGGGCGTCGATGCTTCCAATCCTCCATGTTGTCAGCCAGGATCAGCTCCTACATTCTCTATATGGGAATGTTCCTCAAGGAGGTTACGGGAGACTTGGAGCTTATGAGCCCTCTTCTTCCTGAGGGAAAAAGGGGGGAATTCCTTACTTTGGTCAAACATGCCCAGTATGTCTCTAAGTTTATGAACTGTGCAACCTTTGATTTGCTTTGAATGCATTAGCAGAACCTCTGCTATTTCCATCGGTGCACGTTGTATTGCCTGCAGGCATCAGACTTAGAGCAGTGGGTGCACGATAAACTGGGAAACATTCCTTGTGCAGGAGAAAATCTCTTTGGCAAGGATTGGCAAGACAAGGCCAATCAGATTGAATCTGAAAATACTACCTTGAACAGACTATTAAAGTCTACAGCCAATCCAGCAAAGAGTCAAGAAACCCTTTTTCAACAAGAAAAAAAATGTACCCATCTTACACCCATCAGGGACACTGTCCAGTTCATGTTCCCTAAAGGGGCAACAGAACAGACAGCAGAGGAAGCCACAAGTTCCAAGCGCTCAACCGGCTCAATAGACTCAGCCTCCTCAGGGGTTTTGACTCCTTCCTAGAGAACTTAGTGTTTCTGCCCCTGAAAGGTCCAGAACCCCTTATTATCCCGGGCAGGTTTATTTTATTTATTTGGTTACATTTGTATGCCACTTCTTCCATCGATCAGTAGCGGTTTATCTTACACAGCAGACATTGGTTATATATGATAGGAATCAACATTATTTACATCTTCATTATGGGGTAGGTGTTTATACATTTGTTATGCCATTTTGCCAGAAGATGGCAACAAATAACATCAGAAAACTGGACTCTATCCATTGTATGAGAGGGGTACAGACTTCATTTTCACAGCATGCCCCCTCCTACAATCATAAAACAGTTCAATTCTCATGTCCCTGTCACCAATCTCTTGGGTCAGGGAGTTGCATCACTTCTTGCTCAATAGAGCAATAGAAGAGGTACCCATACTTCAATAGGGTACAGGGTTCTACTCCCCCCTACTTTCTCATACCAAAGAAAACACAGGGACACAGGCCTATACTGGACCTCAGAGAATTAAACAAATATCTGTTCCGGGGAAAATTCAAAATGATCTCCCTCGGAACACTCTTGCCATACCTTCAGAGTCAGGACTGGCTATGGTCTCTAGATCTAAAGGATGCATATACACATATTCTCATCCATGCAGATCATAGGAAATTACTTTGATTCCTTTTCCAGGGAAGACACTTCCAATACAGAGTTCTTCCCTTCGGTCTGGCTTCTGCCCCAAGAGTCTTCACAAAATGCATGGCAGTAATAGCAGCATTCCTGAGAACTCTAGGAATATTCGACTTAGGCGACTGGCTCATCTGAACATCAACAGCTCCAGAAGCCAGTTTCACTCTTTCTTGCACTATGCAAATCCTTCGGTATTTGGGACTGGTCATAAACCTCCCAAAATCTCAACTCACCTCTTCTCAATCTCTAGAATTCATAGGAGCACATCTAGACACAAGGTAGTCAAGGGCTTTCCTGCCACAGCCACGTTGTCTTCAAATAGTACAGCTGGTCTCCCAAGCAGCTATGAAGGTCCTCCTGACTGCTCGGGAGATGCTTCAGCTTCTGGGGCATATGGCATCCACTGTCCATGTAGTTCCCTATGCTCGCCTTTATATGCAAGCAGCCCAGTGGACCGTATCCTCTCAGTGGACACAGGGATCAGGTCGCCTAACGGACAAAATCAAACTCCACACGTCTCATTTTGTCCCTGCAATGGTGGCAGTCACTGGAAAACTTTCTCGTGGGCTCTCCTTTCCGGCAGCCTTTATGCCAAACCACCCTAACTACAGATGCATCCAAGTTGGGTTGGGGGGCTCATTTGCACGATCTATCAACTCAGGGTCTCTGGACCCCACAGGAGGCTTGTCTTCACATAAACGTCCTAGAACTCAGAGCCATTTTCCATGCTGTCCAAGTTTTTCCAGCCCATCTCAGCTACAGGACAGTTCTGGTCCAGACCTACAATCAAGTAGCCATGTTCTATGTGAACAAGCAGGGCAGAACAGGCTCTCTGTCATTATGCAACAAAGCTTTGTGACTGTGGGCCCTCGCCCATAGAGCTTCAAATCCACCTTCTAGTGGTATATCTTCCAGGCATTCAAAATCTTTGGGTAGACAAACTCAGTCAAATAGTACTGCCACACGAATGGTCTCTGCACTCAGACCAGCTTGCTCGAGTGTTTTGAATCTGGGACATGCCAGATATAGACCTCTTTGCAAGTCCGCAGAATGCCGTACTTCCCCGATTCTGTTCCAGAATTTCGGCTCAAAACTGTCAGGCAAGGGATGCTTTCCTCCTCCCCTGGGTTCGGGACTTCCTCTGCCTTCCCACTCATTCCCAAAACTTTGTTCAAGCTTCAGAGAGACAGAGGTCATATGATACTCATAGCTACACGTTGGCCACGGCAGATGTGGTAACGTCTGCTTCTGTGTCTCTCAAGCCACACCTCTGTAGTTGGGATGTGCTCCAGATCTTCTTTCCCAGGAAAGGGACGCTATTGCACCCGAATCCTCAGTCCCTGCAAATCGGAGCCTGGTTACTGAAAGCCTAAGATTCCCGGATATCAACTTGTCTCAATAGGTAAAGGATATCCTTGTGGCTTCCAGGAAGCCTTCCAAAGGTGATCATATGCTTTTAAGTGGAAGAGATTCTCTGTATGATGTTCTCAAAGGGGACTTAACCCCCATACAGTGACTGTGGACTCGCTTCTGGAGTATCTCCTCCATTTATCAGATTCTGGTCTTAAAACCAATTCAGTAAGGGTCTATCTTAGTGCCATTGCTGCTTTCTGCAAACCTCTGGATGGACAACCTATTTCCTCTCATCCACTCGTAGCAAGATTTCTCCAGGACCAAGCAGGAAGTCAGTCCTCACTTATGGGTGACGTCGGCGCCGACGGAGCCCTCGCGGAGCAATTTTCCCCAGCTTTCAAAGAAAGCCTTTGGGAATTGCAGCGCGCATGCGCGGTCCTCTTCCCGCCCAAGGGTGCCATCTTAGCCAGTCTTCTTTTTTCCGCGGAGCCCTACAGACGTACCCGTCGTGTCCCCGCGAAAAAGTTGATATTTCTTCATAATTTACTCTTTTTTCCTTCGGTTCGACGCCGGTCTTTTTCCCGCCCGGACTCGCGACGCCGGTCACGAGTCCTCTTCTTCTTTTTCGGTTTTTTCTGACTTAGTCAGTTTTCGTTTTCGGTTTTTCCCTGGCAGCCCGGTCCTTTGACCTCGCCGGGGCCCTTTTTCCCCCGATGGCTGCCAGTGGTTTCAAGCGGTGTGGTCAGTGTGACCGAAATATGTCACTGACTGACACACACGACCATTGCCTCCGCTGCCTGGGCCCGGATCATGAAGAAATGATCTGTGGGCCCTGCGGCAAACTCTCCTCCAAAGCGTTGAGAAGTCGGCGGCATCAGCGGGATAGGATCTTCGCTGACCCCAGCCGTACCCGGACCTCATCGGAGGCCTCCGCGTCCAGGGGTTCCAGCTCGGACCGTCGCCGGAGTTCCTCCGACAGGGGTTCTCCCTCCGGGGACCATCGACGTAAGGTGAAACCCGCGAGGGCGGCGTCGGTGGACGCTCCTGGCTCCGCGAGGGCCAGGTCGCATAGCCCCGATAGCCGTCCCGGGTCCTTGGAGAAGGAGCACCTCACGAAGCGACCTCGCCTGGAGTCGGAGCTGCCTGCTCGGGTAAGTCCCGTAGTCCTCCTGGACTCGCCTCCGCGACAGCCGACGTCAGGCCCGACGCCGTCGGGGCCCGAGTCGGGGGCTGCTGGGTCACGTGAGCTCGGACTTAGGTTGACGGCCTTGGAGAGCAGACTGTCTGCCTTCATGGACCAGCAGCGGGCACTGCTCGCTGGCTTCGCTGGCGCCGCTGCCCCGACCGCCGGGACGTCGACGTCTAAGACGACCCCGGAGACTGAGCCGATCCTCGAGTCGATGCGAACTCGAGTCGATCCTCGGTCGAGGTCACCCTCGGCCTCCCGTTCGGGACCGAGGTCGCCGACGCCGACTCCCTCGGCGTCGGGGCGGCAGGCGCCGCGCCCTGCCCGGGCCGACCCCACCGAGTCCTCGTCGGAGTCGGTCTGGGAGTCTGAAGAGGAAGAGTCGCCTGATTCTTTTCGGACTCGGTGTGTCCCCTCGGACTCACCTGAGTCCGAACCTCGGAAGCAGTCCCCCCCGGAGGATGCCCGGTTCTCGGACTTCGTCAGGGATATGGCCAAGGCTTTGGCCTTCCCTGCGGACCCCGAGGAGGAGCCTCGAGCCGAAGAGCTCGACGCCCTCCAGTATGACTCTCCCGCCAGGGAACACTTTACTGTACCGGTTCCTCCCATGCTTGAACGACTACTCTTCCGCATGTGGGAGAGTCCGGCCACCTCGCCGGTCCTGAGCAAGCGGGTCGATTCTATCTATCGAGTCCGCAAGAGCCCTGGCTTCCAAAAGGCACAGCTACCACACCATTCCATGGTAGTGGAATCGGCCATGCATCGTCTTAAGAGCCAGAAGATGCACTCCTCGGTGCCTCCTGGCAGGGAGGCCCGTAACCTGGATGGCCTTGGTAAGAAGTGTTTCCAGGGCTCTATGCTTGCGTGTCGTGTCCAGACCTACCAGCTATACATGGGCATGTATCTCCGAGATCTGGCTAAAGAGCTAGCCGGATTCTCCGCTGGTTTGTCCGAGGAACCCTTGCGGAGGTTCCTGGCCTTGTCCACTGGCATTCGGGAATGCTCAAAATTCATATCCCGAGCAGCCTATGATGGCTTTGAAGCATCGGCTCGAGTGGCCGCAGCCGGCATCGGTGCCCGCCGACAGGCTTGGCTTCAGTCGTCTGACCTTGAGCCCTGGTTGCAGGACAAGTTGGTCGATGTCCCCTGCCGAGGCGAAAACCTCTTTGGCAAGCCCATGGCTGAAAAGGCTGCACAAATTGAGACGGAGACTCTCACCCGGACTAGGCTTTATAGGAAGACCTCCGACCCTTCCCAGAAAAAGAAGGGCTCGGGAAAGAAGTCCTTTTACCCGAGGAAGGCGGCTGCCTACAAACAATACCCCCAATATCAGGCCCCTGCAGCTCCCCAACAGGGCCAGCAGGCCAAGGGACGGGGTAACGGGTCCCGTAGGCAGCAAGCCCCCAAGCCTGCACCACCAGCCCCTGCTCAGCAGGGTGGGGGTTTTTGACTCCTCAAGCATAGCCTCCCCCCCCCGCTGGTTCCTCCCAGCACCGGAGGCCGGCTGGTTCACTTTGCCCACAGGTGGTCCAGCGTCACCTCAGATGCCTGGGTGCTTCAAGTCGTGCGAGAAGGCTATCTTCTCCACTTCCACCAGGTCCCTCCCTCCTATTTTCCGGGAGAACCTCCACGACCCCCTCTGCACAGGGAATTACTCCTTCAGGAGTTAGCAGGTCTTCTACAGGAACAGGCGGTGGAACCGGTGCCCAACCACCTGAAAGGTCAAGGCTTTTATTCCAGGTATTTTCTAATACCAAAAAGAACAGGAGGCCTCAGACCCATCCTGGACTTGCGCAACCTCAACAAGTTCCTCGTGCGGGAGAAGTTCAAGATGCTTACCCTTGGAATCCTTCTGCCCTACCTCCAGCAGGGAGATTGGCTATGCTCCTTGGATCTAAAGGATGCCTACACGCACATCCTCATCCACCCAAGCCACCGCCAATACCTAAGGTTTGTGGTGGCAGGAAATCATTACCAGTACAGAGTACTACCCTTTGGCCTGTCCTCCGCACCTCGAGTCTTCACAAAATGTCTCGTGGTGGTGGCGGCCCATCTCCGGCTTCACGGCCTCTGTCTTTCCGTACCTCGACGACTGGCTCATCAGAGCAGCGTCCGCTCTGGAGGTCACCAACGCCACGCGCCGCACGGTGACTCTTCTGCAGTACTTGGGCTTTGTTATAAACTTCGCAAAGTCCACTTTGCTCCCCTCACAGGATCTCGAGTTCATCGGCGCAAGGCTGCACACTCCTCAGGCACGAGCGTTCCTACCGCTCGACAGGGCTCAACGGCTCATGGACCTAGCCGACCGTTTTCGCAGCCAGCCCCTGGTCTCCGCCAGGCGCTTCCTGAGACTACTCGGCCATATGGCTTCCACCGTCCATGTGACCCCCAATGCCCGCCTGAATATGCGACCCGCTCAATGGTGTCTCCGCAAGCAGTGGCGACAGGCCACAGGCGGCCTAGCAGACCTAGTGCGCGTCTCCGAGCCGCTGGCCTCGTCTCTTCAGTGGTGGCTACATCGGCCGAATCTGGTGCTTGGCATGCCCTTTCAGCCACCTCCGCCGGCCCGGGTGCTGACTACAGATGCATCCCTCCTGGGCTGGGGAGCACATTGCCAAGGGGCGCGTACTCAGGGCCTTTGGACCACGTGGGAGTCTGCTCAGCAGATCAACTTCCTGGAGCTCAGAGCGATCCGCCTGGCTCTCAAGGCCTTCTCCCACCTGACCTCCCACCAGTCCGTCCTTGTCCAGACGGACAATCAAGTTGCCATGTTCTACGTGAACAAGCAGGGGGGCACGGGCTCCTTCCTTCTCTGCCGGGAAGCACAGAAGCTCTGCTCTTGGGCCGTCAGTCACGGCGTTCTCCTCAAGGCAGTTTATCTCCCAGGCCACGAGAATTGCCTGGCGGACAAACTCAGCAGGATCCTCCAGCCGCACGAGTGGCGCCTGGATCCCTTGGTAGTTCAGAAGCTCTTTCTAAAGTGGGGCCTCCCCACGGTGGATCTCTTTGCCAGTCCTCACAACCGGCAACTTCCTCGATTCTGCTCTCGTCAGGCACACCCCCTTCGAGTTGCGGCGGACGCTTTTCTACTCTCATGGTCGGGGAGCCTCTTGTACGCTTTCCCTCCCATCCCGCTAGTCTCTCGGACTCTTTTCAAGGTTCTCCGAGACAAAGCCTTCATGATCCTGGTGGCCCCTCGCTGGCCCAGACAGCCGTGGTTTCCACTCCTGCTGCAATTAGCGGTAGAGGATCCATTCCCTCTGGGGTTACAACCGGATCTCCTCACTCAGGATCAGGGGTCTCTGTTACACCCCAACCTCAGGTCTCTCAACCTAATGGCCTGGCTGCTGAGAGGGTAGTCCTTGCTCCCCTTCTCCTGCCGGCAGAGGTGGAGGAGGTCGTCTTGGCTTCGCGACGACCTTCTACCCGCAAATGCTACGCCCTTAAATGGCGTCGTTTTTCCGTTTGGTGTACCCAACAGTCTCAGGATCCCTTCTCCTGCCCGGTGTCGGTGGTCTTGCAGTACTTGCTACACCTCTCTAATCTGGGACTTAAGTCCAACTCCGTCAAAGTTCACCTCAGTGCTCTTTCGGCACATCATGTGCCGGTGGACGGCAGACCTCTCTCCAACGACCCTCTCGTAGCGAGGTTTCTCCGAGGTCTCCTTCTACTTAAACCACCTCTGCGCCCGCCAGCGCCTGACTGGGACCTGAATGTGGTTTTGCAGCGGATCACCTGTCCGCCTTTTGAACCTATGGCTACCTGTTCTCTCCGTTTTCTGTCTTGGAAAACACTGTTCTTGATAGCCCTCACTTCCGCTAGACGCGTAAGTGAATTGCAGGCCCTCGTGTCTGATCCCCCTTACACTCGGATCTACAAAAATAGGGTAGTCCTACGGACTCACCCAAAATTTCTTCCAAAAGTGGTCTCCCCTTTTCACATCAATCAGGAGGTGGTACTTCCAACCTTCTTTCCCAGACCACACTCCAGCCGAGCTGAAATGGTCCTCCATACCCTGGACTGTAGAAGGGCTTTGAACTTCTACCTTGACCGTACGCGGGAGCACCGTAAAGCTGCTCAGCTTTTTGTGTCTTTTGACCCCAATAAATTGGGGCTCCCGGTCTCCAAGCGTACTCTGTCCATCTGGGTTGCGGACTGTATCTCTTGGGCCTATGGGGCAGCCGGACTCTCCTTGGAAGGTCGAGTCACGGCTCATTGCGTTCGGGCAAAGGCTACGTCCGTGGCTTACCTCCGCTCTGTTCCGCTGGCAGACATCTGCCGGGCCGCTACTTGGTCTTCGAGCCAGACTTTTGCGGTCCATTACTGTCTCGAGAGGGAGTCCCGTAGGGACAGTGCTTTCGGACAGGCAGTCCTCCGTAATCTCTTTGAGGTCTGAGCAACTCCTACCCTCCATCCCGGATGTGGGCTACCGGTGGGTAATAATTCAGCGAAGATTCTTTTCCTTCTGTGCTGCTGAGCTAGAGGGAGCTCATTTTTGTGCTTAGGGTCTCCGGTAGCCTTAAGCTTGGGAGTCCCATAAGTGAGGACTGACTTCCTGCTTGGTCCTGGAGAAAGCGTAGTTACTCACCTGTAACAGGTGTTCTCCAGGAGCAGCAGGAATCAGTCCTCACAACCCTCCCTCCTCCCCTTGGAGTTGCAATCGTCTGCTTTAGTTTTTTTGCAAATTTTTATGCTGTCTTTTTTAGCTATGTCATCTGACTGGCTAAGATGGCACCCTTGGGCGGGAAGAGGACCGTGCATGCGCGCTGCAATTCCCAAAGGCTTTCTTTGAAAGCTGGGGAAAATTGCTCCGCGAGGGCTCCGTCGGCGCCGACGTCACCCATAAGTGAGGACTGATTCCTGCTGCTCCTGGAGAACACCTGTTACAGGTGAGTAACTACGCTTTATGAGAGGTCTACTCCTAACAAAACCTCCCATTAAGCCACCACCGGTGGCATGGAATCTAAATCTTGTTGTCGGGCAGCTCATGAAATCACCCTTTGAGCCCTTAGCCACTACAGCCCTAAAATTTCTTTAATGGAAGGTCATCTTCCTAGTTGCCCTCACTTCTCCAAGATGCATCAGTGAGTTACAGGCCTTAGTGGCGGATCCTCCTTATACAAAATTTCACCATAAGGTAGTTCTTAGGACTCATCCCCACTTTATGCTAAAGGTGGTTTCGCCTTTTCATTTAATGAATATCATTTTTATTTCAACTTTGCAACATTAATACAAAGGTACAAACAACAATATAACCATCATGAACCACAGTATTGACATTGACGGTCGTTCTACTCCGCTCACAGTGGGTTAACAGGCCACAATATTTACATTATTTATAATGCCTAATCAACACTGAAGTCAGAATCGAATACACTGACACATTAGTTGAGCTTCAACATTTAAACTCAGCTCTGCTCCCCTAATGGGGAGCTTCCATCTCGGCCTTCCAATCAAACTTATTACTCCTCGCTGTGTTTCCCCCCCTCCTCTCTCTCCACCCCTTCCCTGGGATCCAATCCTCACCCCCCCCTTTTTCCTTCTTCTCAGCATCCCTTCTCCCTCCCTTAATATTCTTCCAGTCTTCTGCCAACGCTCCTCCCATTATCCATTCTTTTCATGCTTGGACATGACTCTGAAAGGGGTTCCACACTCGAGTAAATCTTTTTAAAGTATTACCCTCGAGCAGTCTTGCCGTATGTTGCTCCTTAGTCATCAACTCCCCCATCGCCTTCTCCCACCCCCTTATTGTGGGTGCAACATCTGTCACCCATTGCCTTAAAATACATTGCATTACTATCAAAAACCTTTTTCACACAGCTGTCGCTTGCCGCTTGCTAGGGGTAACTCTGCCTCTTATGAACTAAATAGACACCACTCTAGGGAGATCGGTACCTGACATAGTATCCATTTACCTAGTTGCTGGCCTACTTCTTCCCAAAAACCTTTTATGCGGGTGCAGAATCAAAAATGATGGGCAAAGGTTCCCTTTTCTTTTTTTTTTTTTTTTTACAGAGTATACACACATCTCTCATAGCCAGTCCCGCCCTGGCTGCCCACACATTATGAACATATGCATGCCATAGAAACTTATATTGTATTTCCTGCATTTGAACTGATTCTGAAATGATTTTTGTGGCCTGAAAAGCCCCTTGTAATCTCTCCACCGTACCTTCCGGTACCTTATCCTTTTGCCATTTCCTTGCTAGGGCTTACAACCCCCCCCTCCCGTCCCCTCCTAAGTGTAACTCCCCCCATAGTACCCCCATTGTGATTTTTCCTTCTAGGGCTCTGAACAAGTCTAGCATTCCCCCTGGTGTTAAGAGTGCACTGTTCCACCTTTTCAGGCTATTCACATAATGCCTTGCCTGGAAGTAGAAGTACTGATCCCGGGGTCCCAATTGATACCTATCCTGCAAGGAGAGAAATGAATCTACTGCAGCCCCCCCCCCCCTCCATTCGCAAGTGCCTAATATACTTTACTCCACTTCTGCCCCAATTCATGGCGATCTGGCCTTGCATCCCCGGGTAGAAGTCCACGTTTCCTGCCAGCGGGAGACAGACTGTCCTATTCCACTGCGTTTTCCTATACCGACACAGGTTCTTCCAGACCTGTCGGAGCGCCTGCCAATACCCCAATTCCTTACATGCGATTGGTATCTCACCTTGGGTTCTATGTAGCACCAATGCCCTATGTTGCGGTTCTGCCATTTCATCCATTATGTCTATCGGCATCTTGTCAGTCGCCCCCTCCACTATGTCCCGCAAAGATCTGGTCAAACACAATAAATTGTAAACTCGCAGTGATAGCAACCCCGCTCCACCTTTCTCTCTGGGTTGCATCAGTGCCTCTATCACTATTCGGGGCCCTTCGCCTTTTCCAGAGAAATCGCGACAGATGCCCCTGCAATATCCGCATGTCTCTTTTCAAAATCCACACTGAGATATGCCTCAATAGATACATCCACCTCGGGAACTCCACCATATTAAAGAGAGCTATCCGGCCTTTCAACGAAATTGGTAGTTCCTGCCACTTCTTCAAACGTTCTATTGTTTTCTCCATCATAGGTCTAACATTTACCTCATATAACTGGGCTGTCCATTCTGGGATTTGGATTCCTAAATATCGAATCTACCCATCAGCCCACACCAACGGGAAGTCGCCCTTCCACGTTAGCCAACTTCTGTCCCCGCCATCTAACCCCAAGGACTTGCTCTGTTTATTCTCAGTCCCTAAAATGTTCCAAAGTGCTCTGTGTTGTAGCGCTAGCTCCAATGAAGTCTGGGGGTTTGTTAAACACAGCAGCATATCATCCGCAAAAGCACTGACTTTTACCCCCCCTTTTTTCTACTCTATTCCCGTTACTTCCTCTAGCTGCAAAAGCGTTATTAACAACGGTTCTAATTGGAGCACAAACAGCAGAGGTGATAGGGGGCATCCTTGCCTAGTCCCCCTTTTTAACACGAACGAAGCGGAATTTTCTCCACCCACTGCTATATACGCCAGGGGATCCGTGTAGAGGGCTTGCACCCATCCCACAAACTCCCCTTCAAAACCAAATCTCTGCAATATCTCGAACATATAATCACAAGAAACTCTATCAAAAGCCTTTTCGGCGTCTAAGCTTGCTAATAGAAGAGGCGTGCCCTGCTGGATACACTTTTCCATACCGAGTAAAACTTTAGTTATATTCAAGGCTGCCATTCTACCTTTCACAAATTCTGCCTGGTGATGTCCTATAATTCTCGATAGGATAGCCTGTATCCGTTCAGCCAGTATCAAAGCTAATATCTTCATATCGTAGTTGATTGATGAAATCGGCCTATACGACGCCTGATCTTCTGGGTCCTTCCCTGCTTTGTGTATAAGAGATGGGGGCTGTCCGCATATCTCTCGGGAAACTCTTGGTGTCCAACACCTCCGCATATAATGCTGCTAAGGTAGGGACCGCCTGCATCGCTAGCATTTTATAGAACTCTGATCCGGACCAGGAGCTTTATGGGGTTTCTCTGCCCTAATAATCTTTTGGATTTCCCCCCCTGAGATTGGCTTATTGATGTCCAACAGTTCCTGCTGGGTGAACTGTGGGAACTTGATCTTATTCAAAAAAATCTTTTCCTGTTCTCTATCTTCCGCCTCTGGGGTATACAGTGCACTATAAAATTGTTGGAAGACCTCCGCGATTTTCTTGGGCTCGGTCTGCCTAGCCCCCTTGGCGTCTCAGATGACAGCTACCAGTTTTGTCCCACTCCAGTCTTTCACCAGCCTTGCTAATAACTTTCCAGTGCGATTCCCAAAACGAAAGAATTGTTGCCTATAATATTGCATCTCATATACCACACGCTCTTGAAGCCGGTTATTTAATTTCCTTTGAACCTCTAAATAGGCCTGCAACTTCTCACTCGTTGCATGCCGCAAGGCTTCTCTTTTCCGGGTTTGGTGCTCTCGCGCTAGCAACAGTATGTCTTCATTAATAGCTCGTTTTTCCTTGGCTACATATGCTATTACATACCCTCTCATCACCGCCTTCCCAGCTTCCCATAGTGCCGCTACCGAAGAAGCACTTCCCTCATTAAATTCTAAATATTCCCCCCACTTTTGTCACAGGTATTCCTGAAACTCTCTGTTTCCACATGTGTCTAGGGATGGACCATTTATATCCAGCTGCCCTCTTGCCTTTCCAGTCCATTCGCACCATCGCATGATCCGAGATTAGTATAGGCCCAGTCTCTGCACTTAGGACCTTCCCAAAATCGGCCTGTGAGACCAACATATAATCAATTCTGGACCACATTTGATGGGCACTAGACAGATGTGTGTAGTCTCTTTCTCCCTCATGTAATATTTGCCAAACATCTACCAGCCCTCCCATTTGACACAGATAATTCACTCCTCTCTTATTCCATCCCCTCTCCACTCCTTGCCCTTTAGACTTATCCAGTTCCGGGTCATGTGGGCAATTGAAGTCCCCCCGCTATTATTATTGGAACCTTTGGCGCCTTACCAATTCTCTGTAATAGGGACTTAAAGAAGGCATGGTCATAGACATTTGGTGCATAAATATTCCCTATAAGAATTTCTTCCCCATTTAACTGGGCATGGACTAGTATAAATCTCCCCAGGGGGTCAATCTCCTCACTTATTAACTCCACCTGAAGTCCTTTTCTAATTAGGATTGCTACTCCCTTCTTGCGCCCACCTGCCGCCGCAGAATGTACTTGACCCACCCACTCTCTTTTAAGCTTTGCATGCTCCTTATCACTTAAATGGGTCTCTTGTAGAAGAGCCACGTGGGCCTTTTCTTTTTTGAGCACCTGCAAAACTTTAATGCACTTCATAGGAGTGCTATAACCCCAATATTCCACGTAATGAAGCGCAACTCAGATTCTATTCTGGCTTTTCTTGGGCTACCATCAGTCATGATATTTACTCTTTCACTTTCACTTACTGAGAGTTGCCCAGCCTCAACCCCCAGCCCAGTCCCATTAGACTATTTGTTCCCCAGTGTTTTGAATTTCATCTCTCGGATCCTCTGTTTCCAAAACGCTCTCTCGGCTTGCCTTGTTATCCCCCCCACCCATTCCCCTCCCCTCTCCCCCTCCTTTTCCCACCTTCCTCTCCTTACCCACATATATTTTGTCATTGTTGTCTCCCCATCCCCCCCCCTTCATAAAACATTCTCATTCTCAACCCTCAGCTCCTCTTGGCTGAGGAAACGTCCCCTCGGGCGCTGCAGGGCTGCCCTGCCCAACCCAGCTATATTCTCTGCCTCCCCCAGGCTTCATGCTGCCCACTGTTATCTCTCAGTTACAGTAAAACATAATAGTACACAATAGTACATAATAGCACATAATAGCACATAGGGAACCGGTACACATCAAACAAATAACTCACTGCCATTGCTGGCTAATACTGCCTCCAACATTCAACAACATTAACACTCCATTCCACCACCTTTTTCCACCTGTGCATCTCCAGTAATACACTCCAGCTCTCTAGTCCTTCCTCATGGCAAAGAATGCTCCTCCTGCGAACTCTTGTTCAGATCTGCCATAAATTTCTTTGTCGTCTCAAGCGAGGTAAGGACATGTTTTTTCCCTGCATACAGCACTTATAGAGTTGCCGGAAATGCCAATGTAAAACGCAGTTCCTTAGCGTCCCTCTAGTCCAGTCCCGGAACCATAGAGTTGTGAACCTCCACCAGCAGCTTTGGAGACTGAACATCTTCATCTCTTTGATCATCCAGCTATATGCAGCCCCAAGGACCGCCCACACATCAGTATCTCAGTCTCCAAGCAGCTTGGAAGTCAGAGCCCAGAACTGGGCTCCTAAGGAACAAATAAGCAGAGCTTTAGTGTTTTATTATTTTCTAGATTTAGGTGCTGGGCTGCTGCTGTGGAGGAAATCTTTGACTGTGTCCCTTCTGTCTTTCTCTAATCTGTTTTTTTCTCTCTGTCTCTCTCTGTCAGTCTCCCCATAGGTCAAACAAGCAGGGGAGCTGCACAGGACACAGGTCTCCTTTCTACCGAACCCCCTTGGTGGGTGAGGAGAAGGTTGAAGACAATTACAGGCAGCAATTGAATACAGCAGTATGCTCTGAGGGTCCCCTGACTGATTTAGGGGTTCCCCGAGCTGCCCTGAGCGGTTATTACTCTGTTATTGACTCTAACTGCTACTCAGAGCTTGTGACAGGCACGCTGGACAGCACTCTGTGTTTTGACCCCCCCTCCACTCCTGTGTGTGGGTGAGTAGAGTTTGAAGCTTTTTCTTTCTAAAGGCAGTGGTGGAGGCCTTGGGGTGGCCTGGAATCAGCTCTGGGGAGTGTTTTAGACCTTTTGGGTATTTTTTCTGGTCCTTTTTTTGGCGGGATCGGGTCCGGCGGCCATTTTGGATTTTTTTCAAAGTTGTTTTTCTTCGTGTTTTTTTGTAGGGATAGGAGCTTCGTTTTTGCATTTCTTGGTCAGATATCAGCTAATTGACTCCAGCTCTATCTAATCCTGCAATTTGGAGCGTTTTTGAGCACTTTTAAAATCACAATTTTTTTTCTGCTCTGTTTGCTTCAGCAAGGTGTTCCTGCTTTGCTGGCAAAGGGCTGTGTGCATAGCCATGCCTCCTAGTCCTCGGTGTCTGGTCTGTGGCATTCGTAGAAGTAGTAATTTGGAAGCTCGAGTCTGTGCCACTTGTTCTGCTGTGGGTGCTGGCATGGAGGATCCTCTGGAGGGCTCCACTGCAGATCTCCCACCTGTATCTACAGAAGGGACATCAGAGCAGGCAGAGACGGTCCTTGGTCCGGGGATTTCTGCGGTGCCGGAGCGCCTGTTGGCAGGGGGCGTCCAGGAGGGATCCCTGGGAGTTCCACCCGCCTTTTTCTCTCTCATGCAGGAGGCTCTGGCTCTCTTGCAGCCGGCGGGGGGAGGCTCGGTCCTCCCCCGCCGTGGGCTAAAGCGTCCACTTTCAGTAGAGGGAGACACTGGTCCACAGAACAGAGCCACAGCACAATGGTTAAGACACTGACCAACGGTGCAGGGATCAGGGGTTCAATCCCCCACAGTGCCCAATGAACATGGCTGGCTGAGGCATAACATATTATAAAGCAGAGTAGTAGAATAGTGCGTGTATTTCGTAAAGAGGAACTTCCGGCACTGATTGCCGAAACCCTCAAGGTATTGAACATACCCGTGGAAGATGCCACTGCAGAGGACAAGTTGGAGGATCCCTTGATGCAGGCGGTGCGCACTTCCCACAGAGTCTTTCTGCTCCATAGGGTTTTTAAAGCTATGATCCAGGAGGAGTGGAACAGTCCAGAGTCCGCTTTGCGCGGGGCTAGACTGTTGCCTAAGTTGTATCCTCTGTCGGAGGCTGATAGAGAGCTCTTTCGTTCGCCGAAGGTGGACGCGGCAGTTTCCGCGGTTACTAAATGGACTACTATCCCGGTGGAAGGTGCTGTGGCGTTGAAGGACCCGCAGGATCGGAAAGTTGATAGCTTGTTGAGACAGGCGTTTGATGTTGCTGCCCTGTCAATGCAGGCGGCGGTGGCCGGGGCCTGGGTGGCGCGCGGCTGCCTCCGCTGGTCTCAACGGTTCCAGGGGCCCCAGTCGGCGGAACAAGAGGCCGCGGCGTCCAGATTGGAGTCGGGTACCGCTTATTTGGCGGATATCCACTATGACCTCATTAGGGGGTTAGCTAACGGCATGGCGTCGGTGGTGGCGGCACGTCGTTCTCTTTGGTTACGCAATTGGGCGGCTGTTGGCTCTTCTAAAGCTCGCCTTAGTAAGCTGCCGTTTAAGGGCAGGCAGTTATTTGGAGAGGACTTGGATAGGTTGGTAAAAGATCTCGGGGATTCTAAGGGGGGTCGGCTTCCGGAGGCTAAGCCCAAGCAGGGGAAGCCGACCTTCACCTTCCGGGGGTCTCAGCAGTCCTTTCGGAGGTTTCGTGCCTCCCGCTTTGGTCAGTCCCAGCGTTCCAGATATCTGGGGCGCGGACAGAGTTTCCGCGGATTTCGGGGGGCAGGTAGAGGTTTTGGCTCCTTCCAGGCGCAGGTCCCCAAAAAGTCGCAATGAAGCGAGGCCGGCTCCGGTGGCGGTGATTCCCGTAGGGGGCTGACTACGGGATTTCTACCCTGCCTGGGCCGCTATCACATCCGATCGGTGGGTGTTAGAAGTGATACGAGAGGGATATGCGCTCGAGCTACATCGACCGGTGCTCGATTCCTTCGTTATGTCCCCATGCAGCGCTCCCTGGAAACGACGAGTCATATCCGATACACTTTCCCGGCTGCTTCGGCTCCGGGCGGTCGCCCCCGTGCCGGAGGGCCAGTTAGGGTCCGGTCAATACTCCATCTACTTCGTCGTGCCGAAAAAGGAGGGCACCTTTCGACCAATCCTGGATTTAAAGAGAGTGAATCGGTGCCTCCGGGTGTCGCATTTTCGCATGGAAACACTGCGCTCGGTCATAGCGGCGGTCCGCGAGGGGGAATTCCTAACGTCCCTAGACCTTACGGAGGCCTATTTGCACATTCCCATTCGCCGGGAACATCAAAGATTTCTGTGGTTTGCGCTGCCGATGGGCCATTTTCAGTTTCAAGCCATGCCCTTCGGCCTAGCGACGGCGCCACGGGTCTTCACGAAGATCATGGTGGTGGTAGCGGCGTTCCTGCGGAAGGAGGGTGTCCTCGTGTATCCCTATCTCAACGACTGGTTGATCCGGGCGAAGTCGAGGGAGGAGAGTCTCCGGGCGACGGCGCGGGTCGTACAGGTTTTGCAGTCGTTAGGCTGGGTGGTCAATCGGGCGAAGAGCAGCCTTCTTCCCTCGCAGACCTTGGAGTATTTGGGGGCGTGTTTCGAGACCGGCAACGGGAAGGTTTTCCTCCCAGTGCACAGAGCGCGGCCCCTGAGGCGGCTGGTGGAGCAGTTTCTAGCGAGACGGGCGTCCTCGGCTTGGCAATACCTTCAGCTTCTCGGCACGATGGCGTCGACCATCGAGGTAGTTCAGTGGGCAATGGCGCACATGCGGCCTCTGCAGCGAGCGCTGCTGCGTCAATGGTGTCATCAGTCCAACTCGCTAGCTCGTCAGTTAGTTTGCCCCTTGGATGTTCGGCGCAGCCTTCGCTGGTGGTTGCGTCAGCGCTCTCTGGCGAACGGTATGCCCTTGGAGTCTCCCGTCTGGCGTCTGCTGATGACGGATGCCAGTTTGAGCGGCTGGGGGGTTCATTGCGAGGGCCAGATTGCTCAGGGCCAGTGGTCCTCGCGGGAGAGCTGGTGGTCCATCAACCGACTGGAAATGAGAGCCGTGTGGTTAGCTCTGACAGCGTTTCAGCCTTGGCTGCAGGGAGCGGCGGTCAGGGTGCTGTCCGACAATGCCTCCACGGTAGCCTACATAAATCGCCAGGGAGGCACAGGCAGCGCGGCATTGGAAGCGGAGGCGGATCTGCTTCTGGATTGGGCAGAGCGGCATCTTCAGTGTCTGTCGGCCCAGCATATCGCGGGGGTTCACAATGTGGAGGCGGACTTTCTGAGTTGTCGCAGGGTAGACCCCGGAGAGTGGTCTCTACATCCCGAGGTATTTGCGTTGCTGGTCCGTCGTTGGGGTCTGCCGATAATGGACCTCATGGCGACCTTCGAGTCCGCGCAGGTCGAAAGGTTCTTCAGCAGGCGTCGGGAACGCATGTCGGAAGGCCTCGATGCATTGGCACAAAGGTGGCCAAGGTACGGGCTGCTCTGTCTTTCCTCCGTGGGCTCTGCTGGGTCGCCTGGTACAGCGGATCGAGCGGCATCCGGGTCCCGTGGTTCTGATTGCCCCGGACTGGCCTCGTCGGCCTTGGTATGCGGATCTGGTGCGGTTGAGTGTGGCCGATCCGTGGCTCCTTCCTCCTCGGCCGGATCTCCTTCGGCAGGGGCCGCTGCAGATGCCTCAGGTGGCTCGATTCTCGCTTACGGCATGGCTATTGTGAGGGCGTGAATGAGAGCCAAACGTTATTCTCCGGAGGTCATTGCTACCTTGTTGCGGGCGCGGCGTCGGTCTCCGTCGCTAGCGTATGTCCGGGTCTGGCGTATTTTTGAGAGCTGGTGTGCGGCTCGCGAGTTGCGGCCTTTGCGGACCTCCGTTCCTCAGATCCTCTCCTTCTTGCAAGCAGGGGTGGACAAGGGCCTGGCGGCCAGTTCGTTGAGGGTACAACTTGCAGCTCTTGCGTGTTTTCAAGGCAAGGTTCAGGGCCAGTTATTGGGGTCCCATGTGGACGTGAAGCGCTTCTTGCGAGCGGTGTTGCTTATGTGTCCTCCGTGCAGGGCTTTAGTGCCGTCGTGGGACTTGAATTTGGTGTTGAGGTCTCTGGTGGCTTCGCCGTTTGAACCCTTGGCGCAAGCTTCGTTGAAGGACTTGACGTTGAAAACGGTGTTTCTGGTAGCGATCTCGTCAGCTCGCAGGATCTCGGAGTTGCAGGCTCTTTCGTGTAGGGAACCCTATCTGTCTTTCTCTGCCGACAAGGTGGTATTGCGACCGGTTCCCGCGTTTTTGCCTAAGGTAGTTTTGGCGTTTCACATGAATCAGGTGGTGTCTCTCCCGGTGTTTGCCAAGGAACGGGGCAAGCACGCGGATAACTCCTTGCACGCGTTGGATGTCCGTCGAGCTCTTCGTCGGTATTTGAGGGAAACGGCGGCCTTCCGTAAGTCCGATCGCCTATTTGTCGCATTTGGCGGTCCGCGCAAGGAGGAAGCAGCGTCTAAGTCTTCCATTTCCCGCTGGTTGAAAGAGGTGATTTCGTCGGCATATCTTTTACACGGCAGGATGGTTCCTGCCGGGCTTCGGGCTCACTCGACTAGGGCGCAGGCGGCGTCTTGGGCAGAAGTTAGCTTGGTACCGGCGGTGGATATTTGTCGGGAGGCGACGTGGTCGTCCTTGCACACCTTTGCTAAGCACTATCGTCTGGATGTGCAGACGGCGTCGGATGCGCGTTTTGGGTCTTGGGTGCTTCAGGCTGGACTAGCGAGGCCCTCCCGTTGAGATTTACTGCTCTGTTACATCCTCTATGGTTCCGGGACTGGACTAGAGGGACGCTAAGGAAGAGTAAATTAGACTTACCTGCTAATTGTTGTTCCTTGCGGAACTCTAGTCCAGTCCCGGATCCCTCCCTGTCTGTCTGTTCTCGCTGCCAGCCAAGAAGGTACATTCATTATAGGAGTCTGCCAGGGTTTTTGTTCTCTATACTTTCGGTCAGAGCTCCTCTGCTTGCAGCACGCCTTAGTTTCCTTTCGGGGTCAAATCTTGGGGGTGAGCGGTGGCGTCTCTTGTTGCATGCGTTTTGCACAAGGGTCGCCACGGCCGTTCTGGTCCGCCTTCCCGTAGGCGGGAGGTGGTTGTTACGCAATTGGAAAAAAAGAAAAAAAAAAATTTTGCTAGTAGTGGGGACTTTAGGGTCAGGATCCTTTTTTCCACTGTGTTGTTATATCTACTTATTTGTTGCTCTGCTTAGTATGCTTTGTCAATAGGTACTGATGTGTGGGCGGTCCTTGGGGCTGCATATAGCTGGATGATCAAAGAGATGAAGATGTTCAGTCTCCAAAGCTGCTGGTGGAGGTTCACAACTCTATGGTTCCGGGACTGGACTAGAGTTCCGCAAGGAACAACAATTAGCAGGTAAGTCTAATTTACTCTTTCTTTTGAAACAGTCACACAGAGCAGTGTATACGAGTATTCCTTTTTTTGCTGCCACTGCTGCTGAGTAGTCTTGGAAAAGCAAAATTTTTTGGTTATCAAGGACTAAATCACGCTTCCTTCGAAAAGCTTGAAGCGGTTGTACCTTATGCTGGAAGTTGAATATTCTTGCTATTACCACCCTTGGGCGTTGACGCGCCTCCATCTTAGGCCCCAGCCGATGTGCCCGCTCTACTTCAATGTCTCCTATCAAGGCTGCAAGACCCAGTTTCTGCGGCAGCCAATTCTCAACAAAGGTCATTAGCATTGCATCTGTTTTTGACTCAGGGATTCCCACGATCCGTATATTCCTTCTTGACCTATTTTCTAGGTCATCCACTCTTTCAATTAAGGCTTCTACTTTCAGACACAGCGTTTCCGTTTCTCGGGCCTGCTTTCCTTCCTCATCTTCGATCGCTGCCACTCGATGTTCCAACTCATCCACTTTGGCCAAACTCCGTTAGCGCTTCTCATATAGTCTCCAATTTCTTCAGGATTAAGTCAAATTTTGGATCGAGGAGCTTCACTACCTCTCGCGCTAGCTCCTCCGACGCTGAATCCACACTCTCTCCTCCTGGTGATACCAGCTGTAACAGCGTGGCTGAGCTGCCGCTGCTGAGGCCCCAGATTTCTGAAGCTTCTCTCGTTCTCTCCGCTTTGGCAAAGGCATTTTGCTTCTTTACCTTGCCACTAATGGGTTCCTCTCTGGTTTCCTCGTCATCTTAATCACTTTGTATGGCTATTTCCTGAGGCTATGCCTAATATTTTTGAATAATATTGGGGTAGTCCCGGAGTGAGCCAAGAATCCCTCTCACTCGCTCATGCGTCACGTGGGACCTCCGCCTTTTCATTTAAACCAAGCAGTTTACCTTCCTGTATTCTTCCCTAGGCCTCATGCTTCTAATGCAGAAAGGAATCTTCATACCTTAGATTGTAAAAGAGCCTTAGCTTTTTACCTTCAAAGAACTAAGCAACATAGAAAATCTTCTCAGTTTTTGTTGCTTTTGATTCTAGTCATTTGGGACTTCCAGTTTCCAAAAGAACTCTCTAGATGGATTGCAAATTGCATATCCTTTGCATATGAGAGTAAGGGTCTTTCTCTCGAAGGCCATGTCACAGCTCACAATGTGAGAGCAATGGCAACCTCAACGGCTAATCTTCGTTCTGTGTCCATTGATGACATCTGTAGAGCAGCCACTTGGGCTTCGGTACACACCTTTACAGCCCACTTTTGCTTGGCAAGGATTACCGTCAGGATGCCTCATTTGGCCAGGCTGTGCTCCAGCATCTCTTTCAGACTTAGCACAACTCCTACCTGCCGTCAATGTTCTCTCTAAGCTGTGTGCGTGTGCGCGTGCGCGCGCACACACCTTGCCAAGCGAGCGCACATACTTTACAACAGAGCGCACAAAAATTACGGTTCTGATTCTGATAGAAAACACCGACGTCTTACAATTTAAAAGTTGTTGTGTATTTACGGTTTTCACAAGTTTTACAATATTTTCTAGTGCAATCAATGTGGTGTACATACTGTATTCTGACGTGTAGTCAAGTTTTAAAGTATATAACTCCGAGTCGTTATGTGGCGCACAAAAATTTAACCTTCCTTCAAAAGCTGCACAGCTGATATTTTATGCGCACACAACCTACAGAAAATTAGAGGGAACATTGCCCGCCGTCCCGGGTTTCGATGCCAGAGATCCATGGGAGGAAGCATGACCCATCTCACCTTGGGTTTGCAGCTTTCTGGGGTCATCCCCCTGGCATCTCTCAGCTGTGGAGTCCCCATATGTGAAGACAACATTCCTGCTAGTTCCTGGAGTTAGCGTAGTTACTCACCTGTATCACGTGATCTCCGGGAACAGCAGGAATAAGTCTTCACAACCCACTCACCTCCTCCAGGAGTTGTCTTTATCTATCTCTCTCTCTTTGTCTACTTCTCTCCTTTGGTCTCAGCTATAAACTCAACTGAAGAGGGAGAGATGGGAGGGCAGCATGCAGGCGCTGTGGGATGCTCCCAAAAGCTTTCCTATTGGACGCTGGGGAACGTTCCCATGCAGGCTCCGTCAGTACTGACGATACCCACATGTGAAAACTTATTCCTGCTGTTCCCAGAAATCACCTGTTACAGGTGGGTAACTATGCTTTCTCTGGGAGCATGCTGGTAGTCAGCCCTCAAATATGGGTGACAGCGCAGAAGGAGCCCCCGCAGAAGCATCTCCTCAGTTTTCAAAGAAAGTCTTTGGGCGATGCACCATGCATGCATGGTCCCCTTCACCCAAGGGTGCCGTCTTACCCAAGTCTCATTTTTCTGTGGAGTCCACCAGACGTCTGTCCAGTTTCACCCAGAAAATGTGTGTTTTTGGATACGTTCCTGTCCAGTTTGTGTACTGGTTCCTTTCTTGCCCCAAGCCAGCTCGCCTCTGTCTCACTCCTCAGATTAGTTTCCTTGTTTGTTTTTTTTTCATTTTGCTTCATGGTATCCCTCGATCGGCGTTCGTGCCTTTTTTCGGCCAAAGGCCTCTGACCCTGCTGGGTGGCAGGGACCACTTTTTTCCCCAAAGGCCTTCAGCGGCTTCAAAAAGTGTGATCGGTGCAGCAAGATGATGATCCTCACCAATCTGCATGACTGCTGCCTCCGGTGCCTTGGCCCGGAACAACAACGACGACTCAGACTGAGAACCATGACCTCAAAGGCCCTTAAGAACTGTCAACAGCAGCAGGAAAATATTTTACAAAATTCCGAATCTGCGCCAGAATGTCTGGCAACACTCCACACCAGGGCCCCTTCTGGTGCCCCGTGAAGCCCGCGCCTCCTCAGAATCCCACAGCCATGGTTCCTCTGAGAGGAAATCCCCAGCGGTGGAACGACTGGGTCTGGGAGAATGGGAAAATCCAAATCTCCAGGAACAAGCAGGAATGTAGTCTTCACATATGGGTATCGTCTGTATCGACGGAGCCTGCGTGGGAACGCTCCCCATCATCCAATTAGAAAGCTTTTGGGAGCATCCCACAGCGCCTGCATGCTGCCTTCCCGCCTTTCCCAACTGTCTCTCTCCAGTTCTTCGTTTTCCGCAGAGCCAGCAGGAAGTTTTTCCTGTCACCGCAGAAATTATCCCATATTTTTCATTCTTTTTTGTGGTAGCGTCTGCCTTCCTCGTCGCTATACCGGTACCGCCAGTTCTTTATTTATTTAAAAAAAAAAAAAAAAAAAATTCTAATCTTTTCTCTGTATTTTCCAGCCTTTTTCCTCTCGGGTGCCATGCGCCATTTTGGGCACTAGGCCCAAATTTTCCTCAAAATGGAAAAACCCGCTTCGGGTTTTAAAAAGTGTTCAAAATGTGGCGGTACCATCTCCGTCACCGACACTCATGAGTGGTGCCTCAAATGTTTAGGTCCTGACCACTCCATCTCGGAGTGTGTTGCCTGTGGGACGATGTCGAAGAGGGGTCGGCAGAACCGAGCTGCTAAGCTTAGCACCCTTTTTCCCTCCGATGCAGCATCTGTGGCATCGACGTCTTCCAGGGCTTCGTCTTCCTCCCATGGATCTCAGGTAACCAAACATAAATCTGGCTGGTCCTCAAAGGGTAGATCCCCTTCCAAGTATCGAGATGCCTCTGGCGTTGCCCTTGAGGAATTTGTACTGGCAAAATTGCCCCGGCGGGAGGCTTCGGCTTCGGCTTCCAAAGCACTATCGGGGCTCCAGGATGTTCTCGAGGCCTCAACCTCGGTAGAACTACTGGTGCCATGCTCTGGAGTACCGGCCGCTTCGTCCGGTACAGACACCCAGGCATCGGCAGCATCAATTGACCAGAGATTCCTGGCTATTGAGCACAGTCGGGCAGTTCTCCTTGCGGCATTGGTGCCTTCGGGACCGCTTCAGACAGTTCAACCGGTATCGACACCGGTTCCGGCACCGATATCGGTACCAGCACCGACAGCGTCGACATCGGTGAGTGTGCTTCCAACACAGAGTCATGCTATTTCCTCCGGTATCGACAGGCCGGTACCGGACCCCTACAGTACTGACTTTGATCGGTACCGGTATCGTGCTTTACAGGAGCACCCAGACAGAAGATATTTTGAATAATCCTATGACTCTGAGGACTGACAGCTCTGTCGATGCCAGAGTACTTCTCTCTGAGGTGCCGCCTTCTCCTAAAGTAGGATGTCTCCTCCAGAGGATATATCCTTTCAGGATTTCATCAGGGAGGTGGCTAGAGGTCTTTCCATCACAGTGCCTCCTGAAACAGAGCCCATGGCAAAGGGGTTGGAGATTTTACAGTATCCTAAAGCTCCCAAGGAAGTGGCTACTTTGCCTATTCATGAGATATTGCATGATCTCATGTTAAGAATGTGGGAAACACCTCTTACCACCTCTCCTCATTCCCGTAGGCTGGATACCATGTATCGAGTGCCTCCTTGTCCTGGATTTCAAAAAACTCAGTTGCCACACCACTCCATAGTGGAGGAGTCAGCTATGAGAAGGATCAAGAGTGCAAAAAGACATGCATCTAATCCTCCAGGACGTGAATGTAGGACTCTTGATGCCTTTGGGTGTCGAACATTCCAGGCCTCTATGCTTTCTGCCAGGATTAGTTCCTACATCTTATATATGGGAATGTTCCTTAAAGAGGTCACAGGAGATCTAGAGCTTATGAGCCCTTTCCTTCCTGATGATAAAAAGCAGGATTATCTTACACTTGTCAAACATGCCCAGGATGTTTGACCAAGTTTGTTAATCGTGCAGCTTTTGCCTGCTTTGAGTGCATAAGCAGAACCTCTGCCATTTCCTTAGGGGCTTGCAGGATTGCCTGGCTCCAGGGATCTGACTTAGAACTCTGGGTACAAGCTGGGGAATATCCCTTGTACAGGCGAAAATCTCTTTGGCAAAAATTGTCAAGAGAAAGCTAATGAGCTGGATGCTGATAACACCACTTTGGATAGACTATCCAAGGCTACAGCTGATCCTGCAAGGAGAAAATCCTACAAGAAACCATTCTTCTCTGAAGAGGTTTTACCCCTCCTATACCCAGTAGGTGCATTC
Organism: Ichthyophis bannanicus; assembly: GCA_033557465.1. Taxonomy (NCBI): domain Eukaryota; kingdom Metazoa; phylum Chordata; class Amphibia; order Gymnophiona; family Ichthyophiidae; genus Ichthyophis; species Ichthyophis bannanicus. The sequence continues at coordinate 41,348,076 of CM066048.1, read as the reverse complement.
TGCAGGTCAATCCGCCCGAAAGGGACAGCAGCCCCCAAAGCAAAGGAAATCAAAGACTGTTAAGCCTCAACCGGCCCAGCAGACTCAGCCTCCACAGGGGCTTTGACTCCATCTAGAGAACTTGGCCTTCCTGGCCCTGAACGGGCCAGAGCCTTCCACCATCCCAGGAAGGTTGTGTAATTTTGCCCCCAGATGGGGGCAGATAATAGCAGAAAAATGGACTCTTTCCATTGTAAGGGAGGGGTACAAGTTTCATTTCTTCAACATGCCCCCTCCTACAGTGGTAAGACAGTTCAATTCTCAGGCTTCTCTCAAAGTTGAGTCAAGAGGTCAATTTACTTCTTGCCCAGGGGACAACAGAACACGTATCCATTTCCCAACAAGGTATAGGGTTTTACTCCCCTTATTTCCTTATTCCAAAGAAAACAGGGGGACACAGACCCATTTTAGAACTCAGAGAACTGAACAAATTCCTGTTCAAAGAGAAATTCAAGATGATATCTCTGGAACTCTGCTGCCATACCTTCAGAGTCAGGATTGACTTTGTTCTCTAGATCTCAAGGATGCATAAACTCATGTTCTCATCCATCCAGCTCACCAAAGGTTCCTTCGTTTTCTTTTTCAAGGAAAGCACTACCAATACAGGGTGCTTCTTTTTGGCCTGGCCTCAGCACTAAGGTTGTTCACGAAATGCATGGCTTTAGTGGCAGCATTTCTCCACAATCCTAGGAATATTCGTCTTCCCCTACTTAGACGACTGGCTCATTCGAGCCCCGTCAGAGGCTAGAATTTCCCTAGCTTGCACAATGCGTATCCTTCAGTATTTGGGCCTGGTCATAAACATCTCAAAATCCAGCCCAACTCCCACTCAGAGTTTATAGGAGCTCTGCTGGATACCAGAAAAGCAAGGGCCTATCTTCCACAGGCCCGCTGCCTTCACATTGTGCAGCTAGCCTCCCAGGCAGTGTTAAAAACTCATCTCACTGCTCGGGAAATGTTACAACTTCTAGGCCACATGGCATCTACCGTGCATGTGGTTCCCTATGCTCGCCTACATATGAGAGCAGCCCAATGGACTCTATCCACTCAGTGGACTTGGGCATCAGGCTGCCTATCAGACAAAATAGCAAACACAAGTCACTTTATTTTGTCTCTACAATGGTGGCAGTCAACCCAAAACCTGTTGGTGGAGTCCCCTTTCCAGCAACCCCTACCCCAGGTCACTCTAACAGACGCCTCACAAATGGGTTGGGGGGCTCATCTGCAAGATCTCTCTACCCAAGGCACCTGGACGCCACAGGAGACCCACTTACATATCAGTCTCCTAGAACTCAGAGCAATCTTCCTTGCTCTTCGAGTGTTCCATATCCAGCTCAGCTACAAGACAGTCCTAATTCAGATGGACAATCAAGTAGCCATGTTCTATCTGAACAAGTAGGGTGGAACAGGCTCTGTCGAACGAAGCTTTGCGACTATGGGCCCTCTCCAGAGAGCATCAGATTCATCTCCTTGCGGTGTATCTGCCAGGCATTCAAAATTCTTGGGCAGACACTCAGATGATTTCTGCTTCCACACGAATGGTCTCTCCATGCAGACCAGGTAGCAAATATTTTTCAAATTTGGGGAACTCCGGACGTAGACCTCTTTGCAAGTCCGTTGAATGCCAAACTTCCCCGGTTCTGTTCTAGAATTCCAGCTCAGGGTTCTCAGGCCAGGGATGCTTTCCTCCTCCATTGGGGTCAGGACTTCCTATATGCCTTTCCACCCATTCCCCTAATTCTCAAGACCCTATTCAAGCTTCAGAGAGACAAGGGCCACATGATTCTCATAGCTCCACATTGGCCACGGCAGGTGTGGTACCCTCTGCTCCTACATCTCTCTCAAGATCCATCTCTGGAGTTAGGATCTGCTCCAGATCTTCTGTCTCAGGAGGACGGGATGTTATGGCATCCCAATCCCCACTCTCTGCATCTCAGGGCCTGGTTGCTGAGAGCCTAGACCTTCATGATCTTAAACTTTCTCAACAAGTATGGGATGTCCTTTGTGCTTCCAGGAAACCTTCCACAAGACGTTCTTATGCTTTCAAGTGGAAAAGGTTTTCCATATGGTGTTCGCAAAAGGGTCTTCACCCCTCTGCGATACCTCTGGAATCATTACTGGAATATCTCCTTCATTTATCTAATGCAGGACTTAAGACTAACTCAGTAAGAGTCCATTTAAGTGCTATTTCAGCTTCTTTAAAGCCTCTAAATGGTCAACCTATTTTCTCTCATCCTCTCATAGCGAGATTTATGAGGGGCCGCCTTCTAACTAAGCCTCCCATTAGGCCACCTCCAGTGGCATGGGACCTGAATCTGGTTCTGGGGCAGCTCATGAAGCCGCCTTTTGAACCTTTAGCTACTTCCTCCTTGAAATTCCTTTCTGGAAAGTTATCTTTCTCATTGCAATCACATCAGCACGTCGCATCAGTGAATTGCAAGCATTAGTTGCTGATCCTCCTTACACGAGGTTCCATCATGATAAGGTAGCCCTTAGGACTCATCCACACTTTATGCCAAAAATGGTCTCACCTTTTCATTTAAACCAGGCAGTTTACCTGCCTGTATTTTTTCCAATAGCGGAAATTAATACTCTGATAATATCATGAAAGTCTAGCTATATCTAATATTGCAAAATCATTCATATTAAACTGTAATATTACTCTCAGCAGCGTAGGTCTCAGACTAATGGGCGTAGTAGTTATTCAGATTTATAATATATATTCTGAAAATCGCCCAAATTGCATCAGTGACCTTTGTGAATGTAACGTTGCCTGAAGATTTTTCTTAAATTATACATTAGTAGAAAACTCAAAATTCGTGCTTAGCTTTTAACATCTTCCCCAGCGCCACCTTCTGTGCCAGATCTGCGTTTCACCGCTCTCCGGTTTCTTCAGGGGGTTGTGTAGGAAGGACTATCTCTGAGTTCTTCAGAGAAGTATGTAGAAAGCACTGTGATTTAAACAAATTAGAAAATATAGCGACTTTCCAAAAACAAAACTTAAAATTGAATCACTAGTTTAGGAAACCATCTACCTGTTCTCAATCAAATCTCCGGAATTTGAACAATGTTGCACTGTTCTTCTCTCACATCACATTTGTTCAATCCATGTCCGAGCATACCGGCTTACAAAAACGCCGCATGGGCAATGGATCTTATAGACCTTGATAATCCCTCCCTTCGCATGACGTCAACCAAAGGATTGCGAAATTCATCCACATACCTCCCATTCAATACGGGCATTTAAACCACCTGGAATCACTGATTTTAATCTATAGATCAGCATTGTTCATGCCAGAGTAAAGTTTGATCTTTAGATTTACCCTTCTGGCCTGTCAATATTTGAGCGATGCAGAAACACCGAAGCTCGTCAAATTTGTGATTGTTGTTGAGACAATGATCAACTATGGGGGCTTCACGTCGTTGACATTTTATTCTGCTTTTATGTTCATGCATACGTATTTTAAACTCCCTTATAGTTTTTCCCACATACAGGAGGCCACACGGGCATTGACAAATACGTGACTCTGAAGAAGTGACCACTGTTGGATTTGTGTATTTTTTCCAAGGCCTCATGCTTCAAATGCAGAAAGGAATCTTCATACTTTGGACTATAAAAGAGCACTTGCCTTTTACTTACAGAGGACACAGCAACATAGAAAGTCCTCCCAACTCTTTGTTGCTTTTGATCCTTCTCATTTGGGACTTCCAGTCTCCAAGAGAACATTATCCAACTGGATTGCACAGTGTATTTCTTTTGCCTATCAGTAAGAACCTATCTCCAGGAACAAGCAGGAATAAGTCCTCACATATGGGTACGTCGGTACCGACGGAGCCCGCGCGGGAAAGCTCCCCAGCTTCTTAGAATAGAAGCTTTTGGGACCTCCCACTGCACATGCGCACTGCCTTCCCGCCTTCCTGAACAGCTCTCCTCAGTTTCTCTTTTTCCGCGGAGCCAGCAGGTCGTGTTCCTGTCACCGCTGAAGAAATTGTTATTTTATTTGTTTCTTTAGACCGCGTACCTGCCTTCCCCATACCGATACCGGTATCGCCGGTCTTTTCTTTCTTTCTTTAAAAAATTATAATTCTTTTTTCTTATTTTTTAGCTTTTTGGTCACTTCAGAGAGGCCTCTCGGCCTACTCAATTTCTCCTCATGGAGAAGCCAGCCCCTGGATTTAAGAAGTGTACCAAATGTAATGCTGTTATTTCAGTCACAGACACCCATGAATGGTGTCTGAAATGTTTGGGGCCTGACCATTCCATACCGGACTGCCCATCTTGCTCCCACATGTCTAAACGTGGGCTGCAGAACCGGGCCAACAAATTCCATGTGCTGTTTGCTTCAGAGAATACAGCATCACAGTCATCCAGGTCTTCTTCTCCGGATGGATCTCAGGTAACCAAACCTTCTGTGGGCAAGTCCTCAAAGAGCAAATCTCCTTCAAAGCATCGAGAGGCTCTTAGCTTAGAACTTGAGGACCCTGCCCCAGCCAAACAACCCCGGCGGGAAGTCCAACTTCCAAAAACGCCAATTCAGGGGTCTCAGGTTGATATCGATGCTACGGCCTCGACAGATCACCTGTTAGCCTGCTCTGGGGTACCGGGTCACTCCGGTACCGACATCCAGGCAGCTATGGCGTCCATGGGCGATACTGTACAGTCCATGCAGCAGGCCGTCATGGCTTTCATTAAAGCTGCAACGCCATCGGTTTCCGCTTTCAGCGGTTCCGGGCCCGATACCGGTATCGTCCGCCATGCCGGTATCGAGGCCGTCCACCTCTAAACGCAAGTCGGTACCGTATGGGCTTTCGCTCCATACCGGTTCCATACCCGATACGCCCGATATCGATACCGATCGGTACGCGTATCGTGCGTTAGAGGAAAGCACCGATTCCTCTGAGGATTTTCACTCCTCTGATGATTCTGCTGAGTTTTCACTCAACTTACCTGAGGAGCCCTCTTCTCCTAAAAGGAGAATGTCCCCTCCAGAGGATTTGTCCTTCCAGGACTTTGTTTTAGATATGGCTACAGCCCTTTCTATTACCACATCCTCTGAAAAGGAACCCAGATCCAAAAAACTGGATATTTTGGGATACTCAAAGGCCCCTAAGGAGGCAGTTACCCTGCCTATCCATGAAATCCTTCAAGAACAACTGATGGATTTCTGGGAAAATCCTTTGACTTTGTCTCCTTATTCCCGTAGGTTGGACACCATGTATAGGGTCCCTCCTTCTCCTGGTTTCCAAAAGACTCAATTGCCCCACCACTCTATTGTGGTGAAGTCTGCAATGAAGAAGATTAGGAGTACCAAAAGGCACTCTTCCACCCCTCCAGGACGGGAATGTAAGACTTTGGACTCTTTTGGTAGGAAAATTTTCCAGGCTAGTATGCTTATAGCCAGGATTAATTCCTACAGTCTCTATATGGGCATGTTCCTGGAGGAACTTGCCAAAAAGGTGCGGCATTTTGCCCCCTTTATCCCTGAGGATAAAAAGCAGGGATTCCTTTCCCTAGTGAAACAACTCTTAGAGGTTTCTAAGTTCTCTAATAGGGCAGCATATGATTCCTTTGAGGGAGCCAGTAGGGCTTCGGGCATTGCTATTGCAGCCCGACGTCTTGCTTGGCTCCAGGCCTCTGATCTGGAACCTTGGGTTCTAGATGGCTTACGGAATCTGCCCTGTACAGGTGAGAACTTATTTGGGGAAGAGTGGCAAATCAAAGCCACCCAGATGGATGCTGAAAATGCCACCTTGGAAAGACTTTCAAAGTCCACTTCAATTCCTACTAAGAAAAAGTCTTTTAAAAGGCCTTACTATAAGAAGGCCAGAGTTGCTTCAAATACTGGCCAGCAGTCTTCTCAACCTCGCTATACTGCTAAGCGTCAGCAATCCAAACAAGCACGAGCTAAGCCTGCAGCAGCTACTGTAGCTCAGCAGGCTCCAACCCCTCAGGGGTTTTGACTTGCTCCTAGGGAACTTGCCACTTCTGGTTCTAACACAACCAGAACCTCTCACCATACCCGGAAGGTTGGTTCACTTTGCTCCCAGATGGGAACAAATCACAACAGAACAATGGACCCTCTCTATCATTCGAGAGGGTTACAAACTTCATTTCTCCAGCCTTCCTCCCCATCATATGGTGAGACCATTCAATTCTCCCCCATCTCTCCTAACCCTGTTGGGTCAAGAGGTTTCCTCTCTTCTTGCCCAAGGGGCCATAGAAGAGGTTCCTCTTCCTCAACAAGGGTCCGGTTTCTACTCCCCTTATTTTCTCATTCCAAAGAAGACAGGGGGATTCAGACCAATCCTAGATCTGAGAGAATTGAACAAATTTCTCTTCAAGGAGAAATTCAAAATGCTGTCTCTCGGCATTCTCCTTCCTTACCTCCAGGGTCAGGACTGGCTTTGTTCTCTAGACCTACAGGATGCGTATACACATATACTCATCCATCCATCCCACAGAAAGTATCTTCGCTTTCTGTTTCAGGGAAAACATTTCCAATACAGAGTACTCCCCTTCGGTCTCGCCTCTGCTCCAAGAGTATTCACAAAATGCATGGCAGTCGTAGCCGCATTTCTAAGAGGCATGGGAATCTTTGTCTTCCCATATCTGGACGACTGGCTCATCCGAGCTCCAACTCAGTCACAGGCCCAGATTTCCCTGGACCACACAAGGAGCCTTTTGCAGTATCTGGGACTGGTAGTAAACCTTCCCAAGTCCCAACTCATCCCTACTCAATCTCTAGAATTCATAGGGGCCCAGTTGGACACCATCACTGCAAGGGCCTACCTTCCACATGTTCGAGGCCAGCGCCTCCTGAGTTTGGCCTCCCAAGCTCAGTCCAGCACTCACTTGACAGCCAGGGAAATGCTACGCCTACTGGGTCATATGGCCTCCACAGTGCATGTCGTGCCCTATGCTCGTCTTCATATGAGAGCAGCTCAATGGACCCTGGCCACTCAGTGGACTCAGGCGTCAGGAGCGCTCTCAGACCAAATACAAACCTCCGATCGTCTGTTTTGGTCCCTCCACTGGTGGACTTCCACCAAGAATCTGTTGTTGGGGGCTCCATTTCAACCATTGCTACCCCAAGCAACCCTCACAACAGATGCCTCCCAAACAGGGTGGGGAGCCCATCTGCAAACTCTCTCCACTCAGGGCACTTGGTCTCTACAGGAGACCACCCTTCATATCAATCTTCTGGAACTGCGAGCAATTTACCTTGCCCTCAAGGTCTTCCACTCCCTCCTAGCCAACCTCACTGTCCTAGTTCAGACGGACAATCAGGTGGCCATGTTTTACATAAACAAACAAGGAGGGACGGGCTCTCTGTCGCTTTGCAACGAAGCTCTAAGACTATGGGCCTTCGCCAGAGAGCATCAGATTCACCTGCTAGCAGTGTATCTCCCAGGAGTTCAAAACTCTCGGGCAGACAGGCTCAGTCGAGTTCTGCTGCCACACGAATGGTCCCTACATTTGGACCAAATAAACCGAATCTTTCAGGAATGGGGGACCCCGGACATAGACCTCTTTGCAAGTCCGTGGAATGCCAAACTTCCCCGGTTCTGTTCCAGAACTCCGTGTCAGGGAGCTCAGGCTACGGACGCCTTTCTCCTGAATTGGAGTCAGGCATTCCTATATGCCTTTCCACCCATTCCTTTGATTCCCAAGACTCTGTTCAAACTCCAGAGGGATCATGGAACTATGATCCTCATAGCTCCACGCTGGCCACGCCAAGTGTGGTTCCCTCTACTTCTACAGCTCTCCCAGGGATCCTACTTGGATCTGGGAGCTGCGCCAGACCTCCTGTCTCAGGAGGAGGGGACTTTGTGGCACCCAAACCCCAAATCCCTTCACCTCAGTGCTTGGTTACTGAAGGCTTAAGCCTTCAAGACTTTCATCTTTCCCAACCAGTGAAAGATATCCTTTCTGCCTCTAGGAAACCCTCTACCAGGCGTTCCTATGCTTTCAAATGGAAACGTTTTTCCATTTGGTGTGCTCAGCAGGGTCTTGACCCTCTGGCACTTCCTTTGAATTCTCTTCTTGATTATCTCCTGCATCTATCCAATGCAGGCCTCAAGACGAATTCGGTAAGAGTCCATTTAAGTGCTATTGCAGCATCCTTGAAACATATAAATGGACAACCTATCTCCTCTCATCCTCTTGTTGCAAGATTCATGAGAGGCCTGACTCTCACTAAACCTCCCATCAGACCACCCCCGGTCGCATGGGATTTGAATCTAGTGCTCGGTCAACTTATGAAGCCACCTTTTGAGCCAATGTTTTCCACCTCCTTGAAATTTCTTTCCTGGAAGGTCATCTTCCTCATTGCAGTCACTTCGGCTCGCCGCATCAGTGAGCTGCAGGCTTTAGTGGCTAATCCACCTTACACAAGATTTCATCATGATAAGGTGGTCCTTAGGACGAATCCCCACTTTATGCCTAAAGTGGTCTCGCCTTTTCATCTTAATCAAGAGGTATATCTACCTGTCTTTTTTCCAGCTCCTCATGCATCCAATGCAGAGAGGAACCTTCATACTCTGGATTGTAAAAGAGCTCTCGCTTTTTATCTTAATAGGACTCAGCCACATCGAAAGTCTTCTCAACTTTTTGTGGCCTTTGATCCTTCCCATTTGGGACTTCCAGTCTCCAAGCGTACACTTTCCAATTGGATTGCTCAGTGTATTTCTTTTGCTTACCAGAGCAAAAACATTTCTCTGGAAGGCCATGTCACTGCTCACAATGTGAGGGCCATGGCAACTTCTATGGCTCATCTGCACTCTGTTTCCATAGATCAGATCTGTCGAGCCGCTACCTGGGCCTCGGTTCATACCTTCACAGCCCATTACTGTTTGGACAAGGACTCCCGCCGGGATGCCTTGTTTGGCCAGGCTGTCCTCAAGCACCTGTTCCATTCCTAAACAACTCCTGCCCACCTTCCCAGAATGGATGCCTGAGATCCATACGAAGATGGCGAACCTTTACAGGGGATCCCATGCATCTAAGCTAGGGAGTCCCCATATGTGAGGACTTATTCCTGCTTGTTCCTGGAGATAGCACAGTTACTTACCTGTAACAGGTGATCTCTGGGAACAGCAGGAATTAGTCCTCACAACCCACCCACCTCCCCTAGGAGTTGTATCTTTTATCTATCTATCTTCCTGTCCTCTCTCTGTTGACTCAGCTATAAACTCGAAACTGAGGAGAGCTGTTCAGGAAGGCGGGAAGGCAGTGCGCATGTGCAGTGGGAGGTCCCAAAAGCTTCTATTCTAAGAAGCTGGGGAGCTTTCCCGCGCGGGCTCCGTCGGTACCGACGTACCCATATGTGAGGACTAATTCCTGCTGTTCCCAGAGATCACCTGTTACAGGTAAGTAACTGTGCTTTCTCTGGAAGGCCATGTCACAGGTCACAATGTGAGAGCCATGGCAGCCTCAATGGCTCACTTACACTCTGTGTCTATTGATGACATCTGTCGAGCAGCTACTTGGGCCTTGGTTCATACCTTCACAGCCCATTACTGCTTAGACAAGGACTCCCGCTGGGATGCCTTGTTTGGTCAGGCTGTTCTATAGCACCTGTTCCATACTTAATCAACTCCTACCCACCTTTCCCGGTAGGATGCCAGAGATCCATGGGGGGAAGTGGAGCCCTTTCACACGGGCACACAACTTCTGGGGTTTCTCCCTGGCATCTGTAGCTAGGGAGTCCCCATATGTGAAGACTACATTCCCGCTTGTTCCTGGAGATAGCATAGTTACTCACCTGTAACAGGTGATCTCCGGGAACAGAAGGAATTTAGTCTTCACAACCAACCCACCCACCTCCCCTAGGAGTTGTATCTCTTTTCTTTCCTTTCCTTTCCCTCTCTCTCTCTCTCTTTGTCTCAGCTTTAAAACTCAACTGGAGAGAGGCAGTTGGGAAAGGCGGGAAGGCGGGAAGGCAGCATGCAGGTGCTGTGGGATGCTCCCAAAAGCTTTCTAATTGGATGCTGGGGAGCGTTCCCGCACAGGCTCCGTCTGTATCGACGATACCTATATGTGAAGACTAAATTCCTGCTGTTCCCAGAGATCACCTGTTACAGGTGAGTAACTATGCTTTCCAGGCACCACAGTCCCTAGTGTGAGTTGAAGGAATCGAAGCGGGAGCAGCCTCTCAAACTGCACTGGAGGGCATAGTCGGTACCTACCAACCAGCCTCAGACACCCAAGGCTATCATAGTCGAGGACTCTCCCTCGATGGATTAAACGTTGGACCCGAAACCCTTGGTGGCTGCATTGAAGGCTGCAGAGCCAACTGGCATGGAGATCAGGATGGCGGTCTTAAAACGCAGTATATCTGCCCTCCTGGTCCAGCAGTGGGCATTCATGTCCGGTTCAACTGCCCTGACGACAGGATCCTCGACACAGAGACTCCCCGGACGTTAAGCTGATCCTTGAGTGCTACCAGCCTCAAACTGCATCAGATGAGGTCCTGGTCCTGTTCTTTGAGTTCAGACCGAGGTCCTCCAGAGGCCTTGGGCCCCTCGGCTCATACCTCGACCGCAGTGACTGCGAAGCCTCAGAATCAACCTCTGACTTCGTCCGATTGGGAGACTGAGGACGAGGGGTCCCCAGACACGGCACCACTGAAACCTCAGTCCCTGCACCTTGGGGCCTGGTTACTGAAAGCCTAGGATTCCCGGATATCAACTTGTCTCAACAGGTAAAGGATATCCTTGTGGCTTCCAGGAAGCCTTCCACAAGGCGATCCTACCACTGAAATGTACCTTCGGACCTGCACTCCCTGGCGTCCCGATGCTGTTCCCTGCCAGAGGATGTTGCCTTCCTTGACTTTATGCGGGATATGGTTAGAGCACTCTCCATTGAGACCGAGACAGGAGGGTCCTCGCATGGAGGAACTGTAGATCCTCCACTATGAGGCCCCTCTGAAGGGAGGCCCTCGAAGTACCAGTTCCACTGTTCCTACAACACTGCCTCCTCTGCATGTGGGAGACACTGACGTTAGTGCTCATCAGTAGGTGACTCTACTCCATGTATCTAGTTCGCTGAGGCCTTGGGTTTCAGACAGCCCAACTTCTCTACAACTCAATGGTCGTTGACTCTGCTATGCACAGACAAGAGCCAAAATACCCATTACTCCATGCTCCCCAGCAGGGAGGCCCGGACCCTCTATGTCCTTGGCCAGAAGGCCTTTCAGGGCGTGATGCTGTCATTCCGGGTCCAATCCTACCAGCTCTATATCAGCATATACCTCAGAGCTGTCGAAGGAACTCAGTGTGTTCTCGGAAGGCCTCGACGGGGGGAGTCCCTCCAGAGGTTTAAGTCACTGGCCTCTGCAGTAAGAGTGCTCGAAGTTCCTGTCGAGCAGCTTACAACTGCTTTGAGTCGTCAGCCAGGTTGGCTGCAGCTGGCATCTGGGCTCGACGCCAGGCATGGCTGCAGTCGTCTGACCTCAATGGGTTCAGGACAACTTATTGATGTCTCCTGCATTTTAGAGAACCTCTTCTGGAAACCCTTGGCAAACAAAGCAGCCGAGATTGAGACCGAGTTCCTCTAGAGGACCAGGCTCTCAAAAAAGACCTCGGTGCAACCCCACTAGAAGGCCTTGGGAAAGAAGCCCGTCTTTTATCGACCCCACAACACAGCCAACAGCACAAAAGACCCCTCAAGTCCTAGGTGCTGGCCCCGGTTCAGCCTTGGAGTTTTTTTGACTCCCTGAGCATGACCACCTCTCTCCCAGGAGGTCCCCTATAGCCCCACGGGGGGGGGGGGGGGGGGAGGCGGCTGGCCCTGTTTGCCCACAGGTGGTCCATCACCACTGATATCTGGGTCTTACAAGTGGTCAAGGAGGACTACCTCTCCTTCACCAGATCCTGCTTCTCACTGAGTTCACAGGTCTCCTCGAGGACAAAGTGGTGGAGCCAGTGCCAAAACATCTTTGGGGCACTGGCTTCTACGCCAGGTATTTCCTCTTCCTCAAGAGAACAAGGGGCCTAAGGCCTGTCCTGGATCTGCAGGACCAGAACAAGTTCCTAATAAAGGAAAAGTTCAAAATGCTCTCCCTTGGAACATTGATGCCATTCCTCCAGCAAGGAGATTGGCTATGCTCTTTAGACCTTAACGCCTACACACACATCCTGATCCATCCCAGCCACAGAAAATACTTCCAGTTCGTGTTGGGAGGAGAACAATACCAATGCAGGGTGTTGTCCTTCCGGCTGGCCTCATTGCCAAGGGTCTTCACAAAGAGCCTTGCGGTGGTCACAGCCCACTTCTGTCTCCAAGGGGGCCTTCATTTTCCCTACCTGGATGACTGGCTCATAAGGGGAGGCACAGCTGCAGAGGTGCAATGCACCACAGGATGCATCAACAACGCCCTGCAGCATCTGTGGTTCATCATAAACTCCCCCAAGACCCACCTCTCTCCGGCTCAATGCCTGGTGTTTATAGGGACTCAGCTAGACACCTTCCAGGCCAAGGCCTTCCTCCCCCAGGAGAGGTCAGAATGCCTCAGGGGGCTAGCTGCTGAGGTATAGCAACGCAAGTCACTTCATACCCAGCTCCTCTGCCTGCTGGGCACATGGCCTTCATGGTTCACGTGACCCCATATGCCCGACTGCATATGAGAGCGGTCCAATGGTGCCTCTGCTCTCAGTGGACACAAGCCTCAGGCATTGCTCTGGAACAGAGTGAGAATGATCCACCAGCTGGCAGACTCCCTCGGATGGTGACAGATCCCTTGTCACCTTCAGGCCGGGATGCTATTCCAGGCACCCACCCCCCAGAGGGTCCTCACCACAGACACCTCTTTACTGGACTGGGGAGCGCATTGTGAGGGCCTCCAGATGCAAGGCAGCTGATCCCAGGCGCAAATCAATCTGCTGAAGCTCCGGGCGATATTTCTGGCTCTCCGAGCTTTCCACTATCTGCAGCACCAGTTGGTGCTGGTCCAGACCAACCACCAAGTCAGTGTTCTACGTAAATAAACAAGGAGGCTCGGGGTCATACTCTTTCTGCCAGGAGGTGGTAGTCCTCCGCTCCTTTGCGGCATGCAGAGGGTTGCTCCTAAGAGTGGTCTACCTACCAGTCCATGGTGGACAAGCTGAGCAGAGTCCTCCAGCCACACAAGTGGCTCCTGGATCCCGAAGTGGCCTCCTGGCTATTTCAACTCTGGGGTGTCCTGCTGGTGGACCTGTTTGCCAGCCCAGACAACATGCAGTTGCCCTACTTCAGCTCCTGCCAGCCGCACCCGTTCTCGGATATCAGTGGATGTGTTCCTCATCCCATGGTCGGAAGGCCTTCTGTACGCCTTCCCACCCACACTGCTAGTCACCAAGACACTATTCAAGGTCCAGTGCAACAGAGCATCATTAAAACTGATAGCTCCTCGGTGGCCCAGGCAACCCTGGTTCCCACTGTTCTCAAACCTATTGGCAGCATCACTGGTTCCCCTGGGTCGAGCCCCAGGGCTACTTTCACTGGAGCAAGGCTCTCTCCTACACCCCAACCTGGGGTCCCTGTCACTCACAGCTTAGCTGCTGAAAGGGTAGCATTAGCTCCCTTCAACCTCCCATGGGACATGGAGGAGGTTCTTCTGGCCTCTTGTAAGGCTTCCACAAAAGGCCGTGCGCCTTTGTTGCACCAATTCTCAATATGGTAGGCCGAAAGATGGGCAAACCCATTCTCCTGCTCGGTATAAGTGTGGTACTCCAGTACCTGCTCCATCTGTTGCAGGTGGGACTAAAGTCCAACTTGGTCAGAGTGTACATGAGCACTATCGCGGTGCACCACCATTCTGTTGAGGGCAAGCACCTCTTGTCCCAACCCCTTGTATCTCGGTTCTTATGGGGCCTCATGCTATCCAAACCCCCTGTCCATCCTCCACAGGCAGAGTGGGATCTAAATGTGGTGTTCTCACAGCTCACTAAGTCGCCATTTGAGCCCCTGGCTACCTGCTACTTGAGGTACCTCTTCTGGAAGGTCGCCTTCCTTGTGGCACTCACATCAGCTTGCAGAGTCAGCGAGCTCCAGGCTCTGATGGCAGAGCCCCCCCTACACGAAGTTCTATAAGAGCAGGATGGTGCTCCACCAAAGGTGGTGTCCCCATTCGATCTCAATCAGGAGGTGGTGCTATCCACCTTCTTTCCAAGGCCTCATGCCAGCAGGGCGGAGACCATTCTCCATACTTTGGATTGTAAAAAGGCCCTGTCCTTCTATCTGCAATGGATTTCGGGCAACTGCAAAGCACCTCGGCTTTCATATCCTATGACCCCAGTCATCTGGGGTTCCCAGTGACTAAGCAAACTCTTTCCGCTTGGATGGCAGACTGCATTACCCTCACCCATGAGCAGGCGGGGATCTCACTGGACCAGAGGGTCGCAGTGCACTGCTTGAGGGCCATGGCCACTTCTGAGGCAAATCTGTGTTCTGTCCTCATGATGGAAATCTTCCAGGCTGCCACCTGGTCTTCGGTCCATAGCTTCGCAGCTCACTACTGCCTGAAGGAGTCCTGACGGGATAGCATCTTCGGCCAGGCCATACTCCGTAATCTCTTTGGGGTATAGGCAACTCCTGCCCTGAGCACAGGAGTGCTAGTTACCTGACGGACAGTTGGGTCTTGTCAGAGTCTCTCAGTAGGGACTCAACTGCTGCTGCTCACGGCTCACCCTTTGCAGGTCACCGTGACGTTTTTACAGGTTCTCAGTTGCCTGTAGCTGGGGAGTCCCATATGTGAGGACTGACTTCCTGCTTGTTCCCGGAGAAAGTGTAGTTACTCAACTGTAGCAGGTGTTCTCTGGGACAGCAGGAATCAGTCCTCACAATCCTCTCTCCTCCCCTTGGAGTTGCTTCTTTACCATATTTTAATTTTTGCCGTCTTATGTCATTAGACTGAGGCAAGATGGCACCCTTGGGCGAGAAGGGGATCATGCATGCATGGTGCATCTCCCAGAGGCTTTCTTTGAAAGCTGGAGAGATGATTCCTGCTGTTCCTGGAGAACACCTATTGCAGGTGAGTAACTATGCTGTCTATGCATTGAATATAGGTATGCCAGCCTCTGCACCTAACCCAAGACCTCTAGAAGTCTGGTTGATTCCAGTGTGCTGCAATCTTGCAGCGCCCGCATACTATACTGTGCTGTACTTTGCTCTACAGCTTATGCGGGATAGTATCCACCCGCTTGTGGAACAGAAAAACCTTGGGGCACTTGGGTAGTGTAATGCCCACTATGTCCTTTGAGGGCAATTATCTTGCCCTAATATTGCTGCACCTCACGGCACTCCAACCACATGTGGAATTAAGTCCCTTTCTCCCCACACTGCCCCAACAGGCTGCTGACAGGACCATGCCAGCTTTGTGTAGCCTCTCAGGCGTCTGATACCAATGGTACAGCACTTCATATCCATTTTCGACCAGGTTTGCAGCCACAGAGGTCCTTGCGATCTCCTGTATCCGTGTCTCCCACTCCTCTTCCATCTGTTGCTTCCACAGAGCCTTCTCCCAATTAAGCATATACTTCAATTTTATTTATATTTTTTTCAAGTCCCAGCAAAACCTCTTTAGCCAACCGGCACAGCCATCAAACTTTCTGTCTCTGGAAAACACCATCGCCACAGCTAAGCCCAACATCAATGTTTCAGCACATATATTGATTTCTACAGGGGCTAAACATAATTTCATCAAAAGTTGTTCTACCCGGGGAGTGTACTAGGTGGAGGAGTTCTTGCCCTTATTGAGCCCCGTGTCCAGTGGCGTCCTTCAGGCATCTGCAGGACTTCCCAGGATATCGACGCGGCGCCTGGCCTCGACATCATCTTCGGGGGCCTTATAGTTCAGCTTGCTGCGCGGTAGCGGTAGCGGTCGCGCCTTGAAGGGGCATGTTTTGCTCCTTATGCGCTCCTTATGTGCTCCTTTGGCGCTTGAGGAGCTGTAGAGGTGGAGGCCTTGGAATGGGCAAGCGAAGAAAACGGTTGTTGAACGTGAGTACAGTGAATCCCTACAAGATTGGTAAAACTGTTGGGCCTATGGATAGACATGTCATGTTGGTGAACAAGGTGGATGGAACTCCTGGAATTGCCGCCAAGTCCTCATCTCCTCCTGATGACTCCTCGTTGCTTTCGGGGGCTTTTAACTTGGCCCCTCTTGTTGGTTTGGGATCCATCGGCCCAGTGTCGTCCTCCCCTATGGCGGAGGGGCAGTCTCGAAGTGGGAATTTGCTCTCTCTGTCTGCTTTGGTGGGGAGCTCTTTAGAGCCTGTGTCTGTTCCATTGCCGCGGGCTCTTCAGATACTGGAAGATCTTTTGAGGGCCCATCAAGATGGATTATTTGCGTCTGTGGACACTCAGAATATATCTTTAATTGATGTCTGGTGTGTTTTTTCTCGTATTGAGTCCTCTTTAGTATCTGTTGTAACTCAGTTCTCAGAATTTTCAAAGGAGTCAGTGGCTAAATTGGCTCATCATGATGCCCATTTGTCACTTCTAGATGTCAAGTGTCAGAAATTAGAAACTCAGTGTGAGGTTTTACATAATTCTTCTTTGTCTTTTCTTAAAGATAGTGTAACTTTACATACTCAGCAAGAATACCTGGAAAATTCTTTTAGGGCAACAAATATTCGGTGTTTGAATTTTCCTTGTACTCGTTTGTTGTCCCCCCAGATACTTTTTGATAGATTTTTACTTGAAGTTTTGGGGTTTAGGGAGGACAATAAACCAGTTATTAATAAGCTATACTATTTGCCTGTTAAAGGGGTGGCTCCAGGGGGTGTCTCTCAGGGAGCTGCTCCATTTCCTTTGCTTGATTCTTTGGATGTTTCAGAGTTTATTGAATCTTCTCATGATGTGATACCTACTCGAGCCACTCTTCTTGTTTCTTTTTCCTCTGAAGGGGATAAAAATATTGTTATGCGATTATTCTTTCATAATAGTAATGTTGAATTCTGTGGGGGTAAAATTACTATTTTTCCAGATGTTTCAAGGCAAACTCAGCTTAGATGTAAGGCTTTTTTTTATTTTAAAGCCTCGCGTTTTAGCACTTGGTGCATCATTTTTCCTTAAGTTTCCTTGTAAGTGTTTGGTTACTTTTGATGGCACCAAGTATGTTTTTTTTTTTTTTTTTTTTTAAGTTTCCTCTTTAGAATCATTTATTGTTCCACAGACATAATTTGTTTTTTTCTAGTATAGGTACGTATTTGCTTTGCCAACAGGTTGTAATAAACGGAGTTCTTTTTTTTGTAAGGGCTTTCTTCCCCCTAGTATGGTGCTTCCCGTGATGTGGACTATGTGATTTTCCATATTTTTTGCTTATGTAATATTTCTTTTACTTGTTATGTATTGTTATTTATAAATATCAATAAAAAGAAAGTTTAAAAAAAAAAAGTTGTTCAACCCATGTAGCTCCAAAGAAAATATTGCCGCTGGATCCTCTTCAACAAACAAAAACGCTGTCAGTAACAAAAGGCGCCATCTTGTTACCACCTTTAAAAAGCATCTCGCTCCATCTCCTATTAAAAATAAGTATTATCTGGTTAAAAAATGAATGAACAGGGCATTTACTAACAAGCAAACCGTGAGTATAAATCAGACTGACCATTCCATGTCATTGTTCACACCTGCTGCAAGAACAGTGTGGAGATGATAAATCCAAAATAATTCTCTCCACAACAAGAGATGTTCAAATTGCATGCAGGTGCTCTAACCCAGCACATTGAAACTGGGAAAACTGATGATGAAACTTGACAACAATGTGTAAAGGCATCTCAGTTGTAGCTCTGATTATTTTGCTTTTATGTCCTGCCAGCCAAGTAAGCAAATTGTTCAGGGTTTTACCCACATAAAGATGGCAGGACATATCAGAATATAAATATCTGATCTTTTGTTAACTGTGGTTTGTCTCCTTGAGGATTTTTTCTTAAATTTTTTAAAGTGATTGTTGTGCTCCTTTTGTTGGCCTATTTGTCATAGGACAGTCTAATTAAAATGTGTCACACATCTGTCTAAGCCAGAGGTACTCAAATCCAGTCCTGGAGGGCCGCAAACCAGTCAGGTTTTTGGGATATCCCTAATGAATATGCATGAGATAGATTCAAATACAATGGAGGCAGTGCATGCAAATATATCTCATGCATATTCATTAGGGATATCCCGAAAACCTGACTGGTTTGCGGCCCTCCAGGACTGGATTTGAGTACCTCTGGTCTAAGCCAAAAGGTGGGTAATGAGAGAAGAGGAGCCAGTGCCTGCTGGGGCAAAAAAGTGACGTCATGTAATCTGCCAATTTGAGAAATGCAAGTATTTGAATTAGGGGAAAAGGGGGATATATATATGTGAGATATATATTTAGTATAGTCACAACAAAACAAATTGCACTATAGTGCTGGAAGATGAGACCCCCAGGTCGGAAGGCACTCAACTAGCTACTAGGGAGGAGCTGAAGACTTTTTAGAGTAAAGCCAGCATTTATGATGTGGTTGGATCAAAGCCCTTGGGATGTCTGACTGCTGATGTAGCTGCACATGAAATGAGTCAGAAGCTGTAAAGATGTCTTACATATTGGGACATGGAACATGCGAAGCATGAACCAAGGGAAGTTGGAGGTGGTCAAGAATGAAATGGAACTTGTACAACTTGATCTGTTGGGTGTCAGCGAACTGAAATGGACTGGCATTGGGCACTTTTCATAAGATGATCACATGGTCTACTATGCTGGAAGTGAAAGATAAAGAAGAAATGGTGTTGCATTTATGATAAAGAAGAAACTTGCAAGAACTGTAATGAAATACAATGCAATCGGTGAATGCTTGATCTCTATTTGTATACGAGGAATGCCTATCAAAACAACTATAATTCAAGTACATGCCCCAACAACAGCTGCAGAAGAGGATGAAATTGATGAATTCTGTGAACAAGTACAAGCTGAAATTGACATGCCAACAGGATATCCTGATAGTCATGGGTGACTGGAACACAAAGGTTGGCAACAAAGAAGGCAAAGTGGTTGGAAAATATGGACTTGGCAACAGAAATGAAGCTGGAGAAAGACTGATAGAATTCTGCAAGACCAACGATCTATTCATCTCAAACACCTTCTTCCAGCAACACAAGTGGCGACTGTACATATGGACTTCACCCAATGGATTGTACAAAAATCAAATTGACTACATCTGTGGAAGTCAATGATGGAAAAGCTCTGTAACATCAGCAAAGACAAAACCTGGAGCTGACTGTGGTACAGATCACCAACTACTAGTATGCAAACTCAAGCTAAAGTTGAAAAAGAGCAAGCCGCTAATGAATGTAGCAAAATATGACCTTGAGAATCTACCACTGGAATTTAAAGACTGCCTGCAAAAACAATTTGCTGCTTTCGATACAAATGACAGAGCTCCAGAAGAGTTATGGAATGACATCAAGAAGGGTTGTGTTGAAAGAAAGCGAGAAGTCTCTACAAAAGGTGAAAAAGCAAAAATGGCCAAAATGGATGGCGGAAGAAACTCTGAACATTGCCCAGAAATGCACAGAAGCTAAAGCCAGAGGAGAAAGAGACAATTGCAGAACTCAACAGATTTCCAATGCGCAGCAAGACAGAACAAGGAAAAGTAATACAATGATGCATGCAAGGAAATAGAAGCAGAAACTATTAAAGGAAGAATAAGATCTGCTTTCCTAAAGCTATGAGAGTTAAAGAAAATTCCAGCCTTGAATTGGAATGTTACAAGATGCTCAAGGTTCTATGTTGAATGCTGCTGAGAAGATCAAGAAAAGGTGGAAAGAATATACAGAGTTTTTATATGATAAAGATCAAGTGGACCAACAGCTGTATCAACCTGTACCTTATGATCCGGAACAATTGGTGATGAAAAGAGTTCGAAGCAGCATTGAAAGCCTTATCAAAGAACAAAGCACCAGGCATTGATAGCATTCCCATAGAAGTATTACAGCAATCTGATGCAGCTGTTACCATACTTACAAGGCTCTGCCAGGAAATTTGGAAGACAACATCATGGCCAACTGACTGGAAAAGATCTGTGTTTATACCAATACTAAAGAAAGGTGATCCAGCTGACTGTGGAAATTATCGAACAATCGCTGTGATCCCACATGCCAGCAAGATTCTACTGAAGATTATTCAACAGACTACAACCATACCTGGAACAAGAACTACTTGAAGTTCAAGCAAGGGTTCAGGAAAGGGTGAAGAACGAGAGACATCGAAAAGACTAAAGAATACCAAAAGGATATCTATTTGTGCTTTGACTACAGCAAGGCTTTTGACTATGTAAACCATGAGAAACTATGGGTATACCAGAACACCTGATCGTTCTCTAGTGTAATCTGTAATTTGATCTGGAAGCAACAGTTTGAACGGAACAAGGAGAAACATCAACAAAGGTGTACGACAAGGCTGCATACTTTCCCCCCTACCTTTTTAATTTATATGCAGAACAAATCATCAGAGAAGCAAGATTGTATGAAGAAGACAGAGGTGTGAAGGCTGGTGGAAGATTCATAAACAACCTTCACTATGCTGATGATACATTACTATTCAGAAAAAAGTCCCATCCGTAGTGATCACAATATAAAGCTTACAAAAACAAATCACCACCCCCTTCTTTTTATGAATCTACTCTATTTGTCGGACGTTACCAGAAAGGGACAAGTACTACAAACTATGTCCTCCACTCGGTTCCCTCCTTTTTAATTAAGTGTAAACTTCAAAAATTTGTTATAAATAGAAACGTGGAGTATAATTCCACAACTTAGCTCAATCCAGATGCGTGAAAATCCTAAAGAACCTGGCAGGACGTGCACGTTTCGGGTTTTCACCCTGTTTCAAGTGCCACCATCATGTCTTCTCGCAACCGTTCAGAACGCTGAAACACAGCTGATCCATTCAAAGGGTTTCTTCTTCAAAGAATGGCTAAACTCTGCCGTCATTCAAAAGAGTCAACCAATAGAACCATCAGGGTATACCCACTACTACAGGGAAACCCCATGTTCAATAGGATGACATCAGATGACGCTAGACCAATCAAGTTCCTTATTTAATCCTGTCGTGTGTACAGTTTGTAATTGAAATATCCAGAATTGTTCCCGTTCCTGAAGAATCCAAACACGGTCCCCACCACGAGGATCTAAAGGGATGTGATCAATAACCGTCCAATGAAGATCCTGAAATGTGTGATTCAAGGCAAGACAATGATTGACAATAGGCGCCGTTTCCGATTTTAGACAGTCGTGAGGCATGCTCACCTATACGAGTTTTAATCCAACGAATTTTTCTGCCAACGTATATTAGAGGACAGGGACATTGAAGAATGTAAACTACATAAGATGTGTTACAATCAGTCTCCCATTTCCGTATATTGGATCGACCGGTCAGAGGATGAATCCATTCAGTCCCTGTTAGAGATGATTCACAATATATACAAGCACCACAGGAATTATGTCCAGTAGATGAAAATGATGGTGCCACAGGTCTGTCCATTGGCACAGTTGATCGAGCCACAACATCTTCAAGATTGGCCCCCCTAGAAAACACCGCCATGAAAGGTTTTTGAAAACAAGGATGTAAACCCAATACTGACCAATATTTTCTAAGAATTTTCACGACCGCAGTGCTGGAAGTCATATAAGGTAAGACTCCCACAATAGCTGATGATGGACTTTCCTCACTATTATCAGCTTGAGAAGCAGATAAAAGCCATTCGCGATGGGTATATAAAGCTCGACGGTATGCCCGTTGTATAATCCATTCTGGGTAACCCCGAACACGAAGTCTCTGAAGAGGTTCAGCTGAATGGATCCATCATCCATCATCAGCTATTGTACAGCTTTGGAATTGTAGACTGACCTCGTAAAGATCTTGAAAAACCAGATGTGCAGACAAGAAAACTTTCATACCCATGAACTAATTTGCAAGCTTCACTGTATGCTGGGACTGTATATCCCTAGAGCTTAGGTAGGGCTAGGCCTCATAGAGATTGATTATACATATAGAGCTGCTATCATAGGCCTCCAGGTCTACTTAACAGTAGCATTGGGTCTAAATATACAAAAAGTGCTGAAATAAGAAAGTAAATATCCAGAATCTGTCTCCATTATCAAAATTGGACAAACATTCCGATGAATAGAAGGAATGAATGGGAATCCACAAGCATGCAAAGGGAAGGGAAACAGCAGAATTTACAAAACAAGAGAAAACTCTTCTTCAAATAATTAGATCAGCAAATGAGGAAAAACAAGTGACAAATGAATATAGTGAGAAATGCAAAGTGTTACTTCAGGAATCCTTCGTAGATCAAAAATGGACACATGGATAGCTAAGAAAAGGTGAACTGAAACCAAAGGATGAGAGATTGATAGTTGCCGCCCAGGAGAGCGGATTACGGATGAGATGGTTTACAGTGAGCATTGATAAAACTGGCAAAGCAGACGGTATGTTGATTCTTTAAGGCAGAGCTGGAAACAGTGACCCACCTCCTAACTGGCTATGAAGTTCTGATGTCAGCAAATTTCTATTCAGAAAGACAGATCAAAGTAGTACGCCTGATCCATTGGAAACCCTTTAAACACTACAATGTCGCTGTGCCTGAAGAGCACTGGGGTCATGACCCAGGGACCAAGCAGGAAGTCATTTCTCACTTATGGGACTCCCATAGCTACAGGTTATCGAAAAAAAACTGTAAAAAGCCCAACAGGGCAACCAGAAGAGTGAACCGAGAAAACAGCATGAGCAATCACTGAGGGTTCCGAGAGTCAGCGGTCAGCAGGGACATCAGCACATCTCTATGGTAACCTGGACGGACAGAAGGACCAGTGGGAAGGAGTTACTCTACTCTAATTCTGAAAAGGTGCCAGAGTACAGCCTGGCCGAAGTTGATGTCATGCTGGGAATCTCCATCCAGACAATAATGGGCTTTAAAGTGGGGATAAAAGACCACATAGCGGCCCTACAGATCTCTGCCATGGAAATGGAATGAAGATTGGCTACCGAAGTAGCCATAATTTGTACATTGTGTGCCCTGACATGGCATTCTAAGGAGAGGCCAGCTTGAGCATAAGCAAAGATGCAATCCGCCACCCAGATTGAGAGAGTGCTTTTTGTCACTGTCATGCCCAGTTTGTTGGGGGTCAAAGGGGACAAATAACTGGGGAGAATGACGGTGGACTTTCGTCCTCTCCAGGTATAAAGCAAACTCTCGCATACAAGCCATGGTATGCAAAGATGCCTCAGCCTTGAGGCTTGGGAAAGAAGGTGGGCAGCACCACCAATTGGTTGAGATGAAAAGTGGAAATTTTCTTAAGTAGGAATTTAGGGTGAGTCCAGAGGACAACTCTGTTCCTATGAAATCTGGTATAAGGTGGAAATGCCACCAGCGTTTGCAGTTCATTAACCCTGCATGCAGAAGTGAGTGCGACTAGGAAAATGACCTTCCAAATAAGGGATTTGAGTGAGCAACAGCTGAGCAGCTCAAAATGGGGAGAGAGAAGCTGACACAGTACCACATTAAGGTCCCACGCCACCAGCGGTGGTTTATTAGGTGGATGGGAAAGAGCAGCCCCCTCATTAAACGACTCACCAAGTGAGTGGAGAGGGCTTATCAGCCATCAAATGATGGTAAGCGGACACTGCACCCTGACTGAGTTGGATTTTAGGCCAGAGTCTGAAAGATGTAAGAAGTATGACAAAACTGAGTCGATCGGATAAGAGAACAGGTCCAGGGCCCTGCTCGTACACCATATGGAGAATCTGTGTCACTTGAAAGCATAATCTCGTCATGTGGAGTCCTTGCATAAAGCAAAGAGAACATTCTCTATCTCCGGCAGCAACTGGTGTGCAGCAAGTACCACCCATTCAGCACCCATGCCATGAGAGCCAAGGATTGAAGGTTGGGATGTAGCAATGTCCCTCCATCCTGCAAAATAAGATCTGGGGCCGAGCCCAACTGCAGAGGTGGTTGATGTGACAGTTGAAGCTGGAAGGGGAACCAGGGCTGTCTGGGCCAATACGGCGCAGTGAGAATCATGGAGGCACTGTCTGCCTGAACTTTGAAAAGGGTCTTGGCCACTAGAAGCATTGGTGGGTATGCATAGAGAAGACCCTTGTTTCATTTGAGGAGGAAGGCATCGGTAGTCGCCTGATGTTGGCAGAGCACCTGAGAGGAAAACTGCGGCAGCTAGGCATTGTGAAGAATGGCGAAGAGGTCTATCCATGGTGTGCCCCACACCTGGAAGATCTGGTTGGCTACCTGGCTTTTGAAAGTCCGCTCGTGCAGTTTGAGGACTCTGCTGAGCCAGTCGGTGAGAATGTTTAGGACCCCCAAGAAATACAGCTTTGAGGGACATGCCCTGGGAAATGGCAAATTTCCAGACACACCGCTTCCCAACAGAGAAGGTAGGACACCGTGCTGCCCTGCTTGTTGATGTAGAGCATAGCCACTTGGTTGTCCGTCTGGATGAGAGGACTTTCTTGGTGGGTGAGTTGGCACTGGAAAACTCGGAGTGCATTAG
Source organism: Ichthyophis bannanicus (assembly GCA_033557465.1). Classification (NCBI taxonomy): domain Eukaryota; kingdom Metazoa; phylum Chordata; class Amphibia; order Gymnophiona; family Ichthyophiidae; genus Ichthyophis; species Ichthyophis bannanicus. The sequence goes on along the minus strand of CM066048.1, from coordinate 41,323,526 downwards.
CAATGGCTTGGAGTTCAAGGAAGTTGATTTGGTGGAGGCTCTCCCAGGATGTCCAAAGTCCTTGTGGCACAGACCATCCAGGTGAGCTCCTCAGCCCAACTTAGAGGCATCAGTTGTCAGGATGCGCTGGTGCAGTGGGGCCTGGAAGGGAAGGCCTGCCAGGAGGTTCATGGATTGCTGCCATCAGGATAGACCTTTCTTGAGTGGAGAGATGATGCGGAATCTCTCTGAGCCGGCCTATCACCTGGCGCCACAGAGTAGAAAGTGTCCACTGTGCCTGGCACATGTGAAGGTGTGTAGTCGGGGTGACATGGACTGTGAAAGCCATGTGGCTGAGGAGGCTTAGCATATGACAAGCAGTGATGAGAGGAGCAGCTTGGACTGCCTTTGCCAGGACCATCAAGTGTTGGATCCTGTCCCTCTGCAGGTATGCACATGATAGGGTGATATCTAGGAGAGCCCCAATGAGCTCTAGATTTTGAGTGGGCTGTAGGTGGGATTTGGGGTAACTGATGAGAAACTCCAGGTTTTCCAGAACCTGAATGGTTAAGCTGGTCAAATGCTGGATGTCTTTTGGGGTCATGCCCCTGATCAGCCAGTCGTCCAGATAAGAAAAGACAAATATTCCCCTGGTTCAAAGAAAAGCAGCCACCACTGCTAGACACTTTGTGAAGACTCTGGGAGCAGAAACAAGTAGCATCCTGTACTGGTAGTGCCAAACACTGAGCATGAAATGGAGCTGAATTAGAATATGTGTGTGGGCATCTTTCAAATCCAAAGAACATAGCCAGTCCTCCTGCAGGACACCCAGTGACATTTTGAATTTTTCTCTCACGAGGTACTGGTTGAGGTCCAGGGTGGTAAGAGAACACCCTATCTTTCTAGGAAGAACCAGAAGTAGAACTCCTGTGCCATCTGAGACTAAGGGACCAACTCCACTACCCAGTCTGACGAGATTTTGGATGTTGAGCTGGAGGAACAAGTGATGGTGAGAGTCGAGGAGGAAGCAGATCGAAGTGGAGGCGATAGCCCTCTTGGACTATCTTGAGAGCCCAGGATTCTGATGTGATGGTGAGCAGTGTGGACACGTTGTCCTCCCACTTGTGGAGGAACGGCATCTGAAAGAGGAAGACGAGCCATGTCCTTGAAGAAAAAGTCAAAATCCCCCACAAGGCTACAGTTGTGGGGCTGATTGGGGTTTATTGCTTAGGGCAGTGCTGTTGGTGCCGGCCTTGCCCCTTTTGTTGTGGAGCCTGCTGAGGGGACTGATACATATACCCAGTACTATTTGTATCATAGAATTTCTTATTCTTTTGAAGAAAGGCTTCTTCCCAGCAGATTTCCTTTTAGAGGGATCAGAAGTCTTCCAAGAGAGGTGATTCATGGTGAGCTGGTCTTGCCCAACTTCACCAGCCATCTCCCTCATAGGTGCTCCACAAAGGTTTTCACTCTTGCAAGGAACGTCTGCCAACTTATCCTGGACACATTGTTCCAAGTCTAACGCCTGAAGTCAAGCCAGGCGGAGTGTCCCGATGTCCACTGCAGAAACTTGAGCCACGGACTCAAAGCCATCGTATGCAGCTCTGGTGACATGTATTGAGCACTCTTTGATCTTAGAGATAAGGGAGTGATACTTCCTCTGCTGTTCCTCTGAAAGCTCAGAGGAGAACCTGGCAAGGTCTCCAGCCAGATCCTGCAAGAACATGCCCATATAAAGTAGCATTTGCAGCCAAAAGCATCCATAGTATAGGCCTCCTGGCTTGGAGGAACTGACGAATGATTCTTCTGACTCTTGATACGGCGCATAGCTGACTGGACCACCATAGAAATGTGGGAGCTGTGATTTCTGAAAACCGGGGCTCTTTTTAACCAGATACTTTTGTGTACTGGCACCGGCTCACAATGGGCACAGGTGGCCTCCCAGATACAGAAGAGGAGCCTTTCCAGGATGTGGTGCACCAGTACCATTATGGCTTTTTTCAGAGGTGAAGGGTATTGGAGGATTTCCAGTTCCTCTATTTGAGGCTCCTCTTCGACTTCGATAGTAGAGCTTCCCCCAGTCCCTCACAAAATTCAGGAAGGACTTGTCCTCTGGAGGGGACTTCCGACGTTTGTGTGGTGGTGAAGGATCTGAAGGAATGTCCCAATGCTTCGGTCTCAGATAATTCTTCCTCCATTTACCAATCTTCAGACTTAGAAGTAGCGGTGTGAGTCCTCTGTGCCGCTGGTGGTCTGGTGAAGTGAAGGGAATCCAAGGGTGGTGTTGATCTGACCCTGAGGCACTCGGGGGCAAAAGCTGGTATGCTGAGAGAGATTTCAAGTGCCTCTCAGAGGAACTGCCACCCAAGAGAGGGCATGTATCTTAAGGATGGACTGTACCTCTTCTAGAATGGCCGCCAACGGGACAGAGAAACCCAAGGTCAGCGGATCCTTGCTGGGCAAAGAATGCCAAGAGGCTTCACTCAAGCACCTCCATGTGCTGAGCCAGAAGCTCAGTCTCTGATGAGGTTGTAGCCAGTGTCGCAACTACCAGCATTGATGTCTGTTCCTTTGGCGGAGACTCCATGATCATGACTGGTTTGGAAGTCCCTGCTGGCCCTCCTAGGCCTCAGGAGGCCTTTCTTCCCACCGGGCTAGCTTGGTAGGCCGCTCTTGGCCCTTGCCCTCCGAATGGCATCGAGGGCTCCAGTGTCGATGTGAGTGGGCCTTTGACTGGGGCTTGGTTACCACCCTTCAATGTCGACTGGGTGCGAGGCTAGTCCTCCTGAGGGCATTCCTTTCTAAAGGAGAGCCGCCAGTCCGCTGCTTCACGACCCCTCGGCTTCAAATGAGCACGGTCCCCATGCGAAGCCTTGTCAAAGACTTTTGAGAGTATCAATGGGATGCCAAAGACTCTGAGGAACTGAATGGCGATTCTCATTGCTTTTCCCAGTTCTAAAGCCCTTTGCACATCATCTGTAAGCAGAGAGCACAGGATGAGAGCTGGTGGTAAGGCACGAGGCACTGCAACACCAGTTGTGGGGGTCAGTCACCGATATCGTCTGACCACACTGGGTGCATCTTTTAAATCCACTGGGCAGCTTAGACATGTTGGGGAAGATGGCCTCCACAAAGTCAAATGACTCCAATTTATTTATTTTATTTATTTAAGCTTATTTCTATACCGCCTTTTTACAGTCCAAAGTGGTTTACAATTAACAAACATGTAATAAGACTTTGAAAGGCACACTGTTTTACAGGGAACTAGAACAGTAAACAAAGGAATGATAGTTCGGAGGTTAAACTATTTACAACGTTGGTTCTAATGGTTAGTAGTTCAACTTGTGTACATACACAGGCGTATTTGTCTGTTGGATACTTAGGGTGCATTTTTAGGGTGGTTGGGTCCCTGAGTCCAGGCTTATGTTGTATTCATTCTGAAATGGGCATGTTTTAGGGTGGGTTTTTTTTTCGGAATTCAGATAAGTCAGAGTATCCTCTTAGCGGTGGAGGTAAGGAGTTCCATAATGTGAGGACGAATAGGGAGAAAGCTTGATTACAAATGGATTGCTTGCTCTTGATTTTCTGAGTTGGGATCATTAAAAGGTTGAGTGGCATTTCTTCATGACTTTTTAGCTGTGAGGTCAGATTTGAGAGACGGAAGGCAAGTTACAGATTCCTTGTGTAGGATCTTAATATTATGGTGAGAGCTTTGTAATTCTGGCAATAATGGGAAGCCAGTGAAGTTGTATTAGTATTGGGGTGATGTGTTCTCGCTGAGGGGCCCTGGTGATTATTCATGTAGCTGTTATGAGCTATTTATAAGGTATGAAAGGTGTGTTTGGGGAGGTCTTGGTAAATGATGTTGCAATAATCCAGAACGGGCATAATTATGGCTTAGCAGATGGTATGGCGTAGATCTGCAGGGAGAAGGGGGCAAAGATTTTTCAGAGTCCTTAGCTTTTGATAGAAGATGTTCTCTTTATGCGTGGTTGGAAGGTTAGGTGGTGTTCAAGTGTTATGCCCAGATATTTTATGTTGTTTTTGACTTTGATTTCCACATCAAATCTCGATGGTGGTGGTAAGGAGAAGGGTTGGTAGTTATGTAGAGGGCTTCAGTCTTTTCATTGTTATGTAGATTGTGCCGGATAAGCCATTTCTTTGCATCCTTGAAGCAATTATGGAGGCTAGTGAGGTCAGGATAAAGGAGATTAATGGGGGTGAAGAACATTATATCGTTGGCATAAATCTGATATTGGGTTTTGTATGTGTGGAAGACTTGGCATATCAGTTGGATGAAGATATTAGAGGAGGGCTGAGAGGCTTGAGCCCTGAGGATCTCCTATTTGAGTGAATGGGATTGAGGTCCTTTTGCCAATTCTAACTTGTTGATTTCAAGAATCCAAGTAAGAGTGGAACCAAGTGAGTGATCCCCTGGAGTCCAATGTCTGGGCCAACCAAGGGGTGTGAGAAAATACCCCCATGCCTCAAAAAAAATAAGAATAAAGCCAAAGAAAACACAATGCCGAGGCACTAATGCTTCCAGGAATGGGCAGGAAGACTGTAATGAAGGCTCACAACTGAAAAAGAGAAAAGACGAAAAAAAATCATACTGAAATGTAATGACTCTTTCCGGGGTGTCGGACCATGTCCAAAGGGCTCCGTGGAAAAAAGAAAACGGTGGAAAAGCTGGCTGCTTCAGGTGGGAAGACCAGCATGCATGTATGGTGCACTTTCAAAGGCTTCCTTTGAAAGTTTGGAAGTGTTCCCTCAAGGCTCCGTCAGTGACGTTACCCATAAGTGAGGACTGACATCCTGCTTGGTCCTGGAGAATAAGATGTTTAACCCTCATTCCATATCATCCTGCTAGACCAGTCTAGACAAGTGGGTTGTGTTCCCCCTACCTGCAGATCGGTGGAGACAAAGAACCATTGAAATGCGCAGGTTTTAGTGCCATCACTCCTATGCCTCTATCTACCTAAGCCACCAGAGGTCTCTTCAGTATTTCTTTGTCTCCAGCAGATGGTGGATGAATTTGCTACACTCTGGAAAAAATCTGAATAACTGAGAGGAAAACATTGATTTAAATGTTTGTGAACAACCACCTTGAGGGTGACTCTCACTTGAGCGTGACATCGGTAGTCAAAGGAGGATAGAAAATTGATTCAGCTCCATGCTCTTATCCTGTTAAGGGCCTGTTGAGCAGCCAGAAAATTGGAATGATCTGGAAGAGTTCAGCCTCACACAACCTAAATGTCCCCTCCCTCATCCTCTTTCCCCCCTGCTCTCTCCCAAAGATTGCAGAAGGCTTTCAAAGGAATCTGCCTACTAGCCATCTTAAATGCAGTGCCTACAAAGCAGAGAAACAGTTTCAGGAGAGTACAGCTGAGCCTGGCATGGATTTCTGCCTGGGGATCTCAGGGGGTGAGTACAAAGGCTTGACTCAGCCGTTGTCCTTGTTGGGGGCTTCTGATTCCGTATGCCTGGGGCACAATTGTGGCGGGGGGGGGGGGGGAGAATCACTGGTGACCATTGACAGTGTGGGGGTTTCCCACTATATTCTGCTCGCGTTAGCATCTTTTGCTATTGTGTGCTTGGTGATTGCGCGGTCTGTGTGCGTGTTCTGCCCAAGCGGCTCCAATGCGCACATTGTTGTGATATGTGCCTTAACTGTCATCTTCCAGGAAACGTTTGGCTTGCGGCAAATGAGGCCCTTCATCTCCGGCTTCTGGACTTTGCTCTTCTTGCATGGCAGCTTCTGAGTCATCCCTGGAGGGCTTGCTTCCCCTCTCCCTGCTGGGGATGAGTTAGTCTGGCCTTGCCTGCTTTAGGGCAGGAGGTGGTAGATGGCGCTGTGGGTAAGGATGTTCAGCTGGCCAGGGTTTACAGTGACCATGCTGTGGGCCACCCCACCGTCCTCTAGGGGCTCGGCAGTGGCTATGACCCCTGGTGTAGGAGGGTCATTTCCACATGGAGAGCTTCCATAATTTTGATTCTTTCCTGGAATTATTTTCCTTTTTACAACAGGCCTGGTCTTTTTGGCGTGAAAATTAAGATCCTGCAGCCTTTGGGTTCCCCCAAGCAATTTCTTGAGGGGCAGGCTGAGAGTAGAAGCGCTGTTCACCTGCCTTTGGCTAAGCATCCCTGGAGATGGGAATCACCTGGAATCTGTGTGACATTTGGACTGTGATTTGAATTCAGATGGCTTGGTTCTGGACTCTGATGTGGACAAATTACTCCTGCCTTTTGGAGTATTGTGAAGAGGCCAGTGTTATCTGCCTGCTCTGGAAGGAGAAACTGGCAGCTTTGATTACCCGGGTCTCATCCACCTTGAGTTTGGCGGATGCTCCAGAAACAGAACAGGAGCTGAAGCTGCATCTGCTCCTGCATGAGATGCAGAAATCCACTACTGTCTTCCCGTTCCCAGAGGTGATCAAGGACATAAGTTGGAGTGGGACTTCCATGACTCCCTGCTGAAGGGGTTAATGGTGTATAAGATGTATACTCTCCTGGAGGAAGGCGTTCATTGTGTGGTTTGATATTTCCAAGGTAGATGCGCAGATCATGGTGGTTACCAGACGGATCACCATTCCTGTGAAAGGTGGATTGGCCTTAAAGGATGTTCTGTACTGCAAGGTGGATTCCTTGTTGATGAACCAGTTTGCCACAGTGGCTGCTATTATTCAGTTGGCAGTATGTGCGGGCCTGACATCTCAAACCCTACTCCAGTGGATTAGGTCTCTTCTGCTGGATGATACTTGCCCCTCTTTTGGAGTTGGCTATGACCTTTCTTTCTGATGCCATGTACGACCTTGTCCGCCTCGCAGCCTGGGACAGTGCCCTGTCGACAGTGATGCAGTGTTGGATTTGGCTCCGCCACTGGGCAGCAGATGCCTCTTTCTAAGCCTGTTTTTTCCGACTGGCTTTTAAAGGGAGACTAAATCTTATTGCCTTCTGGAAGACAAGTCCAGGAGACCTGTGAAGTGGACAGGAGTCCCCTTTCCGTTAGCCTTAGCCTGTGCCACGCCAGCACACTGATCAGATTTTCTTGTATCTCAGGTCGTCCCCTCTGCTTCTGGATTTCAGTCCTTTTGAGGAGCCCATGGATCCAGGGATTCGGCCCCCTCCAGAGGGGTTCCTCCCGGACTGCGACATGAAGATTTGATTCCCTGGTATCTCCAGTTGGAGGCAGGTTTCACCTTTTTTTTTTTTTTTCTTCCCCCTGGAATGGGCCAGGGTCACCAAGGATCGCTGGATGCTAGACTACATTCAGTGTGGCTGTGTCCTGGAATGCAGAGTCAACTCCGGATGCTTTTGTCGTCTTCTCTTGTGGGTCTGCAAACAAAAGGGCCGCTGTGCAGATCACACTGGACAAGTTACTACTCTTGCAGGCCATGGTGCCTGTTCCCCCGGATGATTGGGACAAGGGTAGGTATTCCATATATTTTGTGGTGCTGAAAAAGACAGATCATTCCAGCCCATTCTGGATCTGAAGGATAACAAACACTTCTGCGTCCTGCAGTTCTGAATGGAAACTGCAATCTATGATTCAAGCGGTGCACTGAGAGGAGTTCCTGGAATCTCTGGATTTGCAGAGGTATATTTTCATATCCCAATATGGGAAGATCAGCAAGGGCATCAGCATTTTGCCATGCATGGCTCTCACTTTCAGTAAACCACCCTCCCATTTGTCCCCTCCACTGCCTCAAGGACATTCTCCAGAATGGCAGCCCCAGAGAGCAGTATATCTGCCCTAGTGGCCATGCAGTGGGTGTTCATGTCTGGCTCATCCAGTTCATCTGCTCTGATGACAGGGCCCTCAACATCGAAGGCTTCCCTGGATGTTGAGCTGGTCCTCGAGCGCCACAGACGTCAGAGCCCCTGAACGAGGTCCATGTCCCATTCCTCAGGACACCAGTCCTCCCTGTCGAGCACCCGCAACTCAGACCAATGATCCTCCGGAGGTCACGGACCACCAAGAGCAGTCCTTGACTGAGGTGATTGTGCGGCGTTAGACTTGTACTCGTACTTTGAGTCCGAATGGGAGAACGAGGACAAAGAGTCGCCGGACACAAGGCGACACGGAGACATGTTCTCGGACCAGTCTCCCCCCAACGACCTGATGCTGTTCTCTGCCCAAAGATGTTGCATTCCTCGATTTTGTATGGGACGTGGCCAAAGCTCTCACTAAACATAAACATATCAAGACTGAGGCTGAGAAGGACCCACACACGGAGGAATTGGAGATACTCCAATATGAGGCACCTCTGGAGAGAAACCCTTATGGTACCGGTGCCCCGATCCTCGACCACTGCCTCTCCGCATGTGGGAAACACCAGCATCAATACCAATCATTAGCAGGTGCCTCGACGCTATGTACCGGGTATGTCAAAGCACTAGGTTCCAAAAGTCCCAGCTTCCCCACAATTCCATGGTCGTGGAGTTGGCCATGTGCTGACTTAAAAGCCAAGAAACTCATATATCTGTGCCACCCAGCAGGGAGGCCTGAACCCTCAACACCCTTCAGGGCTCGATGCTAATGTGCTGGATCCAGTCCTACCATCTCTACATCGGCATGTACCTGAAGGAACTATCGAAGGAGCTTGGTGAATTCTCAGTAGGCCTTGATGGGGAACCCCTACAGAGATTCAAGACCCTGACCTTGGCGATAAAAGAATGCTTGAAGATTTTGTCCCGAGCAGCCTACGATGGCTTTAAGTCATTGACCAGTGTGGCTGCCACAGGCATCTGGGCATGACTGCAGGCATGGCTGCAGTCATCCTATCTGGAACAGTGGGTGCAGGACAAACTGATTGATGTCCCCTGCATAGGAGAGAACCTTTCGGGAAGCCCATGGCAGATAAGGCAGCAGAGATAGAGATAGAGTTGGTGACTAGAACCAGACTCTCAAAGGAAGACCCCAGTGCAATCCCAGAAGAAAGCTTGGGGGAAAAAGTGCTGCTACTTGAGGAAGAAAGGAGGCTTTAGAGGTACACTACACTTCCAGGCCTTCCCGGCCCCTCAACAGGGCCAGCAACAAAGGACAGGGACATGGTTTCCTAGACCCTGGGATGCTGTTCCAAGGGTTGCAGAGCAGAGATGGCATCCATCTGTCCAAGAAAGGAAAACGCATCTTCAGTAGTAGACTGGCTAATCTACTGAAGAGGGCTTTAAACTAGATTTGTTGGGGATGAGTGAAGAAAGGCCCCAGGTAGGTGATACATTAAATAACTTTATGGAAATGGGTAACAGGGGTAACATATGGAAAGCAGTGTGTATAAATGCCCGTAGCATGGGAAATAAGATCCCTGATGTTGAAGCTTTGGGAGTGGCTGACTTGGGTTTAGTGGCAGTTGCAGAAACATGGTTCACAGAAAACCATGATTGAGATGTAACTATACCTGGCTATACTTTATTCAGAAAGGACAGGGTAGGAAGTAGGGGAGGAGGAGTGGCACTATATGTAAAAACTACTATTAAAGCTTTGGAATTACAGAGCTTAAAAGGGAGAGGGGAGGCATTGTGGGTTAAACTAGAAAGAGGGAAAGAGAAATCTATTTACATTGGTGTGATATACAGACCTCCCTCACAAGAGGGAAGAGGTGGACAGAGTTAATTGAAGACATACGCAGCATTGCTAGGAAAGGGGAAGTGCTACTGATAGGAGATTTCAATATGCCAGATGTTGACTGGCACATTCCTGCTGCAGTATCATCTAGAAGTAAAGAGATCCTGGATTCTCTACAGGGAGAACTATTCAGGCAATTGGTAACAGACCCCACACGTGAAGGGGCATACTGGACTTGGTGCTTACCAATGGTGAAAGTGTTTCTGATGTTGTAGTGGGAGATCATTTTGCATCCAGTGATCACCAGATGGTGTGGTTCAGTATTAGGACTAGGGCTGTTAGAATCCATTCAAAGGCGAGGATCTTAGACTTTAGGAAGACTAACTTTGCGAAGATGGGCCAATACCTCAGGGAGTCGTTAGTTGGATGGGAACAGCTGAGGGATGTAGAAAAACAATGGGAAAAACTGAAAGGGGATATTTTAAGGGCAACCAACCTTTTTATTAAAATGGTAAATAAAGGTAAAAGGAAAAGGAGACTGCTATGGTTTTCGAAAGAAGTAGCTGAAAAACTGAAGAAAAAGAGGGAGGCCTTCATGAAATACAAGGGATCACAGCGAGAGGAAGACAGGCATCTGTTATTGGAAAAACTTAGAGAAGCTAGCAAAGTAGTCAAGAAGGCAAAGATTCAAAAGGAGGAGGAAATAGCCAATGCAATAAAATGGGGGATAAGACATTGTTCAGATTATATTAGTGAGAAGAGGAAGGGCAAGAGTGGTATTGTCAGACTCAAGGGTCCAGGGGAGGAATATGTAGAAGCTGATAAGGATAAAGCGGAATTGCTTAACAAATATTTTTGTTCTGTGTTCACAGATGAAGAACCAGGAGCAGGACCTCAGAAAACACCCACAAATAGGAACAGAAGCAAAGGACATCTTGAACAAATTTCAAAAGACTGTGTTCGTGAGAAAGTATCTCAACTTAAAGTAGACAAAGCGATGGGACTGGATGGGATACACCCGAGAATACTGAGGGAACTTGGGGACGTTCTAGCAGCTCCACTGACTGACCTTTTCAATGCCTTGTTGGAGTCGGGAGTGGTGCCAAAGGACTGGAGAGAGGCTCATGTGGTGCCTTTACACAAAGGGGGAAGTAAGGATGTGGTTGAAAACTACTGGCCAGTTAGTTTAACTTTGGTAGTGAGTAAATTATTGGAAACGCTGCTGAAAGAGAAAATAGTGAGGTTTCTGGAGTCCAGCGGATTACAGGATCCGAGGCAGCATGGATTCACCAGAGGCAGGTCTTGTCAGACAAATCTGATTGATTTCTTTGACTGGGTGATCAGGGAGTTGAACCGAGGGAGAGCCCTAGATGTGGTGTATTTAGATTTCAGTAAAGCCTTTGACACTGTTCCTTACAGGCGACTTATAAACAAACTGAGCACCCTAGGGATGGACCCTAAAGTTACTGCTTGGGTTAGAAATTGGTTGGGTGGGAGGCGACAAAGAGCACAAGTAAATGGAGCTCACTCTGAGGAGAAGGAATGTTATCAGTGGTGTGCCCCAGGGATCTGTCCTTGGTCTGATTCTTTTTAACATCTTTGTTAGTGATAATAGTGTAAGGGCTTTCAGGTAAGGTTTGCCTCTTTGCGGATGATACCAAAATCTGTAATAGAGTAGACACCCAGGGAGGAGTAGATAACATGAGGAGGGATCTAGCTAAGCTTGAAGAATGGTCTAGAATTTGTCAGCTGAGATTTAATGTTAAAAAAAATGTAAGGTCATGTATTTGGTCTGCAGCAATCCAAGGGAGCAATATAGTATAGGGGGTGGAGTACCTTTGTCCACTAAAGAAGAGCAGGACCTAGGCGTGGTTGTGTCTGATAATCTTAAAGTAGCTAAACAGGTAGAAAAGGTGATGGCAAAAGCTAGAAGGATGCTTGGGTGCATACGGAGAGGAATGGCTAGCAGAAAAAAGGAGGTGATAATGCATCTATAAGTCTTTGGTGCAACCTCATTTGGAGTATAGTGTGCAATTCTGGAGACTGCACCTTCAAAAGGATGTGAACAGGATGGAGTCGGTGCAGAGGGTGGCTACTAAAATGATTAGTGGTCTTCATTATAAAGCATATGAGGACAGACTGAAGGATCTTAATATGTATACCTTAGAGGAAAGGCGGGATAGAGGTGATATGATTGAGGTGTTTAAATACCTCCGTGGCATAAATGTTCAGGGAGAGAGCCTCTTTCAATTGAAAGCAAGTTCTGCTACGAGGGGATATGGGATTAGGGTGAAGGGAGATAGATTCAGGAGTGATATGCGGAAATATTTCTTTACGGAAAGAGTAGTGGATCCGTGGAATAGTCTCCCAGTGGAGGTGGTAGAGATGAGGACAGTAACTGAATTCAAAAAAGCATGGGACAAACAGAGGATCTCTAAAGGTAAAAAGGGAACTGTTGTAGTTATGGAAGGACAGACTAGATAGGAAAACACAAGGAGCAAAAGACGTAAAGCGGTCCTAGTTGACTTTATTGGTGAAGACCCCGATGCATTTCGGCAAACGCCTTCCTCAGGGGGCATGCAGAAATATCAGCTGTATGAATAGACACGTGTGGAGTATTGCACAGGATGTGTGTTATAAATGCTGAAACAGCAGAATATATTTATGCTGAATATGTTGCATACATCAATGAAGAGCTAATCTAAGCTTGGAATGTGTGACCGTCTGCTAGCTGTCAGTTCAATTCAAGCTGAGAAAAGGAATTGTATCCCTCGTGTTAAATGTATCCCCCAATTGACCGCTTTGACCCGGTGAAAAGCGGGATATAAATACAGCCAAATAAATAAATCTGGACAGCTGGCTGATAAAGGGGGACAGGGCTGCAGGCACAATGCGCCACTGGATGCACCATCAACTCTTTTCAGCACCTGTGGTTCGTCATAAACTACCCCAAGTCCCACCTCACTCCTGTCTAGCACCTAGAGTTCATAGGAGTGCAACTACTGTAGATACCCTCCAGGCAAAAGCCTTCCTCCCTTGGGAGAGATTGGAATGTCTCAGGGAGTTAGCCGCAGAGGTACACTGACACCGGACGCTACCTGCCCGACACATCCTCCACAGTCGACATGACCCCATATGCCCACCTGCACATGAGGGCAGCATAGTGGTGCCTCAGCTCTCATTGGACAGAAGCCACAGGCAGGCTCAGGGGACAGAGTGAAAGTAACCCATCAGCTGGTGGACTCCTTTGGATGGTGGCAGCTCCAACATCACTCAGTGCTGATCCAAACCGACAATCGGGTCACAATGTTCTGTGTGAACAGACAAGGGGGAACAGGGTCATACCCCCTCTGCCAGGAGGCAGTAGCCCTCTGCTCCTATGTTGCACACAAAGGGATGAGGGATGTTCCTAAGGGTGGTGTAACTTCCTGGCCAGGACAGTGTCCTGGCGGACAAACTGAGCAAAGTCCTCCACCTGCACGAGTGGTGCCTGGATCTAGTAGTATCCACAGAAAAATTGAAAATGTCCCTCCAATAAATTGGTTTGCAGCTTGTCGTGCTGTGAGGGCTTGCGTGCATCAGTGATGCTGAGAGCTAAACTATCCGTAGTTTAACTACTGGCAGGGTCTCCCAAGATGGACAGGTCTCAGCTGAGGTGCCAGACGAAGACAAACCACCCATCTGGGCAGCAGCAGAATGGGATAGTGTTGACGGCGGAGGATCACATTTCTGTGACAACGGCAACAACACCAAACTTAAACTGCGCGGAAGGAAGGCCCGGCAATCTACTTCTGTATCTTGCCATGAAAACCCAATGGATAGTTACAACAAAACAAATTGTGCTATGGTGCTGGAAGATGAGACTCCCAGGTCGGAAGGCACTCAACTAGCTATTGGGGAAGAGCTGAAGACTTTTCAGAGTAAAGCCAGCATTTATGATGTGGTTGGATCAAAGCCCTCGGGAAGTCTGACTGCTGATGTAGCTGCGCATGAAATGAGAGTCAGAAGCTGTAAAGATGTCTTACACATTGGAACATGGAACGTACGAAGCATGAACCAAGGGAAGTTGGAGGTGGTCAAGAATGAAATGGAACGTGTACAACTTGATCTGTTGGGTGTCAGCGAACTGAAATGGACTGGCATCGGGCACTTTGCATCAGATGATCACATGGTCTACTATGCTGGAAATGAAAGACAAAGAAGAAATGGTGTTGCGTTTATAATAAAGAAGAAACTTGCAAGAACTGTAATGAAATACAATGCAGTCAGCGAACGCTTAATCTCTATTCGTCTACGAGGATTGCCTATCAACACAACTATAATTCAAGTATATGCCCCAACAACAGCTGCAGAAGAGAATGAAATTGAAGAGTTCTATGAACAAGTACAAGTTGAAATTGACAGAACATGCAAACAGGATATCCTGATAGTCATGGGTGACTGGAACGCAAAAGATGGCAACAAAGAAGAAGGCAAAGTAGTTGGAAAATATGGACTTGGCAACAGAAATGAAGCTGGAGAAAGATTGATAGAATTCTGCAAGACCAATGATCTATTCATCTCAAACACCTTCTTCCAGCAACACAAGCGGCGACTGTACACATGGACTTCACCCAATGGATTGTATAAAAATCAAATTGACTACATCTGTGGAAGTCAACGATGGAAAAGCTCTGTAACATCAACCAAGACAAAACCTGGAGCTGACTGTGGTACAGATCATCAACTACTAGTATGCAAACTCAAGCTAAAGTTGAAAAAGAGCAAACCACTCATGAATGCAGCAAAATATGACCTTGAGAATATACCACTGGAATTTAAAGACTGCCTGCAAAATCGATTTGCTGCTTTAGATACAAATGACAGAGCTCCGGAAGAGTTATGGAATGACATCAAGAAGGTTGTGCTAGAAGAATGCGAGAAGTCTCTACAAAAGGTGAAAAAGCAAAAACGTCCAAAATGGATGACGGAAGAAACTCTGAAAATTGCCCAGAAACGCAGAGAAGCTAAAGCCAAAGGAGAAAGAAAGACAATCGTAGAACTCAACAGATTTCCAACGTGCAGCAAGACAGGACAAGGAAAAGTACTACAATGACGCTTGCAAGGAAATAGAAGCAGAAACTATTAGAGGAAGAACAAGATCGGCTTTCCTAAAGCTGCGAGAGTTAAAGAAAAAATTCCAGCCTCGAATTGGAATGTTACAAGATGCTCAAGGTTCTATGTTGAATGATGCTGAGAAGATCAAGAAAAGGTGGAAGGAGTATACAGAGTTTTTATATGATAAAGATCAAGTGGACCAACAGCCGTTTCAACCTATACCTTATGATCAGGAACCATTGGTGATGAAAGAAGAAGTTGAAGCAGCATTGAAAGCCTTATCAAAGAACAAAGCACCAGGCATTGATAGCATTCCCATAGAAGTATTGCAGCAATCTGATGCAGCTGTTACCGTACTTACACGGCTCTGCCAAGAAATATGGAAGACAACATCATGGCCAACTGACTGGAAAAGATCTGTGTTTATACCAATACTAAAGAAAGGTGATCCAACTGACTGTGGAAATTATCGCACAATCGCTGTGATCCCACATGCCAGCAAGATTCTACTGAAGATTATTCAAAAGAGACTACAGCCATACCTAGAACAAGAACTACCTGAAGTGCAAGCAGGGTTCAGGAAAGGGCGAGGAACGAGAGACATCATTGCGGATGTGAGATGGATCCTTGAAAAGACTAAAGAATACCAAAAGGATATCTATTTGTGCTTTATCGACTATAGCAAGGCTTTTGACTGTGTAAACCATGAGAAACTCTGGACCACATTAAGAAGAATGGGTATACCAGAACACCTGATCGTTCTCTTGCGCAATCTGTACATTGATCAAGAAGCAACAGTTCGAACGGAACAAGGAGAAACAGAATGGTTTAAAATAAGCAAGGGTGTAAGACAAGGCTGCATACTTTCCCCCTGCCTGTTTAATTTATATGCAGAACAAATCATCAGAGAAGCAGGACTGTATGAAGACAACAGAGGTGTGAAGATTGGTGGAAGACTCATCAACAACCTTCGCTATGCTGCTGATACCACATTACTGGCTGAAAGTGAAGATGATCTGAAACATTTGCTTCTCACAATCAAAGAACATAGTCTCAAAATGGGCCTGCACCTTAATGTAAAGAAGACAAAGATCATGACAACTGGCAAAATCAACAGGTTCATCGTTGAAGGAGAAGAAATTGAAATCGTGAACAACTTTAACCTACTTGGATCAACTATCAATAAAGAAGCAACAAGCAGTCAAGAAATCATACGACGCATTGCTCTTGGCAGAATGGCTATGAAAGACCTAGATAAGATTCTCAAGAGCAGAGATGTCTCTCTCCATACAAAGATTCGACTTGTTCAAGCCATGGTATTTTCAATAACATCATATGGATGTGAAAGCTGGACAGTGAAAAAGACAGACAGGAAGAAAATTGATGCCTTTGAATTATGGTGCTGGCGGCGAATACTGTGTATACCATGGACTGCCCGAAGAACAAACCAGTCGGTACTAGAGGAGATCAAACCTAAGCTTTCTTTAGAAGCTCAGATGACAAGACTTCGACTTTCATACTTCGGACACATCATGCGAAGAGAGAGATCATTAGAGAAAGACATCATGCTTGGCAAGATAGAAGGTCAACGCAAAAGAGGAAGGCCAGCAATGAGATGGATCGCTACAATAACAGCAGCTACGGGTACCAGCCTGTCAACAATGAGCCGCCTGACTGAAGACCGAACACAATTTAGGATAGCTATCCAGAGGGTCGCCATGAGTCGACTCCGACTCGACGGCACTTAACAACAACAACACCAACAAAAATTGCTATTTTTTCTTAAATAATTTTTTATAAAATTTTTTTATAAAAACTCTTATTCCAGGTGTATATCTTCTTGAGGTCTCAGACTTAAACCAGCGCTGGCTACAACGGACTCAGTCCTTAGCCTCAGCGTGAAGTTGCATCAATGACCTCTAGAGAGTGGTGTAATATTGATATATCTGCTTATCAACCATTTGACAGTCTTATCTACTTAAGCATATTCATATTGAAATTCAGTGCGATGCTTATAATAAGGAAATGTGCTTATCTGATTTTCAAAAATACCCCGACGCCACCTTCCTGGTCCGTGTGCGTTTCACCAATGTGGGTTTCTTCAGGGGAAGTGAAAAGATCAAGCACTCAATCCAAAATCTTCTTAACCTTTGCGTTAACACTATCAATGAAATATTTCGAATTAGCTTCAGCACATGCCAGTCATCAGTAAATTTTCATAATTTATATTGAGCTTTAAAGAAAATGTTTGCCAAACTTCGAAAAAGTTAAACAAAGTACCTTAATTCTTTGTACTACTACATTTCTCCTCACGTACTGCTTGGTTCCAAAAAACGCCGCGCATGCGGGTTCTCAATGGAAGAGGTTTTTAAAGCATGATGTTAATGCGTGCAGCAACGGACTCAAGACTACCCTGCCCGCTTTTTCCTTTTAATGCTGATCATTGAGGAAAAACTTGAATCCAAGTTCAAGTAAATTAATTCCAATTGATTATGGTTATGCTTAAACTATGGCATTACAAGGTGCAAATTTAGTTATTTGTACAGCCAATTTGATAATCATTGTCAAACTGGCTGTACAAATAACTAAATTTGCACCTTGTAATGACATAGTTTAAGCATAACCATATAAATTGGAATTAATTTACTTGAACTTGGATTCAAGTTTTTCCTCAATGATCAGCATTAAAAGGAAAAAGCGGGCAGGGTAGTCTTGAGTCCGTTGCTGCACGCATTAACGTCATGCTTTATAAACCTCTTCCATTGAGAACCCGCATGTGCGGCGTTTTTTTGGAACCAAGCAGTACGTGAGGAGAAATGTAGTAGTATAAAGAATTAAGGTATTTTGTTTAACTTTTTCGAAGTTTGGCAAACATTTTCTTTAAAGCTCAATATAAATTATGAAAATTTACTGATGACTGGCATGTGCTGAAGCTAATTCGAAATATTTCATTGATAGTGCTAGCGCAAAGGTTAAGAAGATTTTGGATGGAGTGCTTGATCTTTTCACTTCCCCTGAAGAAACCCACATTGGTGAAACGCACACACGGACCAGGAAGGTGGCGTCGGGGTATTTTTGAAAATCAGATAAGCACATTTCCTTATTATAAGCATCGCACTGAATTTCAATATGAATATGCTTAAGTAGATAAGACTGTCAAATGGTGGATAAGCAGATATATTAATATTACACCACTCTCTAGAGGTCGTTGATGCAACTTCACGCTGAGGCTAAGGACTGAGTCCGTTGTAGCCAGCGCTGGTTTAAGTCTGAGACCTCAAGAAGATATACACCTGGAATAAGAGTTTTTATAAAAAATTATTTAAGAAAAAATAGCAATTTTTGTTGGTACATAGCCAATTAATTTATTGGAGGGACATTTTCAATTTTTCTGTGGATAATTACCCTCTGTTAAATTGACTACATATTAGTGGATCTAGTAGTAGCCTCATGACTATTTCATCTGTGGGGCGTCTCCTCGATGGACCTGTTTGTCAGTCCAGACAACTTGCAGTTGCCCAGATTCTGCTCTAGCCAGCTGCACCCATCCCGGGTGGCAGTGGATGCATTCCTCATCCCGTGAATGGAAGGTCTTCTGTATGCTTTCCCACCGACACCGCTGTTAGCCAAGACACTGTTCAATGTCCAGCGCGACAGAGCATCACTAATACTGATAGCCTCTTGGTGGCCCAGGCAGCCCTGGTTCCCACTGCTCCTCTCCCAATTGGCGGAATCACCAATTCCCCTGGGCAAAGCTCCAGTGCTACTCTCACAGGAGCAGGGCTTTCTCCTACACCCCAACCTGGGGCCCCTCTTACTCAGTTTGGCTGCTGAAAGGGTAGCATTAGTCCCCCTTCAACCTCCCACGGAACATGAAAGAGATCTGGCTTCTTGTAAGGCCTCCACAAGAAGGGCGTATGCCTTCAAGTGACTCATATACTCAGTGTGGTGTGCAGGGACTGGAGCACCACTACTGCAGGTGGGACTAAAGCGCAATTTGATCAAAGTACACCTCAGCGCCATCGCAGCACATCACCATTCTGTTGAAGGGAAAACATCTCTCAGCTCAGCCCCTTGTGTCCTGATTCCTGTGAGGCCCCATGTTATCCAAACACCCTGTTCGCCCTCCAGCAGCGGAATGGGATCTCAATGTAGTGCTCTTGCGACTCACTAAGTCTCTTTCTCCAGGAACAAGCAGGACGTCAGTCCCCACATATGGGTGAGGTCTGCACCGACGGAGCCCTCGCAGAAGCATCCCCCCAGCTTTCAAAGAAAGCTTTTGGGAGATGCCACCATGCATGTACGGTCCCCTTCCCGCCCAAGGGTGCACCTTGCTCAGTCTCCTTTTTTCTGCGGAGCCCTTCAGATGCTGTCTGACTTTCCGCCAGAAAAAGTTGATTTTTTTTTTGTACATGACTTTTTCAACTCTACTCCGGTCTTGCACCGATACTCTTCCCACCTACCGTCCTACCGCTATTTAATCTGTGAACCCACTATTTTTTGTTAAATCAGTCAGGGCCTAGTAGCAGCAGTTTAAGTTCAAATTTAAAACACAGAAGAGAGCTTTCTGGTTAAATTTAGAACCCAGCAGAGAGCTCATAGTTTAAATTTCATTATAAGTTAGAGCCTAGCAGCAGCAAAGAGCTATAATTTAAATCAAATAAGAATATAGCTTACCTCAGCAGCACAGGACAGGGTACTGTGTAGCAGCCCTCTTTTAATAAGTGTCTTCCCTTATCTGGACAAGTGTGGAAGAATTGAAGGAATTATTGATACATCTGGAAGATGTATTACAACTATTAGATAAACTGAAGAGTAGCAAATCATCTGGACCGGATGGTATACATCCAAGGATGTTGAAAGAACTGAAATATGAGATTGCAGACCTGCTATTAGTAATCTGTGAATTATCATTAAAATCATCTCTAATACCTGAAGATTGGAGGATCGCCTATGTAACACCAATTTTTAAAAAGGGTTCCAGGGGTGATCCGGGAAACTACAGACTGGTGAGCCTCATGTCAGTACCGGGAAAAATGGTAGAAACCATCATAAAAAATAAAATTACTCAGCATGTAGATAGTCATGGCCTAATGGGAGACAGCCAACATGGCTTTAGACAAGGAAGATCTTGTCTTACTAATCTGTTATGTTTTTTTGAAAGTGTGAATAAACAGGTGGGCAAAGGTGAGTCGGTTGATATAGTGTATCTGGACTTTCAGAAAGCCTTTGACAAGGTCCCTCATCAGAGACTTTTGGCAAAACTAAAGAGTCATGGGATAGGCGGCAGTGTACTACTGTGGATTAGGAACTGGTTAAAAGCTAGAAAGCAGAGGGCAGGGCCAATTGGCCAATTTTCCCAATGGAGAAAGGTGAATAGTGGTGTACCCCAGGGATCTGTGCTGGGTCTGCTGCTTTTTTGACATATTCATAAATGACCTGGAAAGTGGAATAATGAGTGAAGTTATCAAATTTGCAGATGAGACAAAACTATTTAAAGTTGTTAAAACCCAAGAGGATTGTGGAAAATTGCAAGAGGATCTTGATAAATTGGAAGACTGGGCATCAAAATGGCAGATGAAATTTAATGTGGACAAGTGCAAAGTTATGCACCTAGGGAAGAACAACCCAAACTATGGTTACACGATGCAAGGTTCCACATTAGGAACCACCACCCAGGAAAAAAATTTAGGCATCATTGTGGATAACATGTAAAAACCCTCGGCCCAGTGTGCAGCGGCAGCCAAGAGAGCAAATAGAATGCTAGGTATCATAAGGAAAGGAATGGAAAATAAAACAAAAGCTATTATAATGCCTCTATATCGTTCCAAGGTGAGACCGCACCTTGAATATTGTGTGCAATTCTGGTCGCCGTGTCTTAAAAAGGATATAGCGTTATTAGAAAAGGTTCAGAGAAGAGCCACCAAAATGGTAAAGGGGATGGAAGGATACTCCTATGAAAGGCTTAAAGTTAGGGCTCTTTAACCTGGAAAAGAGACGGCTGAGGGGAGATATGATAGAAGTCTATAAATTAATGAACGGAGTGGAACGGGTAAACGTAGATCGATTGTTTACGTTATCAGAATATAGAAAGACTAGGGGACATGCAATGAAGCTACAGGGTAAACTATTTAACACTAATAAAAGAAAATATTTTTTCACTCAACGTGTAATCAAACTCTGGAATTTGTTACCGGAGGATGGTAGTAAAGGCTGTTAGTATAGCTGGGTTTAAAAAAGGTTTGGACAAGTTCCTGGAGGAAAGGTCCATAAACCATTATTAAGAAGGGACCCAGGATATCAATGCTTGACCCAGAACAAGTATTGCGGAACCTGTGTCTTTTGGGGAAACTGCTAGGTATGTATGAGCTAGATTGGCCACTGTTGGAAACAGGATACTGGGCTTGATGGACCTTGGTCTGACCCAGTATGGCATATCTTATGTTATTATCTTATGTTCTTACGTCCTCGGTACCACGGCATCTAGTTTGGTCCATTTTTATAGATTTCATTCTTTTTATCTTCTGGCGTCATCGCGCCTTTTTTCCCCGCTGGCAGCCCAAAGAGTCTTCGACCTTGCGGGGGGTACTTTTTTCCCCCATGGCTACCAGTGGCTTTAAGAAGTGTGATTGGTGCTCTAAAATAACGTCCTTAACCGACATACTTGACTGTTGCCTCCATTGCGTCAGGCTGGACCACGACCCGGCGGCCTGCGGTCTCTGCAAAAGGATGTCCAGCAAGACCTTGAGCTGCCAGCAGCAGCACGATAAGTTCTTCCCCAATGCCTCTGAAGGCCAGGGCCTCGACTGAGGCCCTGACATTTCAGGAGGAGCTCTCCGAACCCAAGCGTCGTCATGGGTCCTGAGAGAGGGGGGTCTTGGATGGTTCCGACCGGCCAGGAACCTCCCGGGCCCGGTCCCACAGTCCGAGGCGTCGGAGAAAGAGACCTGCCAAGGTCCCCCGGAAGGACCCGGCGTGGACCGGCCTCAGTTCCTAGACACTATCCTCATCAAGGATTCCTCTTCGGGGGAGCCGGTGTCGGGCCCGTCCCTCTGTGCCCACGCCAAAGGCTGCAGAGCCTTCTGGTCTGGAGTCCAGAATGATGGCCCTGGAGCGCAGTTTGTCTGCCTTCACGGACCAGCAGTGAGCGCTGTTGTCCGGCACGTCTGGTTCATCTGCCCCGACAACCTGGCATTCGATGTCTGAGACGTCCCCGTAGGCCGAGCCAATCATTGGTCTTGCGACCTCGAGTCAATCCTCAGCCGAGGTCATGCTCGACGTCCCACTCGATGGGACCTCTGTCATCCCCGGAAAGTCTACTGGGTGTCGACCGCAGGGTGTCGGGGGCCTCAAAGCCCGTAGAGTAGCCCATCTACGAGTCATCCTCTGAGTACTCTGAATGGGAGACGGAGGATGAGGAGTCTCCTGATATCTGTCGCCTCCCAACTTTTCTTCAGATTCCCCAGTCTGAGGCAGTCCCCGCGAGAGGACATGTCCAAGGCCCTGGCATTCCCGATGAAGTCGGAGGAGAACCCTCAGGTGGACCAGCTGGAGATCCTCCAGTACGAGGCCCCTCTTCTGGAATCTCTCACGGTGCCCATTTCTCCCATACTGGAATGGCTCATGCTCCACATGACTCAATGTATTGGGTCCGCCAGAAGTCACAACTGCCGCACAACTCCATGGTGGTGAGCCAGAAGAAGCACTCTCGGTGCTCCCAGGCAGGGAGGCCCACACCTTGCATGCCCTCGGCAGGAAGTGCTACCAGGGCTGTATGCTCATCTGCTGGATCCAGGCCTACCAGCTGTACATGGGGATGTACTTGAGATACCTTGTGAAGGAACTCGCCTGGTTCTTGGCAGGTCTCTCCGAGGAACCTTTTCAGCGGTTCAAGAGCCTATCCAAGGCTGTCATTGAGTGCTTCAGTTTTATGTCTCGAGCAGCCTATGACGGGTTAGAGTCGACGGCCTGGATAGCTGCGGTGGGCATGGGTGTATGCTGCCAGGCTTGGCTTCAGTCATCCGACCTCAAGCAGTGGGTTCAGGACAAATTGATCAATGTCCCATGCCAAGTGGAGAACCTCTATGGCAAACGCATGACCGATAATGCCGCCGAGCTGGAGACCGAGTTCATGACGAGGACCAGGCTCTCCAAGAAGACCACTGCCCCTCCCTGATGGAAGGGTTCGGATAAAAAGCCCTTTTACCCGAGGAACGGGGCTACTTACCAAAACTACCCACCCTATCAGGCCTCCCCAGCTCCCCAACAGGGTCAGCAGACCAAGAGACATGGGCATGGCCCGCATAAGCAGAAGTCTCCAAAACACCAGGCACTGGCCCTGGCCCAGCCAGGGGGGGGGGGGGGGAGTTTTTGATTCCTTGAGCATAGCCTCTCTACTCCAAGGAGATCAGCAGCCCACAGGGGGACGTCTGGCCCTCTATGCCCAGAGTTGGGTGCCCATTACCACAGATTCCTGGGCACTGAGGATAATCAAGGAGGGTTACCTCCTCCACCTGACTCAGACAGCTCTCCCTTATTTCCCAGGAGAGCCCCTCAGGTCTCCCTTCCACCGGGACCTTCTCCTGAAGCAGTTGGCTGGTCTTTTCGAGGACAAAGCGGTGGAACTGGTGCCCCACCACCTCAAAGGCAAAGGGTTCTACTGAAATACTTCCTCGTCCCAAAGAGGGCAGGTGGCTAAGACCCATCCTCGACCTGCAAAACCTCAACAAATTCCTGGTGAGGGAGAAGTTCAAGATGCTCTCCCTTGGAACATTGCTGCCATATCTCTAGCAGGGAGATTGGCTATTCTTCTTAGACCTAAAGAATGCTTATACCCACCTCCTTATCCACCCCAACCACAGGCAATACCTGCGGTTTGTGGTAGGGGGCAAACACTTTCAATACAGGGTGCTTCCAGTCGGCCTAGCCTCTGCCCCAAGGGTTTTCACGAAATGCCTGGCGGTTGTGGCTTTCTTCCTCAGGCTTCAAGGGGTCTTTGTTTCCCTACCTGGACGACTGGCTCATAAGGAGAGGCACAGCTCTGAGGTGTAGCAGGCCACCGCCCGCACCATCCAGGTTCTGCAACACTTGGGCTTCATCATAAATTACCCAAAGTCTCACCTCCTCCCAACACAATGCCTGGAGTTCATCGGGGCAAAGCTCGACACCCTCCAGGCGAAGGGCTTCCTGCCCAAGGACCAGGCCGATCGTCTCAGATCTCTGGCTCTAGACATACAGCACCTTCCCTCTGTGCCTGCTCGGCACCTTCTGCGTCTCCTCGGGCACATGGCCTCCACAGTCCATGTCACCCCAGACACTCCCCTCCACATGAGGGCGGCATAGTCGTGTCCCCGGGACCAGTGGTCTCAGGCCACAGGCTGCCTCTGAGACAGGGTTGCAGTGACCCACCAGTTGGTGGATTCCCTTTTCTGGTGGCAGTCGCTCCAAAACCTAGACGCAGGCATGCCCTTCCAGACTCCCAGCCACTCAAAGGTCCTCATCACGGATGCCTCCCTGCTCGGTTGGGGAGCCTGCTGCAGAGCCCTCTGCACTAAGGACACCTAGTCGCCAGATGAGAGCATCCAAAGGATCAACCACCTGGAGCTCCAAGCCATACACCTCACTCTGACTGTTTTTTGTCACCACCTGTGCCACTAGCCGGTCCTGGTCCAGACAGACAACCAGATGGCAGTGTTCTACATGAACAAACAAGGAGGCACGGGGTCCCATGTCCTTTGCCAGGAGGCACTGGGTCTCTGCTCATATGCAGTCCAACAGGGTATCCTCCTGAGGGCAGTGTATCTGCCAGGCCAGGACAACCTACTGGCCGACAGGCTCAGCAGGGTTCTCCAGCCGCACGAGTGGCAGCTGGACCCCAGGTTAGCCAGATGGCTATTTATTTATTACATGCACTTATATACCGCGCTATTTTCCATCAGTGCGGTTTACATAGAACCAGTGAAATACACATCTCAAAACATTTGATTTGTGTTTACAATTAACAGGCAACAGAACTTGGATAGACAACAAGGACTATTCTGGCTCTGGGGGAGCCCGTGATGGACTTCGCCCGTCTGGACAATTTTCAGTTGCCCTGCATCTGTTCCCGGCAGGCCCACCCCTCCAGGGTGGCAGCGGATGTGTTTCTAGTCTTGTGGTCTGAAGGCCTCATGTACGCCTTCCCTCTGACGCTGCTGATCGCCAAGACCTTGTTCAGGACCCTCAAGGAGCCACCTGGGAGATATCAGGACAGGGCCTTGCTCAGCCTGATATCTCCCAGGTGGCTTAGGCAGCCATGGTTCCCACTGCTTCTGCAGTTGACAGTGGAGGCCCCCATCCCCTTTGGCTTGCCCCGGGACTCCTATCTCAGGAGGGGGGGCTCTTTTGCACCCCAACATGGGCTCCCTCTCATTAACAGCGTGGCTGCTGAGAGGGTGACTCTCACCCCCCTCAACCTGGTTGAGATCAAAGACATTCTGCTGGTCTCTCACAAGGACTCAACTAGGAAGGTGTATGCCCTCAAATGGCGTAGGTTCTCTGTTTGGTGCGCTGATCATAGGGCTGATCCCTTCTCCTGCCTGATGGCTTTGGTGTTGCAGTACCTTTTCCACGTCTCCCAATCTGGGCTCAAGTCTACCTCCATCCAAGTGTACCTTAGTGCCCTGGCGGCGCACCACCACCTGGTGGATGGTAAGCCCCTCTCGGTCCAACATTTGGTGACCCGCTTCCTTCGGGGCTTGCTCCTGTCAAAAATCCCCAGTTCGCCTTCCAGCAACCGAATGGGAACTCAGTTTTGTGTTAGGGCAGCTCACTCGCCCACCCTTCGAGCCTCTGGCTACTTGTCACCTTCGCTACCTCTTTTGGAAGGTGGTTTTCCTGGTTTCGTTCACCTCCGCTCGCAGAGTTAGCGAGCTCCAGGCCCTTGTGGCAGAGGCGCCCTATACCAGGTTCTACAAGAACAGGGTGGTGCTTCACACGCACCCCATTCTTGCCGAAGGTAGTGTCGCCCTTCCACCTTAATCAGGAAGTGGTGCTTCCTACCTTCTTCCCAAGGCCTCACTCCAGTTGGGTGGAGACTCCTTCACTCATTGGAGTGTAAGAGGGCCTTATCTTTCTACATCCCATGCACCCAAGGCCACCACAAAGCTGCTCAGCTTTTCATCTCCTATGACCCCGTAGGCTGGGGGAGGCGGTGACCAAGTGTACGCTGTCCACATGGGTGGCGGACTATATAGCCTTTGCTTATGGGCAGGTGAGGCTCCCACTGGAAGGCCACGTCACAGCGCACCGTGTCCGGGCCATGGCGGCTTTGATGGCAAACTTGCACTCTGTTCCCAATGGTGGACATCTGCCGGGCCGCCACCTTGTCTTCTGTCCATACTTTCGCAGCCCACTACTGCCTGGAGAGAGAGTCCCAATGGGACAGTGCCTTTGACCAGGCCATGCTGTGTAACCTTTTTGGGGTTCAGGCAATGCCTACCCTCTGACCCTTCTGTGTTCAGGCTACCATACCGCTGGTTTCATTGGACACAGGGGTCCTACTGTGATCTGTGTGCACGGACTCAATTGTTGCTGCTTGTGGCTCCCCCTGCCTGGAGCCCTGTTTTTTCTATGGGTTTTCGGTAGCCTGTACCTGGGGAGTTCCATATGTGAGGACCGACTTCCTGCTTGTTCCCGGAGAAAGCATAGTTACTCACCTGTAACAGGTGTTCTCCGGGGTCAGCAGGAATCGGTTTTCACAACCCTCCCTCCTCCTCTTGGAGTTGCTACTGTACCATCTTTTATTTTTGCTGTCTCTTAGCTATGTCATCCAATTGAACAAGATGGCACCCTTGGGCAGGAAGGGGACCGCGCATGTGTGGTAGCATCTCCCAAAGTCTGTCTTTGAAAGCTGGGGGGATGCTTCTACGAGGGCTCTGTCAGTGCTGACGTCACCCATATATGAGGACTGATTCCTGCTGTCCCTGGAGAACACCTGTTACAGGTGAGTAACTATGCTGTTTGAGCCTCGGGCTGCCTGCCACCTCCGGTATCTGTCTTGGAAGGTCGCCTTCCTGGTAGCACTCGCATCAGCACGCAGAGTCAGCGAGCATCAGGCTCTGATGTCAGAACCGCCCTACACAAGGTTCTACAAGAACAGGGTGGTGCTCCGCACAAACCCCATTTTTCTGCCAAAGGTGGTGTCCCCTTTCCACCTCAACCAGAAGGTGGTACTCCCCATCTTCTTTCCGAGGCCTTAGCCAGTAGGGTGGAGACCGTCCTCCACAATCTGACATGTAAGAGCGCCCTGTCCTTCTACCTGCATGGACTCAGGGCCACCGTAAAGCACCACAGTTTTTGCAATCCTTTGATCCCAGCCGCCTGGGGCTCCCTGTAACTAAGTGAACTCTGGAGAACAACACCGTAAGAGCACAGCTCACGCTGAACACAGAAAGAACACAGTCACAGGCGTGAGATAAGTGGAAAGACAGAGTCCTTTATTACCAAACGGCTGCCCAACACAGGCCGTGTTTCGAACCCTTCATCAGGGGCTAGCCAGGCGAGAAACTCTGTTGCAGTGCGTAAAGAGAATTTAACTTCACACTGTTGTGCTAATGTATGAGTGGTATGCTAATGCTCCGAGAAACTGCTGTCATTGCACAGTCGACGAGCAGCAGGGACTGTGCAATGACAGCAGTTTCTCGGAGCATTAGCATACCACTTATACATTAGCACAACAGTGTGAAGTTAAATTCTCTTTACGCACTGCAACAGAGTTTCTCGCCTGGCTAGCCCCTGATGAAGGGTTCGAAACACGGCCTGTGTCGGGCAGCCGTTTGGTAATAAAGGACTCTGTCTTTCCACTTATCTCACGCCTGTGACTGTGTTCTCACTAAGTGAACTCTGTCCACTTGGGTGGCAGACTGCATTACCTTTGCCTATGAGCAGGCAGGGATCTCACTGGACCCAGAGGGTCATGGCACACCGCATCAAGGCCATGGCTACCTCTGTAGCAAATCTGCGTTCTAGACCTGTGACGGAAATCTGCCTGGCCGCCACCTGGTTTTCGGTCCATACCTTCACAGCTCACTACTGCCTGAAGAGGGAGTCCCGACAGGACAGCACCTTCAGCCAGGCCATACTCCGTAATCTCTTTGGGGTGTAGGCAACCCTTGCCCTTTGACCCTTCTGTGTCCAGGCTATTGGAGTGTTTGTTTATGTTTATTACATTTGATATACCGCTCAAGCCAAAGCATCAGAGCGGTTTACAATATTACATAAAAGTTACAGAAAATATGAAAAGAACACCATTAATTAGATAGGACAGATTAAGAGATACAGTGATAGTTAAAGGAATAGAGGAGACAAGAAGAAATGCTCCACATAGTACCTGAAGAGGTAGATATCATACCACCAGGTGTTTAAGCTCCCACTTGCAACCTCCGCTGTCGACATCACCCCTCCACCGCTCCGATCGCCACAGCAAGCAGAACCAATGTAGCAGCATTTTAAACGGCCCCGCACGGTCCTATGCCTAAGAGCCACGCCAAAGGGCCCCTCTGGTGAGGCCCTCAGGCGCGGGCCCTCAGGCACGGGCGCGCCAGTGGAAGTGACGGTTTTAAAGCCGTTAAAGGCTGCCGGTATGGGCAGGCTGAAAGGAAAGAGGTGGAGCTCCCGCTCACACACCTCCGATGCTGGCTGACTGCTGCTCTCCCCGTATCTGCGCGCCAGTGGAAGTGACGGCTTTAAAAGTGCTGGTTCTTGGCTAGACACCTGGGTCTTGCAAGAGTCTCTATATAGGGATTCACCTACTGCTGATCATGGCTCACCCTTACATGTTTTTACAGGTTCTCGGTAGCCTGTAGCTGGGGAGTCCCTATATCCCTATATGTAAGGAATTAGTTCCTGCTTGTTCCGGAGAAAGAGTAGTTACCTATAACAGGTGATCTCCAGGACTCGTCCTCACTTGATGCCAAAGGTGGTCTCGCCCTTTCACTTAAACCAGTCAGTGAACCTCCCTGTTTTTTTCCCAAGACCTTATTCTTCTAGGGCGGAAGTAACCCTTCATACTCTGGATTGCCAGTTGCAAATGTGCTTTGGCCTTTTTATCTCCAGAGAACTCGGGAGCACAGAAAAGCTTCCCAACTTTTCATCGCTTTTGACTCCTGTCACCTAGGACTACCAGTATCCAAGCAAACTCTCTCCTGCTGGATTGCAGATTGTATCTTCTTTGCTTACGACAGTGCAGGACTCTCTTGAGGGTCACGTCACTGCACATAATGTTCAGGCAATGGCTGCCTCCATAGTGTATCTGCGCTCTGTAGCGATTGAGATATGTAAAGCAGCAACCTGGTCCTCTGTCCATACTTTTGCTGCTCACTATTGCCTGGACAAGGACTCCTGCCAGGATGCCTAGTTTGCAGTATAATGTTAAATGAGCTCTACTTTTTTACCTTCATATATAGATAACTAACTTTTTTAACCTATTCGAGACTATATATATATATATATATATATGAGTTATGGATAGTTTTATATAAAATAATTAAAAAATCTTCAAAAAAAAGTCAAAAAACGAAATGAGAGAAAGAAAACATTAAGTATCAGTGGAAGACTAAATTAGCAATATTATACAGGTCGTTGATGTACAACAGACGCTTAGTTTTGCCTTTAATGAACAAACTTGAATAAGCAGTCTAAATTCTGAGACCTGATTGCTATAGTCTCGAATAGGTTAAAAAAGTTAGTTATCTATATATGAAGGTAAAAAAGTAGAGCTCATTTAACATTATACTGCTGAATAGCAACGGGCTCTGAAAAGTGACACCTTTTAGTTTCTTTGTGTTCAACAATCATGGAAGGATGCCTAGTTTGGCTAAGCTGTTCTCCAGCATCTCTTTCAGACTTAGATCAACTCCTACCCTCTGTCCCGGGTTTCGATACAAGACATCCTTGGAGGATATATGACCTACTACTTTGTCCTGTGTTCCACAACTCGCTCTGAAGTCATCTCTCTGGGATCTCCAAGCTAGGGATTCTCATATGTGAAGACTACATTCCTACTTGTTCCTGGAGATAGCGTAGTTACTCACCTGTAACAGGTGATCTCTGGGAACAGCAGGAATTGAGTCTTCACAACCCACCCTCCTTCCCTAGGAGTTGTACTTTTTCTTCCCTTCTCCTCTCCTTTTATCTCTCCTTTTATCTCTGTTACAAGCTCAACTGAGGAGGGAGAGCTGGAAAGACGGGAAGGCAGCTACACAGGTGCAGTGGGATGCTCCCAAAAGCTTTCCTATTGGACGTTGGGGAGCATTCCCGCGCGGGCTCTGTTGGTACCGACGTTACCCATATGTGAAGACTCAACTCCTGCTGTTCCCAGAGATCACCTGTTACAGGTGAGTAACTACGCTTTCTCCGGGAACAGCAAGAATAAGTCCTCGGAACCCTCCCTCCTCGGAGTTACTTCTTTACCGTATTTTGTTTTTGCTGTCTTAGCTATGTCATTAGACTGAGGCAAGATGGCACCCTTGGGTGGGAAGTGGACCACTTTTTTTGAAATCTGGGGGAGATGCTTCCATGCAGGCTCTGTCAGCACCGACGTCACCCATATGTGAGGACTGATTCCTGCTGTCTTCGGAGAACACCTGTTACCGGTGAGTAAGTACACTATCCTGCTGTCCAAGGAGAACCTTCATTACAGGTAAGTAACCTTTTTCTCAACCCCATCCTCTGGACACACCTAGTCAGTTGGGTTTGCAGCATAACCACAATGAATATCCAAGAAAGAGATTTGTATGCACGCCTGCATTGTATGCAAATCTCTCGTGCATATTCATTGTGGTTTTTCTGAAAACCTGACTGGCTAGGTGGGTCCTGAGGACTTAGTTGAGAATTCCTCTGGTAGAGGGGGGCTCTAGTTAGTTGGTGAGAGCTTCAGTATGGAGTGAACCCAGGGCAGAAAGCATCAGAGAACCCTAGTTCTTAAGGAGACACTTTAACAGAATCAGAGCAAAGAAGACTAGCTAGGAGAGTGTGGTCCAGGCACACAGGAGAAAAACTGCTGAGTGAAAGGAAGCTGGAGAAGCCCAGGAGGAAAAGGAGGCCTCCAAGATTGTGCCAGCGATAGCTGTGAGAAGCATCAAAACTCTGCCTGGGATAACTTTGAAAAGCCTCTAGGATGTTGCCAATAACAGTGTCTTGTTGGTATTCTGAGTGGCCTATAAAGTAGGACAGACCTTTTAAATTTCACCCTGTTGCTAGGGTCCAAAATGGATGATCTGAACTAAACTTTGGGGAAGCAATTGTCAAGGGATTTGCTAAAGCTATTGCCTGCAAGGTGAGTTGGGCTGTATATTCTGAACTGAACTAGCATGGAGAGACTGCCTACACAGTGAAGCTGATATAGCCTGTGAGCCCTGTCAGTAATTGTTAAGATCATTTGCAGAAAGTACTGCTAAGAGGAAGCTAGGCTTTATGGCAGTGTGGAACAGAACTAATGTTGGGAGACTTTGATACTTATCTGAGAAAGCAAGTCAGGCTCATTTTTCTGTGAATGCTGTGAAAGTGAATTGTCAAAGCTATTTTATTTACATTCTGAACAGTGATTGGGCTATTTGCTTTGAAGGCCCACCAGAGGTCCCATGGTTCAAATCCCTGCTATATTGCCACAATTCACCATTGTTTTGTCTCCATCAGGATGAAATAATCCAGGCAACCCAGTCCACCGAATCCATCTAATCTTACTACGCATTTGTGACAATTCACTGAGTCAAGACAGCATGTGTCTCATCTCCAAATCCCACGATTATCACTTGCAAATGAAATCAGTACCCATTTCTACCCTTAAGGGGATTTTATGTAGGGCTTATCTACCTAATATACATTAGGGAGTTTAAACAAAAAGACTATGTGAGTCTGTATACCAAGCATAGATTAGCTGTCTTGGGTATAGAATGCTTTCTTCATATTAAATTACAATTGCAGAAAAAGTAGAATGCCAGTATGAAAATGGGATGAACCAGAAGCCCATGAGGATAAATCAACTAAATTGCTTTTGAGCATCAACCCACATGGGTTTATTGCTCGTAATAAACTTAATGAGGGTTTTTTTGGTTTGGTTTTTTTTAACTTTAATCACCACATTTTGTTTTCAACCAACTGGATTGAACAATTTGAGGATTTTGTGAGGGTTGCTATCCTGTTGACGATCTGTTTACTCCTCCAGTTGCCAGAGCTGCTATTCATTTGATGCCTGTACATATTTTTACCATGCCTTTAATATTGACAACCAGTCAGTGTTACAAATGACTGCAACAACAGTTTTCATTTTGTAACTGAAAGAAGTGTTCTGTAAGTTTGTAAATTACATTAAATTTAAATAATTGCATTCAACCTACTTCAGCATTGGTGCCTGGATTGCAAGGATCATCTATCTATATTCAGCATACCAGTCACCCTATGTGTAGCTGATTCTATTCTGCTTGTCAATGAAGAAAGTGATATTCCTTATTTGTAAGAGAGATTATCCTTTGCAGGATAAATCAGCCATACAATTCCTCCCTCCCTCCCTCCCATTAGGGTTGAAATTTTTCTAAGCTATGGAATAGAGTTGAAGAGGAGCATCATCGATCACAAAGCACTCGCACATGGTCTAGTTTTTCTAGACTTGGGCTTTGGGAGAGCAGATACGATTTGGTGCTGTCAGCAGTAACAACCATCTATATGTGGCTGATTTAGCCTGTTGAAGGAGAACCCCTATTACAGATAAATAACCGTATTTCCCTGTTTGGCCTAATACACAAAGTCTATCTTTGTTTACTAGTCTTTCACCAACTCTCATGTATATATTTTGGCTGTTTGACTGTGAGCTATAAATGTGTATATATATATATATTTTTTTTTTTTTACCTTTCAGCATCTCTGCTTTAGTTTGCTTTCTAATCACAAACCCACAAAACAGATTAAATAGTCAAGTGCTGAAGGGCTGATAAGATTTCTTTTATTTTACAAGCATTGACAGCTCTGAAGAGCCAGTCTATGAGAGCTTGGAGGAGTTCCATGTGTTTGTTCTTGCCCACGTGCTGAAGAGGCCAATTGTGGTTGTGGCAGACACCATGTTGAGAGATTCTGGGGGAGAAGGTAAGGTGATAAAATGCCATGGTCATTCATACCATCAGTGGATTTTTCTTTATTAACACTGACAGTATGCTCTTTCTCTAAAATGCTGAGGATATATTTTCGCTTATTTCATAGAATGTTTTGAAGCTTGCCTGTTCTGCAAGGTGCAAAGTACCAGTTTGCCTTTTTGCTAAGTTAATACTAGAAAGTTTAATAGAGTAAGCCAAGAAATTACATACTATCTTTAAATACATATTTTTATGCATGTTCAAATTGAGCCAAAGTTATATGTATATTTTTTATTTTTTCATAGCATTTGCTCCAATACCTTTTGGAGGCATCTATCTTCCTCTTGAAGTCCCAGCGAACAAATGCCATCAGTCTCCACTTGTCTTAGCCTATGATCAAGCCCATTTCTCTGCACTAGTGTCCATGGAGCAGAAGGAACCCACAGGCGAGCAAGGTACAACTAGTTTGAACTAAAAGTTTTGTTAAACCCTTACACTAATTGTCACCTTGTCCTTGTAGCAGTTAGGTGTGTTTCACTTAAGTGTAGCTCTTTTGGCAGGGCCTCCTGAGCATGCATGGGAGTTCTTGTGCTGACAACTGTTTTCCCTGTTCTGCTAGACCTTATTGATGGGTGCAGCCTTGGCATGAAGAGCTGGGGCTGTGTCCTACAAAGGCCAGCAGGAGTCCCAGGGTCCCACCAGCCAAAAGAGAGCTGTAGCCGGAAAAGGCTGGTGGGAGGATCCGGGCAGTTAGAGCAGGACTATGGCCTGAAGAGGCAGGTGATGCTGAAAGATGGAGCCTAAGAGAAGGGGCAGATTTAGACTCTGGAGTAATTTGAGGAAATATTTCTTTACGGAAAGAGTGGTAGATGACAGGAATAGTCTCCCAGTGGAGGTGGTAGAGATGACTGTATCTGAATTCAAGAAATCATGGAACCAGAGACACAGGATCTCTCTAAGGGGGGAAAAAAGACTGTAAAGCTTATTAGTTGGTATGGAAGGGCAGACTGGATAGTCCACAGGAAAAAAACACACTTTCTCACTAAAAACAGGCAGCAAAGGAGGCAAGAAGTAAAACTAACGGTCCTTTATTAAGACCCCAACACCGCCGCATTTCTGCCGAGCCTTCGTCAGGGGAAACCTCAAAGAGAACAGTTGCACAAATAAAATACATACAAATCATAGAAGTATAAACATAATAATAAATAATAACTTAGAGACGCGTGTTAAAATAAAAATATACTTGTTTAAAATTCATCCAAAGACTATAGAAAGAAAAATCAATCAAATGTTATAAAACAAAATTATTAATAACCACTAAATGAAAATAAAAAGTAAATCAAATCATATATAGATAAATAGTTCATACTTTGTGCTGATGTTTGTCCGACAGCAGATATCCCTTACAGCCAATTGTGATAAAGGAAATGGTTCAGAATATATATGTGCTTTTGTATTTTGCACCGAAATATAAAATAACCCCACGAGTGCTACGGGAAGGGGAGGGTAAAATAACCATAGAGAACCTACTTGTAAGTTACAGGACAAGAAAATTGATGGCACTTTTGAAAGACAAAAGCATGAGCACTACTCTGTAATATGAAAAGTGGGAGACCATAAAAACAAGATACTCAGTCGATGTTGAAATAAAAACAGAAAAACATCAAACATAGGATCCATTAAAAATGAGAAAGGAAATGTCAGACGTCCTAGGAGACCACCACTGATGTTAAATTAAATATATAAAGGAGGGGGGCCATGGACAGACATACGTAAATAAAACAAATTAAGAAGAGCCACCGATACCTAGATTACAGCTTATTGAATAGCTAGGCTCTGTATGACAGCAAGTTCATAATAGTGTACCTCAAAAGAGGAATGAAGAACTAAAAGCAATAAGGTACAAAACTTCATGCATCCCGATGTCTTGTGTTAGCTTCTCATGTGGATACTCATACATTGTTTCTTCAAATCTTTTTATATGTGGCTACTTTGTTTCACAGAACATTAGAGGAAACACTTTTACCAGGAGCCATACATGTCAAGATTTCTCATATAGAAAATGAAAGCATAATTCTTTATCATCCCTCCAGTCTAGTCCCGAACATCTAGGGTTTTGCACCTCCTCCCGCAGCATTGGAGACTGAGCATGTCACTCTTTTGGTGACACCGTATATCTAGTCCAGGGTCCGCCGCCACAGCTCCAGTAGTCTGTCTCCATGCAGCAGAGGAGGTGTGAGCCCTAGAGGTTCGGGGCTCACTGGAGAAATAATTAAGCATCAGGGTAGATAGGTAGAACTCATTGTAAAGAAAACAAAAAGTAATACCTCTTTAAATTGGCGATTTGAGTTCCAAGTGAATTTTGAGAGGAAGAAGTGCTGCTCTGGCTGCCCCCCTTCTCCCCCCTCCCTGAAGCAGTAACTGTGCAGGGGAGAGTGAGGGAGTCGTCGTAGGGGCCTCCTACTTCTGATCCCCTGATCGGGTGTGAGACAGTTGAGGTGAGACCCGTGGGGCATATTGACTGAACGGCCCGGCGTCTGCCGCAGCTTAGTCGGCCACGGGCCGAAGCGGGTGAAGCGCTGTCACATGGAGCGTCTGTCTCTTGATCCGCAGGCTTCGGCGGTCTAGGCGGCAGCTGATGACCGGCGGAAAGGTAAGTGCTGGCAGTCAAGAGCTCACTCGCGGGCGAGTGCAGTTAGCTCAGCGGTAGGAGAGGCCGGGCCCAGACAGCATGTCTGAAGCGCAGGAAACTGGGGCAGTGTAAGAGTGTTTCCCGCTGTCCTCCGGTTGGTGCTTGCACAGGGCATTAACGATTTTCAGGGCCAGTAGCAGGGAATTAGTGTAGATTTAAAAAAAAAAAATTTTTTTGTTTTACAGTTTTTGTATTGTACGGCCTCCAGATGCCTTCTAAGCCTATGTGTCTGATGTGTGGGGTCAGAAGGGGATCTGTTTCGGAGGCAGGGGTGTGTAGGGGCTGTGCACAGGAGGCGGTGGCAGTGCAGGTGACAGAGGACAGTGGGTCCGGAGAAGTAGGGGGGCAGACGGGGGTCAGTTGAGGTTTTAGACCTGTCGGGACCTCCTATGGAGCCGGTGCTGGGAACGTCCGGGGCTCCGGATACCCTCTCGGTCCAGCCCTCGTTGCAAGGGTGGTTGGCGCTATTTTTTCACAGGACTTTATGGTGCTGCTACAGCAGGCCCTGGGGAGGGTCTGGAGGTGGGGTACCAGAGTCTGTGGGTTGGTGGAGCGATCGGGGCAAAGAGATCAGCGGCTCCGCTGAGAGGAGGTCCGGGTAGCGTGCCACTTAAAAAGCCCAGGCTGGCCTCAGGTAAGGATGAGCCAGGGGTAGGCCTGGAGGAGTAGTCAGAGTCTATGGATGACTCAGAGTTAGAGCAGGACCTAGAAGAAGGCGAGATACCAGAGCAGGAGGATCAGGCAAGGGTGGTCCGGGTATTCCGACGGGAGGAACTGTTAGCGTTAATCTCAGAGACGCTGAAGGCCTTGAACATGCCAGTTTCAGGCCAGGTGGAGGATTCTGCTCTGGAGGATCTTTTATTGCTGGCGGTACGGAAGACCCAAAGGGCGTTCCCAATACATAGAGTATTCAAGGAAATGATTCAGGAAGAGTGGGACACGCCGGAGGCGAGCCTGAAGGGCTCTAGAGTGGCGTGCCTATACCTGTTGCAGGAACCGGATAAGGATCTGTTTAAGTCGCCTAAAGTTGATGCAGCAGTTTCAGCGTTACAAAGAAAACCACGATTCCAGTGGAAGGGAGTGCCACTCTTAAGGATACTCAGGATAGGAGGTTGAATACCTTGTTAAAGCAGGTTTTTGAGGTTAATGCGCTATCCATGCAGGCGTCAATTTGTGGAGCATGGGTGGCAAGGGCATGCCTTCGATGGTCCCAGGGAATCAAGTGGTCACAGGAGGAGGCGGTCGAAGAAGCAGCCCGCTTGGAGTCGGGGGCGGCGTATTTAGTGGATATTCAATATGATCTTATCTGAAGACTTTCAAACAGTATGGCATCCGTGGTGGTGGCACGGAGGTACCTCTGGCTGTGCAATTGGGTGGCGAATGGGGCCTCTAAGGCTAGGTTAGGTAAGCTTCTCTTTGGAGAAGATTGTTGGTCAAGGACCTAGGAGAGTCTAAAGGAGGGAGATTGCCGGAAGATAAGCAGAAGCAGAGTCGGCCAGTAGTGCCTTCCAGAAATCAGCAAAGGGAGTTTCGGAGATTTCGGCAGTCGCGATTGCCTCAGTTTCAGAGAGGGTGGTTGCAGTTTAGATCGCAGGGGATTTGGGGTTTTGGAGGAGCAGGCAGAGGCTTTGGAACTTCCTCTTCCCCGAATATCAAAAAATCGCAATGAAGCGAGGGGGGGGGGGGGGCCCAGGCAGGGTTGGTGCCCGTAGGGGGGCGTTAAGAGAATTTTTCCCTGCCTTGGTCCGAATTACCTTGGATCGGTGGGTATTGGAAGTCATTCAGAAAAGAAATGCGCTCGAATTCCAAAGGCCGGTGGTCGACGCTTTTGTGCAATCTCCCTGCAGGACGAAGTCAAGGTTGATGGCAGTTCGCGAAACTGTGGAAAGGCTGCTAGCACTAAAGTCAGTGGTGCTGGTACTGGCAGGCCAACGAGGAGGCAGTCGGTACTCAATATATTTCATGGTGCCAAAAAAGGAGGGAACCCTGAGACCGATTCTGGACCTAAAGAGGGTGAACAGATGTCTCAGGGTGTCGCATTTTTGTATTGAAACACTGCGTTCGGTCATCGTGGCGGTTCGGCAAGGAGAATTCCTCATGTCGCTAGATCTTTCAGAGGCATACCTTCACATACCCATTCGATTGGAACATCAAAGGTTTCTGTGGTTTGCAGTGCCCATGGGGCATTTTCAGTTTTAGGCGATGCCGTTTGGTTTGGCGACAGCTCCCAGAACGTTCACCAAACTAATGGTGGTAGTGGCAGCGGCTTTGCGCAAGGAAGGGGTGTTGGTTCATCCATACCTGGATGATTGGCTAATTCGGGCAAAGTCGAGGAGCGAAAGCGAACAGGCCACCCGCAGAGTGGTGCAGGTCCTGCAGGCTCTCGGGTGGGTGGTAAATTTGACAAAGAGCAAGTTGGTCTCGTCGCAGGAATTAGAGTATTTGGGAGCTTGCTTCGACACGAACTGCGGGAGAGTGTTTCTGCCCAGTCTCAGGGCACGGAAGTTGAGGCAACGGATAAAGGCTTTTGTGAAGAAACGAGCTCCGTCGGTGTGGCACTACTTGCAGCTACTGGGGACAATGGCGGCTATGATAGAGTTGGTGCCATGGGCCAGAGCGCACATGAGACCGCTGCAGAGAGCACGTCTCAGATGATGGTCCCATCAGTCGGATCAGTTGTCCCAGAAGCTGATCTGTCCTTCAGAGGTACGACAATCTCTGCAGTGGTAGCTGGTGTGGGGCTGTCTAGAGAAGGGAATGCCCCTCGAATCCCCGGAATGGAGACCGTTGATGGATGCCAGTCTGTTCGGCTGGGGGGCCCACTTCAAGAGGCAGTATGCCCAAGGTCAGTGGACGAACCGGGAGAGGGCTTGGTCAATAAACAGGTTGGAGTTGCGGGCAGTTACTCTGGCACTGAATGCCTTTCAGCAGCTCCTGCAAGGCAAAGTGATTCGGGTGCTGTCAGACAACACCATCGCGGTGGCATACATCAACCGGCAAGGCGGTACCAGCAGTGTGGCTCTTGGAGGAAGCGGAGGAGCTTCTGAGCTGGGCTGAGTTAAATTTGGAAGCATTATTGGCAGCACATGTAGCAGGAGTGGACATTGTGACGGCAGATTTCTTGAGTCGAGTCAAAGTAGATCCAGGAGAGTGGAGTCTCAATCAAGAGATGTTCGACTTGCTGGTGAATCACTGGGGCAATCTGGTGATGGACCTCATGGTGTCGTTCGTATCTGCGAAGGTCTGCAGGTTTTACAGCAGATGAAGAGCGAATGTCCGAAGGCCTGGATGCGCTGATACAAAAATGGCTGGAGGAGAAGCCCTTGTATGTATTCCCGCCGTGGGCTTTAATAGGTCGAGTTCTACAGAGAATAGAACGGCACAAAGGTCCGGTGATCCTAATCGTGCCAGATTGGCCAAGGAGGCCATGGTATGCAGAGCTGGTGTGTATGCTAGTAGTGGATCCGTGGCGCTTGCTGGTCAGGAGGGCCCTGTTAGTGCAGGGGCCATTAAGTATGCCTCAGGTCGATCGATTCTCACTTATGGCTTGGCTCTTGAAAGGGCAAGGTTGAGGTCTAAGGGCTACTCGGCCGCGGTGATTTCTACGTTACTGAAGTCCAGATGGAGATCTACATCGGTGGCGTATATCAGGGTCTGGCAGTTGTTTGAGTCGTGGTGTGTGGCGAAGCAGGTGAAGGCGTTGAGCTCCTCCATTCCGCAGATTTTGTCCTTTCTGCAGGATGGCTTTGATAAAGGACTGCCGGCGGTATCCCTGAGAATGCAGTTGGTGGCACTTTCCTGCTTTAGGGGGAAGGTACAGGGGATGATGCTGGGGGCGCATCCGGATGTTAAGAGATTTTTACGGGTGGCGACTTTGATTAGACCGCCTACCAGGGCCTCGGTACCAGTCTGAGATCTTAACCTGGTGCTGGAGGCTTTGGTGAGAGAGCTGTTTGAGCCATTAGCGAAGACGACGTTGAAGTATTTGTCTCTTAAGGTGGTATTTTTGGTGGCTATATCGTTGGCGAGGCCTATTTTGGAATTGCAGGCTTTATCATATAGAGAGCCTTTTTTGACTTTTGATAGCAAGAAGGTGGTTTTGAGGACGGTGCCTTCCTTTTTGCCTAAGGTAGTCTCGGCATTTCATGTGAACCAGGTGTTCTCTTTGCCAGTGTTTGAAGGTGCGAGCAAGGATGCATCGAGCAGGAGGCTTCATTGATTGGATGTTGGCAGAGCGCTGAAGTATTTGCAGAGAATGTCGTTGATCGCAAGACAGACTGTTTGTGGTATTTGTGGGTCCGAAGCAAGGTGAGCCGGCGTCGAAGTCGTCCATTACGCGGTGGATTAAGGAAGCGATTGCGGCGGCATATATTTTCAAGAACAAGAGAGATCCGAAAGGTTTAAAAGCGCATTCGACTAGGGCTCAGGTGGCTTCCTGGGCAGAGTTTAGCTTAGTGCCAGCAGTGGAAATTTGCAGGGCAGCGACGTGGTCGTCCTTGCATACTTTTGTGAAGCATTATAGAATTGACATTCAGGTGGAAGGTGACTCTAGGTTTGGATCAGCGGTGCTACAGGCTGGTCTGGCTGGGCCCTCCCGTTGAAGTGATAACTGCTCTGTTACATCCCTAGATGTTCGAGACTAGACTGGAGGGACGATAAGGAAGATGAAATTAGACTTATCTGCTAATTGTAGTTCCTTGAGTAACTCCAGTCTAATCCCGCTTCCCTCCCCTGATGAGGTGGACCAGACCGCAGCCTGTAGCACGGTAAGAATGGCCAATGGACTGGTAAGAAGATTTGTTGGGCAGCAGTACTTTGGGGGGGGGGGGGAGCAGGGATGAGTGAAGTGTGTTCGTGTAGTACTCTAGGCTTTCTGAGAGGCCAGGGGAGAAGGAGTTAGCAGGCCTAGGCACTGCTTTACAAGGGAGTTAACAGCACAGGGCATTGTTAGCTCTTTAAATTGTTTGCTTGAGTTAGGTTTGCAGAGGTTTCAAGTTTAAGGATATTTACAGATGTACTTACTTACTGCTCTGGTGAGTCTGCTTTGTCAGTAGATTACTAGAGCTGTGGGGGCAGACCCTGGACTAGATATACGGTGTCGCCAAAAGAGTGACATGCTCAGTCTCCATTGCTGCGGGAGGAGGTGCAAAACCCTAGATATTCGGGACTAGACTGGAGTTAATCAAGGAACTACAATTAGCAGGTAAGTCTAATTACATCTTATCTAAATTATCCATATAACTGGCAGGCACATAGGCAAAAACGGCACCCTCAATAGTATGGCGACATTGTTGCATCTCAAGTCTACTTAACATATTTTGAGGACAAAATAATATGGTAAATAAAATCTGTACCATATGAACCGGTTAATCGATACTCATTTTGTGTGAAAAAATAACTTGCAGGCATACAAAAAGAGGAGGACTCAAAATCATGACTACAAAATTTCAAAACCATATTGTGCATCTCAAGTCTGCTCATCTTGGGTATTGTGGGGACAAAGCAATTGTAACAAATTGTATGAATAAGCTGACGAGCAATGCACACTTTAGGTCTATAATAAGATAAATCCTATTAGGGTATTAGAGAGAATCTGCACTATTGATGAATAGCAAGTGAAAATTACACAAATACAAATTGAAAGAAACCAAAGAAAAGGAGAACTTGCCTGAATAGCGTCCAAGAAGATCAACTAATCTGGAGTAGCACGTAAATGGATGTGGACGCCGACCTCTGAACTATTAGAGTGCTGCTTTTTGGCTCCAAAGCAGCCTAAGGTAGAATGGAATAGAAGGAAAAAGTAGATGACTCTATGAACATGTCAGTCTCAATTATCTCAGAGAGATTTAATAATATCATACATTGATGCCAAATTAACTCTTAGCTTGTAAAGCAGTGAAAACCTTATTTTAAAAAAGCATGAATCAACTGAACGCCATATGTCCAATGGTTGTAAATTGCTCCCTTCATTTAAAACCGTAAATGTAAAACTCATTGGAAACATTATGAAAGGGAATGATGAAATTAGAAATAGTGAAAACGTTCTAAGTAAAAATCTCAATGTAAGAAGACCACAGAAATATAAAAACCATGCACAAAATCAAAACCATGTATCCCTTTATGAAGATTATAGGAAGAATATATTCAAATCATTAAGAATCTTAAATGCATAATGTTGAAGGTCCACACAATGAATAGACTGGATGCTGCACATCCAACGATAGCAAATCACTCCCATTATATATAAATATAAAACTCCTCAAACGCTGTAGAACTAAAGAAACAATAAGGGTAAAAAAATCCCTATAAAAAGGGAAGATGCAGATGTATGAGTCATACGCAAAATGAAGAACATGTATTTCACCATGGAGAGTATAAGGAAAAAAAAACCTACTAATAGGCTTCTTAGAAACCACAAAAAAAGAGGGGAGGTAAAAGCCAATTGATATATAAAATATGGATTAAAATTCAGGCCACAACAAATATGTCTTTGCTATTCCAGTCTGCTTGATTTTCTTGGATGCTTTTCTTTAGTTTCTTTCAATTTGCATTAGTGTAGTTTTCACTCGCTAATCATCAATAGTGCAGATTCCCTCTAATATCCTGATAGGATTTACCTTTTTATTATAGACTTAAAATGAGCATTATTTGGTCATCGGATCGTATGGTGGCGTAGCGCTTGAGCTCCGCCACCAAAGCCTGTGAAAGGAGGGAAAGCACTGTAAAGTGGGCGGAATGTGAGGAGGATATAAGAAGTATTCACCAAGAGGCAGGAGAAGGAGATGGGGATCGCGGTCCATCCTGAAAGCGGAATGAGCAGCTGATCGGGGCAGTGGGAGGCTGATCAACGCGGCGGAGCACAGAGCGGCGAAGAGAGGGGAGATCATGAGTGCCAGAGCCGCCGTACACTGTGCTGATGCAGCAGCGAGTGTGAAAGCCTGGCCGGTCAGACACAGGCATAAAAACAGCGGCCCGCACCAGAGCAGCACGTGCAGGAGACGTGGAGGGCCTGTTAGAGAGGACACGTGGCAGAGTGGTGTGAGGGCCGGAGGAGACGCGGAGCGCAAGACTGTGGCAGGCAGAGTGGTGAGTGACACTGGAGCAGGAAGGAGGCTGCAGCTGAGAAACGGCAGCGGACCGGGAGTGGAAAAGGGGGCAGTGAAGAGCTCCGATCTGGAACGGAGGGGAAGACGAGTCTCGTCGGAGCAAAGAACAGTCGGGCCAGCACTACCGACAGCACATATAGCGAAACACCAGCAGAGTAAGTGCAACGTGAGCATCCAGGACTCTTTAAACAGGAGAGTAATATGAAGTATTGAAGACAGAATAGAAGTATAGATTAAATAAAGGGTAGGAAACCTTATTTAAAGATGGAGCAGAAGGATAGCTAAAAGAAGCCCTGCACTGTAGGGGGACAGAAGGAGAGTATTGAAGCTCAAAGTGCATAACGCTTCAAGGATCCAAGATTACAAATGGATAAATCAAAAGGAGGATTGTCAGCCAAGAAAAAATTGGCAGAATTTAGTTCCTCATATGTGGCCTCAAGAGGAGGGAAGGAGGGGGAGAAGGAAGGTAAAATGGCAGCGGAGCGAGGGTCCAAGCAGGAGAAGGAGATGACGGGTGCTTGGAGCCCAGGAGTAGCAGACCTGATCAAGATGTGGTTAACAGAATTGAAAGAGGACCTCAAAGTTGAGATCAGTGGAGTTTAAAATGAATTAAAAGA
The DNA here is from genome assembly GCA_033557465.1 of Ichthyophis bannanicus. Lineage (NCBI taxonomy): Eukaryota > Metazoa > Chordata > Amphibia > Gymnophiona > Ichthyophiidae > Ichthyophis > Ichthyophis bannanicus. Next base: position 41,280,363 of record CM066048.1, on the reverse strand, counting down.
AACAATACAGTCTTTGAGACATGACCTAGTGGACCTGGGGGCTCGAGTAGAAGAAGCATAGAATCAGTTGGGACAGCAGGGAGAAGTAATGGACAAAATACAAAAAGGATGGGCGTAATTAAAGCGGGGCCAAGAGGAGCTGAAGATGAAAGCAGAGGATCTGGAAGACAGATCCAGACAATGTAATATACGGCTACGGGGTGTCCCAGAGGATCCTAAATATAAGAACTGTGATAAAGTTGTGACTAAAGTATTTGAATATCTGTTACAAACTGCAGATCAAGAGTAGGGAGGAACGAGAGAGTCACTGCAAATTGAGTGAGCTCACAGAGTTCTGGGGCCTATAAGAGACAGTCGCCCAAGAGACATTGTGGTGTGTATGAACTCCTTCAAAACTAAAGAGCGTATTTTGAGGACTGCCAGAAAACTGAAGCACTTCAAATGGGACGAGCATGAGTTGGAACTGTTCCAGGATTTGTCTTCAGGCACGCTACAGTGACGAAGAGAGCTGAAAGAGGTGATGGCCTATTTGAGGAGAGAAGATGAGATATAAGTGGATGTACCCTTTTGGTCTGCTGATCACAGTGAAAGGGATGTTGAGATGCATAGGGACAAGTGAGGAAGCATGGCGAGCGCTCAGAACTGGGACTGACCAACCTCCCGGATGGTGCAGGTGGACAAGCTAGAACAACCACCAGCACGGCAACTAAATTGAGGCAGGGTAGCTCGAGTTGCCAAAGAATACCAGCAGATGGAAGGAGGCTGGCAAGACTGAGTAAAGGAAGTCCTGGAGAGCAAGTGATGGAGAAGGGGACCGGCTGAGGAAGAGGACACTGACAAGTGGTGTTAAAATAAAAAAAATAAAAAAAAAAAAAGAACCCCTATAGGGGAAATAGTGATGGACGTTGTTAACTGCTTTGTAAGGGGATGGGGTCTGGGGGTTAGAGACACGGGGTGGAAGAGGGGGAGGAGGGGCAGGGAAGGGGGGGACAGGGGTGCAGGTGGTAAGGGGAAGGAGAAGATCAGTCTACATAGTGAAAGGAAACTTGTCTGTACAGGGCTGTGTATACAGTCATGGTACTTAATAACTCTTTCTGAGGGCTTTTAGTAATATGTTAACACCACAGACATTCCAGTGCTTATTACTCAGCAACAACCTTGAAAGACTACTGAAATAACTAGGCTGAACTTTCCTAAAACAAAGACACTAGGTTTGTTATGAAAAAGATAGTGCAGGGAGAAGTTAGTTGTTCAGTCTCGCAGTCTCGATTCAGAGATATCAAAACTGCAAGTATTAGAATTATTGTTTAAGAAGTTATGTCTGGGAATACATGTATGTCACCTCATGATGACCTATGCTAATAAGAACTGACCTATGACGTAGAGATATAGAGATGCACGTTATGAATATACGTGATGCTTGACGTAGAAAAATAAGATGGAAATTATGCTGTGTAATGGAATATTTACCTATAAATAAAATGGCTGAAGGCTGTGATGGCAGAGTAAACGAGATGCTAACTTGGTTTGCTCTCCCAAAGCTTTGGTGGTTTTTATAATACAAGTGTGTGTTGTATATTATTAACCATGCTTGCTTCCTTCTCATTGCTTTGTGTGTGGACATCCGTTACCCAAGAGCCCTGGTGAATTTCCGGTGAGCGGAGGTGCAGAGTACACTTTCACATAGGGGGGTGAGATGGGGATGAGCTAATGGGTATGGTAATCAGGAAGGAAGGGATAGCCCTAGGGGAGGTGGACAGAGAAGAGGGGGAGGTGGAATAGAGGGATAGGGACAGGCGGAGGTCTGATATTCACTAGGAACGGAAGTCTAGTCTCCCTTGAGGAGGCAAGGGGAAGAAGGGGGGAGAGTGGGGGGGAGGGGCTCGGGGTAAAAAGAGGAGGGAAGAAGCAAATCAAAGGGAGAGGGGATGAGAGGGGAGGGTGGGGGGAGGGGGAAGATGTGGGGCAGAAAAGGAAGGAGACTTTAAAATTTCAAGTTAAGCTAAAAGTAGTAACAGTAAACGTTAAAGAACTTAATTTGTCATTTAAACGGCAGAAACTACAAAGAAATAACACGTCAAAAGGCATCGTTATTGCTCATACAGGAAACACATTTAACACGGGCAACAGAACACATGGTAAGGGGTATGGAACATGTCTGTATGCATCACAGTGGGGAAAAAAAGAAAGGAGGAGTGGCAGTCTTCATAGCCTCCAAACTTAAAATGGAGGTACAGAAAATAATTAGAGATAAAGAAGGGTGATATATATTGTTACGTTTAAGAATCAGGAATGAATGGTACTGTATAATGAATGTCTATGCACCAACAGGGGGGCAAAAAGAATATTGGACAAAACTAAATGAGATGGGGAAATTAGGGGATGGAAAACTCATTTGTGGGGGTGATTTCAATTTAACGTGGAACCCGGCCAGGGATGCAACGGGGAAAAGAGGGCAAAACAGCGGATAGGTGTAAATACCGTAATTTTGTGACACAGCACTGCTTGATCGATGCCTGGCGATTTCAACATCCCAGGAAAAGGCAGTTTTCATATTTCTCTCCTGTGCATGGCTCATATTCCAGAATATATGCTATTTGGGTAACAAAGGAGCTGGCGGGTAGGATTAAAGGGGCGGAAATGGATCCTATAACATGGTCAGACCACACATTAGTGGAGGTAAGGCTGACAATAGATGGGGAGGGAGGAGGGACGCAGTTTTGGAAGTTAAATGAATCTACTGGAGGATGAGAGGGTCAATAAGGAGATAGAGAGGGAGATGGGGGAATATTTTTGATTGAACGATAATGGCGAGGTGACCTGGGGTGGGGGGGATTTGGGATGGATATAAGGCAGTAGTGAGGGGAGTTCTCATTAAATGGGGGGGCACGTAAAAGGAGGGAGAGGGAGGAGAGAGAGGGAATTAAGAGAAAGATTAATAGAACTCGAAGCATTAGATGCACAAGATAGAAAAGGGACATATAGAGGCCAAGTATTGGCTGTTAGAGTGCAGATAAATGCTATGCAGGCAGAAATTATATGATACCATATGCAACTACTGAAACAGGATATTTTTGAAGGGGGAAACAAAGCAGGGTGATATATGGCAGAGAAGTTGAAACAAAGGAAATTGAGATCACAAATATTGAAAATTAGGGACAGGGAAGGGAAAGTAGTTCATAAAGATGGGGATATTCGGGAGGCCTTTAAAAGATATTATCAAGAGTTGTATGCGGCTCGAGCATCTCTGGATTTGGAAAGAATACAAAGTAATTTAGAGTCTATAAAGCTACCAAAGTTGGTGGAGGAGGAACAAGAGCAGTTAAATAAAGCCATAAAGATAGAAGAAGTCTTGCAAGTCATAAAACAGTTAAAAGTAGACAAAGCCCCGGGGTTAGATGGGCTTACAGTGAGGTTTTACAGAAAATACAGTGAGTTTTTAACTGTACCACTACTGAGGTGGTTCAGTTTACAACGGGAGGGGGGGTACTAGCAGATACCATGGGTTGGGCTGGGATCACAGTAATACATAAAGAAGGTAAGGATCGGGAAGAATGTTCCTCATATAGACCAATTTCATTGCTTAACTTAGATGCTAAACTATTAGCTACACGTTTAAATAGGATAGTCGGGAAATTGGTTCACAAAGACCAAGCGGGCTTTATTCCGGGGAGGCAGATGGCAGACAACATAAGAAAGACCTTAAATACTATATGGTCAGTGGGGCTAAGTAAAAAGGAGGCGTTGCTAATATCTTTAGATGCGGAAAAGGCGTTTGACCAGGTGTCCTGGCCTTTCCTCTTTCAGGTAATGGACAGAATGGGGTTGGGAGGAGAGTTCATGGGTTGGGTAAAAGCACTGTACCAGAACCCGAAAGCCTGCGTTCGGGTGAATGGAGCATATTCGGCATTCTTTGAGCAAGGGAGAGGGACGCGGCAAGGATGTCCACTGTCACCTCTTCTATTTGCGATATCAGTGGAGCCGTTTGCAGAGAGAGTGAGGGAAAGGGAGGACTTGAAGGGTATAATGATAGGAAAGACAGAATACAGAATGTCCTTGTTTGCAGATGATATCATACTGAGTGTGGTCAAACCAAGATGCTCTATACCAATGTTAATGTGGGAATTAGAAGAATATGGGAGGTTGTCGGGCTTCACTATAATTTGGACAAAATCTGAAATTTTGAATTTGTCACTAAAAGAGGAAGAGCAGGCGATCTTACAAAAGAAGTACCCATTTAGATGGGCCAAGGGGGCGATTAGGTATCTAGGGATCCAAATAAGCAATCGAGTGGAGGTATTGTATGACCTAAACTATATATAGCTATTTGGGCAGGTAGAAAGTTTGCTGGCTGGGTGGGGGCGGGGATATCTCTCCTGGTTTGGATGCATTGCAGCGGTAAAGATGGTGCTACTGCCCCGACTTCTGTTTTTGTTTCAAACTCTACTGATCCTGGTACCACGTCAAAAGCTAAAGCACTTACAAAGAAGCATTAATAGATTTATATGGCAAAATAAGAGCCTTAGGGTTGCTATGTCAATCCTCCAGAGAGCTAGGGGAGGGGGGGGGGGGGCTTGGGGTTCCCAATTTTAGCGAATACTATGTGTCAGAGCAACTGAAAACGCTTTATGAATGGCACAGAGAAAAACAGAAACATTGGGTTCAGATGGAAGAAGACTCCGTAAGGGGAGTTGGACTGGAAAAGATGGTATGGAGGAGAAGTAAAGCACCTGCAAATAGTGCCATTAATCCCTTCATAATACATATTTTGAATATTTGGAAACAAAATAGGAAAGTATTAGTACAAGACAAAGGATATATACAAGGGATGACATTAGAGGCATGTTTTGATAGGGGACGGGCCAGGTGTGATTCCCTTGCGAAGATGGGGGCAGCAGGGACTTGCACATGTTTCCCAGATAGTGGTTAAGGAGGGAATTAGGGATTTTGAGGGTATTAAGGATCTATATGGGTTATCTCATAATGATTATTACAGTTATATCCAGGTCAGCCACTTTGTGCGGCAGCAGAGAGTATGGAAGGACCTATGGCGTAACGGGGGGTGGTTTGAGGCCCTCTGCTCAGGATAATTAGGCCAAGAAGGAGCCTTGTCCAAGATCTATAAAGGGCTAATGGAGGGAGGAGAGGGCAAATTAGATTTTATGAAGAAATGGGAAGAGGACCTAGGAGTACAATGGAATGAAGAGAGATGGGACAGTAGCAGGAATATCTATAGCCACTCAAATAAAAGAAAACGCTTACAAAGTACTATACAGGTGGTGTTGGACACCGATACGGCAAAACAGAGCGGGGTTGGGGAGATCTGGTGCTGGAGAGGTTGCAAGGAGAGAAGGGAATATACAAGTGATAAAAATGAGAGAAATGTTGTGAGATAATAAGCATGAATAAATGAAGGAGGTAATGGGGGGGGGGGGGGGGGGAAGGGGAGAAGACTAGATAATATGCAATGTTGTAATAGATACCAGGGGATAACAGCAAGGTTGATTGTACATTTTTTTTTAACAATCTACTATGTTGGGCTAAGAAGTTTGTATTATATATGGAACAAATTTAATAAAAAGTTAAATGGAAAAAAAATGAGCATTGTTTGTCAGCTTATTTACACAATTTGTTACAATTGCTTTGTCCCAACAATACCCAAGATAAGCAGACATGAGATGCACAATATGGTTTTGAAATTTTGTAGTTAGGATTTTGGGTCCTTCTCTCTTTGTGTGCCTGCATGTTATTTTTTCAAACAAAATGAGTATTGATTAACCGGTTCATATGATATTGATTTTATTTACCATATTATTTTGTCTTCAAAATACATAAGTAGACTTGAGTTGCAACGATGCTACCAAAATATTGAGGATGCCATTTTTGCCTAAGTGCCTGCCAGTTAATTTAGATAATTATGCTTTCATTTTCAATATGAGCAATTTGACATGTATTGGTCCTGGTAAAAGTGTTTCTGCTAATGTTCTGCAAAACACAAAGCAGCCATGTATATAAAGATTTGAAGAGACATTTATGTATGAATATGCACATGAGATGCTAACACAAGACAGATCGGGATACATGAAGTTTTGTACCTTATTGCTTTTAGTTCTTCATTCCTCTTTTGAGGTACTGTGGTGAAGCAGCCGCTGAGGGCAGAAAAAAAAAGGGAAAACTGCCTTTTTTTTCTTTTACCCATAAAACTGCAGGCACTGAAAGGGTTAACACCAACACTAAAGGTAAAGATTTCTCACAGAGAAGTGCAGACCTAAGCACATGCCCTGTTCCCATGGAGATAGAGGGAGGAGAAGGGAGTGGTTTGGGGGCGGAGTCAAAGGGGATAGGACAGCCCCAAACATTTAGGAACGGAAGCTGCACTTATACAGCAGAGAAGGGGAGAGAGAAGGAGGACCCGTATGAGAGAGAGAGGACACAGACACAGAGGACACGAGGGTTCCAGGAAGGAAGGACAAACTCATGGAAACCCCTTGCACAGAAGCAATTGAGAACCAGGAGCAAAGAGCTGACAAGGCCAGTGGAAAGCTCAGGGGAGGAGTCCTCAGAGGAGGAAATATTCTCCAAGAGTTCATGGCTCAACTCTTCTCCTAGTAAGGAATCTATAAGGAGGAAAAGCAGCACTAATAAGGTGAGCCCTTTACAACGTTTGAAAGGCTTATTAGACAAAGAGGGTTTTTCCTGCCCTTCCCCCACAAGCTCACATACTGTTAAGGGTACCTGGGAGAAGCTCCTAAAGCAGGGGTCTCAAACACGTGGCCCGCGGGCCGCATGCGGCCCGCGAGAGAACGTTGTGCGGCCTGCGACGGAGGGAAACAAAAAAGCCTTGCTTCTGCTGCTGCCGTTGCTGCCGTGGCAGCGGCAGAATCGACTGTCAATTTTTTTTTTAAAAAAACTGGTTTCTGCTGCTCAAGCAGCAAAATCAGCTGTCCTGCGGCCGCGGCCCCTTCCTCTCTGCCCGGAGATCCCTGAGTGTGCTCCATCAGCAGGTGCTTTTCAAGCCGCGAAGAGAGTATTCCCCTCTCGCGAGGCTTTGAAAAGTGAATCGGCTTAAGCCGCGCGAGAGGGAAATACTCTCTTCGCGGCTTAAAAAGCACGCCGCTGATGAAGCACACTCAGGGCTCTCAGTGCAGAGGGGAAGGGGCCGCGGGACAGCTGATTTTCTGCTGCAGCAGCAGAAGCCTGGTGGTTTTTTTATTTACCTGGGGGGGGTGTAGGACTGGAAATGGGCTATTGGCAGGGGGGGTTATGACTGGAAATGGGCTATTGGCAGGGGGGGTTATGACTGGAAATGGGCTATTGGCAGGGGCTAGGACTGGAAATGGGCAGATGGGGGTTAGGACTGGAGGTGGGCTGATTGGGGGGTTAGGACTGGTAATGGCCTATGAGGGGAGAGTAAGACTGAAAATGGGGTGATGGGGGATAATACTGCAAGTGGGCTATGGGGGGGACTAGGACTGGTAATGGGCTATGGGGGGGTAAGACTGAAAATGGGGTGATGGGGGGTAAAACTGGAAGTGTGCTATGGGGAGGTTAGGACTGGTAATGGGCTATGGGGAGGTTACGACTGGTAATGGCCTATGGGGGGTCTAGGACTGGTAATGGGCTGGGGGGGTTGCTAGGACTGGAAATGGGCTGAGTGGAAGGGGGCTTGAACTGCAAATGGCTGATGGGGAGGGGGGCTTGGAATGGAAATGGGCTGTGAGGGGAGGGAGCTAGGATTGGAAATGGGCTGATGGGGGCTAGGATTGGAAATGGGCTGATGGTGAGGCTAGGATAGGACTGGAAATGGACTGATGCAGGGACTAGAAGGGAGCGGATGCTGGGTGGGGCTGGAACTAGAAGGGAGCTGATGTTGGGGGAGGATTAGAATGGGATGGAGCTGGGAAAGTGAAATGGAGAGGGGAAAAATATTTTGTCTGGGAGAGAAGACAAATCTACAATTGGCCAGGTATTGGGAGAGTAAGTGGGGATTGAGGATGGAGGGGTAAAATTTGAGTGGATGAAATAGGAATGAGGAAAGAGAAAAAGGAGAAAGATTAGTATGTTAAAGCAGATGTAGAGAGAGAATGGAAAAAAAACTAGGAGAGAAGAAAGGGCAAATGGACAGCAGACGATGGAGAGTTAGCAGAAGACATGAAGAAACCAGAAGAAAGTGGCTGGAACAATTGCAACTGAAAAAATGCACAAAAGGTAGAAAAATATCTCTTTATTTTGAATTTATTAACTGGAATATGTCAGCTCTGGGAAATGTGCATCATTAATGTTTGCGCTTTGTTTAGTACAATAGGAAATTAATTTATAGTTTTATTTCTACAGTGTTGTTGTACATTCCAAGTTTGGCTTTTGGGGTTCCCATTTAAATTATTGTCTTCCTGTTTCTAAATCTTTTAGTCTTTCTTTATCCATACTCATTAAAGAGGCATGTTTACTAAAAGTTAGTGTATGGTAACATTATGCAAATATTTATGCAAATGAGGCCCCGCGTCTTATGCGGCCCCCGGGTTACTTTACAAGTCCTCATTTGGCCCTCAAAGCAATTTGAGTTTGAGACCCCTGTCCTAAAGGCTGTGCAAGCTAGTGAGGCTTCTCAGGAAGATACCAGGGGAAACAGTGACCAAGAAGAGTCTAGTGTGGAGGATATGGACTTGGGAGACACTGTGGATTTAGACAATGTCTCAGACATGGAAATAAGCTGTGCAATCTGTGCTAAAGAAGTATAAAGGAACCAAATAGGGTTTGAAAGCAGAAAGAAACCCAGCTGGTCTTGATTACTGAATGCATCTGTGTTACCTCGTGCTAAGTAAAAGAACTGAAGGAAGAGTGTTATCTGGAATGAACCAGAGGTTCTTTTACCAGGACATTTTAAAGCCCATTACTTTTTAGCTGTGCTTTTAAAAGTAGCTGTCCTGTTTAAAGCTCCTTGGGAAGAAGCTGTGCTGAAAGTTTGTGTTATAATTGGGAAAGAATTCTATTGCTTGTGAAAGTATCTAAGTGGGCCAGGAAGTTTTGCTACACCTACTGTGAAGTAACAGAGGGTTGTATAGCGCCTCCTGGAGACCAGGAAACAGAATACTGCTGAAAATAGAGTTTTACTAGAAAGCAAGTTTAAAAGCTGTATCAAGCCAAGGACTGTATAATAGGCTTGTGTGCTGTTATTTGGAGAAGTATCCTGAATTTTGTTTTGGTCAACTTCAATCAATTCATGTCAAAGAATTGAACCGGTTAGGAAATCCTTGTTTCTAAAAATAAAGAAATATTTCCTGCGACCTTTGCACTTGGCTCTAATCCTTTCGGGGACACAACTACATGCTACTGGGCTAATTTCAACAAAGGACAATCGGCACCTCCCCTGTAGCCCTAGGCCACCGCCTGGCCACACGGGGGCGCGCCGACAGGACACTATTATGGATTTGCTGTCATACAGACGCTAGCTATTCAATAAGCTGTAATCTAGGTATCGGTGGCTTTTCTTAATTTGTTTTATCTGCACCTGTCACATGGCCCCTCCTTTATGCATTTAACAGCATCAGTGGTGGTCTCCTATGATGTCTATGACATTTCCATTCTTACTCTTCATTTTTATTTTAATGGACCCTATGTTTGATCCCTTTTTATTTCAACATAGATTGTCTTCTCCAGGACCAAGCAGGAAGTCAGTCCTCACATATGGGTGGCGTCGACGGAGCCCCCATGCAAAGCATTTCCCCAGCTTTCAAAGAAAGACTTTGGGAATGCAGGCACGCATGCGCAATCCCCTTCCCGCCCAAAGGTGCCATCTTGCTCAGTCGTCTTTTTTCCGCGGAGCCCTACGGATGCCTGTCCTTGTCGCCCGTGAAAAAAGTTGATTTTTCTGCGTTGGGTCGAGTTTTTTTCTTCGGTTCGACGTCGGTTCCTTTTCCGCCTGGACTCGGTACACCGGTGCCAAGCCCGGATCTCTTTTTTTGGTTTTTGTCCTTAGAGACTGCGTTCGCGCCTTTTCTCCAGGACCAAGCAGGAAGTCAGTCCTCACATATGGGTGACATCGACGTTGATGTAGCCCCCATGCGGAGCATTTCCCCAGCTTTCTAAGAAAGCCTTTGGGAATACACCCACGCATGCGCGGTCCCCTTCCTGCCTTGCTCAGTCTTTCTTTTTCCGTGGAGCCGGAAAAATTAGATTTTTTTTTTTCTGCGATTTTCGCTCTTTTTGTCGGGTTCGACGCCGGTTCCCCTTCCCGCCTGGGTTCGGTACGCCGGTATCGATCCGATCTCTATTTTTCAATTTTTTTGCCCTTCGTGGCACGCGTTCGCGCTCTTTTTTCTTTTTCCCTGGAGGACCGGTCTTTTGACCTCGCGGGGCCCTTTTTTCCCCGATGCCCTCCAGTGGTTTTAAAAAGTGTGATCGCTGTAAGAAGCTCATGTCTCTTACCGACACACACGACTGCTGCCTGCGTTGCCTCGGACCGGACCATGATCCCAAGGTCTGTGTCCCATGTGGAAAAATGTCCACCAAGGCACTCAGGAGCCGGCAGCATCAGGAGAGGATTTTTTCTGACTCTGCCTCCGGACGAGCCCGGACCTCGTCAGAGGCCTCGACGTCTCGGGAGTCTGACCCTGAGCTTCGTCGGGGTTCCTCTGAAAGGGGGTCCCTCAGTTGGGAGCATAAGAGGAAGAGAAAGCTCGTGAGGGCGGCATCGGACGAAGCCTCTGGTTCCTCGAAAGCCAGGTCTCTGACCCCTGACCGCTGCCACGGGCCTTTGGAGATGGAGAAGCCAACTAAAGTATCCTGTGTAGAGCTGGAGTCCATCAAGCACGTAAGTCCTGTTGTCCTCGGAGTCTCCTGAGCTGAGTCGGGGCCCGAGTCGCTGGCTGCTGAGTCTCCTGAGCTTGGACTCAGGCTGACAGCCTCGGAGTGCAGACTGTCTGCCTTCATGGATCAGCAGCGGGTGCTGATGGCCAGTCTGACTGGTGCATCTGCCCCGACCACCGGGACGTCGACATCTAAGTCGACCCCGGAGACAGCCGGTTCTCGAAGCCATGAAGGACTGAGTCCGGTCTCGGTCATGGTCTCCCTTGACCTCCCGTTCGGGACTGAGGGCGTCGACGCCGATGGCCCCGGCGTCGGGGCGGGTATTTCCAGAGCCCGTGCGGTCGGAGCCTCTCGACTCTTCTTCGGATGAGTCTGCGTGGGAGACGAAGGATGAGGAGTCCCCTGATACCTTTCGGACTCGGTGTGTCCCTTCGGACTCGCTGCAGTCCGAGCCCCGTAGTAGGTCCCCACCGGAGGACACCCGGTTCTCGGAGTTTGTCAGGGACATGGCCAAGGCTTTGAATGTCCCCATGGATCCCGAGGAGGAGCCTCGAGCCTAGGAGCTCGATGCCCTACAGTATGACTCTCCCCTGAGGGAGGCCTTTACTGTGCCGGTTCCTCCGATGCTAGAACGGCGCCTCTTCCGAATGTGGGAGGCACCGGCCTCGGTGCCGGTTTTGAGCAAGCGGATCGATTCCATGTATTGAGTCCGGAAGAGCCCTGGGTTCCAGAAGGCGCAGCTGCTGCACCATTCTATGGTTGTGGAATCGGCCATGCATCGTCTGAAAAGCCAGAAGATGCTTGCGGTGCCCCCCGGCAGGGAGGCTCGAAGCCTAGATGCCATCGGCAGAAAATACTTCCAGGGCTCGATGCTTGCTTGCCGTGTTCAGTCCTATCCAGCTGTACATGGGCATGTACTTGCGGGACCTGGCTAAGGAGATAGCCGGGTTCTCGGCTGGCCTCTCCGGGGAACCTTTGCAGAGGTTCCAGTCCTTGTCCTCGGGGATCTGAGAATGCTCCAAATTTATCTCCCGGGTGGCCTACGATGGCTTCGAGGCTTCTGCACGTTGTGATAAGGAAGCTTATCATAGCTCAGGAAGGAGCTATAGAAAAGGTGAAGTGACTCTGAACAAGCAACCTGTCAGTTCTGGTAGAAATAAGAAAACAGAATTTTCCCATAAAAGACTACCAGTCCCAGAACGCACCAGGTTTCCAACAGCCATTAGAGGAGCTGAAGTGGGGAAACGTGTGTTCAATCAGGAGGGCTATGAGGTAATCCCTAAGCACTCATCTCAAAGGGCAGGGCCTGATTCAGCACAGCTGCGCTGTATTAGGGGGGAGCACTCATCTAAGCAGAATAAGAGTAGAGTTTATTCTACAGATGACCATCTTCATGATCACCTTGGATATCCAGAGAATTGTCCTCAGTATCCTGAGAATCAGCTTGAGTTTGATCATCAGCTTCATCTGAAGGATCATCAGAAGCAGAAGCCAAACCGGACGGACAGAGAGAAAAAGAAACCCTCTGGAAGAAAGAGGAGAAAAGCCTTTGAGAGGTCTAGAAGAGTCCAAAGCAGTACGTATACTGGGAGGTATTCCAAGGGCCAGCATACACCATTGGACTGGGGAAAGCCAGAGGAATGGTGCTGCAGAGCTAGGAATCACCAGACGCTACCTGTGAGGGAGACGGCTGCACGTGGAAGGGACCCTAAGACCCGTGCCAGAAGGTATGTGAAGAGAGATCCAGTGTCCAGGGATCTGGATTGGAAGGCTGGACATAAGAACTGGACTACATACTGGCCAGGCTATATAGAGAGGAACTCTAGCAGCAATGGAAGCTCAGGTATGAACACTGATCTATGCCCTAGCTATAACCTTGAAAGACAGCAGGGAAACAAGTATTCTCCTGAAAATGCTCCATTGAGAGATTCATCTGTGCCAATCCATGATATTGAACCCATGCTTGTTGAACAAGGGGGAATAATAGCAGATGAGGATCCTGTTTATATGGACTGCTCTCTATCTAAACTCCGTTGGTAACTTTCTGTTATAAAGTACAGCAACCATCACAAAGAAATACAAATTTGTTCTTTAATCTACTCAGAAAAGCTCCTGAAGCAGGATTTGACCCACACAGTGGAAGGCAAGCCAGCTAAGGGGTTTCAGCTGGTAACTGCTAGCAATTAAGCCTTACCTAATTGCTTGTGAGCTAGGAGAGAATCACTTCTGTATCTATGTGGGAAGTAATCAGAAGTTAAAGTGAAAAGAACAGTTTGTTTCTTGCTTTGTGGCTTTTCATTTGTTGTTTTTCTGATTTTGACTTTGTTTTTCCAAGTTAACACTGAAAGCAAGTAACCTAATTTATGTGCTACCAAGCATATCTGTGTTGGGAGAAATAACCCCATAAATATCTTATTGGCTTTACCCAAGAGCACAACTAAATTATTGTCAGCAGCTGTGTCTGGTGTGAATGAACTACATTGCCCACAATACCTTGCAAATCATATAGAAATATGCACTTGCCAAGAGTGTGAAGATTCTCACCCAGGCAGCCGTCTGACAACGTGTAGCGGCAGCCGGCATCAGTGCTCGACGCCAGGCATGGCTACAGTCATAGGACCTCGAGCCATGGGTGCAGGACAAGTTGGTCGATGTCCCATGCCGGGATGAAAACCTCTTCAGCAAGCCCATGGCCGAAAAGGCCGCTGAGCTCGAGACTGAGACTCTGACAAGGACAAGGTTGTCCAGGAAAACCTCTGCCCCTTATAAGAAGAAGGGCTCGGGGAAAAAGACCTTTTACCCGAGGAAGGCATCTGCCTACAAACCTTTCCCTCATTATCAGGCCTCCCCAGCTCCCCAGCAGGGTCAGCAGGCCAAGGGGCAGGGACATGGGCCCCATAGGCAGAAAGCCTCCAGCTCCTTCTCCTACTCAGCAGGGAGGGGTTTTTTGACTCCCACTACATAGCCTCTCCACCTCTGCTGGCCCACCTCAGCACGGGGGGTCGGTTAGCCCTGTTTACCCACCAGTGGCCGTCCATCACAAAAGATGGTTGGGTACTGAGCATAGTCCGGAAGGGCTATCTGCTCCATTTCAATCAAGTACCCCCCTCCTACTTCCCAGGGGAGCCTCCAAGGCCTACTCTGCATCAGGAACTCCTTCTCCAGGAACTGCAAGGTCTTCTTCAAGACAGGGTGGTAGAGCCTGTACCTCCCCACCTGCTGGGGCAGGGCTTCTACTCCAGGTACTTTCTTGTGCCAAAGAGAACTGGAAGTCTCCGGCCCATTCTGGATTTGAGAAATCTCAACAAGTTCTTGGAAAAGGAAAAGTTCAAGATGCTTACTCTTGGAACACTGCTGCCCTACCTCCAGCAGGGAGATTGGCTATGCTCCTTAGATCTGAAGGATGCGTACACTCACATCCTCATTCATCCAGACCACAGAAAATACCTAAGGTTCGTGGTGGGAGGAAACCACTTTCAGTACAGGGTACTGCCCTTTGGCCTAACTTCCGCCCCACGGGTCTTCACAAAGTGCCTGGCGGTGGTGGCGGCCTACTTGAGAAACCAGGGTATTTTTGTCTTCCCCTACCTGGATGACTGGCTCATCGGGGGCAGACTCTCCAGGAGGCCAGGCATGTCACCCTCCGTACTGTCTCCCTCCTTCAGCAACTAGGCTTTGTCATAAACTTCGCAAAGTCCACTTTGCTCCCCTCCCAGAACCTAGAGTTCATAGGAGCACGGTTAGACTCCCTGCAAGCAAAGGCTTACTTGCCAGCAGACAGAGCGGGAAGGCTGATGGACTTGGCCAGCCAGTTCCTAAACAACTCACTGGTTTCCGCCAGACTCTGTCTAAGGCTTCTGGACCACATGGCATCAGCAGTACATGTGACTCCCAATGCTCGCCTGAATATGAGGCCTGCACAGTGGTGTCTCAGAACTCAGTTGGGGCAGGCTACAGGAAGCCTAAGAGACAAAGTAAGGGTGTCCAAACCATTCCTGAACTCCCTGCACTGGTGGCTACACCCCCCAAACCTTCTCCAGGGAATTCCTTTTCAGGTACCTTTTCCACTGTGGTACTCACAACCGATGCCTCCTTGCAGGGCTGGGGTGCACATTGTCTAGACAAGTGCACACAGGGCCTGTGGTCTCCATGGGAGGCCTCGCAACAAATCAATCTCCTGGAACTCAGGGCGATACTCTTAGCCCTCAAGGCCTTCTCTCACACCCTGGCCCACCAATCCATCTTGCTGCAGACAGACAACCAGGTGGCGATGTTCTATGTGAACAAACAAGGGGGCACGGGGTCCAGACTACTGTGTCAGGAGGCACAGGCCCTATGCTGTTTTGCACTTCGACACAATATGCTGCTCAAGGCAGTCTATCTTCCTGGCCACGAAAATTTCCTGGCAGACAGGTTGAGCAGGGTTCTACAGCCTCACGAATGACAACTGCACCCTTTGGTGGTTCAGAACATTTTTCTGACATGGGGACTTCCATCCATAGACCTCTTTGCCAGTCCCCTGAACCGGCAGCTGCCTCAGTTCTGCTCCAGGCAACCGCATCCCACGAGATTGGCAGCGGATGCCTTCCTGATTTCATGGTCCCAGGGCCTCCTGTATGCATTTCCTCCCACGCCCCTGGTGGCCCGAACCTTGTTCAAGATTCAAAGGGACAGGGCCTCGGTCATATTGGTAGCCCCCAGATGGCCGAGACAGCCCTGGTTCACGCTTCTGTTAGAGCTGGCGGTGGACATCCCACTCCCTCTGAGTGGAGGAGTGGCCTAGTGGTTGGGGCAAGGTACTTCAGGCCGGAAGGTCGGGGGTTCAAATCCCACTAGAGGACAGCAACCTTGGGCCGGAAGGACTGGGGTTTCTAGTCCCACAGGTGCTCCTTGTGGTCTTGGGCAAGCCACTTAACCCTCCATAGCCCATGTTCCCTGTAAAATAGTTATCTCCAAGTTATAATGCCCTGTTCAATGTAATTTGTTTGTTCAATGTAAACCGCACTGATGCAGAATAGCGCGGTATATAAGAGAATATAAATAAATAAATAAATAACCTGACCACCTTTCTCAGGATCAGGGTTCCCTTCTGCACCCCATTCTCAAAACTCTCAATTTGATGGCCTGGAGGCTGCAAGGGTAGTGCTGGCTCCCTGGGGCCTGCCTCAGGAAGTTTAAGAGGTGGTCTTGGCCTCTAGGAAGCAATCTACCAGAAAGACCTATGCCCTGAAGTGGAAACGGTTCTCCTTGTGGTGTGACCAACGCCAGGAGAACCCTTTCTCCTGTCCTGTGCCAGTGGTGCTTCAGTACTTGCTGCACTTGTCTAATCAGGGTCTTAAGTCCAATTCTGTTCGGGTACACCTTTCTGCTCTGGAAGCCCACCATTCACTGGTGGAAGGGCACTCTTTATTGGTTCAGCCCTTGGTGTCCCGCTTCCTCAGAGGCTTGCTCTTGCTAAAGCCTCCTCTCCGTCCACCAGCCCCTGAGTGGGAGTTGAATGTGCTCTTGCAGCAGCTTACTCACCCTCCCTTTGAGCCGATGGCTACGTGTCCTCTTTGCTTCCTTTTCTTGGAAGACACTTTTCCTAGTGGCACTGACCTCAGCCAGGCGAGTGAGTGAACTTCAAGCTCTGGTCTGTGACCGGCCATACACTCGTTTCTATAGGAACAGGGTAGTCCTTAAGACTCATTCTAAGTTCCTCCCGAAGGTAGTCTCCTCTTTCCACCTCAATCAGGAGGTGGTTCTTCCAACATTCTTCCCTAGGCCCCATGCTAGCCGGGCCGAGGAAGTCCTGCATACCCTGGACTGTAGAAGGGCCTTTTCTTTCTACCTTGAGCGTACTAAGGGTCATCGAAGGGCTACTCAGCTCTTCGTCTCCTTTGATCCTAACAACTTGGGGTTGCCTGTCTCCAAGCGTACCTTGTCCATCTGGGTGGCGGACTGTATCACCTGGGCTTAGAGGGCAGCAGACCTTCCCTTGCAGGGTCGAGTCACAGCCCACCGTGTCTGGGCAATGGCTGTATCAGTAGCTCATCTCCGTTCTGTACCTTTGGTAGACATCTGTAGGGCTGCAACTTGGTCCTCAAGCAAGACTTTTGCAGCCCATTACTGCCTGGAGAGGGAGTCCCGTAGGGACAGTGCTTTTGGTCAGGCAGTACTCCGGAATCTCTTTGAGGTTTAGGCAACTCCTGCCCTCCAGCCCTCTTGTTGGGCTACCGGTGGGATCTCTTCTCAGTAAAATTCTTTCCCTGATGCTGAGCCTTCACAGAGGGAACTCTATTTTTCAGCCTGGGTTCCTGGTAGCCCAGAGCTAGGGAGTCACCCATATGTGAGGACTGACTTCCTGCTTGGTCCTAGAGAAAGAGTAGTTACTCACCTGTAACAGGTGTTCTCCAGGAGCAGCAGGAATCAGTCCTCACAACCCTCCCTCCTCCCCTGGGAGTTGCAGTTATACATAGTCAATTTTGTTTTTTGTGCTGTCTTTTAGCTATGCCATCTGAGCAAGATGGCACCTTTGGGTGGGAAGGGGACTGCGCATGCGTGGGTGTATTCCCAAAGGCTTTCTTAGAAAGATGGGGAAATGCTCCGCATGGGGGCTCCATCGACATCTGTCACCCATATGTGAGGACTGATTCCTGCTGCTCCTGGAGAACACCTGTTACAGGTGAGTAACTACTCTTTTTCTTTTCCCTGGCAGCCCAATTTTTTGATCTTGCAGGGGCTCTTTTTCCCCCGATGGCTGCCAGTGGCTTTAAGAAGTGTGATCAGTGCAAGAAACTGATGTCTATCACCGACACACACGACTGCTGTCTCCAGTGCCAGGGTCCAGACCATGATTCTACGGTCTGTAGTCCCTGTGGCAAAATGTCTTCCAAGGCATTGCGGAGCCGTCAACATCAGCATGAGAGGATCTTCTCCGAGTCTGCCTCTGGACGGGTCCGGACTTCGTCAGAGGCCTCAACGTTTCGGTTGTCTGACCCCGAGCATCGTCGGGGCTCCTCTGAAAGGGAGTCCCCCCTCGAGGGAGCACCGAAGGAAGAAGAAACCCGCGAGGGCGGCATCGGTGGACGCTCTTGGCTCCTCGAGGGCCAGGTCGCATAGCCCCGATCGCCGTCCTGTGTCTTCGGAGTTGGAGAGGCCTGCAAAGCATCCTTGTGTAGAGTCGGAGGCCCCGAGTCACGTGTGTACTGTAGTCCTTGTGGACTCTCCTCTGGGGGAGCCGACGTCGGGCCCGACGCCATCGGGGCCCGAGTCGGAGGCTGCTGGGTCTCCTGAGCTCAGACTCAGGTTGACAGCCTTGGAGAGCAGATTGTCTGCCTTCATGGAGCAGCAGCGGGCGCTGATCGCCGGTCTCACCGGCGCATCTGCCCCGACCACCGGGACATCGACGTCCAAGTCGACCCCGGAAGCCGAGCCAATCCTCGAGACCATGCAAACTCGAGTCGATCCTTGGCCGCGATCACCCTCGGCCTCCTGTTTGGGACCGAGGTCGTCGACGCCGGTTCCCTCGGCTTCGGGGCGGATGGTGTCGGTGCCTGCCCACTCGGAGCCGCTCGAATCCTCCTCGGAGGAATCGGCGTGGGAAACGGAGGAGTCCCCTGACACCTTTCGGACTCGGTGCGTCCCTTTGGACTCACCAGGTTCTGAGCCTCGGACAAGGTCCCCTCCGGAGGATACTAGGTTCTCGGATTTTGTGAGGGACATGGCCAAGGTACTGGCATTCCCTGCAGACCCCGAGGAGGAGCCTCGAGCCGTATGACTCTCCTCCCAAGGAGGCCTTTACTGTCCCGGTTCCTCCGATGCTGGAGCGGTTGCTCTTACGCATGTGGGAGGCGCCGGCCTCGATGCCGGTTCTAAGCAAGCGGGTCGATTCCATCTATCAAGTCCGCAAGAGCCCTGGGTTTCAAAAGGCACAGCTACCGCACCATTCCATAGTTGTGGAATCGGCCATGCATCGCCTGAAGAGTGAGAAGATGCACTCCTTGGTGCCTCCCGGCAGGGAAGCCCGAAACCTGGATGCCCTCGGTAGAAAGTGCTTCCAGGGCTCTATGCTTGCTTGCTGTGTCCAGACCTACCAGCTCTACATGGGCATGTACCTTCGAGACCTGGCAAAGGAGATTGCCGGGTTCTCTGCTGTTCTATCCGAGGAACCTTTGCAGAGGTTCAAGGCCTTCAGGTATTCGAGAGTGCTCGAAGTTTATATCTCGAGCAGCCTACGATGGATTTGAGGCTTTGGCCCGGGTAGCAGGGGCCGGCATCGGTGCACGTTGCCAGGCCTGGCTACAATCCTCTGACCTCAAGCCGTGGGTACAGGACAAGTTGTTCGATGTCCCTTGCCGAGGTGAAAACCTCTTTGGCAAGCCAATGGCCGAAAAGGCTGCAGAACTTGAGACCGAGACTCTTACCCAGACAAGGCTGTCCAGGAAAACCTCTGCCCCTTCTCAGAAGAAGGGCTCGGGGAAAAAGACCTTTTACCCGAGGAAGACCACTGCCTACAAAACCTACCCTCACTATCAGGCCTCTGCAGCTCCCCAACAGGGCCAGCAGGCCAAGGGGCAGGGTCATGGGCCCCGTAGGCAGAAGGCCCCCAAGCCTCCTACTCCGGCTCCTGCTCAGCAGGGAGGGATTTTTTGACTATGCCAGCATAGCCTCTCCTCCTCTCCAGGGCACAGGAGGTTGGCTGACCCTGTATGCAGACAGGTGGCCAGTCATCACAGGGGATACTTGGGTGTTAAGCATCATCCAAAGGGGCTATCTGCTCCACTTCACCCAGATACCCCCTCCTACTTTCCAGGGGAGCCTCCAAGACCCCCTCTGCACAGAAACTTACTCTTTCAGGAGTTGGAAGGTCTACAAAGGGACCAGGCGGTGGAACCGGTGCCTCACCACCTGGAAGGGCAAGGCTTCTACTCCAGGTACTTCCTGGTACCAAAAAGAACAGGAGGCCTCAGACCCATCCTTGACCTGAGAAATCTGAACAAGTTTCTGGAGAGGGAAAAATTCAAGATGTTTACCCTTGGGTTCTTACTGCCCTACCTCCAGCAGGGAGATTGGCTATGCTCCTTAGACCTGAAGGATGCTTATACTCACATCCTCATCCATCCAAGTCACAGACAATTCCTCAGATTTGTGGTGGGAGGAAGGCACTTCCAGTACAGAGTGCTTCCTTTTGGCCTCACTTCCGCCCCCAGGGTTTTACAAAATGCCTGGCGGTGGTTGCGGCTTACCTCAGGAACCAGGGGATCTTTGTGTTCCTTTACCTGGACGACTGGCTAATCAGAGGCCAGTCTCCACAAGAGGCCATGCAGGCCATCCGCAGAACCATATCCCTGCTTCACCTGGGGTTCGTTATAAACTTCCCAAAGTCCATTTTGGTCCCCTCCCAGGACGTGGAATTCATAGGGGCAAGGTTGGATACCATCCATGCAAAGGCCTATTTGCCTGTGGACAGCGCTCACAGGCTGATAAAGTTGGCCGGCCAGTTTCGGGCGAACTCTCTGGTCTTGGCCAGACACTTCCTCCGGCTTTTAGGCCACATGGCTTCCACAGTGCATGTCACCCCACATGCCCGGCTCCATATGAGGCCGGCTCAGTGGCACCTCAAGGCGCAGTGGCTGCAGGCCACAGGGAAATTGTCCGACAGAATAAAGGTGTCCAAACTCTTGGTGGACTCCTTACGCTGGTGGAGGCATCTCCCAAATCTGGTCAGGGATGTCCCTTTTCAGGCCTCCCCACACACTCAGGTACTGACAACCGATGCTTCCCTGCAGGGCTGGGGGGCACACTGCCAGGGAGCCTGCACCTAAGGCCTGTGGTCTCCGTGGGAGGCCGCCCAGCAGATCAACCTGTTGGAATTGAGGGCCATTCGACTGGCCTTACAGATTTTCTCTCAGATCCTGTCTCACCAGTCTGTCCTAGTTCAGACGGACAACCAGGTGGCTATGTTTTACGTCGTCAAGCAGGGAGGCACAGGATCCAGACTTCTGTGCCTGGAAGCACAAGCTCTCTGCTCCTGGGCTGTTAATCAGGGCATGACCCTCAGGGCAGTCTACCTCCCAGGCCAGGAAAACTACCTGGCGGACAGACTCAGCAGACGCCTGCAGCCTCACGAGTGGCAGTTGGATCCTCTGGTAGTTCAACAGATCTTTCTGAAGTGGGGTCTTCCGACCATGGATCTTTTTGCCAGTCCGCTAAACTGGCAACTACCCAGGCTCTGTTCCAGGCAACCGCATCCCTTGAGAACAGCGTCAGATGCATTCCTGATCCCCCTGGTCAGAGGGCCTGCTGTATGCCTTTCCTCCCACACCTCTGGTGGCCCGGACTCTATTCAAAATCCAGCAGGACCGAGCCACGGTGATCTTGATAGCCCCCAGGTGGCCCAGGCAGCCGTGGTTCCCTCTTCTTCTGCAGTTGGCAGTGGATACTCCACTTCCTCTGGGGTTGCAACCCAACCTTCTGACTCAGGACAAGGGGTCCCTCTTGCATCCCAACCTCAAATCCCTCAATTTGATGGCCAACTGTTGAAAGGCTAGTCCTTGCTCCTATCCAGGGAGGTTGAAGAGGTGGTGTTGGCCTCCAGGAAGCATTCCACTAGGAAGGCCTATGCTCTAAAGTGGCGTAGGTTCTCTACTTGGTGTTCTCAACAGCAAGAGGACCCCTTCTCCTGCTCTGTCCAGGTGGTGCTACAATACCTGCTCCACCTTTTCAACCTAGGACTTCAGTCCAACTCTGTCTGGGTTCACCTCAGTGCCCTCTCAGCTCACCACTTGCAGGTGGATGGACATTCTCTCTCAGGTCACCCTCTGGTGTCCCGTTTTCTCCGAGGCCTGTTCTGCTTAAGCCTCCTATTCGTTCACCGGCCACTGAGTGGGTTCTCAATGTGGCCTTGCAGCAACTGACTCGCCCACCATTTGAGCCGATGGCAACCTGCCATTTACGTTTCCTCTCCTGGAAGGTGTTCCTTGTGGCATTCACCTCGGCTAGGCCGGGTGAGTGAGCTTCAGGCCCTGGTCTCTGATAGGCTGTATACCAGGTTCTACAGGAACAGGGTAGTCTTGCGGACTCATCCTAAGTTCCTTCCAACGTTCTTTCCCAGGCCGCACGCCAGTAGGGCAGAGACTGTTTTGCATACCCTGGATTGTAAAAGGGCGCTGTCCTTTTACATTGAACGTATGCAGGGGCATAGAAGGGCTTCTCAGCTCTTCATTTCCTTTGACCCTAATAAATTGGGGTTGCCTGTCACTAAGCGTACGTTGTCCATCTGGGTGGCAGACTGTATCGCTTGGGCATTCAGGGCAGCCGGCCTCTCTCTCTGGAGGGTCGAGTCACGGCCCACCGGGTCAGGGCGAAGGCCGCCTCAGTAGCTCACTTCCATTCTGTTCCGTTGGCAGACATCTGCCGGGCCGCTACTTGGTCTTCAAGCCAGACTTTTGCGGACCACTACTGCCTCGAGATGGAGTCCCGTAGGGACAGTGCTTTCGGACAAGCGGTACTCCGTAATCTCTTTGAGGTTTAGGCAACTCCTACCCTCCGGCCCTGGTGTTGGGCTACCGTTCAGGTGTGGTCTCAGAGAAGATTCTCTCACTGTTGCTGGGGCTCTAAGAGGGAGCTCTATTTTTCAGCCTGGGTTCCTGGTAGCCCAGAGCTAGGGAGTCACCCATATGTGAGGACTGACTTCCTGCTTGGTCCTGGAGAAAGAGTAGTTACTCACCTGTAAGAGGTGTTCTCCAGGAGCAGCAGGAATCCGTTCTCACGACCCTCCCTCCTCCCCTTGGAGTTGCAGTTGTATATAGTTCATTTTCTTTTTGTGCTGTCTTTTAGCTTTGTCATTTGACTGAGCAAGATGGCACCTTTGGGCGGGAAGGGGACCGCGCATGCGTACCTGCATTCCCAAAGGCTTTCTTTGAAAGCTGGGGAAATGCTCCGCATGGGGGCTCTGTCGATGCCGACGCCACCCATATGTGAGGACTGATTCCTGCGGCTCCTGGAGAACACCTGTTACAGGTGAGTAACTACTCTTTGTTTTCATACACTCCCATTTCTTTTCATATTACAGAGAGGCGTGCTCAAGCTTTTATCATTCAAAATTGCCATCGATTTTCTTGTCCTGTAACTTTTAAGTTCTCTGTGGTTCTTTTATCCTCCTCTCCCATAGCACTCGTGGGGTTATTTTATATTTGGGTGCAAAATACAAATCACGCGCTCTGGAACTCACTCCCAGATAACCTGAGATCAACAAAAGACCTCAAGTTCGGAAGATGCTAAAAGCGCTCTTCAATGAACAGTACAATGACATCACATGAACTGTCCAAAAAAAAAAAATGTAAATGTAAACATGTAAATAGTTCCTGTACATAGCTCATACTGTATATAGCCCTCCACACAATCAAACTCCTCACACCACTCACACACACACACACGCGCGCCTTGATTTTTCACTGCATGCCCACACCCACGCACCCAACCACTTGATTTGTTTGCTGTGTAATCCGCTTTGATTTCATAATAAAGCGGTATATAAATCCTTTTAAATAAATAAATAAATAATAGCACATATACAGTGGTGTGCAAAAGTCTGGAATCACTTGTGAGTCTGTGTTTTTTTGTACTTTCTAACGTGTTTTTTTGTTTTTTTTAATTTTGCGTTAGCCCAGCATATTCATCTTTCTACCACGTTAAAAGGGATATATTTGGCTATTAGAGTTGACTTTTTTTGCATTCCTTGCTTCTAATTTAAATACTTTACAGACACTGGGAGATAGCTACTGCGATTTTTGTGGATCCTGTGTCAAAACTGGTTCAATATTATCCAATATGCACGCGTTATTTCTGACCAATCACAATGCAGATATCTAGCCAACAGTGCAGCTATAAAAACGCATGGAATTTTTGAATTTCATACGCTTTCTGGATCGACCATGAAGATGACTCGGACCCTGATGTTGGAGGATCGTGTTCATGTGTCATTCATCAGCGAGGAAAGATTTTCAAACCATCAGATAGCCAGGAAAGTTGGCTGCAGTCAGAGCGCTGTTAAGATTGTAACGAGTTCAGTGGTGGACAAGCCTCGTTCAGGTCGTCCACGTGCATCAATATCACGCCAGGACCGAGCACTACGATGCATTTCACTGACTAATTGCAAGTTGACCTCTCCTCAGCTACTGTGAGAGTGGTCAGACAAGAGTGAGGTCATTGTCAGCTCATCAACAGTTCATCGCCGGTGCCTGCAGTTCGGTCTCCGGGGCTGCAAAGCTCGGAATAAGCCACTGATGACTGACATACAAAGGCGCAACCGGATCGTGTGGGCGAGAGCACTCAACCTGGTCGACTGAAATGTGGGAAAAGGTGCTTTTCAGCAATGAAAGCACCTTCTGCTTGTTTGGTAACCAGGCCCACACCTATGTGAGGAGATTTCCTCGAGAGGAATTCAAGCCCGAGTGTCTCAACCTCACTGTGAAGCATCCTTTGAAGGTCATGGTCTGGGGCTGCATGGCTGCCAGTGGTGTTGGACGTCTTCACATCGTCGATGGAATGGTCAGCGGGGCCAAGTACATCACCATACTGCAAAAGTGCATGCTGCCATCAGCACACCAGCTGTTTCCTGGTCAGTTACTATTCCAAGATGACAATGCATCCTGCCATCGCTCCAGACAGGTGATCAGCTGGAAGCAGCGGAATAACATCAAGTCAATGGACTGGCCTGCCCAGTCTCCAGATCTGAATCCAATCGAGAACCTGTGGCACAAGGTGGCCTTGGAAATATCCAAGAGGCATCAGACATCAAAGCGTGAGCTGACTGAGTTACTCATTGCAGCTTGGAACCGCGTTGTCACCAACGATCACCTTGTCAGACTGGTTCATTCAATATCAACAAGGTGCAGTCAGTTGATCAAGAACAAAGGGTGGCCCATCAAATACTGAGCCATCACTGACACATAAAAACGGCCTTTTTCAAGGCCACATACATTAATTTGAAGGAAACCTGGCGTGCGTCCATAATATTTTAAAGCATACTTACAATAATATATCGTTGGTCAACGATGTACACTACGTGATTTTCACACAAAATCTATCAACGGGACCACTATGGGGAACAAACTCAGAAAATAAGGGCCAAACCAATACTAAAAATTGGCCATAATAGCCACATCTATCACTTATGAGATACACAGAAAAGCCACTAGGAGGAAAAAGAAATTGATATAAGGTCACGAAGTTGAAAAGACGTCAAATTTACAAGTGATTCCAGACTTTTGCACACCACTGTATATTCTGAACCTTTTCTTTTATCCCAATTGGCTGTAAGGAATATCTGTCCTGATGTTGTCCGATATCAAAGTATGAACTATTTTGTATCTCCAGGAACAAGCAGGGATGTGGTCTTCACATATGGGTGACATCGGTACCGACGGAGCCCATGCGGGAACGCTCCTCAGCATCCAATATAGGAAAGTTTATGGGAGCCATCCCACTGTGCTTGCGTTGCTGCCTTCCTGCCTTTGTGACTCTCTCTCTCCTCAGTTCTTCATTTTCTGCAGAGCCAGCAGGAAGCAAATCCTGTTACCGCAGAAAATTTCTTCTTTCATATTTTTTTGTGGTCACGTCTGCCTTCCCTTCGACTCCAGAACCGAACTTTCATCTTTACTACTTATTTCTGTAAAAAAAGAACAAAAAACCCCCAAAACCTTTAATTCTTCAGGTGCTTGACGCTGTTTCAGGCCTTAACCCTTCCATCCAGTCGACTGACACGATGGAAAAACCAACTAGTGGTTTTAAAAAATGTTCCAAGTATGGAAGTACCATTTCCAGTTCATTCTGTTAGACCACTCCAGACGAGCAGGTTAAGTCCCCCTACCAGCAGATGTTGGAGACAGAGAAAAAAATCCCTCCAGAAGCCTGATTGGCTGGGCTTTGGTAGGTATAGGCATACCCCTAGGGGTCCCCTTCAGTATTTTCTGTCTCCAGCAGATGATGGTGTTCCTTTTTTTTCCTCTTCAATTTATTTTAGTTTTCCTTTGTTCTCCATTGCTGGACATGTCCAGGGCGCACAAGAGCTGCCCTTCTGGTCTTCCCAGCCCTCAAATTTTCAAGGTGAGCTCCTGATCACGAGGATCAGTTGAGCTCCCTTCAGCGGGGCGACCCCAGCTCCTGGCCTCGAGGGCCTGTTTGGATACAGGGGAAGCCTTCAGAACTCTGCAGCAATTTGTGTTAACTTCCTGCTAGGCTGTCGCTGTCCTGGACCTCTGCCTGGGCTTCCCTGCTCTGCTGCTCCTCCTGCTTACCTCAGACACTCGGACACAGTGAGTTACAGCTCCTCTCCTTCCCCCCTCCCCCTGCCGCTCTCGGTATCCTGCTTTCTCTCGCACCGCTGGATTGCCCTTCTATTCTCCTAGCACGTCCTTGCCATTTTGGCTGTTTCCATTGCGATCGGGGCCTTTTTTTAAGGTGGGCTTTTGCTTCGGTGGCCATTTTCACGGCTCCTCTCGATCGCGCGGGCGTGTTTGCGTCAGCCATCTTCTGGTGGGAAATGCTCCCGATTTGGCCTCTGAGCCTCTCTGCACCTCTGCCTCGAGACTCCAGCTCCTCTCCTAGAGTCCGTTTAACTGGCGGAAGCCGCAACATCTTTCTGTCTCCATGCCTGCCTCATTACAGCGTTGCATTGTCTGCAGCAGAAAGCAGAAGGAGCTGAAGGATAGGGTATGCTCATCATGCTCCTCTCTTACCCGGGGGAATCTTCCAAGGTGCCTTCCATGGCTCTCTTCTATTCAGATAGCTCGACCTCTGCTCCCCTCCCCCTGGCAAACCCTCAACCCGCGCCTCTCGCAGAAGGAGCTCTGAATGCTTCACTCCTTCTGCCACAGCCTCCATCTTCCTCTTCTCAGACTGAGGCGACCTCCCAGTCTTCAGATGCCCAGTTCCTGGCCATCTTTCGGCAGGCCTGGTCTCTGACGCTCTGAATCTTCAGGAGTTGGCTCGGAGCCTCTTCTAACAGGTTTTCCTCAGCTTCGGCCTCTCGCAAGCATTCCCAAGGGGCCCCAGATCTCAAGGGTAGCTGCCCTCCCAAGGAAGTGTCGTGGGGCACAGAGGGGCCTCTGGCCCCGGAGGAAGACATGTCTTCAGCGGAGGATAGCTTGGAGACCTCATATCACGAGGATGGAGAATACTCTCCGTCTGAGGCCTCAGCGGCTGGCCAGGAAGATTCACAAGATATCCAGCTATTTCGCAAGGATGAATTGCTCGCATTAATTGCACAGGTCTTGGAGGTCTTGCGCCTCACTGACCTGCCCAATCTGCAGCAATCCCAGACACCGTCACAGGCGGATCCAATCATACAGGGCTTACGTAAGCCCTCCAAGGCCTTCCCTTTTCCAGCGGAACTTCAGTAAATAGTATCTCGGGAATGGGAGGCTTCAGATACCTCTTTACGTATGGCACGCCGTCTCGGCCAGCTCTATCTCTGGTCTCCGGCGGAAGTGGAAAGGTGGCTCGCATATCCAAAGGTGGACGCGTTAGTGACAGGAGTCACAAAACATACAACCATTCCGGTCGAAAGGGGAGAGGCACTCCGGGACCAACAGGACCGTAAAGTCGAGTCTTCTGAAGACAGCCTTCTCATCTACACTGTCGCTCCAGGCCACTGTTTGCGGTGGTTTTGCGGCCCGTGCCTTGTTGATGTGGATTCAGCACCTGCCAGAGGATCCGGCACTGGCTCACTTGGAATCCGTCATGGCATTCTTAGCAAATGCCTTCTACGATCTGTTGCAGCTCTCGGCTTGGTCAGTTGTGGCAGTCACTGTAGCGCGGTGGTGGCTCAGGCTGTGCCAGTGGTTGGCAGATGTCGCCTCCAAAACACGCCTCTCTAGGCTTCCCTCTAAGGGCAGGCTCCTCTTTGGCAAGGACCTGGATAAACTGGTGAAGGACCTGGGTGAGGTTAAGCCTCAACAGCTGCTGGAAGATAAGACTAAGGCCTCCATGCGCTGATCATCTCGGTTTTATCTTCTGAACTCATGACGTTTCTCCAGGTCTCGCGATTCCCGTCGATACCGTCCCAATAGACCGGCAGCCTCGGCTCCCTCCAGTCGCTTCGGTCAGAGGACACGGTCCTTTTGGGGAGCCCAAAAAGGCAACGACTCCTATCCAGGTCTGGGTAAGTTCTCCGGTGCCACTCGCTCTTCCCACTGTCGGGGCGGGCAGCCCACCCGAGATGCTGCCACTGCCGGTAGGAGGCCAGCTGGCGCATTTTTCTTGGCAGTGGGCACTCATAACCTATGATCAGTGGGTCTTCGACATTGTCACTCGGGGCTATTCTGAGTGAAGTCCATCAAGCTCACGACTGAGGTGATCTTTCCCTTGTGGAGACCCTAGACCTGCTTTTGATATTGTGGAACATCGTACTCTTCTAACTTGGCTGGCCGACCTTGGAATCCGCGGGTCTGTCCTTGCTTGGTTTTGCTCTTTTCTTTCCTCCCACACTTTCTCAGTAAAGACTAGCTCGACCACCTCCTCTTCACTACCTCTTCTATGCGGGGTTCCCCAGGGTTCAGTTCTTGCTCCTCTTCAACATTTTTCTTGCCCCTCTAGCACTTATTGTTCAACAGTCAGGGATTTCCGGATACTTCTATGCTGACGACATTCTTCTTCACCACACAAGCTCCCTCTCTCCGGATCTTTCTACCCTTAACCTCTGTCTCACCCGTGTCGCTACATGGATTAACAATAACTTTCTTCACGTTAACCCTTCCAAATCAGCCGCACTTTGGCTGTCTTTTAATACATCTCCACCTACCTGTTCTCCTCTTTCTCTCTAATCCTATTCCTTTAGCCTCTTCCCTCCGCTATCTTGGAGTCACCCTTGATGTCTCCCTCTCGTTTCACCATCATATTTCCTCACTTATCCGTTGTTCCTTCTTTTTTCTTGCGTCAGATCCGAGCTGTCCGCCCTTTTCTCCCTCCTTCCTCTCTTACCTCTTTAGTCATTTCTCTAGTATTCTCCAGGTTGGATTATTGCAATACCGTTTTAGCAGGTCTTTCAAAATATCAGCTTCGGCGTCTCCAGCTGCACGTTTGCTCACCTATTCCTCCTCCCGTGATCACATCACTCCCCTCCTTCTCGGTTCACACTGGCTCCCACTTAACTTCCGCTTCCATTACAAAATTCTTATACTCGTCCACAAAGCATTGCACACCGGCTCTCCTCAGTATTTAGCCGATTCCATCCGTCTACAGCCTTCCCCCCACCCCCGTCCTCTTCGTTTGGCACATGGTTACCGTCTCTATCTCCCTGCCCCATCCTCAGCTCACCTAGAAGCGACACGTCATTCCGCCTTTTACTTTCTGACCCCAGCCCTCTGGAACTCACTCCCGTTTGCTCTCTGCACCGAGTTATCCTATCAAAGATTTAAGTGCTCGCTCAAAACTATCTTTCAGCAGGCCTTCGATCTCCCAAACCCTTAAGACCTGTTTCTCCACCAGTATCTTTCTTGACCTATCTCTCTTGCTCATTCGTCTTTCCCCACCTCTTCCTGTCCTGTCTAAATAATGGCGTTCTTTTCCTTTCCTGCTTTTATTGATTATATTGTACACCGCCCTGACGCACACGCTTGGGCGGTATATCAAGCAATGAATAAAGATAAAAAATAAAGATATTGTCACGAATGCTGGCGACCCATTCGCGAGGCCTTCCTCGTCTCTCCAGGCGGGGCGCCCGGAAGGAGGTTAGCTATTTGTGCCACCATTCATCAGCTGCTTCTTCTGAACGCCATTCATCCCGTTCCTCTAAGAGAGGGTAAGGGCATTATTCTATCTATTTTGTAGTGCCCAAGAAGGACGGCTCCTTTCACCCCATTCTCGATCTCAAGGGGGTCAACCGGAGCCTTAGAGTTCCACACTTCCGGATGGAAACGCTCCGCTTGGTCATCCAAGCGGTGCGCAAAGGAGAGTTCCTTCTCTGGATTTGCAGAAGCATACTTGCATATTCCCATTCGGAGCGACCACCAGTGTTTCCTACGCTTCACCATTCTCGGGCAGCACTTTCAATTTCGGGCAATGCCGTTCGGCCTCGCCTTGGCCCCACGGACTTTCTCCAAGGTAATGGTAGTGGTAGCGGCAGCCTTGCGCAAGCAGGGGATTCAGGTGCACCTTTACTTGGACAATTGACTTATTCGGGCAGATTCCCTTTTGGAGGCCCACAACACCATCTCCCAGGTAGTCTCCTTTCTGGAGGACTTGGGCTGGGTGGTAAATCGGTCCAAGAGCTGCCTCCAGCCATCTCAACAGCTGGACTTCCTGGGAGCACGTTTCGACTCCAGCCAGGCCCGAGTCTTCCTGACACACAACCGCTTCCTCAAGTAACTCCATCTGTTTCTGCAACAGGATTGTTCTCGAGCATGGGACTAACTCCAGATCCTGGGGACCATGGCGGTCACCATGGAGGTGGTTCAGTGGGCCAGGGAGCACATGCACTGCCTTCAGCAGGCGCTGCTGTCTCACTGATCTCCAGTATCATAGGATTACGACGTTCGTCTCCCGCTCCTACCGTCAATCAGGCGCAGCCTTTGTTGGAGGCTTTTGCCATGCCATCCCATCTTTTAAGGGGGGTGCACCTAGAAGCTCCTCACTGGATCTTGGTGACGACCGATGCCAGTCTCTCAGGCTGGGGAGCACGTTGCCTGACTCGCACAGCTCAGGGCGCCTGTCACCTTGCGAGGCTGGCTGGACCATCAACTGTCTGGAAGCTCGGGCCATCCGCCTTGCCTTGCAGGGCTTTCTCCCTCTCCTTCACGCTCAGGCAGTCCAGGTTCTCTCCGACAACGTGATGAATGGCCTATCTCAAACACCAAGGCAGCACAAAATGCCCTGGAGTGGCCGGGGAAATGGCTCTCCCCTTTCCCTGGGCAGAGAGACACTTACAGGCCCTCTTGGCCAGCATATCGCGGGAACAAGCAATGTAAAAGCAGACTCTCAGCCGGCATGTTCTCGATCCTGGAGAATGGGAGCTCGATCAGGATGCATTCCTGCGAATAGTCCAAAGGTGGGGTCGGCTGGTGATGGATCTGATGGCATCGGCAGCAAACACCAAGGTGCCAGCCTTCTTCAGTTGGCGGGAGCACAGCTCACAAGGGATAGATGCCCTAGCCTAGCCATGGCCGAAGAAAGTCCTTCTGTACATCTTTCCCCCTTGGGCGCTGGTCGGGAAAGTTCTCCAGCGAATTGCTGCTCACCAAGGAGTTGTGATCCTGGTTGCCCCAAACTGGCCCCGGAGGCCCTGGTATGCCGACTTTAATGTGGTTGGCACAGGCAGCCCCTTTGCGGCTGGGAGTTTGCACAGGTCTCCTACATCAAGGGCCCATCAGCATGGACGACCCCGCTCCCCACTTGCATACGGCTTGGGTCTTGAACGCCTCCGGCTGAGTCGCAAAGGCTATTCTCGTGGGGTCGTCGCTACTCTGCTCAACGCTTGGCGGTCTTCAATGTCGCTGAC
Organism: Ichthyophis bannanicus; assembly: GCA_033557465.1. NCBI lineage: Eukaryota > Metazoa > Chordata > Amphibia > Gymnophiona > Ichthyophiidae > Ichthyophis > Ichthyophis bannanicus. The sequence goes on along the minus strand of CM066048.1, from coordinate 41,249,078 downwards.
ATACGCCCGCGTATGGCACATCTTTGAGTCATGGTGCTCACGGCACTAGTTTTTGCCATGGCATACAGGAATCCCAGAGGTTCTCGCTTTTCTGCAGGAGGGTCTTGACAAGGGTTTAGCCCTCGGAACTCTTCGGGTGCAGGTTTCTGCCCTAACTTGTTTCTGGGGGCCCGTGCATGGTTACTCCCTTGCATCTCACGTGGACATGGCTCAGTTTCTCAAGGCGCCAAAGTCTTGTGCCCGCCGGTCCGTCCAGTAGTGCCACCCTGGGATCTCTCCTTGGTCCTCAAGGTCCTCATGGGCAAGCCCTTTGAACCCCTCAGAGGTCTCTGCGGGAGTTGACCCTCAAGACAGTTTTCTTGGTGGCAATAACTTCAGCTCATAGGATCTCAGAATTGCAAACCCTCTTGTGTCGGGATCCCTACCTTTCCTTTTCAGAGGAGGGCATGTCCCTGCGCGCAGTTCCCTCTTTCTTATCAAAGGTCATTATGCCTTTTCATCTGAACCAGCATCTCTTGCTGCCTGCTTTTTCTAAAGAGCAATGCTCAGGCCAGCATAAGACTCTCCAGCGCAGGGTAAATCTGGCCAAGGGCATCGCAAGCCAAAAGAGCTGAAAGCCCAAAGTCCGGCTCCCCCACAACCCGTGCAGGGGTTTTGACACCATCAGCATAGCCCCTCGCCCTCTGGAGACACAGCAGCCAGTGGGGGGATGCCTGTCTCGCTTTGTCCTGTCCTGGGCTTCCATCACCTCTGACACCTGGGTTCTCCAGGTCATCCTAGACAGCTATTGTCTTCACTTCGACAGGCTTACTACTACTACTGAGCATTTGTAAAGTGCTACCAGTCGTACACAGTGCTGTACAGACATGTAAGAGACAGTCCCTGCCCATCAGAGCTTACAATCTAGTCAAGACAAAACACAAAAGGTGTAAGTAGGGATAGAACTAGGGGAAAGAAAAGGAGATCAGGCAAGAAGTACGCTTCCCTTCTCCCCGGTGGAGTCTCCTCGACTCCCCGCGCACCATCTTCTACTGCAGCAGGAATTACTCTCCTTGCCCAACGGGCAGTCAAGAAGGTCACTCCGCACCTTCGAGGTCGGGGCTTCTATTCCCGGTACTTCCTCATCCCGAAAAAGACAGGGGGTCTGCGGCCCATTCTCGACCTCCCCAAATTTAACAAGTTCTTGGTGCGGGAGAAGTTTAAGATGGTTATCCCTTGGCGTTCTGCTGCCCTTCCTCTGGCAGGGTGACTGGCTATGCTCCTTGGATGTAAAGGACGCTTACGCCCACATCTTAATCCACCCCCCAGCACAGGCACTATCTGCGCTTCAAGGTGCAGGGAGAGCACTTCCAATACAGGGTACTCCCCTTTGGCCTCGCATCTGCCCCACGAGTCTTTATGAAATGCCTCGTCGTGGTCGCCGCCCATCTCTGGCTTCAGGGCGTGCCAGTCTTTCCCTACCTCGACAACTGGCTCGTCACGGACTCCTCTGTCGAGGAAACCCGGCGAGCAATGTCGCGCACCATCCTTCTGCTGTAGGGCTTGGGGTTCTTGGTCAACTACCCAAAGTCTCACCTCGAGCTGGTGCAGGCACTTGAGTTTATTGGGGCATGCCTTCTTACCAGAAGATCGCGCCGACCATCATCTTACCAGCGGATCGCACCGACCGCCTCCGAGCTCTGGTAGCCTGCATCCAAAGCACTCCCCAGGTCACCGGTCAGACCGTGCTACGCCTCCTGGGCTTCTACCGTGCATGTGGTCCCCCATGCCCGCCTGCACATGCAGACAGCTCAGTGGTGCCTCAGCGCCCAATGGAGCCTGTCCCTCAGTCACCTCAGGGACCCTGTCAGGATCCTTCCCGACTTCCACTCGTCCCTGAGCTGGTGGCAAAAACCCCGCAACCTCCTGCGGGGATTGCTCTTCCAGGCCCCGCAGCACGATGCGGTGCTGACAGACGTTTCCCTGTTAGAGTGGAGAGCCCACTGCAGGCTGCTATGCACGCAGGGACAGTGGTCACCCGAGGAGTCTCAGCAACAGATAAACTTGCTCAAACTCCAGGCAATTCGGTGGGCTCTGAGGATCGTTGAAGACCACCTCAAGGGGAGGTTGGTTCTTGTGCAGACCGACAACCATGTGGCGATGTTCTACATCAACAAGGAGGGAGGCATGGGATCGTGCTCCTTCTGCCAGGAAGCGGTCCTCATCTGCTCCTTAGCTATCCGGAAGATGTCCATCAAGGTGACCTACCTTCCGGGTCAGGAGAATGTCCTGGCGGACAGGCTCAGTAGAATTCTTCACCCCCTGGATGGCGGCTGGATCCAGTGGTAGCGGGCTGGCTGTTTCTTCGCTGGGGGATGCCAGCGATGGACCTCTTCGCCAGTCCCCAGAACGCGCAGCTTCCCCGCTTTTGTGGGCCAGTACCACACCCGAGCAGGGAGAGCCAAGATGCATTCCTTCTGGGCTGATCATCCAGCCTGCTCTATGTATTCCCTCCCTTTCCTCTTTGTGAGGACCCTTTTCAAGGCTCAGCGGGATCGGGCATCGTTGATCCTCGTAGCCCCGGTAGCCTTGGTTCCCGCTCCAGCGCCAGCTGTCAATGGAGCCTCCTATTCACCTGGGCTCTGCCCCAGGTCTGCTAACGCAGGAGGAGGGGCGGGTGCAGCACCTGAACCTAGCCTCCTTATCCCTCACAGCCTGGCGGCTGAACGGGTTTCCCTAGCCTCACTGGCCCTTCCGGAGGAGGTCGAAGTCCTCCTCGCCTCGAGAAAGGACTCCACTAGACGAGCCTACACCTTCAAATGGAGGCGCTTCTCAGTCTGGTGCTCGGAGCTCCAGATCAACCCGTTCTCGTGCCCCATTTGATGGCTCCTCCAGTGCCGCCTCCATCTCTCGAAGGAAGGGCTGAAATCTGTCAGGGTACACTTGGCGAAACCCCCCCCCCCCATCAAGGGAAAGCCCCTCTCGGGGCAGCCGTTAGTCTCCCGCTTTATGCGGGGTCTCCTGCTTTCTCCAGGACCAAGCAGGAAGTCAGTCCTCACTTATGGGTGACGTCGGCGCCGACGGAGCCCTCGCGGAGCAGTTTTCCCCAGCTTTCAAAGAAAGCCTTTGGGAATTGCAGCGCGCATGCACGGTCCCCTTCCCGCTCAAGGGTGCCATCTTGCTCAGTCTTCTTTTTTCCGCGGAGCCCTACAGACGTAGTTTGTGATCGCCGCTGAAAAAGTTGATTTTTTTTGTTTGTTTTTTTTCTCGTTTCGACGCCGTGTCCTTTTCCCGCCTGGCCTCGATACTCCAATATCGAGTCCGTTCACATTTTTTCGGTTTTTGTCCTTTGTAACGGGCGTTCCCGCCACTTTTTTTCTTTTTCCCTGGCAGCACGGTCTTTCAACCTCGCAGGGGCCCTTTTTCCCCCGATGGCTGCCAGCGGGTTTAAAAAGTGTGATCGCTGTACCAGACTCATGTCTCTTACCGACACACATCACTGCTGCCTCCGTTGCCTCAGACCCAACCATGACTCGATGAGTTGTGGTCCGTGCAACAAAATGTCCTCGAAGGCATTGAGGAGTCGGCAGTCGCAAAAGGAACGAATCTTCTCTGACTCCGAGTCCGGTTGGGCCCGGACCTCGTCAGAGGCTTCAACGTCTCGTGACTCCGGCCCCGAGCATCGTCGGAGTTCCTCTGAGCGGGGGTCTCCCACCCGGGAACATCGTCGGAAGAAGAAACCCGCGAGGGCGGCGTCGGAGGACGCTCCTGGTCCCTCGAGGGCCAGGTCGCATAGCCCCGTCAGCTGCCCCGGGTCCTCGGAGGCGGAGAGGCCTTCGAAGCATCCTCATCTCGAAGTGGAGTCTCCTGGACACGTGAGTACTGTAGTCCTCGTGGACTCTCCTCCGAGGGAGCCGACGTCGGGCCCGACGCCGTCGGGGGCTGCTGGGTCTTCTGAGTTTGGTCTCAGATTGACGGCCTTGGAGTGCAGTATCGCTGCCTTCATGGACCAGCAGCGGGCATTGATGACCGGCCTCGCCAGTGCATCTGCCCCGACCACCGGGACGTCGACGTCGACCCCGGAGGCCGAGCCGATCCTCGAGTCCATACGAGCTCGAGTTGATCCTCGGCCAAGGTCTCCCTCGGCCTCTCGTTCGGGACCGAGGTCGTCGACGCCGGCCTCGGCGTCGGGGCGGAGGTCCTCGGCACTCGCCCGCACGGAGCCACTCGATTCCTCCACGGAGGAGTCGGGCTGGGACATGGAGGAGGACGAGTCACCCGGGTCTTTTCAGACTCGGTGCGTCCCCTCTGACTCACCCGAGTCGGAGCCTTGGAGACGATCCCCCCGGAGGATACCCGGTTCTCCGATTTCGTGAGGGACATGGCCAAGGCTTTGGCCTTCCCCGCGGATCCGGAGGAGGAGGCTCGAGCCAAAGAGCTCGAGGCCCTCCAATATGACTCTCCCCCGAAGGAGGCCTTTACTGTACCGGTTCCTCCGATGCTGGAGCGGCTGCTTTTCCGCATGTGGGAGAGCCCTGCCTCGACGCCGGTGTTAAGCAAGCGGGTCGATTCCATGTATCGAGTCCGTAAGAGCCCCGGGTTCCAAAAGGCACAACTACCGCACCATTCCATGGTGGGTTTAAGTTGATGCATGGCCGATTCCGAGTCAAAAGATGCACTCCTCGGTGCCTTCGGGTAAGGAGGCCCGAAACCTGGATGCCCTCGGTAGGAAGTGCTTCCAGGGCTCTATGCTTGCTTGCCGAGTCCAGACATACCAGCTATATATGGGCATGTATCTTCGAGACCTGGCAAAAGAAATTGCCGGGTTCTCTGCTGGTCTCTCCAAGGAACCTTTGCAGAGGTTCCAGGCCTTGTCCTCTGGTATTCGAGAGTGCTCGAAGTTTATTTCTCGAGCAGCCTACGATGGCTTCGAAGCATCGGCTCAAGTAGCTGGAGCCGGCATCGGTGCTCGCCGTCAGGCTTGGCTTCAGTCATCCGACCTCGAGCCATGGGTGCAGGACAAGTTAGTCGATGTCCCCTGCAGAGGTGAAAACCTCTTTGGTAAGCCCATGGCTGAAAAGGCGGCAGAACTCGAGTCCGAGACTCTCACCAGGACTCGCCTATCCAGAAAGACCTCTGCCCCTTCACAGAAGAGGAAGGGCTCGGGGAAAAAGCCCTTTTACCCGAGGAAGGTGTCTGCCTATAAACAACACCACCCACAATATCAAGTCTCAGCAGCTCCCCATCAGGGTCAGCAGGCTAAGGGACAGGGTAATGGGTCCCGTAGGCAGAAGGCCCCCAAGCCCACTACACAGGCCCCTGCTCCGCAGGGTGGGGGTTTTTGACTATGCCGGCATAGCCTCTCCCCCTCTGCAGCCTTCGCTCAGCACGGGGGGCCGGCTGACCCACTTTGCCCACAGGTGGTCAGCCATAACATCCGATTCCTGGGTGCTGCAGGTGGTTCAAAAGGGCTACCTCTTAGATTTTCACCAGGTGCCTCCCCCCTACTTTCCAGGGGAGCCTCCAAGACCCCCTCTGCACAGGGACTTACTCCTTCAGGAGCTGCAAAGTCTGCTTCAGGAACAGGCTGTGGAGCCAGTGCCCCAACACCTGTGGGGTCACGGGTTTTACTCGAGGTACTTCCTGATACCAAAAAGAACAGGAGGCCTCAGACCCATCCTGGACTTACGCAACCTCAATAAGTTCCTGCAGCGGGAAAAGTTCAAGATGCTTACTCTTGGAATCCTACTGCCCTACCTCCAGCAGGGAGATTGACTATGCTCCTTGGATCTAAAGGATGCTTATACTCACATCCTTATTCATCCGGACCACCGACAATATCTAAGATTTGTGGTGGCAGGGAATCATTATCAGTACCGCGTACTGCCCTTTGGCCTCTCCTCCGCTCCCAGGGTGTTCACGAAATGCCTGGCAGTGGTGGCAGCCTTCCTGAGGCTTCAAGGCCTCTTCGTCTTCCCCTACCTGGACGACTGGCTCATCCGGGCGCAGTCTTCCCTATAGGTCACTCAGGCCACTCAACGCACAGTGGCTCTGCTTCAGCACTTGGGCTTCATCATAAACTTCGAAAAGTCCACTTTGCTCCCCTCTCAGGATCTCGAATTCATAGGAGTACAGCTGGACACTCTGCAGGCTCGTGCCTTCTTGCCTCTGGAACGGGCCAACAGGCTCATAGCTCTGGCCGGCAGGTTCCACAGCACGTCACCGGTCTCTGCCAGACAACTCCTGCAGCTGCTCGGTCATATGGCCTCCACGGTCCATGTCACTCCGAATGCCCATCTGCATATGAGACCTGCTCAGTGGAGCCTTCGCACTCAATGGCATCAGGCCACTGGGAGACTGACGGACTTAATACAGATCTCCGACCGCCTGGTCTCCTCTCTGCAATGGTGGCTTCACCTGCCCAATCTGGTACTCGGCATGACCTTTCAGTCTCCTCCACCTTCCCAAGTGCTAACGACAGATGCCTCCCTCCTGGGATGGGGAGCACATTGCTAGGGAACATGCACTCAAGGCCTTTGGACACCTTGGGAGGCTGCTCAGCAGATAAACTTCCTGGAGCTGCGGGCGATCCGCCTAGCTCTGCGGACCTTCTCTCACCTCCTCGTCTGTCTGCACTGGTACAGACGGACAATCAGGTTGCCATGTTCTACGTGAACAAACAGGGGGGCACGGGCTCCCTCCTTCTATGTCAGGAGGCTCGGAGACTGCTCTTGGGCAGTCGACCATGACATCCTCCTCAAGGCTGTTTACCTGCCCGGGCAGGAAAATTGCCTGGCCGACAAACTGAGCCGGATTCTGCAGCCGCACGAATGGAGGTTGAACCCCGTAGTTGTCCAGCGGATCTTCCGCCGGTGGGGCCTCCCCACCGTGGATCTCTTTGCCAGTCCTCTCAACCGGCAACTTCCCAGGTTCTGCTCCCGGCACCCGCATCCTCTGAGTAGCGCCGGATGCTTTCCTCATCTCGTGGTCCACGGGCCTACTGTATGCCTTTCCTCCCACGCCACTTGTGTCCCGGATGCTGTTCAAAGTTGTCCAGGACAGGGCCTCCGTGATCCTGGTGGCGCCCAAGTGGCCGAGACAACCCTGGTTCCCTCTACTCCTACAGCTAGCGGTGGACACCCCTCTTCCTCTGGGGTTTCAGCCCGATCTCCTGACCCAGGATCAGGGTACTTTCCTGCACCCTAACCTCCGGGCCCTTCATCTGATGGCCTGGCTGCTGAAAGGGTAGTCCTAGCTCTGCTCCTGCTTCCTCCGGAGGTGGAAGCTGTCGTCCTGGCGTCTCGGCGACCTTCCACCCGGAAATCTTATGCCCTTAAATGGCGTCGCTTCTCGGTCTGGTGTTCTCAGCGCTCTGAGGACCCCTTCGCCTGCTTAGTATCGGTGGTACTGCAGTATTTGCTTCACCTCTCCGATCTGGGCCTCAAATCCAACTCTGTCAGGGTCCACCTCAGTGCTCTCTGCACATCATTCGCCGGTGGAGGGCCAGCCTCTTTCCTCGCACCCCTTGGTAGCGCGTTTTCTCAGGGGCCTTCTTCTGCTTAAGCCTCCGTTGCGCCCTCCAGCTCCTGACTGGGATCTCAATGTGGTCTTGCAAAGGCTTACCTGTCCGCCTTTTGAGCCCATGGCTACCTGCCCTCTTCGTTTCCTCTCCTGGAAAACTCTTCTTGGTAGCCCTTACCTCCACTAGGCGTGTTAGTGAACTACAGGCCCTAGTGTCGGAGCCCCCATACACTAGGTTCTACAAGAATAGGGTGGTCTTACGGACTCACCCTAAGTTTCTTCCAAAGGTGATCTCCACTTTTCACATCAATCAAGAAGTGGTTCTTCCAACCTTCTTTCCCAGGCCGCATACCAGCCGAGCTGAAACTGTTCTGCATACCCTGGACTGTAGAAGAGCCTTATCCTTCTATCTTGACCGTACGCGAGAGCATAGGAAAGCTGTCCAGCTTTTCGTATCTTTTGACCCCAATCGTTTGGGGGTACCCATCTCTAAGCGTACTTTGTCCATCTGGGTAGCTGACTGTATCGCCTGGGCTTATGGGGCAGCCGGCCTCTCCTTAGAGAGTCGAGTCATGGCTCACCGTGTCAGGGCGAAGGCTGCATCAGTGGCTCATCTCCGCTCTGATCCGTTGGCAGACATCTGCCGGGCCTCTACTTGGTCTTCAAGCCAGATGTTTGCGGCTCATTACTGCCTGGAGAGGGAGTCCCGCAGGGACAGTGCTTTCGGACAGGCAGTCCTCCACAATCTCTTTGAGGTCTAGGCAACTCCTACCCTCCGGCCCTGGTGTTGGGCTACTGGCCGGATTTGTATTCAGAGAAGATTCCTTCCTTCTGTACTGTTGAGCTTGAGGGAGCTCATTTTTCGGCTTGAGGTCTCCGGTAGCCTTAAGCTTGGGAGTCCCATAAGTGAGGACTGACTTCCTGCTTGGTCCTGGAGAAAGAGTAGTTACTCACCTGTAACAGGTGTTCTCCAGGAGCAGCAGGAATCAGTCCTCACTACCCTCCCTCCTCCCCTTGGAGTTGCAGTCATTCTTATTACATGTTTCTGCTAACTTTTTTTGCTGTCTTTTCGCTATGTCATCCGACTGAGCAAGATGGCACCCTTGAGCAGGAAGGGGACCGCGCATGCACGCTGCAATTCCCAAAGGCTTTCTTCGAAAGCTGGGGAAAATTGCTCCGCGAGGGCTCCGTCGGCGCCGACGTCACCCATAAGTGAGGACTGATTCCTGCTGCTCCTGGAGAACAACTGTTACAGGTGAGTAACTACTCTTTCCATGCCACCAATCCGTCCTCCCCCTGCGGAATGGGACATGCAGCTCACCCGTTCACCCTTCGAGCCAATGGCGACGTGCTCGCTCTGGCACCTGTCCTGGAAGGTGGCCTTCCTGGTGGCGCTGACCTCTGCCCACCGAGTCAGTGAGCTCCAGGCTCTCATGGCTGGCGCCCCTTACACCAGGTTCTATCGGAATAGGATGGTCCTCCGCACCCACCATAAATTCCTGCTTAAAGTTGTCTCGGACTTCATCTTAACCAGGAGAAAGTCCTGCCGACTTTCTTCCCAAGGCCCTATGCTGACCAGGCGTCGGCGGCCCTCCACACCCTCGACTGCAGAAGGGCTCTCGCCTTCTACTTGCAGCGCACCCAGACTCATTGTAAGTCTGGCCGAGTCTTTGTGACCTACGATCCCAATAGGCCGAGACAGGCAGTTACCTAACACACCCTCTCGGTTTGGGTGGCAGACTGCATCGCTTTCGCTCATACGAAGGCAGGTGCCCCGCTAGATTGTCGAGTCATCTCACACGGGGTTCGGGCCTTGGTGGCCTTGCTATGCTCTGTGCCCTTGATGGAGATCTGCTGGGTGGCAACCTGGTCTTCCACAAATACCTTCGCTGCCCACTACTGCTTGGAGAGGGAGTCCCGCCGGGACAGCGCCTTCGGCTAGGCTGTACTCTGTAAGCTTTTCGGGGTATAAGCAACTCCTGCCCTCCGACCCTTCTTTACGGCTACCGAGGGCTTCACCCCGAGGACTCGGGCTCCTTCGGGCATTGGCTTCTGCTCACGGCCTTGCGTAGGCGTTTTTTGGTTACAGTTTTGGTAGCCTGTAGCTGGGGAGTCCCATAAGTGAGGACTGACTTCTTGCTTGTTCCTGGAGAAAGCGGTTGCTCGCCTGTAACAGGTGTTCTCCAGGGACAGCAGGAATCGGTCCTCACTACCCTCCTGCTTCCCCTGTTGAGTTGCTGTATTTTTGTCCTTCCCTTGCCATCTGCTTGGTAGGGCTTGAGCTAAGGGACCTGACTGAACAAGATGGCACCCTTGGGTAGGAAGAGGACCACGCATGCATGACAGCAATCCCAAAGTGAGGACTGATTTCTGCTGTCCCCGGTGAACACCTGTTACAGGTGAATAACTACGCTTTCCTGCTTGTTCCTGGAGATAGCGTAGTTACTCACCTGTAACAGGTGATCTCCAGGAACAGGAATTTAGTCTTCACAACCCACCCTCCTCCTCCTTTATCTCAGCTACAAACTCAACTGGAGGGACAAAGGCGGTAAGGCAGCAACGCAGGCACAGTGGGATGCTCCCAAAAGCTTTCCTATTGGACGCTGGGGAGCGTTCCCGCACGGACTCCATCGGTAACCCATGTGTGAAGACTAAATTTCTGCTGTTGCCGGAGATCACCTGTTACAGGTGAGTACATTAAGGAGGAAGGGAGGGAGGAGATTGAAAGGTATAAGAGAATGTGAGGTTGAGCACCAGTGGAGTGCATGGAAGGGTGGAGGAAAAATGAAGAGTGCAAGAGAGCAGTGAAGGATAGGAAGTGGGAAATAAGTGCAAGAGAGAGAAGGAAAAAGGAGTAAATGCAGGAGGAAAGGGGGAAAGTGCGAAGACACACCCACTATCTTACTCGCATAGCCCCACACATAGCCCCAACACACACGTGCCCAGCCCCATTCCCTTCCAAAACAGGCATATATGCCCGATTCTGCAAATGAGGGCAATGTGCCAGTGTGTCATACTGTAAACGTACGCTTTTTAGTTTGTATCTTTGAAGCCCAGGCCCATTTCCACTTCCAGGCAGTGTGTTTTATTTAGATCATTTGAAGAATTGTAATGTACTACTGTACAAAATGATCTTAGCAGCATTAGGAGCCACTCTAGTTAAAATTTTATTCAAAGCGATTAACATGGGACAGGGATATTAAGGGCACTAGCATGATTAATGCTGCTGAATATCTATGGTGCCTCCATGCATGTCGTATCGGGGCATTCCAGGGGTGGAGCAGAGATAGCACCAGGAGATAACTGGGCAGCATCGATATTGAGCTGCTGCCTGGTTATTGTTACATGGAGAAAGACATTTTAAAGGCTGACCTAACTTTCACTGCAGAAGCTAACTGGGCAGTGGCTGCATATTGCTGCTGCCTGGTTAACTTTATAGTTATCTGGCTGACCTGAATATTCAGTGATAGTGGCCAGATATTGAATATCTGGGTCTAAAGTTCAGCAGCTGCAGCTAGTCGCTGCTGCTGAATATCGGGCCCCTTATTTCCTGTAGTACTTCATTTTTTTCTTGTTCTTTTATGTCTTCTTAAAATGCAATAGAGGCGGTATAGTAAATCCAGAATATAGTCATAAATAAGCATAAAACCATAGTTTGTCATTAAAGAGACACATATACTAATCCCTAGTGAACCATTCTATTTATGAACTTAATCAGGTCAGGTGGTTGTTCAGCATAAGATTTTTCTCTAGATCTTTTCCGCACGTCGTCTTTCTCTCAGAAGTACATTGTTGCCCAGTGCTTGCGCTTTGTGCTTTGAATAAAGTTATGGAAGAATCATTAGTGTACTCAAATCTGTTCTGTGGCTAGTTGTTGAATTTCAAATGCTGCAGTCCAGCTATATATAAGTATTGTGTTCGATCCAAAAAGAACCCCCCCCCCCCTCCACGCTGCTTCTTTATAGTTGAATCGGAATCATACACTTTCTTTATAGCTGTCAGGGATTTCTCTTCTAGAGCAGTCTGAATATTGCATTCCATTCACTTTTACCCTGCCACCCATGCTAAGCAACAGATTGCAGCATGAATCTCATGCTCATTTATCTAGGGCTTTCAGTGTATGTTCATCGAGAAGAAATCCACTTTGATAAATGTTATGTCATTTTGTATCCTTAAGGCTCCCTTCAGAGGACTGTATTATGTAAGGGGGTCCCATGTACTTAACTTTATCTTCTCATCGCATTGTTCTCTTAGCCAGTACTGGTAGAGAGGCTTGTCAGTCTCCAAATCGATATGAAACGCATATGGGTCAATATTGAGCATGGTAACTAGCCACTGCAGCTAAACAAAGCCTGATACTCAGCTCTGATATCCACATTGTGGCTGCTGCTGAATATTTGGGTGCTGTTGCCAGAGCCTAGCAGCAATATTCTCCGGGAACAAGCAGGAAGTCAGCCCTCACATATGGGTGACGTCGGCACCGACAGAGCCCTCGTGGAAGCATCCCCCCAGCTTTCAAAGAAAGCTTTTGGGAGATGCCACCACGCATGCATGGTCCCCTTCCCGCCCAAGGGTGCCATCTTGCTCAATCTCCTTTTTTCCGTGGAGCCCTTCAGACGTTGTCTGGCTTGTCCCCGGGAAAAGTTGATTATTTTGTTCCCCGAGTTTCAAACTTTCCTCTGGTATTGCACCGGTACTCTTCCCGCCTACCGACCTCAGTGCCTTGGCATCGGGCTCGGTTTTATTTTTGTAGTTTTTTCGTTATTTTCTTTTTCTGGCGCCTTTGCACCCTTCTTCTCCCGCTGGCAGCCCGGAGAGTCTTCGACCTAAAGGGGTATTTTTTTCCCACATGGCTAACAGTGGTTTTAAGAAGTGTGATCAATGTTCTAAAATTGTCTTTGACCGACACACACGACTGCTGTCTTCGTTGCCTCGGGCCGTACCACGACCCGGTGGCCTGTGGTCTCTGCAAAAGGATGGTTCAGCAAGGCCCTCAAGAACCACCAGCAGCAGCACAATAAGTGTTTGTTTTTGTTTCCCCCCCCCCCCCAAGTCTCCAGTGCCTCCCACCTTGGGCAGAACTTTCCGAACTCGTGCCTTGTCGTGGGTTCTCAGAAAGCAGTTCTCCCTCGAGGGAACCCAGAAAGAAGAAGAAACCCTGAAAGGCGGTATCCTTGGATGGTTCCAACCGGCCAAGAGTACCCCGGGCCCGGTCTTGCACTTAGAGACGCTCCTCCAAGGCGTCAGAGGGAGTGACCTGCGAATGTCCCCCAGAAGGATCTGGCTGCAGACCGGCCTCAGTCCCCAGACACTGTCCTCGTTGAGTATTCCCATTCGGGGGAGCTGGCATCAGGCCCATGCCCCTCTGTGCCCATGCCGAAGACTGCAGAGCCTTCTGGGCTGGAGTCCAGAATGGCAGCCCTGGAACGCCGTTTGTCTGCTTCATGGACCAGCAGCGGGCGCTGTTGTCCAGTACGACCGGCTCATCCGCCCCGACCACCGGGCTGTCTATGTCCAAGATGTCCCCGGAGGCCGAGCCGATCCTTGAGGTCCTTCGGCCTCGAGTCGATCCTAGGCCGAGGTCGAGCTCTAGCTCTGAGTCCTGCTCATCGGGACTATGGTCGTCTCCGGAAAGTCTAACGGGTGCCGGCCATAGAGCATCGGGGCCCTCGAGGCCACAGAGCAGCCCTCCGGCGAGTCCTCAATGGACTACTCCAAGTGGGAGATGGAGGATGAGGAGTTCCCCGATACACATCTCCGCCCAAGGACATGGGTTTCTTGGACTTTGTCAAGGATATGTCCAAGGCCCTGGCATTCCTGACCGAGTCGGAGGAGGACTCTCGGGCAAATGAGTTAGATCCTCTAGTACGAGGCCACACTGCGGGAATCACTCACGGTACCCATCCATCCCATGCTGGAACGGCTCATGCTCTACGAGTGGGAGACACAGGCATCGGTGCCAGTGGTGAGCAGACAGCTCTACTCAATGTATCAGGTCCACCAGAGCCCGGGCTTCCAAAAGTTGCAACTGCTGCATAACTCCATGGTGGTGGAGTCTGCCATGTGTCGGCTGAAAAGCCAGAAGATGCACTCCTCTGTGTCCCCCAGCAGGGAGGCCCGCACCTTGGATGCCCTCTGCAGAAAGTGCTACCAGGGCTTGATGCTCCTATGCTGCATCCAGGCCTACCAGCTGTACAAGGGCATGTACCTGACAAAGGAACTCTCTGGGTTCTCGGCTGGTCTCAAAAAATTCCTGGTGAGGGAGAAGTTCAAGATGCTCTCCCTTGGAACTTTGCTGCCATACCTCCAGCAGGGAGACTGGCTATGCTCCTTAGACCTCAAGGATGCTTATACTTGCATCCTCATCCAACCCAACCACAGGCGGTACCTGCGGTTCGTAGTAGTGGGCAGGCACTTTCAATACAGGGTGCTCCCCTTTGGCCTAGCCTCTGTCCCAAGGGTCTTCACAAAATGCCTGGCAGTTGTGGCCGCCTTCCTCCGGCTCCAGGGGATCTTAGTTTTTCTCTACCTGGACGACTGGCTCATAAGGGGAGGCCCACCCTCTGAGGGTGCAGCAGGCCACCGCTTGCACCATCCAGGTTCGGCAACACTTGGGCTTGGTAATAAACTACCCCGTCTCACCTCCTCCCGACACAGTGCCTGGAGTTCATCGGAGCAAAGATCAACACCCTCCAGTCAAGGGCTACCTTGCCCAAGGACCGAGCTGATCGTCTCTGGTCCTTAGCTCGGGACGTACAGCACCGTCCCTCGGTGCCCGCCTGGCTTCTCCTGTGCCTCCTTGGGCACATGGTCTCCATGGTCCACGTCACCCCAGACGCTCGCCTCCATATGAGGATGGCGCACTGGTTTCTCCGGGACCAGTGGTCTCAGGCCACAGGCCATCTCCTGGACAGAGTCTCGGTAATCCGCCAGTAGGCGCACTCCCTGGTCTGGTCTGACAGTCACCCCAGCATCTCGAAGCAGGTATGCCTTTTCAGGCCCAAAGTCACTCGAGGATCCTCACCACGGACACATCCCTGCTCTGCTGCGGAGCCCACTGCGAAACTCTCCACACTCAGGGCTACTGGTCAACAGACGAGAGCACCCAGCAGATCAATTTCCTGGAGCTCCAGGCCATACATTTGGCCCTTAAGGCCTTCTGTCAACACCTACGTCACCAGCTGGTGCTGGTCCAGACAGACAACCAGGTGGCAATGTTCTTTGTGAACAAATGGGGGGGCACGGGGTCTCGTGCCCTTTGTCAGGAGGCACTGGTTCTCTGCTCGTACGCAACCCATCAGGGTATCCTCCTGCAGGCAGTGTACCTGCCAGGACAGGAAAACCTGCTGGCCGACAGATTCAGCAGAGTGGCACGAGTGGCAGCTGGACTCTAGTAGCCAGTCGGCTTTTCAAACTCTGGGGGAACCCATGCTGGACCTGTTCACCAGTCTGGACAATTTTCAGTTAACCCGCTTCTTCTCCCGGCAGGCCCACCCCTCCAGGTGGCAGCAGACGTGTTCTTGGTCTCATAGTCGGAAGGTCTCATGTACGCCTTCCCTCTGATGCCGCTGATCACCAAGACCCTGTTCAGGACCCTTCACAACAGGACCTCACTTGTCCTGATAGCTCTTCACTGAGGTTGGTGTGGAGGTCCCCATCCCCCTGGGAACCATCCCGGGACTCCTCTCAGGATGGAGGGTAGGCGCTCTCCTGCACCCCAACCTCTGGTCCCTCTCTCTGACAGTGTGGCTATTGAGAGGGTGACTATGGCCCCTCTCAACCTTCCGGTTGAGGTGGAGGACATTCTGCTGGCTCTCGCATGACCTCTACCAGGAAGGCTTACACCCTCAAATGGTGCAGGTTCTCTGGTGTGCCCGGCAGGGGGTGATCTTTTCTCCTGCCTGGTGGCTCTGGTGTTTCAGTACCTTCTCCACTTTTCTCAGTCCGGGCTCAAGTCTAACTCCGTCCGGGTGCACCTCAGTGCCCTGGTGGCGCACCACCAGCTGGTGGACAGTAAGCCCCTCGGTACAACAGTTGGTGACCCATTTTCTTCGTGGGCCTGCTCTTATCAAAGCCCCCGGTTCACCCTCTGGCAACTTAATGGGACCTCAACGTAGTGTTGGGGCAGCTCACTCGACCATCCTTTTGAGCCTCTAGCTACCTACCACCTTCGCTACCTCTCCTGGAAGGTGGTTTTCCTGGTTGCGCTCACCTCCACTCAGAGTTAGCGAGCTCCAAGCTCTTGTGGCAGACGCGCCTTATACCAGGTTCTACAAGAACAGAGTGGTGCTCTGCACGCACCCCAAATTCCTGCCGAAGATAGTTTCGCCCTTCCATCTTAACCAGGATGTGGTGCTTCCTCCCTTCTTTCCAAGACCTCACTCCAGTTGGATGGAGACGGTCCTTCACACCTTGGACTGTAAGAGGGCTTTGTCCTTCTATATCCAGTGAACTCTGGGTCACTGCAAGGTTTCTCAGCTTTTCATCTCCTATGACCCCAGTAGGATGGTGGACTGTATCACCCTTGCTTATGAGCAGGCGAGGCTCCTGCTGGAAGGCCGCGTCATGGTGTACTGTCCATGGCGGCTTCGGTGGCACATTTGCGTGCTGTCCCGATGGTGGACATCTGCCGGGCCACCACCTGGTCTTCAGTCCATACCCTCGCAGCCCATTACTTCCTGGAAAGAGTGTCCCGACAGGATAGTGTCTTCGGCCAGGCTGTGCTCCGTAACCTTTTTGGGGTTTAGGCAGCTCCTACCCTCAGACCGTTCTGTGTTCAGGCTACCAGAATGCTGGTTCATCAGACACAGGGGTCCTACTGTGGTCTGTATACACGGACTCATTTGCTGCTGCTTGCAGCTCCCCATTGGGGAGCCCTATTTTTGCTGTGGGCTTTCAGTAGCCTGTAGCTAGGGAGTCCCATATGTGAGGACTGACTTCCTGCTTGTTCCCGGAGAAAGCATAGTTACTCACCTGTAACGGGTGTTCTCCGGTGACAGCAGGAATCAGTCCTCATAACCGGAGCAAAGATCAACACCCTCCTCCCCTTGGAGTTGCTCTTTTACTATCTTTTATTTTGCTGTCTCTTAGCTATGTCATCTGACCGAGCAAGATGGCACCCTTGGGCGGGAAGGGTATCCCGCATCCGTGGTAACATCTGTCAAAGGCTTTCTTTGAAAGCTGGGGGGGGGAGGGGGGAATGCTTCCGCGAGGCTTTGTCGGTGCTGACGTCACCCATATGTAAGGACTGATTCCTGCTGTCCCCGGAGAACACCTGTTACAGGTGAGTAACTATGCTTTAAGTGCTGCTATTATCTTGAGGACAACTTTTTTGCTGTCATAGGTTAACCAGATAAACCCTAAAGCAGCACTGAATATTTCTGTTATATGGGTAGTCTCCGTGCCTTCCAACTCCACCTAAGGGACAGTCTGTAAGGTTGCATATGCAGCTATTTCTTGTGAATTGAATGCTGCTGCAACTGTATGTGTCCTCTTGCTCTTTGAGGTACAGTTCTCAAGTTCTTCGTAGTGTCCCCTCAGTTTCTGTGGTGAAAAAGGTAGCTGCATGGGCGAGAGCATTTTTGGTATTTGGTCCTATACTATGGAATGCTTTGCCACAGATAGTTCATAATGGTGATTATTTAGATTTTAGATGGGACTTTAAAACTTATCTTTTTACTGAACATTTCAGTGAATGTATGCTTTAATATATTTTAATCTTTAGTTTTAAAGAATATTATGTGTGCATCTTGTAAACTGCTTAGAAATAATTGATAGGCAGTAAGAATGTTAAATAAATATTCAGTGCTGCTGAATATCATGGTTAGCAACACTTATCCAGATAGGTGCTACTAACTGGATAAGTACTGCTGAATTTTGGGCCCATTGTGTTTTAGCTTGGGGCAAAATGTAAAGAGCATAGTGCAGATCAAGACATTCAGCCATGTACAGTGCTTTTGTAGGCAAAACATTTTAATCAGATAATGCTGAAAGAGATTTAGAGCCAAGAATTTGAAAAGAATGCCACTTTTTCTCTAGTCTGATGTGTTTGTTGCATATTTCCCTGGCAGCAGTGATTCCATTGACAGACTCCGAACACAAATTGCTCCCTGTGCACTTTGCTGTTGATCCAGGCAAAGATTGGGAATGGAGGAAAGATGATGCAGATAATGTCAAACTTGCCAGGTGAGTTTTTAGTTCTGTAGTTAAAACCAAAAGATGGTAATGCTTGGGGTCAAAAAATGCAAATTACTCTTCAGGCATTTGTCTCTGAAAAGTACATGAGAAGGGAGGGGAAGAGATCAAAGATAGTGAACCTGTGCTCTGCATTTAGCTGATTTAACCATATATTTTTCTATGGATAAACAGGATAATCAGCCACATAAATGGGTGACATCATCCTGGACAGCATCAAGTCAAATTTGCTCTCCCAGAGCTCAGAAGAGTCTAGAAAAGGCTTCTGGGCATATGCGCATGAACCCCCTTGTGTGCCTGTTGCTTCTCCCCTTCAGTTTTCCTCATCCATGGCCAAGTGCAGACATAATTCTCCTTACTCCAGGCTTCACCATTTTTTTCACAATTTCTGTCCCTTTGCTGACAGTACTAGCCCAGACTGCAGCAGATCTCTGACAGAGGCAACTCTAAGGAGTCCTAACTGCTGCTCATGTCGGCCCTCTCTGGCTGGGTGACATCAACATTTAGGAAAACCTTTAAGCCTTAGATGGCCTACCCTGACTAGAGCAGATTTCTCTGGCAATGGCAGCAGTGGTTCACGCAAGAGAGATGGAAGAACTTTCACCATCTGATTCTTCAAACAAAAGGAGGATGGTTTGTTTGGTCACCCAGCCCAGAGAGATCCTTTCTGATGGAGGCGACATGATGGCTCATACATTTATTTAAATTTAAAAAAAAAAAGAAAGACTAACGGTGACATCACGGAGCTGATGGCAGCATAGTAGCCTAGCTCCGTCCGATTCCCGAAATTGTGGAGAGAATAAAGTGACCCCAACAAAAAGAAAGTGGAAGGGAAGCGGCCACCTGCCTTTGCGATGGCAGCGAGGAAAAAATTGGCGAGTTTCCAGTCACCCTACATACGCCGAGAACTGAAGGCAGCGGCCGGCTCGGAAGAGGAGGCCGATGTAAGGAGCTCGGAGGAGGAAGAGAGAGAGGAGACAGAGGGGCTGGAGGAGATGCCGCTGAGAAAGTGGTTGAAAGCCTTTAAATTGGAAATGCAGGGGGAGATCAAGGCAATGCGGAAGGATGTGAAGGAGACCTTGATGGCGATCCAGAAGGAGGTGGGATGCTTGGGACAGCGAGTGGAGGACCTGGAAACTCACTTGGAGCAGTGTGAGGAGGAGATGAGAGAGATGGCGTCGATACAAAGTAAATTCCAGGCACAAGAGGAGATAGAGCGCGCCGGAATAATTTGCGCATTAGGGGGGTGCCTGAGGAGGAGGCCTTCAAAGACTGCATCCAGGTAGTGCAAAGATTGTGCAGCCATATTTTGCAACTGGGGGAAGAATCAGGCCCACGGGCGGCTACAGTCGGCGTTGAAAGGGCGCACAGAAGTTTGGGCCCGAGGCGGGAGAAGCAGACGAGAGATATCGCTTGTATGAGCAGTTTCCCTCTTAAAGAACAAGTTTTAAATGCGGCGAGGAAGTATGGAAGGATCGCGTGGGAAGGACGGGAGGTGGAGGTGTTTAATGATTTGTCAAAAGGAACACTGGAATGGCGAAGATTGATGAAGGAGGTTACTGCCTACATGTGGGGGAAAGGATTGTGTTATCGGTGGATGTTCCCCTTCGGTGTGTTGATGTCGGTGAATGGAGTGACCAGGAGGGTGAAAACGGAGGAGGAGGCGTGGTCGACATTGCAAGAATTGGGGTGTGAGAATCTTCCCCATGCAGTGGAGCAGGAGCAGCAGAGACAATATAAAACAATGCATGGTAAACAGCACTCAGGCTCGCAGTGGCAGAGGGTGGGAGAAAAGGGGAAGAGACTGCAGCGGCTGACCCAGGAGCGGAAGGCGGTGACGATCGAGGAGGACCCCTGAGGAGGGGACAGGAGCGGCAAGGAGTGGCAGCAAGTAATTGAGTAAAGAGCGGTAGAGCTCTATTACTCTGGAAAAAGGGACACTGAACTTATAGGGCTGCAAGATGGACGGGAGGGGGAGGATTGGAGGGGAAGGAGGGGATTGGAAGAGTTAAGGGATGATAAAAGGGGGGGGATTAAAGGCGAGGGGGATGAAAAGGGGGTTGGAAGGGGGGAGAGGTGGGGGGGTGAAATGAGGTGGTGCTGACCGAGATATAAGGTGGACAAAGGGGATGGGGAGAGATGGGACAGGATAGGACAAGGCGTTTCCGGAAGGGTGGGAGGGAGCAAAGCAATGGGAAGGGGAGGAGGGAGAGAGGGGTTAGGGGGGGTTGGGGGGTGGGGGAGGGGGAATAGGGGAAGGGGGGAGGGGAGGGGATAAAGGCACAGCAATATGGAGAGGTTGGGGGGGGTCTGGGGAAATGTTGCGGATAGGCACAGTAAATGTTAAGGGTTTGAATTCTGCGAAACGTAGTATGTTATTTAGGGAGGTGGCGAGGTCTCAGTGGGATGTGGTATTGATTCAGGAGACCCATTTGCGGAGGGGGGATGTGGGGAGGATGAGGCATAGGCAGTATTCGGATCAATATTACTCATGTACCAAGGAGGGAATAAAGAAAGGGGGGTAGCTTTATGGGTGAGGGCTGGGAGCGGGATTCAAGTGGGGGGGGTGTTTTAAAGATTTGGAAGGGAGGGTGGTGGGGATAAAAGGGAAGTTAGGGACGGAGGACATTGTGATAGTGGCGGTATATGGTCCAAACGGGAATCAGGGGGGATTCTGGAGGGAAGTGGGGAAGTTAATAGAAGGGGCAGGAGGGGGAAATTAGTGGTGGGGGGAGACTTTAATATGGTACTGGACCCGGGAGTGGATAGAGAGCTGAAAGGGGGGGATGGTGGGAGGAGGAACAGACAAGGCTTAAGAAATTTGATGAAACACTTTAATTTGGTGGATGCCTGGAGGGTGCTCAATCCTAAGGGGCGGGAGTATACTTTTTACTCTGCGCCACATAATAGCTGGAGCAGGATTGACATGCTTTTAATGGATAGGGCTTGGATGCTGGAAGTGCAGGAAGGGTGTATTAGGTCGATAGGGTGGTCAGATCATGGAGCGGTGGAAGTAAGATGCCGATGCCCGAGACAGGGAGGGGTGGTCTTCTGGAGGATGAACGAGAGCTTAAGGATAGGGAGGTGGTGGAGGATGTACGAAAGGTTATAAAGGAATATTTGCGGTTCAATGACGGGGGAGGTGTTGGTGTGGGAGGGGTTGAAGGCGGTAGTAAGGGGGAGGTTTATAATGTGGGGAGCTAAGAAAGAGGGAAAGAGAGAAAGGAAGGGGAATTAGGGAAGGTGTTACAGGACGTGGAGGAGAAGTTTCGAGGGTCCGGGGCACAGAAGGATAGAGTGGAGATGGAGAGAGTGAAAGCGGAATTACATGCACTACGGGTGGACAAGGTAGCTTTTGCTTTGCAGAAAGTTAAGCAGGTACATTATGAATTTGGGGATAAAGCTGGCAGGGTGCTGGCCTGAAGACTGAGGCAGCAAAGAGGGGCGGCAATGATATATCAGATCAAAGGGATGGATGGGAGAATCTATAGGGGGGATGAGGAGATACGGGAGCAGTTTAAAGCGTATTTTCAGAAGTTATATGTGGGGATGGACGGGGTGGAGGACGGGGCTATAGCTGGATATCTGGATAGGGTGAAGCTGGATGGGTTCTTGGAAGAGGCCAAAGCGGCATTAGAGGAAGGGATTTTGGGGGAAGAAATTGTGAGGGCGGTGAAGGGGATAGAGGGGGGGAAGGCCCCGGGGTTGGACGGGTTGACGGGGAATTTTTACAAGGTATTTATGGAAGAAATAGGGGAGATTCTAGGGAGAATATTTAATGGGGTTTTGAGTCAGGGGGGGAGTTGTCACAGGGAATGCTGACGGCGGGGATTACTGTCTTGTTGAAACCGGGAAAGGATCCGTTAAGCTGTAGTTCGTATAGGCCTATCTCTCTCCTTAATGTAGATGTAAAAATTCTAGCTAAGATACTGGCAGGAAGATTGGCAGGGTGGCTCCCAGGAATAATTAAGGGGGACCAAGTGGGGTTTATTATGGGAAGGCAGGCAGGGGACAATATTAAGAGGGCTATAGGGGTAATCTGGGAGGCAAGGCAGGAACAAGAAGAATTTATATTGATGTCAATAGACGCTGAGAAGGCATTTGATAGGGTTCACTGGGGTTTTTTAATGAAGGTGCTGGAGAAGGTGGGGTGTGGGCCTAATTGGTTGAAATGGGTGAGGGGGCTGTATAAAGGACCTAGGGCGAGGATTAAAATTAATGGTCAGTACTCTGGTGATTTTGAGTTGGGGCGTGGAACTCGTCAGGGGTTCCCGCTATCTCCGCTGCTGTTTGCAATGGCGGTGGAGCCATTAGTGGAATGCATAAGGGGGAATGCGGGGATAGTAGGGCTAGTAAGAGGGGGGCAGAACCATAAAATTTCTCTTTACGTGGATGATATTCTTCTATATTTAATTAGGCCTCAGGAATCCTTACCAGAAGTGATGGGGGAAGTGGGAAGGTATGGGGCGGTCGGGGTTTAAAATGAATGTTGATAAAACAGAAGTAATGAAGGTGCAGTTGAGTAAAGGGACAGAAGAGAAGCTGAAGAGGCTATATCCGCTGAGGTGGGTGAGGAAGTCCTTAGGATATTTGGGAGTAAGACTTACGGATAGATATGAGGACTTGTATCAAGCGAATTACCCGCGGCTTTTTGGAAATATTAGTAGGGATTTAGAAGGGTGGATGTGGATGGAGATCTCCTGGTTGGGTAGAATAGCTGCGATTAAAATGAATGTGTTACCTCGTTTGCTGCATTTGTTTCATGCTCTTCCAGTAGAGATACCAGAAGGGGCGATGAGGGCACTGCAAAGACAGGTGTTTAGCTATATCTGGAAGAGGAAACCCCCAAGGATTGCGAGAGGTGATGTATGCTGCTAAAGAGGAGGGAGGGTTAGGGGTACCTAACCTGAGGGATTATTATAGGGCAGCACAGGTAGCTCATGTGTTAGGTTGGAGAGAGGGTGGGGAAGAGAAACCGTGGGTTAGTTTAGAGAAACTAAGGGTACGGGGGGGGGGGGGATATTTGGATGCATGGGTATGGGCCCCGAAGGTGGAGAGAAAAGCGTTAGGGGGTGGGGGGGCCACCCCGGCAATGAGGCAGGTGGTGGAGATATGGGATAAGGTCAGAGGTCCTGATATTTCCTGTAGGGGGTCGGGGTTCTCAGTAATGACTCCATGGAGGGGGTTGGAGGGCTTTTAAACTAGGCTGGGAGGGAGGACGCTTTGATATTTGGAGGGGAAAAGGGTTGGTGTGTAGTTTTCAGCTTTTGGAGGAGGGGGAGGTGAAGGGCTTTGAGGAGGTGAAGGAGGAGTTTAGTTTGGATGAGGGAGATAGATATGCGTATGTGCAGGTGCGCTCTTTTCTACAGAGGGTGTTGGGGAAGGAGGGGATGGGAAGAGAGATTTCTAGGTTGGAGGTTATGTGGTATGGGAAGAGAGGATCGCGGGGGTTGATTTCGGGATTATATAAAGGGGTTAGGGGGAGGGAGTGGGGGAATATAGGTATATGGCAGAATGGGAAAGGAACCTGAGGAGGACAATGTCCACCAAAGATTGGAAAAGGGTGTGGGATCAGATCAAGCGGGAGCCCAGTTCGAGTAGAATGAAATAAAATTGTTATAAAGTGATGATGCGCTGGTACTATACACCAGAGAGATTGCATCCGAAGTTTCCGGGGGTGTCTAACCTATGTTGGCGGGAATGTGGGGAGGTAGGGACTATCTGGCATATTTGGTGGGGTTGTACATAGGTCCAGAGGTATTGGAGGCAGATCAAGAGGTGGATTCAGGGGAAGTTAGGGGTGGGGGTAGAGTTGGAGCCAAATATTTGGCTATTATCCTGGTGGGGGGAAGGGCAGGAGCAACGAAGGGGGTAGGATGGTGTTGGCGTGTTTCAGTGCAGCTAGGTGTGAGGTGGCAAGGGCTTGGAAACAAAAAGAGATGCCATTGGTAGAGCAATTTGAGAAGAGGATGAGAGAGATGGTTATTATGGAGAAACTTACAGCTGCCAGAAGGCAGAAGATGGCTAGGCTTGAGGAGGTGTGGGGTGGGCTGTGTCGAGTTCTGGGGGTGGGTTAGATACTGAGGGGGGAAGGGGTTGGGGGGGATGGAGGAGTGTTAGCTGGGAGAGGGTGCATTTTTTTAAAATTTTTTATATGGACTAGGCAGGGGGGGGAGATAACGAAAATATGATAATGGCAGGAGATAAGCAGTGGTTATGTTGGACATAAAATAACATAAAACAAAGGAAAATGTATAGTTCTAAAATGGGTAAGACCCATAACGGGATAACGGATGGAGGAATAATAAGGGCAAGGGGGATCATTGGCTCGGGGGGGGGGGGGGTATTGTGGGTGAGCCTTTGTGGAGATTGGATACTCAGGGTATAATGTTTGCAATGCTCTTGAAATGTGTGTATAGATCTGTTAAAAGGAATGATTAAAATGAGGGGGACATTTATGGGTAATAATTAAAATGAATAGAGACAGGGTACAGTTAGCCTGTTTATTAGGAATACGTATTAGGATGGCAGGGGACTGCATAAAATATGGAACAATGGCTAACATATTATTGGGAGTACAATGTATAGAAATTTAAGCTGCTGGGTATCAAATGTATAGAATGGAGTGTTATTGTTATATGTATGTGGTTATGTTTTGTACTGCTGACAATAAAACTTAAATACAAAAAACAAAAAGGGGGAGAGCGAGACGAGACTGGTTTCCCAGGCCTCCGTACTTCTTGCTTGTTTTTCTGCGGGCACATCCCCATCTTGCAGAGCTCGAAAGAATTTTAATCCTTTCCCTGAAATGGGGCAACAATCCCTGCCGCTGCTCTCATTGTAACATCTTTTTAAGCTGACACACACTCAACCTAGGCGCCCTCATGCGTTTGCAACCCTCACTGCCAGGGTGACTGCGGCAGCTTGGGCGCCCTGCTGATGCATTTGCTTGGCGAACAAGGCATGCCCGGGAGCTGTGGGTCCTCACATTTTTATTACATTTTTTTCAAGAGTTTAGCATCTTAACGTCACAGCTGTGCTTCCTGCCACCATGCTGATTGTGGCGAGTGTTTGGCAAAGCCAGTGCTCCCCAACCCCCCCACCCCAGTGCGCCCCCATTTTTAATTATGCGGACCAAGTAGGTGGGGATTTGCTGCGATTCCGGGGGGTGGGGCAGACTCATAGCAAATCGGGCCGCTCTGTGATAAGCTTGAGACCTCTCTCTCTCAAAAAAAAAAAAGAAAAACATTGGGGGGGGGGGGGGAGGGGGAAGCCTTGTCGCTGCTGCCGTTGCCTCTGTGCTCCTCTGCAAGAGGCACTCCAGCAGGTGATATTTTGACTTGCTGCTGGATCGGTTGCACACCAGCCCTGAACAGTACATCTACCATGACCTGCAGACCTCATCCCAGGTCTGCTGCAGGCAGTGTGCTTCAGAGAAGTCTTTTGGCCTGCATGGATTATGTCATGCAACAGCATTCATTTGAGCTCAGGAAGACTTCCCCGACCACCTCTCCATTCCATGGCCAAGGACCAGAGCTGTTAACCTTGTTTTTGAGTGCCAGTCTTTGGTGAAAGCACTTTTCAGAGCAGGATGCGGCAGTTGCTCTGTTCCTTGCCACAACCAAAAACCCAGGGCTGGCCTCAGAGTTACTTCAAGGCATTGGTACTCTAGGCAATCTCTTAAATCTTATGCCCTCCTGGCTGTCAGCATCTGTTTAGCTTAGAATGCCCTTCTCTTTGCTGCCTCCCCCCCTCCCCCCAAAGCTGCTGTCCTAGGCGAGCACCTAGTTTGCCTAGTGGTTGAGCCAGCCCTGCGAAAAGCCATCATTGCTCTTGAGTACGCTGTAGCAGTGGTAAACCATGTAACAGTTGGCCGAGAAGGCAGTAAACGGAATAACAGCATCGTGGGATCTTGTAAACACAAGTTTGTCAACTAGGTTGTTTTCACCTGTAAGCAAACATTGCAGACTCCTGACACCATGGCCGGATGGCTGCAGAGCCAGCTCAAGATTTCTCCAGAGCTCCCCTAGCCAACCTACAGTGCTGTTAACATCCCCCCCATTATATTTGGCCTGTGCAGAACCTATTAGGTTTGTATAGGCTGAGTGCCCTATGTGAGCACTGAAATTGATGAAGGCCTCATCCAGCAGTCCCAGGGGAAGGCCTTTTCCTTCAGCTCCAACCAGGACATATGGTGAGGAGCCTAGCAGGATGTGAGCTCCTCATTCATCTCGAGCTTTGGCTAGCATTCCATTCAACACTGCTGATGGTTCCCTGGAACAGTTGTAGGACTCTCACTCAATACCTTACAGCAGCATCTGGTTGCCCGTTCCTCTTCCCCCCCCCCCTTTCTCCCGAAGGGGGAACCATTAACCAGCCACAATCATAAAGAGAACTCATCTCCATTTCCCTAGCTTAACCTGTGCCCATTCTTCGAATTAGGCACCATTCCATGATTGTGAGGTAAAAAAACAAAACAGAAGGGAGGCCCGTAACATCAGGACGTTTGTTCACAGGCCTGGTATTCTTACTTTCTCATTCCTTTGCAGATTCTCTTTGCAGTCCCTCTCTATCTCAGCATACAATGCGGCTCAGCAGGCAACTTTGGCTGGGGAGGAGGAAATCCCCGATGGGAATCCCCCCTTAATCCCCGATGGAAATTATTCTTAATCCCCATAAAAACTTTCCCTGAACTAAGTCAGCACCTGCCCACACCTAAGGCTCTGCCTTCTCCTGCAATTCTGTGCACTACCTCAAGCGCAGTGCCTTGCTCACAGCCAATCAAGGATCCATACCATTTCTACCTGCAGGAACCTGCCCTCTAACCAAAGATCATTGGTTCAAGGCAAGCCTCTGAGTGTAAACCCCCCCCTTCCCCACAACCTTAAAACAACCAGTTGGAGGGTTAATCCCAAGTGACAAAGCCTCCCCCTTCACTATCCTACCCCAGGAGGACATGAATCTTCCCTGATCACCCCAATACCATCCCTCTCCTGTCTGGCTTTGCTCCTTTCCATAGCCGGCTTGATGTCCCCAGCACTGTCTTGAACTGCTGCGTCTGCGACATTGATGCTCGTAGTATATCTTATTTTAAAACACGATTGTCAGCATCCTAATGGGGGTGTTGGTACCAGAATATCTGTCTTATCTCCCCCCCCCCCTCCCAGCCTTGTAGTCACTCATGGCCTTTCAGCCTAGGAAAGGACCCAAGCTCCAGGAAGAAACACATCAACCACATCTGTAACCATCATAGGATCTCAACAATATTAAGACACATTGCCTGTCATACTCATCCCAAACGCCAAACAATGGTACACCATCATCACTGGCTCCATAGGCTTTCTGGCAGGGTCACATGCATCCAAAAGAAAAAAAGAAAGTTGTCTTATTGCATGTCTAGGGAAACCTCCTTCACATACATGCAACTTCTAGCCCCTGGACCCTGACTAGCCCCTGGCTCATCCTGGAATTTCTCCCATAGACTGGCAATGAATGCCGTATTCTGAGCGCTCCTGGGCAAAAATCAGCACAGTTCCCGTGATTGGATTTATGGGATTCACCTGGGCCAGCCACTCTCATGGTGGTTCTACATTTTGTATGGGGATCACAAAGACCGTGTCCTACAGAAGCCATGATCACCCGACCCAATAGCCGCATCTCCCCCTATAGTGGAGGGTTGTTTTTGGTGGATCCTTTGGTCGTATTCTTTGGTCCTGCTGTGTTTTGAGGCAGAGGAACATCTGAGTGCCCTAACTGCCCATGTGCATCCCAAGCTGGGTCAGGACTCCGAGTCCTGGTGAACTAAAAGCTCAGCCCTCCCATGCCTGACCTCATGGCATGCAGATGGGCTTTCTAATATATAATTTAGCTTTGCAGGGCAAACTCACTAGCAGGTTTAGCCAATCGGATGCTAGCCGACAGTCTCCCAAGAGTGCATGGTTCAGAAGAATGTATACTTGAAGGATACTACCAAAAGAATGACGTTAGGGCATATCAGCAGAGAGGTTCCAATAAAGGCAAAAGTAGCCCAAATGCCCTTGAGTACGGAGCAGACAGAGCTTAAAGATTCCAAATTACCTCTGCCTACCGATAGCCAGATTAATATGAATAAAACACAGTCTCTAAAATGCTTGTATGCAAATACTAGAAGTCTAAAAAATAAGATGGGAGAGTTAGAATATATAGCACTAAATTAGAAGTTAGATATGATTGGTATCTCAGAGACATAGTAACATAGTAAATGACGGCAGATAAAGACCAGTATGGTTCATCTAGTCTGCCTTGTAAGAGGGCAAGAGTAGGTACACCTGCTGCTGGTGGAAGGAGGACAACCAGTGGGGACACTGATACCTGGGTACAAACTACAGGGTGGCCCCAAAAAAGTGAGAACAATCTCGTAAATTAAAAGCTTAAATAGTTTACTTATTTACCTTTTTTAGCTATATAACGTCTTTATTTTGACAATTTCCGGTCGCCATATATATATATATTTTTTTAATTTGCCAATCGTTTACATCGGTCTTCTTGAATTTTTAAATAACTTATATACTACGAGATGTTCTCACTTTTTTTGGGCCACCCTGTATATCATAATGATAGAGCTGATCAAATTGGTGGAGGGGCTGTGCTCTGTTAGAGAGGGCATTGAGTCACAAAGGATTAAAGTTTTGCAGGCAACAAAATTTGCTGTAGAATGTCTATAGATTGAAATTCCATGTAAAAGGGGAAGGCGATGGCAGTGGGGGGTGTACTATCGACCGTCTGGTCAGAATGAACAAATGGATGATGAAATGCTCAAAGAAATCAGGGAAGCTAACAAAAGTTACAGCACAGTAATAATGGTGATTTCAATAACCCCAGTATTGAATGGGTTAGTGTCACGGCAGGACATGCTAGGGAAATAAAGTTTCTAGATGAAATAAATGCTTCTTGGAGCAGCTGGTTCATGAACCGATCAGAGGGGAAGCCATTTTGGACCTAGTCCTTAGTGGTGCAAGAGATCTGGTGCAAGAAATAAGGGTGTTGGGGCCACTTGGCAATAGTGATCATAGCATGATCGCATTTGATTTAATTAATGGAGGAGGGATGGTAAGGAAATCCACAGTACTACCTTTTAACTTTCGAAAGGGAGACTATGATAAAATGAGGAAAATAGTTAAGAAAAAACTAAAAGGAGCAGTTGCAAAGGTTAAAGATTTACATCAAGCTTGGGTGTTTAAAAATACTATCTTGGAAGCCCAGACCAGCTATATTCCATGCTTTAAGAAAAGTGGAAGGAAGTCCAAAAAACTGCCAGCATGGTTTAAAGGTGAAGTCAGAGAGGCTGTTGCCAAAAAAGCATCTTTCAGGAAATGGAAAAAAAGAGTCAAATGATGAAAACTGAAAACAGCACAAGCACTGGCAAGTTAAATGCAAGGCATTGATAAGGCAGGCAAAGAGAATTTGAGAAGAAGCTTGCTGCGGAAGCAAAAACGCGTAATAAAAACTTTTTCAAATACATTCGTAGCAAAAACACTAGTGAGAGTCAGTTGGACCATTAGATGATAGAGGGGTAAAAGGGGCACTAAGAGGGACAAGGCCATAGCGGAGAGGCTGAATGAATTTTTTGCTTCGATCTTTACTGAGAAATATGTAGGGATGTTACCCATGACTGAAGTGGTATTTAAAGGTGATACTGCGGAAGAATTGAAAGAAATAGCGATACACCGGGAAGATGTATTACAACTATTTGATAAACTGAAGAGTAGCAAATCACCTGGACCGGATGGTATACATCCAATGGTGTTGAAAGAACTGAAATATGAGATTGCAGACCTGCTATTAGTAATCTGTGAACTATATTAAAATCATCTGTAATAAATGAAGATTGGAGGATCGCCAGCGTAACGCCAATTTTTAAAAAGGGTTCCAGGGGTGAGCCTGATGTCCGTACCGGGAAAAATGGTAGAAACCATCATAAAGATCTTAATTACTGAACATGTAGATAGTCATGGCTTAATGGGAGACAGCCAACATGGATTTAGTCAAGGAAGATCTTGTCTTAATCTGTTATGTTTTTTTGAAGGTGTGAATAAACAGACAAAGGTGAGTCTGATATAGTGTATCTGGACTTTAAGAAAGCCTTTGACAAGGTCCCTCATCAAACTTTTGGCAAAACTAAAAAGTCATAGGATAAGAGGCAGTGTACTATTGTGGATCAGAAACTGGTTAAGAGAAAGAGGGTAGGGCTAAATAGCCAATTTTCCCAATGGAGAAAGGTGAATAGTGGAGTACCCCAGGGATCTGTGCTGGGTCTGCTGCTTTTTGACATAGTCATAAATAACCTGGAAAAGGGAATAACGAGTGAGATCATCAAATCTGCAGATGACACAAAACTATTTAAAGTTGTTAAAACCTATGAGGATTGTGGAACATTGTAAGAGGATCTTTATAAATTGGAATGCTGGGCATCCAAATGGTAGATGAAATTTAATGTGGACAAGTGCAAAGTTATGCACCTACGAAAGAACAACCCAAACTATGGTTACACGATGCAAGGTTCCACATTAGGAACCACCACCCAGGAAAAAGATTTAGGCGTCGTCATGGATAACATGTTAAAATGCTCTGCCTAGTGTGCAGCGGAGGTCAAGAGAGCAAATAGAATGCTAGGTATCATAAGGAAAGGAATGGAAAATAAAACAAAGGATATTATAATGCCTGTGTATCGTTCCATGGTGCGACCGCACCTTGAATATTGTATGCATTCTGGTCGCCGTATCTTAAAAAGGATATAGTGTTTATTAGAAAAGGTACAGAGAAAGAGCCACCAAAATGGTAAAGGGGATGGAAGGATACCCCTTTGAAGAGAGGTTAAAAAAGTTAGGGCTCTTCAACCTGGAAAAGAGACTGCTGAGGGGAGTTATGATAGACGTCTATAACTTAATGAATGGAGTGAAACAGATAAATGTAGATCGATTGTTTACATCATCAGAATATAGAAAGACTAGGAGACATGCAATGAAGCTACAGGGTAAACTATTTAAGACTAATAAGAGAAAATATTTTTTCACTCAACATTGTAATCAAGCTCTGGAATTTTTACCAGAGGATTTAGTAAGAGCTGTTAGTGTAGCTGGGTTTAAAAAAGGTTTGGATAGGTTCCTGGAGGAAAGGTCCATAAACCATTATTAAAAAGGACCCAGGATATCACTGCTTGACCCAGTACAAGCATTGTGTCTTTTGGGGAAACTGCTAGGTACTTGTGACCTAGATTGGCCACTGTTGGAAACAGGATACTGGGCTTGATGGACCTTGGTCTGACCCAGTATGGCATATCTTATGTTCTGGCCTACCTGCCTCTCCAAGGTGTGTGTGCACCATAAGTAATTACTCCTGCCAGTTAACCGGACAAATAAATCACTCACAATTTTATCCCATTTCCTGTTCCCAAAATATTGGCAGCTCACCCTCAACTAACCAAAGGTGGACCTTCTGCACCTAGCTTCCCAGGGGTACTCATTCAGACCCCTAGACAGTCTATTCAGCCTTTGCAGACAACTGGCAATCCCTTTGGTTACCCTATGAAAACTACAAAAACTACACAGCCACACTGTTGTCTCAAAACTCGCCCTTCTTCCATAATTGCACATCTGAGTCTCTTCAGGCTGGTTCTCAACCAACCGGTTCCACTTTCACCTGAGACACCCATGTGATTTCGTACTTGGACTCCATTTGATGCACAGATCACCTTACTATCATACCCGCTCACAAGGGAAATTTCTGCACCCACAAACGAGCATGTATGTTATAAGCCTTTGTAGACCTTGTCTCGCAGCACATGGAATATGCTACAGACATTCCAGTGGGTTTCTTAATCCTAATGGCAAGATCTCTTCTGCTACATGGAGATAAGCGGTGGATGTGTTTATTTTTTATTTAGCAATGCTTATATACTGCTTTTCACCAGGTCAAAGCGGTGTACGTTCAGATAAGTTATATATTTCCCTTGTCCCCAAAGGGCTCACAATCTACATTATGTACCTGAGGCAACGGAGGGTTAAGTGGCTTGCCCAAGGTCACAAGGAGTACCTGTGGGATTAGAAACCCAGGTCCCTCCGGCTTGAGGTTGCTGTCCTCCAGTGGGATTCGAATTCCCGGCCCTCCGGCTCAAGGCAAATTGCCCCAACCACTAGGCGGCTACTCTCTCTGGAAGGGGTTTCAGTAGTTGTTCTATGCAGCAGAACTCCTTCCAGCGGCCAGATTCAGTATGTCCTTATTTCACGTGCACAGTCACCCAATCTGTGCACCCACATGGATGACCCCTATGCTCCTAGTTGTCTAGAACATGATGTTTTTAGGAACTATAGACGTCCAGTCCTTATAGCCCTTCCTGCTCCAAACCACAGCTGCCTAGAGTTGAAAGTGGGGGGAGGGGGGAAATGAAAATCAAAGGTAGGGAACAAGGTTGCACTCCTTCTCTTTGCACCTTGAAGGCAATTCACAATTCCTCTCTACTCTGCATATCTGCAGTCTTCCTGGACTTATAAACCAAGTTGCACCCTCAGTACCTGTACTGTTTCCATTCTTTTCTCCTAAATTCCAAAGGTGGCTATGACTCTGCTAAAATCAGCATACCTGTGTGACTCCAGGAAGGTGATGAACCTTGGTATCCACTGATCTGACCATTCCTTAGATACCGGTGTTAACCCACCACAGCATGGTATGTTAAGTGCAAGGGGGCCCTCTAGCGACTTGAACATTTTGATCCTTACATCCTCACCTTGGGATTCACCCATCTGTGTAGCTAATCATTTCCTGCTTGTGCATGGAGAAATAGAGGTTGCTTGTCTGCAATGATGATTCTCTATGGACTGCAGGATAAATCATGTAGAAGCCAAACGAACAAAGGGAACACCCCACCTGCAGCCAAACCAGGTGCAAGGAAAGTAGATCAACCACACGCCACTGGATGAATGTGAGCTTTATTGATGTCTACTGGTTAGCCTAACACACTTTTCAGAGATTAGCCTTCCTCATGGGACAGTGACCTAAATATATATACATAATATAATATGAAAATAAGATAATAAAACATTTAAAAGCAAAAGATAATATTAGCATAGTAAAAGACGGCAAATAACAGTATGGTTCATTTAGTCTGCCCAGCAAGGTGGCAAGAGCAGGTGCACCTGCTGCTCTGTGCAGGTCGCCCCTACCCTTGCCTTTGCTTAGGGGTGTACCCACCACTCCATGTAGGTCACCCTTATTTGTTGAGATATAAGAGAGAGTTATGTTTATTTTGATTTTATTCTGTTGCTATAAAGGGATCCACTGTGTCTGTCCCATGCATTTTGAATTCTGAGCAGCATGTTCTCCCCCTTCCACCCCTCGGAAGTCAACCAAGGTTTGGATCTTTCCGTGGTACTAGCTGATCACATTGGCAACAGTGTGTACCTGGAGATAGGAAGAGGCTGCAGGCAATTGTGGTGATGATGCCGACAAACAATGGAACTATAGAGCTCTACAAGGATGCAGGTGCCAAACTGAGGAGCAACATTCTGGAGAGGAGGTGCAGGATGACCTTGCTGTGCCTATGCAGTTCTTGTTGGATATGTAACATAGGAGTGACGATTCAAATACCATTTTTACAATCATAAGCCTAAAATATATTATTTAGAAATAATTTGGAAGGCCATTGTCACAGTCTGGACCAATATATCTGATTTCTAATTAGGCATAAACTTTTATGAAACATAACAAATCAAGAGGAGGAGAAATTGTGATTTTCAAGCAGTGAATTAATATTGAACAAAAGTGAAAAAGGTCCAAGAGAGGAGGAGGAGTTAAGTGCTGTCGAGTCGGTGTCAACTCATGGCAACCCTCTGGGTTGTGGTCTGAAAAATAGTTGACAACTTTAACCTGCTTGAATCAAATCGATAAAGAAATGAAAGCAGACAAGAAATCCAGTGACTCGTTTCTCTTGGCAGAATGGCTATGAAGGACAGACAAGATTCTCAAGAGCAGAGATGTCTCTCCATATACTTGCAGAATATTATGCGCAGCCTAGAATAGTTCTTGGATCATTTCTCTGAAGAGATGGTTGTGAGTTTAATCTCCCTAGTGGGACAAGGGAAGGCTTGCCAGGAGACATTTATGGCTTTGGGCTTCAGACTTGCAAGCCACTGTTCTGGAACAACTTGCAACTGTGCCGTGCCATAGAAAAAAATCTCTTCAGAGATGTAAAGAAGGCTGCTACCAAGATGATGGAGCATTATGAAACCTTGTGTGCCCTCTCCAGGCACACTGCTAATCTGGCCTACTCTTCTTGAAGTTTTCTGAGTGGAGGCCAGAGAAGGATCTGTTCTCCATGGACAAGCAAAAAATGAAGTCCTCATTTATGGGTGATGTCACAGACAAATCTCCACGCAGGAACACGCCCCAGCTTCTATTGGAAGATTTTCGGAGGCTGTACCGTGCCTTCCCCCCTGTTGCAGCACTATCTTCTCCTGTCTTCATTTTCCGCAGAGCCCCAGAGATGTGAATCGGTCATCTGCTCGTAAATGTCTTGTTTTTCCCCTTTGGAAGTAAGTCTTTTTTGCTTGTATTTTACTTTTCTGCCTGCCATCTGTAGCATTGGGTCTGCTTCTGTTCTGGTGCTTTTTTTTGGTACTTTTATTTTCTTGTTTTCCATGGCCTGGCTGGGCCTCTGGTTGCAGTCGAGCCATTTGATTTTGCCACAGCTGTCTTTCCAGACATGTCCCAGAAACCGGGCCAGCAGATTCAAGAAATGCACCAAATGTGCCCGGACCATCTCTGTCACCAACAAGCACAATTGGTGCCTCCCAGTGTCTGGGTCATGATCATCATCCCTCTTGTAATTTGTGCTTGCAGATGGCAACAAGAAGCCTGAAGGGTCAAGAGAAGCAGAGAATCCCTCTTTGGCCAGAGATCTGATTCAGTATCTTTGACACCAGCATCAGCCTTGATGGCTCCCCTTGGTTCTGCCAAAGGTGTCTTGACATTGAGAGGTTCCTGGGCTCAATCAGAGCTGAGGGCCTGTAGTGTCCTGGAGCATTGGCTGTCTGTCAGTATCCACATGGAATCAAAGAAGACTTCTACTCCATTGGTGCCGAAGGGGGACCCTTCCAAGCACTGAAGGAAGCCCCATGTGTATCAGCATTGG
Organism: Ichthyophis bannanicus; assembly: GCA_033557465.1. NCBI lineage: Eukaryota > Metazoa > Chordata > Amphibia > Gymnophiona > Ichthyophiidae > Ichthyophis > Ichthyophis bannanicus. The sequence continues at coordinate 41,214,220 of CM066048.1, read as the reverse complement.
AGCCCTTTCTGACACAATGTTGAATGATGGCTGCGAGCAGCCTTCTAAGGTGCCCTGGAGAGGAATAAACCTCCATAGTCTTGGAGGGGCACCAACCATCTCCCGATGACGGAGGCCATGTCGATACTCCTATGGGATGCTTGAGATATTTGTTGGTTTAAGCTGCTCAGGCCCCAAGGCCTTTGGATTCGGAAACCATGGAGGAATGCCTTCAGGCACTCGAGGCTCACATCGTATCGATGCTAGGGAAATAGCTGACTGGTCCTTTGGTGCCCAAGGCATCATTGACCATTCTGCAGCCGATCCTCGAAATGCATGCCCTGCCTGTGGAGGCATCAGCATCGAAAAGATCTGACACCGGTTCCCAGTGGGGTCATCTCACTCTTAAGTGTATCCAGTTCAGATGTCCTGACGAAGCCCTGAAAGCGTTCAATGCATCATCGATCCCATCGATGCTCCTACTCCCCTCGAAGTCAGAGGGAGCTCCAGGCTGAGTCCTCTCTGAGTCTGACTGTCTGGATGAGTTACTGATGTGGAATCTGGGAACCTATTGGAGGCTAGGTCGCTTGAGAACTCAGACCTCTCTCTTCCCCATGAATGGTGGAGGTCTCCTCCAGAGGACATGTCCTTCCAGGACTTTGTGAGGAATATGGCCAAGGCCATACCATTTTTCCTGGAGAAGAAGGTTGAGCCTAGGATAGAGATTCACCAGTATTCCTCAGCTCCTAAGGAAGCGGTGCCGGTGCACCATATCCTACAAAGGCTGAAAATCAGCATGTGGGAGAACCCTCTCGCTGTGCTTTCCATCAGTAGGAGGTTGGACTTGATGTAATGGGTTCAGAAAGCCCCGGGCTTCGAGAAGCCTCAGCCTCCGCATCACTCCTTAGTGGTTGAGTCCACCCTTAAGAGGATTAGGAGCACCAAGACTCATTCCTCGATGCCCCTGGGTAGGGAGGTTCGGACATTAGACTCCTTAAGCAAGAGGTGCTTCCAGAGCTTTATGCTCGTGGCTAGAGTACTCTCTTAACAGCTCTGTGAGCATGTTCCTGAAGGACATCAAGTATGATCTCACCAACTTGTGCCTGTTCCTCCTGCTGGAGCATTATCGTACCCCAGTGGACCATGGTAAAGACTGCTCAAAGTTCCTGATTAGGGCAATATATGATGCCTTTGAAATGGTCTCTAGAGCAGTGGCTGTGGGTATCTGAAATGCCGCCTTGCCTGTCTTCAGTCTTCTGACCTGAAGCAGTTGGTGCAGAATAAGATGCTGGAGTGCTGTGCTGGGGAGAGAACCTCTTTGGAGAGCAGCAGGTGGAGGAAAATGGTGGCATCTTAGAGAAGCAGCACATCGCCCTCATCAGGCTCTCGAGATGCATGTCTGATCCCTATCGCAGAAAGTATCAGGGAAAGCCAAAAGAAGGCCTACCCGCATAAGTGGAGGTACTTTGCTGGTTCTCAAACCTCCCAGCAAAAGTCAAGGCTCCTCACCTGCAACATTGGGAGAAGCCCCCAAAGGTTCAGCCTGCCCCTGCAAACCGGGACTGGGGTTTGATTTGTTCCTTTGGAGCATAGCCAATCTACCAGTGACTGCAGAGAGGAACCCTCCAGTGGGGGGATGGCTCGCTCTCTTTGCCCACAGATGGCCTGTCATCACTTCAGACACATGGGTGCTACATATAGTCCAAGGTGGCTACATGTTGCACTAAGCTGAACTGACACCTCATTGCCCCCTGAGGGTTTCCCCTTGACCCTCTGCATCTAAACCAGCTTTCGGGGGGAAATCTTCACTCTCCTGGCCGATCTTGCCATCGAGCCTGTGCCTCAGAAACAGATAAAACTGGGATTCTACTCCAGGTACTTTCTGATCCCTAAGAAGACGGGAGCATGGGGTTTGGCCCGTCCTGGACCTCAGATCTCAACACCTTCCTGGTGCGTGAGAAGTTCAAGATGGTTTCTCTAGGGATACTGTTCCCTTATCTTCAGAAAGTTGGTTCACTGTGCTCCCTGGATCTAAAGGATGAATATACCTGCATACCAATCCATCCCGCCCACTGAAAACATCTCCAATTTTGTCCTGGGAGGACAGCACTTTCAGTACAGTGTGTTACCCTTCGAATTGGCCTCGGCACCCCAGTCTTCACAAAGTGCTTTGTCGTGGTAGTGGCCTATCTCAGAACACTAGGGGTTTTTGTCTTCCCTTACTTGGCAAATGGCTCATAAAAAGCACCACTCCAGATGGAGTCCGGCATGCAACACAGCTGACCATGCAGGTGCTAGAGCTGTTTGGTTTCACTGTCAATTACCCAAGGTCCCACCTTCAGCCCATCCAACGTCTGGAGCTCATAGGAGCTCTCCTCAGCGTGACTTGGGCAAAGGTTTTCTCCAGCTGGACAAACTCTAGAAATTGGCAACCTTGGTCTGCAATACCCAGTGGAGTTGGCAGACAATGGCTCACAGGATGCTAACCATGCTTGGACACATGGCTTCAGCAGTACATGTCACTCCCCTGGCTTATCTGTTGATGAGACAAGCTCAGTGGACACTGAGTACTCAGTGGAAGCAGGCCACCGCCCACCTCTGGAACTGGGTGGTGGTCACCATACACTTTGTCCATTCCCTGATCTTCAGAATCTGTTCAGGGGCCTTCCTTTTCAGCAGGTATCACCACAGAAGACATTGACTATGAACGCCTCCAAGCTCTGTTGGGGGCGCATTTGGATGGCCTCCTGTTGGAAAGAGGAGATGGCACTATCATCCATACTGGTATAATCTATAGGCTTCCAACTCATATCAAAGAAATGGATAGAGAATTATTGATATTGCAAAGGTAGCCATGAAGGGGGAAGTGATCATATTGGGTAACTTTAATCTACCCAAAGTGGATTGGAGTATTCCTCCTGCAAATCTAGAAAGAAGTTAAAAAAAAATTATGGATGCCTTCCAAGATGCCTCACTTAGACCAATGGTGATGGAACGGACCAGGGAAAGTTCGATGCTGGATTTTAGTACTCACCAATGGAGATAGTGTGTCAAATGTCTGGGTGGGTGCCCATGTGAGCAGCAGCGATTATTACACTGTGTGGTTTGAGATTTCACAGCAAGCTCAAAGCCCTAGACTTCAAAAACACTGACTTCAGTAAAATGACCAAGTGCCTGAAGGGAGGAGTTGGCAAGATGGGAGGGAGGTGAGGTAAGTGGAATTACAGTGGGCTAAACTAAAGGTAGGCAATAAAAGGGGCAACAGATACATATGTAAGGAAAGCCAATAAAAAGAAAGGTTTTGGTTCTCCAAAAAAACACAGCTTTCACAAAATTCAGAAGTCTGCCAAACAGAGGGAACACAGAATAGAATACAGGATAAAGCTAAAAGACGAAAAGAGAAATAAGGATAGCAAAATCAAAGATGGTTAAAGATTTAAAGCATGATGACAATATTTTTTTCAGGTATATTCGGGAGAAGAGGAAGATCAGAAGTGGAATTGCAAGACTCAAAAGTGCCGAGAACGGATTCCTGGAAAGTGACATTGAAAAAACAAAAATGCTAAACAAATAGTTTTGTTCTGTTTTTACTAAAGAAAATCTTGGAGAAGGACCACATGTGATTTGACAAATATACAAATGGGAATGGAGTAGCTACTACACCATTCACAGAAGATGTGTTTGAACAGCTTGCAAAACTGAAAGTGGACAAGGCCATGGGACCGGATGGAATACATTCCCAGGATACTGAAAGAGCTCAGAGGTTCTTGCAGGGCTGCTAAAGGATGTTTTTAATAGATCCTTGGAGACAGGAGAAGTTCCACAGGACTGGAGAAGGGCTGATGTGTGCTACCTCTTTGCAAAAGTGGTAATAGAGTAGAAGTGGCAAACTACAGGCCAGTAAGCCTTACCTCTGTGGCAGGAAAAGAAATGGAGGCACTCTTGAAAGAGAATAGTGAACTTTCTGAAAACCAACAGGTTGCATGATCCGAGGCAACATGGTTTTACCAAAGGACGATCTTGCCAAACAAATCTGATTGAGTTCTTTGATTGGGTGACCAGAGAACTAGATCAAGGGCATGCAATGGATGTGATCTACCTAGATTTCAGCAAAGTCTTTGATACTGTTTCTCATAGGAGGCTTATCAATAAACTGAACAGCCTGGGGCTGGGTCCCAAAGTATTGAACTGGATCAGAAATTGGTTGACTGACAGACAACAAAAAGTGATAGTAAACGGAATTCACTCGGATAAAAGGAAGGTGATTAGTGGCATACCCCAGGGATCTGTCCTGCGACCGGTGGTACTGTTCAATGTATTTGTGAGTGATATTGCTGAAGGACTGAACAGAAGTCTGTCTCTTTGCAGATGACATGAAAATTTTCAACAGAGTGGATTGCCCTGAGGGAGTGGATAACATGAGGAAAGATCTACAAAAGCTGGAAGAATGGTCTAATGCTTAGCAGTTGATTTAATGTGAAGTGCAGTGTCATGCACTTGGGATGCAGAAATCCAAGAGAATTGTATGTGATAGGGGGCGAGAGGTTGGTGTGCACGGACCAGGAGAGGGACCTTGGAGTGAGTGATTGTTTGAGGATCTTGGTGGCAAAACAGTGTGACAAGGCGGTGGCCAAAGCCAGAAGGATGCTGGGTTGCATACAGAAAGGAATTACCAGCAGAGAAGAGGTACTAATGCCACTGTACAAGTCCCTGGTGCATCCTCACATGGAATATTGTGTTCAGTTTTGGAGACCATATCTTGCAAAGGATATAAAAAGACTGGAAACGGTACAGAGGAAGGTGACCAAAATGATGTGGTGCCTGCGCCAGGCGACATAAGAGACTTGAAGACCTAAATATGTATTACTCTAGATAAGAAGAGGGACAGGGGAGATATGATACATACAGACCTTTAAATACTTAGAGTATTAATGAACAAACAAAACCTTTTTCAGAGACGGGGAAGCTGCAAAACTAGAGGACGTAACATGAAGCTGCATGGGGGTAAACTGAAAGGCAATGTCAGGAAATACTTTTTCACTGAAAGGGTGGCGGATGTTTGGAATGCCCTGCCGATGAAAGTGGTGAGGGCAAATACAGTGACAGAATTCAAAATGGCATGGGACAGACACAGTGAATCCCTTTTACAGCAACAGGATAAAATCAAAATAACCTAAACTGTGCACCAAGTGGTGCGTATACCCCTAAACAAAGGCATCGGAAGAGGTGACCTACACGGAGCGGCAGGTGCACCTACTCTTGCCACTTTGCTGGGCAGACCAGATGGACCATGATGGTCTTTATCTGCTGCCATATACTATGGGCCTGATGCAGAGAAGCGGGTTGTTGACGTGCAGCCCTGCAAGCTGTCCAGCTCAATCCCACCTCCGGCTCTCCACGCATGTCCTGAACAGCAGGACTGAGAGCCAGCAGGGGGTGGGGCCAGGTCAAAGCAGGGGCAGGTCAGCCTAGCAAGATGTACAGGACCTGATTCAGGTCAGGGCCCTGTATGTCCTGCTGGGTCAAAGGGGACACGCTTATTCCACCTTAAAGGTGGAATAAGCAGCACATATCCTGGGATTAGACCGGGGGATCCCCACCCTACCGGGGCTGGGTGCAGAGGTGGTCCCCGCCGCCTGATACAGACCCTGGCTGGCCATCTTTGGGTCGGGTGGCAGCTAAGGGTGGGGGTGCCAAGCCAGGGGTACCAAGCCAGCCACTGCCTGCTTGTTTGCCTATTACTTGCTACCCATTCTTTGTCTAGTACTTACTACTCATTGCCTGCATAGAACTTGCTATTCATTGTGTGCTTAGAACCTGCTACCCATTGCTTGCTCAGACCTTGCTGCCCACTACCATGGCCCCACATCTCATTGTCCTTCTCTTCCTCATCCTCCCCAACTGCCTCCCCTTCTCCCAACACCCTCCCTCCTCTTCCCCCTACCTTCCTCATTTCTCCCTCCATTCTGCCCCCTAGCCTAGCATCTGCTCTTGAGCTTCTTCATACCATCCCCCGCATTCAACCAGCCCCCCTCTTTGAGGTAACCCCACCCTCGCTTCCTCCGTACTATCTCCACTCTACCTCGCTCTCTAATACTCCTTCTCCTTCTCTTATCAGGTAATATCAACCCCAACCCTGCCCCCCCCAATTTCTTTCTCACACTAAAAAAAAGTTCCTCACGTACCCTATCTAATCTCATCCACATCCTGCTCCTCCCTCCTTCCACCCTCCCTCATTCATCCCACACTCACTCATCCATAGATATCAACTCCAACCCTACCCTCAAAAATAATCCCTCACATAACCTACCTAATACCATCAATCTACCCCTCACTTCCCCTCCCTCATGTCCCTCTTGGAGAGCACACACACCCAGACATACCCACCCGCACCCTGCTCCCTCTAAATCCCGGTATTACCCTAGAAATAGACCCCTATGCTATTCTAACAAGAAATCTACATGTAACTTAGCCAACCGTATCCATATCCCTCTCCTCCCCCCCCTCCGCTCTCCCGTTTTCTTGTGCCCTATTGAACACATGCTCGGTCATTAAAAAAACCCTTTTATTCACAATCTTTTTATCTCTAATGCCCTACACCTTCTTGCCTTGACCGAGACCTGGATCCCCCCCAGACAACACCGCATCCATTGCCTCTCTGCTTTGGGGGCTACCAGTTCTTCCATACACCTCGATCTACTGGTCGCGGTGGTGGCGTTGGCCTCATACTCTCTCCATCCTGCCAATTCCAACCCCTCCTGCCACCCCAATCACACTCCCCCCCTCTCCTTCGAAGTCCACTCCATTCGCCACCTCACACCACTTCCTCTCCGAGTAGCTGTTGTTTATTGCCCACCCGACAAATCCAAATCAACCTTCCTCACCGACTTCGACTCCTGGCTTTCTGCCTTTATGGATCCCTCCTCCCACGCTCTTATTCTTGGAGATTTCAACATTCACATCGACAACCCTTCCGACCCCCATGCCTCAAAGTTCCTCACTCTCACCTCCTCGTTCGACCTCCAACTTTGCTCCACTGCCCCCACACACCTACATGGCCACTGCCTTGACCTAATACTCTTCTCCAATTCCTCTTCCTCAAACTTCTGCAAATCAATCCTTCCCTCATCTGACCATCACCTCTTAACATTTACTCTTCAGCTTCCGCCATCCCAACCTTGTCCTGTCTCCTCCAACCTATTTAGAAACCTTCATAATATTGATCCCCTGACTCTCTCCTCCACCATTTCTCTATCTCTTTCCTCTATTTTATCCCCCAAGTCCGTTGACGAGGCTTTATCTTCATACAATGCTACACTATCCTCAGCCCTTGACACTCTTGCCCCTCCCACCCCACGTCCTGTCAAACGATCTACTCCCCAACCCCGGCTTTCACCCACAATCTGTTACCTATGCATCTGCGCCCGTTCTGCCGAACGAGCTTGGTCCAAATCCCGCTCCCCGGAAGACCTTTTACACTTCAAATTCATGCTTGGCTCATTCCAGTCGGCCCTAGCACTTGCCAAACAAGATTACTTCATCCATCTGACCAACTCCCTTGCCGTCTCTTTAATACCCTCAATTCTCTCCTCAAGGTCCCCCCGCCCCGATCCCACCCTCCCTTTCTGCCCAAACCCTAGCCGACTACTTCCACGACAAAATCCACAAGATTACCCTCCAATTCCCTACCCCCTCATCTACCTCCCCTCCTCCCCAATTCTCTTCCCCCATCCATACTCCCCCGCCACCCTCTCCTCCTTCCCCCGATCTCTGAAGAAACCGCACTCCTCCTTTCCTCCTCCAAACCCACCACCTGTTCATCAGACCCTATCCCCACCCATCTCCTACATTCCATCTCCCTCACCATTGTCCCATCACCCATATCCTCAACTTTTCACTCTCCACTGCAACTGTCCCCGTTGACTTCAAACATGCTGTTGTCACACCTCTCCTCAAGAAACCCTCACTTGATCCCACATGCCCTTCTAACTATCAACCCATCTCCCTTCTCCCCTTCATATCCAAACTATTAGAACGGGCAGTCCACCGTCGCTGTCTCAACTCCTCACCTCCCAGGCCCTCCTGGACCCACTATAATCCGGCTTCCGTCCCCTACACTCCACTGAAACGGCACTCACAAAAGTCGCCAACGATCTGTTCCTGGCTAAATCTAAAGGTCTCTATTCTATCCTCATCCTTCTTGACCTTTCTGCTGCCTTTGACACCATTGACCACAAACCTCTCCTCACCACCCTCTCCTCGCTTGGCTTCAAGGACTCCGTACCTATCCTGGTTCTCCTCCTTCCTCTCCCATCGCTCATTCAGTGTATGCTCCGGTAGCTTCTCCTCCCCTACCCTGCTCAACGTAGGTGTACCCCAGGGATCTGTCTTGGACCCCCTTCTCTTCTCTCTCTACACCCAAGGCCTTGGCTCGCTTATCTTCTCCCATGGCTTTCAGTACCATCTCTATGCCGATGACTCCCAAATCTACCTCTCTACACCTAATATTTCTCCAGCAACCCAGTCCAAAATCTCTGCCTGTCTTTCAAACATTGCTGCCTGGATGTCTCATCGCTGATTGAAACTGGACATGGCCAAGACTGAACGCCTAGTCTTTCCACCCAACTCCTCCCCCCCACTTCCCCCTCTCTGTCCATGTGGATGGATCTACTATCCTTCCTGTTCCCTCGGCCTGAAACCTAGGGGTTATCTTTGACACCTCCCTCTCCTTCTCCGATCATATCCAGCTTGTAGCTAAGACCTGCCGCTTCTTTCTGTACAACATCAGCAAAATCCGTCCCTTCCTCTCTGAACACACTATTAAAACGCTTATCCACTCCTTAATCTCCTCTCTTCTCGATTACTGCAACCTACTCCTCGCTGGTCTCCCCGTGAGCCACCTCCTTCCCCTTCAATCTATACAAAATCATGCTGCTCGACTAATCTGCCAGCCTCGCCATGCCCACATTACTCCTCAGGTCGCTTCACTGGCTCCCTGTCCAATTCCGCATCCAATTCAAGCTTCTCTTATTGACCTATAAATGCATTCACTCTATGGGCCACTCAATACTTCTTATCTCTCCCTACATCCCTTCTCGAAATTTGCGCTCCACTAACAAATTACTACTATCAATGCCTTTCACCCACACCGCAAACTCCCGACTGCGCTCCTTTCACTTTGCTGCACCATACGCCTGGATTAGCCTACCTGCATCTGTGCGCCAGGCATCCTCCTTAGCCCTATTCAAATCCAGATTGAAGACCCACCTCTTCACCGTTGCATTCAGATCCTGACTTTCCATCCTCATCTTACCCTAACCCTCGTCAACGTTTGACCAAACTATAAACCAAACTACCACACCGTACCTTGCTCTGAACTCTGTACTGTTCTACCTTAGATTGTAAGCTCCGATAAGCATGCCTCTGATGGGCAGGGACTGTCTCTTGTATATTGGCTACCTCTTGTAGGTTAGCTGTGTAGCGCTGCGTGTGTGGCGCTTTATAAGTGCTGAATAGTAGTAGTAGTAGGGGAGTCTGTGGGGAAGATATCCCCTCGGGCCGGATTCTGTGTACCGTGGGAACTATTTTCTCATTCCAGAATCGGTTCTTAATGGGCCCGTCTTCCTCAGACTTCCAGATGGCTCGGATTTCTCCTTATCTGAGCAAGGCTCTTTGTTAGTATGTTTCTCAAGCCTCAGATCTGAACAGGAGAGCCTGCACCAGATCAATTTCTTGGAGCTACGAGTCATAGCGAATGCCCTCAGGGCTTTCCGGGATTGCCTGGCCAACCAGATTGTTCTGATTCAGACCTACTGTACAATCAGGTCACAATGTACTATGTAAACAAGCAAGGGGGCATGGGGTTGTATCTCCTGTGCTGAGAAGCGGTTCAGTTCTGGAAGTTTGCCCTCACTCATAGTATGGAGTTAAGGGCCACGTATCTTCCAGGAGAGCAAAATTTCTCCGGGAACAAGCAGGAAGTCGGTTCCTCACATATGGGTGACGCCAACTGAGCCCGCGCGAAGCAAATCCCCAGCTTTCAAAGAAAGCCTTTGGGAGTTGCTACCATGCATGTGTGGTCCCCTTTCCGCCCAAGGGTGCCATCTTGCTTAGTCTCCTTTTTTCCACAGAGCCCATCGGACATCCCTCTTGTTCCGGAAAAAGTTGATTTTTTTTTTTCTGTGTGCCTTTTTGGCCCGACCGGTCAACACCAGTATCCTTCCCACCTCCGGCCTCAGTACTCTGGTATCGGGTCGGACTTTTTATATTTTGTTCGATTTTTTATTTTTTTTTTCCTTTTCAGGCATCTTCATGCCCTTTTTCCTTCTCCTTCGCTGGCAGCCTGAAGGGTCTTCGATGTAGCCGGGGTCCTTTTTCCCCAGATGGATACCAGTGGTTTTAAGAAATGAGATCGGTGCGGGAAAATTGTCCCTCACCAATACTCACGACTGCTGCCTTGGGCCAGATCACGACCCGATGGTTTGCGCACTCTGTAAGAGAATGTCGTCCAAGGCCCTAAGGAACCACCAGCAGCAGCATGACAAGATTTTTCCCGAATCTCCCATGCCTCCGAGAGCCAGGACCTCGTCTGAGGCCTCTACGTCTCGGGGGGAATACTCCAAGCCCGAGCGTCATCGGGGTTCCTCAGAGAGGGGATCTCCCTAAAGGGAACAAAACAGGAAAAAGCAATCCTCGAAGGTGGCGTCTCAGGACTGTTCCAAGCGACTGGGCTCCTCTCAGGCTGATCGCGGAGCCCCGATCACCTGCCCGGATTGTCTGAGAAGGAGCGCCCAGCCAAAGTTCCTCATCGGGAACCGGACCAGCCTAGGCAAGTACTGACTGTTCTTGTCAGACTCTCCGGGGGAACTGGCGTCGGGGCCGACCGTGTCGGCGCCTGAGCCGGAAGCTGTAGAACCTCGCGAACTCGTTCCAGGATGGCGGCTTTGGAGCGCAGTTTTACTGCCTTCATTGAACAGCAGCGGGCACTGATGTCCGGCATGTCCGGTTCCTCCGCCCTGACCATTGACGTCAAAGTCGACCCCAGATGCTGAGCCGATCCTCGAGACCTTTTGGACTCAAGTCGATCCTCAGCCAAGGTCGAACTTGGCTTCTCGTTCATGACCAAGGTAGTCACCGCCGAGTCTGCCGGTGTCAGGATGGACAATGCCGTGGCCCTCAATGCCTGAGGAGCCCCCCCGAGGAGTCCTCGGAGGCCTCGGCCTGGGAGACAGAAGACGAGGAGTCCCCGGATACCTGAAGACATAGGGATGTCCCTTCAGATTCCCCTGTAAATGAGCCTCTGAGAAGGTCCCCCACCAGATGATATGGGGTTTTTGGACTTAGTGCGGGACATGTCCAAAGCTTTGGCATTCCCCATGGAGTCAGAGGAGGAGCCTCGAGCCGATGAGCTCGAGATCCTCCAATATGAGGCTTCTCCTCAGGAGACCCTCGCGGTACCCATTCCTCTGATCCTGGAACGACTTCTGCTCCGCATGCAGAAGACACCAGCTCGACTCGATGTATCGAGTCCACTGGAGCCCTGGGTTCTAGAAATCGCAGCTGCCGCACAACTCCATTGTTGTGGAATCGGCCATGCGTCTGCTTAAGAGCCAGAAGAGACACTCCTCAGTGCCCCCCGGCAGGGAGGCCCGCACCTTGGATGCCCTTGGCAGGAAATGTTTCCAGGGCACGATGCTGAATTGTCGGATCCAGTTGTACATGGGCACATACCTGAGAGACCTGGCAAAGGAACTTGGCGGGTTCTCGGCTGGTCTCTCCGAGGAACCTTTGCAGCGCTTCAAGGGCCTGTCAAAAGCTGTCCGTGAATGCTCCAAATTTATATCTCGGGCGGCCTATGATGGGTTTGAGTCGGCAGGCCAGGTAGCCGTGGCGGGCATTGCTACGCGCCGCTAGGCTTGGCTGCATTTGTCTGACCTCGAGCAATGGGTTCAGGACAAGTTGGTCGATGTCCCGTGCCAAGGGGAGAATCTCTTTGGCAAACCCATGACCGACAAGGCCGCAGAGCTGGAGACCGAGTTCATGACGAGGAAACGGCTCTCTAAGAAGACCTCTGCCCCTCCTCGTAAGAAGGGCTTGGGTAAAAAGCCCTTTTACCCAAGGAAGGGAGCTGCTTACCAAAACTACTCCCCTTACCAGGCCTCCCCAGCTCCCCCACAGGGGCAGCAGGCCAAGGGACAGGGGCATGGCCCGCGTAAGCAGAAAGCCCCCAAACCCCAGGCTCCGGCTCCAGCCCAGCCTGGTGGGGTTTTTTGACTCCTGCAGCATGGCCCCTCTGCCAGCTGGAGTTGGACAAGCCCACAGGAGGTTGGCTAGCCTTGTATGCCCACAGGTGGGAAACCATCACCACTGATTCATGAGCATTACAAGTGGTCAGGGAGGGATACCTCCTCCACCTAGCCCAAGTGCCTCCACACTACTTTCCAGGAGAGCCTCCAAGGTCTCTCCTTCACCGGGACCACCTTCTGAAGGAGTTGGCAGGTCTTCTCAAGGACCATGCAATGGAACCAGTGCCCCACCACCTCCAAGGGCAAGGGGTTCTACTCCAGGTACTTCCTTGTCCCAAAGAGGACAGGGGTCCTAAGGCCCATCCTCGACCTACACAACCTCAACAAAATCCTGGTAAGGGAGAAGTTCAAGATGCTCTCCCTTGGAATATTGCTGCCCTACCTCCGCCAGGGAGACTGGCTATGCTCCTTAGACCTAAAGGATGCCTACACACACATTCTAATCCACCCAAGCCACAGGCAATACCTACGCTTTGTGGTGGGGGACAACCACTACCAGTACAAAGTGCTCCCCTTTGGCCTTGCTTCGGCTCCCAGGGTGTTCACGAAGTGCCTGGTGGTAGTCGCTGCCTTCCTCAGGCTCCAAGGGTTCTTCGTCTTCCCCTATCTTGACGACTGGCTCATCAGGAGCACTTTGGCCGCCGAGGTGCAGCAGGCCACATCTCACACCATCCAGGCCCCTGCAGCAGTTGGGGTTTGTAATCAACTACCCCAAATCCAGCCTCTGTCCATCTCAAGAGTTAGACTTCATCGGGGCGAGGCTCAATACCCTTCAGTCGAAGGCCTTCCTACTGCAGACAGGGCAGACAGGCTTCTAACCTTTGCAGGGAAAGTGAGCCACAGCGCCTCAGTGCCAGCGAGGCAACTGCTGCACCTTCTCAGACACATGGCCTCCACAGTCCATGTCACTCCAGATGCTCGCCTCCACATGCGAACTGCAGTGGTGCTTCAGAGACCAATGGTCCCAGGCCACGGGACACCTCCAGGACAGGATCAAAGTGTCCAGGTGCCTGATACAGTCCCTGGCCTGGTGGCTCTCACCCCAGCACTTGAGGGCAGGTATGCCTTTTCAGGCCCTTCCACACTCGATGGTCCTCACCACAGATGCCTCCTTGCTAGGCTGGGGGGCCCATTGCCAGGGGTACCGCACGCAGGGGGTGTGGTCCCCAGAGGAGAGTGCCCAACAGAGCTCCGAGGCATCCATCTCACCATGAAGGTTTTCAGGCAATATCTGGACCACAGGTCAGTCCTGGTCCAAACAGACAACCAAGTGGCTATGTTCTACGTGAACAAACAAGGGGGTATGGGATCACACACCTGTCAGGAGGCCCTGGACCTATGCTCTTTTGCAACCCGGCAAGGGATTCTCCTCAAAGCAGTATACCCGCCGGGCCAGGACAACTGGCTGGCCGACAGACTCAGCAGCTAGATCGGGCAGTGGCCAACAGGCTTTTCCAGACCTGGGGAGAAACAGTGATGGACTTGTTTGCGAGCCTGGACAAATCACCAGCTTCCTCATTTCTGCTCAAGGCAGCTGCATCCAGCCAGGGTGGCTGCTGATGCCTTCCTAGTCTCATGGTTGGTGGGTTTTCTGTATGCTTTTCCCCCAACACCTCTGGTCGCCAAGACTCTTTTAAAGATCCTTTGGGACAGAGCTTTTGTCATCCTCATAGCTCCATTGTGGCCCTGGCTACTGTGGTTCCCGCTTCTCCTGCAGCTAGTGGTGGAGACCCTCATTGCCCTGGGTTCATCTCCACGACTCCTCTCCCAGGAGGGGAGGACTCTTGCATCCCAACCTCAGCTCCCTTTCGCTGACGGCATGGCTGCTGAGAGGATGACTCTCTCCCCACTCCTCTTTCCGGATGATGTTGAGGAGGTTTTGCTGACTTCACATAGACCGTCTGCTAGACGGACGTAAGCCTTTAAGTAGCGCAGATTTGCTTTCTGGTGTGCTGGGCCCCTTTCTGGTGGACCCCTTTTCTTGCCCGGTGGTTGTGGTGTTGCAATACCTTCTCCACCTTTCCGAGATGGGACTTAAGTCCAACTCCGTCAGAGTGCACCTTAGTGCCCTAGTGGCAAACCACTTTCCCGTGGACGAGAATCCTCTCTCTGCTCACCCAATGGTATCCCGGTTTCTAAAGGGCCTGCTCCTGTTGAAACCCCTGGTCTATCCTCCAGCGACCGAATGGAACCTTAATGTCATGTTGGGGCAGCTTATTCTGCTGCCCTTTGAGCCAATGGCCACGTGCCACCTCCGGTACCTCTCCTGGAAAGTGGTATTCTTGCTTGTGCTCACTTCTGCCCAGAGAGTGAGTGAGCTCCAGCCTCTCGTGGTGGAGAGGCCTTATACCAGGTTCTACAAGAACAGGGTGGTGCTTCGCACACACCCCAAGTTCCTTCCGAAGGTCGTCATCTCATTTCACCTCAACCAGGAGTTGGTTCTTCCTACCTTCTTTCGCAGGCCGTATGTTAGTGGGGCAGAGGTGGTCCTCCTTACCTTGGACTGTAAGAGGGCCCTGTCCTTCAACATCCAGCATACACAAACTCATCAGGAAGCCTCTCAGCTTTTTGTTTCCTACGACCCCAGTAAACTGGGGAAAGCGATGACAAAGCGTACGTTGTCCACTTGGGTGGTGGACGGTATTGGCCAGACTTATGAGGCAGCGGGGCTTCCGCTGGAGGGCCGTATTATGGCTCATAGGATCAGGGCCATGGCGACATCTGTAGCTCACCTGCGCTCTGTTCCTTTGGCGGACATCTGCCGGGCCGCCACTTGGTCTTCAGGTTAGACCTTTGTGGCTCATTACTGCCTGGATAGGGAGTCCCGATGGGACAGTGCCTTCGGCCAGGCTGTGCTCCATAACCTGTTTGAGGTCTAGGCAACTCCTTCCCTCCGACCCCTCTGTGTTCAGGCTACTGGAGTGCTACTTCCCTGGTTAGGGTTTCATTGCGGCTGCTTGTGGCTCTTGCTGATGGAGCCTTTTGTTTTCGGCTATAGGTTCAAGGTAGCCTGTAGCTGGGGAGTCCCATATGTGAGGACCGACTTCCTGCTTGTTCCTGGAGAAAGCGTAGTTACTTGCCTGTAACAGGTGTTCTCCGGGGACAGCAGGAATCAGTCCTCACAACTCTCCCTCCTCCCCTTGGAGTTGCAGTCCAATTATTTTTTCTTTCATTTGTTTTGCCATCTTTTTAGCTGTGATTTGACTGAGCAAGATGGCACCCTTGGGCAGGAAGGGGACCACGCATGTGTGGTAGCAACTCCCAAGGGCTTTCTTTGAAAGCTGGGGATTTGCTCCGCGCTGGCTCCATCAGTGTCGTCAGCCATATGTGAGGACTGATTCCTGCTGTCCCCGGAGAACACCTGTTACAGGTGAATAACTACACTATCCTGGCGGACCAGCCGAGCCACATCCTCCAGCTGTATGAATGGACTCTGGACAGGGCTGTTCTGGCTCAGATCTTTTGGAAGTGGGGAACCCCCTCGATAGATCTGTTAGCCACTTAGCACAACGCCCAGGTGGATCAGTTCTGCTCCAGGGTTACTTCGCATAGCAGGCTGGCTCAGGATGTTTTCCCCCTGCACTGGAGAGAGGGCATGCTTTATGTGTATCCTCCCATACCCCTCATAGTGACAGACCGTATCAGTAATCCTCATCGTGCCATATTGGCCCAAGCAGGCATGCTTTTTCCTTTCTGCTTCAATGGAAGGATGCTACACCCCAGCGTCAGATCCTTGGCTCATACTGCGTGGATATTGAGAAACTAGTTCTGTTGGAGCTTAACCTGTCTGTCGGCATAACAGATGTTCTGCTGGCCTCTAGGAGGGCCTTGATGAGAAGGTCTTATGTTTTCAAATGGAAGAGATTTGTTTCCTGGTGTGCAGCAGAGGCGCTGAATCCCTTTACTTGTTTTGTCAGCAGGCTCCTTGAGTACCTTTTATACCTCTTGGAGTTGAGTCTGAGGTCTTCTGTCAGGATCCACCTCAGCGTGATTAAGGCTTACCACAGTAGTTTGGAGGGAAAGTCCATATCGACTTAGCCATTGGTGGTTCGCTTTTTGAAAGGCTTGCTCCTCTTGAGACCTTCTTTCAAGCTTCTGGCAGTGGTTTGGCTCCTTTTGAACCACTCGACTCCTGCCCTTTGAATGCTTGACATGGAAGGTCTTGATCCTGATGGTAGGTAACTCGGCACACCGTGTTAGTGAGCTCCAGACTCTAGTGGCTCATCTAACGTAGACCAGGTTCCATCATAACAGAGTGGTCCTGCGCACTCATCCTCGATTCCTCCCAAAAGTGGTATCTGCTTTCCATTTTAATCAGTTCACCGTTCTGCCAACTTTCTTCCCAAGGCCTCATGCCTGTAGAGGGGAAGTGGCATTGCACATGCTGAACTGCGAGTGAATCTTGGTCTTCTACCTAGAGGGGATGAAGGCTCACTGAAAATCCATCCAATTGTTTTTCTTTTGACCCCTAGTAAGCTAGGAGCTGCTGTTTCCGAACGCACTCTTTCAATTTGGCTAGCAGACTGCATCTCTTTTTAGCTTATGCCCAGACTTGTCTGAGCCTTGATGATCATGTCACAGCTCAAAATGTCAGAGCCATGGCTTCATTGGTGGCCAACTTGCGCTTGGTCTCCATGGAGGAGATCTGCAGGGCTCCACTGTGATCTTCTGTTCACACATTCACATCTCACTACTATCTGGATGGGGATTCCCAACGTGACATCTACTTCGGCCAACCTGTATTCAGGCATTTGTTTGTGGATTAGAATCCAACTCCATCCCCCACAAGGCCCTACTGTCCAAGCTACCAAAAAAAAAGTCAAACCTCAGAGCATGAATGTTTATGAATGACACTATATGGTGAAAAAGCTGAATTAGATAAGTTTCCCTTTGGGGACTACCAGTACTGTACCTAGTTGATTCTCCAGTTCTTGTTCACTTGCCCCTGTTGGGCTTTTTGGCTTCCTTGGTTTTCTGTAGCCTGTAGCTTGTGAGTCCCCATATGTGAGGATTTCATTCCTGCTTGTCCACAGAGAAAGGGTAGTTACTCACCTGTAGCAGGTATTCTCCATGGACAAGCAGGAATGTGTTCACAACCCTCCCACCTCCCCGAGGAATTGTCTTCTGCTACAGCTTTGTTATACTGGAGAAGATGGCGCTGCGGCAGGTGGGAAGACAGATGTGCAGGTGCATGGAGTCTCCTAAAAGCTTCCATCACCCATACGTGAGGACTTATTCCTGCTGTCCACGGAGAACACCTGCTACTCTGGCAGACATAGGTACCCTCCTCCAGCCACTCTTCCCAAGTGAAGCAGTCTTCTCGCTTCCCACCCAGGCAGCAGAGAGCTTCAGAGGACTAGCCGATTTCTCAGCCAAAACCAGGGACGGTGCTTTGACTGGCTCCTTGAATATAGCTAATATGACTGTACCCCAAGCAGACACCGTTCTGTTCGAGGGAGGGAGGCTGACTGCCTTCACAGACAGATGGCCCTTAAGCACCTCAGACAGTTGGATGTTGAAGATAATCCATCACAGATATCGATTACATCTATTGGAACTTCTTTCAAATTGCCCAGAGACAATTTTCTAATCTCTCAACAGCAGGAACTGCTTCTAAAGGGAATTTCTTCCCTTTGCATGTGAAATGCCATAGAGTCCGTGACACATGGAGAAGGGGGGCAGGGATTTTATTTGAGGTGCTTCTGGTGCCAAAAAAAACCTGGGAGGGATTCAGTCCCATTTTAGACTTGAGAGACCTGAATACCTTCCTCACAAGAGAAAAATTCAGGATGCTTTCTATCTGCCGCCGCCTCCTTTTTCTCCAAAAAGGAGATTGGCTATATTCTCACCCTACAACCTTCCTCAGGAACTCCACTCCTCTGGCATATCCCTTTTATCTGTGCCCTTCTCTGCCACCTCCAGACTTCGTTCTTTCCATCTTGCTGTTCCATATGCCTCAAACAAAGTATCCAAGTCGGTACGTTGGGCTCCTTCTCTGACCCTATTCAAATCCAGGCTAAAAACTCACCTCTTCAAGGCTGCTTTTGGATCCTGATGCCCTTCACTCTTGTTCACCACTTATGTGTATCTTACCATACTCTTAAGTCCCAGTTTTGTGTTGATGCTCATCTTGATTAGACTGTAAGCTGATGAGCAGGGAATGTTCTGTACATCTATATGTGCAGTGCAGTGTGTGCCTTGTAGCGTTACACAAATAAGCAGCAGTAGTAGTAGTTGCCTGGATCTGGAGGAGGCCTATACCTATATCCAGAAACATCCCAGTTGCAGGAAGCATCTCTGATTCATTGTAGGGGAAATACTGCTGCTAATATCGTATTCTGCCCTTTGGTTCATGTTTGTTCCTTGGGTATTCACAGAGTGCCTAGCCATTGTCATATAATTTCTCCAGGAACAAGTGGGAAATCAGTCCTTGCCATATGGGTGATGTTGCAGACAAAGCCCTCGCAGAAGCATCTCCCCAGATTTCAAAGAATGGGAGATGCCACCATGCATGCATGGTCCCCTTCCCACCCAAGGGTGCCATCTTGGTCAGTCTCCTTCTTTCTGCGGAACACTACAAACGTCTGTCTTATTCAACCTGGAAAAAATTTGATCGCTTGTACACCTTTCTGGCTCGTGCAGTTCCCTTTCCCACCTTCAAGGTCTGCTTCCCTGGCATCGGGTCTCGAAACTTAGTTTTGTTTTTGTTAGGTTCCTCCAGCACTTTCACGTCTCTTTCAGTCACTGGCCGCGCTGAAGGTCTTCGACCTTGCTGGGGTCCTTTTTGCCCCAATGGCCACTGGTTTTAAGAAATGTCATTGGCGCTCCAAGAACATTTCTCTCACCGACACTCACGACTGTTGCCTCTGGTGTTTGGGCACCGACCATGACCCGGAGGAGTGCCCCCTGTGTGAAAAAGATATCTGCCAAGGCCACCCAGAGCTGCCGACTAAGGACGACGACATTTTCCACAGGGCAGACTCCACCCCAGTAGCCTCGAAATACCTGTGGACTAAAGTTCCTAACATTTAAGTCTTGTTTTTGGTGGCAGTTACTTTAGCACACAGTCTCCAAAAGTAGATCTACCCTACACTAAATTTTTTCCATGATAGGATGGTGCTGTGTATTCATCCTAAATTCCTTCCAAAATTGTTGTCCGACTTCCATCTTAACCAGTCAGTAGTCCTACCAGCATTTTTCCTCATAAAGGGGAAAGAGGGCTGCATACATTAGTCTGCTCCAGATAGAGGGCCATGGCTGTCTTGCAGTCTAGTCCTTAGAAAGGCCACCCAATCTTTTGTTTCCTTTGACCCCAGTAGAGTGGAAGCAGCCATGAGCAAATGCACACTTTTTCAGTTTGGCTAGCAGCCTGCATCTCTTTGACTTATGCCCAGATGGGCCTGACCATTGAGGGACCATTCCATGGTTCACAATATTCGAGCCACTGTTGTGTCGATGGCTCACTTGAGGTCTGCCATGGAGATTTGCAAGACTGCGACCTGGACCTCAGTCCACACATTTACATCTCAATATTGTTTGGAAAGGGACTCCCGACATGACGGTGGTTTTGGTTAGTTGGTTATATGGAATCTCCAGGAATAAGCAGGAATGTAGTCCTCACATATGGGTATCGTCGGTACCGATGGAGCCTGCGCGGGAACGCTCCCCAGCGTCCAATAGGAATGCTTTGGGGAGCATCCCTCAGCACGTGCGCTGCCTTCCCGTCTTTCCAACTGTCCCTCTTCAGTTCTTGGTTTTCGCGGAGCCGACAGGACCTATTCCCTGTCACCGCAGAAAATTCCGTCTTTAAATTTCTTTTTTGTGGTCGCGTTGCCTACCGCACGAGACATACTGGTCCCGCATGTTTTCTTTTCTTTTCATTTAAAAAAAAAAAAAACCCTTAAACTTAGAAAGTTTATTTTCAGAAACTTTCCTCTTTGGTGCTAGGTGCCATTTTGGGCATTAGGCCCCATTTTTCCTAAATCATGGAAAAGCCAACTAGTGGTTTTAAGAAATGTACTAAGTGTGGCGGTACCATTTCTGTCAATGACACCCATGATTGGTGTCTAAAATGTAGGGACCTGATCATTCTCCAACTGAATGTCTCTCCTGCATGGGGATCACTAAAAGAGAAAGACAGAAACGGGCCGCAAAGCTCGGTACCCTCTTTTCTTCAGATGCCAGATCCATTGCAGCGACATCGTCAAGGGCCTCTTCTTCCTCCCATGGATCTCAGGTAACTAAACATAAAAGCCGGTCCTCAAAGGGTAGCTCTCCTGCTAAGCATCGAGAGGCCATTGGCATTGCCCTGAGGGAACCATACCGGCAAAACAGACCAGGCTTCGGCTTCCAAAGCATCGATGGGGTTTCAGGATGTTCTCGAGGCTTCAACCTCGCAAGAACTACCTGTGCCATGCTCGGGAGTTCCGGCCGTTCTTACCAGTACTGACACCCAGGCATCGGCAGCATCAATAGACCAGAGGTTTCTTGCTATCGAGTGCAGTATCGGAGCTCTTCTTTCAGCTGCAGTACCGGTGGTTCCATGGGCACCAATGCCAACAACACCGGTACAGACGATACCGGCTCCGGTGGGAACTCTTCCCATGCCATCTCTGGCTGGAGCGGACAAAGTGGTACCGGGTTACCTCGGTACCGGGATCGTGCTTTGCAAGAGCATCGGGGTCAGGAATACTTCAATTCCTCCGATTCTGAAGACTCTGACAATTCTGCTGGCACTAGAAGGTTTCTCCTAGAAGAACCCTCTTCTCCCCAACATAGAATGTCACTTCTAGAGGACATGTCATTTCAGGATTTCATCCGTGATATGGCCAAAGGTCTTTCAATCACAGTAGCTCCTGAAGAGGAACCCAGAGCAAAGGAATTGGAAATCCTCCAATATCCTAAAGCTCCTAAGGAGGCAGCTACTCTGCCTATCTATGAAATTCTGCATAGCTTGATGCTCAGAATGTGGGAGACACCTCTGACTACTACTCCTCACTCTAGGAGACTTGATACTATATATCGAGTTCCACCATGTCCTGGATTTCAGAAAACTCAGCTGCCACACCATTCAATGGTAATGGAATCAGCCATGCGTAGGATGAAAAGTGCAAAGACACATGCATCCAATCCTCCAGGTCGTGAATGCAGGACTGGATGCTTTTGGACGCAGAACTTTTCAAGCTTCCATGCTTTCAGCTAGGATCAGTTCATATATCCTATATATGGGAATGTTCCTCAAAGAAGTCACAGGAGACTTGGAACTTATGAGCCCATTTCTCCCAGATGATAAGAGACAAGATTTTCTTGCTCTAGTTAAGCATGCTCAGGATGTCTCCAAGTTTGTCAATGGTGCAGCCTTTGACTGCTTCAAATGCATCAGCAGAAGCTCTGCTATTGCCATTGGCGCACAACGGATTGCCTGGCTACAGGCATCAGACTTGGAGACTTGGGCACAGGACAAGTTAGGCAACATTCCTTGCACGGGGGAGAATCTCTTTGGCAAGAACTGGCAGGAAAAGGCTAACGAGTTAGATGCTGACAATTCTACCTTAGATTGTCAGTCTACAGCCACTCCAGCCAAAAGGAAGCCATATAAAAAACCCTCTTGTAGCAAAAAGAGGAAGTTCTATCCTTCCTATACCCAGCTGATTCAGACTCCAGGTCAGGTTGCCCAAAAGGGACAAACTAGACAGCAAAAGAAACCAAAAGGCCCGAGAGCCCAACCAGCTCTCCAGGTTCAGCCCCCTCAAGGGCTTTGACTCCTTCCTAGAGAGCTTTGCCTTCCTGCCTCTGAGGGGTCCCCAACCCCCCAATATTCTGGGCAGGTTATGCCACTTTGTCAACAGATGGCATCAGATAACAGCAGAAGATTGGACTTTGTCCATTGTAGGAGAGGGGGTACAAGCTTCATTTTCACAGCATACCCCCTCCTACAATTCTAAAGCAATTCAATTCACAAACCTCTGCAGGCAATCTGCTAGATCACGAGGTCTCCACACTTCTTGCCCAAGGGGCAATAGAGGAAGTACCCATTCTTCAACAGGGTTTAGGGTTTTACTCTGCCTATTTTCTTATTCCAAAGAAAACAGGAGGACAGAGACCCATTCTAGACCTCAGAGAATTGAACAAATATCTGTTTCGAGAGAAATTCAAAATGATTTCTCTAGGAACTCTTCTGCCATACCTTCAAAGCCAGGACTGGCTTTGCTCTCTAGACTTAAAGGATGCATACACTCACATTCTCATCCATCCAGATCACAGGAAATTTTTACGTTTCCTTTTCAGGGGAAGACATTTCCAGTACAGGGTTCTTCCTTTTGGTCTTCCTTCAGCACCAAGGGTATTCACGGAATCCATGTCCGTAGTAGCTACATTTCTACGAACCCTGGGGATTTTCGTCTTCCCTTACTTAGACTGACTGACTCGAGCCTCCACAGTTGCAGAGGCCAGCACTGCACTGCCCCATACAATGCGAATCCTCCAATACTTGGGATTGGTAATAAACTTCCCGAAATCTCAACTAGTTCCTTCCCAATGCCTAGAATTCATAGGAGCCTGTCTGGATACCAGACAGGCAAGGTCTTTCCTTCCACAAGCCCGGTGCCTTCGCATAATGCAGCTAGCTTCCCAGGCAGCAAGCAAACCTCCCTCATTGCTCGGCAGCTACTGCAGTTACCTGGGACACATGGCATCCACAGTTCATGTAGTCCCATATGCTCGCCTCCACATGCGAGCAGCTCAGTGGACCCTCTCCACACAGTGGACACAGGCCACGGGTCATTTGCTGGTCAAAATAATAATCTCTGAATGACTAATTTTGTCCCTCCAATGGTGGCAATCACTAGAAAATCTGACAGTGGGGTCTCCTTTCCATCAACCCCTCTTTCAGGCCACTCTAACAGATGCATCACAGGTGGGTTGGGGAGCACACCTGAATCATCTCTCTACCCAGGGCACCTGGACTCCACAGGAGGTTGGTTTACACATAAACCTCCTGGAATTAAGAGCAATTTATCTAGCTCTTCGAGTGTTCCACGTCCAGCTCAGCTACAAGACAGTCCTAGTCCAAACGAACAATCAGGTAGCCATGTTCTATGTGAACAAGCAGGGCGGAACGGGCTCTCTGTCGTTATGCAATGAAGCTTTACGACTATGGGCCCTCGCCAGAGAGCATCAAATTCACCTTCTAGTGGTATATCTTCCAGGCATTCAAAACCTTTGGGCAAAGTCGAGTACTGCTACCTCACGAGTGGCACGCCACCTAGACCAGGTGGCAAAGATATTTCATCTCTGCGGCACTCCTGACATAGACCTCTTTGCAAGTCCCCTGAATGCCAAACTTCCCCGGTTCTGTTCCAGGATTCCAGCGCACAACTGTCAGGCAAGGGATGCCTTCCTCCTTCACTGCGGTCAGGACTTCCTTTATGCCTTCCCACCCATTCCCTTCATCCCCAAAACACTCTTCAAGCTTCAGAGAGACAGGGGTCGCATGATTCTCGTAGCACCAGGATGGCCACGCCAAACGTGGTATTCCCTGCTTCTGCATCTCTCTCAAGCAGCACCTCTGGAGTTAGGGCATGCTCCAGATCTCCTTTCCCAGGAGAACGGGACGCTATGGCACCTGAATCCCCAGTCCCTGTACCTCACAGCCTGGTTCCTGAAGGCTTAGACCTCCAGGATTTCAACCTGTCCCAGCAGGTAAAAGATCCTTCAGGCTTCTAGGAAACTTTTCACAAGAAGATCTTATGCCTTCAAGTGGAAACGTTTTACTATATGGTGCTCCAAGAGGGGATTAAACCCCCTGGTAATACCCTTAGAATCGATACTAGAGTATCTCCTTCACTTATCGAATTCTGGGTTAAAGACCAATTCGGTAAGAGTCCATCTTAGTGCAATTGCAGTTTCTTATAAGCCTCTAAATGGACAACCAATTTCCTCTCATCCACTCCTTTCAAGATTTATGAGAGGCCTTTTATTAACTAAACCTCCCACCAAGCCACCACCGGTGGCATGGGATCTAAATCTAGTTCTCGGGCAACCCATGAAGCCGCCTTTTGAGCCTTTAGCCACTGCAGCCCTTAAGGTTTTGACCCGGAAGGTCATCTTCCTAATTGCAATCACCTCTGCCCGTCGCATTAGTGAATTGCAAGCTTTATTGGCTGATCCTCCTTAAACTAGGTTTCATCATAAGGTGGTTCTTCAAACTCACCCACATTTTATGCCAAAGGTGGTTTTGCCTTTTCATTTAAATCAATCAATTAACCTTCCGCCTCTAATGCAGAAAGAAACCTTCATACTTTGGATTTGTAAAAGGGCCTTGGCCTTTTACATACAAAGAACACAGCAACATAGAAAGTCCTCGCAACTTTTTATAGCTTTTGACCCTAGTCATTTGGGACTTCCAGTCTCCAAAAGAACTTTATCTAAATGGATTGCCCAATGCATATCCTTTGCTTATGAGAGTAAGGGTCTTCCTCTTCAGGACCATGTCACAGCTCATAATGTGAGAGCCCATTGCAGCTTCTATGGCTAATCTCCACTCTGTGTCTGTCGATGACATTTGTCGAGCAGCCACCTGGGCTTCGGTACACAACTTCACAGCCCACTACTGCCTAGATAAAGCCTCCCGTCGGGATGCTTTCTTTGGCCAAGCTGTTCTTCAAAATCTCTTTCAAACCTAAACCAACTCCTGCCCAACAACCCTGGTGGGATGCCAGAGATCCATGCTAGGAAGGATTCTCACCTTTGATGGTGGCACCTTCCTGGGGCTATCTCCCTGACATCTTCAGCTAGGGAGTCCCCCATATGTGAGGACTACATTCCTGCTTGTTCCTGGAGATAGCGTAGTTACTCACCTGTAACAGGTGATCTCCGTAGGAATTTAGTCTTCACAACCCACCCACCTCCCCTAGGAGTTCTCTCTCGCTCTTTCTCTCTTTCCTCTCTCCCTCTATCCTTTCACTCTGCTACAAACTTAACTGAAGAGGGACAGTTGGAAAGGCGGGAAGGCAGTGCGCATGTGCTGAGGGATGCTCCCAAAAGCGTTCCTATTGGACGCTGGGGAACGTTCCCGCGCAGGCTCCGTCGGTACCGACGATACCCATATGTGAGGACTAAATTCCTGCTGTTCCCGGAGATCACCTGTTACAGGTGAGTAACTACGCTATCTTTGAAGATTAGAATCCAACTCCACTCCCTCCTAGGCTCTTTTGTTTCTATTCAGGTTGCCTCAAAAAACATAAAACCTCATTGGCACCAAAAAATTACTTTCATGTCAGTTAATTGCAACATGTTTTGTTTTTACTTGCTTCTATAGAGTAGACCTGTAGTTAGGGATTTATGAATAGGAGGACTTATCCTTCTTGTCCATGGAGAAGTTATTTACCTGTAGCAGGTGTTCTCCGTAGACAGTACGATAAAGCGTAGTTACTCACTTGTAACAGGTGTTTTCCAGGGACAGCAGCAGGAATCGGTCCTCGCATATGGGTGACATCGGTGCCGACGGAGCCCTCGTGCGGAGCAAATCCCCAGCTTTCTAAGAAAGTGTTTGGGAATTGCATCACGCATGCGCAGTCCCCTTCCTGCCCAAGGGTGCCATCTTGCTCAGTCAAATGACATAGCTAAAAAGACGGCAAAATAAACAAAATATAATAGGACTGCAACTCCAGGGGAGGAGGGAGAGTTGTGAGGACTGATTCCTGCTGTCCCTGGAGAACACCTGTTACAGGTGAGTAACTGCGCTTTCTCCAGGAACAAGCAGGAAGTCAGCCCTCACATATGGGACTCCCTAGCTATAGGCTACCGAGAACCCATAGCTGAAAATAGGCTCTCTCTAGAAGAGCCGCAGCAGCCATAATAGGAGTTCAACTGAGAACGTAACACTCCGGTAGCCTGACACCAAAAGGTCGGAGGGTAGGAGTTGCCTGGAACTCGAACAGGTTACGGAGTACCGCCTGGCCGAAAGCACTGTCCCGTAGGGACTCCCTATCCAGGCAATGATGGGCCGCAAACGTTTGACCCGAAGACCAGGTGGCGGCCCGGCAGATGTCTACCAGTGGAAAAGAGCGGAAGTGAGCCACTGATGCCACCTTAGCCCTGACCTGGTGGGCAGTGACTCGACCCTGCAAAGGAAGATTGGCCGCCCTGTATGCTCAGGTAGTACAGTCCACCACCTAAGCGGACAACATATGCTTGGAGACAGGCATCCCCAGCTTACTGGGGTCATAAGAGACGAAGAGCTGAGAAGCCCTTCTATGTCCCCGTGTATGTTCCATGTAGAAGGCCAAAGCCCTCTTACAGTCCAGGGTATGCAGAACTGCTGCTGCCCGACTGGCATGCGGCCTGGGAAAGAAGGTCAGAAGTACCACCTCCTGGTTGAGGTGGAATGAAGAGACCACTTTCAGAAGGAACTTGGGGTGGTGCGAAGCACCACGCTGTTCCTATAGAACCGTGTGTATGGTCTATCGGAAACCAGAGCCTGCAACTCACTCACTCGCCTGGTCGATGTGAGTGCCACCAAGAAAAGCACTTTCCAAGAGAGGAAGCAGAGATGGCAGGTAGCCATCGGCTCAAAAGGTGGGCGAGTAAGCTGTTCTAAGACTACATTCAAATCCCACTCGGTCGTGGGGGGCGAACTGGGGGCTTCAGTAGAAGCAAACCTCTCAGGAACCTGGACACCAAAGGGTGTGCAGAAAGAGGGTTGTCCTTCCACTGGAGAGTGGTGTGCTGACAAGGCACTAAGGTGGACTCTAACAGAGTTTGACTTGAGGCCTAAATCTGATAGGTGAAGCATGTACTGCAGCACCACTGACACTTGGCAGGAGAAAGGGTTTTCGCTCTGCTTGTCGCACCACACCTCAAACATATGCCACTTAAACACATAGGTCTTTCTAGTCGACTGCCTTCTTGAGGCTAGTAGTACTTCTATATTTTTAGGGAGGAGAAGTAGTGCAACGACTACCCTTTCAGCAGCCATGCCATCAGGTTGAGAGACCTGAGGGGATGCAGGAGATTGCCCTCCTCCTGCGACAGGAGGTTGGGATGTAATCCCAGAGGAATTGGGGCCTCTGCCGCCTGTTGAAGCAGGAGCGGAAACCATGGTTGCCTCGGCCATCTGGGGGCTACCAGGATGACCGAGGCTTTGTCCTGAAGGATCTTGAACAGAGTCCTGGCCACCAGAGGCGTGGGAGGAAATGCATACAGGAGGCCCACAGACCATGATATTAAGAAAGCATCTGCAGCCACCCTGTATGGGTATGGCTGTCTGGAGCAGAAACGGGGCAACTGGTGATTCTGTGGGCTCGCAAACAGATCTATGGATGGTTGCCCCCAGTACTGAAATAGCTGCTGGGCTATGTTGGGATCCAGTTGCCATTCGTGCGGCTGGAGAATTCTGCTTAGCTTGTTGGCTAAGAAGTTTTCCAGACCTGGCAAGTAAACTGCTTTGAGATGCATGCCCTGCCTGACTGCAAAATAGCATATGTCCAGGGTCTCTTGACACAGGGTGTGAGACCCTGTGCCACCCTGCTTTTTCACACAGAACATTGCCACCTGGTTGTCTGTCTGAATTAAGACAGGCTGGTGAGCCAGGGTTTGACAGAAGGTCCGTAGAGCAAGGTGGATAACTCGAAGCTCTAGGAGGTTGATCTGTTGTGTGCTCTCCTGTGGAGACCACACACCCTGAGTGCACAATTCCTAGCAATGGGCCCCCCAGCCCAGCAAAGATGCATCTGTAGTCAGCACTCTCGTGTGTGGTGGAGGTTGAAATGCCACCCCCTCCAATTGGTGGTGTGGTTGAAGCCACCAGGTCAACGACTGCACCAGTCGTTTGGACACCTTGGTCCTGTCTTGGAGTCTGCCTGTGGCCTGTGTCCACTGGTCCCTGAGCTACCACTGAGCTGTTCTCATGTGGAGGCATTGGGTGTTACATGCATTGTGGAGGCCATGTAACCGAGGAGGCACAGAAAGTGTCTTGCTGAGATCTGCGACTCACTTGCTGTACTAGGGCCAATAGTCTCTGTGCCCTGTCTTCCGGTAGATAATCCCTTGCTTGAAGGGTGTCCAGCCCTGCTCCTATGAATTCTAGCCCTTGAGTGGGAACCAGATTGGATTTTGTGTAATTGATCACAAACCCTAGGTGTTGTAGCAACTGGATAGTGCGAGATGTGGCCTGTTGGGCTTCCAGGGCT
Source organism: Ichthyophis bannanicus (assembly GCA_033557465.1). Classification (NCBI taxonomy): domain Eukaryota; kingdom Metazoa; phylum Chordata; class Amphibia; order Gymnophiona; family Ichthyophiidae; genus Ichthyophis; species Ichthyophis bannanicus. The sequence continues at coordinate 41,185,746 of CM066048.1, read as the reverse complement.
GACTGGGCTCTGATGAGCCAGTTGTCCAAGTAGGGTAAGACAAATATCCCTTGGTTTCTTAGGAAGGCCACAACCACCACTAGACACTTTGTGAACACCCTGGGTGCAGAGGCGAGGCGAGGCCAAAGGGAAGTACCTTGCTGTACTGAAAGTGGTTTTCCTCCCACCACAAATCGTAGATATTGTCTGTGGTCTGGATGAATTAGGATGTGTGTATAAGCATCCTTTAGGTCTAAGGAGCATAGCCAGTCTCCCTGGCGGAGGTAAGGCAGCAATATTCCAAGGAACTTGTTTAAGTTGCGCAGGTCGAGGATGGGTCTTAGGCCTCCTGTTCTTTTTGGTATCAGGAAATACCTGGAGTAGAAGCCCTTTCCCTGCAGGTGGTGGGGCACCGGTTCTACCGCTTGATCCTCGAAGACCTGCTAACTCCTTCAAGAGGAGGTCTTTGTGAAAAGGGGGTCTGAGAGGCTCCTCTGGAGAGTAAGAGGGAGGTACCTGGGTGAAATGTAGCAGATAGTGTGATAAGGAAGCTTATCATAGCTCAGGAAGGAGCTATAGAAAAGGTGAAGTGACTCTGAACAAGCAACCTGTCAGTTCTGGTAGAAATAAGAAAACAGAATTTTCCCATAAAAGACTACCAGTCCCAGAATGCACCAGGTTTCCAACAGCCATTAGAGGAGCTGAAGTGGGGAAACGTGTGTTCAATCAGGAGGGCTATGAGGTAATCCCCAAGCACTCATCTCAAAGGGCAGGGCCTGATTCAGCACAACTGCGCTGTGCTAGGGTGGAGCACTCATCAAAGCAGAATAAAGGTAGAGTTTATTCTGCAGAGAATTATCCTCATCCTCAGAATCAGCTTGGATATCCTCATCCTCAGGATCAGCTTGGAGATCCTCAGCTTGGACGTCTTCATCATCGGGAGGATCATCAGAAGCAGAAGCCAAACCGGACGGACAGAGAGGGCAAGAAACCCTTTGGAAGAAAGAAGAGAAAAGCCTTTGGGAGATCTAAAGGAGTCCAGAGCAGTACGTATACTGGAAGGCATTCCAAGGGCCAGCATACACCATTGGACTGGGGAAAGCCAGAGGAATGGTGCTGCAGAGCTAGGAATCTCCAGACGGTACCTGTGAGGGAGACGGCTGCATGTGGAAGGGACCCTAGGACCCGTGCCAGAAGGTATGTGAAGAGAGATCCAGTGTCCAGGGATCTGGATTGGAAGGCTGGACATAAGAACTGGACTACATACTGGCCAGGCTATTTAGAGAGGAACTCTAACAGCAATGGAAGCTCAGATATGAACACTGATCTATGCCCTAGCTATAACCTTGAAAGACAGCAGGGAAACAAGTATTCTCCTGAGAGTGCTACATTGAGAAATTCCTCTGTGCCAATCCATGATATTGAACCCATGATTGTTGAAGAAGGGGGAGCGGTCTTAGATACAGGCTGTGAATATATGGATTGCTCTCTGTCTAAACTCCTTTGGTAATTTTCTGTTACAAAGTATAGCAACCATCACAAAGAAATACAAACTTGTTCTTTAATCTACTCAGAAAAGCTCCTGAAGTAGGATTTGAGCCACGCAGTAGAAAGCAAGCCAGCTAAGGGGTTTCAGCTGAGTAACTGCTAGCAATTGAGCCTTACCTAATTGCTTGTGAGCTCTGAGGGAATCGCTTCTGAATCTGTGTGAAGATATAAGAAGTTAACCTGAAAAGAACAGTTTTTCCCTTCTTTGTGGGTTTTGCTTGTTTGATACACTGCTAAGAAAATATTAGCTAAAGCCTACAGAAAAGACCAGTTTGTTACCAACCAGGTCTTTATTCTTTTGCTTTGATTGCCTGACAAAGTTCAACTGTTGTTTTCCTGATTTTGTTTTTCCAAGTTTAACACTGCAAGCAAGTATCCTGTTTTATGTGCTACCAAGCATATCTGTGTTGGGAGAAATAACCCCATAAATAAATATCTTATTGGCTTTACACTCAAGCACAACTAATTATTGTGAGCAGCTGTGTCTGTTGTGAATGGACTGCATTTCCCACAATCCCTTGCAAATCATATTGATATATGCACTTGCCAAGACTGCGAACATTCTCACCCAGGCAGCCGTCTGACAATAGCCCTTTTGGACTATCTGGAGAACCCAGGTATCTGTTGTGATGGCTGGCCGGCCACCTGTGTGCATACAGGATCAGCTTTCCTCCTGTGCATGGCCTTACTACTTTGGAGAGAGGGGCTATACTTTGGGAGTCAAAAACCCCCTCCAGGCTGGGTTGGAGCCGGTGCCTGGGGCTTGGGAGCTTTTTGCTTACGCAGGCCATGCCCCTGTCCCTTGGTCTGCTGCTTCTGTTGGGGAGCTGGGGAGGTCTGATATGTGGGGTAGTTGCAGTAAGCAGTACCTTTTCTCTGGAAAAAGGGATTTTTACCCGAGCCCTTCTTCTTAGAAGGGGCCGAAGTCTTCTTCGAGAGCTGTGTCCGGGTCAGGTACTCGGACTTAATCTCAGCAGCCTTCTCTGTCCATGGGTTTGCCAAAGAGGTTTTCACCTCGGCAAGAGACATTGGCCAACTTGTCCTGTACCCATTGCTCCAGGTCTGACGACTGTAGCCATGACTGGCGACCTGCCAGTCACGGCTACCCGGGCCGACTCCTCGAAGCCGTCATAGGCTGCATGAGTCATAAACTTCGAGCACTCATGGATCCCAGTGGACAAGATCTTGAAGCGCTGCAAAGGTCCATGACTTCCTGCTTCCTGCTTGTTCCTGGAGAAAGGAATCTACGTACTCGGGATTGCAAGCATGCTTTGGCATTTTATCTCCAGAGAACTAGACAGCACAGTAAGTCTTCACAGCTTTTTGTTGCCTTTGATTCCAGTCACCTCGGTCTACTGGTTTCTAAGAGAACTCTCTCCAAGTTGATTGCAGACACTATCTCTCTTACCTATGAGAGTAAAGAACTTTCTCTTGAAGGTCATGTCACAGCACACAATGTGCGAGCAACAACTGCCTCTATGGCAAATCTATGCTCAGTGGCGATGGATGAAATCTGCAAAGCAGCAATCTGGTCTTCTGTCCACACCTTTGCGGCCCATTATTGCTTGGACAAGTACTCCCATCGGGATGCCTCGTTTGGCCAGGCTGTTTTCTAGCATCTCTTTCAGACTTTGAACAATTTCTACCCCCGTCCCAGGTTTCGATACCGGAGATCCTTGGGAGGAAACATGACCCAATTCAGCCTGTGTTTCACTGCTCTCTCTCGGGTCATCTCCAAGCTAGGGAGTCCCATATGTGAAGACTACATTCCTGCTTGTTCCTGTAGGTAGGGTAGTTACTCACCTGTAACAGGTGATCTCCAGGAACAGAAGGAATTGAGTCTTCACAACCCACTCTCCTCCCCTAGGAGTTTCTCTTTCCTTCTCTCCTTTTATCTCAGCTACAAACCCAACTGAGGAGGGAGAGTTGGAAAGGCGGGAAGGCAGCAGCACAGGCTCAGTGGGGTGCTTCCAAAAGCTTTCCTATAGGATGCTGGGGCGTGTTCCCACGCGGGTTCTGTCGGTGCTGACGTCGCCCATATGTGAAGACTCAATTCCTGCTGTTCCTGGAGATCACATGTTACAGGTGAGTAACTATGCTTTATCTGCAGACAGTCCATTGCTTTGCAGTGGAACGTTTTGCTAGGAATTGCTTGCCTTTTCATACATTTACAACGAAAGACAGTAACTGTCTCTGTTGCAGTAAAACTGTCCTGTATTTTGCAAATGATTTATTTTCCATTCCTTTGACTTTCTATTTAAAATAATGCAGTGGAAACTCTGTTTTCTTTATTGCCTATCAGAAATTTCTAAATGGTGAACTGCAGCACATTCATAATAATGTAAATGTAAACATAATCAAAACTAATGACTGAAAAAGAAAATGTCAAAAGGCAAATACAGTTCAGAAAGGTTTCAATTTGACTTCCTTATGAAAATCTAAATAGTCCACAATCGTACGTACTGAGGAGGGAAGAATATTCCATAATTTTAGTGTGGCGAACCATGAAGGGAGGATGGAGCCCTCAACAGACCTTGAGTAGCCATTCTCAAAGTTTGAAAAAGACGGTATTGGTGCAAAACTGTACCTAACTTGTGTTATGGCAAATGAGTGCAGGAGCTTAAACAATAAAATCAAACATTTAAATTGAACTCAGAACTGCATAGGCAACCAATGGAATTCGAAAAGTACTTGTTGAATATGATTGCATTTCCGTAATCCCTGAATAACCCATATTGCTGCATTTTGTGCCAGCTGCATTTAACATAATCTCCAGGAACAAGCAGGAATGAGTCTTCACATATGGGTACGTTGGTACCGACGGAGTCTGCGTGGGAACGCTTCCCAGCGTCCAATCAGAAAGCCTTTGGAAGCATCCCACCACGCCTGCATGCTGCCTTCCCGCCTTCCCAACTGTCTCTCCTCAGTTTTCGTTTTTCCGCGGAGCCGGCAGGACGTTCTCCTGTCACCGCAGAAAATTCTTATTTTATTTTTTAGTTTTCTTGTGGTCGCGGCTGCCTTCCCCTACGCCAACGGTACCGCCGGTGTTTCTTTTTTCTTTTCTTGTAAAATGTTTCCTTTTTAAGGAATAGTTTTCCTCCTTAGTGTCTCACGGTTTCTCAGGCCTGTTAGGCCTCTCCATTTTCCTTCATGGAACCGCCAGCCACTCTCCCCAAGAAATGTACAAACTGTGGCAGTACAACCTTATTTTTAGACACTCACAATTGGTGTCTAACCTGCTTGAGTCCTGACCATTTTCCTCCGCAGCCCTCTGGCAATAGTATTGTGGGAAGAAGTGTTCAACATCGAGTTCCCCTCTACACGCGGTCCCCATCAAACTTCAGGGCACCGACCATATCTTCTTCTACACAGGATCAGGTAACCCAAAAACAGTCTGTTAAGACCAGCCAGTCCTCGAGCGGCAGTTCTCATGCACAGCATAGAAATGCCTACGGCCTTGCCCTCGAGAATCCACTGACTTCAAAACCCCAGTGGGAGTCTTCGGCCTCCAAAGCCTGTGTGGGGTTTCAGGTTGTTCCTGAGGTTCACCCCTCACAGAACATACCTGAGCCATGCCCGATGGTGGCATCCGCTTCGAGCGGTACCGATACCCCCGCATCGGCAATGGTGTTGGATGAAACATTCCTCACCAAGGATCGTCGTCTGGCGTCCTCAGTACCTATGGGGCCGGTGGATACGCTCCAGACAGACCTTCCAGTATCGGTACCGGCACCGATACTAGTACCGACATCGGTACCCTCCAGACGTGCATCGATAGACTTGCTTCCTTCGATGCCGAGTCTGGAATCGATCTCCAGTCTGGAGGACTGGGTACCGACTCGCCTTGGTACCGACACCAGTCGGTACCGAAGGCTCGGTTCTGATAATTCGGATCCACAACTCTCTGTTCCTTCGATACCGTTAGAGTTGCCACCGGCTGGCCTTCTTCCACCAGTATCGGATACGGTACTGAAGTCGGTACCGATATCCACATTACCATTGCTGTCGGTGCCTTCCATGCTTCTCTCGTCAGGCTCGCTTCCCTCGATACTGAGTTTGGAATCGATCCCTAGCATGGTCGATGTGCTACCGACTGGCACTGGTCCCGTCATCCCATGGTACCAGCGACCATCCTATAAGGATTCCATACTGCATCATCCAGGATCTTCTATTCCTATAAGCTTGGATAGATCCCTCGGTGCCAAGGCTAGTTCTTCATCAGATCTAGCCTATCCAAGCAAAGTTCCCTCTGTGGATCCTTCTTTTCAGGTTTTCATCCTAGATATGGCAAAATCCCTTGCCATTTCTATTCCTGGACAAGGTCCTACACAAGGCAATACAGGATCCCTCTATATTCCTGAGAGAGCAAAGGAAAACATCATGCTACCTTTGCATCATTCCTTGCAGGACCTCCTTCTACGAATGTGGGAAGCTCCTTTGAAGGTACCCCCACTTTCCAGAGCAACTGATCTTCTATATCAGGTGCCCCCTTCTGCAGGATTTCAAAAGACTCAACTTCCTCATCATGCCATTGTTGTAGAATCAGCAATGAGGCGGGTGAAGAGTACTAAAAAGCACTCTTCTTATCCGCCAGATCGTGAGTAAGACTTTAGATGCCTTTGGACGTCAAACTTTCCAGGCATCCATGCTTTCAGCAAGAATTCTCTCATATATTTTTTATATGGGTTTATCTCTTGAGGAGGTCACCAAGAAATTACATCTTTTGATTCCTTTTCTTCAAGAGCCCAAGAGTGCAGACTATTCCTCACTGGTTAGTCGTGCTCAGAATATCTCTAGATTTCTTACTCGTGCTTCCCTAGACTCCTTTGAGTCTGTTAGCAGGACTTCTGCTATAGCTATAGGAGCACGACGTAAAGCCTGGCTCCAAGCTTCAGACTTGGACAAATGGGCACAAGTTAGACTGGGAAATACTCCTTGCACTGGAGAAAATCTCTTTAACAAGGAGTCTTTATTCCAGGTTGCTCAGTTAACAACTGACTGTCCTTTTTCCAGGGGCTGTTCTACGCCTTCTCCTTTCCCAGTTAGTAGGAAAGGTCCTGCCAAAATTTCTTCCCCTAGGGGAAGAAGATTTTATCCATCTTCTGCCCATCATACAGATGTTCCCAAATAGGGGAAACATCACCCTGGTCTAAAGAATCCACAACCTCAGCAGGGTCAGCAAACCCAGCAGTCGCAGGGTTTCAAATAGATCATCTTTGCCCCTCTTGGTTGGTGGTTAGAGTAGCAGTTTGCTTCTTTTCATTTGCAATATCTGCACTACATTTATTCTAACCTTCCTAGATATCTCTTCATGAGACATCTTTTCTTCAACTTTAAGAGTCTTTATGATGATCATGCCCATACTTAACAGGGGTTTCCTCTTCCACCTGGAGGAAAGAGAACAACTATTAATAGACAGTTGTTTTCCCTGTACTGGCAAGTATCATCTCACCAGTCAGAGACTTCCTCCATAGTCAGTCTCTTAACTCTGTCTTACCTCCCTCTTACTATAACATTTGGTTTGTAAGAGGGACCCTTATACACTGGTAAGCTCCTATGGTCCTCTACCTGTTCTACCGGGGGATTCTCCCCTCTGGAGTTGTCTCCCCCCTTGTTACCTTAGGGCAGCCCATCAGACATTAGGAAATCCTACCAGGTCTGTTTGTTTCTTTTTCCCAATCTAAAAGAGGGAGAGGAAAAATAAATGTTCTCCGCTGCCCTGGTACGTTGCTGCAGATACAGCAATTCCTAGTGGTTAAGCCACTGGTTCTGTTTACCACACAACCAGGGATTCTCCTCCACTAGCAATCCTTCTAGCCTCAGTGCTAGGTCCCAAACAGGTTACCAACCTCGTTTGGGAAACCCTCTTATCACAGCCTGGCTGGTTAATTTCTATTCTTCGCCCCTTGTCCTTGGCAGAATAGTTGGTTACCTGCTGGCTTCCCACAGCCACTTTTTCTTCTAACCAACCTGCAAGCATGCTCTCTGCAACTCTACAGAGTAGCTTTGCACTATGGGCCCTTGCTAGAGAGCATTAGTATCTTGCCTAGCAGATAACCCCAGATGGTTAACAGGGTTCCCCCAGTCATGTTTCCATGACTGGTAGGTATTTCCTACCCTTACCATCTCATCTTAAATCTCTTTTGAGACATTACGTGAAAACCTAAAGAAGGGCCAATTCCATGGCTTGGCCCATATCTCCTTTGGTCGTCTTGTCAGAGATAATTTTCTTCATTGGCAGTTAGAGAACGCCCAATACCCCTCTTGCCCTCATAGGCAAGTCGCCTAGGGTATCTTCCTCCAGTGGCGTCCTCTATCCATTCTCCATATGGCAATTCTGGAGAAATTTGTCTTTCTGCCTACAGACTGCAGTTATCCTCTGCCTTTTTCACGTAGGCCATCCTGGTTATTCAAAAGCTCACATTCTAAAAAGAATCCAGACTTCTTGTCAGGGAGACCTCTCCTCTGACTCTGCCAATCATAACCAGGAAACGAGAATTCTCTGTATATCTATTCAAGCAGATATTAACCTTCTTGCTGTTAGATGAATCTTCCTTCTAGGGGGATCAGCTTCTATAGACCTCTCTCCTTCCACATACCTGGAGATATGTCTATAGGTCTACATATTCATATATATATATATATATATATATATATATATATATATATATATATATATATCTATATATATCTCTATATCTATCTCTATATATATCTATATATATATATATATATATATATATATATATATATATATATATATATCTACACACACACACACATATATATCTTCATCTGTATCTATCTGTGTCTTCTGCCCATACATATCTCCTGTAGATATATGCATATATAGATCTACTGAGATATATATTTAGATAGATCTGTATTCATATACTTATCTATCTGTTCTGTTAGGTTCAGATGTCCTCACATTCCTATATGATCCTGACAGATGGGCACTACCCCTATCAATGCTATGCCAGCATTCTTAGGGGGCTACACTTATAACCACTTCCTGTGGTAATTAACACATTTTTTCCTACCATATAGGTTAGGTACTCCTGAAGCTCTCCATGTACCTTTCTTCTTTCCTAATTGACCCCATTTAGGAAAGACATTGTGGAGCTTCAGTCAATCTAGAGCTTAGCGCTCCTGAGTCTGTCCTTACTTTCTTATCAGATACAAGGGTCTCCATACCCTTTCCTCCCTACATGGACTGATTCCATTCCCAGTCCAGTTAGGTCGGACTCATTTTTTCTTTTGGTCCTAAATTTATACTGGTTTTGGACCTGATCAGCTTAAGCTTTCGTTAATGCTACCTTCTGTGTCTCCGCTGAAGCTCTACCTCTTATACTACCCCAGTCTTTCCCCTGGGGCTATTTCTCACACTGAAGGGTTCTGACCTCCACTGTTTTTCTCTACTTTTACTACCTCTACTTCTCAGTGAGGTACCCCTTCAGCACATTCACTGGCTCTTCTAACAGATCCATATGTACCTCAGTGGACTTGTGCAAGGTCAACAAGGGAGGCCCAGATTACAATATTTTACTACAAAATACCCTCTATACAGGGTCTTTCTCTCTAGAAACCCTGTTCTAACCAGCTGTTCCACAGCTCCTCTTCTGTTTTCAACTCCTATCCTCCATCCCTAGGATGCCTGAGGTCTTAAGCAATAGCATGGCTCGTTCTAGACTTGCAACATGCTAGGACTTCCTCTGGGCATCTGAGCTTGGGAGTCCCCATATGTGAAGACTCATTCCTGCTTGTTCCTGGAGATAGCACAGTTACTTACCTGTAACAGGTGATCTCTGGGAACAGCAGGAATAAGTCTTCACAACCCACCCACCTCCCCTAGGAGTTGCATTTTCTCTATCTCTATCTTTCCCTTCCTTGCTCTCGCTCTCTTTGTCTCAGCTTTCAAACTAAACTGAGGAGAGACAGTTGGGAAGGTGGGAAGGCAGCACGCAGGCGTGGTGGGATGTTTCCAAAGGCTTTCTGATTGGACGCTGGGAAGCATTCCCGCGCAGACTCCGTCGGTACTTACATACCCATATGTGAAGACTTATTCCTGCTGTTCCCAGAGATCGCCTGTTACAGGTAAGTAACTGTGCTTTACATATGGGGATAGACTCAGATAAATGGTATTGCAATAATCTAGGTAATGCATAACAAATCTGTACCACCATTCTAAAATTAGGTAAACTGAGATATAACTGCAAGTGGCATACTAGTCTCATTTTGAAAAAAAATGTTGCATATCACATTGGTGATCTGTGGTTTTAAACAGAGCTGTAAGTCTAAGATAACTCCCAGGTATTGAACTTTTTCTTGTATGGCAAAACTGATCCAAGCATCACAGTGGGTGGAAGAGTGAAATGAATGTCTTGTAGGCAATCAAAGCCTCTGTTTGGCTGAAGTGGATGGCAAATACATTATCTCCAGGAACAAGCAGGAATGTAGTCTTCACATATGGGTATCGTCGGTATCAACGGAGCCTGCGCAGGAAATCTCCCCAGCGTCCAATTAGAAAGCTTTTGGGAGCATCCCACAGCTCCTGCGTGCTGCCTTCCTGCCTTTCCCAACTGTCTCTCTCGAGTTCTTCGTTTTCCGCGGAGCCAGCAGGTGGTCGTCCCTGTCACCGCAGAAAATTTTTCCTATTCTCCTTTTTTGTGGTCGCGTCTGCCTTTCCTCGACACTATACCGGTACCGCCGGTTCTTTCTTTCAAAAAAAAAATATTTTTTTCCCCAAACTTTTCTTTTTCAGGTGCATGCGCCATTTTGGGCCTTAGGCCCAAAATTTCCTTCACTATGGAAATACCCGCTTCGGGTTTCAAGAAGTGCACCAAGTGTGGCGGTACCATCTCCGTCACCGACAACCATGAGTGGTGTTTAAAATGTTTAGGTCCTGACCATTCCATTTCGGAGTGTATGGCTTGTGCCATGATGTCCAAGAGGGGTCGACAAAACCGAGCTGCTAAGCTCAGCACCCTATTTCCCTCCGATGCAGCCTCTGTGGCATCGACGTCTTCCAGGGCTTCGTCTTCCTCCCATGGATCTCAGGTAACTAAACATAAGTCTAGCCGGTCCTCAAAGGGTAGATCTCCTTCCAAGCATCGAGATGCCTCTGGCGTTGCCCTTGAGGGTTCTGTACCGGCAAAATTGCCCCGGCGGGAGGCTTCGGCTTCCAAAGCATTCGGGGCTCCAGGATGTTCTCAAGGCCTCGACCTCGGCAGAACTACTGGTGCCATGTTCTGGGGTACCGGCTGCTTTCTCAGGTACCGATACCCAGGCATCGGCAGCGTCGATAGACCAGAGGTTCCTGGCTTTTGAGCGCAGTCTGGCGGCTCTCCTTGCGGCATTGACACCCTCGTAACCGCATCAGACAATTCAACCGGTACCGGTACCGACAACATTGGCATCGACATCGGTGTCTGCATTGCCGGCACCCAGTCATGCTATGCCTTCCGGTACCGACTTCGGTCAGTATGGGTATCGTGCTCTACAAGAGCATCCACATAGAAGGTACTTTGAGTCCTCGGAGGAGTCTGAGGATTCTGACAGCTCCGTCGGTACCGGAGTGCTTCTCCCGGAGGAGCCTTCCTCTCCTAAACGCAGGATGTCTCCTCCAGAAGATATCTCCTTTCAGGATTTTATCAGGGAGGTGGCTCGAGGTCTGTCCACTACTGTGGCTCCTGAAACAGAGCCCAGGGCAAAGGAGTTGGAGATTCTACAATATCCCAACGCTCCTAAGGAGGCAGCTACTTTGCCTATCCATGAGGTCTTACATGATCTCATGTTGAGAATGTGGGAAACACCTCTTACCACCTCTCCTCACTCTCGTAGACTGGATACTATGTATCGAGTGCCTCCGTGTCCTGGCTTCCAAAAAACTCAGCTTCCTCACCACTCTATTGTAGTGGAATCGGCTATGAGAAGGATCAGAAGTGCAAAGAGGCATGCCTCTAATCCTCTAGGACGTGAGTGTCGAACTTTGGATGCCTTTGGACGTCGTACTTTCCAGGCTTCCATGCTTTCTGCCTGGATCTGTTCATATATTTTATATATGGGAATGTTCCTTAAGGAAGTCACAGGCGATTTAGAGGTTTTGAGCCCTCTTCTTCCTGAGGATAACAGGCAGAATTTTCTCACCCTGGTTAGACATGCCCAGGATGTTGGGTGCTACGTTCTTTTTCCGATTTTCCTGCAAATGTATTGTGAATTATAATAGTGCAACGTATGTTTTTTCAGATGTTGCCCACTTGGAGCAATTTATCTGATAGGTAGGGTGTAGGTCAGGTAGATGGGGATGAGTAATTTAATTTTGCCTCCTAAGATGTAGGCTTTTTATAAGCCTTGTTTTCTTATCTGCAAATATTTTCTTTTTATTTTCACACTCAGGTCTCAGTGATGTGGACTTTATCATTTTTAATTTTCCATGTTGTTTTCTGTTATGTTTATGCATTTTCCTATTTGATTGTCCTTTATTCTATGGTTGGTTGTTATACTGATTAAATAATTAATAAAAAAAAAAAGAGTGCATAAGCAGAACCTCTGCCATTGCCATAGGTGCACATAGAATTGCCTGGCTCCAGGCTTCCGATTTGGAGCTCTGGGTGCAGGACAAACTGGGCAATATCCCTTGTACAGGTGAGAATCTATTCGGCAAAAATTGGCAAGAAAAAGCCAATGAGTTGGATGCTGACAACTCCACTTTGGATAGATTATCCAAAGCCACAGCGGATCCTGCAAGGAAGAAATCTTTCAAGAAACCTTTCTTCTGAAAAAAGAAGAGGTTTTATCCCTCTTATTCCCAGCAGGGACGTTCTGCAGGTCAACCTGCCCGAAAGAGTCAACAACCACCTAAACAAAGGAAAGCAAAGACTGCTAAGCCTCAAACCGTCTCAGCAGTCTCAGCTTCCACAAGGCCTTTGATTTCGTCTAGAGAACTTAGCCTTCCTGGCTCTCAGTGGACCAGAGCCTTCTATCATTCCAGGAAGGTTGTGTCACTTTGTCCCCAGATGGGGCAGATAACAGCAGAACATTGGACTCTCTCCATTATAAAAGAGGGGTACAAGCTTCACTTTCTCCGCATGCCCCCTCCCACAATGCTAAGACAGTTCAATTCTCAGACCTCTCTCATCAACCTGTTAGATCAAGAGGTCACTATGCTTCTTGCCCAAGTGGCAATAGAAGAGGTACCCATTCATCAACAGGGTACAGGGTTTTACTCCCTCTATTTCCTTATCCCAAAGAAAACAGGGGGACACAGACCTATTTTAGACCTCAGAGAATTGAACAAATTCCTCTTCAAAGAGAAATTCAAGATGATTTCTCTGGGAACTCTGCTGCCATACCTTCAGTCAGGATTGGCTTTGTTCTCTAGATCTCAAGGATGCGTACACTCATGTTCTTATCCATCCAACTCACAGAAAGTTCCTTCGGTTCCTTTTTCAAGGAAAGCACTACCAATACAGGGTGCTTCCTTTTGGCCTGGCCTCAGCACCAAGGGTGTTTACGAAATGCATGGCTGTGGTAGCAACATTTCTTCTCACTCTAGGAATATTCATCTTCCCATACTTAGACGACTGGCTCATTCGAGCCCCATCAGAGTCAGAGGCCAAGATTTCGCTATCTTGCACAATGGGTATCCTTCAATATTTGGGTCTGGTCATAAACATCCCAAAATCCAGCCTAACTCCTACTCAGTGTCTAGATACCAGAAAAGCAAGGGCCTATCTTCCCCAGACCCGTTGCCTTCGCATGGTGTAGTTAGCTTCTCAAGCAGTGCTAAAGCCTCATCTCACTGCTCGAGAAATGTTACAACTACTAGGCCACATGGCATCTACCGTGCATGTGGTTCCTTATGCTCGCCTCCATATGAGAGCAGCCCAGTGGACTTTATCCACTCAATGGACCCAGGCATCAGGGTGCTTGTCAGACAAAATAGCAAACACAGATTGCCTTATTTTGTCCCTCCTATGGTGGCAGTCCACTCAAAACCTGTTGGTGTGGTCTCCATTTCAACAACCTTTACCCCAAGCAACTCTCACAGCAGATGCTTCACCAATGGGTTGGGGAGCTCATCTGCAAGACCTCTCCACCCAAGGCACTTGCACAGGAGGCTTATCTACACATCAATCTCTTAGAGCTCAGATCAACCTTCCTTGCTCTTCGAGTGTTCCACACCCTGCTCAGCTACAAGACAGTCCTCATACATACGTACAATCAGGTAGCCATGTTCTACATAAACAAGCAGGGAGGAACAGGCTCTCTGTCGCTTTGCAACAAAGCTTTGCGACTATGGGCCTTTGCCAGAGAGCATCAGATTCATCTCCTGGCAGTGTATCTTCCAGGCATCCAAAACTCTTGGGCAGACAGACTCAAGTCGAGTTCTGCTTCCACACGAATGGTCTCTACATGCAGACCAGGTAACCAAGATTTTTCAAATTTGGGGAACCCCGGACATGGACCTCTTTGCAAGTCTGTTGAATGCCAAACGTCCCCGGTTCTGTTCCAGAATTCCGGCTCAGGGCTCTCAGGCCAGGGACGCTTTCCTCCTTCATTGGGGTCAAGACTTCCTTTATGCCTTTCCACCCATTCCCCTAATTCCCAAAACCCTGTCCAAGCTTCAGAGGGACAGGCTGTATGATTCTCATAGCTCCACATTGGCCATGGCAAGTGTGGTACCCTCTGATTCTACATCTCTCTCAAGCTCCCTCTCTGAAGTTAGGGTCTGCTCCAGATCTCCTGTCTCAGGAGGACGGAACGTTATGGCATCCCAATCCCCGGGCTCTGCATCTCAGGGCTTGGTTGCTGAAGGCCTAGATCTCCATGATCTTAACCTTTCTCAGCAAGTAAAGGATATCCTTTATGCTTCCAGAAAACCTTCCACAAAATGCTCTTATGCTTTCAAGTGGAAAAGGTTTACCATATGGTGCTCGCAGAAGGGTCTTTACCCCCTTGCGATACCCCTGGAATCATTACTGGAGTATCTCCTTCATTTGTCCAATGCAGGACTTAAGACTAACTCAGTAAGAGTCCATTTAAGTGCTATTGCAGCTTCTTTCAAGCCTTTAAATGGACAACCTATTTCCTCCCATCCTCTTATGGCAAGATTTATGAGAGGCCTTCTTCTAACTAAGCCTCCCATTAAGCCACCACCGGTGGCATGGGACTTAAACCTGGTTCTTTGCCAGCTCATGCAGCCACCTTTCAAACCCTTAACTTCCCAGGAAAGGAATTTCAACGAGGTAGTAGCTATCTTTCTCATTGCAATCAAATCAGCTCGTCGCATTGGTGAGTTGCAGGCACTAGTGGCTGATCCTCCTTATACAAGGTTCCATCATGACAAGGTAGTCCTTAGGACTCATCCACACTTTATGCCAAAGGTGGTCTCGCCTTTTCATCTGAACCAAGCGGTCTACCTGCCTGGTTTTTTTCCAAGGCCTCGTGCATCAAATGCAGAAAGGAATCTTCATACTTTGGACTGTAAAAGAGCTTTAGCCTTTTACTTACAAAGAACACAGCAACATAGAAAGTCCTCTCAACTCTTTGTTGCTTTTGATCCTTCTCATTTGGGACTTCCAGTCTCCAAGAGAACACTGTCCAACTGGATTGCACAGTGTATTTTGTTTGCCTATCAGAGTAAGAATCTTCTTCTGGAGGGCCATGTCACAGCTCACAATGTGAGAGCCATGGCAGCTTCAATGGCTCATCTGCACTCTGTGTCTATCGACGTCATTTGTCAAGCAGCAACTTGGGCCTCTGTTCATACCTTCACAGCCCATTACTTGTTAGACAAGGACTCCCGCCGCGATGCCTTGTTTGGTCAGGCTGTTCTCCAACACCTGTTCCATACCTAATCAACTCCTACCCACCATCCCTGGTAGGATGCCAGAGATCCATGGGGGGAAGTGGAGCCCTTTCACAGGGAGACACTACTTCTGGGGTTCTCTCCCTGGCATCTAAAGCTAGGGAGTCCCCATATGTGAAGACTACATTCCTGCTTTTTCCTGGAGATAGCATAGTTACTCACCTGTAACAGGTGATCTCTGGGAAAAGCAGGAATTTAGTCTTCACAACCCACCCACCTCCCCTAGGAGTTGTATCTCTCTATCTAGCTTTCTCTTTCCCTCTCTCTCTCTCTTTGTCTCAGCTTTAAACTCAACTGGAGAGAGGCAGTTGGTAAAGGCGGGAAGGCAGCATGCAGACGCTGTGGGATGCTCCCAAAAGCTTTCTAATTGGACGCTGGGGAGTGTTCCCCGCGCAGGCTCGGTCTGTACCGACAATACCCATATGTGAAGACTAAATTCCTGCTGTTCCCGGAGATCACCTGTTACAGGTGAGTAACTATGCTTTGTCATTTACACCAAGATTTTATCAAAATTTCTTATTACTTTTAAGTACAGCATCCCCCTCATTAATCCTGAATTCTTCGAGAAGCATATTAATCACATATATCCTGAACTCTGACACAGGTGCCTGTACAATGGGATAAGTAGATAGCAAACAGCATAAAAGAGTGCGGATCCTTGAGGCACCCCACATTCTAATTTGTGTCATTAGGAGGCTGCGTTAGGGTGTCATACTTGTTCCCTGTTTCTTAAAGATGTAAGCCATTGTACAGCTCCAGAAAAGCCAAGATTGGTGGTATGCAGCAAGATAATTTTAGGCATTAACAGAGGTGAATGCCAAAGATACATACATAAACAGAAAAATGTAGCTTTCCTATGTCTAGGCCTTGAAGAATATGATCAATTAAGAAACTAGTAGTGTTTCTGAACTTTGGTCACTGCAGAACAGTGCTACCATACATCTAAGGCTTATCTTTCCTCTACAAATGCATCTAAGTGAATATACACTGCTTGTTCTATAATATTTGACAGAGTATGGAGGGTATCGGTCAGAAATTATTTTGATCAATTAGGTTCCTTATTTTATCTTTGATTATACAGTAGGTCTTAACTGATCCCCTTCTCAGAGGAGTAAGTTCTACTCTGTTAGGGAAGCATTTATTAAGGTACACAAGAAATGAATTACACATTCCTCAGCGATTTTATATAGGAACTTGTGGACAACATGTAAGTCACATTTTGGATTACAGATGGGAGATGTCTTCCAGAGTGGCAGCAGCAAATTGGGTTCGGCCCAAGAGGCCACCATCTTGGCATCACAATGTTGGACTTATTAAAGACTCAATTTTTGAAAAAGAACCTAATGGAAGGGACTGTACTTTACTTGTGTGGTCTTCAGATTAACCAGCTCCACCTTGGCTGTAGTATGATCCAGCAAAAACTGCACAGCGGAAAATAATTCTACTGGCCTAGATAGTGCATCTCTAAATTTAATTAGAAAAATACTCTGTTCTTTTACACTTCAGTCCAACTGCTCTATTAAAGCAGAGCAATAACATTGTCTTGTCTTGTTCTTTAAGAAGCACTTCTGCTGAGGTTACTCAGATTGTATCTGTCTATCTCCAGGAACAAGCAGGAATGTAGTCCTCGCATATGGGTATCGGTACCGACGGAGCCTGCGCGGGAACGCTCCCCAGCGTCCAATAGGAACACTTTTGGGAGCATCCCTCAGCACATGTGCGCTGCCTTCCCGCCTTTCCAACTGTCCCTCTTCAGTTCTTCGTTTTCCGCGGAGCCAACAGGATCTATTCCCTGTCACCGCAGAAAATTCCATCTTTAAATATCTTTCTTGTGGTCGCGTTTGCCTACCGCACGATGCCTACCGGTGCCACCGGTTCTTTTCTTTTCTGACAAAAAAACCCCCAAAAAACTTAAACTTAGACTGTTTCTTTTTAGAAACTTTCCTCTTTGGTGCTAGGCGCCATTTTGGGCATTGGGCCCCATTTTCCTAAATCATGGAAAAGCCAACTAGTGGTTTTAAAAAATGTACTAAGTGTGGTGGTACCATTTCCGTCACTGACACCCATGATTGGTGTCTAAAATGTTTAGGACCTGATCATTCTCCAACTGAATGTCTCTCCTGCATGGGGAATGACCAAGAGAGGAAGGCAGAACCGGGCTGCAAAGCTCGGTACCCTCTTTTCTTCAGATGCCAGATCCATTGCATCGACATCGTCAAGGGCCACCTCTTCCTCCCATGGATCTCAGGTAACTAAACATAAAAGCCTGGTCCTCAAAGGGTAGCTCTCCTGCTAAGCATCGAGAGGCCATTGGCATTGCCCTTGAGGGGAACCACACCGGCAGAACAGCCCCGGCGGGAGGCTTCAGCTTCCAAAGCATCAATGGGACTTCAGGATGTTCTCGAGGCCTCAACCTCGCAAGACCTACCTGTGCCATGCTCAGGGGTTCCGGCCGTTCTTAACGGTACCGACACCCAGGCATCGGCAGCATCGATAGATCAGAGGTTTCTTGCTATTGAGCGCAGTATCCGCAGCTCTTCTTTCAGCTGCGGTACCGGTGGTCCCAAGGGCACCGGTACTGACATTGACACCGACACCGATGCCGGTACCGACACCGACGATGCTGGTACAGACTGTACCGGCCCCGGTGGGAACTCTTCCCATGTCATCTCTGGCTGGAATTGACAAAGTAGTACCAGGTCACCTTGGTACCGACTTCGATCGGTACCGGGATCATGCTTTGCAAGAGCATCGGGGTCAGGAATACTTCAATTCCGAAGACTGACAATTCTGCTGGCACTAGAGGGTTTCTCCTAGAGGATCTCTCTTCTCCCCAACACAGAATGTCACCTCCAGAAGACATGTCATTTCAGGATTTCATCCGTGATATGGCCAAAGGTCTTTCAATCATAGTAGCTCTTGAAGAGGAACCCAGAGCAAAGGAATTGGAAATTCTCCAATATCCTAAAGCTCCTAAGGAGGCAGCTACTCTGCCTATCCATGAAATTCTGCATAGCTTGATGCTCAGAATGTGGGAGACACTTCTGACGACTTCTCCTCACTCTAGGAGACTTGATACTATGTATCGAGTTCCACCATGTCCTGGATTTCAGAAAACTCAGCTGCCACAATATTCAATGGTAGTGGAATCAGCCATGCGTAGGATGAAAAGTGCAAAGAGGCATGCATCCAATCCTCCAGGTCGTGAATGCAGGACTCTGGATGCTTTTGGGTGCAGAACCTTTCAAGCTTCCATGCTTTCAGCTAGGATCAGTTCATATATTCTATATATGGGAATGTTCCTCAAAGAAGTCACAGGAGACTTGGAACTTATGAGCCCATTTCTCCCACATGATAAGAGTCAAGATTTTCTTGCTCTAAGCATGCTCAAGATGTCTCCAAGTTTGTCAATCATGTAGAACTTCTGCTATTGCCATTGGAGCACGATGGATTGCCTGGCTACAGGCATCAGACTTGGAGACTTGGGTACAGGACAAGTTAGGCAACATTCCTTGCACGGGGGAGAATCTCTTCGGCAAGAACTGGCAGGAAAAGGCTAACGAGTTAGATGCTGACAATTCTACCTTAGATTGTCAGTCTACAGCCACTCCAGCCAAAGGGAGCCTTATAAAAACCATTTTTTAGCAAAAAGAGGAAGTTTTATCCTTCCTATACCCAGCAGAGTCACACTCCAGGTCAGGTTGCCCAAAAGGGACAAACTAGACAACAAAAGAAACCAAAAGGTCCGAGAGCCCATCCAGCTCTCCAGGTTCAGCCCCCTCAAGGGCTTTGACTCTTCCCTAGAGAGCTTTGCCTCCCTGCCTCTGAGGGGTCCCCAATCCCCCAATATTCTGGGCAGGCTATACCACTTTGTCAACAGATGGCATCAGATAACAGCAGAAGACTGGACTTTGTCCATTGTAGGAGAGGGGCACAAACTTCATTTTCACAGCATACCCCCTCCTACAATTCTAAAGCAGTTCAATTCACAAACCTCTGCAGACAATCTGCTAGATCACGAGATCTCCACACTTCTTGCCCAAGGGGCAATAGAGGAAGTACCCATTCTTCAACAGGGTGCAGGGTTCTACTCCCCCTATTTTCTTATTCCAAAGAAAACAGGAGGACACAGACCCATTCTAGACTTCAGAGAATTGAACAAATATCTGTTTCGAGAGAAATTCAAAATGATTTCTCTAGGACCTCTTCTGCCATACCTTCAAAGCCAGGACTGGCTTTGCTCTCTAGACTTAAAGGATGTATACACTCACATACTCATCCATCCAGATCACAGGAAATTTCTGTGTTTCCTTTTCAGGGGAAGACATTTCCAGTACAGGGTTCTTCCTTTTGGTCTTGCTTCAGCACCAAGGGTATTCACGAAATGCATGGCAGTAGTAGCTGCATTTCTACGAACCCTGGGGATTTTCATCTTCCCTTACTTAGACGACTGGCTCATTCGAGCCTCCACAGTCGCAGAGGCCAACAATGCAAATCCTCCAATACTTGGGATTGATAATAAACTTCCCGAAATCTCAACTAGTTCCTTCCCAATACCTAGAATTCATAGGAGCCTGTCTGGATACCAGACAGGCAAGGGCTTTCCTTCCACAAGACCGGTGTCTTCGCATAATGCAGCTAGCTTCCCAAGCAGCAGGCAAATCCTCCCTCACTGCTCGGGAGCTACTGCAGTTACTGGGACACATGGCATCCACAGTTCATGTAGTCCGATATGCTCGCCTCCACATGCGAGCAGCTTAGTGGACCCTCTCCACACAGTGGACACAGGCCATTTGTCGGACAAAATAACAATCTCTCAATGACTAATTTTGTCCCTCCAATGGTGGCAATCACTAGAAAATCTGACAGTGGGGTCTCCTTTCCATCAACCCCTCTTTCAGGCCACCCTAACAGATGCATCACAGGTGGGTTGGGGAGCACACCTGAATCATCTCTTTACCTAGGGCACCTGGACTCCACAGGAGGTTGGTTTACACATAAACCTCCTGGAATTAGAGCAATTTATCTAGCTCTTCGAGTGTTCCACATCCAGCTCAGCTACAAGATGGTCCTAGTTCAGACGGACAATCAGGTAGCCATGTTCTATGTGAACAAACAGGGCGGAACAGGCTCTCTGTCGTTATGCAGTGAAGCTTTATGACTATGGGCCCTCGCCAGAGAGCATCAAATTCACCTTCTAGTGGTATATCTTCCAGGCATTCAAAACCTTTGGGCAGACAAACTCAGTCGAGTACTGCTACCTCACGAGTGGTCACTCCACCTAGACCAGGTGGCAAAAATATTTCATCTCTGGGGCACTCCAGACATAGACCTCTTTGCAAGTCCACTGAATGCCAGACTTCCCTGGTTCTGTTCCAGGATTCCGGCACACAACTGTCAGGCAAGGGATGCCTTCCTCCTTTACTGGGGTCAGGACTTCCTTTATGCCTTCCCACCCATTCCCCTCATCCCCAAAACGCTCTTCAAGCTTCAGAGAGACAGGGGTCGCATGATTCTCGTAGCACCATGATAGCCATGCCAAATGTGGTATTCCCTGCATCTCTCTCAAGTGGCACCTCTGGAGTTAGGGCATGCTCCAGATCTCCTTTCCCAGGACAACGGGATGCTAAGGCACCCGAATCCCCAGTCCCTGCACCTCACGGGCCTGGTTGCTGAAGGCTTAGACCTCCAGGATTTCAACCTGTCCCAGCAAGTAAAAGAGATCCTTCAGGCTTCTAGGAAACTTTTCACAAGAAGATCTTATGCCTTCAAGTGGAAACATTTTACTATATGGTGCTCCAAGAGGGGATTAAACCCCCTGGTCATACCCTTAGAATCAATACTAGAGTATCTCCTTCACTTATCGAATTCTGGGTTAAAGACCAATTCGGTAAGAGTCCATCTTAGTGCAATTGCAGCTTCTTATAAGCCTCTAAATGGACAACCAATTTCCTCTCATCCACTCCTATCAAGATTTATGAGAGGCCTTTTATTAACTAAATCTCCCACCAAGCCACCACCGGTGGCATGGGATCTAAATCTAGTTCTCGGGCAGCTCATGAAGCCACCTTTTGAACCTTTAGCCACTGCAGCCCTTAAGGTTTTGACCTGGAAGGTCATCTTCCTAATTGCAATCACCTCTGCCCGTCACATCAGTGGAAATTTCACTGTGCAAGCTTTAGTGGCTGATCCTACTTATACTAGGTATCTCCAGGAACAAGCAGGAATGTAGTCATCACATACAGGGTATCGTCGGTACCGACGGAGCCTGCACAGGAACGCTCCTCAGCGACCATTTAGAAAGCTTTTGGGAGCATCCCAAAGCGCCTGCGTGCTGCCTTCCCGCCTTTCCCAACTGTCTTTCTCCAGTTCTTCTTTTTCAGCGGAGCCAGCAGGTCGTGTTCCTGTCACCGCAGAAGAATTCTTTTTTATTTCTTTCTTTTTTGTGGTCGTGTCTGCCTTCCTCGACGCTTCACCGATACTGCCGGTGTTTTTCTTCTTATTTCTGTCTAAAACAAAATATATATATTCTTTTTCCTTTTTCTTCAGGTGCATGTGCCTTTTTGGGCCTTAGGCCCAAAAACATTTCCTTACCATGGAGAAACATGCCTCAGGTTTCAAAAAGTGCACCAAGTGTGGTGGTACCATTTCCGTCACCGACACCCATGAATGGTGTCTAAAATGTTTAGGTCCTGACCACTCCATCACGGATTGTATGTCCTGCGCCATGATGTCTAAAAGAGGTTGGCAGAACCGAGCTGCTAAGCTCAGTACCCTGTTTCCCTCTGATGCAGCTTCGGTGGCATCAATGTCTTCCAGGGCTGCTTCTTCCTCCCGTGGATCTCAGGTAACTAAACATAAGTCCAGCCGGTCCTCAAAGGATAGATCTTCTTTTAAGCATCGAGATGCCTCTGGCGTTGCCCTTGAGGATTCTGCAAAATTACCCCGGCGGGAGGCTTCGGCTTCCAAAGCATTATCGGGGTTCCAGGATGTTCTCGAGGCCTCAACCTCGGCAGAACTACTGGTGCCATGCTCTGGGGTACTGGCGGTCTCCTCCGGCACCGACATCCAGGCATTGGCAGCGTCGATAGACCAGAGAGTCATGGCTATCGAGCGCAGTCTGGCGGCTCTCCTTGCGGTATCGAAGCCCTCAGAACTGTGACAGAGAATTCCACCGGTACCAATAGCATCGGCATCGGTGTCTGCTTCACCGGTACCCAGTCATCCGATGACCTTCGGTACAGATACCCCAGTACCGGTTACTCCCGGTACCGACTTCGGTCGGTGCGGGTATTGGGCTCTTCAAGAGCATCCGGACAGACGGTACTTCGAGTCCTCAGAAGAATCTGAGGATTCTGACCGTTTTGTCGATGCAGCGATGCTTCTCCCAGAGAAGCCCTCCTCCCCCAAACGCAGTGTGTCCCTTCCAGAGGATATTTCCTTCCAGGATTTTATCAGGGAGGTGGCTCGGGGCCTGTCCATTACTGTGGCCCCTGAAACAGAGCCAAGGGCCAAGGAGTTGGAAATTCTACAATATCCCAAAACTCCTAAGGAGGCAGCTACCTTTCCCATTCATGAGATTTTATGTGATCTCATGTTAAGGATGTGGGAGACACCTCTTACCACCTCTCCTCATTCTCGCAGACTGGATACTATGTATCGAGTTCCTCCTTGTCCTGGTTTCCATAAGACTCAGCTTCCTCACCACACTATTGCAGTGGAATCAGCTATGAGAAGGATCAAGAGTGCAAAGAGGCATGCCTCTAATCCTCCAGGACTTGAGTGCAGAACCCTGGATGCTTTTGGATGTCGGTTCTTCCATGCTTTCTGCCGGGATCAGTTCCTATAGTCTCTACATGGGAATGTTCCTGAAGGAGGTCACAGATGATTTAGAAGCTTTAAGTCCTATTCTTCCTGAGGATAGAAGACAGGATTTTCTCTCTTTGGTCAAACATGCCCAAGATGTTTCTAAATTTTCCAACCGTGCAGCCTTTGACTGCTTTGATTGCATAAGCAGAACCTTAGCTATTGCCATAGGTGCACATAGAATTGTTTGGCTCCAGGCATCTGATCTAGAGCTCTGGGTAAAAGACAAATTGGGAAATATCCCTAGTACTGGTGAGAACCTGTTTGGTAAGGATTGGCAAGAAAAGGCCAATGAAATGGATGCTGGAAATTCCACCTTGGATAGATTATCCAAGTCCACTGCTGATCCTGCTAGAAAGAAATTGTTCAAAAAAACATTCTTTTCTAAAAAGAAAAGATTTTATCCTGCTTATGTTCAGCAGGGACGTTCTGCAGGTCAGCTTGCCAGGAAAGGTCAGCAACCACCCAAACAGAAAAAAGCAAAGACTGCTAGGCCTCAGCAGGCTCAGCCTCCACAGGGCCTTTGACTCTCAACTAGAGAACTTAGCCTTCCTGGCTCTGGAGGGACTGGAGCCTTCCACCATTCCAGGAAGGTTATGTCATTTTGCCCCCAGATGGGGGCAAATAACAGCAGAGCATTGGACACTCTCCATCATAAAGGAGGAGTACAAGCTTCATTTTTCAAGCATGTCCCCTCACACAATGGTAAAGCAGTTCAATTCTCCGACCTCTCTCAACCTGTTAGGTCAGGAGGTCACCATCCTTCTTGCCCAAGGGGCAATAGAAGAAGTACCCATTCATCAGCAGGGTACAGGGTTCTATTCCCCTTATTTTCTTATCCCAAAGAAAACAGGGGGTTACAGACCTATCTTAGACCTCAGAGAATTGAACAAATTCCTTGTCAAGGAGAAATTCAAGATGATTTCTCTCGGATCTCTGCTGCCATACCTTCAGTCAGGATTGGCTTTGTTCTCTAGATCTCAAGGATGCGTACACTCATGTCCTCATCCATCCAACCCACAGAAGGTTCCTTCGGTTCCTTTTTCATCAGAAGCACTACCAATACAGGGTGCTTCCTTTTGGCCTGGCCTCAGCACCAAGGGTTTTCACGAAATGCATGGCTGTAGTAGCAGCATTTCTACGCACTCTAGGAACATTCGTCTTCCCTTAGATGACTGGCTCATTCGAGCACCAACAGAGTCAGAGGCCAGGACTTCTCTATCCTGCACAATGTGTATCCTTCAGTATTTAGGGCTGGTAATAAACATCCCAAAATCCAGTCTAACTCCTACTCAGTCTCTGGAGTTCATAGGAGCTTTGCTGGATACCACAAAGGCAAGGGCCTATCTCCCCCAGGCTTGTTGCCTTCGCATGGTGCAGTTAGCTTCTCAAGCAGTGCTAAAGTCTCATCTAACTGCTCGAGAAATGTTACAACTACTAGGCCACATGGCATCTACGGTGCATGTGGTTCCCTATGCTCGCCTCCTTATGAGGACAGCTCAGTGGACTTTATCCACCCAATGGACCCAGTCATCCGGATGCCTGTCAGACAAAATAGCTAACACAAGTCGCCTTATTTTGTTCCTCCAGTGGTGGACGTCCACTCAAAACCTGTTGCTGGGGTCCCCTTTTCAACAACCTCTACCCCAAGCAACTCTCACAACAGATGCTTCTCTAATGGGTTGGGGAGCTCATCTGCAAGACCTCTCCACCCAAGGCACCTGGTCTCCACAGGAGACTCATCTACATAGCAATCTTCTGGAACTCAGAGCAATCTTCCTTGCTCTTCGAGTGTTCCATACCCTGCTCAGCTATAAGACAGTCCTCATCCATACAGACAATCAAGTAGCCATGTTCTATGTGAACAAGCAGAGGGGAACAGGCTCTCTGTCGCTTTGCAACGAAGCTTTGTGACTATGGGCCCTCGCCAGAGAGCATCAGATTTATCTCCTGGCAGTGTATCTTCCAGGCATCCAGAACTCTTGGGCAGACAGACTCAGTCGAGTTCTGCTTCCACACGAGTGGTCTCTGCATGCAGACTAGGTGGCCAAGATTTTTCAAATTTGGGGAGCCCTGGACATAGACCTCTTTGCAAGTCCGTGGAATGCCAAACTTCCCCGGTTCTGTTCCAGAATTCCGTCTCAGGGGGCTCAGGCCAGGGATGCTTTCCTCCTTTATTGGGGTCAAGATTTCCTGTATGCCTTTCCACCCATTCCCCTAATTCCCTAAACCCTGTTCAAGCTTCAGAGAGACAGAGGCCATATGATTCTCATAGCTCCACATTGGCCATGGCAAGTGTGGTACCCTCTGCTTCTGCATCTCTCTCAAGCTCCCTCCCTGGAGTTAGGGTCTGCTCCAGATCTCCTATCTCAGGAGAACGGAATGTTATGGCATCCCATTCCCCAGTCTCTCCATCTCAGGGCTTTGTTGCTGAAGGCCTAGATCTCCATGATCTCAATCTCCCTCAGCAAGTAAAAGATATTCTTTTTGCTTCCAGGAAACCTTCCACAAGACGCTCTTATGCTTTCAAGTGGAAAACATTTACCATATGGTGTTCGCAAAAGGGTTTTAACCCTCTTGTGATACCTCTGGAATCCTTGCTGGAATATCTCCTTCATTTATCCAATGCAGGACTTAAGACTAACTCAGTAAGGGTCCATTTGAGTGCTATTACAGTTTCCTTTAAGCCTCAAAATGGACAGCCTATTTCCTCTCATCCTCTTATAGCAAGATAACTAAGCCTCCAATTAGGCCACCACCGGTGCATGGGACTTAAATTTGGTTCTTGGGCAGCTCATGAAACCACCCTTCGAAACTTTAGCTACAACCTCCTTAAAATTCCTTTCTTGGAAGGTTATTTTTCTTATTGCAATCACATCAGCACGTCGCATTAGTGAGTTGCAAGCGCTAGTAGCTAATCCACCTTATACAAGGTTCCATCATGACAAGGTAGTCCTTAGGACTCATCCACACTTTATGCCAAAGGTGGTCTCGTCTTTTCATCTGAACCAAGCGGTCTACCTACCTGTGTTTTTCCAAGGCCTCATGCATCAAATGCAGAGAGGAATCTTCATACCTTGGATTGTAAAAGAGCTTTAGCCTTTTACTTACAAAGAACACAGCAACATAGAAAGTCCTCTCAACTTTTTGTTGCTTTTGATCCTTCTCATTTGGGACTTGCAGTCTCCAAGAGAACTCTATCTAACTGGATTTCTCAGTGTATTTCCTTCGCCTATCAGAGTAAGAACCTTTCTCTGGAGGGCCATGTCACTGCTCACAATGTGAGAGCCATGGCAGCCTCAATGGCTCATCTGCACTCTGTGTCTATCGACGACATCTGTCGAGCAGCCACCTGGGCCTCGGTTCATACCTTCACAGCCCATTACTGCTTGGACAAGGACTCCCGCCGGGATGCCTTGTTTGGTCAGGCTGTTCTTCAACACCTGTTGCATACCTAATCAACTCCTACCCACCATCCCTGGTAGGATGCCAGAGATCTATGGGGGGAAGTGGTGCCCTTCTCAGGGACACACAACTTCTGTGGTCTCTCCCTGGCATCTAAAGCTAGGGAGTCCCCATATGTGATGACTACATTTCAGCTTGTTCCTGCAGATAGTTACTCACCTGTAACAGGTGATCTCCGGGAACAGCAGGAATTTAGTCCTCACAATCCACCCACCTCCCCTAGGAGTTGTATCTCTCTATCTAGTTTCCTTTCCCTCTCTCTCTCTTTGTCTCAGCTTTAAAACTCAACTGGAGAGAGGCAGTTGGGAAAGGCGGGAAGGCAGCATGCAGGCGCTGTGGGATGCTCCCAAAAGCTTTCTAATTGGACGCTGGGGAGCGTTCCCGCGCAGGCTCCGTCTGTACCGATGATACCCCATATGTGAGGACTAAATTCCTGCTGTTCCTGGAGATCACCTGTTACAGGTGAGTAACTATGCTTTCATCATGATAAGGTTGTTCTTCAAAGTCGCCCACATTTTATGCCAATGGTGGTTTCGCCTTTTCATTTAAATCAATCAATTTATCTTCCTGTATTTTTTACGAGGCCTTATGCCTCTAATGCAGAAAGAAACCTTCATACTTTGGATTGTAAATGGTCTTTGGCCTTTTACATACAAAGAACACAGCAACATAGAAAGTCCTCGCATCCTTATATAGCTTTTGACCCTAGTCATTTGGAACTTCCAGTCTCCAAAAGAACTTTATTTAAATGTATTGCCCAATGCATATCCTTTGCTTATGAGAGTAAGGGTCTTCCTCTTCAGGACCATGTCACAGCTCGTAATGTGAGAGCCATGGCAGCTTCTATGGCTAATCTCCACTCTGTGTATATCGATGACATTTGTAGAGCAGCCACCTGGGCTTCGGTACACACCTTCATAGCCCACTACTGCCTAGATAAAGCCTCCCGTCGGGATGCCTTCTTTGGCCAAGCTGTTCAAAATCTCTTTCAAACCTAAGCCAACTCCTACCCACCAACCCTGGTGGGATGCGAGAGATCCATGGGAGGAAGGATTCTCACCTTCGACGGTGGCACCTTCCTGGGGCCATCTCCCTGGCATCTTAGCTAGGGAGTCCCCATATGTGAGGACCACATTCCTGCTTGTTCCTGGAGATAGCGTAGTTACTCACCTGTAACAGGTGATCTCCGAGAACAGCAGGAATTTAGTCCTCACAACCCACCCACCTCCCCTAGGAGTTGTCTGTCTCTCTCTTTGTCTCTTTCCTCTCTCCCTCTATCCTTTCACTTAGCTACAAACTTAACTGAAGAGGGACAGTTGGAAAGGCGGGAAGGCAGCGCCCATGTGCTGAGGGATGCTCCTAAAAGCGTTCCTATTGGACGCTGGGGAGCGTTCCCGCGCAGGCTCCGTTGGTACCGTCGATACCCATATGTGAGGACTAAATTCCTGCTGTTCCTGGAGATCACCTGTTACAGGTGAGTAACTACGCTTTATCTTGGTGCACACAAGTCAAGGGAAGGGATTGCTGGATGTGGCAAAACAGAATCTGTCCCATTCTGTAATTGTAGCATATGGTGATGGTATTTTAAAATTACATATTTTTTTCTCTTGCAGTGTAACCTTATCATTGGAAAGAAAGCTGCATCTTCTGCATAGTTACATGACTTTGAAGTGGCTCAGTTTACCTTGTGAGATGCAAGTAAGTAAATAAGTGTCTTTAATACTTAGCTCACACTAAGCTTGTGGTTCAATTTATTTATGGAAAATGTATATTCTGCTAATCCAGATGATGCTTTTTCTCCAGAGTACAATCTTTTTTTTTTTCCCTTTCCAGAATGACACATGATTCATTTCACTCATCGACTGTAAAGGGGGGGTGGGGGGGAGGATGTTTCACCATGGGATAGCAAAAGACAGATTTTTTTTTTCTATTCTCCATGGACAAGCAAGATAAGTGGCCACATATGGGTGGTGTCTGTTTCTTTTTGGTTTGCTACAGACCCACAAGTAAAGAAGGAGCAGAGTCAGGTCTGGTCACCCAGAACCCGGGACATGCTGGAAGTGTCTTCTGAGCCTGTGGGCATATTCCCGGATTCCACCTAGTGATAGACTCTCTCCGGTCAGTTATTAAGCGCAGTTGCAGTCGGTTGGGTCTACCTTCCTGCCCACCATCAGTTGCTTGTTGCAAGTTTTTTCTAAGAAAATTAAGTTTGACTTAGGAAGTATACTCTTTAAAATGGCAGACATCAAACTGAGTTTAAAACTATGCCTGAAATGCTCCCATAAATTGCTAGTAAAGTACACAAGTGATCTATCTATCTGCTGTATGGGGCCTTCACGTGATATTTCTAGTTGCTTGAAATAGGTCCACATAGTATATGATGGCAGATAAAGACTACAAAAACTAGAGAAGTTAAGCTAAAAGAATTTTGAAAAGATACAAGAGCTACCGATTGGCACATCATCACTGGGAAAGTCTCTAAACATTCTACTTCCAACTCTCTAACTATGATTTCCCACATTAGAAGAGCTCCAGAGTACTTAAAGCTGGCAGAAAGTAAAAGCATTCATGAGTCTGTGAAGATGGTGGCTCTGGCCCAGGGTCAGCCCAAGGGTTTCTGCTGCCCTGCTCTGAGACATGTTGCTGCCAATTCCATCTTGGGGAGGAGGTGGTGGCAGCGGCGGCAGCAGCAGCAGCATTTTAAAAGCAGCAGCTTTATGCCGCCACTTTGTTGCTCGCAGCAGGCCATGTGCTTTGGCACACATGGCCTGCTCCTTCTGACCCACCTACAACAGTAAATTGCATCGGAGGGAGATCAGAAGTGGCAGGTCATGTATGCTGAAGCCCATAGCTTGCCACGGGCAATGAAGCAGCGGTACAAAGCCACCCACCTAGGCTGGCTGCCTACCTAGTGGATTGGCCGGCCCTGCTCTGGCCCTCTAAAAGAAGTTCCTCCTCTAGGGTTGAGAGCGCTTCCTTATGGAGCTGACAAGATGACCCAGAAAGCATTGTCTTGCCAAAAAAGGATAGGGGCTTGCCTTGCACTGACTTACCATTCCAATGATTCTTCCTTATCGTCCCTCCAGTCCAGTCCCGCACCTCTGGGTAGTGTACCTCTTCCAACAGCTTGGAGACTGAACATGTCATCTTTTTGATGACACTCGTCTACTTAAGCAGCTGGCAACACCTACCAGCCCCAGTATATTCAGTCTCCAAGCATCTGTAGGAGGTAGTGAGCCAGGGTGCTGGACTCGCTGAAAGGACAACTAAAGAGAGAGGTTTAGTTAGTTTCCTTTTTATTTCCCCTGTTAAGGTACAGGTTTCTTTGTTTTTAAAGGCAGGAAAAAAATCAGAAGGATCAGAAAGAGCCCGGGGGACAGCAAGGGAGAGGGGAGGATATTCCTTCTCGCCCCCACCCCTAGGATTTCGGGAGGGCGTTCTGTGAGCGCCTTCCTCGGTCTGAGACGTCTGGTGGCTCCCGAACTCTTTATCAGGTGAGGAGCTGCCGCGGGGGCAGTAGTTGGTTGTCAGGCGTGACAGCCTGCAGCCCTGAGTTGCCCTCTTCAGCGCCGAAGCTGGGAAGGAAGGCTGAGCGCGAGGGGTAGAAAAGCCACACGGCAAAGAGGCTCCAAGGTAAGAGTGGGGGGGGGGGAACAGCAAGAACCCCCCTAACAACCGCTGGAACACGAGGAGACAGTGGCTTGCAGCCACGTGTTTGGGAGCCTGCAGTGGCGCGCGAAACTCCCCTGCTGTGTTTAAGCGTGATTTCTTCTTCAGGCCCACGTGCATTTTAACTCCCTGCTGTGTTTTGGGCGCCCGGGTGAGGCAGCCACCGCAGAATAAAGCAGGACAGAGCAGCTTCTTTCTAGGGGGCCATTTGCAGTTTCCTTTCAGTTTCAGTTAATTCAGTTTTGGTAAAGTGGTTTTATTTTATTTTAGTTCAGGTACTCTAGTGCTTCCGTGCCTGAGCCCCTGGAGGTGCACTGTGCTAGGGATCCTTTTACCTACCCGGGTACAGGTCAAGGGCATTCTGGGGGAATGCCTGCAGTCCTTCCCACTATGCTGGCCAGACCGCTTTGCCTGGTATGGGATGGTATCGAGAGGGGTGAACCCCACTTCATGCCACATCATTAGGTTTTGAGCTGTATAACACATGGAATGCTTATTCAGTGCATAATGACTTGATGCAGACTTGTGGAAAAAGCTCAACTTATTTTGTTGCTGGGCAAATTTCAGAGAGCTGTTGTGCCTGGTCAGGTGATATAAGTGACAGTTTGTTGAGACATTGTGACTTTCTCCTGGGAAGGGTCAGGCAAAAAGTTTAGAGACAGAAATAAATGAACGATAAGCAGGAAAAAGTGCTGCATAGAAGTTTGTAGTAGCTACTATTTTATTCTGTGAAAAACAGGAAGTACCTGCATATAAGAAATGTATATATCTAAAAAGATACACAGTCAGTGGTAGGAGACAAATTAAATCCTTCCATCTGTCTATGGTCAGTGAGTAACCTGACATGACCATCCCTTGTCTCAGCCCAGATTTTATTTTACTTTATTTGCTTTTATATACTGCCCCTTCCGAAGATCAAGGGTGGTTTACAATGAATATAACACAATTACGTTCTAACATAGAACTCACTTTTAATGTCTTAAGAGCTGTTTAGCAAAAGAGCTAAATAACATATAAAGTAACTTATTTACAGAGTATTTTGGAATATACTTAGCTATTCCATTTTCAAAGGGTGATATTGCGTGTAAGGGAAGCTGTACTCCTTATAAAAATATTAACTTTTACTCAGAGAAAGTGTCAGTCTGATTGGATCAGTGCATGGTCCATGTAATATCTGAGGTACAACACAACAGCGCAATCTAAAAATCCTCAAGATATGTGGGATCCAACGGGGAGCGGTACCGGAGGCAGGTGCCTGGACTACACACAAGAGGCTAAGTCATTGGAGCAGGGCCTATAGGACGAGAGTCCCTCCCAGTTGGAAGAGACCCTGGGGGCAGAGGGTGCCATATTACCTTCAACGGATCCGGCTCCTGGTCCCTACAGGATGCCTGGGCTATCCATCTCTCAAGGCCAGGGAGCAATAGGACTTCCAGGGGAGTTCTCACCGGAGTTTGTCTTACTTTTGTATAAGGTGTTTTGCCTACATCAGAAGGGGCTTGGCAAGTGGCTCCTCATCCCTGGACTTTGCCCGGATCAGCCAATCGTTTAGGTATGGGTGGATGAGAATCTCTTCCTTGTGGAGAGCTGCTACCACCACCACCATAACCTTGGTGAAGGTATGGGGAGTGGTCGCCAGACCAAAGTGCAACGCTCAAAACTGGGAATGGCCCATTGGTACCACAAAGCAGAGGAACTGCTGATGTTCTGGATGGATGGGAATATGCAGATACGCCTCCGTAACATCGAGAGACGTCAAGAACGCTCTGCTTCCTACCGCCACTATTACTGATCCCAGCATTTCCATGTGGAAATGCGCTACCCGAAAGACAGCGGTTCATGCCCTTGAGGTCGAGAATCGGGGAAGTAACCTTCCTTTTTTGGCACCACGAAATACATGGAGTATTGACTGAAGCTGTACTAGTCTTGCGGAACCGGTTCAGCGGCTCTTAGCTGCAGGAGATGAGTCAAGATCTCTTCTACTGCTGCCAACACCACTGCGTCCACTTTGGGCAATCAAAGGAGCTCTTGTTCTTGCTCCGGCAGTGGGTACAGCACGTCATGGATTGCACCCCTTTAAGACTGGCCCCTGGCAGATCCCACTCATCCTGGATCATCATCTCTCATGCTACTCCCTGTACCAGGAAGACTTTCTGTGATTTCCACACCGCCTGGAGCAGCGGATCCTCCAGCGCCTTTTCCTCTGCCGGGAGATTGGCGAGCATATTCAGGGCCTTGAGGGACTCAAAGATGAGCACCAGCAGCTCCTCCCGGTGGAACACCCAAACAAATCCGAGCCTGATCCTCCTGTTCTGGGATCTCCTTCCAACTCCTCCTGCAGATCTAGCTCCGTGTCAAGGTCTTCCCCATCCAACCCCTCCGACAATGGTGATTGCTGCCACTCCTCTGAGCTTCTAGCCTGCTTAGATGTCACAGCCCCTGACTCGTGCTCTTTTGCATCCAACACCCTCTTAGCCCCACGTTCCGGGGCTGAGGTCGTGGTGGTGGTGGTAGCAGCTCTCCACAAGGAAGGGATTCTTGTCCACCCATACCTAAACAATTGGCTGATCCGGGCAAAGTCCAGGGATGACAGCGAAAGAGCAACAGCGTGGGTGGTGGAATTCCTTCATAGTCTCAGTTGGGGGGTCAACCTGGCCAAGAGTCAGTTATGGCTGGCCCAAGAGCTAGAGTATTTGGGAGCATGCTTCGATACCCGCATAGGCATGGTTTTCCTGCCAAATTGTCGGTTGCAGGAGCTACGAAAGTGGATATGGCAGTCCTGAAGATGGCGAGACTGTTGGCATGGCATTATCTGCAGGTTCTGGGGACCACGGCGGCCACTTTCGAGCTAGTCCCATGGGCAAGGGCGCACATGCGACTGCTGCAGAGTGCTCTGCTCTGTCTGTCCCATCACAGCCAACACCTGTCCCAAGTACTTCCCTGCCCATGGAGCACCAGGAGAGCTTTCAGGTGGTGACTGCATCCAGGGAACTTGAAAGGTGGCATGCCACTTGAGTCCCTGGTGTGGGTTCCGCTGATAACCAATGCCAGTTTGTCAGGTTGGGGAGCCCATCGTGGAGGACACTTTGTTCAGGGACAGTGGAGTCTGCAGGAG
Source organism: Ichthyophis bannanicus (assembly GCA_033557465.1). NCBI lineage: Eukaryota > Metazoa > Chordata > Amphibia > Gymnophiona > Ichthyophiidae > Ichthyophis > Ichthyophis bannanicus. The sequence goes on along the minus strand of CM066048.1, from coordinate 41,152,231 downwards.
GCACTGTGGTCAATCAACAGGCTTGAATTGTGAGCGATGACCTTGGCGCTAAAAGGTTTCGAGCCATGATTGCAGGGGAAGGTATTCAGAGTCCTCTCGGACAATGCGACCACAGTGGCTTACATCAACCAGCAAAGAGGCATAGGCAGTGCAGACCTGGAGGAGGAGGCCAAAAAGGCTGTTCGGAGGGGCAGAGATTTGTCTTCAGGTGTTAGTGGCGGCGCACGTAGCGGGAGCCATCAATATGATGGCAGACTACCTCTGCCGAGTGCACGTGGACCCCAGAGAGTGGCAGTTCAATCAGGGGGTATTCAAGCAGGTGGTCCGCTGATGGGGCACTCTGCCATTTGGTCCATGACCGATGTTCGAGTCGTCCAAGGCCTGCCGGTTTTTCAGCAGAAGAAGAGAAAAAGGATGTCCAAGGTTCTGGATGCTCTAATTCAGCGGTGGCCCAAAGAGGGGGTGTCCAATGTTTTTCCCCCATGGGCGTTCATAGGCCCGGTAGTGCAACTGATAGAGGCGCACCAGGGATTAGTGAGTCTGGTGGCACCGGACTGGCCGAAGCACCCGTGGTAGGCAGACCTGATTCGTATACTGGCGGATCGACCGTGGTGGCTTCCAGGTCAAAAGGGGCCATTTTGTATGCCCCAGGTGGATCGATTCTTGCTTACAGCATGGCTCTTGAAAGGGTGAGGTAGAAGAAGAGGATAGCAACCTTTCTCAGGCCCGGAGGAGATCTACGAACCTGGTGTGCATCTGTGTAGGACGTATCTTTGAATTGTGGTGTGGAGAGAGGCAGGTATGCCCTTCCACTGCCTCTGTCCTGGACATCTTGGCGTTCTTGTAATCCGGTTTTGATAAGAGTCTAGCTGCCAGTTCCTTGAGGGTGCAACGGGCGGCAATTTTCTGTTATTGTGGGAAAGTTCCCGGGTTGCCATTGGGTACACACCCAGACGTGCTGAGATTTCTAAAGGCGGTGACCCACCTCCGTCTGCCGAGGAGGGTGGTGGTACTGCCTTGGGATCTCAATCTAGTGCTGATGGCGCTGTCTGGGGAACCCTTTGAGCTGTTGGGTGGAGCTTCCCTGAAGGATTTTACTCTGAAAACGGTATTCCTGGTGGCAATTTCCACCCTACACAGGATTTCAGAGCTTCTGGCCCTGTTGTGCCAAGAGCCATTCCTTTCCTTTTCCAAGGAGAAAATGCTCTTGCGCCTGGTACCTTCATTTTTGCCCAAGGTGGTGTCAGCATTTCATATAAATCAGGCCTTTTCCTTACCGGCTCTGGTGAGCGCGGATGTGGGTCCTGCCACCCCACAGCTGTGCTGCCTGGATGTTAAGAGCCCTGTGAAGGTATGTGAAAAGGGCATTGTCCATTCGAAGATCGGACCATCTGTTGGTTCTGTTTGTCGGACCACGCAAAGGTGAGACAAGCAGCTAAGGCCTCCATTTCCAGATGAATCAAGGAGGTAATCGTGTCGGCATACATCTTGAAGGGTAAAGCAGTGCCGGCTGGGTTGTGGATACATTCCACGTGGGCTCAGGCATCCTCATGGGCAGAGTATAGTTTAGTTCTGCCGGTGGAGATCTGTAGGGTGACAACGTGATTGTTGCTGCATACTTTCTTTAAGCATTATCGCCAGGATGTGCAGGAGGCGGGGGATGCTCGTTTCAGATTGGCAGTGCTTCAGGCCAGGTGTGTGGGTCTCTCCCATTATTTTAACTGCTCTGGTACATCCCAGAGGTGCGGGACTGGACTGGAGGGATGATAAGGAAAGAGAAATTAGACATCTCCAGGAACAAGCAGGAATGAGTCTTCACATATGGGTACATCGGTACCGACGGAGCCTGCGCGGGAACGCTCCCCAGCGTCCAGTCAGAAAGCTTTTGGGAGCATCCCTCAGCGCCTGCGTGCTGCCTTCCCGCCTTTCCAACTGTCTCTCCTCAGTTTTCGTTTTTCCGCGGAGCCGGCAGGATGTCCTCCTGTCACCGCAGAAACTTTTTTCTTTAATTTTTTAATTTTTGTTTTCTTGTGGTCGCGGCTGTTTTCCCGCCACCACCAGTACCGCCGGTGGGGTTTTTCTTTTCTTTTTCTCAAACTGAGGGAGAGTTTTCCCTCAGTTTCTGTCTTACAATATTTTGGGCCTATAAGGCCTCTCCATCATGGAGCCGCCTTCTCCTAAGAAGTACCCTCACTGTGGAAATACTGTTTTCTTTTTAGACTCCAATAACTGGTGTCTAACCTGTTTGGGTCCTGACCCTTTTTCCCCTGAACTGTCAGGCTACAATTCTGTGAGAAGAGATTCTCTCTTTCGAGTTTCCCTCGATACCGTTTTCCCTCCTTATGGCAGGGCACCGGCCATTTCTTCTCTACAGGATCAGGTAACCCACAAACAGTCTGTTAAGACTAGCCAATCCTTGAGTGGTAAGTCTCATGCTAAGCATGCTGACGGCCCCGGCCTTGCCCTCAAGACCCCATTGGCATTAAAACCCCGGCGGGAGTCTTCGCGCTCCAAAGCAATTCAGGGGTTTCAGGTTGTTCCTGGGGCTCACCCCTCACAGAACATACCTGAGCCATGCTTGGTGGTGGCATCCGCTTCGAGCGGTACCGATACCCCGGCATTGGCACCGGTGTTGAGTGATCCGCTCTTCACCAGGGATCGTCATCTGGTGTTCTCGGTACCTTCGGGACCGATCGAAACGTCCCAGATTGACTTTCCAGTATCAGCAGTACCGCCGATACCACCACCGACGTCGGTACCCTCTAGGCATGCATCGATAGACTCGCTTCCTTCAATGCTGAGTCTAGAATCGATTTCTGGTCTAGAGGATTGGGTACTGACGCGTCTTGGAACCGATGTTTACCGATTCCGCATGCACGGTACCGAGGATAATCACCAGGGGTTTTTAGTTACCTCGGTACCGCTTGAGCAGCCTCCGATGACTGCTTCGGTGTCGGTTTCGCCTTCGATTCCGGCACGACTACCCTTATCGGTATCGATACCGGTACCTGCAGTATCATCGGAACCAGCTCCTTCCATGCCTTTTTCACCTGGATCGCTCCTCTCTATACCTAGTTTGGAGTCGATACCTGGCATGGATGATACACTACTGACTCTCTCAACTCATAACGGCCAGTTCCAGTGTCCATCCATTACAAATCCTGTTCTGCACCTGTCAGGTACATCCTCCGGTGCCCAGGCTACCTTTTCAAAATTAGCCTGTCCAGGGATGGTTCCCATCGGAGATCCTTCTTTTCAGAAATTTCTCCTTGACATGGCAACCTTCCTTAATATTCCTATCCCTGGCTATGAGTCTTCTCAGGGTTTTTCTGCAGAAAAGGAAACTATAATGCTTCCTTTACATCATTCTTTGCAGAATCTTCTTCTGAGAGTATGGGAAAAACCTTTAAGGGTTTCTTCACCTCCTACAGCAACTGATCTTCTGTATCAGGTGCCCCCCTCTCCAGGATTTCAAAAGCCTCAACTTCCCCATCATTCCATTGTTTTTTTTTTTGGTTTTTTTTTTATTGAGTTTTAAATTATTACAACCAATAACACAAGACAATGAGTAATAATGATATGAATAAAAAAAAATAAAAAAATAATTTACAACAATACAAATCAAAATACATATCACTACCTAGCCCACATCATGAAGAGAAAGCATAAGAGGAGCACAGGAGCAAAACTAAGGCTACCACGCTCAACCAACCACATTTCCCACAATAATATATACTCTCACAAAAAATATCACTCAAGCCTGCAATGATACCAGAAGCGACTCCAACAATGAAGGATCAGAATAAACATAACTAACTCCTTGAATAGTCACCAGACATTTACAAGGAAACCTAAGGTGGAAGGTACCTCCTCCAGCCAACACCCTAGATTTAAGCTGGAGGAAGGCTCTTCTACGGTTCTGTGTCTGCCTGGACACATCGGGGAAAATAGAAAGCTTATGGCCATAAAAAAGAAAATCCTTTTTAGGAAAAAAGGCCTTCAAAATGGAAGCCTTATCCGAAAAATTGGCCAAAGTAACTACCAGAGTAGCACGGGTGGAGATAGACGTCTGAGAGTTTTCCAAAAAGTTAGTCAAATCTAAAAGAGTACCCTCATCCTCCCGTGCTATACTGGGTTCCCCGGTGGAAATCCGAGCAGGTAAATAGAAGGTTCGATCATTCATAACAGTATCGGCACTAGAGAGCAACAAAATCTCTTTACAATATTGCCTAAACAATAAAATAGGAGATAATAAACGCGTTTTTGGAAAATTTAATATACGTAAATTTTTTGCCCTGGAAGCATTCTCTAAGGCCTCTAGCTGCTGATAAAACATCAAAGTATCCTTCAAGGCTGATTCACTGGCTGACTGCAATGAGACAACCTGTGTATCAAGCCTATCAGTACGTTGAGATAACTGATTAACAGATGCCTCTACATTATGCAATTTATGAGAAACTTGTTGAGAGAAAACAGCAGTCTGAGACATAAATTGTGTTAACAATAAATTGGTAGCTGAAACTTGCTTCCAAATATCTGTAAGAGTTACTTCTTCAGGATTTTCTACTTGAGAAAAGATAAGACTTTCAGGAGCAACAACTGCCGGTATAGGAACAATTGAAAATACCTCATGAGATGTAGTTGACACAGAAACAGGAATCTCCTCCTCCTCTCCTGAGGAGGTAGACACCACAGAAGAGGACGACGTTTCAACGGAGGCTTGAGAAGATCCTGGGTTGGGCGGGGGAGTCCTATCGATAGAACTGAGGGTAATCCCGGATCCAGGCGACGAAGAGTATTGATCTGCTGAAAAACGCTGAGGCAAAACCACCACATGCTGATCCATAGGACCAGTAACAACAGAAGGAGTAGAAGTAGCAACAGCTGACGATTTAACAGATGGATTCCCCTGTGCCTTTTTACTCTTCCTTTTCGCATGACCTCGCGGCATACCCTCTGCAACAGATACTCTGAGGCCCGAATTGGCACCGAAGGGGCACCAAAAGGGCGTACCCCCTTTGGTCACACCCCCTTCGGGCACGCGCCCGCAGGCCGCGTTCGCGGCCGCGAAAGCAGCCGACCCTGTTATATGCTGCCGGGGCCAACCGGGTCAATCAGGAGGGACTTGCTGCAGCCAATCAGATGGCAAAACGCTGCCACTGAACTCCGGTCTCCAAACAGCTGACTCTCACCTCCTGAAAGCAGCCGACGCTGTTATATGCTGCCGGGGCCAACCGGGTCAATCAGGAGGGACCTGCTGCAGCCAATCAGATGGCAAAACGCTGCCGCTGAACTCCGGTCTCCAAACAGCTGACTCTCCCCATCATTCCATTGTAGTGGAATCAGCAATGAGGAAGGTAAAAAAGCAAGAAAAAACATTCTTCTTTCCCGCCAGGGCGTGCATCTAGAACACTGGATGCCTTTGGATGTCAAACCTTCCAAACATCTATGCTGGCAAAAAGGATTCTCTCATATATTTTCTATATATCCCTTCAGGAGATCACAAAGAAATTATCTCTTTTGACTCCTTTTCTTTCAGAGCCCAAGGCTGCAGACTATTCCTTACTTCTTAGTCATAGCCAAAATATCTCTTGGTTTCTTTCTCGTGCTTCCCTAGACTCTTTTGAGTCTGTTAGCAGAACTTCTGCTATAGCCATAGGAGCACGTCGTAAAGCCTGGCTCCAAGCATCAGACTTGAGTAGATGGGCACAACAAAGACTAAGTAATACTCCTTGTACTGGAGAAAATCTCTTCAATAAGGAGTCCTTACGTCAGGTTGCTCATTGCTCCACTGACTTTCCTGTTTCTGAGGGCCATCCTAAGCCCTCTCCTTCCTCAGCAGGTAGGAAATGCCCTACCAAACCTTCTTTCCCTAAAAGAAAGAGGTTTTCCTCTTCTGCCCATCATTCGGATGTTCCCAAGCAGGGGAAGTCTCGCCCTGGTCTGAAGAATCCAAACTCTAGCCAGGCTGAATAACCACAGTAACCATAGGTTTCTGATTAATCTTTTTATAACTACAGTTAACTTCTTTTCAGCAGACGTTTTTCACTGTTTTTTTTCCATTCAAAACTCTGCTCGGGGATTCCTATCCTCAGGAAATCCATTTACTCTTCAGTATGCTGTACTGTCAGGATATTCGTGTCTATAAGTTACAGGGTTTTCCACCTCTTCCTGACTAGAAGAGAGGTTAGCAACATGATAGTTTCTCTGTGCCAGCATGAATTATTCCTTCCAGGGACTTACCATGTGGTAAGTCCTTCTTCAGCTTCTATCTCTACCCTCTTCGCCAGGGTGTTTCCCCTGTAAGAGTGGTACCATACCATTGAAAGACTTTTCTTGTCTTTCTTTTCACTGTAGAGTTTCTTCTCCTGAGTAAACTCCCTTCTTTATCTGGGCAGCTCTGCACACAGACAGCTTCCTTTCTTTGTTCAGTCTGTTCTCTCTGTTTGACACAGACCGACTCTCTCTGTTGTCCTATTCAGTAGCTGCCCATGCAGGAGTTCCAGTAATTGACTACTGGTACTTTTCCACAAGTCCCAGTCTTGTCTTCCACCACTCCTGTCTGGCCTTAGTAGTGATTCCAAGACAGTTTTCTACATCTTTCTTGGATAATCCTTTTCACTACAGGCTTCTTACACTATCTTGCCATCTCCAATCTCTGGGTTTGGCAACGTAGTGGACGTGGCTGTCGGTTTTCTCCATCAGCCAGTTCTACATCCCAGTTCTCCTGCATAATGCTCTCTGCAATCCTACTGAGAAGCTTTCCACTATGGGCCCTTGCTAGAGAGCGTAGAGTTTCTCTAATAGCTATCCATCATGGTTGAAAAAGGATTCCTCAGTCATCCCCTATGACTGTGAGGGTTCTTCACACCCTACTATCCTCTTTTTAAAAAAAAAAAAAAAAAGGGAAAAGGACATCAGCCTTCTCCACGTGAAAGTCTAAGAGTTATCCCATTCCTATAGGGAATATACTCTTTTTTTTTTTTTTTTTCTTGCAGCTTGTCCTCATGGTATCCTAGTACTTCAAGGACAGCACATATGAATCTGAAAAACGCCTGATACCTCCTTTGTCCCTCACGTAGGTCAACCTGGTATCTCATTCTATGCGTTTCTGTCCTTTTACCATGCTGAAGTTCCACAGGACTCCGGACTTGCTGTTTACAGACTAAAATTATCCTCTGTTTTTTCACGTAACCATCCTGGTTATTCACTGGATAGCATTCCTTTACCATCATCTCTGGGTGAACAGATTCTCTATATATCTTCTCAAGTAGGTTTCACCTCCTTGTTCTTAGATGAATCTTTTCCCTTCACATCTCCATGTGAATGTCCTGGTATGCATAGCTCTGTCTGCTTAATTGCAGGCATCTATCTTTAGACCTATATATTCGGGTGTGTATATATATATATATATATATATACCTATATACATCTCTGTAGATGTATCTGTCTGTCAGCTAAGTGTGCATATGCTATGCCCTTTGGATCTCATTTTATATATATATATATATATATATATATATATATATACACACATATATCTCTAACAGTGGGCTTGCACAGCTTCATACTGTTCCACAGTATGTTTCGGATATTATGCACACAACCACTGCTGTGGTTCTGACAGCCCTACCGTATCCTAGGTTTACGTATCCCTGAAGCTCCATGCCCCAATGTCTTCCTACCTCTCACCAGTTCGGAAAGACATGGTGGATCTTCAGTGGATTTCAAATTCAATTCATCAAACATCTGTCCTTTCTTGGGAGTATGGGGTTCTCCTCATACCCTTTCCTCCCTCAAGGACTAGGTCTGTTTGTCCAGATCAGTCAGTCTTCCTCTTTTGCTCCTACCTCTGAATACGTCTGTAGCCAAAAGAGTTTTCAGCTTTCCATGAAGCTTCCCACTGAAGACCTGCCGTGTTTGTGCTACCCCAATTGAATCCTGAGGTCACCTCTGACTTCTAGATGTTGACCTCCACCTTCACTCCAGTGAAGTCATCTTGAACATTATTCTACTGGATCCCCAGTAGACATCAGCCTCTCTACTTCCTGCAATCCAGTAGGTGAGCGTCATATGGTGATTGTTCATTTCAATATTATGGTGATCATTTCAATATATCTTTTGATAATGATCATACATATAAGGACTCCTTGTGGGTAGTCCTTTCTTAGGTTAGCTGTTTTTTCTGCAGCTCCTCTCTTTTCTACTCCTGCCCTCCATCCTCAGGATGCCTGGCCATATGAGGTGTAGCATGTCTTCAATCTTCAACATGTTAGGGCTCCAGGCATCTTAGCTTGGGAGTCCCCATATGTGAAGACTCATTCCTGCTTGTTCCTGGAGATAGCACAGTTACTTACCTGTAACAGGTGATCTTTGGGAACAGCAGGAATAAGTCTTCACAACCCGCCCACCTCCCCTAGGAGTTGTATTTCTATATCTATCTTCCTTTCCTCTTTCTCTCTCTTTGTCTCAGCTATGAAACTCAACTGAGGAGAGACAGTTGGAAAGGCGGGAAGGCAGCACGCAGGCACTGAGGGATGCTCCCAAAAGCTTTCTGATTGGACGCTGGGGAGCGTTCCCGTGCAGGCTCCGTCGGTACCGACGTACCCATATGTGAAGACTTATGCCTGCTGTTCCCAGAGATCACCTGTTACAGGTAAGTAACTGTGCTTTACCTGCTAATTATTGTTCCTTGAGGAACTCCAGTCCAGTCCCAGAACCCTCCCTAAGTGCTTACTGTGATAAGGTGTGCGCATCCCAGTCCTGAAGCTGGTTCCCTTGGTGGAGGAAGTGGCCAGGAGGAGCCGGGGAGTGGGGTGTAATCGATGCTGGGGGAAGATCAGAAGAGCTGTCTGTCGCTTGCTCCCTGCTGGTTGGAGTTGCTCTGGCGCTCAACAGGTAGGCCGCCTCATCCTGGAGGGGGAGGTGGAGTATCCTTCCCAGGGGATGGAGGGGGGTACTAGTTTATTTAGGCATAGAAGTGTTTGTTTGCGTGTTTAACTACTTATTTGTTACTCCTCTGAGTCTGGTTTGCAATAGGTACTGGGGCTGGTAGGCAGTGCCAGCTGCTTAAGTACACTAGTGTCATCAAAAAGATGACATGCTCAGTCTCCAAGCTGCTGGAAGAGGTACACTACCCAGAGGTGCGGGACTGGACTGGAGTTCCTCAAGAAACAACAATTAGCAGGTAAGTTTAATTTCTCTTTCCTCCTATGAGGCAATGCAGTATAGCACCAAGAGGAGTTCCACCACAGAATTTTCACTTGCTGATAGCCATCCTCCATCAAAGTGACACCAAATCGAGAAAAGGTCTCTGGCGCCAGGCCATGATCGGTGCTATGAATCTAAATGCTAAACTTCAACCCACTGTAATAGCAGAATCCTAAAAGAGTATCAATTTCAACTTACATCTGTTTCTAACAAAAGTTTAAAGAAATCAAGACCTGGTGGTTTCACTGTGCCTTCCCTGACATCCTCTCCATATAGTCCTGCTTCCATTTGATTGATCCCTGACCTCCCCCTCCCATAGTCCTGCCTCCCCTTGATTGACCCTGCTCTTTTTCTCTGCCTTTCCCCATATTTTCTCTCTCCCTCACAGTTGTCCATTTAATTGTAAACCCCTTTCTTATTCCTTTTTCTTCTCTCTCTGATCTCCAGGAACAAGCAAGAATGCAGTCTTTACATATGGGTGACTTTGGTACAGATGGAGCCTGCGTGGGAACGCTCCCCAGCGTCCAATTGTAAAGCTTTTGGGAGCAATGCACTGCGCTTGCGCATCTGCCTTCTTGCCTTCCCAACTTGTCTCCTCAGTTCTTCGTTTTCTGCAGAGCCGGCAGATTGTTTCCTGTCACGGCTAAAAAACATTAGTTTTTTGGTTAAATTCAATGCTCTGCCTTTGTCGACACCGGTGCCTTACCAACACTGGCCCCGATATTTTCTTTTTTTTTTCTTTTCAACGTTATTTTCTTTCAATTTTGGTGATTTTGACTGCTAGCTAGGCTTTGGCCTATGTTTTCCTTACCAATATGGAAAAACACATCAGTGGTTTAAAAAAATGCACCAAATGTTCTGATACTATAGAAATATAGAAAAATGATGACAGAAAAAGACCACATGGCCTATCTAGTCTGTCCTTCCACCATATTGGTCACGGATAAACATGGCTGTTGCTTTAAAATATTGTTGTCCTTTGTGCCAGCAAATGACAGAGGCCTAAAGAACAGAGCCAGACAGTATGGTTCTCTGTTCGCCCCGGACTCTTTCGGTGGCTTCCACATCGTCGAGGACATTTGGTTTTGTGTTTGAACTTTGAGGAGACCTGAGAACCATGAGAGGAGGCCAGTCTAAGTCATTGGCATCGATGACTGACAGATAATGATGCCAATGATAAGTCCCTTAATTACCATCGAAACTCACCAAAAGGTGTGTCCGATGCTGACTGGCCTGCCAAACAGCCCTGGTGGGAAGCCCTGTCCTCCAAAGTACAAGAGGGGCTCCAAGATGCTCTCGAGGCATCAACTTACGGACATCTTCTGGTTCCATGCTCTGGGACAGTGGCTCAAAGCCCCATGTGTGATTCTATACAGGCATTGGTCAGCTCCCTTGACCAGCGCATACTGGCTATCGAGAGGAGTTTGGCCACACTCCTGGCAGCCTTGGTACTGACAGTATCGACAGCTCCAGCAGTGCAGGAAATGGCACTGTGCCTACACTGCTGGTTCCAGGGCTAGTACCGAAACTTGAACCTGCACTGGGGGATCCTCTCCCTCCGATGCCCCCATTGGAACAGATGGACATCGTTGGTACCCAGCAGGCTCCCGATGCCACACCAACCAATCATCGGTACAGACATTGATCCTTGACATCGGAGAAGTATTGAGATTAAGCACAAGATCGTCGATACTTTCACTTCTTGTCAGACTCTGATTCTACTTCCTCCCATTCTGATGATGCATTAGAGGACTCCCAAGAAAGCAGAGATATTCCTTCAGATCCATCCCCTCCTCATGAGCGGTGTCTATCTCCGCCAGAGGATATGTCTTTCCAAGACTTCATTAGGGACATGGCAACAGACCTACAGATTACTGTGGCATCGGAGACAAAACAGAGGGCAGAGGAATTGGAAATTCTCCAATACTCCAACACCTAAAGAGGCTGTCACTTTTACTGGTGCATTGCATCTTGCAGGATCTAATGCTCCATATGTGGGAGGCTCCTCTAACGGTTCCGCCTATCAGCAAACGACTCAATACCATGTACCGAGTTCCACCATGCCCAGGTTTTCAGAAGCCTCAACTTCCACACAACTCTGTAGTGGAGGAATCGGTGATAAGTCGCATCAAGAGTTCTAAGAATCACTCTTCCATGCCTCCAGGCAAGGACTCCAGAACTCTCGATGCCTTTGGCCATTGATGCTTTCAGGCATGCATGCTCACTTCTAGAATTACTTCCTACATGCTGTATCATCAAGCCCAGTATCCTGTTTCCAACAGTGGCCAATCTAGGTCATACGTATCTAGCAGTTTCCCCAAAAGACACAGTTTTCCACAATGCTTGTTCTGGGTCAAGCATTGATATCCATTATTAAGAAAGGGACCCAGGATATCGATGCTTGACCCAGTACAAGCATTGTGGAACCTGTGTCTTTTGGGGAAACTGCTAGGTACGTATGACCTAGATTGCCCACTGTTGGAAACAGGATACTGGGCTTGATGGACCTTGGTCTGACCCAGTATGGCATATCTTATGTTCTTATGTACATGGGCATGTTCCTGAAGGATGTATCCAGGGATCTGGAGACATTTGCACCTCTCCTTCCCTTTGACAAACGAAATGCATTCTAAGCTCTATTCAGGCAGAATCAAAGTATGTCCAAATTTCTTATTAGAGCATCTTTCGATTCCTTTGCGTCATTCAGCAGAGCTTTGGTAGTCTGCAACGGTGCTCACAGGATGGCCTGGCTCCAGGCATCGGATCTTGAACAGTGGCTCCAAGACAAATTGGCTAATATTCCCTGTTCTGGAGAAAACCTCTTTGGAAAGGATTGGAGGAAAAAGGCCAGAGAGATTGAAACAGATGATCTTGCCCTCAAGTGCCTTTCAAGAAAGACTGCGGACCCCTCTAAGAGGAGGATTAATCCAAAGAAATTTTTCTGACCCAAGAAGAAGAGATGCTGCTTACCAGCCTCAACAGCACAGATTCTCCACATCACAAGGGACCTCATGTTCATTCCATCCACCTCTCTCAAATTTGACAACACAGAACTCCAAGTCTGTACCCAAGTCAAGTATCTTGGAATCACACTTGATCAGCAACTGACCTTCCAGCCACACATCTGCAACATTACTAAGGCAATTTACTTTAAGCTCAAGACGCTACGTAACCTTTGCCCCCTCCTTCCCACCAAGTACTTCTGTGCAGTGTGCTAAACTTCCATCACTCCCATCCTTGATTAATGCAACTCAAAATACCAAGGCCTCCCCAAAGTCACCATCCTTCCACTAAGCTAGCCTAAAACACCTCCGCACGCACCATTATGGACTCTCCAGACACAGACACATCACACCCATTTTGAGGTCTTTACACTGGCTTCCCATCACCCAGAGAATTAAACACAAAATCCTCATAATCATTCACAAGGCCCACCTACACACCACATCTGAACAGTTCCAGGCATTAATCAGCGCTCCCAACACCCAAGGCCACGCAGACTGGCCACTCAGCACCTTCTTAACCTCTCTTCACATATCTGCCAAAGTACATAACACACTTGCCTGAGAGTCTTTACTCTCTATGCCTCCACCCTCTGGAATGCCCTGCCTCCCACACTTCATTGCAGTCAATCGCCTCAGACCTTTAAAAAGCACCTCAAAATATACCTCTTCCAGGAGCACTATGGCATTGAGCAAACAAGCAACTGCTCAACTCATCCCATCCTCCCCCGCCCCTCCTCCATAAGCACCAACTCGGCATCCCTCCCCTTTGCATGTCCCCCATTTGCATTTTTAGCTAAACTGACCACACCCCGGCACCGAACTGTTTTCATACTGACGTTTCTGTGTAAATAGCTGTCACGCTCTGATCTTGCATTCTGTATTATCCACACTTGCCTGCTGCATCATTTAATTGTAACATAGTAAATGACGGCAGATAAAGACCAGTGTGGTCCATCTAGTCTGCCCAGCAATATGGCAGGAGTAGGTGCACCCCTTCCCATTTCTTTTAGGGAGTAGGTGCACCCCTACCCATGTCTTTGCTTAGTGGTGCACCCACCAGGAGCAGGTGCAACCTCCCCATGTCTTCACCCCTCCCCATTTCTTTGTTTAGGGGTGAACCCACCGCTCCTCCCCCCTCCCCCATCGCTCCATGTAGGACAGCCCTATTTGTTGAGAAATTAGATGGTTCAGTTTATTTTGATTTAATCTTGTTGCTGTAAAGTGATCCACTGTGTCTGTCCCAGGCCACTTTGAATTCCGTCACCGTGTTTGCCCCCACCACCTCCATCGGGAGAGCATTCCAAAAAAGTAAAAAAGTATTTCCTGACATTGCCTTTCAATTTACCACCTTGCAGCTTCATGTCATGCCCTCTAGTTTTACAGCTTCCCCATCTCTGGAAGAGGTTTGTTTGTTCATTATTTCTCTAAGTATTTAAAGGTCTGAATCATATCTCCCCTATCCCCCTCTCCTCCAAAGTGTACATATTTAGGTCTTCAAAGTCTCTCCTCATAAGGCTTCTGACGCAGGCTCCAAATCATTTTGGTCGCCTTCCTCTGAACAGCTTCCATTCTTTTTACATCCTTTGCAAGATACCTTGTTCCTACACCTTGTGCTAATCCAATGCTTGGCCTCCCCTTGCTTAATGTACCCTTGTTGTTTGTACACTGTTTTGACTGGTAGAAAAACGTTATATCAAAGCTAGTTAAATAAACAGCAAGAGCAGTGCCAGCAGGGCCCTCACCAACCCAAGAAACCTAAGGCTCCTAAACCTCAACCAGCTGCACAGCCACAACCTTCCTGGAGAGCATAGCCACTCTATCTCTGCAGGGCCCCCAATCCCTACACATAGCAGGCAGGCTCTGTTCCTATGCCCACAGGTGGCACCTCATAACATCAGAGCAGTGTACTCTCAACATCGTCCAAAGGAGCTATCTGCTTCACTTTGAAAACTTACCCTCCACCACCTTCATAAGGGATTATCCCAGAAACCCCTGCAGACCAATCTCCTATCAGAAGAGGTGTCCACCCTGTTAGCTCAAGGGGCCATAGAAAGTGTTTCACCACCTCAAGAGGGCATGGGCTACTCTCCTTACTTTCTTATTTTGAAGAAAACAGAATGGTTCATGCCCATCTTAGAGCTAAGGCATCTACAATTCCTCGTTCCAGAAAAATTTAAAATGATTTCCCTCATACACTCATGCCATACCTAAAGAAGAACTGGCTATGTTCTCTAGATCTCAAAGAGGTATACATGCATGTTCTGATCCACCCTCAGCACAGACAGTATCTGATTTTGGTTTCAGCAGAACCACTACCAATATTGGGTGCTACCCTTCAGCTTAGCCTCTGTACCACGAGTATTAACACAAAGTATGGCAGTGGTTGCAACCTACCTTCACACTTTAGGTGTCTTCATTTTCTCCTACTTAGACGACTGGCTAATCAGGAGAATCCCCACAAGAGGTAAAGTTCCTTTCATCGCACCATCACTGTGCTCCAACATCTAGGATTCATCTTAAACTTTCCCAAGTCTCACCTGGTGCCAACCCAGCAGCTTGAGTTCATCAGAGCACTTCTGGACACTGTGATGAGAGCCCTGCTGAACCGATGGAAATAGGAAAAGATAGTTAATATACCTTTAAGGAAAGAGAGACATTCCTGAAATTCACAGGTTCCAGACTGCAGTCAAAGAAAGAAAGCACGGAGTTGATAGAGCCAGTTTGCCACACCCAAGCTCTGCTGACGTAAGTGCAAGCTTAGGGGGTAATGGCAAACACCTGTGCAGGGACAGAGAAAGGCTAGCTAAGAAGCAGCCTTATAAACCCTGCTCAGAAGGGGAGAAGAGGGTTCAGGATCAGGTTGCGGTTCAAACTTCCAGTTCCAGTCCAGAATCGTGGGCAGGTTCAGAGAGAGGAACTCAGAGGAGGAAACATCAGGGGAAGAAGGAGGACGTGGAAGGAGCCTGAGAGCCAAGAAACCACATGTGCTTTGCTTAGAGAAAGAAAGCAGGGAAGTCTTCTACCTCGGGTCTCGGACCGAAGGTTTCAAGCTGCTCAAAGGTGGGTGAACAAGGCTATAGCTAGGAGTAACCAGAACCCAGCCTGGAGCAAAGAACCGTGGCTGAACAGCGGAGAGGAACCAAGGCAACTGAACCAGGGAGAGATATCCCATACTAGAGGTACAGACATTCCTTACCGGGGAAACCAGTGCTGGAGGGAGGTCCAGGGATTTCCCCAGAGCATTCCCCGAGGAGCAGATTGTGGGAGTTCAGAGCCAGACGTACATGCTTTAGAACAAGAGGATATGCAAGTGGACTGTGCAGAGCAAAACGCCATATCAGGTGAATTGCCAATGGATTGTACATTATGCCAGACAGAAGCTATGAAAGTCTGTTGATAAGAAATGCTTGATAAAGAAAGGTCTTGAGAAGCAGTGTGAATGAACCTAGTTTTGTTTTGCTAAGAAAATACCTACTAACTCAAGAGAACGTTGCCAGCTTCTACATTTTTGTGTTTAAAGGAGCAAGAAGGTAAATCAGGACCTTTAACTTTGCTTAAACAGAGAAGCTGTATTTTGTTTTGCTGATTACCTTATGAAAACAACTGCACATGTTTTAAAAGCTTATAAAGCTTCCTCAGTTCCAGCTTATGTATAATTTCTGAAGTGTTGCTTGGAGAAGAATATCCTGACGACGTGTGTTTGAACCTTAGTGCTTTTTGGGGAAAAATAAACTTTTGTCTTTGCCTTTAACCCTTGGCTTACACGACTATCCTTGAACGAGGAAAAATTACAAGTCCCAGAATGCCTCCCTGTGGACAAGAAGAGTGTTTAATTCCTTTATTAGAGGACTAAAATTGGCAGCCCTATGCCTCTAGTCCCTCGGCCGGGGCTGGGGTCACGACAACACTCAACAGGCCAACTCTTGGGCCAACAGTCAGAACTACTTGGATAGAACAAGGGCTCACAGGAAATCCTCACAACTATTCATTTCCTTTGATACAAGTCACCTTAGAATTCCATTGATAAAGCGCACCCTATCCAAATGGATAGCAGACTGTATTTCTTTTGCCTGTGTGCAGGTGGGACTCTCCCTTGAGGGTCATGTCACTACTCAGTGTGTGAGCCATGGCAAGCTCAGTTGCCAACCTTCGTTTCATCTCCATTGACGAGATCTGTTGAGCAGCTACCTGGTCCTCCATTCATACCTTCGCTGCACACTACTGCTTAGACAGGGACACTCCTGTCAGGATGCTGTCTTTGGCTAGGCTGTCCCCCAGCACCTTTTTGGGAGTTAAATGCAACACACACTCTCCATTCCAGTCTTCTTTCTGGCACCAGATTTCCATTAGAGGTGGTCTACCCGAAGGCAGTCAAATCCAATGGGGCCACATTCTATCCACACTCTTGACTCTATCCTTTATTTATTTATTTATTTAACATATATTTATAACCCGCAACTTCCAGAGTTCAGTTGCGGTTCACAATAAAACATACCACATAGCAAAAAGCTTAGTTTTACATCGAACATTTTTGTAACAATAAAAGTAATGGGTAACAGCTTGAACTAATGCAAAATAGCAAAACTGGCTTATTAAACTATGTACAAAAAACTATATACAGGTACATGTTAGGGGTACTCAGAGTTGGATCGTAGAGTTTATAATAGCGTAATGTCTGTTAAATTTTGGGATAAGTATTACTCTGTCATATTTTTAACCTTTATCTGCGTGTATCCAGGGGTTATCTATGTTGCCATAGTGCATGGAGAATAAATAGGTTTTTAGTTTTTTACGGAGTTCCATGATTTCAGTTATAGTTCGTAAGTCCTCCGGAAGGGAATTCCAAATAGAGGGGGCAGCATGAGAAAAAGCTCTTTTGTTGGTTAATTTATTTGCTTTTATGAAATCATTAGGGGTATTTAGTTTGTTTGAGTATCCTTTTCTGTGCGTGGTTTTTTGGCCTTTAGCCTTGGATACCAGGCTACCTGCTTCCAGTCTGATACCTGGGAGCTAGTGAGTCTCATGTGAAGACTGCATTCCTGCTTGTTCCTGGAGATAGCTTTGATACTCACCTGCAACAGATGATCTCCAGGAACAGCAGGAATCGGTCTTCACAACTCACCCTCCTCCCCTAGTAGGGTTTACTCTTTTTTTCCTCTATCCCTCAGCTACAAACTCAACTGAGGAGAAGAATTGGGAAGACAAATGCACAGTAGATTGCTCCCAAAAGCTTTTCAATTGGATGCTGGGGAACGTTCCCCCACAGGCTCAGTCAGTACCAATGTCACCCATATGTGAAGACTGATTCCTGCTGTTCCCGGAGATCACCTGTTACAGGTCAGTAACAACCTTTTTTTCTGCCACAGATTTTATCAAAATGTAAGCCACTTTGATGGCCCCTGTGCTTCTATGCGGTATAGTAAATGCCTGAATAAATAAGGGTAAGGCAAGACAACTCAGCAGATAAAGACCAATATGATCCATGTAGTCTGCCCAGTCATTTATAAGTTATTTACGTCTGCTTTGATTCCATCCTCTTGCTATATAGTGATCTTGTATGTCTGTCTCATGCCTTTTTGAATTCCGTCACTGTTTTTGCTCCCACCAAATCCTTTGGGAGGGTGTTATAAGCATCCACCACACTTCCATGAAAAAGTATTTCCTGCAGTCCTTTTGGCTATTTACAACTAGAAATTCTTGTCTTATTTAATTTTATGTAAACAGGATTTTTTATACCGCTTTATCATTTCTTTCTTTTATCTTTATGCAATTATATCAGTATAACTACAAATTCTATATCTTGTATACAAATAGAATAGTACAGAAAAGGAAATAAGAAAAATATTAAAAGGAAAATCACAAACTAGTGATTTGCTTTTCTAAAGGAGTGGCTGCACAAATAAAGGCAAAAAACACAGCTTTAACAAAATTCAGATGTTCGCAAGCAGAGGAACACCGAAAAAAATACGGGATAAAGCTAAAAGAGAAATAGGGATAGCAAAATCAAAGGCAGAAGAAAAGATGGCTAAAATCTAAAGCGTAATGATAACCTTTTTCAGGTATATTCGGGAGAAGAGGAAGATCAGAGGTGAAATTGTAAGTCTCAAAAGTGCTGAGAATGGATTCGTGGAAAGTGATGTTGAAAAAGCAAAAATGCTAAACAAATACTTCTGTTCTGTTTTTACTTAAGCAAATCCTGGAGAAGGACTACCTGTGATTGGCAAATATGCAAATAGAAATGGAGTAGATATCATCTTCTGTGAATGGTGTAGTGTGTTTGAACAGCTTGCAAAACTGAAAGTGGACAAAGCCATGATACCGGATGGGATACATCCCTGGATACTGAAAGAGCCCAGAGACTATCTTGTAGGGCTTTTAGAGGATGTTTTAATAAATCCTTGGAGACAGGAGAAGTTCTGCAGAACTGGAAAAGGGCCATTGTGGTACCTCTTCATAAAAGTGGTAATAGGGAAGAAGTGGCATACTACAGGGCCAGTAAGGGAGACAAGTAATGGACGTGCTCCTGAAAGAGAGAAGAATGGACTTTCTGGAAACCAATAGGTTGCATGATCCAAGGCAACATGGTTTAACCAAAGGACAATGATGTCAAACAAATCTGAGTTCTTTGACTGGGTGACCAGAGAACTAGATCAAGGACATGCGATGGATGTGACCTACCTAGATTTCAGCAAAGCCTTTGATAACTGTTCCTCATAGGAGGCTTATCAATAAACTGAACTGCCTGGGGCTGGGTCCCAAGGTGGTGAACTGGATCAGAAATTGGGTTGACTGACAAATGACAGAAAGTGATGGTAAACGGAATTCACTCGGATGAAAGGAAGGTGATTAGTGGCGTGCCCCAGGGATTGGTCCTGGGGCCGGTACTGTTCAATGTATTTGAGTGCTATTGATGTAGGACTGAATGGAAAAGTCATGAAAATTTTCAACAGCATGGACTCCCCTGAGGGAGTGGATATCATGAGGAAAGATTTGCAAAAGGTAGAAGAATGGTCAAATGCTTGGCAGTTAAGTTTTAATATGAATAAATGCAGTGTCATGCACTTGGGATGCATAAATCCAAGGGAATTGTATGAGATAAGGGGCAATAGGTTAGTGTGCACAGACCAGGAGAAGGACCTTGGAGTGATTGAGGATGTCAGGCGCTGGCCAAAGCCAGAAGGATGCTGGGTTGCATACAGAAAGGAATTACCAGCAGAAAAGAGGAGGTACTAATGTCACTGTACAAGTCACTGTTGAAGCCTCACTTGGAATATTGTGTTCAGTTTTGCAGACCATATCTCACAAAGGATATAAAAAGACTGGAAACTGTTCAGAGGAAGGCAACCAAAATGATTTGGAGCCTGCGCCAGAAGACATATGAAAAGAGACTCCAAGACCTAAGTATCTATACTCTAAAGGAGAGGAGGGACAGGGGAGATGTGATACAGAACTTTAAATACTTAAGGAGTATTAATGAATAAAGATTTTTCAAAGACGGGGTAGCTGTAATACTAGGGGGCATAACACGAAGCTGCAAGGGGGTAAACTGAAAGGCAACATCAGGAAATACTTTTTCACTGAAAGGTTGGTGGATCCTTGGAATGCTCTCTCGATGGAAGTGGTGGGGGCAAATACAGTGATAGAATTCAAAATAGCATGGGACAGACACAATAGATTCCTTTATAGAAACAGGATAAAATCAAAATAAACTTAATTGTCTCTGATATCTTAACAAGTAGAGGTGACCTGCACAGAGGAGTGGGTACACCCCTAAACAAAGGCTTGGGGAAGGGTGACCTGCACGGAGCAGCGGGTGCACCTACTCTTGCCACCTTGCTGGGCAGATTAGATGGCCCATGCTAGTCTTTCTCTGGGAACAAGCAGGAAGTCAGTCCTCACATATGGGTGACATCAGTGCTGATGGAGCCTTCACGGAAGCATCCCCCCCAGCTTTCAAAGAAAAGTCTTTGGGAGATGCCATCATGCATCCGTGGTGCCCTTCCTGCCCAAGGGTGCCATCTTGCTCAGTCCCCTTTTTTCTGCAGAGCCCTTCAGACGTCTGGCTGGTTTCCCCTGGAAAAAGGTTTTTTTTTTCCTAGACCTGAGTTTCGTTTGCCCCGGTTGTGCACCGGTACTCTTCCCGCCACCCGAGCTTGCTGTCTTTGGCATAGTCTCGAGTTCCTACCATTTTTTTGTGCCTTTGTGCCCTTTTTTTCAAGCTGTTAGCACCGTGGGTCTTCGACCTCGCTGGGGTACTTTTTTCCCCCATGGCTACCAGTATGTTCAAAAAGTGTGATCAGTATGCCATTATCACGTTCCTTACTGACACAAACTGCTGCCTGCGCTGGCCAGACCACGACCCCGCGACATGCAGTCTTCGTGTAAAGATGTCTGTCAAGGCCCTTAAGAGCTTCCAGCCACAGCATAAGTTTTTCCCAGCGAGCATAGTTACTCACCTGTAACAGGTGTTCTCCAGGGACAGCAGGAATCAGCCCTCGCATATGGGTGACATCGGCACCGACGGAGCCCACGTGGAGCATTTCCCCAGCTTTAAAAGAACGCCTTTGGGAATGTCACCACGCATGCATGTTCCCCTTCCCGCCCAAAGGTGCCATCTTAGGTGCTATAGCTCCTTCAAGAAGATAACAAAAATATACAGCAACTCCAAGGGGAGGAGGGAGGATTGTGAGGACTGATTCCTGCTGTCCCTGGAGAACACATGTTATAGGTGAGTAACTATGCTTTCTCCAGGAACAAGCAGCAAGTCAGTCCTCGCATATGGGACTCCCTAGCTACAGGCTACCAAGGACCAGTAGGAAAAAGCACAGCAGCACCGTCAGCAAGTCGCCAGTGAAAGCCGAAGGCAGCCTGAGGACCCTGGGTCCATCAATGGCCACGCTCCCGGTAGCCGGAATAAGAAGGGTCAGAGGGCAGGAGTTGCTTAAACCCAAAACAAATTACGGAGTAAGCCTGGCCGAAGGTGGCATCTCCCCCTCTCCAGGCAGTAATGCACCATGAAGATGTGAGTGGAGGGTCAGGTGACGGCCCGACAGATGTCTGGCACCGAGCACAGGCAAGCGACCGACATTGTGAGCCGTGACTTGGCGGTCCAGGGGAAACCTGGCCTGGGCAAAGGTGATGCAGTCCGCCACCCAGATGGACAAGGTACGCTTGATGACCGCCAGTCCCAGACAGCTGGGATCAAAGGAGACAAAGAGCTGCCCGGATCTGTGGTGGTCCCGAGTCCACTGCAGGTAGAAAGAGAGAGCCCTCTTACAATCCAGGGTGTGGAGAATCGCAGACGCCTGGTTGGCATGGGGCTTCGGCAAAAAGGTGGGCAGCATTATCTCTTGATTGAGATGAAAATCCAAGACAGCCTTCGTGAGGAACTTGGGGTGAGTTCGTAAGACCACCCTGTTCCTATAAAACCTCATGTACGGTGTCTCGGCTATCAGCGCCTGGAGTTTGATGACCCTCCGGGTGGAGGTGAGAGCCACCAGGAAGGCCACCTTCTATGACAGATGCTGTAGCAGGCAGGTAGCCATGGGAACAAAGGACGGCTTGGTCAGCTGTGTGAGGACCACATTGAGGTCCCATTCCACCAGAGGAGGTTGGGTAGGGGGCCTGGAAAGGAGCAGGCCTTGCATGAAACAAGAGACAAGTGGTTGCCCCGAAAGAGGTTTGCCCTCGATGGGGTGGTGGTTCACCGAGATAGCACTCAAGTGAACTCTGACCAAGTTAGACTTCAGCCCAGACTGTGAGAGGTAGAGCAGGTACTACAAGTCCATACTGGTAGGGCATGAAAATGGGTTCACTCGGAGCTCCGAGCACCACACCGAGAACAGACGCCACTTGAAGGCGTAAGCCCATCTGGTCGAGTCCTTTCATGAGGCCAAAAGAATGTCCTTTATCTCCACGGAAGATGGTAGGAGACTAGAGCAACCTGCTCAGCCACCAGGCTGTGAGGGATAGGGATCTCAGATTGGGGTGGAGAAGCAGACCCCCCCTCCTGCATCAGCAGCTCCAGTGAGAACCCGAGCGGGACCGGGGGCTCCATCAAGAGATGGAGCAGCAGGGGAAACCAAGGCTGCCTGGGCCACCTCAGGGCTATGAGAATCAGAGGCCTTGTTACTCTGGACCTTGAGAAGGGTCCGGGCAATGAGGGGTGTGGGGGGAAAGGCATATAGCAGGCCCGTTTTCCACGAGATAAGGAAAGCATCCGGGGCCTCCCTGCCCGGGTGTGGGAGGGGACCGCAGAACTGGGGGAGCTGCAGATTCACAGGACTGGCAAAGAGGTTCAGGTCTGAAGTCCCCCAATGCTAGAAGAGCCGCTGCGCTGTCCGGGGACACAGGCACCACTTGTGCAGCCGGAGGACTTTGCTGAGCCAGTCCGACAATGTATTGTCCTGACCCGGGAGGTAAGTGGCTTGGATGGTCATGCCCTGGCTCACCGCAAAGGAGCATAGAGCTGTTGCCTCCGAACAGAGGCTGTAGGAGCTGGTACCTCCCTGTTTGTTCACATAGAACATCATGACCTTGTTGTCCGTCTGGACCAGCACCGCTCGGTGCTGCAGGTGGTCCCTGAAAACCTCGAGAGCGAGGCGAATGGCCTGGAGTGCCAGCAGGATGATCTTCTGCCGGGACTCCTTGAGGGATCAGGTCCCTTGAGTGCGCTGCCCCTCGCAGTGGGCTCCACAGCTCGCCAGGGAGGCATCCGTCGTTAAGGCCACTTGATGTGCCGGAGCTTGGAAGGGCATACCTTGAAGCAGGTTCCGAGACTCCTGCCACCAAGCAAGAGACTCCACCGCACTGGGAGAGACTGAGATGGACAGCCTGTCGACTGTGCCCATTGTGCTCGGAGGCACCACTGCATCGCTCGATTGTTGAGACGGGCATTGGGCATGACATGGACCATGGAGGCCATGTGGCCGAGAAGGTGAAGCATCGTCTGGGCTGAGACAGCGCTGCGGCATTGCACGTAAGACACCAGGGACACGAGGCAGTCTGCCCTGTCCTGAGGAAGAATAGCCATGACCCATAGGGTGTCCAGGCAAGCCCCGATGAACTCCAGGGACTGAACATGAGTGAGGTGAGACTTTGGGTAATTGATCATGAATCCCAGATGCTCCAGGAGGTGAATGATGCGGTCCGTGGCCTGCCTGGCTTCTGAGGCCATGCTCCCTGTTACGGGCCAGTAGTCTAGATATGGATAGATAAAGGTGCCCTTCAGCCGTAGGTGGGCCACAGCCACGGCCAGACACTTCGTGAAGGCCTGCGGGGCGGATGTAAGGCCAAAGGGAAGTACCCTGTACTGGTAATGGTTTCCCTGAACCATGAAGCGGAGGTACTTTGTGTTTGGGATGGATGAGGATGTGAGCATAAGCATCCTTTAAGTCCAAGGAGCATAGCCAGTCGCCCTGCTGGAGGTAGCGCAGTAACGTTCCGAAGGAGAACTTCTTCCACACCAGGAACTTGTTGAGGTTCTGCAAGTCGAGGATGGGCTGAAGAACCCCTGTCTGCTTCAGGATGAGGAAATATCTGGAGTAAAACACCCCCATCCTCGGAAGTGTGGTGGGACTGGTTCTACTGCGCTGTCCTCTAGGAGGCCTGTGAGCTCCTGATTCAGGAGGGCCTGGTGCTAGGGAAGCCAACCTGGCTCCCTGTGGAAGTACAGAGGAGGGGCCTGGTCTAGATGGAGAAGATAGCCCTCCTGAATGACCTTGAGGACCCAGGTGTTGGTGGAGATGGACTCCCACCTGTGGGAGAAATGGAGCAGACGTCCCCCGACAGACAGCTACCTTGCCAGAGGACGAGAGGCTATGCCAATGCCGTCAAAACCCCAAGGGTGGCTGATTCGGCGCCGGGGGTTGGGCCTTCAGACTCTAAGGCTTACGAGGGCTGTGGACTGTGGTCTTGCTTACGAGGCTTCAGCTTATGTGGTTTGTTCAGGAGTTGATGCTGATGGATAGGCGGGTTAGCCCCTGTACAGGAGCCCCTTCCAATGGAAGAAAGGCTTCTTGTTCTACTGCTTCTTCCCGGGGAGGGAGGACGTTTTCCAAGGGAGGCGAGTATGAGTCACGTACTCCGTCTCAATCTCCGCTGCCTTATTCTCCATAGGCTTGCCGAATAGTTGCTCCCCAAGGCAAGGGACGTCCAGCAACTTCTCCTGGACCCACTGTTCCAGTCTGAGGACTGGAGCCAAGCCTGCTGGTGGAGAAGACTCAAAGCCGTCGTACGCTGCTGTCGTCATTTTTCTATCTAGTCTGTCCTTCCATATCAACAACTAGAACAGTCCCCTTTTTTCCTTTAGAGATCCTCTGTGTTTGCCCCATACTTTTTTGAATTCATATACCGTCCTCATCTCTATCACCTCCACTGGGAGACTATTTCACGGATCCACTACTCTTTCCGTAAAGAGATATTTCCGCGCATCACTCCTGAATCTATCCCCTCTCACCCTCATCCCATGTCCCCTCGGAGCAGAACTTGCTTTCAATCGAAAGAGGCTATCCTGTGCATTTATGCCACGGAGGAATTTAAATGTCTCAATCATGTCACCTCTATTCCGCCTTTCCTCTAAAATGTACATATTAAGATCCTTAAGTCTGTCCTCATATGCTTTATAAAGAATACCACTAACCATTTTAGTAGCCACCCTCTGTACTGACTTCATCCTGTTTATCTCCTTTTGAAGGTGTGGTCTCCAGAATTGCACACAATATTCCAAATGAGGTTGCACCAAAGACTTATACAGAGGCACTATCACCTCCTTTTTCTGCTAGCCATTCCTCTCCCTATGCACCCAAGCATTCTTCCAGCTTTTGCTGTCACCTTTTCTACCTGTTTAGCTACTTTAAGATCATCAGACACAACCACACTGCGGTCCCGCTCTTCTTAAGTGGACAAATGTACTTCACCCCCTATACTATATTGCTCCCTTGGATCTGCAGCCCAAATGCATGACCTTGCATTTTTTAACATTAAATCCCAGCTGCCAAATTCTAGACCATTCTTCAAACTTAGCTAGATCCCTCCTCATGTTATCTACACCTTCCTGGATGTGTACTCTATTGCAGATTTTGGTATCATCCGCAAAGAGGCAAACCTTACCTAACAGCCCTTTCTCTATATCACTAACAAAGATGTTAAAAAGAATTGGACCAAGGACAGATCCCTGTGGCACACCACTGGTAAGTTCCTTATCCTCAGAATGAGCTCCATTTACCTGTACCCTTTGTCGCCTCCCACTCAACCAATTTCTAACCTAAGCAGTAACTTTAGGGTCCATCCCTAGGGTGCTCAGTTTGTTCATAAGTTGCTTGTGAGGAACATTGTCAAAGGCTTTACTGAAATCTAAATACACCACATGTAGGTCTCTCCCTCAGTCCAACTCCCTGGTCAGCCAGTCAAAGAAATTAATCAGATTTGTCTGACAAGACCTGCCTCTGGTGAATCCATGCTGCCTCTGATCCTGTAATTTGCTGGACTCCAGAAACCTCACTATTTTCTCTTTCAGCAGAGTTTCCAATAATTTACTCACCACTGAAGTTAAACTAAACGGCCTTTAGTCTTCAACCACATCCTTACTTCTGCTTTTGTGTAAAGGGACCAAATGAGCCTCTCTCCATTCCTTTGACACCACTCCCGACTCCTGACTCATTGAAAAGTTCAGTCATAGGAGCAGCTAGAACGTCCCCGTTCCCTCAGTATTCTAGGGTGTATCCCATCCAGTCCCATCGCTTTGTCTACTTTAAGTTTAGCTAGTTTCTCACGGACACAGTCTTCTGAAAATTCTTGAAGATGCCCCTCGCTTCTGTTCCTGTTTGTGGGTGTTTTCTGAGGTCCTGTTCCTGGTTCTTTATCTGTGAACACAGAACAGAAATATTTGTTAAGCAATTCCGCTTTATCCTCATCAGCTTCTACATATTCCTCCTTCACCCTTGAGTCTGACAATACCACTTTTGAGCTTTCTCTTCTCACTAACATCTGAAAAATGTCTTATTTCCCCATTTTATTGCATTTGCTATTTCCTCTTCTTTTTGAATCTTTGCTTTCCTGACTACTTTGCTAGCTTCTCTGTTTTTCCAAATATAGATGCCTGTCTTTCTCTCTCTGTGATCTCTTGTATTTCATGAAGGCCTCCCTCTTTTTCTTCACCTTTTCAGCTACTTCTTTCGAAAGCCATAGCGCTCTCCTTTTTACCTTTGTTTACCATTTTAACAAAAAGGTTGGTTGCCCTTAAAATATCCCCTTTCAGTTTTGCCCACTGTTTTTTCTACATCCCCCAGCTGTTCCCATCCCGCTAACGACTCCCTGAGGTATTGGCCCATCTTGGCAAAGTTAGTTTTCCTAAAGTCGAAGACCCTCGCTTTTGAATGGATTCTATCAGCCCTAGTCCTAATACTGAACAACACCATCTGGTGACCACTAGATACAAAATGATCTCCCACTATATCAGAAACACTTTCACCATTGGTAAGCACCAAGTCCAGTATGGCCCCTTCACGTGTGGGTTCTTCTCCCTGTAGAGAAAGCGTAGTTACTCACCTGAAACAGGTGTTCTCCAGGGACAGCAGGAATCGGTCCTCGCATATGGGTGACGTCGGCGCAGACTGAGCCCTTGTGTGGAGCAATTTCCCCAGCTTTCAAAGAAAGCCTTTGGGAATACCTCGCGCATGCGCAGTCCCCTTCCTGCCCAAGGGTGCCATCTTGCTCAGTCAGATGACATAGCTAAAAAGACGGCAAAAAAATAAGCAATAATAGGACTGAAACTCCAGGGGAGGAGGGAGGGTCGTGAGGACTGATTCCTGCTGTCCCTGGAGAACACCTGTTACAGGTGAGTAACTACGCTTTCTCCAGGAACAAGCAGGAAGTCAGTCCTCACATATGGGACTCCCTAGCTACAGGCTACCGAGAACCTACAGCTTAAAAAAGGCTCCCTCTAGGTGAGCCGCAACAGCAGCGAGAGAACTTTCTCCAAGAATGCATCCTCCACAGTAGCCTCACACCAGAGGGTCGGAGTTGCCTAAATCTGGAATAGATTCCGGAGTACCTCCTGACTGAAAATGCTGTCCCGTCGGGACTCTGTCTCCAGGCAGCAATGGGCTGCAAAAGTCTGGCTTGAAGACCAAGTTGCGGCCCGGCAGATGTCTGCCAATGGAACAGAGCGATGATTAGCTACTGATGCGGCCTTAACCCTGACACAGTGGGCCGTGATACGACCCTGCAGCTGAAGGTCAGCTGCCCTGTACGTCCAGGCGCTGCAGTCTGCCCTCCAGGTAGATAACGTGCGCTTGGAGACCGGTAGACCCAATTTACTAGGGTCATAAGAGACAAAGAGCTGAGAAGCCCTCCGATGTCCCTGCTTATGCTCCAGATAGAAGGCGAGCGCCCTCTTACAGTCCAGGGTATGCAGAACTGCTTCTGCCCTTTTGGTATGTGGCTTGGGAAAGAAGGTTGGAAGAACCAACTCTTGGTTGAGGTGAAACGAGAAAACCACTTTTGGGAGGAACTTGGAGTGTGTGCGGAGCACTACCCTATTCTTGTAAAACCATGTGTATGACCTATCGGACACTAGAGTGTGCAGCTCACTCTCACGCCTAGCCAACGTGAGCGCTACTAGGAAGAGCACCTTCCAGGAGAGGAAGCGCAGATGGTAAGTGGACATTGGCTCGAAAGGAGGGCGAGTAGGTTGCTGCAAAACCACGTTGAGATCCTACTCCGTCGCCGGAGGGCGGATTGAAGGTTTCAGCAGGAGCAGGCCCCTGAGAAACCTGGCTACCAAGGGGTGAGCCGATAGAGGCTGACCGTCTATCAGTGCATGGTTAGCCGACAAGGCACTCAGGTGGACCCTGACGGAGTTAGACTTGAGGCCTAGCTCCGAGATATGAAGTAGGTACTGTAACACCTTGGGAACCTGAGATGAGAAGGGTTGTACAGTATGTTGGTGACACCACACTTGGAACCTGCGCCATTTACATGCGTAGGATTTTCTGGTGGATGACCTCCTGGAGGCTAACACTTCTTCTACCCCTTCGGGTAAGAGAAAAGGTGCAAGGCCTAACCTCTCAGCAGCCAGACCATCAAATTGAGGGATCTGGGATTGGGGTGCACTAGGGAACCCTGCTCCTGGGTGAGGAGGTCAGGCTGTACCCCCCAAGGGGAGAGGGGTTTCCACCGCCAGTTGAAGAAGTGGGAACCAAGGCTGTCTGGGCCACCTGGGCGCTACCAGGATCACCCAGACCTTGTCCCTGCGAATCTTGAAACGAGTTCGTGCTACCAGAGGCATAGGTGGAAAAGCATACAGGAGGCTTCCCGACCAAGGGAGAAGAAATGCATCTGCTGCTACCCTGAGGGGGTGTGGCTGTCTGGAGCAAAAGCGGGGCAACTGACAATTCTGTGGACTGGCAAAGAGATCTGTGGTGAAAATCTGCTGGGCAATCTCCCTGTTCACTTGCCATTCGTGGGCTTGAAGAACCCTGCTCAGTTTGTCTGCCAGGCAGTTCTCCTGGCTGGATAGGTAAACTGCATGGAGAGAGATGTTGTGTCGAACTGCGAAGGAACAGAGATCCAGAGACGCCTGGCAAAGGATCCGCGAACCTGTGCCGTCCTGTTTGTTCACATAGAACATAGCCACCTGGTTGTCCATCTGTACTCAAGACAGACTGGTTGGAGAGGACAGGAGCAAAGGCTTTTAGAGCCAAGCGAATGGCCCGGAGTTCCAACAGGTTGATCTGGAGTGTGGCCTCCTGAGGAGTCCACTGGCCTTGAGTGCAAGAGCCCTGACAATGGGCTCCCCAACCCATCAAGGAGGCATCCGTGGTCAGCACCCCTGTGTGCACGGGAAGCTGGAATGGTACCCCTCGTAGGAGGTTCCCTGATTGTGACCACCACTGCAGGGACTGCACTAGGGGTTTGGATACTGCCACTGTCGGACAGGCATCCCATGGCCTGTGACCACTGGTCCCGCAGGGTCCACTGAGCTGTCTGCATGTGCATGGGTGCGAAAGGAGTAACATGAACTCAGTGCTGACACCTGGGGTACTTGACTCACCATGCCCACCTGAGACAGCAGGCGGTCTGCCCTGTCCAGTGGCAAGTAGGCCCTCGCCTGTATGGTGTCGAGCCTTGCCCCTATGAATTCCAAGTTCTGGGTGGGGAGCAAAGAGGACTTTGCGTGATTGATGATGAACCCCAGATGCTGAAGCAGAGCTATTGTGCGAGCTGTGGCGTGGTGCATCTCCTGAGCTGACTGGCCCCTTATGAGCCAGTCGTCTAGGTAAGGGAACACAAAGATCCTCTGGCTCCTGAGGAAGGCCGCTACCACAGCTAGGCACTTGGTGAAAATCCTTGGAGCGGAAGCTAGACCAAAGGGAAGCACTTTGTATTGGAAGTGGTTTCCTCCGAACACAAACCTGAGGTATCTCTGTGGTCTGGATGTATGAGGATATGTGTGTGTAGGCATCCTTTGGGTCCAAAGAGCATAGCCAGTCTCACTGCTGGAGGTAAGGCAGAAGTATCCCAAGTTGAAAGCATCTTGAACCTTTCCTTTACCAAGAACTTGTTGAGATTTTGCAGGTCTAGGATGGGGTGAAGGCCTCCTTGTCTTTTCAGTATCAGGAAATACCTGGAGTAAAAGCCTTTCCCCTGCAGGTGGTGGGGCACCGGTTCCACTGCCTGATCCTTGAGAAGACCAGCCAACTCCTGCAGGAGGAGGTTCCTGTGCAAGAGGGGTCCGAGATGCTGTCCTGGGAAATAGGAGGTAGGCACTTGGCTGGAATGGAGCAGATAGCAGTCCTGGACCATTCTTAGAACCCAAGTGTCAGATGTAATGGCTGGCCACCTGTGGGCGTACAGGGACAGCCGACCTCCCATGTAGGGCCAAACCACTGGTGGGAGAGGAGCTATGCAGTCAAAACCCCCCTCCCTGCTGAGCAGGAGCTGGAGGCTTGGGGGTTTGAGGCTTACGAGGGCCATTCCCCCGTCCCCTGGCCTGCTGCCCCCCTGCTGGGGAGCTGGGGAGGCCTGGTAAGTGGGGTAGTTTCTGTAAGCCTGTCCCTTCCTCGGGTAAAAGGGCTTTTTCCCTGAGGTCATCTTCCTGAGAGAAGGAGCAGATGTCTTCTTCGACAGCCTTGTCCGGGTCAAGTACTTGGACGAGTTCAGCAGCCTTCTCAGTCATGGGTTTGCCGAAGAGGTTATTTCCTCGGCAGGGGACATCGACCAACTTGTCCTGTACCCATGGCTCGAGGTCAGACGACATGAGCCAAGCCTGGCGCCTTGCACCGATTCCGGCTGCAGCTACCCACCCGGGCCGAAGCCTCGAAGCCATCGTAGGCCGCTTGAGACATAAACTTCGAGCACTCTCTGATCCCAGTGGACAGGGCCTTGAAGCGCTGCAAGGGTTCCTCGGAGAGGCCAGCAGAGAACCCGGCAATCTCCTTTGCCAGGTCTCTTAAGTACATGCCCATGTACAGCTGGTAGGTCTGGACACGGCATGACAGCATCGAGCCCTGGAAACACTTTCTGCCAAGGGCGTCCAGGTTCTGGGCCTCCCGGCCGGGAAGCAGCAAGGAGTGTCTCTTTTGGCTCTTGAGCCCCTTTGCATGGCCGATTCCACAACCATGGAGTTGTGCGACAGCTGCGCCTTTTGGAACCTGGGGCTCTTACGGACTCGATAAATGGAATCGACTCGTTTGCTGAGGTCCGGCGCCGAGGCCGGGGACTCCTACATGCGGAGCATCAACCGTTCCAGCATTGGAGGCACCGGTACAGTAAGGGCCTCCTTCGGAGGAGAGTCATACTGGAGGGCATCGAGCTCCTCGGCTCGAGGCTCCTCCTCGGCATCTGCAGGGAAAGCCAAAGTCTTGGCCATATCCCTCACAAAGTCCGAGAACCTAGTGTCCTCCGGGGGCAACCGTCTCCGAGGTTCTGAACCCAGGGAGTCCAAAGGGACGTACTGTGTCCATTGGGTATCGGGCAAGTCTTCCTCTGTCTCCCAAGCTGAGCCCTCCGAGGAGGACTCGATGGGCTCCGGCCTCGAGGGCTTCGAGCGTGTCTGTCCCGACGCCTATGGCCCCGGTGACGACGACCTTGGTCCTGAACGGGAGGTCGAGGGAGACCTTGGCCGAGGATCGACTCGAGCCCGCATGGACGTCGAGGTCCCTATGGTCGGGGCAGATGCATGGGTGAAACTGGCTATCAGAGCCCGCTGCTGGTCCATGAAGGCAGACACGCTGCTCTCCAAGGCTGCCAACCTGAGACCCAGCTCAGAAGGCTCCGCAGCCCCCGGCTCAGTTTCCGACACCAGGACTGATGCCGGTTCTTCTGGAGGAGAGTCCATGAGGACAACAGGCATTGCCTTGTCTGACACCTCCGGCTCCATACGAGGTATTTTAGCAGGCCTCTCCGACTCGGCGAACCCGGGGCGGCATTCGGCACTCCGTGACCTGGAACCAATCAGAGTCCGCCAGAGATGCAGCCCTCGTGGGTTTCTTCTTACAGTGCTCCCGGGTGGGAGACCCCCTTTCAGAAGACCCTCGACGGTGCTCTGGTTCAGTGTCCCGAGACGTCGAGGCTTCTGACGAGGTCCTGGCCCGGACGGATCCAGACTCAGAGAAAATAGTCTCACGCTGGTGCTGCCTGCTCCTCAGCGCTTTGGAGGACATCTTGCCACACGGACTGCAGACCACTGGGTCATGGTCGGGTCCAAGGCAGCGGAGGCAGCAGTCATGGGTGTTGGTGAGGGACATAAGTTTTTTACACCGATCACACTTCTTGAACCCGCTGGCAGCCATCGGGGGAAAAGGGGCCCTTGCGAGGTCGAAAGACTGGGCTGCCAGTTAAAAGAAAGAGCGCGAACGCTAGTCACTAAGGACAAAAACGAAAATGTTAGTCGGACTCGATACCGGTGTATTGAGCCGAAGCAGGAAGGGGAACCGGTACCAAAAATGGTAGAAATAGTCAAAAAATAATCAACTTTTTCTGAGGAAAATGGGATGACGTCTGTCAAGCTCTGTGGAAAAAAGAAGACTGAGCAAGATGGCATCCTTGGGCTGGAAGGGGACCGCGCATGCGTGAGGCATTCCCAAAGGCTTTCTTTGAAAGTTGGGGAAATTACTCCGCATGAGGGCTCCGTCGGTGCCGACATCACCCACATGTGAGGACTGACTTCCTGCTTGTTCCTGGAGAATACAGGATCTCCTTACTTCTAGATGATACTGCAGCAGGAATGTGCCAGTCAACATCTGGCATTTTGAAATCCCCTATCAGGAGTGGAGGAGTAGCCTAGTGGTTAGAGCAACTGCCTAGTACCCAGACGATCAAAGGTTCGATTCCCACTGGCACTCCTTGTGACTTTGGGCAAGTCACTTTACCCTCCATTGCCTCGGAAGAAAAGGCTGGCAATCTACTTCCGGTGATACATTGCCAAGAAAACCCAGAGGTAGCTGGGTCGCTGAGTCAACACTGACTTGATGGCACTAAAAAAAAAAAAAAGAAATCAGTATTTCCTCTTTCCTGGCAATGCTGCGTATGTCTTCAATTAACTCTCCATCCACCTCTTCCTCTTGTGAGGGAGTTCTGTATATCACGCCAATGCAAATAGATTTCTCTTTCCCTCTTTCTAGTTTAATCCACAGTGCCTCCTCTCTCCCTTTTAAGCTCTGCAATTCCAAAGCTTTAATATTATTTTTTACATATTGTGCCACTCCTCCTCCCCTTCTTCCTACCCTGTCTGGTATAGTTACATCCCAGTCATGGTTTTCTGTAACTGCCACTAAATCCAAGTCAGCCACTCCCATTAAAGCTTCAATATATGGGGTCCTATTTCCCATGCTTCTGGCATTTATACATACCGCTTTCCATATGTTGCCCCTTTTACCCATTTCCATAAAGGTATTTAATGTTTCACTTACCTGGGGGCATTCTCCGACGGACTTTGAGATGGCCTGAAAACGCCGGAGTTGGTCTCTGTCAAGGCCCGCCGCAAAGCCTCCACGCTCTCTAGTGAGGTCATGGAGAAACATCCCAGTGTATAATTGGTAAATTTGGATGCGGCATGACAGCATTGGAACCCTGATAAGCTTTGTGCCCGAGGGCATGATCAGGACAAGAGGCCGGGGTCTCCCACATGCGGAAGAGGAGCCCGTTCAAAATGGGAGGAACCGGCACTGAGAGATCCTCTTTCGGAAGGGCTTCATATTGCAGAAATATCAAGCTTCCTCAGCACGGAGCTCCTCTGGCGAGCGCCAGAGCCCGTGCCATGTCCCGGACAAATTCCAGAAAGGAGGTGTCCTCGGGAGGTGACCACTGCCGCCTCTGGGTTGGAGGGGAGTCTGTGGAGGACTCGAGGTCGGGTGGCTCGAGATTGGTCGGTGACCAGTGCCGAATTTCCAAGGCCAAAACTCGCCGGAGCCGGAGGCACTCGCCCAAGAAGATCTCTCACCCGAGGACCAGGACAGAGATTGAGACCTGCACAGAGGATCCTCACGAGGCTTCTGGCTCTCGGGTCACTGCGGTGGCCCGGGGAATCCTTGAGGTAGAGGTCCCCGCAGTCTTGAGGCGTGTGCCGGCTACCAGCGCCTGCTGGGTAGCGAAGAACGTATAAACACTGTGTTCCAGGGCCAGCATCCAGGCCTCCCACTCGGGAGTGGGGCCCTGCGACATCGATGCTGGGGTGACCTGGTTGGGTGTTTAAGAGGAGAGAGGGGGTCCTCGCTGGGATGACCCTCTGGAGACCGGGTGCCTTCGCCGGATGCCTCCATATCGGTTCCAGATACTTTACTGGGCTGCTCTCTCTCTGACTCCAGAGACTGCCGAGGGGGGCTGAGAGACTGGGCACATAACCTCTCACACTTGTCTGGTATCCCCAACAGAGTCCTTGCAGCTGCCACCTTTTTCTTCCACTCGCGTTCAGACGACCCGTGGTCAGAGTGCTGCTGGTCCTGGCAAGGAGCCTTGGGGAGACGGTTACCGGGGATATCACGGCTGCCTTACCGAAGAGATCAGCCAGCTTCTGTTTACCACTCTGGATGGCCTTGGAGGACGACATCTTACAGAGGGAGCATCTTTATCTTTATTAAACACTTGATTTACCGCCCTAATGGACAGTGCCTCAGCGGTTTATAATATCTATATAATTAAAAAGAAAAATGAAATGAACGCCAGAGTTTTGACAGGACAGAAGAGGACAGAAATCAGAGGGTCGAGAAGGTCTAGAGGGTGTCTTATGTCAGAGGGGAAAGGGGCAATTGGCGGATGGCTTGCTGAAAACTGCTGCGGGAGAGATCAAAGGCAATCTGAAAAAGGTGTGTCTTCAGTAGTGTTTTGAATTTGACAAAAGTTCTTTCAGAGCGGAGAGTAGGAGGTAGAGATTTCCATAATGCAGGACCCAGGTAAAAGTTGGCTGACTTCCGCGTCTGTTCAAGATGTGCCTTGGTGGCTGCAGGGAGGTCCAGACGGTTGACATTGATGGCTCTGAGGAAGCGGTGGGGGGGTATGAAACTGGAGCGGATCAGGTAAATACCATGGGGTCCCAGTGTAAAGAGCTTTGTGAACAGTGTTGCTGTTTGCTCCTCCTGCTGCACTGACGTGTCTTCTTTGCTCCTCCCAGGTACCTTCCCATTGGCTGCTCCTCCGAGTCCCGGAAGTGGCTATTTTATATTTAAACGCTTTGAGCGCGGCGTCCTGACTGTGCTACTGCTATTGCTGTGTGCTTCTCTGCTTGCTATTACCCGTGCTGCATAGTTACCTGCCTGCTGCCTGCTTTTGCTGCTCGTGTTGCTGTTTGCTCCTCCTGCTGCACTGACGTGTCTTCTTTGCTCCTCCCAGGTACCTTCCCATTGGCTGCTCCTCCGAGTCCCGGAAGTGGCTATTTTATATTTAAACGCTTTGAGCGCGGCGTCCCGCGCCGCAGCGGCGCGCGCCCAAGGAGCGCGCCCAAGGAGCAGGTCCTGCTCCTTGGACGAGCTCCTTGGGGCAAGTCCGGGGGCAAGTCCGGTGACACGTCCTCTGCAGACCCTTGTCCTGTGCCGCCAAATCATCGGATTCCCAGCCTGGTCCCTGCCGTTCCTGTGGCAACTCAACGTTGGACTCCCCCTGCTGCCTCTGCCTGGGCCTATTTGCCTTTTCTGCTTCTGCTAATCTCTGTGCTTAGCTCAATGTCTGCCATCCCCACTTTAGTAGGTTGGAGGCCTTCTCCCTCCCTCCCTCCCTCTATTGTGTCTAATGTGGCGGCCTGTCGCTCTGCTTACCTCGTCCCCTGCTTGCCCCCCCCCCTCCTCTGACTTTCCCTCCCCTCCACAACTTCTTTTACTTCAAATGGCCTTGCTAAATTGTCGGTCTCTCCGGTCCAAGACAGTGCTTATTCACGACCTTATTTCTCAGCACTCTCTGGACATTTTATTTCTGACAGAGACTTGGCTTAAGGATGGGGAGGAGCCCCTCCTGAACCGCTGTCTCCCCCCTGGCTTTTCCTTCTCTGCGGTGTCCCGTAGGGGCCGCTCTGGAGGAGGGGTTGCTGTGATCCACCGCTCCTCCCTCCCCCTGCGTGAAGTACTTCCTTCCCCTTTCTCCTATCCAGAAGTCCTTCTCCTCTCTTTAGAGGTTTCCCCCCTCTGTATATTCTTCTGTTCTACGTTCCTCCTTCTCTCTCTCCTGTTCTCTGGGACTCTGTTCTTTTAACCCTATCGGAGGTCTCTCTTAGATACCATCACGTTCTGCTCCTTGGTGATTTTAATGTTCATGTAGATCTCCCTTCTTCCCAGCGTGACCTCTCCTTTCTTTCTCTTCTTTCCGATCTTTCCCTTTCCCAGTATGTCCAGCTCCCTACCCATGCTGCTGGCCATACTTTGGACTTAGTTATTTCCCGTCATTCCTCTCCCTTTGTTCCTTCCTCTTTCTCTTCCCAGTCCCTTCCCTGGTCAGACCATTATTGCTTATGTTTTGTCCTTCCCTGTCCTCTTTCTCCTTTCCCCCCTCCTTCCCCTCTACTGCCTCCTCCCCGCTCAGTTCGTCGTCTCACTCCTGATTCCCTCCAGCTTTTCCCACCCTCGGACACTCTCTTTCCCGAGGATTTTTCCTCGCTTTCCGTTGACCTTCAGGTCCAGTGTTGGGACTCTTCGCTCTCCACTGCTTTAGATCAAATTGCTCCTTTGCGCCCCCCTTCTGCAGCCCGCTCTCGCCCCACCTCCCCCTGGTATCTACCTGGCTTTCGTCTCCACCGCTCTTACCTACGTCGAGCTCTCCGCCGTTGGCGTAAGTTCCCTTCACCTGTCACTCTCTCACACTTCCGTTATTGTCACTCTCACTACAGCTCCCTTCTGCACTCTGCTAAGCGGGACTATTTTTCTAGGCTTATTTCCTCTTCGGCAAACTCCACTCGTCAATTATACCGTATTCTCCACTCCCTCTCTGCTTCTTCTTCATCCCCTACCGCTTCTCTTCCTGCTATAGCATCCTCTAATAACCCCACACCAGATGCTCTGGCTTCCTTCTTTGCTGACAAAGTCCTCTCCATCCGGCAACTTTTCCCTTCTTGCCCCCCTCCTCTTTCTTCTCCCCCTCCTCTTTCCCCAGTTCCCTCCTCCGCATTAGTTTCCTCTACTGTTCCTCCGCTTTCACACTGTTGGTCCGAATTCCGGCTTATCACGCTTCCTGAACTCTCCACTGCTCTCTCCTCCACTCGGAAAACCACCTGTCCGTCCGACCCCATACCCTCCCATTGGCTTTCTGAACCCTCTCTTGCTCTCCTTCCCTTTGTTCTCTCTATTTTTAACACCAGTCTCTCTTCCGGTTCTTTCCCTGCTCTCTGGAAACACGCTCTTATTCGCCCCCTTCTGAAGAAACCCTCTCTGGATCCTGCCTCACTTTCTAACTGGCGTCCTATCTCTAATCTCTCATTTCTCTCTAAGCTTCTTGAACGGTTGGTCTTTACTCAATTATCTTCACACTTGGAGGATTCTTTGGTTCTTCACCCCCGTCAATCTGGTTTTCGTCCTGGGCACAGTACCGAAGCTATTCTCATTTCTTTTCTTAACGAGTTGCACGTTGCTCATGATCATGGTTCTATTTCTTTGTCTGTTTCACTTGATCTTTCTGCTGCTTTTGACATTGTTGATCACTGCACTCTTCTCCTAAGGCTTCGTTCTATAGGTATAGGTCTCTCTGGTTCGGTTCTCCGCTGGTTTCACTCTTTTCTTTTTAATCGATCTTTCTCAGTTCTCTCTGGCACTACTTCATCTTCTCCTTCACCCTTGCCGTGTGGTGTTCCACAGGGTTCTGTATTAGCCCCTTTACTGTTTAATATTTTTCTGGCCCCTCTTGCTTTACTTATCCAACAGCACGGTATCTCTGCGTACTATTATGCAGATGATATCCTTCTCCTCTATCACACTTGCCCTCTTTCCCCTGATATCGGTCCCCTCAATGCCTGTCTTGCCACTGTTTCTTCTTGGTTTTCTGACAACTTCTTACATGTTAATCTGTCCAAAACTTCAGCCATCTGGTTCACTGCTGGTGCTCCTCTTCCCACTCTTGCTCCTTCTCTGTCTGTTGGGCCTATTCCTCTTGTCTCTTCTATGCGTTATCTTGGGGTTACTTTGGATTCAGCTTTAACCTTCAAAGAGCACGTTTCTTCTATTGTTCAACGTTCTTTCTATACCCTGCGTCAACTCCGTGCTATCCGGCCTTTTCTTTCCTTTTCTTCTCTGACCACACGTCTTCTTTCTCTTGTGGTTTCACGTTTAGACTACTGTAATGCTTCTCTGGCCGGCCTCCCTCTTTCTCAGCTTCGTCGTCTTCAATTGGTTCACCATACTGCTGCTCGTCTTCTGACTAATTCTTCACGTACGGCTCATATCACTCCACTTCTTATTCGTTTACACTGGCTGCCTATCCCTTTCCGTATTCAATACAAAGTTCTGATCTTTGTTCACAAAGCTCTCCACACTGGTGTTCCCCTTTACCTCTCTGATCTGGTGCGTTTTCACTGTCCCTCTAGAACGCTTCGGTCGATTCACGCTAACCGCCTCTTTCTCCCACCTCCCTCTCGGGCTCACCTCGAATCAACACGCTCTTCTGCTTTTTTCTTTCTCGGCCCCCGCCTTTGGAACTCTCTTCCCTCAACTTTACGCATGGAGTCATCTTTTAAAACTTTTAAGGCCTCCCTCAAAACTCACCTCTTCTGTGTTGCTTTTGATGTTCCTTCCCCCCCTGCCCACAGTTGATTGCTCTGTTTCTCTATTCTTCCTTTTCTATCTTTGCTGTCTCTTTTATGAATAATTGGCGTTCTTTTCTGTTCTCTCAGTAGCCTGTTTTTTTTTTTTATTGTACACCGCTGTATGCCTTTTTGGTCATGGCGGTATAAAAAGTTTTATAATAAAGATAAAAGATAAAGATAAAGAATTTTATAGTTGATACGGTATTGAAGAGGGAGTCAGTGCAGATGAATTTAGGAGAGGAGAGACATGGTCACGATGAGAGGAGTGAGTGAGAACATGTGTGCGGCAGTATTTTGTATAAGCTGTAGGCAATGTAGCTGATAATGAGGAAGGCCTGCAAGTACATCATTATAGTAGTCCAGTCTTGAGATGACCAGCAAAGAGAAGGAGAGTTGTGAGGGAGTAGGTTGTGAGAAAGGGACGGACTGCATGAACCTGTCGGAGAAAAAAGAAGGAACGTTGGGCCAGGGTTCACATGATCATGGAAGGAGAGAGAAGAGTCCAGCAGGACCCCCAAGTACCGGAGAGAATGGACAAGAGGGAGTAGAGGCAATGTGGGGCGCACGCAATGGGACAGGGTGTATGGAAACTGAACCAGATGGCTGCTGATTTGGTGGGATTAAGATGAATTTGATTCATAGATAACCAGGAATGTTTATTTATTTATTTAACTGCATTTATATCCCGCTTTTCACCGGGTCAAAGCGGTGTAACATATAACATAGGGGGGGCAATTTTTCAAGGTGGGGCCATCACCAAGGGGCAACAATTAATGATTTGGGTAGACATGGACATGTATACTTCTGCTGAATCTAAGTATTGGGTCATGCGGATAGGGTGGTTTTTCTGTTCAGAGATGTTCACGGAATAAGATCACGGAATAAGGAAAGATCTGGTGATTGGGAATTGGTATGGTATGATGTCATTCACAAAGAAGTTTGAAGATATGCCGGACTGTTAAATGAGCAGTGCTAATGGTGCCATAAAGATGTTAGAGCAATGGGGCCAACACCGAGCCCTGGGGCGCACTGCAGGTGAGAGAAAATGTAGAGGAAGAAACTGGCCCACATGAAACGGAGAAGGAGCAAGCAGAAAGGTAGGACTTGAACCAATCTAGTATAGCTCCAGGTCATGGTCAGCTCCTAGACACCTGAGACAACAGTCATGGGTGTCCATGAGCGACATGTTTTTTGAACACCGATCACATTTCTTAAAATCTGAGGCCATTGGGGGAAAGAGGACCCCTGCGAGACTGAAGATCCTCGACGCGGCCAGCGGTTAAAAAGGGCACGAAAGTGCAGTAAAAAAACAAAAAAAGGAAAAACCCCAAGACCAAGGCCGAAGCAGAGGTGCTCGAGAGGCGGGAAGACGACTGACGAAGGCCAGAGAGCAAAAACCAGTTGTAAGCAGAAACTTTTTTTCAGGGATGAGACGCATGTCTGAAGAGCTCTGCAAAAAAGAGACTGACTAAGATGGCACCTTTGGGCGGGAAGGGGGACCATGCATGCGTGGTGGCATTGCCAAAGGCTTTCTTTGAAAGCTGGGGAAGGGCTCTGTCAGTGTTGACGTCGCCGATATGCGAGGACTGCCTTCCTGCTTGTTCCTGGAGAATCTCCGGTATCTCCAAAGGCCAGGGCCTCCTCTGAAGTCACAGAATCCCAGGGCGCCCTTGTGGACCCTGATTGACACCATGGCTCCTCAGAAAGGGGGTCTCCCTCAAGGGAACATAAGAATAAGAAGAAAATCTCGAAGGTGGCATCCCTAGGCAGTTCTGATAGGTTGGGTAAGCTCCGAGCCAGGTCCCTGCAGTCCTAGACACTCGTCCGAGGGATCGGAGCGGGAGCAGCCTACCAAGGTCCCAATGAAGGAATCAACCACAGATCGTCCTCAAACGCTAGAACCTATCCTCGTTGAGGATCCCCCCTCGAGGGAACCAGCGCCGGGCCCAAGTTCCTCTGTGCCTGTGCCGATGGCTGTTGAGCTTTCTGGACTCAACCAGTCTGTCTGCTTTCATGGACCAGCAGTGGGCGCTATTGTCCAGTACCACCAGGTCCTCCGCCCAGATCACCAGGTCATTGACATTGAGTAAGTCCCTGGATTCAACCTCGAGTCATTCCTCAGCCAAGGTCTTGATCTGGCTGCTGTTCTATGGGACTGAGTTCCTCCCTGGCTAGTGCACATGGCACCAGCTGTGGGGCCTCCAAGGGTCACAGGCAAAGTTCAGGCCCGGAGCCCGCAGGCCATCCTTCCCTTGAGTCTTTGACTGATTACTCAGAATAGGAGATGGAGTATGAGGAGTCACCTCAGACTCCCCTCCTGAGCCCTGGCGTCGGTCCCTGCCTGAGGACATGAGATTCCTCAACTTTGAGGGACATGTCGAAGGCCCTAGCATTCCCAACATGTTGAAGGCCCTAGTGTTCCAAACTGAGTCAGAGGACCACCCTCTAATGAAGAAGCTAGAAATTCTCCAATACGATGCCCCTCCGAGGGAATCTCTCACAGTACCCATTTCACCGATCCTGGAATGGCTAATGCTCCTTATGTGAGAGACACCAGCGTCTGTGCCGGTGGTGAGCAAGAGGCTCGACTTGATTTATCGGGTCTGCTGGAGCCCTGGATTCCAGAAGGTGCAGCTGCCACATAATTCCATGGTGGTGGAGTCTGCCATTCATCAGCTGAGAAGCCAGAAGACGCACTCCTCAGTGCCCTCGGGTAGGGAGGCCCGCACCTTGGATGACCTCGGCAGAAAGTGCTACCAGACTCGATGCTTATTGGCCAGATCTAGGCCTACCAGCTGTACAAGGGCATGCACCTGAGAGACCAGACGAAGGAGCTTGCTGGGTTCTTGGCTGGTCTCTCCGAGGAACCCCTGCAGCAGTTCAAGAACCTAGCGAAGGCCATTTGTGAGTGCTCCAAATTTAGCCTATGACTGCTTCAAGGTGGCGACTCGAGTAGCAGCGGCGGACATCTTTGGCTACAGTCTTCCGACCTCAAGCAATGGTTTCAGAACAAATTGGTTGATGTCCCATGCCAAGGAGAGAACATGTTTGGCAAACCCATAACTGAAAAGGCGGCTGAGTTGGAGACAGAGTTCATGATGAGGACCAGCCTCTCTAAAAACACCCCTGCCCCTCCCTGATGGAAGGGCCCAGGTAAAAACCCTTTTACCTGAGGAAAGGGGCTGCTTACAAAAATTACCCACATTTTCAGGCCTCCCCAGCAGGATAAGCAAGCCAAGGGACATGGGCAAGGCCCTCGTAAACAGACGGCTCCCAAGCCCGAGGCGTCAGCTCCAGCCCAGCCAGGGGGGAGCTTTTGACTTCTTCAGCATAGTCTCTCTATTCCAAGAAGGTCAGCAGCCTACAGGGAGGCGTCTGATCCACTGCACCCAAAGGTGGCCATCCATCACCACCGATTCCTGGGCATGCCAGGTGGTCAAGGAGGGCTACTTCCTCCATCTGGCTCAGACACCTCCTCTTTTCTTCCCTGGAGAGCCCTCCAGGTCAACTCCTAAAAAGTCAACTTTGCAGAAATGAAAGAAAATGGAGAAAAAAACAAGATAGCGATAAAACACACAATCTACACCTGATGAAGGTGTACCATACTGAAACAAAGTAAAAGGAGAACATCATACCAAAATATTGAACACTGCCATCAACCGACCAAGAGAACTCTTCTCCATTGTACAGCAACTAACAAAAACACCAGTCACCTACCAACACTGGTTCTTGCCCCTCCTCTGCCCCTTTGATCGATTCTGTACCCATTCCTCTTGTATCCTCCTTTCGGTATCTTGGAGTAGTTCTTGATCCTTCTCTTTCTTTTCACGACCATATCTCTTCCCTCACTAGGCGTTGTTTTGCTACCCTTCATCAAATCCGAGCTGTCCGCACATTTCTTCCTTTAGAATCATTAGTTACTCTTGTCATTGCCCTGATCACCAGCCGACTCGACTACTGTAATGTTTTCATAGCCAACCTCCCCAAGTATCAACTCCGCCTCCAACTAATTCAAAATACCGCTGCCCGTATCATCACTTTTGCCCGCCGTTTTGATCATATCACTCCTATCCTCTTTCGTCTACACTGGCTGCCCCTATCTGTTCGATTTCATTACAAAATTCTCATCCTCACACACCGTGCTATCCACACCCATAACCCTTTGTATCTGGCTGATTTGTTTTCCTTGCACACACCCTATCGCCAGCTCCGTGCTCTCCACGCTAATCGCCTGTCTCTGCCTCCCCCCTCCCATGCACATCTTGAAAAGACCCGTCACTCTGCTTTCTTTTTCCTTGGTCCCTGGCTGTGGAATACTTTACCTTCGT
Source organism: Ichthyophis bannanicus (assembly GCA_033557465.1). Lineage (NCBI taxonomy): Eukaryota > Metazoa > Chordata > Amphibia > Gymnophiona > Ichthyophiidae > Ichthyophis > Ichthyophis bannanicus. The sequence goes on along the minus strand of CM066048.1, from coordinate 41,109,473 downwards.
CCCTTCGTCTTGAAAACTCTTATTCTCAATTTAAAGCCTCCCTTAAAACTTATCTTTTCCAAAAAGCATTTGACCTTCCCTTGGACCCCCCCCCCCCCACCCCCCCCCCCCCAGATTTAGCAGTTTCATTGTTTCATTGTTGTCTTGTCTCAGCTAGATTTTGGTCTTGTTTTCCCCCTGTCTGTCGTTGTTTTTAATTGAGTCAGTCTGTGCTTGGTTGCGATTATTGTTTTTCTGTTTTGCTTTACACTGTCCTTTCTCTTGCTTTCCTGTTATATTTTGGCGTTCCTTTTCCATAGTTTGCAGTGTTCACCTTTTTATTTTTTCTGTACTCCGCTTTTATGTTTCGGCCTAAGCGGTCTATCAAATTTTAAATAAAGATAAAGATAACAACTAGCCAAACACTACAAACCACTACAGCCACAACCAAACAACGCCCAACCACCCAACATGGACACAAACTCAGACACCCAGAGATCTATAACAACCTAGGATAATCGCATAGACACATGGAGCTCCTTCAAGCAAATCAATGAAAGACAAATAGAGAACACCATAACATCCTTAAATACAACAACCTCCCCCCCCCCCCCCCAAATCTCTGCACCACAGCATGAATAAAGGCTACCAAAAAAGAACTCTGTGAAATAATCATCAAGTTCACACAAGAAAGACTTCAGCAAGGAAATCATGCCAACAAGCCTAAAAACCTCTTCCATCCGTCCCACGCTGAAAAAAAACAACCCTGAACGCATCAGATCTAGCTTCATACAGACCTGTTGCAATTCTACCCTTCGCAGCGAAAATCATTTCAATATTGACTCCAAGAACACATTGACAAACACAATCTCCTAGATCAGGGGTCTCAAACTCAAATTGCTTTGAGGGCCAAATGAGGACTTGTAAAGTAACCCGGGGGCCGCATAAGACGCGGGGCCTCATTTGCATAAATATTTGCATAATGTTACCATACACTAACTTTTAGTAAACATGCCTCTTAATGAGTATGGATAAAGAAAGACTAAAAGATTTAGAAACAGGAAGACAATAATTAAACTGGGAACCCCAAAAGCCAAACTTGGAATGTACAACAACACTGTAGAAATAAAACTATAAATTAATTTCCTCTTGTACTAAACAAAGCGCAAACATTAATGATGCACATTTCCCAGAGTTGACATATTCCAGTTAATAAATTCAAAATAAAGAGATATTTTTCTACCTTTTGTGCATTTTTTTCAGTTGCAATTGTTCCAGCCACTTTCTTCTGGTTTCTTCATGTCTTCTGCTAACTCTCCATCATCTGCTGTCCATTTACCCTTTCTTCTCTCTCCTAGTTTTTTTTTTTCCATTCTCTCTCTATATCTGCTTTAACATACTAATCTTTCTCCTTTTTCTCTTTCCTCATTCCTATTTCATCCACTCAAATTTTACCCCTCCATCCTCAATCCCCACTTACTCTCCCAATACCTGGCCAATTGTAGATTTGTCTTCTCTCCCAGACAAAATATTTTTCCCCTCTCCATTTCACTTTCCCAGCTCCATCCCATTCTAATCCTCCCCCAACATCGGCTCCCTTCTAGTTCCAGCCCCACCCAGCATCTGCTCCTTTCTAGTCCCTGCATCAGTCCATTTCCAGTCCTATCCTAGCCTCACCATCAGCCCATTTCCAATCCTAGCCCACCATCAGCCCATTTCCAATCCTAGCCCCCCATCAGCCCATTTCCAATCCTAGCCCCCCCATCAGCCCATTTCCAATCCTAGCTCTCTCCCCTCACAGCTCATTTCCATTCCAAGCCCCCCTCCCCATCAGCCATTTGCAGTTCAAGCCCCCCTTCCACTCAGTCCATTTCCAGTCCTAGCAACCCCCCCCCAGCCCATTACCAGTCCTATCCTCCCCCTGCCACTTATTCTCCAGTTTTTAACTAACCCTTCCCTTTCTTTCTTTCACCCTCTCCACATCCAGCATCTCCCCCCTTCTCTCCTACCCTATCTGCCCCTTCTCTTGCACCATCAGTGCTTCCCCCTCATTTTCTCATCCTATCCCTCCACTGTGTCCAGCACTCCCACATTCCCTCTCCCTCACCTACGTCCAGCATCCCCTCATCTTCCCCCACTGTGTCCTGTGTTCTCTCTCTCCCCATCCCATGTCTAGCATCCCCTCTCTCACCCCACGTCCAGCATCTGCCCTCGAGTCTAGCCCTACCCTGTATCCATCCTCTGCCCTCTATCCCCTCGCTCGTATCCAGCATCTGTCCTTCATCCCTCCATGCATCCACCCCATGTCCAACATGCGCCTTCAACCCTCCATGTCTCTTACCCTATGTCCAGTATCTGCCCTCCATCTCTTACCCCCTGTACAGCATCTATCCCCCACTCCCCCACCCTGTATCCACCATCTGCTTTTCATCCCCTTATGCCCCTCACTCCATATCCTGCATCTCTTCCTTCACCTCTTTCCTTTCATTTCTGCCCTTTTCCACTCTTCTCTTCTCCCCCTCCTCTTGCTTTTTCCATCTCTCCCCTCCCCATCTTCCCTCATATCTCTCCCATTCCACCCCCTGTCTCTGGCCTTCCCACCCCCTGAACACACACACTCTCTGCTTTACTTCCCTCCTATGTGTCTCCCAATCTTCCTCCCCTTATGGCCCCCCAAAACCTCTTGCCACCTCGGTATCGCTAAAACAAAAACCCAAACCCCTCCCCAACATCCCTGAACCTCTTGCTTCCTTTGGGGAATCGTTAAAAAAAGGCAACGCGGCACCGTGAGCTTCGCACTGAAGCACTGGGCAGGACTCTACAGGCCCCGCCCCCTCCGAAACAGTTCCTACTGCTGACGAGAGGGGGCGCAGAGCCTTGCCCAGCTTCTGCGTCGCGCTTAGTGCCGCCTTGCTTTTTAGTTTTCTTTTTACCAATTCCCCAAAGGAAACAAGAGGTTTGAAGGAATGTTGGGGGGCTTTTCTGGCGATGCTGCGGTGGCAACAGGTTGGGGGGGGGCTATAAGGGGAGTTAAATGCTGCATGCAGAGAGAGGGGGAGGAAGAAAAAGGAGAGAATACTGTGCATGACAAGGATGAAGTTCCAGCTACTGCTTAGAGGAGCGGGGCAGCAACAGGTCTCCGATCCCGCGCGCAGAAGCAGAAGCCAGGGTTTTGGGGTTTTTTTTGTTTCCCTCCGCGGGCCGCACAACGTTCTCTCGCGGGCCGCATGCGGCCCGCGGGCCGCGTGTTTGAGACCCCTGTCCTAGATCCACAGTAACATGGTTTTCGACCACAACACAGAGTGGAAACTTTACTAACCACGTTAGTAAATACACTCACGCAAGGAATACACGGATCAACCAAGGCTACCTGTTAATCTTCCTCTATCTCCTTGATATCTCCAATGCCTCCGCACGATTGGATTATGGGGAGCTGTCCACAAATGGTTCATGCCCTACCTAACTGACAGATATCAGATAATAAGGATTGGGAACAATTCTTCAACACCATACAAGCAAATCCAGGTGTGCCACAGGGATTTACCCTCTCCACTATGCTCTTCAACTTATATATATCTGACCACTCTGCACAACCATAAGAAATCACAAACTAAACCTATGCATCTACGCCGACGACATTATGATTTATGGACCAATTGACACACACCAACCAGATATAACAGCACACCAAGAATGCTTCACTGAAGTAACTAAATGGCTAACAGAAAACAGCCTACAAATAAACTACAAGAAGACAGAAGGCACTATAGATAACAAGAGACACTGCATTCAACCCACCCTCAATGATAACACTGAACATCATAATCAAAACTAAAACCGAAGTAAAGTACTTAGGAGTCACCATCGACCAACACCTAACCTTCATATCAAACATAAAGACCACCCAAACAATCTATCTCAAAGTGAAGACACTCCAGCACCACTCCTCGAACCAGATGATTTCCGTACAGTTTTCCAAACTTTAATAATACCCCACCAGGACTACTGCAAAGCCATCTTACAAGGACTCCCACACTCCTACCTCTTCAGCCTTCCATTCAACAGCAAGAATTCTACTAGCAGCAATCAGAAAAGAACACATCACTCCAATACTAAAACAGCTTCACTGGCTCCCACTGCAAAGCCGCATAACATAAGACCATCATGCTAACACATAAAACAATTCATTCAGACCTCCCCCCCCCCCCCCACACGCCTGCAAACACTCATACGGCCCTCACAACCACACAGAGCCAGAAGGACCTCAACAATGAACACTCAGCATCCCCCACACCAAAGCAAAAGCAAATCAACAGTCATGCAAAAGAGCCTTCCAACTCTATGCACCCTTCATATGGAACAGACTACCAGACCAGCTCAGGAACATCATGGACCTCAAGACCTTCTGCAGAAAATTAGACACATTTATTTATGGAACACTTCCACTGCAATGAATAACCCTCCACCATTAAGACAATGCATACCAGCCTGTTACTAACTGCTGTATATAAGAAACCTGTATATAGTTAAGAGCAAGTCGCTCTCTGATTGCATGCTGTAAATAGTTGATACAAATGTTGAATGTAAGTTGTTACACTGTTCTATGTAAACCACCTTGACCTGGAGAAAGGCGGTATATAAATACAGCAAAATAAAACAATCTCCCCGTCACTGGGACCTCCTACTGAAGGAAATCACAGGTCTTCTCGAGGACAGGATGATAAAACCAGTACCCCAATATCTCAGGGTCAGGGGGGGTTCTACTCCCAGGTATTCCTTCATACCAAAAAACAGACGGCCCAAGGTCCATCCTGGACCTGCGCAACCTGAACAGGTTACTGGTAAGGGAAAAGTTCAAGATGGTCTCTTGGAATATTGCTGCCTTACCTCCAGCAGAGAGACTGGCTATGCTCCTTTGATCTGAAGGATGCCTATGCCCACATCCTCATCCACACCAACCACAGACAGTGCCCGCTTCATGGTGGGGAGCGGCCACTACCAGTACACAGGGTACTACCCTTTGGTCTGGCCTCCACCCCCACCAAGTGCCTGGCAGCAGTGGCTATCTTCCTCTGCTTTCAGGGGGTATTTGTCTTCCCCTACCTGGATGACTGGCTCATAAAGAGAGGCACAGCCCCTTTCAACCTCTCAGGAGAAGTGGAAGAGATCCTGCTTGGCCTCTTGTAAGACTTCCACCAGGAGAGCTTATGCCTTTGAATGGCACCGTTTCTTGGTCTGTTGCGTGGAGCAATGGGTAAACCCATTCTCCTGCCCGGTACAGCTGGTGCTGCAGTATCACCTTCATTTCTCGGAATCTGGGCTCAAATCAAACTCCGTCAGAGTGTACCTCAGTGTCCTGCTGGCGCATCACCACCTGGTGGAAAGCAAGCCCCTCTCGGTCCAGTCTCTGGTCACCCATTTTTGAGAGGACTTCTGCTGTCCAAACCCCCTGTCCGCCCTCCGGCGACCAAATGGGACCTCAACGTAGTATTGGCGTAGCTCACTTGCCCACCATTTAAGCCTCTGGTTACCTGCCACCTGAGATACCTCTCATGGAAGGTCATGTTCCTGGTGGCGCTCACCTCCACTTGCAGGGTCAGTGAGCTCCAAGCTCTAGTGGCAGAGGCACCATATACCAGGTTCTATAAGAACAGGGTTGTGCTATGCACACACTAAATTCCTTCTGAAGGTGGTATCTTCTTTCCACCTCAACCAGGAGGTGGTGCTGTCCACCTTCTTCCCAAAGTCTTACTTCAGCAGGGCGGAGACAGTCCTTCACACCTTGGACTGTAAGAGGGCCCTGTCTTTCTAAATTCAGCATACCCAGTGCCACTGGAAAGCTTCTCAGCTTTTTGTTTCCTATGGCCCTGTCGACTGGGGAAGGTGGTAACCAAACAGACACTGTCCACCTGGGTAGCAGACTGCATTGACTTCACCTATGAGCAGGCTGGGCTCATGCTGGATGTCCGGATCATGGCACACTGTGTCAGGGCCAAGGTGGCCTCTGACAAACCTGCGCTCTGTCCCTATGTTGGACATCTGCCAGGCCGCCACTTGGTCTTCAGTTCACACCTTTGCAGCCCACTACTGCCTGGAAAGGGAGTCCCAACGGGACAGCGCCTTCGCCAGGCTGTGCTTTGTAATCTTTTCAGGGTCTAGGCAACTCCTACCCTCCGACCCTTTTGTGTTCAGGCTACTGGAACGTTGGTTTACATCAGACACGGGTCCTACTGCATTCTGTATCTGCGGACTCAATTGCTGCTGCTCATGGCTCCCTTTGAGGGTGACCGTGGTTTTTCCTTATGGGCTTTAGGGTAGCCTGTAGCTAGGGAGTCCCATATGTGAGGACTGACTTCTTCCTTGTTCCTGGAGAAAGCGTAGTTACTTACCTGTGACAGGTGTTCTCAGGGGACAGCAGGAATCAGTCCTCACAACTCTCCCTCCTCCCCTTGAAGCTGGTTCTTTACCATCTTTATTTTTTTTGCCATTTTTTAGCTACATTAACTGACTGAGCAAGATATATGGTACCTTCTGGCGGGAAGGGCACCACACGTGTGGTGGCATCTTCCAAAGGCTTTGTTTGAAAGCTGGGAGGATGGTTCCATGAGGGCTCTGTCGGCGCCAACGTCACCCATATGTGAGGATTGATTCCTGCTGTCCCCGACGAAACCTGTTACAGGTGAGTAACTACACTTTATCTGCCGTCATTTACTATGTTACTCACTCTAGCCCACAATAAAGGGGGAAGAGACTCTTAAGCAAAAGAACACCATATGAAAAACAATATAAATAATAGTTGGACAACAATCTGCACTAAACAATATTCACGAATTAAAAAGAGGCATCAATAGAGGCTTCCAAGCATCTGCCATTTACAAAAGCCAACAGTTAGAAAACATACGTAACAGAACAAAATTTTACCATGCATTTGCAGGGATATTTCAAAAAGAAAAGTGCTCCCAACTGTTGGACCCTGGCCGAAGAAGTAAAAACTCCCTCAGACACCTTTGTGCTTCCTTAGCAAGGTCTGGAAAAATACTTACTAATAAAATTGTTTTTCAGGAAGAGGAACTTATTTTGAGGTTTTACAACCATTCCCTAACTGAAAGTAAAGCAAAAGTCACAACCAAGGTAGATGGCACTACAGTTTATTTTTGTGACGTTTCCAATAGGGCAGTAACATTAAGTACCTCTACTTGCTGTGTCCCACCAATTTCTGAAGATGCAGCCTTTTTCCTTATAGGGAGATAAAACATTTTTACTATTGGAAGGTATGACCCAACTGGAACTGCAAGAATATCAGTTACGTACTCACAAAACATATCCCTTGAAGACACTGAGGCCACTCTAGGAAAATTTGAGTCGTAGATTTGTGGCCTGAGATAGTCTCCAACTGTTCCAGCTTCATAGTTAACAAGGATATAGTCTTAACAAAAGCCTCACTTTGTCCTTCCAAAACCTTAGCTTAAATCTCAGAAGCCAACGTATGAGCTGCCATCACCTGAGCTGTAGCTTCCTCAATCACCTTAGAGTTTAAATAAACTGTCCCAGCAAGTAACGAAACTTGTGGCATCAAGGCCTCTTCCAAAGAAACAACTGCAGACCAAATTGACTCCAAGGTAAAGGCTGCAGGACATACCAGGGAGAAGGCAAAGTTCTGGAAAGACCAGGATCTCCTGCCATCACAGCCGACACTTCCCCACCACTAACACCAGTAGTCATACTCACTACTGGAACATCACTGGAAGGTGCCAAAGTATCAGCATGTTGTGCTTGTTCCAGGGTTGGCAATATGCCAACCTCCCTGACCCCAAAGACTGGCTCCTGATTCAGAGGACTTCCACTCACATCAGGAGGAGCTCTACGACAGACTTACAGGGTTCTGATGGAAACACGCTATTTTGAGCACACATTACAAATCAGGGGAGAGAGATGGAATGCTCAAAGCAGTCTCCAAGGACTCCTGTCCTGAAGAAACTGCAGCTGAACTTACTTCCCCTGAGGCCGTTGATTGTTGAGGTAGACGCTGAAAATAACTATCCAAAGGTCCAGAGACCACTGAAGGCAAAGATGAAGAGGTAACTGGTGTTTGTGAGGGATGCAATACCCCTCTCACCTGCTTTTTCCCCATGAAGAAAGCAATCTACCACACCAATCCAACCAACCCGCCTTATTTCAGTCAAAGCGATTTACATTGTAACTTAAACTTGGTAATGTACATTAAACAGGGATATTGATAACTTGGATTCTTTTGAGGCAATGGAGGGTTAAGTGACTTGCCTAAGGCCAAAAGGAGTGCTAGTGAGAATCAAGCCTTAATAGTAGAACCTTTTTTAAATAAACCCTATCTTTTGTGGGAGTAGTTTAAAAGCCATTTCCATATCGTCCTGCTAGACCAGTCCAGACAAGTGGATTGTGTTCCCCTACCAGAAGATGTGGAGACAGAGGAAGCTTCCAGAGGCTTCTTATGACATCATCGTTCCATTAACAGCCTCTGCCTCTAGAGGCATAAACTAGTAATTCTCTGTCTCTAACAGATGGATGGTGCAAGTTTTTTCCAGCTCTGAGAGAGTCTGGAAAAACAAAGAATATTGAAGGGAAGATTTTTTATTCTTTTTTTTTTTTTTTCTGCTCGTGAACAACCACCCTTGCTGTGACTAGTTTCTCACTTGAGAGATGTTTTCGAATTCCAAAAGGAGGAGGGGATTGGTTCAGCTCCTTGCCCTTATCCTGTTAAGGGCCTTTTGAGCAACCAGAAGATTGGAAAAAGGAAGGATTCTAAAGTGTCACACGGCTTCACTGTTGCCGCCTCCTCCTCCTCCCTGCTTTCCCCCGCAGATTTGAAGAAGGCCCTTCAGAGGTATGTGGCTGCAGGTCTGGCAATGGGTGCACAGCATTGAGCCCAGCTTGTTGTTTTTTTTTCTGCCTTGGGGTTACCCAGGAGTGAGTACCAAAACTAAGCCTCTCAGGCTTGTTTGTGGGGGCTCCCAACCTCGTTCACTGATGGTGTGAGTCAGGTTGGGCCGCTCAGGATGTCCACTGGATCGGAGCTTGTGTTTCCCGCCTTTTTCCAACTGTCTGCATGCATTGTTTGCACTAAACATTGAAAACATGACGACAGAAAAAGATCACATGGCCTATCTAGTCTGTCCATCCATATCAACCACATTTCCTTTTTTTCCTTTAGAGATCCTCTGTGTTTGTCCCATGGTTCTTTGAATTCAGATACTGTCCTCATCTCTACCACCTACACTGGAAGCCTATTCCATGGATCCACCACTCTTTCTGTAAAGAAATATTTCCGCATATCACTCCTGAATCTATCTCCTTTCACCCTCATCCCATGTCCCCTCGTAGCAGAGCTTGCTTTCAATTGAAAGAGGCTCTCCTCCTGTGCATTTATGCCATGGAGGTATTTAAATGTCTCAATCATATCACCTCTATCTCGCCTTTCTTCTAAGGTGTACATATTAAGATCCTTAAGTCTGTCCTCATATGCTTTATAATGAAGACCACTAACCATTTTAGTAGCTAGCCTCTGTACTGACTCCAGCCTGTTTATATCCTTTTGAAGGTGCAGTCTCCAGAATTGCACACAATACTCCAAATGAGGTCGCACCAAAGACTTATAGAGAGGCACTATCACCTCCTTTCTTCTGCTGGCCATGCCTCTCCCTATGCACCCAAGCATCCTTCTAGCTTTTGCCGTCGCCTTTTCTACCTGTTTAGCTTCTTTAAGATCATCAGACACAATCACGCCTAGGTCCCGCTCTTCATCCCCTATACTATATTGTTCCCTTGGACTGCTGCAGCCCAAATGCATGACCTTGCATTTTTTAACATTAAATCTCAGCTGCCAAATTCTAGACCATTCTTCAAGCTTAGCTAGATCCCTCCTCATGTTATCTACACCTTCCTGGCTGTCTACTCTATTGCAGATTTTGGTATCATCTGCAAAGAGGCAAACCTTACCAGACAACCCTTCCGCTCCATCACTAACAAAGATGTTAAAAAGAATCGGACCAAGGACAGATCCCTGGGGCACACCACTGGTAACCACCTCAGAGTGAGCTCCATTTACCTGTACCCTTTGTCACCTCCCATTCAATCAATTTGTAACCCAAGCAGTATCTTTAGGGTCCATCCCTAGGATGCTCAGTTTGTTTATAAGTCGCCTGTGAGGAACGGTGTCAAAGGCTTTACTGAAATCTAAATACACCACATCTAGGGCTCTCTCTCGGTCCAACTCCCTAGTCACCCAGTCAAATGAATCAGATTTGTCTGACAAGACCTGCCTCTGGTGAATCCATGCTGCCTCGGATCCTGTAATCTGCTGGACTCCACAAACCTCACTATTTTCTCTTTCAGCAGCGCTTCCAATAATTTACTCCCCACCGAGGTTAAACTAACCGGCCTGTAGTTTTCAACCACATCATTACTTCCACTTTTGTGTAAAGGGACCACATGTGCCTCTCTCCAGTCCTTTGGTACCACTCCCAACTCCAACGAGGAATTGAAAAGGTCAGTCAGTACAGCTGCTAGAACGTTCCCAAGTTCCCTCAGTATTCTAAGGTGTATCCCATCCGGTCCCATCGCTTTGTCTACTTTAAATTTAGCTAGTTTCTCACGAACAGTCTTCTGAAAATTGTTCAAGATGCTCCTCGCTTATGTTCATGTTTGTGGGTGTTTTCTGAGGTCCTGCTCCTGGTTCTTCATCTGAACACAGAACAGAAATATTTGTTAAGCAATTCTGCTTTATCCTCATCAGCTTCTACATATTCCTCCCCTTCACCCTTGAGTCTGACAATACCACTTTTGCCCTTCCTCTTCTCACAAACATATCTGAAAAATGTCTTATCCCCCCATTTAACTGCATTGGCTATTTCCAACTCTTTTTGAATCTTTGCTTTCCTGACTACTTTGCTAGCTTCTCTAAGTTTTTCTAAATATAGATGCCTGTCTTCCTCTCTCTGTGACCTCTTGTATTCTGTATTATTTTTTACATGTAGTGCCGCCACTCCCCGTCTTCCTACCCTGTCCTTTCTGAATAAAGTATAGCCTGGTATAGTTACTTCCCAGTCATGGTTTTCTGTCACCATGTTTCTGTAAGTGCCACTAAATTCAAGTCAGCCTCTCCCATTAAAGCTTCAACATCTGGGATCTTATTTCCCATGCTATGGGCATTTATACACACTGCTTTCCATATGTTGTTCGTTTTGCCCATTTCCATAAAGGTATTTAATGTTTCATTTATCTGGGGGCTTTCTTCACCCATCCCCAACAAATCTAGTTTAAAGCCCTCTTCAGTAGATTAGCCAGTCTTCTACTGAAGACGTGTCAACCTTTCTTGGACAGATGGATGCCATCTCTGCTCTGCAACCCTTGGAACAGCATCCTATGGTCCAGGAAACCAAAACGCTTTCTGACACCATCCATGCAACCATGCATTCATCTCCAGGATGCAAGCTTCTCTGCCATGGACTTTACCCTCAACAGGGAGGATTGAAGAGAACGCCACCTGTGCACCTATCTGCTTCACCCTCTGTCCCAGAGCCATGAAGTCACTTTTAATACGCTCAGAGGGATACCTGGCAGTATCATTTGTGCCCAGGCACACAAGGGGAGCAGAGGCTCCTGCAGGAGATAGTCACAAGAGGCAGGAGACGTTGGATGAACAAATTCTTCTTTATTGTATAGAGACCCCAACGCGTTTCGGCAACGCCTTCTTCAGGGGGAAAGGATGCAAATCTATTTCCATATACACAACAATAAAAATAAATAAACAAATATTAAATAACAATATTAAAAATATAAATTAAAATAACACACCTGGCATGTAGTATGCTGGAGATACAAACATTCTTGTGCCACAAATGTAAGGCATATCTTTGAACATGCAAACTTGTAAATAAACATGTGATAAGACAATAAATAAAAAATGGATTGGACCTCACATTAAAAACAAAACAACCAAACGCAGGGCTGAACAACCAACAAGTAAAAATGTTGCCAAAGTCTTGGCAAACTGGATGAAGAGATAGAGAAATTTACATTGAAAAAGATTAATATAAATAATATGATTCAGGCTAACATCAAGATCAACACAAAAATAAGTATTATAAAAATATATATAAATTATATACGTGTATCTGCATGACTATGTAGATAAAAATTAAAAACAAAACACCATGCATAGTAGATACCATAAAACATTATTGATAAAACTAACAATAATAACATTAAAATAACAATAATAAAATACATAAATATATGATAATATTTTGATAGAAACAACAAAGAGAGCTAATAAATTAGAAAATAAATTACATCTTAAAATATTGTCACTGGCTAAAAAAGCTTCTAAGGTTAAATGTCCAAATACTGTATAAAAAGCTTGTTTTATGTGAAACATGCAAAATTGATGACTGGAGACTTCTCACAAGTAAAGATACTCCGTAGGGAATGAGACGAGTAAAAATGCTATCCATTTTTGCCAAGAAAAAACAAATTAAAGGAACATCTTTTGAGGGGCCTCAAGGCAGTTTTGAAACTATCAAGGCACATACGAATAGAGCTGAAGTACCAAGAATGTTTAAAACGGCAAATAGCCATGCCACATAGGGATACGGATTACAGGACCAAAACGCTAATCAAAAAAACTTATTAGTGAAGACACAGATGGCTAGCTACTTAGCTTAAACGTGGCAGTGTAAAAACTGAAGACCGCGGACTCCAAAGCACCATAGAGCTAATGCTGAACACGATGATCGCTGATCGGGTGATTGTATTATATTACGTGGAGCAAAGTGAAACCACATGTTCAAACTTAAAGAGACCAACGGGGATTATGGAAATTACCTTAGTGTCCAAATAAACACACATTTTAAAAGAATTTCACTTACCCAAAGGTAATATCAACTATATATGTATGAAAGAGCAGGAAATTTTAAAAAACTGGAAATTTTAAAAACCAATAAAATAGTCGGCACTGCAATGACAAAAACAGTTAGAAGTAAATAAGACCACGGTAAAACTAAAAAACAGTCTGGATCAATCAAAGTCAATATAAATATATATACACGTGTAATGTATACAAAATACTCGAGAGGGGTTACATTTGAAACCAGAAATCAAACCTGTAACAGGAGTTCTGTACACGAGATTGATCACAGAAAAAGCTGCGTGCAACTGAAGGGGAGGACAAGTGAAGACCGATACTTTTAAAACGCCGATTTACGCGCCAAAAAAAGGGGGGCGGATCGACGCGATGGGAGGAGCTTCGAGACAAAAAATGTGACACATGAACATGGCATTTCTAAAGAAGGGGGGAGGAGAATGATATATAACTAGCTTATATGAAAAACTATCAATTTGGTTCAATATAAAAACTAAAGATAAAATGATAAAACCTTTGGATATAATAGAAACATATTATAGGTCACTCTTATGTATGCGTGGAAATGAGTTTATCGATCAGGTTTACTCCAAAAAAACTGCAAAATCCACTTCCTGATTCAAGCCATGTGGTTCTAATGTATTGAGCTCATAAATAAAACGTTGCTCAAATTTCAACAATATTTGATCAATGTTACCTCCTCTCCAGTGTGGAATGATAGTTCTCCAGGACCAAGCAGGAAGTCAGTCCTCACTTATGGGTGACGTCGGCGCCGATGGAGCCCTCGCGGAGCAATTTTCCCCAGCTTTCAAAGAAAGCCTTTGGGAATTGCAGCGCGCATGCGCGGTCGTCTTCCCGCCCAAGGGTGCCATCTTAGCCAGTCTTCTTTTTTCCGCGGAGCCCTACAGACGTCCCCGTCTTGTCCCCGCGAAAAAGTCGATTTTCTTCATTATTTTATTCTTTTTCCTTCGGTTCGATGCCGATCTTTTTCCCGCCCGGACTCGCGACGCCGGTCACGAGTCCTCTTACTTTTTTTCGGTTTTTTCTGACTTTGTCAGCTTTCGTTTTCGATTTTTCCCTGGCAGCCCGGTCCTTTGACCTCGCAGGGGCCCTTTTTCCCCCGATGGCTGCCAGTGGCTTTAAGCGGTGTGGTCAGTGTGACCGAAATATGTCACTAACTGACACACACGACTTTTGCCTCCGCTGCCTGGGCCCGGATCATGAGGAACTGATCTGTGGGGTCACACCAAGGTCCATCAAGCCCAGTATCCTGTTTCCAACAGTGGCCAATCTAGGTCATACGTACCTAGCAGTCTCCCCAAAAGACACAAGTTTCTCAATGCTTGTATTGGGTCAAGCAGTGATATCCTGGGTCCATTTTAATAATGGTTTATGGACCTTTCCCTCCAGGAACTTGTCCAAATCTTTTTTTAAACCCAACTACACTAGCAGCTTTTACTACATCCTCCGGTAACAAATTCCAGAGTTTGATTACACGTTGAGTGAAAAATATTTTCTTTTATTAGTCTTAAATAGGTTACCCTGTAGCTTCATTGAATGTCCCCGAGTCTCTTTATATTCTGACAATGTAAACAATCGATCTACGTTTACCCGTTCTACTCCATTCATTAATTTATAGACCTCTATTATATCTCCCCTCAGCCGTCTCCTTTCCAGGTTGTAAAGCCCCAACCTTCTTAGCCTCTCTTCATAGGAGTATCCTTCCATCCCCTTTACCATTTTGGTGGCTCTTCTCTGCACCTTTTCTAATAACGCTATATCCTTTTTAAGATATGGCGACCAGAATTGCACACAGTATTCAAGGTGTGCTCATACCATGGAATGATACAGAGGCATTATAGTATCCTTTGTTTTATTTTCCATTCCTTTCCTTATGATAGCTAACATTTTATTTGCCCTTTTTGCTGTTGCTGCTGCACACTGGGCGGAGGGTTTCAACATGTTATTCACGATGACGCCTAAATCTTTTTCCTGGGTAGTGGTTCCCAATGTGGAACCTTGCATCGTGTAACATAGTTTGGGTTGTTCTTTCCTAGGTGCATAACTTTGCACTTGTCCACATTAAATTTCATCTGCCATTTGGATGCCCAGTCTTCCAATTTTTCAAGATCCTCTTGCAATTTCCCACAATCCTCATGGGTTTTAACAACTTTAAATAGTTTTGCATCATCTGCAAATTTGATAACCTCACTTGTTCCCTTTTCCAGGTCATTTATGAATGTCAAAAAGCAGCGGACTTGGCACAGATCCCTGGGGTACTCCACTATTCACCTTTTTCCATTGGGGAAAATTGGCCATTAAGCCCTACCCTCTGCTTTCTATCTTTTAACCAGTTCCTGATCCACAGTAGTGCACTGCCTCCTATCCCATGACTTTTTAGTCTTGCCAAAAGTCTCTGATAAGGGACCTTGTCAAAGGCTTTCTGAAAGTCCAGATACACTATATCAACCGACTCACCTTTGTCTACCTGTTTATTCACACCTTCAAAAATCATAACAAAATAGTAAGACAAGATCTTCCTTGTCTAAAGCCATGTTGGCTGTCTCCCATTAAGCCATGATTATCTACATGATAAGTAATTTTGTTCTTTATAATAGTTTCTACCATTTTTCCAGGTACTGACGTCAGGCTCACCAGTCTGTAGTTTCCCGGATCACCCCTGGAACCCTTTTTAAAAATTGGCGTTACGTTGGCCATCCTCCAATCATCAGGTATTACAGATGATTTTAATGATAGTTCACAGATTACTAATAGCAGGTCTGCAATCTCATATTTCAGTTCTTTCAACACCCTTGGATGTATACCATCCGGTCCAGGTGATTTGCTACTCTTCAGTTTATCAATTAGTTGTAATACATCTTCCCGGGTGTATCGATTATTTCTTTCAATTCCTCTGCGGTATCACCTTTAAATAGCACTTCTATCATGGGTAACATCCCTACATCTTCCTCAGTAAAGACTGAAGCAAAGAATTCATTCATTCTCTTCGCTATAGCCTTGTCCCCCTCTTACTGCTCCTTTTACCCCTCTATCATCTAATGGTCCAACTGACTCTGACAGGTTTTTTGCTAGAAATGTACTTGAAAAAGTCTTCATTATGCGTTTTTGCTTCCACAGCAAGTTTCTTCTCAAATTCTCTTTGCCTGCCTTATCAATGCCTTGAATTTAACTCGCCAGTGCTTGTGCTGTTTCCAGTTTTCGTTATGTCTCTTTTTTTCCATTTCCTAAAAGATGCTTTTTTGGCAACAATAACATCTCTGACCTCACCTTTAAACCATGCTGGCAGTTTTTTGGACGTCCTTCCACGTTTCTTAAAGCATGGAATACAGCTGGTCTGGGCTTCTAAGATAGTATTTTTAAACACCCATGCATGATGTAAGTCTTTAACCTTTGCAACTGCTCCTTTTAGTTTTTTCTTAACTATTTTCCTCATTTTATCATAGTCTCCCTTTTGAAAGTTAAGGGAGAGTACTGTGGATTTCCTTACCATCCCTCCTCCATTAATTAAATCAAACACGATCATGCTGTGATCACTATTGCCAAGTGGCCCCAATACCCTTATCTCTTGCACCAGATCTGGTGTTCCACTAAGGAATAAGTTCAAAATGGCTTCCCCTCTGGTCAGTTCATGAACCAGCTGCTCCAAGAAGCAGTCATTTATTTCATCTAGAAACTTTATCTCCCTAGCATGTCGTGCCGAGACCCTGACCCAGTCAATACCGGGGTAATTGAAATACCTCATTATTACCGTTCTATAATTTTTGTTAGCTTCCCTGATTTCTTTGAGCATTTCATCATCCATTTGTTCATTCTGGCCAGGGGGTCGAAAGTATAACTCCACTGCCATCGCCTTCCCCTTTTTACATGGAATTTCAATCCATAGAGATTCTACAGAAAATTGTTTCCTGCAAAACTTTAATCCTTTGTGACTCAATGCCCTCTCTGACATAGAGCGCAACCCCTCCAATAATGTGATCAGCTTTATCATTACAATATAGTTTGTACCCAGGTATCAGTGTCCCACTGGTTGTCCTCCTTCCACCATATCTCTCAGATACCAATCATCTAACTTCTCATTTAGTGCTATATATTCTAATGCTCCCATCTTATTTTTTAGACTTCTAGCATTTGCATACAAGCATTTTAGAGACTGTATTTTATTCATATTAAAATCTGGTTATCGGTAAGCAGGGGCAATTTGGAATCTTTAAGCTCTGTCTGCTCTGTACTCAATGGCATTTGGGCTACCTCTGTCTTTATTGGAACCTCTCTGCTGATGTGCCCTAACTTCATTTTTTTGGTAGTATCTTTCAAGGATACATTGTTCTGAACCATGCGCTCTTGGGCGACTGTCGGCTTTCCCCTATTATCTAGTTTAAAAGCTGCTCTATCTCCTTTTTAAAAGTTAATGCCAGCAGCCTGGTTCCATCCCAGTTAAGGTGAAGCCCGTCCCTTCGGAAGAGCCCCTCCTTTCTCCAGAATGTTCCCCAGTTCCTAACAAATCCAAAACCCCTCATCCTTGCATCATTGTCTCATCCATGCATTGAGACTCCGGAGCTCTGCCTGCCTTTTGGGTCCTGCGCGTGGAATAGGAAGCATTTCGGAGAATGCTACCCTGGCAGTTCTGGATTTCAACTTCCTACCTAAAAGCCTAAATTTAGCCTCCAGAACCTCCCTACCACATTTTCCTATGCCATTGGTACCGACATGTACCAAGACAGCAGACTCCTCCCCAGCACTATCTATCTAAGACCTTGTCTATGTGTTGCGTGAGGTCCACTACTTTCGCACAAGGCAAGCATGTTACCAGGCGATCCTCACGTCCACCAGCCACCCAGCTATCTACATGCCTAATGATCGAATCACCAGCTATAACTGCTGTCCTGACTCTTCTCTCATGGGCACATGGCCCTGGAGAAACTTCCTCGGTGCGAGAGGGTTTTACATCACCTGGAGGACAGGTCCTAGTTAAAGAATCACTTCCTGCCACACCAGGGTGATGCTCTCCTGTCATGTCACCTCTCTCCTCCATGGCAACAGGGATGCTGCCAGACTGGAGGTGGGACTTCAAGGCTATATCCCTATAGGTCTCGTCTATGTACCTTTCTGTCTTCTTTATGTCTTCCAATTCTGCTACTCTTGCCTCCAGAGATCGGATTCGTTCCCTGAGAGCAAATAGCTCCTTGCACCTTTGCACACATAAGACCCCTCACCAACTGAGAGAAAATGATACATGTGACACTCAGTGCAATAGACTGGAAAGCCCCCATCTCGCTGCTGGACTGCTGTCTGCATCTTCGCTTTAAGGTTTTGTTTAGATATTTAAGTTCTTTACTTACAAAGGGTTGCTAGGGATACTTACACAAATAAAACTATACCTAATAATGTTTAATGTACTTTGTTCACCAGAGGTTTAACTAATCTCAGGTCCTTAATGTATGCTGATGAGAATAAACAGCTGCACCTGAGAGTGAATATGGCACCTCCTTTCCTTTAAGCACCTATAAAGCTACGATTATCCCAGGGGTGGGTGGGTGTTGGGGAGGTAGGGAGGGAAAGAAGACTTATTAAAAGCTGGCTGTTACACAGTACCCTGTCCTGTGCTTCTAAGGTAATCTGTGGCCAATCTCCAAGGGGAGTCCCAAAACCCTTGCTTTGATAAAGGGAGTCTTGGGTTCTATATTTAACCAGAAAGCTCTCTGCTGTTCTACTGGTAGGACGTGCTTTGCCACATAGAGCGACATTCAGGCTGGATAGTCCTGGTGGCACCAAATTTGACACAGAGGCCGTGGTCTGGGGACCTGATGCAATTTCTGCAGGAGCCTCCTTTATGACTTCCCACAGTTGGGGCTGGTCCTTCTCGAATTCCCGGTTCCCTTCACGCTTATGGCTTGGCTCTTGAGAGGCATCACTTAGCGTGCAAGGGCTATTGTCTTGCAGTGGTTGCTACCTTCCTCAAGGCGAGAAGAGGATCTAGCAGCCTGGCATATGTGCACATCTGGTATCTTTTTAAGCATTGGTGCTGTGAGCGGCAGGTTAGACCCGATACTGTGGACTTGCCATCCTTTTTTTCTTTTCTCCAGGAATAAACAGGACGTCAATCTTCACATATGGGTGACGTCAATGCCGATGAAGCCCTCACAGAAGCATCTCCCCAGCTTTCAAAGAAAGCCTTTGGGAGATGCCACCACCCATGCGTGGTCCCCTTCCCGTTCAAGGGTGCCATCTTACTCAGTCTCCCTTTTTCCACGGAGCCCTACAGACACTCGTCTTTCTATCCCGGAAAAAGTTAATTTCCTCGTGCACTCCTGTGTACCATCTGGTTAGCACCAGTCCCTTCCCCGATTCCGAAGCCCATCGCCTCTGCTTCGGGAATTGGAACCTGTTAAGTGTTTTTTTTTTTTTTTCATTCAGCGCGGTTTCACCCCTTTTCGAACAGCTGGCCACGTGTAAGGTCTTCGACCTTGCTGGGGCCCTTTTTGCCCCAATGGCCACTGGGTTTAAAAAGTTTGATCGGTGCTCCAAGAACATGTCCCTTACCGACACACATGACTGTTGCCTCAGGTGTCTAGGTACTGACCATGACCCAGAGGCGTGTTCCCTGTGCAAAAAGATGTCTGCTAAGGCCATCCAGAGTCACCGGCAGAAGCGGGTTAACATCTTCCATAGATCAGACTCAGCCCCGGTAGCCATGTGCTCTAAGGTTCTGTACGAATCCTTGGAGTCGCGTAAAGCCCCTATGGTGCCCAAGCAGGCACAGGGACACTCCGATAAGGGTTCCCTGGAGTGAGAGCATAAGAAAAAAAAATAAATCTTCAAGGACCTCTTCCTGGGAAAGGAGACACACACACAGCAAGTCCCTTGTGAAGTCCCACCAGCTTCCAGAGGGTTTCCGAGGAGTGTGAGTGGGAGCGGCCGGAAAAGTTCCCAGGACAGACACCAAGGTCGCTGACGACTGATCTCGGTCCCCTGAGTCCCGTCGAGGACTCCTTCTCTCCGACACCCAAACCGGTCACCATGGCCTCGAAGTCTGTAACCCCTGAGTGGGAAGTCAGGATGATGACAATGGAATACAGCGTTTCTGCATTCCTTGCCTCACAGCAAGCGTTGATGCCCGGTCCCATCAGTGCACATGCTAAAACCACAGGGACCTTGATGTCGAGGACTCCCTTGGCCACTGAAGAGATCCTCGAGAGCCCCATGCCTCCAGCGATCCTCTTTGAGGTTCTTCATCCTGCTCCTGGGCCTTGTGAGCGAGATTCTTCCCGGCAAGCACCTCGGGCTCCAGCCAAGCCCCAGCTGCAGTTCATCGAAGGCTGAATCCCACAATACCCTTAGCTGTCGGGCCTTGAGTGCTCGACTACTCAGACTGGGAGTCCAAAGATGAGGCTTTCCCGGAGATACGAGCACACCATGACTTCCCCTCGGATCCATCCCCACCAGCATCAAGGCACCGGTCCCTGCCCGAGGACATCTCATTTCTCGAGTTTGTCCAGGACATGGCGAAGGCACTGTCCATCACCATGGAGTCAGAGGACCCCCGTATGAATGAACTCGAAATCCTACAATACAAGGCCCCATCCAAGGAGGTCCTCATGGTCTCCGTCCCCTCCATCCTCGGGTGTCTCCTTCTCCGAATGTGGGAAACACCGGCATCTGTGCCGATTGTGAACCAACACCTGGATACTATGTACTGGGTCCAGCAAAGACCCAGCTTCAGGAAGGCGCAACTTCCTCACACCACCATGGTGGTCGAGTTGGCCGTGCGTCGACAGAAAAGCCTGAAGACTCACTCTTCAGTGCCCCAGGCAAGGAATCCTGCGCCCTTGTTGCCCTTGGGCATAAATGTTACCAGGGCTCAATGCTAGCATACCATATACAAGCATATCAGCTATATATTGGCATGTACCTCCGAAACCTAACCAGTGAACTCGGGGTTTCTTGGTGGGTCTCAGTGGGGACCACCTCCAGCGCTTCCAGACCCTCATGAAGTCTGTCGGAGTGCTCAAAGTATTTGTCTTTGAGTGGCCTACGATGGCTTCATGTCTTAATGCAAGGGTGGCCGCCGCAGGCATTGGTACTCATTGGCTCCAGGCATCGGACCTTGAGCAATGGGTCCAGGGAAAACTCCTCGATGACCTTTGCCTCAGTGAAAATCTCTTTGGCAAGCCAACGGAAGACAAGGCAGCAGAGATTGAGACAGAGTATGTTACCAGGACTCGACTCTCGAGGAAGACATCCACTCTTCCCAAGAAGAAATCATCGAGGAAAAGGCCTCTCTTCCACCAGAAAGGCTAGTCTTACTGAGGTTATCCCCCATATCAGGCCCTCCAGACCCCTTAATAGGGTCATCAAGGCAAGGGAGCAAGGCAGGGCTCAAGCAAGCCTAAGGGGCCCAAGCTCCAGACACCAGCTCCAGCCCAGACTGGGTCGGGGGTTTTGTCTCCCAGAGCATAGCTTCTCCTGCCATGGTGGACCAGCTACCAACAGGGGGGCACCTGATTCATTTTGCCTACAAGTGGGCTGCCATCACCACCGACTCCTGGGCACTTCAGGTGGTCAGGGAAAGTTACCTCCTTCATCTGGACCAGACACCTCCCCTTTTCTTTCAAGGCTCTGACTCCACTGCACCAGTCCCTGCTACTGCAGGAACTTGCAGGCCTTCTCAGGAACAGGGCTGTGGAGCCCGTACCACACCACCTAAAAAGAAAGGGGTTCTACTCCAGATACTTTCTGATCCCAAAAAGAACAGGAGGCCTAGGGCCCATACTGGACTTGAGAAACCTAAACAAATTCCTGGTGTGGAAGAAGTTCAAAATGCCCTCTTGGAATATTGCTGCCTTACTTTCCAGCAGGGAGATTGGCTATGTTCCTTGGACCTAAAGGATGCTTATACCCACATCCTTATTCATCCCAGTCAGAGGCAGTACCTAAGGTTCATGGTCGGGGGCAACCACTACCAGTACAGGGTACTACCATTCTTTCTTGCCTCCACACCAAGAGTATTCACCAAATGCCTGGCAGTTGTGGCCGCCTACCTCCGTCCTCCAAGGGGCCTTTGTCTTCCCATATCTGGATGACTGGCTAGTAAAGGGAGACACTACCTCAGAGGTGCAAACAGGCTATGGTCTGCACCATCAAGGTCCTACAACATCTGGGGGTTCGTGATAAAACCACCCCAAATCCCACCTCACTCCAACACAGGGCCTGGAGTTCATAGGGGTTTGCCTGGACACCCTCCAAGCCAGGACCTTCCTCCCCCTGGACAGGGCAGATCACTCATGGCCCTGGCGACCAAAGTGCAATGCCATCGCACCGTGTCGGCACAGTCCATTCAGACTATGGGTAACTCCAAGCAGCTATGGGTAACCACAGCGGCTATTCAGACTATGGGTAACCCCAAGTCTGAAGCTCTTTGCCAGCCCCGCTTCTGCTCAGCTGCCCCGCTTCTGCTGCTGTCCCCAACTGCACCCTTCCCGGATAGCGGCGGACGCCTTCCTCATCTCATGGTCGGAGAGCCTGTTATATGCCTTCCCTCCCATGCCACTAATCGCTTCCACTAAGATGGAAGAAGTTCTTCTGGCCTCTTGTAAGAACTCCACGAGACGAATCTACACCTTAAAGGCTATTGGATCTACTTCCCATAATAAATTGCTTCAATGCCGTATCAGAGTGGCTCCTCTCACAGAACCTCCGCATCCAACATAAGAAAACTGAAGTTCTCTTTGTTACAAGAGACCCTAACTTCATTCCACCAGCACAAATAAGCGTCAAAGGAGCTGATCTATCCACCAAGGAAGCAATAAGATACCTTGGAGTCACACTGGACCACCGTCTCAATATGAAATCACACGTTAACAATATAACAAAGGCTGTATACTTCAAGATACGCACACTCAGGCATCTACGCTCATTACTGGACCCAGACGATTTTAGAACCATCTTCCAAGCACTCATCCTACCACATTTCGATTTTCGCAAATTCAATTCTACAAGGTCTCCCACAATCCACCCTAAGTTCTCTTCAACTTGCCATGAACACTGCTGCAAGGGTTCTACAAGGAGCATCCAGGAGTAGTCACGTGACACCAATTCTCAAACATCTTCACTGGCTCCCGATACAAGGCAGAATCATATTCAAAACCCTAATTCTCACATACAAGGCCATACATGGTTTATCTGCAAACTCTCTAACTGATCTCACACAAGTTTTACCTCCAACTAGAACCAGAAGAAAAATAGCGACAAACAACCCTAATGATGCGAAGGCCATAACAACCTGTAGCCAAGCAACAGCGAACAGAGCCTTCATGTTTTGCGCACCAAAACATTGGAATTCCCTACCACCCGAAATTCGTGCCATAACCGGCATAGTCCAATTCAGAAAGGCCCTCAAACATAACTTATTCATCAAATACTACCCCACATAATATTCACCACAAACTTAAAAGAATCCCCTCCTTTTCAAAACATTATTGATAATATTACATAAAAACTTCTCTCATGTGAACGAATTAGCAGATCAATAATCTATGTATATAGTTCAATGTATATAGTTTACCCCATATTATCCATGTTTATCTTATCCAAATTTATTTTCCTGTTTTATGTAATACCGAACAGCCTGTTGTTCTGGTCTTTGGTTCTCTGTAAAACCCCGCGCTGATTTTGTCAAATTAGCCGCGGTTATATAAAAAATTGAAATAAATATAAAATAATAAATAAAGTGGCACAGATTATTGGTATAGTGGGAGCAAGGCAGGGTAGTTCCATTTCTCCTGCCCAGTGGCATTTGATGTTGCAATACTTGCTCCACCTCTCCTGCAGGACTGGACTCAAGTCCATCTCTGTCGGGGTACACCTAGAGCGCGCTCTTCCGTGACCATCACTCCATAGAGGGGCAAGCCTCTTTCTGGTGCAGCCCTCCTAACTGATTTCAATGTGGGGATTGCTGCTCTCTACACCTCCCATGTTTCCGGCCCGCCTCTGGCGGAGAATGGGATCTCAGCGTGGTTCTGAAACACGCTTACCAAGCTGCCTTCGAACCTTGGCTACCTGCCATTTGCGTTACCTATCTTAGAAGGTGCCTTCCTGGTGGCGCTCACTTATGCACACAAGAAGTCAGCGAAGCTTCAGGCCCTTGGTGACTGCCCACTGCTACAACAGGTTCTACAAGAACAGGGGGTCATACTTTTTCACCCACCCTAAAGTCCTCCCGCAAGGTGGTATCTTGCCTTTCTCTGCAACCAAGAGGTGGTGCAAAATACCTTTCTTTCCACAGCCCAAACGCCGACAAGGCAGCGGTTGTTCTCCATACTCTGGACTGCAAAAGGGGCCCTGTCCCTTCTACTTGCAATGTTACTCGGGGGGGGGGGGGGTAGGGGAGGGCAAGGGCATCCCCCCTTCCCCCCCCCCGTTCGGGCCCCCCACCGAGCAGGCTCACAGCTTTCATTGGCGCGATTCGTGATCGGCACCACCAGTCACGACTGGGGGAGGGATATTTAACACGCAGAACCTTGAGTCACACATGGTAGTGTGTCAGCTGTTTGGGGACACAATCGGGTTAGGGCTATCGTTGGAGCATCGATTCATGGTGCACAGACGTCAGAGCTATGGTAACCTCAATTGCAGACCGTAACTCCGTAATTTGTCGGGGTTTAGGCACCTGCTGCCCTCCGAACCTAGTTGTTCAGGCTACTGGAGCTTATGGTTCTCCTGGACGACTGGGGTCCTTCAGTCTGTCCCTCAGATTCGCTTGCAGCTGCGCCACAGCTGGGCTGAGGTGTAAGTTTTTCTACAGGTTTTCTCAGTAGACGGTCGCTAGGGAATCCCATATGTAAGGTCTGACTTACCGCAGGTTCCTGGAGAAAAGCATAGTTAATCACCTGTAAAAGGTGATCTACAGGAACAAGCAGGACTGCAGTAGTTCACATAATGGGTGTACGTCGGTAGCCGAACGGATAGCCGCGTGGGAAACGATCCCAGCCTCCCAGAAAGAAAGTCTTTGTTAGCAGCCCACACGCATGCGTGCTGCCCTTCCCGCCCATTCAATTCCCTTTCAACAGTTTTCCGCTTTTACGCGGAGCCGGCAGGACATATTCCTGTCCACCGCGACAAAGAACATTTCTTTGATTCTGTTTTTTGTGGTCGCATCTGCCCTTCTCTCGACGCCACACCGGGGGTACCGCCAGTGCTTTCTTTCTTGTTTTACTAAGGAATTTCTTCTTTTTTTTCTAAGAATTTTTGCCTGTTTAGTGCCTGACGGTTTTCTTGGCCACTAAGGCCTCTATCGTTTTAATTATGGAAAAGCCAGAACACTAATCCTTAAGAAATGCTTCAAAGTGGGCGGGTAAAAATTATATTTTTAGATACTCAGTCTTGGTGTCTAAAATGTTTAGGTCCTGCCCCCATTGCCCATGGAGTGTCTTTCCTGCAGGAGAGCGTAAATAGAAAAACGTCCTTGGGATCGA
Organism: Ichthyophis bannanicus; assembly: GCA_033557465.1. Classification (NCBI taxonomy): domain Eukaryota; kingdom Metazoa; phylum Chordata; class Amphibia; order Gymnophiona; family Ichthyophiidae; genus Ichthyophis; species Ichthyophis bannanicus. The sequence continues at coordinate 41,084,108 of CM066048.1, read as the reverse complement.
GCACAAATCGATACTTGGTTAAAATCAGACTCGATTGTCACCAGCCAAAATATCTTCTTCTACACAGACAGCGGAAACCAAACAAAAGTATGGTTAAGAATAGACCATCCATCAAGTGGTAGATCTCCGTATAAGCATCGAGATGCCTCTGGAGTTGCCCTCGACGGAAATTTTGGCAATAAAAGCCCTGGGGGGAGACGTCTTCGGGCTCCAAAGCATTAATGGGGTTCAGGTGTTCCCTCCGACCCTTCTTGTTCAGGCTACTGGAGCTATGTTCTCCCTGGACACTGGGGTCATCATCTGTCCTCACTTGCTTCGGTACCACACCCGGCTGGCTGCGTGAGGTCTACGGTTTGACAGTTCTAGGAATCTCCTAAGTTACTTCCTGTACCTCTCTGCATGTTCCTGAAAGCATAGTTACTCACCCCTAACTATCGGTGATCTCCAGGAACGGAATGGGTACGATGGTACGACACGAGCCTGGGAACGCTCCCAGCATCCAGAAAGAAGTCTTTGGAGCATCAACGCAGCACGTGCTGCCTTCCCGCCCATTCACTTCCCCTACACGTTTTCCGCTTTCCGCGGAGCCGGCAGACATATTCCGTCGCCCGGAGCCGAATTCCTGTCTTAAATTCTTTTTTTGTGGTCGCATCTGCCTTCTTCCGCCTGCCTCTGCTTTTTTCTTTTTCCCTTTTTCTTTCTTTTCTAAGGAATTTTTTTCCTGTTATATGCCCGGTTTCTTGGCAAAGACTATCCGCAAATTTTTTATGTCCTCTTTCAAAGTGTGGCGGTAAAATATATATTTTTAGATACTCATTCTTGGCTAAATGTTTAGGTCTGAGCCTTGCCCCTGCCGATCTCTCCCAGGAGTCTTAATAGGTCTTTAGGATCGATGCACTACTTGGCAATTGATTCAACTCGGGTCTTACTGCCAGATCGTCCACACCCATCAGAAACCCAGCTTTCCCCTGGATCATAAGTGGTGATCAATCTCCTCTATCGCATCGAGATGCCTCTCTGGCGGATTCCGGCTCATTTTGGCTAAAGCACTGGTGGGAAGTCTTCGTCTCCCACAGAGCTTACCTCCCATGAGTTGTTTACCTGGCCATACTCGGGGCCGTGATGCGTATTCAGTGCAGCACTCTTTACTGCCCGGTCGGCTGTTAGGAATTCGTTAGCCTTTGTCGACGTCTGTGCCAGTACTCAATCCCAGCTTTCCCTTTCCCCTTTGGTATCTCTAGAGCTGGCTTCGCCGACTACTAGTTTGCTTCGCTGTCACGAGCGCTCCCGATCTCGAGTCCTTCTTCTCGCAGACAGTCGGTCTTCCTTCGATGCCTCTGTCTCCCCCTAATCGCTCTCTAGCATAGGATTCTTCTAACGTCGGTACCGACAGCTACCCTCGTCCGATGCATCCTCAAGTCTTCCGTTCCCGATGACTGGGGAATCCATCGGTACCAAGTGCCCCTGTTTTTCAATTCCGCTCATTTCAGAGGGTCACTCCCGAGGCCCCTGTAGATTTATTTCTTTTCTGCCTTGAATCGGCAATTAAGGTACTTGCCATGTCTGTACCTTGTAAAGTCAACCAGACAGGGAGATTCAGAAACTCTGCAGTTCCCCTGGATTCCAGGAGTGATCTGCTTCCCTCTTCAGATCAGGATCTTAACAAAACTTTAAAGGGAATGAGCACTTGCGGCTAATGGTTGGCCCCACCTTCTTATGGTTTTCCAGACTCCTTTCTTCATTTTTCATCATTTTTTGTATTCGTTTTGAGTCATCCCCCTCCTCTTGCCTGGTCGCCAGGACTTTCTGCCTTTGGACGTCGCTTAGCTTCTACAGTTGCAGGCATCCCTTTTTCTTTTTTCTTTTTTTCTCTTTTTGAAGTCAAAGAACTTTTTTTTTCCCTTTTTTTCGCAGAACGTTTTCTTATTAGTTAGTCTCTTCTCAAAATGTCTCTAAGTTCCTTAATCGGAGCTTCCCTATTTGGACTGTCTATTGTCCCCTCTGCCCTTAGGGTGCCCGGTGCACCGCTCTGCTGGCTTGTACGCCCCTGGGGCTTTCGTTCCTCTGGAGTCTTTGCTTGCTTTTGTTAATTGTTTCGTGCTGCTTGTTGCCTTACCTTTCTTTCTCTGTTTTATCCACCAGCCCCATCCCCGTCTTTTTCTCTCCTTGGTACCGGCGGAGTTTGTGATCTTCCCCTCATGCAGATCCAAAGAAGGGCAACATCTGGGAAAAGACCTCAACAGGCTCAGTCCACAGCGGGGCAGGTTTCTGTTTTGTCATAATATTTTTCCTGTTGAGTTTGCCCGTAACCCTACTTATCACAGAAGCCTGAGTTTCATCTCATTCCTTACTGAGATATTAGTGATACTGACTCAATCCTCAACTTTAGGCATGTCCTTGCCACAAGAGAAATCCATTCTTTTAGAAGAGCTATTGAGGACAATCATGCCAGTAAAGGTTCTCCTCTCCTTTTTGACGGAAGAGGAGTAAACCGGAGGCTATGCCCTTCCTTGCGTTCCTGACGCTCTATCATAGTTTTGACTGCAAGGGGCTTGCCTTTCATGGACTTACCAATTGTATTTACTCTGTTTACTTTCTATTAGTCGAGACACAGTCTCAAGAGTGATCTGTGTGTCTTTTACTCAGTAAGTGGTTCATACAGAGTTTTTTGCATCTTCAAAATTTCTTGGACAGTCAGACGGTAATTGAGTTTACCATTTATGTCTGTCGGTTCAATTTAGGAGAACTTTTTGCTCAATCAGCAAGAGCGCTACACCCCTTGGTTATCATTGCAGCAGGCTGTCTTACTATTCTGAGCCATCTTTTTTGCTCCGAATAGATAGGTCACACTGGTTAACTGGATCACCTAAGCAACTACCATGCTTCTGCATTAACCCACTGCAACCTGCAGAGGCGTGAAGCCATTGTGGTAACTTCCAGCTTAAAAGGCTTGCCCAGACGCCATGGCTTTTTTCCTATACTTTCCTCAAAGGACTGTCTCGGACCCTAGAAATTCTGGGTTTTCCCGTGGAACAAGGGATGCTCCTTTTCACTGAGGGTCCTTGTCTAGTTTTTCCGTCTTCTTGTACATTGGCCTATTGATACATGATCCCCCGCCGACATGGTATCCCCTATTCGTTTTTCCAGTACTTCTCAGGTTCACCCAGACTGCTGCTCTAAGATCTATACTGCCACTATGTTTGGAATTATCTAGACTCTCCCTTATTCACCTAATCTGCCCTAACCAGAAGATACTGGCAGGTCTTACCGTGTTATTGCTCTCTCTCTGTCTCTCTTATGGACAGTAACACTCTTCAGGAGTATATATACACTCTGAAAGATTATATATATATATATAATCACTCTGAAAGATTTGTTACTGTCCATATTAATGCGTTCAGTACCTTAGGGTTTCATGGACACACCTTTCTATGGTTAGACCTTCTTCCCTCGGAGTTACAGAAGCTTCCATGTAAAGTTATCCTAAGTGACATCACTTAGGGAAGACATTACTGTGAGCTTCTAGGGATGTTTCAATTCTTCTCGTACAACCCATGAGACTCCTCCCTCGGGCCTTATTTAGGCAGCTTTGTTCTTAGCTGCTTTTTCAGCCAACCTCATAACTCCCATTGTTTTCTCGGATCAGCTCTTTCTGACCTTGTGCCTGGTTTTGCAAAATTTTCTTCCTCTCTTGAGAATTTCTTTGTAGTCATGGGCTCTGCTTGCAGCAGATATTCCTCCCCTCTAGTCACATCACTTTTGTAGGCTACTTTTTCTGTAAGGTCCTTACTTGGATCATTTCCCATCTTATCTCCCAGGACTCCTTTGGTCAACTGGTCAGACGCACACCCCTTATTCAACCCCTACCTGGATCCAATGGGATGTTCATAGAGAGATGAGCCTGTGTATCTGGGAAATCTTATGGACTGAGTATGATTACCTGTCTTTAGGCACGTTTGCCCCATATGAAGACTCTTCCGTGCTTTGCCTGGAGATAGCACTTAACCTGTACAGGTGATCTTGGAAACAGCAGGAATATCTTCCAACCCACCCACCTCCACAGAGATCTCTCTCTCTCCTCTTTCATTTGTCTAAAGGTAGAACGTGGACTGTTGTAGTTGTTGTTATAAGCAGACTATCCCTTGGTCTTTTTTGTCATCATTTTCTATGTTTTGTTACTTACCTCTTTCGTCTCAGCTACAAACCCAA